>OX411758.1:1027253-3427253 GCA_948252205.1 Orthosia incerta
CCGGCGGTCAGGGCTCCAGAGAGAGGAACCTCCTAACAATGCGAGCCGTGTCCAGCAATACTGCTTTCTGGATCAGGCCCTTGATCCAGCCGCCTAACGAGAGCCTCCTAAGGTGTTGGTCGAGGCTCGTGGCTATTAAGCCATTGGCTGACACGACTATCGGTACAATGATCGCTGTGTCCACATCCCACATGTCGACAACCTCGCGAGCCAAGTCAAGATACTTGATTTGCTTATCTTTCTCGGCTTTCACGAGGTTCCCGTCATGCGGAACAGTTATGTCAACAATCATTGCACGCCTCTCGATTCGGTCCACCACCACTATATCCGGCTTATTAGCGATAATAGTCCTGTCAGTGATGATGGACCGATCCCAGTACAATGTGATATTGCCATTTTCGAGAACTGGGTCGGGCACATACCTGTAGTACGGCACCTCCGATTCCACAAGAGTGTATTTCAGAGCAAGTTGCTGATGGATAATCCTGGCTACAAGGTTGTGCCTATGCAAGTACTCTTCGTTAGCAAGTCGAGAACAACCAGAGATAATGTGGCGGATCGATTCACCCGGGTGGTGACATGCCCGACAGATGTCAACCGTGCCATCCTTCACGATAAATCTCCGGTAGTTATTCGTCATGATAACTTCGTCCATAATTGCACAGACAAAACCTTCGGTTTCTCCAAAGAGGTCACCGAAACGCAGCCAGGCTACGGACGCTGATTGGTCTACATCGGACCCATGTAGGGCCCGGAAAAAGCGTCCGTGAAGCTCCTTACTTTGCCATACCTCCCTGCGGTCGTTAGTGTCAAGCACTACAGGCCTGCGCCAGTTCTCATTCGCCAAGGAGAGTGGGGTGAGTCCCTTGTCTACTGCTACTACATCTCGATGCATACCGACGTCTGTGTTTATAAAATATTCCCTGAGATTGCATATCTCGCGGTTGTGGAGGTTTTTGGCATTTAAAAAGCCTCGGCCTCCACACTTCCGCGGGATATACAATCTCATGACCGACGATCGTGGGTGATGCATTCGATATGCAGTCAGCAGTGTACGGACCCGTCTATCCAGGGCGTCAAGTTCCGTTTGAGTCCATTTGGGTATGCCGAAAGAGTACATCAATACCGGCATGACCCAACCGTTGAAGGCGCGCACCTTGTTTCCGCCCGAAAGAAGGCTATTGAATACCTTGTTCAAGCGGCCAAAGAAGCGTTCCTTCAACGATTGCTTCATGTCAGTAGTGCTGATACCTAACGCTTCCGACATACCCAAATACTTATAGGTTTCGTTTGAAGAGAGGGATCTCAGGTTTATGGAATCCGCGAGTTGAATTCCTACGGATTCCACAATCTCCCCTCGCTTTACATGCATGACCGCACATTTGTCCACACCAAACTCCATCCTGATGGCACTACTAAAAGTTTCAGTTACCTTCAGTAGCTCCATCAGCTGAAGATTGCTGGGGGCAAAGAGCTTCAGGTCATCCATGTAAAGGAGGTGAGATATAACCTGACCACCTCTCTTCAACCGATAGCCCAGACCTGAATTCTCCAGCAGCGTGCTTAGAGGATTCAGGGCTAGGCAAAACCAAAGTGGACTCAAACTATCGCCCTGGAATATACCTCGCTCGATCCGTACAGGTTCGCTATTCCTCTGGATATTTCGACATTCTGGATAGCGAAGGACTGTGCTCCATTGCCCCATACACGACATCAGGAAGGTGCGTAGAGTTATATCTATTTTATACAATTCTAGCACCCTCATGAGCCATGTATGAGGCACCAAGTCATAGGCCTTCTTATAATCTATCCAACATGTCGACAGATCCTTTCGGGAACGCCGAACCTGTTGGCTAATGGCCATATCAATAAGGAGTAGCTCCTTAGTACCGCGGGACCCGTTCCTACATCCATTCTGAGAGGCCGATATGATGGAGTTATTATCGACGTGTTTATTAATTTTAACTCTCAAAATGGATGTTAGAACCTTATAGACCGTCGGTAAACATGTAATAGGTCTATAATTTTTGGGTTCCGCGGTACTACCAGCCTTGTGGAGCAGGTGGGTTATTCCTGTTGTAAGGAACTTGGGTAGCGAACCAGACTCCAAGGCTGCCTGGTACTGAGATGCCAAACAAGCGTGCGACCTTTGTAGCCACTTAATCCAGAAGTTGTGCAGCCCGTCCGGCCCTGGAGATTTCCAGTTTGGCAACGGACGGACTGCACGGGCTACATCTTGGGGGCTGATCGTGATAGCCCCCATTTCTTGTATTGGATCGCACGCTCGTTCGACCTCCCGAGTCCATTCACCTTCCGTGTGACTGACAGGCACCGACCAGATGCTGCGCCAGAATGTACACATAGCGTCATCATCCGGCAGGCGCGTATCAGTCACACCTTGGTCGGGTCGCTCCCAAGCCCGATAAACCCACCTTTCATTACTTTGGAATGTACGGTTCTGGGTATATCGCTCCACTCTCCGCCTGTACCTACGAATACGGTTTGCCCATGCTAACACTTTTTGTTTCAGGAAGTCGATGCGCTCTGTGACACAGGATATATAGTCTTGGGGACTGACATCAGTCCCCGAAAATGCTCGTCTCACAAAGCGCATCACTCTTGGGCGATTATTGCCCTCCCTGAAACAAATTAGTTTGCCAATGAGTGTTCTGGCCCCACCAATACGACGTTCGATCCTGCACTGCCAAGCCGGTACGGCTGGTTTCGGTCGTGTAGCCCTGTCATCTGCAAATCTGACGTGGGCTACACGACATGCCGCTACAGCCGCGCAGTACATGATCGAATGTGTATCAGTGAGGTATTCGCAGTCATGAAAAAAGTTTGACAACTGCGAATCCAGAACAGCCACCAGCGCCCTATTTTTGTTATGCATGGGCAAACGAGGTAATCGTGGCCTAAGTTCGGGTGGCATGTAGCGATATTCCCGAATAGCACACTCCAAAGCACTCCTCAATTGCTCATTGCACTGGGTACTTACGTTTGTAACCCTGTCACTACTCACCTCGTCAGCGTGGATGGGATTATGGTTAGGCTGTGGTGGCACCACAGCCTGCGACGATGGGGCCGTGACACGGTTACTCATTTCCGTTCGGAGGCGATCAAGTACAGTATCATCCAACATACGATTACGCTGGATGACCCGCACCTGATCCGAAAGTCGTTGGGCCGAAACGTTGACGGCTGGCTCAAGCACCTGAAACAAAGAGAGCATCCGGACACGGTACGCGGTCAGGTTGTTTCCTCCCTCTGTAGCCCCAAAGTATGCGCGCATGACATTTTCATTAATGGATTGTGTCCATTTCATGCGCTGCACACTTCCGCCGGGTGCTGGGACCCTATCAGAGACCGGTAAGCCTCGAGGTCCTAAGCGGTCCGGCGGCCGGCATCCTCCCCGTCGACGCGCAGGTGGTGGTGTCGTCGGCGGCGAGAAGTACTCGTCGCTCGAGCTCGACGCAACTGCCACGGCCGGCGTCACAGCACTCACGATGGGGCTGGGTTCCGGTGGCGGCGAGGCGGAGCTGGGCGACGAGGCCGGAGGTGTTAGGCGTGTGTTTTTGGCTCGGGCCTGGCTTCTTGTCAACATTTCTGCTTAGGTTGAAATTGTGTTGCTTGGATCATGCCGAAAAATTGTTATTGCGTTCTTCTTCTTGTTTTATTATATACACACGGATAATACATTTTTAAAATTGTTTTTATTAGGCTCTTATATGGAAATTATAAAGGTTTGATAAATTTAAATTCATAAAAAACAGGGATGAAAATTTATTATTATTTCCTTTATTAATCAGTTTTCTTATTATTTACATTTTTAAATATTTTTATAAAATAAATTAAAAAACAAAAACATTTAAAAATATAAAAAATAGAGGCCCACCGGTATCGGGAACAGGGTCCAAGCTACCGGCGGTCAGGGCTCCAGAGAGAGGAACCTCCTAACTATACGAGCCGTGTCCAGCAGTACTGCTTTCTGGATCAGGCCCTTGACCCAGCCGCCTAACGAGAGCCTTCTAAGATGTTGGTCGAGGCTCGTGGCTATTAAGCCATTGGCTGACACGACTATCGGTACAATGATCGCTGTGTCCACATCCCACATGTCGACAACCTCGCGAGCCAAGTCAAGATACTTGATTTGTTTATCTTTCTCGGCTTTCACGAGGTTCCCGTCATGCGGGACAGTTATGTCAACAATCATTGCACGCCTCTCGATTCGGTCCACCACCACTATATCAGGTTTGTTAGCGATAATAGTCCTGTCAGTGATGATGGACCGATCCCAGTACAATGTGATATTGCCATTTTCGAGAACTGGGTCGGGCACATACCTGTAGTACGGTACCTCCGATGCCACAAGATTGTATTTCAGAGCAAGTTGCTGGTGGATGATCCTGGCTACAAGGTTGTGCCTATGCAAATACTCTTCGTTAGCTAGACGAGAACATCCAGAGATAATGTGGCGGATCGATTCACCCGGGCGGTGACATGCCCGACAGATGTCAACCGTGCCATCCTTCACAATAAATCTCCGGTAGTTATTCGTCATGATAACTTCGTCCATAATTGCACAGACAAAACCTTCGGTTTCCCCAAAGAGGTCACCGAAACGCAGCCAGGCTACGGACGCTGCTTGGTCTACATCAGACCCATGTAGGGCCCGGAAAAAGCGTCCGTGAAGCTCCTTACTCTGCCATACTTCCCTACGGTCGTTAGTTTCAAGCACTACAGGCTTGCGCCAGTTCTCATTCGCCATGGAGAGCGGGGTGAGTCCCTTGTCCACTGCTACTACATCTCGATGCATACCTACGTCGGTGTGTAGAAAATATTCCCTGAGATTGCATATCTCGCGGTTGTGGAGGTTTTTGGCATTTAAAAAGCCTCGGCCTCCACACTTCCGCGGGATATACAATCTCATGACTGACGATCGTGGGTGATGCATTCGATTTGCAGTCAGCAGTGTACGGACCCGCCTATCCAGGGCGTCGAGTTCCGTTTGAGTCCATTTGAGTATGCCGAAAGAGTACATCAATACCGGCATGACCCAACCGTTGAAGGCGCGCACCTTGTTTCCGCCTGAAAGAAGGCTATTGAATACCTTTTTCAGGCGGCCAAAGAAGCGTTCCCTCAACGATTGCTTATTATTATTATTATTGTACCGATAGTCGTGTCAGCCAATGGCTTAATAGCCACGAGCACCAACACCTTAGGAGGCTCTCGTTAGGCGGCTGGATCAAGGGCCTGATCCAGAAAGCAGTATTGCTGGACACGGCTCGCATTGTTAGGAGGTTCCTCTCCCTGGAGCCCTGACCGCCGGTAGCTTGGATCCTATTCCCGATACCGGTGGGCCTCTATTTATTATATTTGTCGGGTTTAGTCAATAGTACGGACGTCAAAACAAATCACAAGCAAGCCCCTAGCGGCAGTCAATAGCAACTACGCATTGGCGCTTTTATAAGCACTTGCGAGGTGCGGAATATGGCAGTTTAGTACTGACAGCCGTAGAGCTAAGACGTCGTAGAATCAGTGTCGATCCGTAATATTAGTAAGCAAGAATGTAACTTGTGTCTATTTGAATAAACCCAGTGTATCGAATAACTTATGTGATTTCATTTGCACGATTATACCCATCGACCTGCCCACACACGATGACTTAACCTAAGGGAATACATCCTGACTTCCCGATGGTTTACATCTATCGGCCAGCCTTGATGCGACATCAGAATTGGGATTCGATCGTGCTAATGAGATCACACGTAAAAACAAAGCTAGTGAAAATGTCGGTTACATTCTTGCAAAATAAATTGCGGTGTCAGTTGCGACTACCCTCGAAAACAAAATAATGAAAAACCAGTCCGGTGCGGAGCAGCAAGGAAGCTAGCTACAACCAAGGAGCTGGACAGGTCAAGGAGGAGCGTATGGAAGTGTGAAATGGTCCATACACACTGATCTTTATGCCAATCTGGTGAGTCGTTTTCATTTTGTTATGACTATGGAAAAGTGTGTTCATTAGTCAAAATTCTGGTTTTGTGTACGGTATGGCGGTCAGTGGATTGTCGGGGTGGCCCGTGTCAGGTCATAATTTCATGTTAGTTATCGCTGATCAAGTTTTAGTGTTGCTGAAGTGTTATTATTCTACTGTCACTGGTAATGGTCCTTAGCTGACTATTATTGTTCGGACTTTAGAGCCATATAGTAGCAATGCCGTACCGAACACATCATTCTGGAAATTATGATAATACCAAATGAAATATTTTGATTAGTTTTGATAATGTGATAGTTTTATGCAGTGAGGGTTAAGTTTGAGAAGAAGCATGGTATTCTTCTTCGAGTTAGGAAGCCATACTATCTGGAACGTAGTAAACCCTATCAGGCCTCATTAATTGAGACTTAAAATACCACTGACGTTATGGCATTCATTGGATTCTCTAAAGCCCATATACCTACCTGGACACTTGGGACACTGTAATGAGTGGTTCATGTTTTGGACAGGGACACTGCACTCACATCCGGTGTCCATAATAACCCATTTTGCCGTGCCGGTTGAGGTTACTCCACCGCTGCACCGGCTAATTGTTATCAAAGCTGTTTATGGTTTAGATGACCGTGTGAACATTTACTCTCGTAGTGTTTTTCATGTTTCAGATACCACATTGCGTCGCAGTGGAGCCTCTGCTGCAGGCTAGCGGTTCAAATGCTGAATGCGAAGGTCAACTGTCAACATCTGAGAGATTGAGACCGACGGCAGGCTAGCAGTTTGCAGGTGGTAGCCGAACTTTACGAGCGCGCGCATGTTTGGAATGGAATACTCGGTGAGTCGCTTCTATTTTATTTCGATAGTGAGGTCGAATGTTCTCTAGTGAAGAGATGCTATTTTGAGCTTTAAGAGTGTTCATGTTTGACCACTGAGTTGGTCGTGGTTATATCTGGCTCTATCACTAGGTAATTAAGACACACTTGTAAGCAAGTAGTTAATGAGTTGCCTATTGGCGGTAGTTCCAACATTTGGTTCAGTACGAACTTTAGGATTTAATATGCCATAAGAAGATGAGCTCGTGGCTAAATAATAACAGCCGCACGGGTCGATCATCAAGGTTAAGCAACGCTTGACGAGGTTGGTCCGTGGATGGGTGACCATTTCAACATACCGAGTTTCCTCCGTGCCTCGGAAAGCACGTTAAGCCGTTGGTCCCGGCTGTCATTTGAAGACCTTTGACAGTCGTTACGGGTAGTCAGAAGCTTGAGATCTGACATTAGTCTTGCCAAGGGTACCGTGTTACCCAGTTACTGTGTTGTGGAGATCAGATAGGCAGTCGCTCCATGTAAAACACTGGCGCTTAGCTGAATCCGGTGAGACTGGAAGCCGACCCCAATATAGTTGGGAAAAGGCTAGGCAGATGATGAAGAAGATGATCTATCCAAAGTGACTTAACAACTAATCATTTTCAGTGGCAAAGCGAGTTAGTAAAGTCGTTGGGCGAAGGCAATTGTATCGAGTTTGTAACGGTACTGGTCATTTGCGTGTATTCGGAACAGATCTTATGTTGCGTAACGATTTACAACCACCGTCTTTAGATCTGAATTCACTTGCTTACTTTCAAAGTAATATTATGATAGCAGTAGATCTCGCGATCGTTTTCCTTACATGAAAACTGAGTTAGGGTGCGATAGTAAAGGGTTACTGTTGATAATTTGATTTTAACGATATTGATCCGAGTTAATTCGTGAAGCTCCTTCACAGGAGTTATTAACACGCAAATATTATGAGGCTTAATTGTAACCCTCATATTAACAGTCGGTATGCTCCAATATCTTTTGAGTAAAAAGAGCGAATCTAGTAAGAAGGATCCTCGATCACCAAGTTCCTTGAGAATTAGACGTCATAGTTGATGACAGTGGTAATGAAACATGGCTTGTACACTCATACTCGAAACTTTAGACCGCACCTCATGAGTAACATGTGGCGATGGGTCTACCAGGAATCGTTGGTGCGATTTCTGTCTGTGTTGGTGCACAGAGCGATTCATGTGTTGTAGCACATATTCGCTAGATTTCTGAGAATCGTTGGTGCGATTCCTGTCTGTGTTGGTGCACAGAGCGCTTATGTGTTGTAGCACATTTGCGCTAGATTTTTGAGAATCGTTTATACGATTTCTGTCTGTGTTGGTGCACAGAGCGCTTCATGTGTTGTAGCACATATTGCGCTAGATTTTTGAGAATCGTTGGTGCGATTCTTGTCTGTGTTGGTGCACAGAGCCCCTCATGTGTTGTAGCATATGTGGCGGCAGATATGTAAAGAATCGTTGGTAGATACGATTCTGGTTTGTGTTGGTGCACAAATCACAGTGAAAGTTTCATGAGTTGAGTACACATTGCCTATGAATTGTAAAAAACCGTAACAGCATTGTTACAAGTACTTTGTTTAGTTGTTGAACTTGTTGATCGTCGGACCTTTATATAATGGAGTGTTTTGTGGGAAACTCTGATACGTAAACTAAATAGGCCCTGTATTAGGTCCACGATAGGTGATTATGACAGGACGGTGATCGTTATACACCGAAAGCTTTAAATAGGTACGCTTAGAACCAACAAGTATGCACAAGGTAGGTTAGGGCAGATGCCAGCGGTTCATGTACCAGTCGATGTTGATGTCAAAAGGATTTGATGATAATGAGCAAGCTTAAGGTGTCGAGTAATTCAGTCTATCGAACGCATTACGTTTGATCGTACCAGTGGATTCTGGCGGAGGTCGGGGTCTAGAGAGAGACCGAGAGATCGTTGTGAGAGCAATATAATTGCTGGTCGGCTAGAGAGCCATGGCGTTGGAGGTTTTACTCGAGGGTTTCTGTAAGCTTGGCAGTTTTTGCTGCAGGATAAGTTTTAAACTTTGTTTGGAGCGACTAGTGGTACATGGCCCAGGGTAATGATTTAGTTAAAGAGTAGGGTTCTAAAATTTCCCTATTTTAACGAACCCAATAATCTAGTTCGGTCAGGAGTAGCCGAGCGCTGTGTGGCAACTGTTGGCCTGAGTGGCAGCTGTTGGCCTGAGTGGCAGCTGTTGGCCTGAGTGGCAGCTGTTGGCCTGAGTGGCAACTGTTGGCCTGAGTGGCAGCTGTTGGCCTGAGTGGCAACTGTTGGCCTTTATGGCAACTGTTGGCCTTTATGGCAACTGTTGGCCTTTATGGCAACTGTTGGCCTTTATGGCAACTGTTGGCCTTTATGGCAACTGTTGGCCTTTATGGCACCTGTAAGTCTGTGTGACACTATGGCTGGTGTGATAATTCATGTTTGTGTTAGAAACCTTACAGAAAGTTCTTATTGAGTCATGAGGTTAAAGGAAAGTAAACTCGCAGTCACGCGTGTGAAGAGATAATGTTAATGTTGATGACGTTCGAATCGTCAAGCCCTCATTACGAAAATTGAAATAGTTTTGGTTTTCAAATTTTGATTACTATGCGGACATCGTGTTGGTAAAACACACAAAGCTCAAGTACCAATTGAGATTGTAGATAAAGTAGTAAGTACTAAACCTCTGTGTGAACAAGTTCTGAGTTCAGAGAGTCGAGTTGACTCGACATCATGGAGATGTGCGAGTAGAGCAATTTGAGATGGTTAAGAGAGCTATGAGATAGCTAGTAGAGCTATGTGATGGCTAAAGATCGTGAACAAGAAACCTGGTGTATTGTTTCCTTTGTTTGATTTAATGTGAGAGTAATGACTATCAGTGGTACTTGAACTTTGTAATCACGAAAATTGGGTGCTTTTAGGTACCAAATCGATGATTAAGTTGCTATTTTCTTTAAATTGGAAATAAAATTATTTGTTCCTTGCAATAGTGAACAGAGAGATTTAAATGATCATGTTTGATTGTTTCAAAATGTTTCCTCACTCTAGAGTTTGAGTCAGGATTGGACGAGCAAATACTGTTTGAAAATTTTGTATTTTTCAGAAAAGCATTCCTGGTATGTTGGGAGATTGCCAGGATGGAGTGGACTAAGATGACGTGTGGTGCAACACGAGGTGACCATGAGATGGCATGGAGCAAGGACAAGAAGATGATGCCTGCGGGTGATAGATTTGGGGATCTGTCACCTGAGAGAGGCCCGAGAAGGCGACGTGTGTGTTCCACGTTCGCCTCTCAAGAGGAATTACGGCCTAGAGAACACCATGTGGTTTTAGTCAGTAGAAGTCTGACAGACCCCTCAGCTTTCCCCAAGGGCTGAGGACATCCATTGAGGATTTCCACATGATTCGATACACTGTTAAAACCTGACAATGAGGAACAGACGAGGACGCCTGTCTCGCAGGATGGCCGTGTCGGGTTTAGTCAATAGTACGGACGTCAAAACAAATCACAAGCAAGCCCCTAGCGGCAGTCAATAGCAACTACGCATTGGCGCTTTTATAAGCACTTGCGAGGTGCGGAATATGGCAGTTTAGTACTGACAGCCGTAGAGCTAAGACGTCGTAGAATCAGTGTCGATCCGTAATATTAGTAAGCAAGAATGTAACTTGTGTCTATTTGAATAAACCCAGTGTATCGAATAACTTATGTGATTTCATTTGCACGATTATACCCATCGACCTGCCCACACACGATGACTTAACCTAAGGGAATACATCCTGACTTCCCGATGGTTTACATCTATCGGCCAGCCTTGATGCGACATATTTTTAAATGTTTTTCTTTTTTAAATGTGTTTTGTAAACATATTTAAAAATGTAATTAATAAGAAAAGAGTTGAATAAATGAAATAATAATAATAATCTTTTAGAGACCTCTGAAAGTCCTAGCAGGGACCGAAACCAGGCAGAGGCCTTGTTAGACATGTAGCTTGAAATGTAACACCAATTATCCGACAATTATCCCCGTATGCACTACGCAAGTGCACCCAAGGATAATCCCCATCTGGTGCAGGACTATTGCATAATATGGAGGCAAAACTTATTGGGCTATAGATTTGGGAGATTTCGTGGATTGATTACCTAAAACTGAGGTCAGGGAGAGGTAGTATACGCCCGGGTGTCACCATTGTGTGGATCGCCCGGAGGACACGGTGGAACATACGGTGGAGGCATGGTGGAGGTCTGCCCCGCTTGGGCGGAGCACCGCCGTGTCCTCGTAGAGGCGATCAGCGGTGGCGACCTCTCGCGTCCGGCCTTGGTTCACGCCATGGTACGGAGCGAGAGGGCATGGGAAGCTGTCACCTCCTTCAGCGAAGCAGTAATGCTCGCGAAGGAGGAGGCGGAACGCGTGAGGAAGACACAACGGAGACGCCCTCACGCCCCTAGCCACCGCAGGAGACGCCCCGGGCGTCGGGAGTCGCAAGCCGATTCTCGGCCACCGTAGGCGCGGGCTTGCGGACGGCGAGTAATGGGTAGCTCGCCGTCCGATAAGGACCAGGCCCGAGTCGACGGCGCGTAGTGTTCCACGCGCGCCTCAAAGAGATGTCAGCAAATGTTGAAGGGGTCCGCTAGGGCCGAAAAAAAAGGGAGAGGTAGTATAAATACCGAATACTGTATTTTATTATGTATACCATAGTATACATAATAAAATACAGTACTTTTCGCTAATGCGAATATATTCGCATTAGCGAAAGCTTTCTTTAAATAAAGATGAGAAAAAAAAGATCACTACGAGCATCATACTGGGTTAACTTCCGAAGAAGTATATGACTTGTATACATCTGTCTCTTACGCACACTCAAAATAACTTTACTCTAAGAGCTTGTGGTCACCTCCCGACATCACATAAATCCTACATCGCGGAAACAAATGCACCGCGCGATTTGAATAGATTCAACGGCCCGACAACAACCATCGAGCAGTTGCCCATCAGACACACCCGTCTGGTCGAAGGATCCTCCCTTTTCAATGGAGGTTGCGGGATCGCACACCCTGTTCTACATACTTATATAGTTTATTTACCGACTTTCCAAAAAGGAGAAAGTTCTATATTCAACTTTGTTTGTTTTTTTTTTCTTTTTCTTGTTTTTTTTTGTGTATGTTTACAGATTTCTCCGTCAATTGTTGACCGATTTAAAAAAAAAAACTTTTGTTGTTTGAAAGAGTATGTGCCCAAATTGGTCCCATTTTAATTTGGTGAAGAACTTGGAAGATATTCAACAGAACTTTTCATTAAATAATCTGGCAATATAGGTACCTTACTAAAGAACTTGCCTATTAGGCACAACTAAAAAGAGAAAAATAAAAAAACCTTTTTACCTGCTAAAATAGATACTACCGATTGCCATTTTTTTCTTTATTCTTTTGTTTTCAGTAATATTCCAACGTTATTTATTTATCTATTGTATTGTTTGTTTCAGCCACAAACAACGAACAAGTGATAGAACTGACCTTCGTCGATATGTTTCGCATAGAATACCACCCGGAATGCGCTTACGATTATTTAGAGGTAAGAAAATGATAATATTAACATTTGTATATTTTTTTTTAATCATTGATTGAAATGACTTTTTGGAATTATTATTTTGATTTGAATCTTATTGTTTTGTTTTGGATTTTATTAGTTTGATTTGAATTGTATTATTTTGATTAATTTTCTATTATTAATATTTGCATGCTATTATAAACTAAGGCAAACATGACGCTCTGTATTTTACTTTTTTTAACATCTCTGACATATTGACAATTTGTTGTGTGTACTGTATTTATGTTTTAGCAAATAAAGAATGTTTTGATTTGATTTAATTGAAAACACAACAAGAGCATTGCTGGCCCAGTGGTTCGAACCTAGGCAGACACTGTACTTTGTGTTCGAGATGAACTGTTTTGAAAACAGCAGAAATTGGTATAAATTTCTTAAAACAAAAAGTTAAAATATACATACTAATATTTTAAGGTCGAAAATTCTTCCATACAAACGTAGTCTAGGGATTATTCCCCTGTTTGACAATGTACGTTCAAAATAAAAAGTGATATCAATTTGTCTCATCTTTATCTAGCCGTGTATGGAAACAAAAAAGTAAATATTTGAAAGTTATGAGCGTCGAAAGTTCCACATTTCGACACAAATTCGGCCACCATACAGGGATAGATTAGTAGTTCAACAATGCAAATAATTTTATTTTGAACAGATATGTTTTGTCGTTTTTTCATGATATCCAGACTCCCAAAGGTCTGTTTGTCAAATTCGCGCTCGGTTTCCTCCTAAACCATTATCCATTTCGCAACAAATTTGCAAAAGTGTGTATTCGTACGCGAACTAGCTTCCTACTCCTGCTCATCACAGCATCTATCTCTGCCGCACGTGTTGTCGGTTGATATACAATGCATTTTAACCCCGCGAACAAATTAGTTCGTGCCGTTGACTAGTGTAACCTTAAATGCAAAAGTAACTCTGTTTGTTTTCACGACTAAATGGCTAAACCTATTTAAATGTAATTTATTATGGAGATACTTTGAGACCCTGGGAAGGGCATATGACATTTTTATCGCGGTAGTGTGCTGCCCTTGCGATGATAAAACATTTTTACGTGGGCAGAAGGTAGAGGAAGGCAGAGGTCTAGCTGGAGTTCTTCTTAAAGGTTTGGCCCGCGTTCACAATTGACCAAAAATAGTTGAAGGAAGAAAGGGAGATCTTTAACCTGTATTGTGTCAATAAAGACTATTTTTTTCAACAGATTCGCGACGGGTACTTTGGATACGCAGACCTGATGGGTAGATTTTGCGGCCAGGCGTTCCCGAGAACGCTGAAGACTAAGGGACCTAACGTCTGGCTGAAATTCCATTCTGATGACACGATAGAATACGAGGGCTTCAAGATTAACATCGAATTTAAGAATGGACCGAGCCGTGAGTATGACGCTTGTATGGTTAATTCCATTGCTGCGTTGTTGGAATGGTCATGAGATGTACTTTGGCTATAAATGATTTTCATAATAATTTGAGGTACTAAAACAAAAAAGTAAAAAATAAAAAACATTATAACAAAAAATAAGACTTCAAAAAAAAAACGCTACTTAGCGAAACATTACATTCTTTTTCGAAGTCGGTGACGAAAAACGCAATAGATTAGGTACCAAAGATACCAACTTCGGAAAAGAAAGTTATTTTTCGCTATGTAGTTTTTTTTTATCCGACACCATCTTCCTGAAGGGTATTGTGTCACCCATAGATGGTGTCACCGGTGTCACTCATACTCGTACTGGGTTGTGGAGGTGATATTGGCAATCTTTTCATGTAACATACTGGTATTTAACTGCATCTAGACGCGAAGCTGACTCCGAAATAGGCAGACTAGGCAGATGGATTGAAGACTTATAACCGGTTTTAACCGGTTATTAACACCTTAACTGCCAGGTAATGAGACACGTTTGTCGGTCAACTGGCAGTTGAGGTGTTAAATATTATATTCGGTTTTTTTTCGTTTATTTGGTTAGGAGTCTTAACGTGAAAAGAGCGTTATTGAAATCCCAAATTAACCGATTTGGTGGGGCGCGCACCTAAAACTGAACCGTTTTTGTACCTCAGCACGGGTAGGCGAACACAACATAACATTTTATTAAACCAAATACCCGTAGACATTAGAGACTCAATGAGCAGTAAAAATGTGAAGCGCAAGCTTAAACAACACTACATCGACCTGATTACATCTTAATTTACTAATAGCGCGTTGATCAAATTCCAGACCATGGCATGCTAAGACAGACTCCAGGGGTCTAATGGTGTGCTTTGTGTAATCCTAAGGACAACTTATTTTTATGAATAAATAAATAATAATAAATAACAAAAACCGTTCAATACCGGTTAATTCCACAAAACCTATTTACGAACTTTTGTTGCTTAAAACCAACAAAACCGAAAGAAAGGATTTTTCTCCGGTTTCCAAGCCTTGATTGAATTTCTAGCTAACCAGTATTTTCTCTTTACAGACCACATACCAGAAACCTGTTACATAACGTTTAATAAATCGAAGTCGGGTAACGTAGACACAAAGGAAATTGCTCCTTCTTGCATATCCAACTCTGCCCAAGCTTTGGACGTTTTGTGGACCATTATAGTTCCTGAAGGTATGAAGGTGAGTTGAATGTGCCAAGAGTATAAAGTCAAGATATTGCCTTCTTCGACCAGTCTACAGAATGCACAAGCAAAAGTGGCACATGATTTATTTTTAACCGACTTCCCAAAAATAAATAATACATAGATAGATAAGTGAGCAAAGTTGCAAATTAATCCGATGTTTTGAAAGGGGTGAAAATCACGTTCAAAGATTCCGTTACATTGATACATTTATACATACATACCAAGCAAATAAAAGTGTGTTAAAAAGGAGGTTCTATGTTCAACTGTATGTATTATTTTATATGTGTATTCTTACCGTCCGATATTTCCGTCAAATGTGGACTGATTTTGAAAATTCTTGTTGTGTTTGAAAGAGTACCTTTTTACCCGAAGTGCCATTAAAATTAGGTGAAGATCTGACAAAGAACTTTCACATCATCACACATCATCAGCCTATTAATGTTCCCACTGCTGGGACACAGGCCTCCTCTCTGTGAGAGGTAATGGGCCGTTATCCACCACGCGGGCCCAGTGCGGGTTGGTGGATGTCACATGTCTTCGAATTTTTGGTTCTAGGACATGCCGGTTTCCTCACGATGTTTTCCTTCACCGTTTTGAGAGCAGTGGTGATGAAATAATTTACACAAAGTAAAGCGCCTGCCTGGGCTCGAACCCACGACCTACAACTTGTAAGTCGCGGCCGATACCACTGGGCCACCACTGCCCTAAGAACTTTGAAGATATACAACATAACTCTTCAATCAATGATGGCAATTCTCTCGGGATTGCTGCAATCGCATGTTTGTTTATTACTGAAGTGAAAAATTAAAAACTTTACTAAATAAACACAACCGACTTCCAGATGAAAACAGTACAAGTAAAAAATAACTTCAATTTTGGAAATCGGTGTCAAAAAACGATGAAACGAAACCAGACACACTGACTTCCGAAATTGAAGTTATTTTTCAGTTTATAGTGTTTTTATAATCTGGAAGTGGGTTAATTTTTTTTGTATAATTTTTTATTTTTGTTTTCTCGAAGTCTTAAAGAACGATTAAGCCACTTTAAAATTAATATTTCAAGAAAAAATCGAGCTAAATGAAAAGGTATAATCTTATGTTTTCGTTTCAGATAAACCTTAACTTTACTTCATATACTTTAGCGAAGCCTAATGAATGCAACGAGAATATTATCCAAGTATTCGAGACAAAAGACCAAGAGCTGGACACAAAGTAAGTAGTTGCCGAGCTTCGTTGATATGTAGTGCCTCATGTTTAACACAATCGAACGCCTTCGAGAGATCGGAATAGATTGTAATATACGTCTTGTGCTTCTTCCCAGGCGTTACAGATATTCTAAATTAGAGTGACACCAGTGTCAGTTGTGTCATGAAAGATGGAATGTTTGTTAAAATGATGCAACAATTAGCTGAGCATTAACTGTTTTAAAATCTTATAATTGTTCGGTTCTCCATTTGAAATAACATTATAACTTTTACAGTCCTTTCAACTGATTTTGAGTTCTATTCTGTAAATATTAGAATGTAACATGTTACCTTGTTGTGTAAAAGTATAAACCTGTTACCAAACCCAACTGTTTACTACAGCTGCCATTTATTTGGTTGAACAGGCTGTATAGTATTGTGGGGATTATTTAAATGTGTAATGTTATTCCAAATGGAGAATATAGTTGTGTATAAACACCAAGGCCTTTCATGTCAATGCTAGTTGAACAAAACATAAGATCACGCCATCTTGATATAGTAGTCGCAACTAAGCGCTGACAGCTGAATATGAGGTCTATGGTTTGATTCCTAGGTCGGGCAAAGTTTTGTTAAAAATCATCATCTGCCTAGCCTTTTCCCAACTATATTGGGGTTGGCTTGCAGTCTTACCGGATTCAGCTAAGTACCAGTGTTTTACATGGAGCGACTGCCCATCTGACCTCCACAACTCAGTGTAACTGGGATACACGGTACCCCTTGGCAAGACTGGTGTCAGATCTCAAGGTTCTGACTACCCGTAACGACTGTCAAAGATCTTCAAATGACAGCCGGGACCAACGGCTTAGCGTGCTTTCCGAGGCACGGAGGAAACTCAGTATGTTGAAATGGTCACCCATCCACGGACCGACACGTCAAGCGTTGCTTAACCTTGATGATCAACCCGTGCGGCTCTTATTATTTAGCCACGAGCTCCTCTTTTCTCTAAAGTTTTTTTAAAAATATACCAGTAAAAAGCAGGATACAAAATGATTATCATTAAATTAGTCTCCCGAACGGCTAGGAAGTATAGTATACTCACATTCTTCCCACAATGTCCCATGTACAAGGGGGCGAGCTTATTTCCATCAACCGGGCACAAGTCCAAACTCCGGGCTGCTGCTGAGAAGTTCCTGATGGAAAAAACCCAATAACACTTTGCCCGACACGGGCATCAAACCTAGAACATTGTGCTCAGCAGATCCCAGTCAATATTATTTCAGTTTTTAAGAACCCTACCAGATTATGACATTAAAACCATTCTTATTTAAACAGGTTAGCGGAATATTGTGGGTCCGTAGCCAATTCAGTGTCCACAAAAGAGCGTAATGGCCACAAAATGTACGTAAGACTGTACGTGGCGAAGGATGCGCGAAAAGAGACGTCCTTTAATGCAACCTTCAACGCGTATAGGACTCTGGAGGGAGATGGTAAGTAGAATACGAAGTAGAAAATAGGTTATTTTTTATGTGATCAAGTAGCAAATAAGAAGAAGGGCCAACTTAGGCTCTAAATAGCTTGAAGCGGGGGGTAGACATGGCTTGGTGACCCATGGTAAATTACAGAGGAACCCGAGGAGGGGCCGCTCGTCAGTGCTTTTATCGATTAAGCCGACGACGTAGTGGCCAAAAAGTAGGTTGCGGTGCCTAGCAGAGGCGACATCGCAACTGAGGCGGACCGCGATGTCGTATGGGTCCTCCTATACGATATCGCGGCTGAGGGTTGGAGGCCGCGGATGGAGAGGAGTGCCGGTATTGTTGTACGCCGCTCTAATTACCTTCCGCGGCCTGGATGGGGTCGCTACAGTCTGATGGTGGACACGGTGGGGCCGCAGGGGAGGTCCCTATCCCTTGCGGCCAAAAAGTGGTACGTGGCGGGGCCACTGAGCCATCACAGGGTGACCAAAGATGCCATACACACACACTGGGTCGCCTGGCGCCCATGTGCTAGTTTGGTCCCTGGGGTGGTCACGGCGTCCAATGTGTTCTGGTGCGCTGGTGATGGGGGTAACTCCCAAGAGGAGGGTTCGGTGAAGGACAGCCGCGGCGGGTCAACGGATGAATGCTAACGCGTGCCCGTATTACCGCCATAAGCGGCACATGAGGCGACCGTGGAGTTTTAGTGGGTTGGAGTCCCACATAACTGCGTTATTTCCCCGTGGTAGCGCAGTACAGCAACCAATTCTCTCGCAGATCGATTGAAGTTGCATAATAGATTATTATTGTTGTTTGCAGACAAGTGTGTGGATGGCGAAGAATTTGATTGTGAGGACAACACTTGCATCGATGTGAATTTGGTTTGCGATGATGACGCTCACTGTCGGCTGAAAGCTGATGAAGACAAGTCGAAATGTGACGTAAGTATATCTTCGGGTTAGTATAAATGACTATTCTTCTTTTATCAGGCAGTTTGTTTTTGTTTCTTATGCTTTCACTCCTTAACGGCTGAACCAATTTGGATGAAACTTAGTATATGGGAAGAAAATAACCTGGATACTTTTCATCCAACGCACGGGCTACCGGGCCGCAGATCCAGTCTCTTCGTGAGGCCATGGTGGAGCGTTTGAACCTGTCCTTGCAGGCAGTCTCCGAATGGGGCGATGCCAATCTGGTCAGGTTTAATGCTACTAAAACCCAGGCGTGTCTTATTTCCGCGAAAAAGAGCCAATTTCACCCGGCTCCAACTTTCCAAGATCTGACCTTGCCAATAACGGACCATCTTGAGCTTTTTGGCGTTGCTTTTACATCGACTCTCAATTTTGGCCCATACATTGAGGCAAAGGCTCAGCTGGCTGCCAAAAAGTTGGGGATCCTTGCGAAGGTGAGAAAGTACTTCACGCCGGAACAGCTGCTCAACTTGTATCAAGCGCAAGTTCGATCATGCATGGAGTACTGTTCTCATCTCTAGGATGGATCTGCCAAATACCAGCTTGATGCACTGGAGTCGATCGAAAAGCGGGCCAAGAGGCTCATCGGCGATGAAGCACTGGTCAAGACAAAGCTCCAGAGCCTTGAACATCGTCGTCGAGTTGCCAGTTTGTCGGTTTTTTATCGGTTACATTTCGGCGAGTGTGCGATGGAATTGCATGATCTAATTCCACCTAGCCCGTTTCATCATCGGACTACCAGACGTACGGCGATGCGGCATCGGTACATGGTGGACATCCCACCCATACGCACCAAACGTTTTGGGAACACTTTTATTGTGCGTACAGCTAAGGAGTGGAATTCCCTGCCGGAGTCTGTGTTTCCCGACAGCTACAATCTAGGGGTCTTTAAGTCAAGAGTGAATAGGTTTTTTCTAGGCAAGCGTGATTCACCGTCGACCACATCATCGCTTTCCATCAGGTGAGATAGTGGTCAAGCGCGAGCCTATAGGAAAAAAAAAAAAAAAAACCTGGTATAATGTTTCTTTAGGATTATAATACACTTTTCATGCAGCCGAAAACAGGAGCAGAAGCAACAATAAATCACCAAATAAGCCTGATATATTTCTGGTGGACTGAACCGAAAGACGTGCACTGATTGTTGATATAACCGTTCCGCATAACGGGAACTTCGTAAAAGCAAAAATTATCAGCAAATGAAGCATCTTGACTTGGCTCACGAAGTTGACGATATATGGGATGTGGACTTTGCGATAATTGTACCGAAAGCCGCGTCAGTCATTGGTTTAATAGCCCCAAACCTCGGCAACACCTTGGTTCTCGTTAGGCAATCAAGGGCTTGACTCAGAAAACGATACTTCTGGACACGGCTCGTACTTTTAATAGGCCCTTCTCTCAAGAGCTCGATCTAGCTTAGAACCTGTTCCCGATACCGGTGGGCAGGGAGAGCTTTTACTTTAAAGAGGAAAGGTAGTGGTTAACCTTTCGTGCGACCGCAATTAGGTAAACAATAAAAAACCATTGTGTCTCGCGTGGAGTCACGTCTTCAACAAAAAGGTCAAGGCTGCGGGAGTCCAGTGGATGTGAGACGCACAGAACCGATCAGTGTGGCGACGCTTGGAGGAGCCCTATGTCCAGCAGTGGACGCTTTTTGGCTGAAATGACGATGATGTTTCCTTTTAAATTTTTTAAATGTTTTCAAATTTACTTCTTATTATGACTTTTAATTGTTACAGGTTAAAGAAGAGTCCACGATAAACCAGCCTCACATCATGGTGATCCTCATCATCTTCTCGCTGATCCTCTCAGGAATGAGCTTCGTGTTCATCTTCAAGTGCATACGGAAGCTGTACCAAGATCATAAAATTATTAAAGTGAGTGAAAGAAAGAAAAATGTTATTTTTTATTATTATTGATAGGCTTTTTTTATTAAGCTATGTCCAAGATAAACCTGTTTGGGGGTAAATGGAACAGTGTGTAAAGTCCCACAAACCTCCATAGAAAATGGAGGATACTCCGACCAGACGGGTGTTGTGTCTGGTCCGGGTAACTGCCCGACAGTTGTTGTCGGACTGTTGTATGTGTTCTAATCGCGCCGAAAACTTTACTTGCGCGATGCAGGATTTGTGTGACGTCATGTCATTAGTTCGTAAGTGGCGGCGCTGGTGCCGCTACACCTGGAAAGTACATATGAATTGAACAAGTCACATTGGTACTTGCCCGGATTCGAAGTCACGACCTCAAGCACAAGAGGCGAGGTCTTAGCCACTGGGACATCATACAAAACAGAGAGCTGGTAGGAGGTACAAGTACATTTTTAAAAAACCTCGACATATTTGTATTTCATGCTTTTTAAACTACCAACGGCCCCCTTTTACCATTCGACATCTAGACGCTCTGCAAGTTACCACCCTTAATTATTATTTTTTGGTTTGGAAGGCATCCAATGACTTCTCCCGCTCTGGGTGAGGCGGGAGGGTGTGTCAGACTTTTACTGACTAAAACCCACCTGTTTTCCTTCAGTTGCTTGAGCCAGGGCCACGGTAACTCTTTTTCAAATTTATCCGCGACCTACCATCCATTCCACCAATCCGCACCAAGCGCTTCCAAACATCCTTCGTAATGCCCACAGCAAAAGAGTGGAACTCACTACCTGCGTCTGTGTTTCCGAACGCATTCAACCCGAATCTCTTCAAAGTTAGAGTGAACAGGCTTCTACTGGGTAAGCTCACTCCATCGTCGACTTAGTCTCTGTCACCACTGAGCTAGACTAGAGTCAAGAGCAAACCCATCTAAAATAATAAAAAGTAACATAATTTAGCTAGTGTCAACAGGCGAACACGATAAAATCTTGTAAAAATACCCCGATCTAAAGCGCCATAACTTTTAAACGTCTGAACTGGTTTAGCTAACGATAAAGTCACCTTCCAAAAAAAAAAAAAAGTAAACTTTTAAACGGCTGGACCGATTGTGACGGAACTTTCACTGGTAGATAGTTGATGTTATAAGGAGTAACATACGCACACAGTTTCAGTGGGAAATTAAGAAAAAGTAGTTTAGACGCGGACGAAGTCGCGGGAAACAACTATTAACTAATATAATTTGTTTATATTTACTATCCAGGAACACATCAGACAGTCCTGTGAAGATCGCCTGGACAGCCTGGTGGAAAGTCGCCTGACTCTGGACCCGAAGAGGCTTCAGAGGGACAGCGAGCCTCGGGCAAGTCTGGAGAGGGAGAACCTCAACAATGAAATGGTCAAGAAGCAGAGAAGTTTCTCTAAACATAGGGTAAGAGATCTTTGAAAAGAAAGAAGTTATAGGCGCAAGCCTATAGACAATAAAAAAAATAAAAATAAAGTTACGGAGATTAGAGCCTTCGACAGGGATGGCGAACCTTTATTACTGTTCATGCCATGTTTCTATTAAAACAATAATAATATGGTCATGCCGTGCCGCCAAAGAATTTTGACTTAGTCATCTAGTATTAAGTTTAAACTCTTGCTTTGTGCAGCAAACCCGAAATTGGTACAGCAATCTTAATGTATACTGCTTCATGAAATTAGATTCTGAAATTTCGGCTCTATTTTGCATCTAAAAAATGCGTCATTTTTTTTTTCGAACAAGTACACAGATTCCTGAAGTTGACGTGCCCAAATTCTTTTTCGCATGCCATTGGTTCGCTACCCCTGGCCTAAACCATGTCGATGATCAAAACAAAACAAAGGCCAAATGTGAGTCACATAGGCGGTTCACCACCTATGTGACTCACATTTGGCCTTTGTATAAATGGCCTTTGTATTTTGGCCTTTGTATAACCAACAGAACCTATTTCCGGCATTTTTGGAATTTTTGTCTGTTTATTTGTGCACGCATCACGTGAAATGTACGAAATCAATGTAAATAACTTTTATACCTAAAAATTGTGCGTAACTTGAAGAATTACTCAGTTTTTGTTTCATCGCAATCGGTTCACTCTATCAAATGTTAGATGAATTTAAAGTGTTCAAGAAGTAAAATTATTACAACACACGCAATTCAGATACTCGGACAGTTGAACTCGATATTCGATAGATGGCGTTGTGCATTTGAAATCATTTTCTAAATGGCGGTGTTAATATTCTCCGTGATTCTCATTCTTAATGATGACTATAGAAGAAACAAAGATGGTAGGTAGGTAAGTAGGGTAGGCAGGAAGGTAATGAGGGTAAAGGGTTGGATGACGGGAGCGAAGCCGCGGGCACAGCTAGTATATAATATTCTCTCTTGATATTCAAATGATGATGATGAGATGTTGTGAATTAAAATTACATATTCAATCGAAGTATTAAACAACCTAATTTTTTTCAGCAATCGAGCATAGATTCAGACTACCAAGAAACTCACTTAGACCTCGACGAAGAAATATGGCGCCGAGAAGTTGACAGCATGCCAATACAAGAAGACGTTTCCATTGAGCGTAACGGAAGAACAAGAAAGAGCGACTTAAGTAAAAAAGAAGAATCAATGAGAAGTAGGAAGGAGAGTGAAGATATTAGAGACAAGAAGGAGAAGGAACATAAGAGAGAGATTCGGGATGTGTCGGTTGGAGCACCTGATACGAAGGAGTCTGGGTGTCAGACGAGGGAGAGTTTGTTCCAAACGGATCCACCGCCCAGTTCTGATGGTAAGTTTTGAATGATTACTAAATAAAATATTACAGTTTCTATGTCGATTAAATAATAAAAAAATGTTAGTTTGGAGATTGCGTTCGGTTTTCGTCAATAAGCTGGGATCCTTTTCATGTGGAGCTCAATAAACTTTTTTTTTACATTCAACGTAGGGTACGTTGAAATGTAAAAAAAAGTTTAGTAGTAAACGCAACATACAAAAAAAACATCTTAAGAATTTCTTAAGGCCGGTTTTCCAGATGCTCATGCACATGCTCAACTTAACTCAAACTGGCAATGGACAGTTGTGATTGGTTGACTTATTTTTTTGTCATTAACGTGCTGAAGTCTAAATTTATAGACGCTCCAAACGTTACTGAACTCTTTTAACACAAAATCAGTAGAATTGCGTAGTATTAGCGTAAGAAACACATTCAAGCGTCAGTTGAATGTGTTTCTTACGCAAAAAGCATACTATAGTGTCTCCGAATTTTTAGCTGAAAAAGATTTTTTTTGATTATATTAGTTTTATCTTTTGCTGACAATAATAATACATTTCTATGAATAATGAATTTTAATTCGATTTAATATCTTGCATGCTCTTTTATGTATGCAATGTTTGAAGAAATAAAGCAATCTAATATAATCTTATCTAATATTAAATTTTGTTTGACATTTTATTGAAATTTTTATATAGATTTTATTATTCATTATTCCTATTTGACATTTGATTGATATTTTCATTTTGCCATTTGCCATTTTTATAAATTTGACATGCATTATATTATTTGACATTTGATTTATATTTTGTTGCATAGTTTTGATAGTGATGTGATGTTGCTGTTTTGCATTTAATTCACTTCTACATTGATTTGACATGCACTATTTTCATTTTGACATCTGATTTATATTTTTTTGCATAGATTTTTATTTGACATTTTTTATTGATATTATTATTTTAATTTCATTGGTGATAATTATGAAATTCATTTATAATTAAATTCATTAATTGTTTACCTTGCATAATATTTGCACGCCATAGCATGTGGCAAACATGTCGGAATCTTTTATTATTTTTTGTTATCTTGCATGCATATTGTATGTGTTACCCATGTTTAGCAAATAAAATATATCTTATCTTATCTTATCTTATTAGCATGTAATTGGAAAGTACTCATACCTCATACTTTGATAACTTGGACTTTCATTTTCATTCAATACCTACCATACATTTTGTGTAAAAAGAAATCAGTAACGTCTGGGGCATCTGGGCTCTTGTTCTATTGAGTACACGTATGTCAAGCTGAAAAATCATATGTCAAACTCGAGAGTTGTGATTGGTTGGCAATTGGTTGGTATGTGTGCCCAATTTTGAGTTTCGAGTCGAGCATGAGCATCCCGAATACGGGTGCCTTATTTACCGATTTAATAGGTAAAAAGGGCAAAACCAAAAAGCCAATAATAAACCGACCGGTCTACATTGCCGGACTACACTTAACACCCAATTCTTTGAGATTGGAACTCGGAAAAACAGGACCACGATTTTTGCTCAACTAGATATTTAGAATTGCAGAATTACCCAAGATGTTTAATGTTGAAAAGCGCTTGCTTTCTTTATCAATTTCTTCAGGAAAAAGTTTCTTTTCTGGTTAGTGAAAAGATAATAGAAATTTTTAATTAAACTGTTTGTTAAAGAATTCTACGCTAGAACTTTGAAAAGTTATTAAAGACTGCCAACGGCTATGTCACGGGCAAAAAAAAAACAAAAATAAAGCAAACCTGCCTTCTATACTACCTTTTATAATTTCAACTGAACCGATATCTTGATTCAGAATTTTCTGAAAACTGTAACTTTGGCAAACTATGATATCTTGAAAACTTCTCAGTTAGAATTCAACTTGACCTCTCTTACTTAAGCTCTCTAAATTCCTAAGTTATAAATTATATTTGGTGTATTCCACGAGTAGAGACTCCAAGTCATGTCCTTCAACCGGACTCCTCCTTGAAACATCAAATTTGATAATTATAGCTGGCTTCTCACGTAGCGTAATATCACGAGTCAAGCCGCGCCGAGTCGATTTGTACGTGCAATCATGCGTCACGTGCGAACCGCGTCACCCGTTCTCACGGACGCGGCGCGGCACGCGTTAAGCTTTTGCGCCGCATATAAGACAAAGACATATAGACAAAGCACACAACGCACCTGAAAATGACCGCCACGCGCACGCCCTCGCCTCCACGAGTGCGCCTTTGATGTTACCGACATTTAGGCTTAGCACGAACTGCGATTTTTGTTCGAGCGATTTTATTCCGCCCATTCTGTGACCTATGGAATCGTATGAACCTGCAAACATTGCGCAAATAAAATGCGCGGATATAATACTACAAAAATTCCCGCGAATATATATCGCAATGCATGATAAGCTTAGCTTAGATGACATAGCTATAATGGTTAATAATGGTAAATTCCCGAACATAGTCTCTGGACTATTACAACAGGCATTGAGGATGACAGAGGAATGGTGTACAAAGAACCACCTCTCTATCAATCCAAGCAAAGCAGTCATTCCATTCACGAGAAAGAGACAACTAGGAAACCTAGGCGAGCCCTCCCTCAATGGAATAAAGCTGCACTGGTCCACCGAAGTTAAATATCTGGGTGTAACGCTTGATAAAGAACACAGGTGGAAAACTCATGTGGAAAATATTACGACAAAGGCCCTACGAGTGTTCGGCATGTGTAGTTCCACCTACGGTAAAACTTAGGGGCTAAAGCCCAAAGTGATATGATGGCTGTACCGGACATTGATAAAACCTATTATCACATACGGCAGCATAGTGTGGTGGCCAAGAACAAAGCTTGCCTCGTGCAAAGCGCCACTCACCAGGTTACAAAGAACAGTGTGTCTCGGAATCACAGGTGCTTTCAGGACAACACCTACGGCAGCGATTGAGAGATACCTCAATATCCCTCCGCTGCATATTATAGTTGAACTCGAGGCAAGGAAGACATTACATCTTGTTGCTGTTGCTGGACTATGGGATGCCTCTAAGCCAAAGACTAACCATACAACATTCGATGGAAATGAAGACCTGGATCGGGTAACAAGCATGATAGCCGATAAAATGCAAACTATGTTTGTGGTCTTTCAAGGTCCAAATCCCAACAAAGGAGGACTGGATGAAGGGAGTCGATCCACCAGAACAAGATAGTCTGGTGTGGTACACTGATGGATCCAAAATGGAATCAGGTACAGGAGCGAGAATATACGCAAAAGGTTAAAAATGTAGCAAAAGCTTAGCGAAGATGGCAACTGTATTCCAAGCAGAAACATATGCCATAATAACCTGTGCTCAAGAGAATATAGATAGAGGAATCAGAGGTAAATCCATATATATTCTTAGTGACAGTCAGGCTGCAATCAAAGCTATGGCATGCTATAAAGTGGACTCCGGACTTATTCTGGATGCTATCCAGACCCTAAACAGGCTTGGGAAGCATAACAGGGTAAGACTGATGTGGGTCCCTGGGCACAAAGGAATCCATGGTAACGAAGTGGCAGATGAACTGGCAAGAGAGGGAATCATCAAAAATCTCAGCGAATGATTTTATGCGTCCAGAACCATGTGTAGGCATTTTAACGTGTCTCGTTATAGCCACATTTAGGTAGTTTGTAGGTCACAAGGCTGTGGGCCTTTACAGGGCACTTTGGAACCAACGACATGCTCATGAAGATGGGTCTAACCGCGACACCCATGTGCATGTTGTGTGGGGAACATACGGCACGCATACGGAGCACCTTCTGTGCACATGCGATGCACTGGCTGGTAAGCGAATGAGTCTCCTAGGGGTTGGATATCCAAAATCAGAAGTCATATCTCCTAGTCTCGTTGTAAAACTCATGAAAAGAGTTTTCAACGAGATTGGGAAGGATTAGGTCATCTAGGGGACCACAATAGATCCCAATGGGTCGAAGTGTGCGAGTTATTTCTCGGCCCCTCCACTAGATAAGATAAGATAAAATAAGCCTTAGCGGATTGGACGCGTCATAACGCGCCAGCCCGAGTCGCGTAGAGCCACTGCCTTTACACGATGCGAAGCGCGAGCGGGCGCGGCGCGACTGCCGTGAGTAGCCAGCTTAAGACATAAATTGAGAGTTTTTCCGTTGTCAATGCGGCTGAATTGAGTTTAGGTCCTTCAAACTGACTTGGAATATATCTTCAATGATGTTCTAACAGTGACAAATCCAAAAAATTCTACTTTACAGGAGAGCAAAGTAACCGTTTAAAATTATAATTAGCTACAATAGAGGTATATATATATATATATAATATATAAAAATATATAATTTACACGTCAAAAATACAGTTACTTTTTAACATAATGCACAACCTTGTATGAAGAAGAGTGTGTGAGATAGATTATTTTTTTGTTACAGATCACCAGTTTAACATTTAGGAATAATGATCCGTAAAATCCTTTCTGACTTGTACAAAATAATCAAAATAAAATGAATTTATCTCTTTTCTGATTGGTCAAAAGAAGATGCGCGATTTTCCTTGATCGATTGACGTCGAGATGCAACAACCGCCAAAAAATACAAGACTTACGCACTGATAAAATTTCACTGACAAAATAGGCCTTATGCTGTATCTAGAATCTCGTCTAACAGTAGGTATTAACCAAGATAGCCCCATCCAAAATGTCTACTTAAACCTAGAATACTGTAACTAAGGTAATTGCGCTAACTATGTTAATTTTAGGGTTCCATAAACGACCTATAACCCGCAACGACCTCTGTCTGATAACATGGGTGACAACTATTATGGGGATTAGAAGCTGCTAATTATAGGAGTGAAGTCCAATTACCGAACGGTCTAAACTTCTGAAGTTAGGTAGATTGTATTGTGAGTTTATTACTGGTTTGCTGGATAGGAAGTATCAAAAGTCTAATGGCCTGTTGTTTGCTAGGTAACATAAATGCACGCAGGTACTCCTTGGGCCCTCTGACGACGCTTATTTTTGTGAACTTCACCTATGATGCCAATGTAATTTAAGAAAGTGCCATGGACTTGAAACAATGAAATATTGTACTACTTAAGCAATTTTAGTAAGACATCATCATTGTCATCATCATCAGCCTAATTCTGAACATTTAACTCGGAACTCAAATCACGGAAACGGATCACGGACACGGACGTGTAGTGCGTAACCGCCCTTGGCCTGTGCCATCTCAATAATTATGTCGTCTGCATATATGTCACATATAAAATGTTTTAAGAATAATGTCCAATTCAGTTCAATGATTTATGTCAGGACGGACCTTGCTATTACTGAATGGCAGACCATTATGTAAAAAGTTATAAGAAGATTCTTCCAACTTTATTCAAACACATTGGATTGCAGATCAAATATCAAACTATGTAGATGAGGAACTATTTGTACGGAAGTGTTTGCATAGGACCATCCCATGCGGGCAGGATGGATACTTTTCTTGTAATATTACTACTTTACTTTGTTTAAGTTTCATTTATTTGACTATGGAATTTCATCGAGATGTTTAGTGCAGAAAAAGTTCTAGGGCTATAAGTTTTTGATGATTGTAAAAAGCATACATACAAGCCAATTACATAATGCGTTTCTCCCATCGATGCAGGAAACTACAGAAATCACTTTCTTTTTTTACAAAATGTATTGCATTCTATCACATAAAAAGTTAAGTAGGGTTTCAAAAGACTTTTTGTCTATGCTTGCTGGTAGACACTACTGAACGCCATCTGCTACTATCTTTATATATTCATTTTACGTTCATTCATCTAAAACTTTCTTTAAAAAGCTGGAGAAATAGAATAACATAACGTTTTTATTCGTGAAGGGGTTTTTAAGGCCCTCTAGTTAGGGGGTTTAAGAGCAAACCTTTTGGTATTATTAGCTTGACATAGATCTAGACTCTGGTCTACTGGAATCAAGTCCGAACCAGGAATCAATCGAATACTGGATCCCGTTCTCAGCAAAGCATCCCTCCTCCTTGCATCGTGTTCCTCATTACTGAGGGTCGTGACTCCCTGGTCTTCGTAGAAACAACTTCTCCTTCACCAAAAGCAAAGCAAAGCAAAGCAAACAAGGATAAATATCCTTATAATCCAATACTTATTATAGAACTTTCGTGGAACAGTTTCAAACAATCTATACTACATAATATGAATGTGAAAGTTATTATGTTTTTGTTTCAATCACGCAAAAACAGCACCACGGATTTCGATGCAATTTGTCACACAGATAGTTTATAACCTGGATTACCATAGAGGACAATTTTTATCCCAGTAAACTCGGTATAATCCCTTATTATTCTTGTGTTTTATTATCACAAAACCACTTTTCATGCAAGCGAAGCCGCTGGCAAAAACTGGTATAAAAATAATATTCAATACCAAGTCTTCATTCACAGAACTCTTTCATCCCACTTCTGAACTTAACAGTACTTAAATTAATTTCGTTGCAAATAAATTGAATTAAATTGTTCGCCGTCAAAAGTACCCCTTCATTATTGACGAAGTAACAGCGAGAATTCCTATTACTTTTTTTAATATAACCCCTATCTTCCTGTGACGTCACAGAAAGGAAGATGGCGGATATTACCCGCCAATCGCCATATTGAATTTTTTTTCGGAGTATTTGTTTCTTTTTGTGTGTGTAATTGGAAATAAATAATAGGATGTATTATTTGATTCGAAGAGAGATTAGGTTTTGTACGAGAGAAGAATATTGCTGTATTTCTGGGAAATCGTGAATTTGTTTACGTTCGAAGATAAATTATTCTGTACCTCAAATTACTTATATTTAAAAAATACTTTTAGTAAACTGTTTTCCGCTCTCTTTTCGCCAAACTAAAATTATAATTACTGTTGCCTTATTCAACGTCTTTTTTACATTCGTCAAGCCGTAAGAAAGAAATAGAGTTTATTTACACCAAATATGACGCCTCCATAAAAAAAAAACACGCAATACGGCCATTGGTAACCATAATGCTGGTTCCTGGTGTGGAAGACAGAGCCACAGCCCTGTTTATCAGAAAAAGCTTGACTGAATGATCGTCGTCGTTCATGAGCCATGGTAAAAATATTGGCCAGTCGATATAGTATATCGCATTCAAGTATCGCCACTCGTGGCACTAGCAACACCCTTCGAGGTTCTGTCTTCCTGGTACTAATACCTTTCATCTCGTCCTGCAGGTTCGGGCACCAACAGTCGAGGGTTCTCCACTTTCGGCTACTCGGGCGCCACTATCGTTAGGCCTTCGCCCTCGGCTACCACGAACACTTCTGAGATCACCATCGAACTGCTGAAACAGATCCCTCAGCACCAGGAGTCCAAAGCCCGTAAGTCTTCTTGCGATTGGATTATACAGTAAAGAGTAGGTATCGTACTTCCGAATAGTTGGCTGTGATTAATATTTCTACTAACCCAATCTCATTCAATTTGCATATATTATCAGCCTATAATGTTCACACCGCTGCGCTGGGACGCAGGCTCTTCTCTTTGCAAGGAAATTCACATGTCTGAATGAATGTTTAGTTGTTACATGCCGATTTCTCTCAATATTTTCATTAACCGTTTTCAGACCATTTTTCATAGTTTAATTTTGACTGGTCCAGAGCAAATTGGAGGTGTGGGGGCACAGGCTAGTGAGTGTTGGCCTGAAATTGAGCAAAAACAAAACTGAATACTTGTTTTGTGACTTCGGCGGTCTCTCTAGTTCCGTGCCCATAGCTTTCGCTGGAACGCCCATACCAATCTGCTCCGACTTCCGGTACCTGGGGTCGCTTGTCCAAGGGGATGGCGAGGTAGACCGAGACGTAACGCACCGGATCAACTCGGGATGGATGAAATGGCGACAGGTCACTGGCACAACTTGCGACCCACGGATGCCCCTCAAGTTAAAGGGTAAAATTTACAAGTCCGTGAAAAGACCTGTCGTACTGTATGGATCAGAATGTTGGGCTGTGAAAAAGATGGATGAAAAGAGATTGCATGTAGCAGAGATGAGAATGTTGAGATGGATGTGCGGAGTGACGAGAATGGATACAGTGAGAAATGAGTATATTAGAGGAAGTTTGAAAGTGGCGCCAGTGACAGAAAAGTTGAAAGGAAACCGTTTGTCCTGGTATGGTCATCTGATGAGGAGGGTTGAAACGCATGTTACTAGAAAAGTTATGAATGTGGATGGATGGAGAGGGAGGGGACGGCCAAATAAAAGATGGATGGACTGTGTGAGGAGTGATATGAAAGAAAAGGGAGTCAGTGATAGCGTGACGGGGGACAGGACGGTATGGAAGAAGAAAACGTGTTGCGCCGACCTCAAGTAACATGGGACAAGGGCAGGAAGATGATGAATTTTGACTGGTCGCAATACTCTCAATGTAACTTCTAATATAGAATATTCGTGACTAACCATATGCAGTATAAATTAATATATAATAAATTCATTATTGGTACTTCAATCCATGCTAAGCTTTATGACTAATCAAGTAATTTTTTGGAGATAATAACATGTTCAAAGCACAGTAACTTGTGTTACTGTGCTTTGAACATGTTATTATAAATTCTTTATTGGTACTTCAATCCATGCTAAGCTTTATGACTAATCAAGTAATCTTTTGGAGATAATCGTGGTCTTTTACCATTTTTGCAATTATTAGAATACAGTTTAACCGTAGATTTATTGACACTAATCGTATTTTTACTATAAACAATTAGCCTAACTAGAGGCTTAAGACAGGAGACATTCTATCATCGAAAGCGTCGCAATAGCGATTAGCAAAATGTATGGGTTTGTCGAGCGCTATCGAATTGCCACGTGTTCTATTCCTGACATTTTGGCGTTTCAAAAGTCGCCATCGCTGACAGAATGACACTTCGCTTAAACCAACACAAAACTGACTTTGAATAACCCTAACCCATAATCCCTAAATCCGTATACCAAGCATGATTTATTCAACGAATTCAAAAGTAGAGTCAAGTGGAACTCGATAACATTCAGTTTTAAGTTTTAATAGGCCCTAAACAAGATTGTGAGTCCCTTTGAAGTGCCCTCGAATTCGGTAAGCAACATAAATTGAAGCCGCTTATCCAAGTTTAATCTTAAGTTATTTTATTAAAACGGGATATCTATGTCCCCTTATAATAAATCTTGGTATTTAACATTAATTGGAGGCTTAATTTTTGAGCTAAAAGCTCAAATTAGCTAGGATTTCTTAGTTTATTAAAATTAGTCTGATGCCCAATTTCAAGTTATGTTACTTAGAATATTGGCTATCTCCTGATTCGATAACTGAGTTAAAAAGTTGGAGTTGCGTATTTATCAAAATCTAATTCATGTAGCTGTCAAACTTTAGCATTAAAGTGGAGTTCGACACGTTCTTAACTCCAAATTCCTAATTCAATTTTCAATAATTCTAGTCGAAGATTAATTTTAATGTTCTCGATATCATAGCATAATCAGATATAGATATATCGATGACACTGTTGCGATCGACCAGCAGCCGAATTGCGTAAGTATATTATCCAAAGCAAAAGAATCGATTATTTCCCAAAACCAACTTTACGTAGTGCATATTGATACGAAAAGTCGTTTTTGGGAAGGAATCAATTCTTTTGCTTTGGATAATATACTTACGCAATTCGGCTGCAGGCCTCCTCTCTAAGAAAGAGCAATTTAACATCAGATTCATTTGTGCAAAAATATGTGTTAATATTTTTTTTGTACAAGGAAAGCACAGTTTTCCTATTGTTAAGACTAACAAAAACAAAGGACTTTACGTAATGAACAATTTACTCTATTAATTAAAAAGTACCCAAAAGTTTTTGTTTTAATTCCGAACATCCAATTAGATGTTATCAAAATTTTCCTGTTTGTACCATAGACATAGAGGAATGGACTGAGAGTTCTTTACCTTGGTGTGTAATGGACACGGTCAAAATATATGAGAGAGACAAAGCGATAGTGAAGCCAGTACTTAGCCTCTTGACTAAAATTATGTTTGGTGGGTATTTGTTTGGCTTGGATTGTTATCTTCGTCACTACAACCTACAAAAACTGCACATTAAAAAATAAGAGAGAGCAGGACTTTCATTTCTCATCACATCTTTCTTATCTCTTGTGTATCGAAATGTACAAATATTACGCATCCTAACAATTTCAGTTTCAATTTTAATCTCGTTTTCTTTTCGAATCAACGCCTAAGAAGTTTTACATCAAAAGAGACAAGTATGGCGATAGGCGTTTTATCTCGGACAACGAAGTATTCTATTTCATGACATTATTTCTGTCTATTCATCTATGTCCACGATACCTACATCAATTCTTTTTTAAATCATAATATTTTTGTTACAGAAAAGAAAATCGACCGCCGCCCGATCAGCACCGAAACCACCCGATCAGCTCCCGACGTCATCATTGTCTCCAAACCGATTCGCTGAGGCTGACCTTTGGGGCCCCCGCCGTGGGCCCCAACACCCCCCGACTCCTGGTACCCCTTAGAACCCAGGATGAGACCGGAGGGGTGCTACCACCCCCACACATGTCATCTAGACACGTTTTCAAAAAGCATGTCTTTCGACAACTGTGAGGGGTACTATAGCAAGTACTTTGATGAAAGACCGAAGCTAATTTATGACTATTGTTTAAAAAGTGATTTAGAGTATAAAAAGTCTCAGACACTGCCTAGGAATTTGGGGTCTTCTGTGGACTATAAGCCTAAGGTGTACCCTCAAAGAAGTGTGTGTTTCTACGGTCTGGAAGATGAAGAAGAACCTTGCAGAAGACCGAGGAAGACTTTCGTTGTAACAGCAGACGTAGAACCCCACAGATAACATTAAGGAGAACTTTTAAAGCATTTTTAAACCCTTGAGTGCTAATAATTGAATGTAAAATAGATTGTTTTATTAATTTTTTTTGTTTCGTGAAATTGTTACTATTGAAATTGTTAGGATAATGTTGTTTTTTGTGGGTTAAAAATATTGTTTGTTAATTATTTATCTGTGGAAATATGGCCCAAATTATTTATCCGTGGAAACGTGGTATCCTATATGGCCCATGGGAAGGAAAGATTATTTTTGTTGTTGGTCCGAAAATTGAACCAAACTTTGTAACACATAGGACGATCTCCTCGATAACACCCGAGAGGCAATCGGGTCTATGGTATCGCCAGCACACCAACAGCTTACCGTAAGCTGTCGTATAGGAAAATTGTCTATAACCATGTTTTCGAAATGCAGAGAGTTTCACCATTAAAATTAAATTAAATTACAGGATTTGCTTTGTCAAAAAATTGTCATTTAAAGTTATATATAGTTAAATGTTAGAGATAATCTGTGGTGAAATTGTACTATTAATTGTTTTCAAAATGTTACCTGTACGACGGAAACGCACATAGGTAATTGTTGTCTATGCTAAACCCAAAATGGGGAAGCTTGAGGGTTTGTACATTAAAACCTTAATACTGCCATAATTTAAAGTTAGCAAATTGTTATATTATAATTATTTAAATAATTATTTAATCTAATTATTATTTATAAGAAATATTTCAAAAGCGAATACCTATTTTGATTGTCTTTCTGCCAGTAAAGAATTATACTAACAGAAAAAGCTGTTCTAAATCCCTAACATATTTGTATAGTTCCCACTGCTGGGACACAGGCCTCCGCTCCGTGTGAGGGAGTAGGCCGTTTTCTACCTAGCAGGCCCAAAGTAGGTTGGTGGATGTCACATGTCTTAATTTTTTTTATGTTCGACTTTCTGGGTTCCTCACGATACCACCACCACACATAGTAATATATTATTACAATATCGAATATTCAATTAACTTTCGTTAACGTAAGTAATTGTTTCAGAAATGTTCATGCGGGCATTAAAAATATTTAATTTATTTTAGCTTAATTTCATTTAATGGTTACATCAGCCATTCCTTGTGAAGTATTTCTACATAAAACCCGAAGCAATAACATTTTTATTACCATAGTTTTGTAAGTTATAATATTTGGACGAATTGTTTGCAAATTATCACTTAAGCTTATAAAATAGATTTTAATTATATTTAAGAAAGTATTTTCTTTCAAAGAAGTTTGAAATTTACTATGAATTATTTAAATGTTTGAATTGAATTATTCGAATGTTTAAATTGTGTTACATTTGAAATTTTTGAATTCGACAAGATTATATAATTTTGTTAAATAAATAAATTAAAGTTGCATTTGAATGTAAAATTTATTAAGGTTTTCATTTAGTTAATCAAGGAGTTTTAATTGGTTTTCAAAAATTTAACATAACACAAGTCTTCCAAAAATAAATTGTATTTAAAAATATGTTTAATTTCAATAATGTTCCCAACATTTTGCCGACGTTAAGTTTGAAAGGTGTGTCCATTTTATGGATTTTTACAAAATTTATTACAATTATAAAAGCAATTGAGTTCACTTAGGTACTCGTTACATGAAATTGTATGAGTTGGTATGACTTTTTTAAATAAATTAAGTTCTTTTATTGTGGTGTCGACGGATAAATCTATGTTATAAAAAAAAAAAATATTGAATCGAATAGTTGCTTCAGTATTATTTTTGACATATGGCTATTCATTATTATTAAAATTATGGTAAGATATCGTATACTTAACAATCAATCAGTTTATCACTGAAAGAAAAAAATAATACGAATTAAAAAAAACATCTTGAGACATGACTGATCTAAATGTGGGCACACCTTATCTATTTGTTGAAATCAAATGTAAATTAAATGTAGTTTAAATATTAGATCTATTTAGACAAATAAATAAATAGACCAATTCGAATAAATCATATTTTATAAGAATCAATAACAAATAAGTGAAAATTAAATGTAAATAACTTGTAGATAATTTTGAAATAATAAAGTGTTTAGATAAAATGTTAAATAAATTATTTAATTAATGTTATAAATAATTACAATTTGACAATATGTTGATTAATGATTTTTGGTGTAATTTATATGAAATAGTAGTCTAATTGAATAAAATACGAAAATATGCGAATTTTTGTAAATCATCAGAGATTTTTATGAAAATTTAAAAATAAATCTTTTTAATCTTAATTTTCATGTAATTTTTACATACTATAGGGGCGTACCTAAATTAAGATTTTGAAGTTAAGAACGTATCAAACCCTGCTTTATTGCCAAACTTTGACAGGTTTTCGGGCTAAACAGATAGACACTTAACTTCAAATTCTTAACTCAAAATTCGACTAAAAGTGTTTCTATTTTCACGCAAAAAACTCTACTTTTAAGCAAATAAAAGTATACAATGTAACATGAAGTAAAAGCAATTTTATCATGTTTGTGTGAGAGTCACATCTGCCACCATTTCTCAAGTAAAATACATACAAACAAATGCTTACATTATTCATGTAATATATAGCATGCTTAGAGAGCTACTTACGAACATACACATGGTTGGAACATCTCATGTAAATCTTTAAATAATTAAATAGGTTGACGTTTCTGAAATAAATATCACTTCACTTCTTGTTTGAATGGCACCAGATGTGTAAATAAATATCTCGCAATCACAACTTTGTCTATAACAACATGTCATGTATTCCGTCAAAAACAACATGCCAGTGACACGGATGACGAAAATTATAACTAAATCTTTATGAATGAGTTCTAACGTGAACTATAAACACTTAACAGAAACAAAACTTCTTTTTATCGTGACTTAAACTTTTTCTACTAGTAACTTCTTTTACACTCAATGCATACACATTTTTTTTCTTACAATGATTTTGAACGTCAATACTTTTTCTTTTTCTTTTCTTCATTGCTGAAGAACGTGCTCATCTTGGCAACCTTTGCCAGATTCATTGACAAGCTGCTTCCAAGCCAGAGTGGCTCTGGTCTTCGGCTCTTCCCAGGGCAGAGGTCATCGTTAGTGCTTTTATCGCCTCATCTGATCTGACCAGCGAGTAGGTGAACGTCCGCGTGTCAATACACGAAATACAAAATTAAACATTATGAAGTGCCACATTGGTGTTTATGTCTCCCTACGTTTAAGTTCTTCTACGTTTTTTTTCATGTTTGCCGGTTTCCATACATTTTGTAGAATGGAACAAAGCATTTTGATACCTTTCCAGAAAACCGTAAAACATTATTTGGAGATCGAATAAGGCGATAGGTTGCCGGTTGCGTTTTTCGAAGAATCTTAGCTCACTTAAAATTTTGAACAATAACAGACGTAGACGTTTGATAATTAAACCCCGTCAGCCTCGTGACGTGAATGCGCTCAAGGCTGTCTTAAATAAACATGACTTTCACCGAATCGAAATGATTTCTTCACCCTCCACAATCTTCGCAAATTATACGCGACTTATCTCACCCCAATTTATTCCAAAGACAACTTTATAATTCCACTGTTACAAGAAATTCTTTAACAGCCAATCGGGCAAAAGGAATGCCAAACCTTCTTACAATTCGATTCTACAACTTCGAAATTTAAATTCAAATTAATTGAATAACAAGACTTCAAAAGGGTACATGGGTTGAGGTAGTGGGGTAGGCTACGCGTTAAATTATTATTAACCAATCAGAGCGCTCTAAGTTTTAAATTCAATTTTGGGTTCGCGAATGCGTTTTAATCAAGGATAATTAAGTTGAAGGAGATTATTTTGATATTTTTGTTATATCGCGTATAATTAGGTTTGTTTAAAGCGATATAGGAAGTTAATTTTTTGAGTTACGAATGAATGTTACGAGATTTTCCGAGAGGAGATTGAAGGAAAGTAGGTCGGCTATAAATTATAATTTCACAGTCGTTGGGAAAGCAGCAATAATTTCTAAGGAGACGTATTATTGATGTAATAAGGCAATTTACTGAGTTCATATTCATATTACATTTTAAGATAACTTGAAATGACTTATTTTGTTGGTTTAAAGAACAATTGCAAAGAACTAATCGAATTGAAAACAATAAATTAAAGATATGGTGTATAGGTGGCTTCGCCCGCGTGAAAAGAGTTTTTCATCCCAAAGAAACATTATACCGGGATAAAAATTAGCCTTCGTGCTACTCCAGACTATAATCTATCTCTGTGCCAAATTTCATCCAGATCCGTTCAGCCATTCTGGCGTGATTGAGTAACAAACATACATCCACACAGCCACATACACATCCATCCAAACTTTCACATTCATAATATTAGTAAGAAGAAAGACTAAATCGAATAATTTCACAAAATAATTCAATAAAACCAAACATGGACGAAACTAACCTAAAATTAAAATAAAACCATTTCGGTCTGATTCGTCTAAAATACTGAAAAAGCCCCGTCAACGCTCGACTGAGCTTCAGCGAGTTTTGTACCAAAATTCTGACTCCTTTCAACTTTGCAAGGGAAATTAAAAACTTTGTCTGAAAATGAGGGAATGCTTGGAAACATAAAAATTGGAAATTTTGCCAGCTATTTCTTTGTGGAATTGTGTGAATAACTTAACTTCAAGTTTGGATCTTCACGCTCGTTTTGACGAACAAATTGTCTATTGCCCTTTTTTGTTTTTGAGGTTATGATTTATTTTTGGATGAGTTACTGAACGGTATGGCAATTTGGTTTCGTTCAACAAAAAATAATGTTAACTACAATGTATTTATCCAACGTTTGAATAAATTATATTTTGTTAGCCAACTTTAAATAAAAATATTGCTCCATTTTTGTTTGTAAAATAAACAAAATGTAAAATATGGCCATCAATCATAAAATAACTAACGTTCGAAAATAGAAACACAATTTTGTCGAATTCGATTTTTGAAAATGAAATTCGACTCACGCAATAAAACAAATGACTTTTGTTTGTCTATGTTTTTTTGACGTTTTAATACAAATGAATGGCTTTGTTCTCCGTATAAAATCGGCTTGTTTCCTGTAGGACTATAGTGTAAATAGCATGTACATAGATTTATATATTGTTAAATTTGTAAGTAAATAAATTATAAGCGTTTTTCTTAATTCCTTGTTTTATTTGAAAATCTGTTTCTCTATTACTAATTTACTCGCATTTAACCACCACAATGTGGTCGACGGTGAGCACGCTCCCCTGAAGTAACCTATTGTTCACTCTTGACTCAAAGACCCCTTTGTTGTAGCTATGGAAACACGTTACAGACTCTGGCAGGACATTCCACTCCTTAGCTGTACGCACAATAAAAGTAATCCCAAAACATATAAGTACTTATAGGTGGGATCACCGATGATGGAAATGGCTATGGTGGAATTAAATTGTTCAATACCATCGCACACTCCCCAAAATATAACTGATATAAAATCAACAGGCTGGCATTTCCACGTCCATATTCAAGGTTCAAGGTTCTGGAGCTTTGACTCAACATACCCTGTCTAGCTTCTCACGGGCGAAAAGTTGAATAAAATCTTCAACTTTTTAAGATTTCCACTCGAGACAGACACGGTGAGTTAACTTTCGAGTTGATGAAGCCAACTACTAGATAAAAACTTTTGAAAGCTTCGGATACGCTTTTGAGCTTGATTTTAAACCGACTTCCAAAAAGGAGGAGGTTCTCAATTCATCGGAATCTTTTTTTTTTATTTATGTTCCACGATTACTCAAAGACGCCTGGACCTATTTCTGATTTCAAAATTCTTATTTTGTTTGAAAGGGTATAGTTCCCTTGTGGTTCAATGGTCATCAAGTCAGGATCTGATGATGGGATCCTGCAGAAATCGAGGGATCTCCTCAAATATTATAGGCATACATAGGTATAGGAATTTCGGTATTTTTATCAACAATGCAATCATTTGCACTCAGGAAGTATCATTTGGTGAAGTGGAGCTGATGAAGAAAACCACGGATGGCCACTGGAACTCCTTAATGCTAAGTATGTCACGGGTATAAGACATATCGAATAGTTAACCGACTATGGTGAAGCAAATACGTTAAATAAATAGTACTGATGAAAATAGTACCATCGAACTGATCTGGTGATGAAGCTGCAAGGTAGGCACTGGAACTCCAAAATAAAACAATGTATCCATTTCGTGTTTGGGCTTATTTGGAATCGTCATGAGATTTACTATCGCCATAAACGAAAAAAGAGAAAATAAAAACTTTTTAACAAAATAATCAAAGAGACTTCAAAAACAAAACATTAGAAAGCGAAACATTACTTTCTTTTCCGAAGTCGGTGTCGAAAAACGGAAAACAAGAGGTACCAAAGACACCGACTTCGCAAAAAAAAGTTATTTTTCGCTTTGTAGTGTTTTGGAAGTTTTTAGTTAAAAAGTTTTTACTATTGCTGTACAATTAGATTATCGTTTAAATATCTGTAATCACTATGTAGGTACTCCAGGAGTCTTTGTAGTTTTTTTCTACGACAAAATTGTACTCTACTGTATCTCTACTAAATAATGTCGGCCTAGTATTAATCTATAAATATAATGCAATGAACAACAACATGTTCAAAATTGCACGATTCTATGTCCGTATTGACACAGTTTCTTTATTATTTTAAACGTCCTAAATATATTATAAGCGGTGTAAGAAGAAAACGTTTTATTTGAAGTTTTCAAACGAAATGTCCACCGGATGGGTTATGAATCAATTAGTTTGGCTATACCTATTTCACGTTTGCCTTATAAATCATAGCACCCGTAAAAAGGAATGGTCGATCAATTGCATAATCAATTAACGGTGCCCTAGTCGGTCATTCTTCCATACAAACTTAGTATGTCGATTACTCTACTTTTTGACGGTGTACGTTCAAAATAAAATATTATCAATTTGTCGCGTCATTATCTAGCTCTGTATGGAAACAAAAAAGTATAAAACAAAACATTTATCATTTATGTTTTAAAGTAATGACCGTCGAAACTTCCATATTTCAACACTAATTTTAACGCATACTTGGGCGGAAATAAATACAATAAGAAGAAAGAAAATTTCAAAACAGGTAACATACAAAGATAGATTAGTAGTTCAAAAAAGAAAATCATTTTATTTTGTACAGACACATTCAGTAGTTTTTTCATGATATCCATATTCCCAAAGGTCTGTTTATAAAATTTAGCGGGCTCGTTTTCGTTCTAAAGCATTATCTATTTCGCTACAAATTTGCCAAAGTGCACTAGCTTCTTACTGCTCATTATAGCGTCTATCCCTTTCGCACGTGTTGTTGGATGAGATACAGTCAGTCATCAAAATTCAACAACGTAACCTTGTAACGGCGGGCATAAAATAAGAACTGCACAATTGCTTAACTTTTTTCAATTACGATTACATATTTATTGTAATAATGACCGGATACGAGCAATTTTACGATTTGCTTTCACTAATAAACCATTCTAAAACTAAACTGACAGACGTCAAATGGTAAAACATCAGACCATTTTACCTATTAAAATGGTCTAACTGTAGTGCATTTTAACCCCGCCCACAAAACAGTTTGTGCCACCGACTAGGGCACCCTTAAGAGCCCCTACAAGTTTCACAAGCTAAAAACAGAAAAAAGCTACTTTTTCAGGGCAAATTTCTCAATAACTACAAGATATATGATAAATCTTTTAAAACAACTTTTTGCGTCACATAGTTATCTAGGAAATAGACATTACATATTTTTGATAACTGCTCAATTAAAATTAGTAAAATTAATTACTAACACACGTTTTTACGTAATCCCGAAACACCAGGTTTTTCAATTGCTTTTTCAGCTTACTGATGGCGAATAACAATCTGCAAAAAAAATTGTGGACTGGGCATACAGTATACTAGTAAGCCACCCATTTTGTTTTTTAAAGTTTATTGCATTTGTACTTAAAAAAAAATGGAGGAGCTCGTGGCTAAATAATAACAGCCGCACGGGTCGATCACCAAGGTTAAGCAACGCTTGACGAGGTCGGTCCGTGGATGTGTGATCATTTCAACATGGCGAGTTTCCTCCGTGTCTCGGCAAGCACGCTAAGCCGTTGGTCCCGGCTGTCATTTGAAGATCTTTGATAGTCGTTACGGGTAGTCAGAAGCTTGAGATCTGACACCAGTCTTGCCAAGGGGTACCGTGTTACCCAGTTGTGGAGGTCAGATAGGCAGTCGCTCCAAGTAAAACACTGGTACTTAGCTGAATCCGGTTAGACTGGAAGCCGACCCCAATATAGTTGGGAAAAAGGCTAGGCAGATGATGTACTTAAAAAAAAAAATTGTCCACGCGATTAAAAGGCAATTTTATCATGTGCGAAAGCGTCGGCTACGTGTAAGAATATGTTGAATGTAAAAATAACTGATAAACAATTTGAAATTTGAGGTGTTTATCATCCAATTTTTGTATTTTATTTTTGAGTAGTTGTTTTATTTTAATAAATTGTCTGAATATTGCCTTATAAACCGTTGCGCACGCGCGAGACATTCAATTTTGCTCATGGGCTTGTAGACGACGGACCTGTGTCGTTTTTTTTTTTCATTATTTTTTTATCATATATCTTGTAGTTATTAAGAAATTTTCGCTGAAAAAGTAGCTGTTTTCTGTTTTTGGCTCGTGAAACTTGTAGGGACTCTTAACATTATTTATCAAGACAATCATCAAATGACAATCCACCACAATCTTCCTTAAACTATGAATAATGTTCCACTTCCCATGAACCCGAATACCCTAAGACAGGGTAATGCTCATAAATTATCGAGCAAATATAAACAAATTTATTGTAAAATGGTTTGTTTGTCTGTAGAATTGCCAAATTTAAATGGCAGTGGGCAGGACAAATTGCACGCACAACGGAAGGCCGTTGGGGCCGATAAGTTCTGGACAAGCGACAGCGTATGGGAAGACGCAGCGTCCCTCTAGGTGGACCGACGACCTGGTCAAGGTTGCGGGAGTCCGGTGGATGCGAAACGCATAGGATCGATCAGTGTGGCGACGCGAGGCTTGGAGAAGGCCTATGTCCAGCAGTGGACGTCTTTCAGATGAAATGATGATATTAACTTTTAAACTTTCGCGTTTCAATTTTCACCTTTTTTCATCGTTTTAATTTTTAACTGCAAATCTCGCCATCCAAAAGTGCCTTTTCATTAAATAAATCGTTGGTTGCTCAATAGCTTTTTTTTCAATATTTTTTTTCCCATCTGATAGTAATCTCTAATTCTTATTACAACAAATACTGCAAAATTCACGCCTACCATTCTCAATTCTCTGATTTGATATCAAATGACAATCCATCACAATCTCCCTCAAACCGTGAATTATATATCACTTCCTTAGAACCCGAACATCGTAAGACGCTGCAATACTCATAAATTCTCGAGCAAATATTTCATAATGCGGTATCAACCCCAGTCGTATGGCTGTCGGCATACGTTTAGATTATGGTAAGCAGTAGGTATATAAAACGGCAGTAAATATGGTGTGATAAAGACGGATTATTCCGCCTTTGTTTATAGCTTAAGAATTTTATCGTTCATGTACATACCTACTAATGTTATACATTTGAAAGTCTGTATGTTTGGACGTTTGGATCTGAAATCTTTGAAGATGGGTAAATCGTTGCATGCTTATACATAGGACATAGGACACGTGGCCCCGGCTGTACAGTCTCGTGGGTCAACAGGCGAGTAAAGCCACTGGCAGAAAGTAGTGGTAAATAAATGTTTTTTAAACGACTTTCCAAAAAGGAGGTGATTCTATATTCGACTTTGTTTGCCATATTTTTTTTTAAATAGAATGCTGGGCTCGCTGGGAAGCATTTGTTGCTCGCCTACGATTGCTTGTGTTCAAATACTCACGAAATAATGCTCCCAGTGAGGACGTTCCTTTAGACATATTTCGTAACAAAGAACCAATAAATAATACTCAGAAACAAAAAAAAAACTCTTATTCCCAGATTAGACGCACAAACTTTTCTAAGCTAGCATTTTAAATTCACAACACAGAGGCACATGAAATGTTGCTGTCTACTGCTAGAACAGTTGAAATTATTTATAGTTGCAATTTTCTGCAAGTTCTCCGGTGCATTTTAATGCAAATATGATAAACTGGCTTAGCGGAAGAATGAACTGGTCGTGCAGAAACTTGCAGTTGTCGGGACGGTTGCAAGATTGCCAACCCTATTGAGTTAAAGAGAAATATAATTGTTACCGGTATTTGTTTTTAATTTTGGACAAGCCCTCAACACTATTACCAAGCACTAAAACTCCTGAAAGCCAGAATCAGCAGTGGTGACCACCAGAGAGTCAATGAAGCTCGACGAATCCTGGAGAAACTATTTAACTGTCTTAGATCTTGCGTCCTACTAATATTATGAATGCGAAATGTTTGATGGACGGATGTATGTTTGTTACTCAATCACGCTAGAACGGCTGAACGGATCTGGAGGAAATTTCGCTCAGAGATAGATTATAGTCTGAAATAGCACATAGGCTCTCGTTATAATGTTTCCATGGGATAAGAAAACACTTTTCACTCGGGCGAAGCCACTGGCAAGAGCTAGTCTATACTATATATAATATTATAAAGAGGAAAGATTATTTGTTTGTTTGTTTGTACCGAATAGGCTCCGAAACTACTGGACCGATTTGAAAAATTCTTTCACCAATAGAAAGCTACATTATTCCTGAGTGACAAAGGTTATTTTTTAATCCCGAAAATGGGTCCTGTAGGGTGGTCCACGGGAGTGAAGCCGCGGGCAACAGCTATTACCTAATAAGTAAGTAAGAAAAAAATTGGTCTGCCGAGGTTCTGCAAGGAGGTTCCTTCTCAGTGAATATGTTATGGACCAAGTAATTCATACGCCATTATTCATAATGCCCGGGCAATTTGAAAAATGCCCAATATGAGTAGGCAATATGATAAAACCTATTGAAATAATTAAATTGACCGGGCTTTCTGAATAATGCCCATTACTTATTGGACCGGGTAGAAAAAAGATGTGTTTGTTTTGAGTTATTTTAATGTTGACATTTTTTTTATATAGAATAGCTAAGTACGATCACTATCTAAGCAACAAAGCCGACGACGCCTGAAGTAATATTAATCCTTCGAACCTAACCTATCCGTGTCGGGGTGCCTTGAGCTTGTAGCGACTCCATTAATTGTTTATTAATAGAATACATATTACTTTAGGGAACTTGCATAAAAATAATATTTTAAGTTAACTGTTAATTACCGTTAGTTTAAGATTTCTCACGGCCTGCGCGCAGATGTTATTGCATGTTATAATAGGTTATTGTAATGTGCAAGGGACCCTCCTTTGGAACAATGAGTTTAAATTATCTTAGTTTTAAGAATTTAGCTAAGGTTTCTGTGTGATGCCGACGGTTCTTTTGTTAATGTATAACTTTCTATATTCAAAGACAAAGACAAAGACAAAGACAAAGATATTTTATTTCAAGTAGGCCACCAAGCGGCACTTTTGAACGTTAAAATAATAATAATTGATTCTACCGTGCATTCGGAAAGTAGCTTGTAATGGAGAAGAATGCACAAGAAACTCCATACTTACTCTTTTAAAAAAAAAAAAATACAATATTTAGGTACATAAGTACATACCTTGATGAATGAAATTGAGTTTATACAATTACAAATATACTTATACAGTCTTCAGAAGGTCCAACAATAATTCAAAACAATAATGTTCCGCATATCACTTGTTTTTGCGGCCTAGTGGCTGTGGAGCTGGACTAGCATTTAGCCAAGCATTTTTATCAGTGATGTAATCCCCCAACTTATAATATGCCAGCCTGCATAGTGTGCGTTTTATGCAAGTTTTAAATTTCGTCTCATTCAGTTCAAGAATGTGAGGAGGAATTTTATTGTAACATTTTGTACAGTACCCCATGAAAGATGAGGCTACTTTAGCCAGTCTGAAACCTGGTTGAACTAATTGGTCCCTATTTCTAGTAACATAATCATGTCTGTCGCCGTTTTTACTAAAAAGATGTAAATTCTTTCTCACGTACATGATGTTTTCATAAATATATTGACAAGGAACCGTCATGATGTTAATGTCCTTAAACAGTTCCCTTAGAGAATCGCGCCGGCGAAGATTGTATATCGCTCTGATGGCTCGTTTTTGCAGAATAAAAATTGACTCAATGTCTGCAGCCCTTCCCCATAGTAAGATACCGTAAGACATTATACTATGAAAATAACTAAAATAGACTAGTCTGGCGGTATCCACATCCGTTAACCGACGAATCTTTCCAACAGCATAAGCCGCCGAACTCAGCCGCCCCGCAAGGGATACCAAATGAGGACCCCATTGCAACCCCGAGTCTAGCGTGATCCCCAGGAAAACCGTTTTATCGACGAATTCTAGCTTCTCCTTGTTTAATATAATGTCACAATCAGTACTTTTGACATTCGGCAAGGAAAATTTTACGCACTTGGTTTTTTTACCATTTAAAACTAAATTATTGGCAGTGAACCAATCCTGAACCTGCCGTAGCGCGTTATTTACGTCGTCAACCTGACAAGTACGTCTATTTATTTTAAAAATTAAAGATGTGTCATCAGCAAATAACACCATGTTAAGTTTGTTTTCCAATAAACGGGGTAAATCGTTAATGTACACTAAAAATAAGAAAGGACCTAAAATTGAGCCCTGGGGTACACCCATTTTAACGTTTAACCCGGACGAATTCACACCGTTTATTTGAACTAATTGCTGTCTATCATTCAAATAAGATTTAACCAAACTTAACGCTGATTGACCTAGCCCGTAATGCTCAAGTTTCAGAAGTAATGTTTCATGATTAACGCAATCAAACGCCTTCGACAGGTCGCAGAAGATACCTATGGCATCCTGCGAATCTTCCCACGCATCAAAGATGTGTTTTAATAGAGCGACACCAGCGTCAGTTGTACAACGTCCTCTGGTGAAACCATACTGTCTATCATGCAAGATGTTATTCGTATTAAAATGAATGAATTCGGTCTATAATTATTTGTGTCTTTACTGTCCCCGGATTTAAAAAGTGGTATAACCTTACTATATTTCATTAGATCCGGAAAAACGCCTTGATCCACACACAAATTGAAAATCAACGCTAAGTACGGCGCTATAGTCTGAATTATGGAGGTACAAGCTTTGATGGACATTCCCCACAGATCTTCAGTCGGTTTGATCTTGATTTGCTTAAAAGCTTTTATTACTGTCATGGGGTTTATATGTGAAAAGTTAAATACAATCGGGCAGGCTGAAACGTTCGCGTTTAATAATCCAAAAGCAAGCGAGGGCGAAGAATTTAAAGTTTCAGTAGTTTTAATTGGGATGTTGGTAAAGAAATTAACAAATTCTTGCGCAACTTTTTTGTTATCTCTAATAAGTCCGTGTGTGGTCTCAAGCGTGTAATCACTACTATTTCTTTTATTCCTATTCGTTTCATTGTTTATAATCTTCCAAACCGTCTTGATTTTATTTTCTGCTAATTTAACCTTATTGCTAATGTACAAGACCTTAGCTGCCTTGCAAGTATTTTTAAAAATTCTTGAGTAAGTAGCAACATACTTATTAAACGTTTCAGTGTTAATACAGGGCTTAAGGCCATATAGCTCGTAAAGTCTTTCCCTACTTTTTCTAAGTCCTGTAGTCGCCCAGTCACTGAATAAAAACTTAGGGCATATAGTTTTAGTTTTCTTCTTAAAAGTGTTATTGAACTCTTTTTGAACCACTGAGAAAACTTCATCATACAAAATATTACCATCATTCACTGTGAGGTCCTGGTTGCTTAACTTACTGATTAAAGTGCTGTTAAATTTATTTAATTTACCGGATGTTATTGGTCTTGATTGAATCTGCACTTGTTTTATTAGCATAATGGACTCAAAGGCTACCAGTAGCCCACTATGATCCGAAGGCAGATAATTTATAATGGCCTTGTCCAAGTAGTTGCAGCTACAAAAAACATTATCAATACATGTAGCAGAAGTCAGTGTAGTTCGGGTTGGTTCCATAAACACATGTGACAAATTAAATGATTTAAAGAGATTTACTAACCTACTGCTGTCTGAATTATCTTCTAGAATATTAATATTAAAGTCACCACAGACAATTATTAGTTTATTACCCTTTGCTAGTTTTGCCAAAACATCTTCCATCACTGACTCGAATATAGAGTAGTTCTTATAATTAGGGGGTCTGTAAACGCACACTATGACATGCTTATCCAGCTCAACACAGGACAGTTCAACACTATGTTCAACTGATAGGTCTACTATATCTTTACGAGGTTTTGATTTAATACCATTTTTAATTAATATAAGTGAACCCCCACGCAACATAATATTTCTGTTAAAACAACTGCCCACAGTATAATTTTCATAATTGATTAACATTGCATAATCTTTCAGCCAATGCTCAGTGAAACAAACAATTTCATACTTAGATTTTTCTAAAAACAGTTCGATTTCCAATTCCTTCGAAGAAAAACCCTGAATATTCTGATGGAATAATTTCAGAGAATTCTGCTCAGACCGTTTTTTCAAATTAAATTTTTGCGAGCAAGAAGGTACCTTTTTGATGGTGGATATACTCGTAACTACTCCGTTATTGGTACCCTCCCTTGTCCTATCAACTAGTTTAAAGAATAAATGTTAATAGCATTTTTGCTAACGTTATTCAAGGTATTGACCATATTTAAATTAGTACTATTACTAATATTAAAAACTCAAACATACTACTTATGTCTGAGTTTAATGTATAAGATAATAGCCGAGCTATTTGATGTCTTACCCTAAGAGGCAGATACAAAGTATCGCCTGTCGACTTTAATTTACCAACAAAAATGTTGATGTCAAAAAAAACTAGTTTATCACTATAGTGACTCACAAGAAAGTGCAGATGCTTATTAAGCATGTGAATGTGATTATTTTGTCTATTTGACAATTTATCCAAGTAAGGGAAGGCACACAAAATAATTTTATTGTAATTTAACTTTAACATCTCTTTTACACACTCAGTGATGTCATCTTTTTTTACTTTTATACTGTTACCTACAAAAACAGTTATTTTGGTATCTGGTTTGTATATATTCTTTGTCACAGATTCCATTATTTGCTTGTATGATGACCCGGGCATGCAATAATTAAAAGTGGAATGACTCTGATTGCCATTCATTAATTTACCTAAACCTTTTCCAACACCATCCGAAAACATAACCGAATGAAAACCTTCTTTTCTATGACTAGATGAAAAGCCAGCACTTTCAGGCCGGTCTAATTGAGGCAAATCTTGTGCTACTTTAGAACTGTCTTGTGCGAAGACAGTGTCTTGAGACACCCTCTCAGCTTGGACCGGGTCCTCCGCAGCATCAGGCTGGACTGCAATTTGATTTGAAACTGTCTGGCAGTTACATTGACACATCACTAACTCATTTGCGGCCAAAATGTGTTCTTTAATTTGTAATTTTGAATTTACATATTTATTGTAAAGAGAACTAAGTCTGTTCTCAAGTACCTGGATTTCTGTCTGTAAGCGGTGTGTGTCTATCTCATAGATATTTTTGCTGTCTTCTAATTTAATTTGGTAATTATTTAATTTATTAACTAGGTCAACACGTTCTTTCCTGAGTGGAATATTTTTAATACAGAATTTGTGTTGTTTCCTAAACTTGTTACAATTTCTAATTATTTTATTTAGTTTTGCATATTTTTTGAGTTTGTTATGACTAACTTTGGAACAATTTCTCTGTTTTATTAAAGAATCTTCAGTTAGGTCAATTGTTGGTATTGAATCAGGTTTAAAATTTGATTTAATAAGTTCATCATACAAATGGCAAGTTTCATCAACCCGAGTTGATTCCTGTTCTTTTTGTAATTTAAAAATATGAGAGTTTGCGTGAATCAATTCTTCTTCTAGATCCCTAACTTTACTTAAAGCCTCCTAATAAAGATAACTGCAGTTATTGAAACCATCCGTGACTACCCTCAGTTGGTCGCGTTCATCTACAACATTCTGGTATTTCTGATTAAGTTCAACTAGCTCCCGTTTAAGGATTGTGTTTTTATAAACAATGTTCTCAACTTCTACTTCACAATCCTCTCTCTCTTGCAACATCTCCCGACATTGGCTCTGTGAGTCTTTAAGTTCCTGGAGCGCCGTTCTCAATTTAATTTCTAAGTCCTGAGCGGTAGCCTTACGGGTCATTGGAGGCATGGTTTCCGGATTGGTTACTAGAAATAGAAAAAAAAAAAAAAAGAAACAGTGAGAAACAAAGGAAAAGATGAAAAACAAAACAAAGCAAAGCTGGAAACGGAGGGAATAGTTAGTGTAGTTCAGTAGTGAAATGAGGTAGGCTGTTAAATTGGCTTATAAAACTATTTATTACTGAGTTTAGTTGCTAATGATTGCCTTTAGATTTTTATTTAATTTTTTATTGTGGGTAGGATGGCCAGAATTTGAATGAATGTTTTATTGTAGTTTTCTAGTTAAATTATGCAAAATAACGATAATAGCGTTATGTAAATGTTTATTATTAAGTTATCTGAATATATTAATAGAATTATGCACATTGGGATCTGTTTTGTTTCGTTTTCTACGATATCAACAAAACTATTTAGATTCACTGCACAGTACTAGATCAACAGAATTTATACGATAAAACTAACAAGAACGTGTTACAAGGTTAAATTTACACTTTGTGTGCTTTATATAAACAATACTGCCCTTAGAATATCCGTAGTTCAGCACTTTAGACTTCAGTCGTCAGCTGTTTGATAGGTTACCGGTTCCGTGTCACAAACTTTTGTATAACTCGATATTTTTCCAGTAAAACAATAATCCTGAGTATTTATAGCGTTTCGTTGAGTTTTTACTACTTATTATATCCTAATTACACTTAAATACTAATTAAATATAATTTTAAAATACGGAGCACAAATTTGACATGTCACTCGGGCAGTGTTGACTCAGGGGGTCCATTTATTTATTGTGCAACCCATCATAGCTGTAAAAACCTTTGTGTAACGTGCCGCCCGATCGCATCCCAGCTTTCAACAATTGTGTAGAAGCATTCATCCAGTATCATTCAGTCTCATTCGGTCTAGGGAAGCGGTCGGTCGGCACTCTTACTCTTTGTAATTTATATTTAATAAACTAACTCAAACACGTTAACCAAGTATTCATTTTCGCGATTCACGTAACGCCGATATAGCTAAGTAACGATACGTTCCCGAAAGTGGTGACCCCGACGTGATCTCAATCGTTAAGAGAACGGGTTACCTAGTGCTTCGGTTAGTGCGCGGATCGCGATACCTGTGCGCGAACGAGTGTTAGTTTTTCGTTTACGGAAGAAATACGTGTCAACAACAAAATGGCCGGTGAGGACCAACCCCAGCCCGCTGCAAATACACGTCAAGTTATTTTAAAGCCTTTTAATCCGGCTAAGCCGGAAATATGGTTTGGCGGAGCAGAGTGCTTAATGGCATTGGCAGGAGTAACGTGCCCGCGCTTGAAAGCTGAATGCGTTGTACGCGCCCTAGACACGGAAGCGATGGAAGAGCTCACCGACATACTAGCCGAGTTGCCGGCTTTTCAAGGAGATGCATACCAACATGTCAAACAGACAATGCTGACAAGGTTTGGTGACTCACAGACGAAAAAAACACGGCTTTTGCTCGAAGACCAGGCGATCGGTGACCGCACGCCATCACAATTTCTGCGGCATCTAAAGACTCTTGCTGGGTCTTCGGTAACGGACGACGTCCTGCGAGCAATGTGGATAAAAGGTTTGGCTCACGACATGCAGAACGTGGTGGTAACAAAGACGGATGCCTCATTGAATCACCTTGCGGATGTGGCAGACCTCATTAACGAAAACCACCAGCTACGATCTAGCCGAAATACCTGCGCCACTGTAGCCGCTGCGCAACAAGAGCCCGCACCGCCGCCTGAAGGACGAATCATATTGCTACTAGCTGAAATGCAGGCTCAGTTAGACGAGTTACGCAAGTCCCGACCACGCAGCCGTTCCAGAGAGAAACCAAGTCGCAGCCACTTAAGAAGCCAATCAAGGTCGAGACCAGAAGGGTGGAAGTGCTGGTACCACCATAAATTCGGCCCTGCAGCAACGAAGTGTGTGCAACCCTGCGCATATAAAACACCACCGGTGGGAAACGCGAGCGGGGGTCATTAGTGGCGGATGACGCAAACTCCCAGCCACCCACACGCCGCATTTTTATTAAGGACAAAAACAACAAGGTAGATTTTCTTGTTGATACCGGGGCAGACCTATGCGTTTATCCAAAGTCACTGATTCATACGGCTCGCCAAATGTCAGCCTATGGGTTAGTGGCCGCTAATGGAACACAGATCGCTACATATGGTACGATCCCACTCACGCTTAACCTAGGTTTACGCAGAGATTTCCCGTGGATGTTCGTGGTGGCAGATGTATCCAAACCAATCATTGGAATCGATTTTTTAGCACATTATAATTTAATGGTCGATGCGCGCAATCAACGACTTGTAGATGCAACCACCCAGTGTACTGTTAATGGACAGGTGGTTGGGTGCAAGATCGAATCAGTCAAAACCATTAACGGTGAAACGCCGTACCACCATCTGTTAGCACAATATGTCGACATTACTCGCCTTGATGGGACTATGCAGAAAACGGTCAAACACAACACTCAACACCACATAATTGTTACACCTGGTCAACCAGTTGCGCAGAAGCCTAGGCGTCTAGCTCCGGACCGCCTGATTGCAGCGAAGAAAGAGTTCGAGTCGATGTTAAAATTAGGCATCGCTCCACCGTCGAAAAGTTCGTGGGCTTCGCCGCTACATATGGTTCCAAAGTGTGAAGACGATTGGAGGCCGTGCGGTGATTATCGTGGTTTGAATGAAAGAACAGTGCCCGACCAATACCCAGTGCGACATATTGAAGACTTCGCCCAGTGCTTAAGTGAAAAAAAAGTGTTTTCAAAACTAGATTTAGTGCGTGCGTTTAACCAAATACCTATCGCTGAGGAGGACATTCCAAAGACAGCAATAACTACGCACTTCGGTTTATTCGAGTTTAAGTTTATGACTTTTGGCTTGCGTAACGCAGCACAAACTTTTCAACGATTTATGGACGAAGTGTTATGTGAACTTGATTTTGTGTACTGCTACATAGACGATATTTTAATCGCGTCTAGTGACGAAACGGAACATTTAAAACACTTAGAGACTGTATTTGATAAGTTAAGGAAATACGGTGTAGTAATAAACCCCGCAAAGTGTGTATTCGGGCAATCTGAAGTTGATTTTCTGGGTTATCAAGTGTCATCAGCAGGTACACGTCCGCTCCCCGAAAGGGTTGAAGCAATACGTACCTACCCCTTGCCAACCACCGCGAAGCAGCTACGCCAATTCCTAGGTATGTTGAACTAATACAGAAGGTGCATACCTAATGCAGTAGCCAAGCTAATTTACATGAATTACTGTGCGGCAACAAAAAAGGAAAAACACCTATTACTTGGAACGACCAAGCTAAGCGTGACTTTAAGACTTGCAAAGACAGCTTAGCTGAAGCAACGTTGTTAGTGCATCCGAAGCCCGATGCCGAACTTGCTATTTTCTGTGATGCTTCCAACATGTCCATAGGCGCGGCTTTACAACAGAACATCGATAATGAATGGCAACCAATTGCTTTCTTTTCTAAAAAACTTACGTCCCCTGAACAGAAATATTCAGCCTATGACCGCGAATTACTCTCAATATACGCTGCGGTCAAACATTTCAGACATTATGTTGAGGCGCGAAGTTTTACAATTTTTACAGACCACAAACCAATAACTTACGCTTTTAGGAAGAAAAATCAACAATGTTCCCCTAGGCAATTTAGATATCTAGACTTTATTGGACAATTTACTACAGACATACGTCACATCAAAGGAGAGGACAACATTACGGCCGACTTACTATCTCGCATAGAATCAGTATGTACTGAGATAGACTGGAAAGCTCTTGCATCTTCACAACACAATGACGCGGAACTTAAAAGCTTAATTGACAATAGAAACTCGTCCCTTAAATTATGTCTTGTTCATTTGCCAGAGTCAGACAAACCAATTTTTTGTGACTTCTCTACCCTAACAGCAAGGCCTTTTATTACGGAACCATTCAGAAAGTCCGTTTTCAATATGCTTCATAATACCTCCCATCCAAGTAGCAGGACAACGACTAAGCTTATCACTAAACGATTTGTTTGGCCCTCGATAAATTCTGATTGTAAGTTATGGGCCAGAGCATGTGTTGATTGTCAACGGTCAAAAGTGTCTCGTCACGTCATTACAACACCGGGAACATTTACACTTCCGTCATCTCGATTTGAACATGTGCATATTGACATCGTAGTTATGCCCTATTCTGAGGGATACCGTTATTGTCTTACTTGTGTGGACCGATTTACAAGATGGCCGGAAGCGATTCCCATTGTCAATCAAGAAGCCGACACAGTAGCCCGTGCATTTTATTCCAATTGGATTTCTCGTTTTGGCATACCACTTAGAATCACAACAGATAGAGGAAGACAGTTTGAGTCACACCTATTCAGAGATCTCAATACCCTGACCGGTACGGCTCATTTTCGAACGACGGCTTATCACCCTGCAGCTAACGGCATGGTCGAGCGTTTCCACCGTCAATTAAAGAGTGCACTAAAGTGTCACAATGCAGCAACCAGTAGTTGGACGCGAATTCTCCCTACCATTTTGCTAGGAATTAGGTCGTCTTGGAAGGAGGACTTGAAAAGCACATCCGCAGAGTTAGTTTACGGACAGAGCTTACGCCTCCCCGGAGAATTTTTAGGTGACAATCCGACTAACAAAACTACGCAGGCTGAATTTGCTAAAGAGCTTCGATCGCATTTTAATAAGCTCAAGCCTGTCGCTAGTACCCAACACGGAAAGAAAAGCACTTTCATTTTCAAGGACCTTATTACCTCTACTCACGTGTTGGTGCGGAACGATGCAGTCAAAGTTCCATTACAGCAACCTTATGACGGCCCTTATAGAGTAATTTCTAGGAAGGATAAAACATTCGAATTAGATATACGTGGCCGCGAGGTTACGGTATCAATCGATAGACTAAAACCAGCTTATTTCTTAAGGGATGCTAATTGTCATCCAGACAGCGCTACTAATATTGTCGTAGAACTTGCTCCCGAAATCACTTCACGTTCTCAAACCCCATCTGGATCAGTTCCCCAATGTTCACCATCTGTACCTCAGGTTCCTGAACCGCAGGGGCCGCGAAAGTCTGGTAGACGTGTACGATTTCCTGATTACTACCAGGCCAATTTTTCGTGATCTCGATCACTGGCAGGGGAGTACTGTAGCGACTCCATTAATTGTTTATTAATAGAATACATATTACTTTAGGGAACTTGCATATAAATAATATTTTAAGTTAACTGTTAATTACCGTTAGTTTAAGATTTCTCACGGCCTGCGCGCAGATGTTATTGCATGTTATAATAGGTTATTGTAATGTGCAAGGGACCCTCCTTTGGAACAATGAGTTTAAATTATCTTAGTTTTAAGAATTTAGCTAAGGTTTCTGTGTGATGCCGACGGTTCTTTTGTTAATGTATAACTTTCTATATTTATTGTGCAACCCATTATAGCTGTAAAAACCTTTGTGTAACGTGCCGCCCGATCGCATCCCAGCTTTCAACAATTGTGTAGAAGCATTCATCCAGTATCATTCAGTCTCATTCGGTCTAGGGAAGCGGTCGGTCGGCACTCTTACTCTTTGTAATTTATATTTAATAAACTAACTCAAACACGTTAACCAAGTATTCATTTTCGCGATTCACGTAACGCCGATATAGCTAAGTAACGATACGTTCCCGAAAAGCTCTTGGACTACAATTCATTGACCATAATTATCAAATTGCCCAACCGTTACATATCAATATTCATAATGACCAGACAATCCGATAAATATAGAAATTTTAATCAGTATTCATTACATTGTCCGATTTGACTTGATTAGATTCATAATGCCCGGGTATAATACATAGTGCCCTGATTAATCACTTGGACCACTCCACAGGACCCATTTCGGGATTAAAAAATAGCCTATGTCACTCAGGAATAATGTAGCTTTCTATTGGTGAAAGATTTTTTTAAATCGGTCCAGTAGTTTCGGAGCCTATTTGGTACAAACAAATAAACAAAAAAATCTTTCATCTTTATAATGTTAGTGTAGACTAGCTGTTCCCCGCGGCTTCACTCCCGTGGACCTCCCCACATGACCCGTTTTCGGGATTCAAAAATAGCCTATGTCACTCAGACATAGTGTAGCTTTCTATTGGTGAAAGAATTTTTTAAATCGGTCCAGTAGGTTCGGAGCCTATTCGGTACAAACATACAAACAAAAAAATATATAGTACTAGCTGTTACCCGCGGCTTCACTCCCGTGGACCACAGGACCCAATTTCGGGATTAAAAAATAGCCTATGTCACTCAGGAATAATGTAGCTCTCTAATGGTGAAATAATTTTTCAAATCGGTCCAGTAGTTTCGGAGCCTATTCGGTACAAACAAACAAAAAAAAATTATTCCTCTTTATAATATTTGTATAGATAGTATGGATATAGAAGTATTGATATCGTCAACTTTGGTCCACGAATGAAATTTTTTGGGCTTTAGAGTCGTATTACATAATATTCATCTTCTTAGTCGTTACGCTCTTGACAGAGCGGTTCTTGTAGTCATGAAGTATTGGTAGTTTATGCCGCAGATGTAATGCGTCTCACAATGTCTCGCCACCTCCTTGCCCGATCAGAAGTCATCCGGGTACATTCGTGCACGGAACCGCCCACAGCAGACTTGATCTGGTCGGTCCAACGCATGGGTGATCTATCACGCGGTCTAGTGTTCCTTGGTAGACTAACCGCTCTATGGACTGACTGTCTCGCCTTGAAACGTGTCCAAAGAAATAAAGTATTCGGGACTGTACTATTGCGGACAGACGCTGCTTGATGTGGAGTTCTTGGAGTATCGAAACATTTGTGCGCCACTCGTTCCATGATACTCCGAGCATTCTTCTTCAGCACCACATCTCCAGAGCGTGATATAATATTACATTATCTTAAAATACTATGCCGATTCATGTGTTGGATGGGTTCAGAGAGTTAGTTGTTTAAAGATTAGAAAAGTGATTTGCAAATCAAACTGGAAAGGCGTCCGAAAATAATCGCATACATTTGTTTTATCAAATTTTATGAACATCTCGTATTTTATTATACATTTAAACATCGCAACAACTGGAGACTATTTGAATGCAATAATTAATAATGCAATATCCACATGTAAAATGTATGTATTAAGTTATGTATATTTATGTATGTATTCATTATGAATTCTCTTTCAGTTTTAAGAGGAATTAAAATTTCCTAATAAATGATAAAATATTTCTCATTCTTTTAAATCTCGAATATGCGATTTTAATAGTAACTATTTTATTTTATGGGATCAACGACTTGTTCAGTTAAAATGGTATTTTTGTACGAATATAAAAATGGTACTTGTAAGGTACCAACATTATTCTGCACAAATAAACTGTCTCACTGCAGAGAAAAAGGGCCTCTTCTCAGAACACTTACAGAGAAGGAACTAGCATGGATTAACACGGTTGTTCAAGGATATTGTTGCATTCAGTCTCATGTGAGTCTACTTATGCAAAAAAATCAGAGGTTTCTAGTTCATCAGTCTACATAGTCAAAATAGTACTTACTACGCTTGTAAATTGCACCACAGATTCTGAAGCCTCCGTGCCTACAAATAAAAGAAAACAAGAGTACTGGGTACATACAATCAATCACATCTTCACAGATAGACAGTCAACCTCATACATCAACATTCTCAGTCGGGTAAATACAATTCCTACCAGTTTACTTTTAATAAATGAAAGGTAGCTGGGCGATACTGTGGATTCAATTTATTTTTCTTTGTGGATTTATGTACATATATAGCGAAAACGATTCTGAAAAATATTTATGTAGTTGGGTAGTTTGAAAGTATAATCAGCCTATTGTTATTAACTGCTAGGGCACTGTGAAAAGGAGTCGACCCTGGCATTGGTAGATGTCACAAACATGGCTTTGGATTTATGGCACACTGTTCTCCTTTGCCGTTTAAGAGCAGTGGTGATAAAATAAATCACACAAAGCAAACACTGAAAAAACTGAAAAATCTTTGTGTAAATTATTTTTCCACCACGGCTCTCAAAACGGTGAAGGAAAACATCGTGAAGAAACCGGCATGTCCTAGAACCAAAAATTTTAAGACATTTGACATCCACCAACCCGCACTGGGCGCGCGTGGTGGATTATGGCCCATTTCCTCTAACAGAGAGGAGGCCTGTGTCCCAGCAGTGGGATTATTAAAAAGGCTGATGATGATGAAACAATGAAAAGGAATAACCGAGTAGTTTTGTAACTTTAAGCAAACTCTAGTTTATTAGAAAATAAATTTCAATAAATTAACATGAAACTAATCATCAAATACTCTATTTTGGTCTAAGTAGTGATCGCCAGTCCCAATAATTTCCTAACCAGCAACCAAATCCTTGGTAACTGTTGCTAAACATTTTTTGTCAGTGAAGGGCACCGGGCTCAAACCCCAAAACTATAAGTTGGGGCCGTTACTACCGGGCCACCAATGCACCCACTTCTGCTAAAATTTTATGCAAAACCACGTAACTGGGAAATACGATGCCTCTTGGTAAGATTGTTTCGAGGAATCCTATAACCATAATAATACTGTACTAACCTATACAAAACATTACAACCATAAACCCTAAATTGATACGTTATCAATGCTGTCCCATTTGCGCGGCACATTACGTCTTAATAGACACAGTCGTGTGGGTAGTTTGGATTTGTTCCGGACAGTTAGCGACCTTCCAGATGGTTCGACGCGCCTCGATTTATATCACGATTTTTATTTAGCTTATTTGGCCATACGTTTAACTGAAAACAATTCGACCGAATTGCACTTGAAATTTTCTTAGAATATTGGTGCGCGATTTCACCTACTACACGGTCAAAATGATTGTGCACTTTGGAGCTGTCAATGTCACTCTGACTTTTGACTCTCGCTATTGGTGAACTAGGCGAAGCATGGTGCCGCGCGGGTAGGCGGGGTCGCTTGACGTACGATGTGCACGTTTATTTTGACCATGTAGTATTGGCGCAATAAGGATGTTTCCTGCGTACGACAAACCAGCCAAGTGCGAGTCGGACTCACGCACGAAGGTTCCGTACCATTATCGCAAAAAAAACACGTTTATTGTATGGGAGCCCCAATTAAATATTAATTTTATTCTGTTTTCAGTATTTGGTGTTATAGCGGCAACAGAAATACATCATCTGTGAAAATTACTACTGTCTAGCTATCACGGTTAATGAGTTACAGCCTGTTGACAGGCAGACAGACAGACAGACGGACCGTGGAGTCTTAGTAATTGGGTCCCGTTTTTACCCATTGGGTACGGAACCCTAAAAATTATAATTATATTTAGCCCGTCAGTGAGATTATCGAATAAATTTGGACTCGTATTTTTTGCTTTATCAATTATATAAAAATTGACAAAGATAAAGCGAATCAAAGTTCGTTGGCTTGTGACGTCACTTTGTCAGTATAAAGTGTAGCACACCGTTTTTGATAACGTGACAAAAGAAAAATACGTGTCTAATATTTTTAGGTTATGTAACTGACGAACTAAATAGATATTTTTAGTCAACAACCCTATTACATTGCGTCTCGCCATCAGTATGGTCCCTAACGACGTACGTTACATCTTAATAGACACTGACTTGCGGGTAGTTCGGATTTGTTCCGGACAGTTAGTTTCACACGTGATGCGATTATGAAGGTGATAAGTTTGAGGTGGGCTGTGTCGGGTAAATTGTTTAGGGAAGATTTGTTGAACTTTCTAGGTGCCTTTTCTATTTATTTATGTACAAAACACCTAACAGAGAACGTAAATAGTACAGATAGAAGAGCACAAAGGTACTTCTTATTTCAATAGAAATTTCTACCAGCAGATCTGCGACAGGAAAGTTGGATGGTATACGAAGACACAGTGTGCAGAAGGAAATAAGCAAACTTATAATAGACTGACAACTATAATACGTAACTTAACTAATTATTTCTAAATATCACATATACCTTAACTAAACATAAAGAAAATAAAAAAACATACATAAAAAAAAAACAAAAAATCACTCACGAAATATCGGAAACCGCTTGACGTATAAGGGTGAAATTTTGCAGGGAGCTTCCTCAAGTGCGCACTAAGAAGGTAGAAAGGGGGTTGAAAGTTTGTATGAAATTTCTACAGTTTGTAAATTGGACACATGTAATTGTAGATTTACGCTCTTGATTGATAAAAAGTATTAATGTATTTATTGGTTTTTCAAAATGCCAACCGTAAGGGATGGACCACTTGGATATTAATGCCGGTGTCCCTCAGGGGTCAGTATTCTTAGCAACTTGATTCTTATAAATATTGTGTATATGTAAATTGGACACATGTAATTGTAGATTTACGCTCTTGACTGATAAAAAGTATTCATGTATCTATTGGTTTTTCAAAATGCCAACCATAAGGGACGGACCACTTGGATATTAATGCCGGTGTCCCTCAGGGGTCAGTACTCTCAGCAACTTTATTCTTGCTGCACATTAACGATCTGCTAAAACCCGGTAACAAACAGGCCCCAGATCCGGTCTCTCCGGGAGGCCATGGTGGAGCGCTTGAACCTGTCCTTGCAGGCAGTCTCCGAATGGGGCGATGCCAATCTGGTCAGGTTTAATGCTGCTTAAACCCAGGCGTGTCCTTTTTCCGCTAAAAAGAGTCAATTTCACCCGGCTCCAACTTTCCGAGGTGTGACCGTGCCAATAACTGACCATCTTGAGCTTCTTGGCGTTACGTTGACATCGACTCTCAATTTTGGCCCATACATTGAGGCAAAGGCTCAGCTGGCTGCCAGGAAGCTGGGGATCCTTGCAAAGGTGAGAAGGTACTTCACGCCAGAACAGCTGCTCAGCTTGTTTCAAGCGCAAGTTCGATCATGCATGGAGTACTGTTCTCATCTCTGGGACGGATATGCCAAATACCAACTTGATGCACTAGAGTCGATTGAAAAGCGGGCCAAGAGGCTCATCGGCGATGAGGCATTGGTTAAGTCAAAGCTCCAGAGCCTTGAACATCGTCGCCGAGTTGCCAGCTTGTCGGTTTTTTATCGGTTACATTTCGGGGAGTGTGCGATGGAATTGCATAATCTAATTCCGCCCAGCCCGTTTCATCATCGGACTACCAGACGTACGGTGATGCGCCATCGGTACATGGTGGACATCCCACCCATACGCACTAAACGTTTTGAGAATACTTTTATTATGCGTACCTACAGCTAAGGAGTGGAATCTGTGTTTCCCGATAGCTACAACCTTAAGTCAAGAGTGAATAGGTTACATCTAGGCAAGCGTGCTCCATCATCGACCACATCATCGCTTACCATCAGGTGAGATGGTGGTCAAGCGCAAGCCTATAAAAGATAAAAAAAAAAAAAAATGGGTTTGAAATTTTGTATGAAATTTCTACAGTTTGTAAGTTGGACACATGACATTTTAGAGTTACGCTGTTGGTCAATAAAAATAATTTATGAATTTATTGGATTTTGAAATAGGCGTTGAAACTTTATGTGAAATTTCTTCTGAGTGTGATACGTGAAATTAAAGATTTACGCTTTTCTATACTATAATATCATAAAGAGGAAAGATTTTTTTGTTTATATGTTTGTACCGAATAGGCTCCGAAACTACTGGACTGATTTGAAAAATTCTTTCACCAATAGAAAGCTACATTATTCCTGAGTGACATAGGCTATTTTTTAATCCCGAAAATTGGTGTTGTGGGGTGGTCCACAGGAGTGAAGCCGCGGGCAACAGCTAGTGGTTAATAAAAAGAAGAGTTTTTGGAAATTCTACCCCTAAGGAGGTAAAAAGGTGGAAATTTGTTGGGCTTATATATATGAAACTTGGCATAAAAACTAACCTAACCTACAACCTATTAGTTTTTCAAAACTACTTCTAAAAGACGATTTAGGGGGTGTAAATATTTTTGAAGACTTTTACTGTACAGGGCTTCTTTTTATGATGTAGGGGCTTCCTTAGAAGTTTCCCTTCCTATTAAGGATTTTTTGGAAATTCATCCTTTAAGGGGGTGAACTAAGAAGTCATCTGTGATAAAATACGGATCACGCGAACGAAGTCGCGGGCGAAGTGCTAGTACTCTCATAAACGCGTAAACGGATAAAATGGTAAACAAAAAAAAAATGTTTTCAAGTTACGTAATTAAACTTTTTGCTACAAGTTGGTTCAATGATTTTTATTTTTTTGATATCTGCCAGATACTTTAGTTATAAGCTTATTTATTTATGTACTAGATGAAACACCTATATATTTAGAAAGGACATCTTTCGACTAAAATGATGATAAAGAAAAATAAAAATGCAGATAGAATATCAAAAAGGTACTGCTTAATTGTATAGTTGCCGTTGTCAACAAGGAACCCTTATTAATTACTAACATTAGAATAGAAATAAATAGAATAAAAAAGAATTCTAAGAATTCATAGAATTCTTTTTACTAACATTTACCTTGTCAATGGACTTTTTTGTCTGAAATAAATGAGTTTTTTTATTTTATGTCCTTCATTCATGTTTCTTCTTATTAATTTACATTTTTAATAATGACTTTAAAATAATAAAATTAAAAAAAAAAAAAATTGAGGCTCACTGGCATCGGGAACAGGGTCCAAGCTACGGTCAGGGCTCCAGAGAGTGGAACCTCCTAATAATACGAGGTTAAGGTTATTTTTATTAAACTATTTTCTCTATTATGATAATGTTCCCACAAGATAGCTTACGTGGATACACACAAATTTTGCAGAAAACGCATGAAAACATATCAAACAAAAAAAAAAAAACAGAACCCAACAAAATTGACTTCTTGGTTACCTGTACAGTGGTGTACAAGTTTAAAGTAGAAAGCATTAAAATACAACTCCGTTAGGTGTCTAGCCACGAAAATTAACTCTTGCAGTATAACTTATATTAACTGTGAAATAATTTGTAGTTTAACTTTGCTGCATTATACTTTGTTGCTATGTTTAATTTGATAACATAGCTGTTCTACTTGGATTAGAGGTCTTAAAATGTGTTCTGCTTTGTTGCAGTAGAACAATTTGCGATACAATGTAGAGTTAAAATGTAAAAAAGGTGTCTTTGGTAGGTACAATTTTTTTTCGTTATGGACCGAATTCCAAAAATAAAGTTATTTTTACTTTATAGTGATTTTATATGGAAGTCGGTAAGTATATTTTTGTAAACAGTTTTTTATTTTCACTTTTTAATGTACCTAATAGGCAAGTTCTTTAGTAAGGTACCTATAATGCCAGAATAGATTACCCGAATAACATGAAACTTGAACAACCGGTGAAATTGTGTACCAGGGTGAACTGTACACATCTACGTACCTCTTTAGAGCGTACCGGCGTGATGTTAAGTTATGAAATGAACTATAAACAGACATTCAATTGCAGCAATCTCGAGAGATTTGCCGTAATTTTTCGAAGAGTTCTGTTGTATATTTCCGAAGTTCTTAATCAGATCTTTACTAAATTTAAATCGGACTAATTTGGGCACATATTATTTCAAACAAAAAAAAAATTTCAAATCGGTCCACAATTGACGGACAAATCGGAGAAAATACAAGAAAAAAAAACAAACAAAGTCGAACAAAGAACCTGCTCCATTTTGGTAAGTTGGTTAAAAATTATGTCCAGTAAAGTATTACCGCCATCGGTATTTTCTCACGATTATACTCAAACTGCTTCTTCCAGTGGCTGCACCCACGTGTAAGTCAAAATTTTTTCTAAGGGATCTTACTGTCTTACTGTAGACCAAAAATCATCAAAATTGATTCAGTGGTTCGTGAAAACGTAACAAAGACTGACAGAGTTCCTTTCGCATTTATAATATAAGCATCTCTTTTCAAATCGTATACCAAGAATATAATAGTATGTTTAATCACAATAAATTGAGTCTTCCATCCTTCTACAAATGAGGTTTTGGCCTTTAGGTACATCTTAAGCTATCCTCAATAATTACCCTTATAACTTTACCGTATAAACTTACTTCGAGGTTTCAATAACGCAACACCGAGAAGTTCCGAAGTAACTTGCACCTTGGCGCGCTGCTACTGATGCATTTATAAATTTTCATTACCACACTATATTTACTATACCTTGAAGTTGAACTATGTTTATACGGGCAACTCTTTTTGCAATTATTGGTTGGCAACATTTTCCCGATGTTGTGGAGCAATCTTGATTAATTTCTAATTTTACGCATACATCTACATTACTTAAAAATTTTCAGTTTTGATTCTCTTGGCAAATTGATATTCTATCAGTGATAAGTATTGTCGAAAAATCATAAATTTATGGAATTGTCATTCGCTACCGAAATGTTACGTGGTTAATCACAATCATTTGGCGATTGATCATTCATTTCGACAATTTCTATCGCTGATAGCTTATTAAATGTAACTTTGTTTAGAGGCAAACTACCTTAGATAAGCTAGCTAATAGTTTCTACCTATGCAAGAAAGCACGACCTAAAAATTGCTTCAGTAGTTTTAATAACATTATCTCTTGCATAGGTATTAAGTTGCTCCATATCGCTCAATAAAAACGACTTACAATATCTCTAGAAACAATTGCCACAAGTTGGCACGCAGTCAATTACGTAACCAAAATTGCCAAGAACTGAGCAACTTAAGTTGCTCGTGTAGAGGCGCACCTTTAAACACGTAACTAAGTTTTATGGGGTTACGACGAAGACTTTAAATGGTATATAACGCTAGTTTACTGTGCATAGAAGGGGTAAACTGAATCCTAAGCAGGAAGAGCGAAATACTTTGTAGATAAAATAAATTGTGAAGAATGTGTAAGGATGGAACATAATGTTAAGGCGGGAAACCCTTCACCTTCCTGCCCTTGTTGCATTTTAAGGCTCCCATACTTGTCTCCCATTCTATCTCTGTCAATGGCAGCCACGATGAAAAATTATGCGACGACCATTTTCATAATTTAGCAAACAGATTTGAGTGGCAAAGAGAACCCTTCAGTGAGACATTATTACACTTAGGCTATTACATTTATTTATGACATTAAATATTATTAGATTTTAGTGAATAAATGTATAAACATTTGACATGATATTTTTTACAACTATTCATATAATGACTGTTTACCATCTAATGACATAATATTTATTATATGTTATAGTTTTTTTTTTTTTTTTGAAATTTACTGTTTGAAATTCATATTTTTTTATTCTTAACTGTAATAAATTAGTTAATGTGCTAAATAATTCAAACACAATGCGAATTGTTATATGAATAAATAAATTCAATTCAAATTCAAAATTCAATTTAGAATATATCCAAGCAGAAACTTTTACTTGAAGGCGGCGCAACACATCTTTTTCTTCCCGTCTTACCTGTTAACCGTCCCACTATGACTCAATATCTTTTATTTTATATGATTCCTCACACACACAGCTCTCCCTATCCCTTGCGGACGAAAAGTGGTAGGTGGCGGGGCCACTTACCTGACCCGTCAGAGGGGGACCAAGGGTGCCATACACGGGCTCGTCTGGCGCCCATGTGCTTTTTTGGTCCCTGGGATGGTCACGGAATCACGGCTTTCCCCAGAGGAAGGTCCGGTGACGGACAGCAGCGGTGGGTTTACGGATGAGTACTAACGCATGAAGCGGCACAGGAGGACACCGTAGAGTTTTGGTGGGTTGGTGTCCTACATAACTGCGCTATTTCCCCGTTGTAGTGCAGTATGCATGAGCATATCACTATGCTAAAAAATAGTTAGTAAATTAGACAAGATGTTATTGGGTCTTTCGACCTGGATTTTCTTAGTAGTCAAAGTCAAAGTCAAAGATTTATTTGCAGATAAATATGGTTACAAAAGTTCTTACAATGGTAGTATAATAGTAGCTTAACATATTTAATCATAGCATAATGACATGCAAATTTTTGTAAGTATACAATTAGGTCATTTAAATTTAAACTGAAAGAATAATAATAATAATAATAAAGAAGAAAAGCAAGAAAAGAAGAGCACGCCTACCACCTCCGGCCTCGTCGCCCAGCTCCGCCTCGCCTCCGCCGGAAACCAGCCCCACCGTGAGTGCTGTGACACCGGCCGTGGCAGTTGCGTCGAGCTCTAGCGACGAGTACTTCTCTCCGCCGACGACACCAACACCTGCGCGTCGACGGGGAGGACGCCGGCCGCCGGACCGCTTAGGACCTCGAGGCTTACCGGTCTCTGATAGGGTCCCAGCACCCGGCGGAAGTGTGCAGCGCATGAGATGGACACAATCCACAAACGAAAATGTCATGCGCGCATACTTTGGGGCTACAGAGGGAGGAAACAACCTGACCGCGTACCGTGTCCGGATGCTCTCTTTGTTTCAGGTGCTTGAGCCAGCCGTCAACGTTTCGGCGCAACGACTTTCGGATCAGGTACGGGTCATCCAGCGTAATCGTATGTTGGATGATACTGTGCTTGATCGCCTCCGAACGGAAATATGTAACCGTGTCACTGCCCCATCGTCGCAGGCCGTGGTGCAACCACAGTCCAACCACGCTGACGAGGATAGTAGTGACAGGGTTACAAACGTAAGTAACCAGTGCAATGAGGAATTGAGGAGTGCTTTGGAGTGTGCTATTCGGGATTATCGCTACATGCCGCTCGAACTTAGGCCACGATTACCTCGTTTGCCCATGCATAACAAAAATAGGGCACTGGTGGCTGTTCTGGATTCGCAGTTGTCAAACTATTTTGATAACTGCGAAGACCTCACTGATACACATTCGATCATGTACTGCGCGGCTGTAGCGGCATGTCGTGTAGCCCACGTCAAATTTGTAGATGACAGAGCTACACGACCGAAACCAGCCGTACCAGCTTGGCAGTGCAGGATCGAACGTCGTATTGGTGGGGCCAGAGCACTCATCGGCAAACTAATTTGTTTCAGGGAGGGCAATAATCGGCCAAGAGTGATGCGCTTTGTGAGACGGGCGTTTTCGGGGACTGATGTCAGCCCCCAAGACTATATATCCCGTGTCACAGAGCGCATCGACTTCCTGAAGCAAAAAGTGTTTGCATGGGCAAACCGTATTCGTAGGTATAGGCGGAGAGTGGAGCGATACACCCAGAATCGTACATTCCAAAGTGATGAAAGGTGGGTTTATCGGGCTTGGGAGCGACCCGACCAAGGTGTGACTGATACGCGCCTGCCGGATGATGACGCTATGTGTTCATTCTGGCGTAGCATCTGGTCGGTGCCTGTCAGTCACACCGAAGGTGAATGGACTCGGGAGGTCGAACGAGCGTGCGATCCAATACAAGAAATGGGGGCTATCACGATCAGCCCCCAAGATATAGCCCGTGCAGTCCGCCCGTTGCCGAACTGGAAATCTCCAGGGCCGGACGGACTGCACAACTTCTGGATAAAGTGGCTACAAAGGTCGCACGCTCGTTTGGCATCTCAGTACCAGGCAGCCTTGGAGTCTGGTTCGCTACCCAGGTTCCTTACAACAGGAATAACCCACCTGCTCCACAAATCTGGTAGCACCGCGGAACCCAAAAATTATAGACCTATTACATGTTTACCAACGGTCTATAAGGTTCTTACATCCATTTTGAGAGTTAAAATTAATAAACACGTCGACGATAATTCGATCATGTCGGTCTCTCAAAATGGATGTAGGAACGGGTCCCGCGGTACTAAGGAGCTACTCCTTATTGATATGGCCATTAGCCAACAGGTTCGGCGTTCCCGAAAGGATCTGTCGACATGTTGGATAGATTATAAGAAGGCCTATGACTCGGTGCCTCATACATGGCTCATGAGGGTGCTAGAATTGTATAAAATAGATACAACTCTACGCACCTTCCTGATGTCGTGTATGGGGCAATGGAGCACAGTCCTTCGCTATCCAGGATGTCGAAATATCCAGAGGAATAGCGAACCTGTAAGGATCGAGCGAGGTATATTCCAGGGCGATAGTTTGAGTCCACTTTGGTTTTGCCTAGCCCTGAATCCTCTAAGCATGCTGCTGGAGAATTCAGGGCTAGGCTATCGGTTGAAGAGAGGTGGTCAGGTTATATCTCACCTCCTTTACATGGATGATCTGAAGCTCTTTGCCCCCAGCAATCTTCAGCTGATGGAGCTACTGAAAGTAACTGAAACTTTTAGTAACGCCATCAGGATGGAGTTTGGTGTGGACAAATGTGCGGTCATGCATGTAAAGCGAGGGGAGATTGTGGAATCCGTAGGAATTCAACTCGCGGATTCCATAAACCTGAGATCCCTCTCTCCAAACGAAACCTATAAGTATTTGGGTATGTCGGAAGCGTTAGGTATCAGCACTACTGACATGAAGCAATCGTTGAGGGAACGCTTCTTTGGCCGCCTGAAAAAGGTATTCAATAGCCTTCTTTCAGGCGGAAACAAGGTGCGCGCCTTCAACGGTTGGGTCATGCCGGTATTGATGTACTCTTTCGGCATACTCAAATGGACTCAAACGGAACTCGACGCCCTGGATAGGCGGGTCCGTACACTGCTGACTGCAAATCGAATGCATCACCCACGATCGTCAGTCATGAGATTGTATATCCCGCGGAAGTGTGGAGGCCGAGGCTTTTTAAATGCCAAAAACCTCCACAACCGCGAGATATGCAATCTCAGGGAATATTTTCTACACACCGACGTAGGTATGCATCGAGATGTAGTAGCAGTGGACAAGGGACTCACCCCGCTCTCCATGGCGAATGAGAACTGGCGCAAGCCTGTAGTGCTTGAAACTAACGACCGTAGGGAAGTATGGCAGAGTAAGGAGCTTCACGGACGCTTTTTCCGGGCCCTACATGGGTCTGATGTAGACCAAGCAGCGTCCGTAGCCTGGCTGCGTTTCGGTGACCTCTTTGGGGAAACCGAAGGTTTTGTCTGTGCAATTATGGACGAAGTTATCATGACGAATAACTACCGGAGATTTATTGTGAAGGATGGCACGGTTGACATCTGTCGGGCATGTCACCGCCCGGGTGAATCGATCCGCCACATTATCTCTGGATGTTCTCGTCTAGCTAACGAAGAGTATTTGCATAGGCACAATCTTGTAGCCAGGATCATCCACCAGCAACTTGCTCTGAAATACACTCTTGTGGCATCGGAGGTACCGTACTACAGGTATGTGCCCGACCCAGTTCTCGAAAATGGCAATATCACATTGTACTGGGATCGGTCCATCATCACTGACAGGACTATTATCGCTAACAAGCCTGATATAGTGGTGGTGGACCGAATCGAGAGGCGTGCAATGATTGTTGACATAACTGTCCCGCATGACGGGAACCTCGTGAAAGCCGAGAAAGATAAACAAATCAAGTATCTTGACTTGGCTCGCGAGGTTGTCGACATGTGGGATGTGGACACAGCGATCATTGTACCGATAGTCGTGTCAGCCAATGGCTTAATAGCCACGAGCCTCGACCAACATCTTAGAAGGCTCTCGTTAGGCAGCTGGGTCAAGGGCCTGATCCAGAAAGCAGTACTGCTGGACACGGCTCGTATAGTTAGGAGGTTCCTCTCTCTGGAGCCCTGACCGCCGGTAGCTTGGACCCTGTTCCCGATACCGGTGGGCCTCTATTTTTTATATTTTTAAATGTTTTTGTTTTTTAATTTATTTTATAAAAATATTTAAAAATGTAAATAATAAGAAAACTGTTAAATAAAGGAAATAATAATAATAATAATAAGTTTATTGTTCTTCTCTCACATAGAATTTTACAGACAATATAAAGAAAAAAAACAAACAAAACATTAGCGAAAACTCTTGTGATCTATGTGAGAGACTGGTTTCTGTACTAGGAGAATTCTTCTAAAGTATAGAAGGAATTCTCTATTAACCACCTGCGCAAAGCCCTTTTGAAGCGGATCATTGGAAGTTCTTTTATTTCTATAGGAATCTTGTTATAAATCTGAATACACATTCGCTCGGAATCTGTAATTGTGCCCGATTAGTGGCAATAGGTTTGCCCCAAACATATTACTGACAAAGTGTTGGTGTACTAACGTCTGCCTTCAGGGAATACAGGTTTGATAATGGGGACTACCGCGTTTCCAAATTTCATAGTTATATTTTTTTTTATTATTGTTGTAAATATTTTCCAAATATTATGGCAGATTAAGATACCACTGCTTAAATAGAGTTTTATGTTTCGGTAAATGTTACCATCCTTTTTTTTTAAAAAAAAGGGCAACGAAAATATACTCGATTTTATATTTAATTGCACTTTTACGGCATTAGAAATGAATTTTAATCCTAACTTTGCTTCCGTGTGGGTTAACAGCTATATTTAAGGACCTAAATCAACAGTGGCGGCAACTGGTGAGCAATAAAACGTAAGCCTACATAACGGTAAGAACAGTAACTTCACTGCCGAGATATAGGTATACTTACACCACACTTCTACCAACCCCTTTGAGAAATACAAGCATCGCGTTTTGTATACATAAAGTCTTCAACAAAACTTTGGCTTACAAACCTGCCTTCTTTTCAAACTGAAGGCATCGTGAGAATAAAGGCATAAAACAAGGATTACCAGTGAAAGGCATACGTAGCGCCCTCTATCGTGAATAAAAATAAATTTAGAAGCTGCATTGAAGCCATGAGCACTTTACTACACCCCGGGGGAACATAATTTTTAATTAAAGAATTCCCTTCAAAAAGCAATATTTTTAAAACGATTTTATGTGTCTAGCTACTGGTGGGTTAGTAGCGAAGGTCAAAGTGATTAAATACAACGACACTGCGCATCATGAAAACAGAGTCAGTGATAGCGTGACGGTTGACAGGACGGTATGGAAGAAGAAACCGTGTTGCGCCGACCATAAGTAACATGGGACAAGGCCAGAAAAATAATGATTATTCAGTTCACCATGACCGGGAATAGTGCTGTGCTAAAGCTAACCTAGCCTTCCCAATCAGCGAGGTAATGTTGCCTGATCTGGGGGATGACCACAACTCTTAGAGCAAGGTTATTTCGAGTGTGCGTAAGGGACAGATGTATATCTTCTGTGTTTATTTTATTTTGTTTTTTATTTATATATTCTATTTTATTGTATTATTTAAGTTTTTTTCCGTTTCCGCAAGTGTGTCCGTGGCATCAACAGTTGGCCTTATCAGAATATCAGCGCAGCGTTATTTCCGTTTTTGGATATCGCTGCACATGCTGAGATAGGAGCCGTTTTGGTCTCGCACGGGGTTTTTATTTTTAATTTTGTTTAATTTTAAGCTGATTTCTCATGTCTCCTGTGCGGGTCACAAATAAATACTTTTTCTTTCTTTCTTTCTTTCTATATGACTTGAATACATCTGTCCCTTTTTCACAGTCGAACCATTATAGTTTTGACATGTGATGGTACGGGGGCTGGTTGTATCAGGTCGCAGCAATATTATCGTCTACGAGTTATGGTAAAGGATTCATAATAATTTCAATCAACTTGTTTAGCCACGTTGAGGTCGGCTTCCAGTCTAACCAGATGTAGCTGGATGCCTGTATTTTACATGTAGTCATTGTTTATCTGACCTCCACAACCCAGTAATTAGGTAACATAACCTTGGATAGATTGGAGTCAGATCTTCAAGCTTTTGACTAACCGAAACAACCGTCAAAGATCTACTAATAAAAGTCGGAATCAATTAGTTAAATGCGGTTTCTGAGGAGACTTCCGAGTTTTGGTAACTATTGGTCACCCATCCACGGACCGACCTCGGCAATAGTTACTTAACCTTGAAGATATATTTAAGCGGCTGTTTATTTGCCACGAGCTACGCACATATATTGACATTTTATTTATTACATTGTTAGTGAATTTTATGATTGTTGTTTAGAATAACCATATCGACATCAAACATAATTTGATATTAGAGATATTGACATTACCTTCACATTATGACATTAGGCTTTTTGACAATACACATTATGGCATTGTAGAAATATTTAATAAGATACCGAGCAACCTAAAATTCTAAATACCAGATTATTTAAAAGTAAATTATATGATAAGCTGTCCACTTATAAATTTTATAGTATGAAAGAGTTTTTTGACAAAAAAATAAATGTCAATATTGTATGCACGAACAATTTGTACAACATTAATGTTAAGCAAAAACATGTATGCTCTGTATTTAATTTTGTACCATCTTCCGTAACATGTTTTTATGCAAATACATTTTATACTAATCTATTCATTTATTTTATATTGTAAGATATGCGAGAGATTTATATTGTTTTACTGACTTTTTATTGAATTCTGACTGATTAATAAATAATTATATAATTAAATAATTTAATAATTAATATTTTGCATGCCGTAAGGCAAAATATATCGGGACAATTTACTAATATTCCAATTTATATGTTTACCTACATTATCAGCAAATAAATGATTTCTTCGGTTTAATTTCCTTTTTTCTCTCCTTCTTCATGCTCTCTTCTTGCTCATGATAGCATCGTGCTCTGAAAAGAACAACATTAGGTATTAGTGAACATTAAAAGTTAAAATTTTTAAAGCTGCATCACAAATTCTTAAATCATAATTTTTAATAGTGTCTAGCTCCCTAGTGCGATATCAAACAGTAACGAGTCACTTGTCGCGCGTTACATTAAATTATGTGATGAAAAGTCGTTTTTTCAGCAGAAAATAACGTGACTGTGATATAGACGTAATGCTGATGACTGATGTACTTAGGTACCCTTTGCATTTTTGCATTTAATTTTTATTGAGAGATTATACGTTCTGCGAGCATTGTAATCTGACGACTGCTACTTAAATTTCGGGCTATTTTACAAGATTTTGCATGTGTTTTGTGTTCGGGTCAAATCTTGCAACTGGATTTTAAAGTAGTTATCCTCAACCGATTAAGATAAAATTTAGCATACACGTTTAGTTTGGGTGACAATACATGGTTAGCTAAGTGACTTCATTCTAAATGCAATATGGCGGATAGCCCAAGATGGCGGTCTAGTTATTTTTTGTTCATTGCCATGATATGGGTATCAAATGGAAGAATTTGGTGAGAAGAATACGAAAAAAGCTTGGTTTAGAAATAGATTTTTTAATGGATAATTTTTATTTCATTTAAGTATTGTCGGTATTTTTTTTTATTTTTATTTATTATCAATAAGCTAGCGTTTGACCACTATCTCACCTGATGGTAAGCGACGATGCGGTCGACGTTGAAGCACGCTTGCCTAGAAGAAACCCATTCACTCTTGACTTAAAGACCCCTAGATTATAGCTGTCGGGAAACACAGACTCCGCGGCAGGGAATTCCACTCCTTAGCTGTACGCATAATAAAAGTGTTCCCAAAACCTTATGTGCGTATGGGTGGGTCCACCATGTACCAATGACGCATCGCCGTACGTCTGGTAGTGCGATGATGGAACGGGCTGGGCGGAATTAAATCATGCAATTCCATCGCACACTCCCCGAAATGTAACCGATAAAAAACCGACAAGCTGGCAACACGGCGACGATGTTCAAGGCTCTGGAGCTTTGACTTGGCCAGTGCCTCATTGCGATGAGTCTCTAGCTGTTCCAGCGTGAAGTACCTTCTCACCTTCGCAAGGATCTTTTTGGCAGCCAGCTGAGCCTTTGCCTCAATGTATGTTTCTCCCTTAGAATAAACTGACTCTAATGAAGGTATTCATTTATTATGAGCCCGTTACGTCCCACTGCAGGGCAAAGGCCTCCCTTCCGTCTTTCCATTTTTCCCGGTCTCTTGCTATATCTGGCCAATCCTTCAGATAAACGTCTAATTCGTCACGCCATCTCTTTCTACCGGGCCTACCGCGTCGCCGGTTCCTTTTATTCGGGATCCAGTCAGTGGTTACTTTTGCCCAATTCTGTTGCGACATGCGGCAGATGTGGCCTGCCCAATTCCACTTTAGTTTGGCGGCTGTTTTGCCTACGTCTGCGATTTGTGTTTTGGAACGAAGTATACTGTTCCGAATGCGATCTAGATTTTAACTCCGAGAATACTTCGTTCCATCGCTCGCTGGCAAACCCCGAGTGCGGACTTTTGACGTTTCGTTAACGACCACGTTTGCGCTCCATAGGAAGGATGCACATATCCATGAGTTTCCTTTTTAGGGAAAGTGGAAGTGATCCTTTCATTAGGTGTTTCATCGACCAATAGCTCTTCCATGCGTTTTCGGTGCGTCGAGCAACTTCTTTATCTTGCCTCGCCTGGAAAGAGACTATTTGGCCGAGGTATATGTACTCATGGACATATTCAACCTCCACACCCCCAATGTCTACTTTGCGTTTCGTGCTGTTCGTCATTAATTTCGTTTTCGTCATATTCATTTTGAGTCCGACCTCGAGGCTGGCGTGGCTCAGTTGTTCCAGCATAAGGCTTAACTCAGCCGCCGAAGATGAGAAAAGGACAATGTCGTCGGCGAAGCTCTACGCTTTGTTAATCTTCTGTCTCCAACGATAATGCCCTTATCCCGCCAGTGTGCATCTAAATTTTGGAAGACTTCTTCAACCCGTCCATGTAGGAGGACTTTTGGAGGAGGGCACTTGGAGGAGGCCTATGTTCAGCAGTGGACGTCTTTAGGCTGAAATGAATATGATGATGGTGAGAGGTCATCGACTTTCTTAGACAATTTTTCAGACCTTCAAACTTCATAATACCGATAAACAGCTGATCGACCCACGCCATGTCTGATCACGGCAATCTAGTCAAGACTAGATCTTAAGTGCATTTACAAAAATCTGTTCATATTTACGCCAAAACAATTAAACCCCTTGCCACTGCAGACACTGCTGATGCCCAAAATGTCCGCAACGACAAACAAACAAGGTGATCCACCTGGCTTGCAGCAATTAGTGTCGCGAGACCGGGCCAGGTACTCCACTGACACTCGTCGCGTCCTGAGAGTTGACACTCGTCTAATTAGAGAAGCGAGACCGCTCTAGCTTAGAGTGACTATGAGTCCGGCGATTTTGAGACAGTATTTTTTTTTGTCAATCTGCTAAGCCTTTTTCCAACTTTGTTGGTGTCGGCTGCCAGTCTGACCGGATGCAGCTGAGTACCAGTATTTTACATGAAGTGACTGCTTTTCTGACCTAGGGATTAAAATTGCCGAATGTTTCCGTAACTTATCAGAAAAGTTTCCATTATTGCCGGTGCATGATTGGTTTATGCGCTCATGAGGTTTGATCTAATACGTATAATTACATCATAAATTATACGTATTAGATGATTTGATTTGCAGATGACCTCAAATTGCTGCTCGAGGTCAAGAGTTTGTCGGACTGTGAGCGATTGCAGGAAGACATAGATAGAGTGGTAGAGTGGAGCCATAAAAATAAACTCTATTTCAACACAGCGAAATGCTCAATGATGTCATTTACGCGCGCGAAGACTGCCTTAGACTACCAATACAAAGTAGAGGAAGCACCATTGCAGCGAGTGTCTCAGGTGCGCGATCTAGGAGTACTGCTTACCCCGGATCTTACTTTCCGGGATCATATAGTTAAGATTTGCAAGAAAGCGTACAGAAACCTGGGTTTCGTGCTGAGACAGTCGCAAGGTTTCACAAATATTACCACGCTCAGGGTGCTGTATGACGCTTTGGTAAGGAGTCACTTGGAGCACAGTGCGGTGATTTGGGCTCCTCATGAAGCGAAATACAATGTCATGCTGGAGCGAGTACAAAATAAATTTACAAGACACTTGTATTTCAAGCTTTATGGAGTTTACCCATTTTACCCGCTAATGTATCCTACACTGTTTGTACTGGGAATGGTGGGGTACAACGAACTCAGAGTGCGCCGGGAATTTACACTCGCGGCATAATGCACTAAAGCTCCTGCGTGGAGTAGTGCATAACCCGGGTGTGCTGCGTCACCTGAAGCTGTGCGTGCCAGACCGGTACGTGTGGAGGCGGCGGCGGCCGCCACTGCTGGCCGTGCCTGCTGCTAGAACCAATCTATTGGCAAAAACACCTCTCACCCGCACAATTTGTGTTCTCAACGAATTACATGAGAGGCTGGACATATTTTCGTGCAATTGGAGTGAATTCGCAAGAGTTTTGTTGAATTTTGTTAGTTATAATTAAAATTTAGATAAGTAAAGTTTTATTTTATATTAGTTTAGAAGATTTTAATAGTGTAAGAAGTTTAGGTTTATATAATAATTATACATTTATGTAAAGTCTGATTTTAGATTAAGATTTTAACCACTCTGTTGTATTAGGTTCAACCTGTAAGATAGTATGTGTAAGTTAAATAAATAAATAAATAAATAAAATAAATAAATAAATCATACCACACAGGCTTACTAGCCTGTTGTATCATTTACTATTTGTTATAATTAATTTATAATTATCCATGCAAATATGTGAAGATAAAGTTAAACTATGACACTGGTAACTTCATGATAGCTGGGCTGAACCCATAGTTTTTTTTTAAGAATTACAACAATATATATTTGGAACGAAGTTCCTTATCGCGCGTTGCGAAAGAGGGCTAGACGGAAAAATTAAAACGAAAAGTTGTAACGACACTTTTTGCTATAGTTGTAAGCCGTGCGGCGTGCGCGTGTTTTTTTATGAAAGGAGGTATTAAATCCAAATGAAATAAATATAAATCATACAACTGTGTAGTGTCGCTTAACCAATACACAAATCGTGCCGCCAAAAGAATTTTCAAAATCGGATCAGTAGTTTTTGAGAAAATCGTGCACATACATACTTTCGGATCGAATAAATAACCTCCTTTTTGAAGTCTGTTAAAACGTCAACTTGTCGTTATTGATCAAATTGTCTTGCATGATTTGACCCTTTTTCACATACAGATATATACATACAAGTGAAGTTAAATCATAAGAACGAAGGAAAAAAACATATCTCTGAAATAGTTATGGTTTCATCACAATTTAGGAGGGATAGTCCACCCGTAGCTATAATACGCACGGGAGCGTGGCTGATAAGTAAAGGAAACGCACTGCAAACAGGCAAACGCCTCCATGCTTATTCTACGTAGGAGTTGCCATTGACTTACTGCGTGGTAACTTATTCTAAGTAAACCTGAACGAGTTGAACCAACTTATTAGCTGGCGTAACTCAGGATTTGCAGAAGGTATATCGAGGGCGTTGCAAACACTGAGACATGCAATATGATTTTTTTTTGTTTTTTGGAAAATCATTCAATGACTTCACCCGCTCTTGGTGGGCTTTACTGACTAAAATCCATGTTCCTTCAGTTGCTTGTGCCTGGGCCGCGGTAACTCTCTTTCAAATTTATCCGCGACCCACGTAATATGTCTTGAAAGCTGGGAAACCAATTAAACGTGCCAAGACACTTGCGGATCGTGAAGTTATGGTTACATTTTTGTTGTATTAATAATATCTCTATTGTGTAAAAAAATCACCGTGTAAACTTATGTGACGTAAACGACAGTCAAACTAACACTCTTCGAATTCAAGGTACCATTGACATTTCACCGTGCTCACTTTGAGCCCACTTCACCTCTTCATCATGGTGAGACATTTATAGAATCGGCCGACAGTTCATTTCAAGCCCACTCCACCTAACTTGACACGACTAGATGTTGACAGAATAGCACTACTGTTATTGAGTATAAGCACTTAGTTACCTATAAAAAACATATACTTACCTATTATATAAACATATCTAGGTATTACCTAGTTATTAGTTGTGACAACTTTACAATAATTGAAGAAAAGTTTAATACGAGTATTATAATTAATAACAGATTTGCGAATATTCCAGCGCCTCTTTTAACACTTTTAAAGTAGGCTTAAAAGTAAGTCTCGAACTAAAAGCTTCAAAAACTTTTGATATTTTAATCCTCTGACATATTTTATTATTCATTTTTACTTTGATAGATTTGTCAATGGCTGCCCGGAGGCTCTAGACAAGGGATGTGTAACGTTTGAAATAATAATAAAAGTTCTCATGATCATTTGACCTAATTTTATTTAATATACTTTTTTTAATATAACGATCAAATGATATAATGAGTTATTGATATAATTTCATTTTACTTAATTTTATATGGTACTAGCTGTTCCCCGCGGCTTCGCTCCCGTGGACCACCCCACAGGAACCGTCTCCGGGATTAAAAAATAGCAAATGTCACTCAGGAATAATGTAGCTTTAGGTAAAAACTAAAAACTAACAAGGAAAGTCTCCCACTATCAAAAAGCCACGGCCACCCTACGCTAGACCCAAACGAGCGATCAAAACAGCTTAAGCAGTCGCTAAGAACATTTCATTTGCGCCAAGAGCAGGACTTGTGCGGCTGACTGTACCCGGCGACACTGTGTGCACTACAATTGATGGGCTCGCTTGTACTTCTAAATGTTTACAGTACAACATGTGAGATGTTGTAATTTTTATATTATTTTGTGTAATAAAGTAGTTATATGAGCTGTGTGCGCGAGTAGCTAAATAATAACAGCCATACAGGTCGATGTTCGAGGTTAAGCAACGCTTGCTGAGGTTGTTCCGTGGATGGGTGATCATCTTAACAAACCTAGATTCATACGTGCCGTGAAAAGCTCCCGTTATAACGGTTGTCATTTGATAGTCATTACGGGTAGTCAGAAGCCCAAAAACCGGGAAACAGTCTTGCCCAGTTATTGGGCTATGGAGGTCAGGTAAGCAGACGCTCAATGTAAATTACTGGGACTAAGGTGCATCCGGTTAAACTAGAACCTAACTCCAAAGTTAGGAAAAAGCTAAGTAGTTTGAATGCTTAGAATTATTTGGTATTATGAAGATTTATATAGTAGCTATTTGAGGACCAGCCAATTGGTAAACAAATCAACTCATACAACTTACTTCATGCTCACTTCATCTAAGCTTTCACGGCGATTTTTAGGGTTCCGTAGCCGAAATGAAGATTTTTATAACTTCCCATTGACCTATGAACTTGAAATTTGTTGATAATGTTTATTAGTTCGTGTATTTTACTAACAAATACCAATATATTGAAAACCTGATTTTTCTTTGTTGCGGAACCCGGTTCATTTAATCTGAAATGTATGTAATGTAATAATGTTTTTGATAATGATTTCTTATTTTTTTTATATCGAATATTTTGGACTTACGTTGACATTATCTGTTTTATTTTAAATAATTGAATATTTGACAATTTTGTATGTGACTCCTATTTCCATATGAACTAATTATCAATCAATTTATCAAATTTAATTTATTTATTGATGTCAGCATTGTCAATGTTACTGAATGTTGTTATTATTTAATTGCAAGTTTATATTAATATTTGCACACCATGACTATATGGTAAACATGTTAGCACAACCCCATGTTTTTATATCACCTTGCATGCTTTTTTGTTTGTTATAATTGTATGTACACACATATTTGAGCAAATAAAGTTATCTGAATCTGAATCTGAACTCTAAATGTGCAAAGTTGGAAGTCACGCACTTTTTTTTACAGAATCGACTTACTAGCCGATTTTGTAAAAAAAAATCTGTAAAATTCTACTGAATAACACTACAGCTTGCAGGTCCAAATTCACCTTCACCAATGTCTTGTCAACAGTAAATTTGTAATCTTTGTAGTTTGGAGTTCAGACGTCTTAAAGATAATTAAGGTTTACTTGATGTCTATAAGCATTGTAACTGGTAAAAGCTCTTCTGGCAATAATTGACTATTAAACCATGACAACTAATCTGATTTTCTAATTGGAATAATAATAACTTACTCAAATACATCCACAGTAAACACCATTTTTTTTTTTTTTTTTTTTCCGGGTTGGAAAATCCTCATTGGATGTCCTCCGCCCTGGGGTGGCGGAGGGGTCTGTCAGACTCCTACTGACTAAAAACCACCCCGGTGTTCCATCTCACACCTACGCTGGGGGTCGCGGGAACAACGATACTTCCGCAACCCCCGGCTAGTGCCGGCCCGCCTTAGCGGGCCTCGATCTCGAGTTGGGGGGGAGTGAGGTGTACAGTAAACACTTTTTTTTTTTTTTTTTTTTTTTCGGGGTGGAAAATCCTCATTGGATGTCCTCCGCCCTGGGGAGGGCGGAGGGGTCTGTCAGATTCGTACTGACTAAAAACCACCCCGGTGTTCCATCTCACCTACGCTGGGGGTCGCGGGAACAACGATACTTCCGCAACCCCCAGCTAGTGCCGGCCCGCGGGCCTCGATCTCGGGTTGGGTTATTATTCCACAGTAATCGAGACTATTTTAATGTTGTCACGTCAACTGAGTCGAGTGGAGGGCCCTCCAAACTAACTTGGAATATGGACTCGCGTCTTTAAGCATTGTAACTAGTAGAAGCATTTTATTGAAAAAAACGGCCAAGTGCGAGTCGGACTCGCGCACGAAGGGTTCCGTTATCGCAAAAAACACGTTTATTGTATGTGAGCCCCACTTAAATATTTACTTTATTCTGTTTTTAGCAGCAACAGAAATACATCATCTGTGCAAGTTTCAGCTGTCTAGCTATCACGGTTCATGAGATACAGCCTGGTGACAGACGGATAGACAGACAGACAGACGGACCGCGGAGTCTTAGTAATAGGGTCCCGTTTTTACCCTTTGGGTACGGAACCCTTATAAAAGCAGTGAAAAGCATTGACAAAACTAAATCAAATTCGATTCTTATTTGGGCCTTTTATGTCAACTTTAAGGTGCCGTTACAACGGGTACGTCTAAAAACAAACCCTGATAAAACTTGAAACTAAGTAATAATACTGACTGAAATAAATTTGTTGTAAACACCTGAGCCAACTAAATTCATTACCGTCACAATGAGACACAACAATATGTTCCCACTGTGTTACATCTCATATAACATGAGTACATAACTTCGGTATCAGTTTCCTGAGTGGTGAGTGTCAGATGCTACTTCCTAGCTTGTGACTGGATGTAAATCTCTCACGTGGACATGGTGTGCGTGATACTAGCGGGACCACCTGCACCCTTGAAAATTAAAAGGTTAACTTTTTATTCTATGCTGAAAGAAAGTAGTGCCCAAGGTTAGTTTATTTAAATGACTAAGTTGAGTTAAGTATCGATTTCATACTACTAAAATCTAAATAAAATAGTTGTACGTAAGCATCGTAAACTTATACTCCCTATAAATAAATGGCAATAAAATACTCTACTATGAGGTATTTACTGAAATACAGTATGTAATTTAAAGAAAAGTAGGTATTTTTTATCAGGTTAAATTAAAACGTAAAGACAAAGTACGGACGATGCTTCTAATAACGCACTTGAGGATTTAATGTAAATTTAAACAGAATAAATTAATATACGACATTAAACAGGTAATTTTGCTTTTTACTCTTGCCAACCCATTTACTAATGACTAAATTCTGTGACATTTTCACCGATCCTACCGATCCGAATAAGAAAATGTGATGTGTGTGTAATGTGTATTTATGATATAGTAAATAAATTTTAACCAGAATTATCACTCTGCCATCATAACCGAATTTCTCGAAACGCTCGAGGCAAGATATTTTTAATTTTTCAAAACTTTATCTTCAGATAATTTTTAAATCACCAGAATCAGAAATATCTGAAGATAAATGGGAATTAAAACAGCGTCAAAATATCAAAAGCCCAATTTAACTTTAAAAAACACAGTAGAAGCCTTTAAGTAACCGACATAAGTGTTGTAAAAAGCGATACCTGAGGCTCTAGACAAGTGCAATTTTATCAACGAAAGCGTCGACATTGCGATTTGAAAACTTCAAAAATATATGAAACTGCCGAGCGCTATCGGAATGTCACGTGATCAATCCCATACATTATGACATTTTGACCACTGGTCAGTGATGGTGATGTCAACATCACCTCTTCTCAGCATTTCTCAGCCTCTGGTCCCGCCATCACCTCGGACACTTCACACATCACCTCCATTATTCTCAAAGTAGCACAAACTCAATATAGCAGCGGTGACACTTATAGACAAAGTCGCGCCGACTTCGTACGGTTCACGTGAGATCTCGTTAAAGAGGTGCCTTTGATATCGTTTCGGAGTGAAACAGACTAGCTACTTTAAGCAGCGGTGATTTCGGAGTTAGTCACAGTATTCTGGAGGTTACGTCATCATCATCATTTCAGGTGAAAGACGTCTCTGCTGATCACAGGCGTCCCCCAAGTGGCGCCACATTGACCGATGTTCTTCGTCTCGCATCCAGCCGATACCGGATAAGGCTAAGCGTAACCAAGTCATCGGTCCACCTAGTGTGAGGCCTTTCAAACTCGATATAGCAGCGGTGACCCGACTTGGAGCGGTTCATGTGAGATCCCGTTAAAGAGGTGCCTTTGATATCGTGTCATAAACGGATCTGGGATGAGGTGAAACAGACTAGCTACTTTTACAATGGCGGTCAACGAAGAGGAGGTCACTGGATTGTGGAGATCACACGGCCAGTAGTTAGCTTCAGTAGGAGGTAACCTCTGGCAGTTTGAATTGATTACAAAAATCATGTAACATATAGAAAGTCTCACTCGCCCACTGCCCTATGCTACTTCTTATGCCGGGAAAAGTACGGGTAATTAACCGTCTGCGCAACGCAAAGGATGTGTTTATCAGTCTATCAGCTTGTTCCTATGTGGTTATATTAATTGAAACGAGTGGTATTAGCTTGTTCAACAGACTTACATTTAGTTCAATAAGAATACAGATAGCCCGCATAGAATTGACAACAGAAGTTTATTATAGGTTCCTAGAGACCAAACGCGGCAATCAATTTTGATGATTTTGAAGTCAATCGATTCGTCTTAACCTTGCGAGTGTCATTAGCTGCATTAATATTGAAAAAAGAAAATGGCGCATTTTGGATGCCACATTGGTGGGTGGGGGGGCAATTATTTTTTTCTTCCAAACCCATCTTGTGGTATATCAAAATAAAGGGTTTTAAGAGGTGATCTAAAAAACATATTAAGCTTATATATTTAAAAGTAATCCGAAAAAAAATAACACTAAATAGTTAAAAATAATTCGCGAGCTGGCTGACCAAAACCAGATGAATCCTCCGAGCAAGATTTTATTCTAGTTTCCGTCTTTTTAGTTCGCTTCTAAAGCAGTCGAGTTTCTAAAATTTCTAGTTATATTTCTTTTTTTAGGAAATGCCAGGCCAGGATAAAAACTAGTGTAAAATACTTTACCAACTTACCTTCACAGGCTAGATGATGAATCATGCCCTGTCCGAACACTCGTATCCGCAAATTTACTTTAATCGCGGATCGATTTATTTTTGTAAATTCGATGTAGTGACTGAAACTTACACAGGATTTTGACTGCGATCGATCCGGTGAACTGCATAAAGTGATATTCCATCATCGAAAACGATTGCCGAATAATCAAAATGTGATGGAGATTGGGCATTACAATACCATGGTATATTCTAAACCTTTAGACATTCCTAATCGCTAATAAGTTTTAATTTATTATTAACTAGCTGTGCCCGCGGCTTCGCTCCCGTCATCTATCTGCCTACCCTATAACCCTACTTACCTTCCTGCCTACCCTACTTACCTACCTACCATTTTTTTTTCTATAGACATCATTCTTTCGCGGAGAATTTTAACATTGCCATTCAGAAAATGACTTCAAATGCACATCGGCATCTATCGAATATCGAGTTCAACTGTCCGTGTAACTGAATTGCATGTGTTGTGATAATTTTACTTCTTGAACACTTTAAATTCATCTAACTTTTGATAGAGTAAACCGATTGCGATGAAACAAAAACTAAGTAGGTAATTCTTCAAGTTACGCCCAATTTTTATGTATAAAAGTTAGTTACATTGGTTTCGTACATTTCACGTGATGCGTGCACAAATAAACAGACAAACAGACAAAAATTCCAAAAATGCCGGCAATAGGTTCTGTTGGTTATCCTTTAACACCCTGGCAATTTTTTTTGGTAATATTTTCGATGTACAAAAATTACTTTTCTACAGATTTATTATATGTATATATTGATTGATGATGATGATATTGATGATGATTGATATTGATGTTTACGTTTATTGTTATTATTATGATTATTATTATTGATTAATTATGTGTTTTGTTTTGTATATTATATAATATTAATTGATTACTTCTTAATGATTATTGTCAATTTTTATTTTATTTTGTTTCTTCTAATTGTTTTATTCTAATTGATGTAAGTGCTGTGCACACCTATAAGTGGAAAGTCTGCTGTGAAATTGCGATTTTTATTTTTGTCACTGTTACTGTGAACAATCCGTTGTAGTGCCATAATAAATAAATAAATAAGGTGTCTCTTTGAAGAGCGTCTGATGAATTTCGCTGAATGTGACAAGCACAGTACCAATCGATGTGGTAAAGCTTAGAGGAGTCCTATGTCCAGCAGCGAACGTCAGTCGACTGACAGTCTCTAAAACGCGATGTAGCATTGACTCAGTCGCAAAAACGTCGTTCTAAAAAGTAGCTTGACTACTCAGCCCTAAGATATATACGCTTATTTCTACGGAAATACAGAAATTGGGAAACGCAGAAGTGATGGGTTTTGGCACGGTGTTTCGTAAAGGTAGGAATTGCACCTAAGGTTTTGAATTCAGTGTGCATTTGAATTGCAAATTGCAATTTATATAATGATCTCGTGTGTTGCGACATGTGCAAAGGAGATAAGATTAGTAAGTAAATACTAGCTTTATATCTCGACCCGAATTACTTAAGTAAATGAGAAGTAGTTCGTGTTGTATTAAAAACTTTTCAACACAAAATTAAACCGACTTCCAAAAAAATAACACTACAAATCGAATAAAAATAACTGTCTTTGCCGAAGTCGGTGTTATAAAACGAAGAAACGAAAACAGAAATACTGACTTCCGAAATTGAAATTAGTTTTCACTATGTGGTGTTTTTAGAAGTCTGCTGTACTTTTTATTTTTCACATTTTATTTGTAGTGCTTAACGGACAAGCTCTATAGTAAGGTCCTATAATGCCCAAAGTGATGCCAGAATAGATTACCCGAATAACATGAAACTTGAACATAGCCGGTGGAATGAGAATGTACCAGGGCGAACTATATACATCTGCATACCCCTTTTGAGCGTACCGGCGTGATGTTATGTTATGAAATGTTACACCATTATACAGACATGCCATTGCAGCTATCTTGAGAGATTGGCCGTCATTTAATGAAGAGTTCTGTTGTCCGAAGTTTTTCATCAGATCTGCACCAAATTTAAATAGGACCAACTCGGGCACAGACTCTTTCAAACAAAAAATTACTTTCAAAATCGGTCAACAGTTGAAGGAGGTATCGGTGAACATACACAAAAAAAAAACAAACATACAGTCGAACATAGAACCTTCTCCTTTTTGGAAAGTCGGTTAAAAAGAGTCTCAATGTTTTAACAACAAGTCACCCGTTCATGGACCAACCACAGCAAATACATTTTAACCAAACCACATGCCGCTGTTTCAGCCAAAATCCTCTCACAAATCCGTTGGCCAGTTCCAACGTTATTTTAACTCGGTTCGAAAACTACTGCGTGACTGCCTGCCGATTGTTCAGTAGTTTTAGACAAAGCATTTTTTAGAGATTGATATTCTCGTGGCAATTCCAAAATGTCTGTGCGATGGGCTGGACTGACATCGTTTGGAATCCATAAACAAAAATGTAACGTACTATCAAGCTTCCTAAAGTGTAAGCAGACGTATTACTTTCACATTTTGCTAGTTACGTGACGCGACAGTGTGCCAACGACGCGTCAACGTTGCGATAACACGATTTCATATAAATTATTCAATCTGATGAACTATTTAATCTTGTCCGTTCTTCTCCACGTAGGCTTATTCCGAACGGATGGTAGAATCACTTTATTAAGATCCAGCCATAGTTGTCCCCCCAGCGACGCCCTGAGCCGAGGTTCGACCCCACAGGGGGTAGCCCTCAGCGTTGTCGCTTAGGATTAGAAATTTGTGCCTGGCTGGAGGCTATATAGCTTAGTCTCCGCAGGGAAGCCCGGTTAAGTAGTTGTCAGTCACTTTGACCGAACTACGAGAAGCCCCATAGAAAAAAAAAAAAAAAAAAAAAACTATTTAATAAAAAATGTTGTCGCATTTTCGCATTGCACCTGTCTGCGGGATCCTTTATATGACATAAATGATAGAGCGAAACATATCTATACTAATATTATAAAGAGGTAAAGTTTGTGAGTTTGTGACGTTGTAGGGAGTAATCTCTGGATCTATTGAACCGATTTTGAAAATTCTTTCACTAGTAGAAAGTTACATTATTCCTGAGTGTCATAGGCTATAATATATTTTTGAAATTGAAATCCTTATCAAAATTGTAATCATGTTAACCAAAGTAGCAAAATGTTGCCTGTAAAATTCATTCTTTGGCGTGCGCTGAGAAAACTATTGATGATACATAAAAAATATTAGGTAGGTAGGGTAGGTAGGGTAGGCAAGGTAGGCAGGGTAGGCATGTCACTAAAAATATATGTTGTTGAAGCTGCGATGATGCATCGCAACGCACTAAAGAGGCCCCAGCCTTACATGGACTCAATACGATGCAGTTCGACCGATTTTTACTTGTTTTTTTAATAGAAAATACTATAAGGTACGATATCGCCTATTGACAAAACAATTTCATTGCGTTGGGCCATGCGCCACCAGGTATGTCCCATACGAAACACTCAACGGAACAGCTCCAATATTATTTTCTCATCAGAATAAAAATTCGTAATATCTCGTACAAATGATAGCACAGTAAAACATTGGATTCAGTTTGAAATTGTATGTTTGAAAGAGATTTATGTTCAAGAACGGAATATCAATGTTTCAGGAGACGATACTTTGTAAAAACTATCGCGTTATATTAAAATGAATACTCGTCGCAAGTTTTTTTTTTATATCGGAAACTCATCTTTAATGGTATTTTTCTAGCTTCGTAGATGGTGGTTTTTTCTGGTTTACAGTGTTTTTAATTATATGTTTTTTATCATAATCACTTGACGATGATAAGGAAGAGAGAAGGACTCCCACAAGTGGTAGGTATATAGGTCTCCGCCAAGCGTCGCCACATGGACCGGCCTTGTGTCTCTCGCATTCAATGGAGTCCTTGGTCATCTGTCCAGCTTGTCAGAGTCCTTCCGACACGCGTCCTTCATCCAGTATGCGGTCGTCACTTTAAAAACTTTCAGCCTTATGGACCATCCGTTTTGTGACCAATATAGTAAACAAACTTCTGCCTGCGACTTCGTCTGCGTAGCATTAGTTTTGTGAGAAATTATTGGTTTACAATAGAAACTTCCTCACCCTTTTCCACCCCCCTTAAAGTTGGTTTAGAGGAGTTGCTATGACCAACTTCCGGCTCTATCGAGACCAGCTTCATAGTACCATATTATTTCAATGTTTTCATACTAATATAAGCACGCTAAGTTTCAGCATTATCGGAGACCAGGAAGTATTTGAAAAATAAATTACCGGTTGCCAGATACACACCGAAAGCAAGGTTATATACAATTTGTAATCATGAGCCTTGCTTCACTCACGAATGTTGCACTACCCTCAAATATTACTGAAAACAAAATAGTCTAGAAACTAACAAGCTGAAGTTTTAGACATGTTCCTGTCTAGACTGCCTTTTGTTTTTAGCTCATCGCACTTCCGATAGACGTAAACTTCAAAGAGAATTGATTTTGTGTGTACTGAAGCTTTTTGGCTAAAGCTTTTATCAATATTGTAGATCGAAGGGCTAAAGGATAGGTGGTATTTTGGTATCTTATGTTTAGTGCTGAAATGTTTGTTTCCGATTCACAGTAGACAGCAAATCTTTATCTGCGAAATTCTATCGGAGCCTCTTTTTTATGTAAATGACAATGCGACTGATATAATTATCACATTTTCAAGACAGGTGCAATAAATGTACAAACATATCTAAATTCTCAAATTGGCAGATTACAGCCTGTCGCGTGTTGGTTTTATTAAATACACCTACTAAAGCTTTTTGAGGTTATGTAGGCAAATAAAATACTTAATTACATTAGATCTTCTTACCCCTGAATCATCTATAATCTTTATTTTTAATTGGTTAAAAAGGACATGAAAAATATGTTTGATTAAATTATGCTGTTTATATACTACTGTTTATGTGCTGTTTGTTTGCTGTGTATAATGCCTTCACTTATGTAATGAACCAGAACGCATTTCTATCGTCTCTAGTTATCATCCTTCCCCCATCCGCATCGCTTCCCTCACAAAGCTGAGCCACACCGCGTTAAAACAAAAGCGAGTGAATACACAACACACGGTTCCGGCTAAACAAAGACAGGTATGGAGGCTAGATGTGGCTATGAAAAACAATGTTATACTCAGATCATCAGAAAAGCTAGTTCATTGAACCTAGCTGTTTTATAACATTTTCAGTCCCAGCATGTTTCCCCAATGGGAAATTTTCCGTGGCAGGTCAGAGTCTTAAACTCATTCTGTCATACTTGTAGCAATAGGTTTATTCCTACTATTTATACCGCTGTCTTAACTCTTCAGAATGCACAGGATTTTCATGTATAGGACACATCTAGCCAATTTAACTCCTTCTTCCATCTTCCGCCTCCCACAAGCCATATGTTTAGGGATGTCAATCCTCACGCCCGCTTGCCTCTAGAGCGTGGGCAGAAATACTGAAGCTATCAACATTTAACTTTTCAGGTGACGCAGCTTGCGACTGACAGCTTAGGTTTTGGGAATATTCGAAGTCGTATTGACGAATGAATTCGTTTTGTCTACTCCTTCATAAGTGTTAGTGTGAGTTATACTAAAATACACACATACAGGACCTCGAGCCTGTATTACCAAGGGTTGGGCATTTGGAGATAGATGGAACAGGGTGTAAAGTCCCACATACCTCCATAGAAAAGGGAGGATCCTCCGACCAGACGGGTGTTGTGTCTGGTCCAGGCAACTGCCCAACGGTTATTGTCGGACTGTTGTATGTGTTCAAATCGCGCCGAAAACTTTGCTTGCGCTGTGCAGGATTTGTGTGACGTCATGTCATTAGTTCGTAAGTGGCGGCGTCAGTGCCGCTACAGGCAAGTTGGACCTATAAAATCTGCCTAGCATTTTTCCAACTATCTTGGGGCCGGCTTCCAGTACCTTACATGGAGCGATTGCCTATCTGACCTCCACAACCCAGTAACTGGTTCAAACGATACTCCTTGGCCCGACTGGTGTCTGATTTCAGGCTTCCGACTACCCGTAACGACTGTCAAAGATCTTCAAATGACAGCCACGGCGTAACGTGCTTTTCGAGGTACGGAGAAATCTCGCTATGTAAAGATGGTCACCCATCCGCGCACCAACTTCGGCAAACGTTGCTTAACCTTGAAGATCGCCCCGTGCGGTTGTTATTATTTAGCCACGAGCAAGCGGCTTCTATAGCTTACCGAATTACGCAGATTGCCTCGTTTTGTTTATGTCAAAAGAAAGATGAAAAATAGGGGGCACTTTTTCAAGTTCAATCATAGATATTATGCCACCAACTGCATCAGAGAGTTAGGCTGTATGAAAAGTAACTTGTTTGAAGCTTTTTAGATAGTTTTAGTAGTCGGGTTCTTTTATACAACTTTTCTAAAATATTTTTTTACATTTTAATATAAAATTGTTTTGGGATCGTCTCCTCAAGCCCTTGCTTTTGATGCCTACAAAAATAATACGATTATACATAGCTAATCACAGCAGTATTCTTATTTTTATTTTTTATGTTGCCTAGTGTCGCTCAGAGTGTCAAAACAAATCTAATCTACCTAATTTATTAAAATCCATCCAGATTTTTAGGGTACAGGACGTGCCAAAGAACTAGAACATACTCTCAAAAACATTACACTGTTTATGTAGTAGTCGGGTAAAAATAGATGGTCAAATGATTCGTAATGGACCTGACCTATGTCCCGGACGTGCCTATGCGTCCTAATCGTGACGTTTGGATAAAAACAATAGAAATAAAAAAGGTACATAAGTTTATTGACCTCATAATTAAGGATTGAGGGAGTGAATAGGCCCAGGTTGACGGAAAGCAAGCGAACTGTATATAGGGTTATTAGGTGGTTCACAATAATTATAGCATTCTAAGTATTTAAATCAAAAGGTGGTATGTCTGAGCGCGGTTGTGTCGGACGTTGCAATGCCGGGCCAAGACGCTGCTGTGCTCCCGGCCCCGCGCCGCCGCCGTGCCGTGTCTCTCGTTGTCGACGCTGTAGTGTGTTGGTTGGATTTGTATGTGTGTGTGTGTGTGAACAGGGGAGTATTACTCTATCATTTATCTAGGACCATGGATCATAGTCCTATTTATATGATAGTGTAAAATAAACTTATGAATCATTTCGTCTTTGATAAAATATTTTCGGCATTTTTTGTTAGATTGTAACAAATAAAATGTGTACACCCAATGTATATTAGCGACATCTGGTGTTCTGACAAACCCAATATTGATCAGATATATTTCTGGTTGATTGTTTGTTCATTTAGGTACTAGATGGCGCTGACATATGTATGGCATTGATGAACGTATCAATAAAATATATCCTATTTGTGTGAAATCATTTAATTCAATAAACACACAAATTCAACTTACAAAATAATAAATTATTAAATTCTTTTCAAATTAGTTACATAAAGGATACTTTAGAAAATGCGTCTATGGTTTGAAATAAAACGTTCAAGGTCTGTGGTTGACATGACTGTCAATTCTTTTTCAAAGGTGCACTTGAGGTCACTGGACCGGTGAACTTTATAACCTAAGAAACCGATAGTAAATATTCTTGATGATGGGAAGGACAAGGCTAGCGAAAGTCAAAATGAAAAGACACTGGCTAGCGAAAGTCAAAATGAAAGGAACAATCGTTCAGTGGGCGCTGTGAGTATCAGTTTAAATTTGTCTGAATTTCCATATTCGTGACACACGTGCGTTGGATTTTATCATGCAATTTTGTTTTCCTTGGCAGGGCTCCAAATGTCTCCTTAGGAGTATCCTAGATAATAAATAAATTAAGTAAATAATGGTCAACTAGCAGATATAGCTACAACAAGGTTTCGAACACTCCTGATGATATAATTTACCAAAGTTTGAAGATAGCTACACAGGATAACGGTACTGTTTGAGAAATCATATCTCCAGTATTGTGAATTGATGGTAAAATGTATTCCTTCTGAAAGTGAGTTGTTTATACCTATATTTTGGAACATCTACAAATTGTGATAACGGACTGTATGCTCGAAGAATTAAATTAGTTGACCAAACTGTGCGACTTTTACTTCAATCAACTTCATGTGAAATAATCCCTGCTATACTCTCATGCAGAATACCTACCCCTGAGCACGCTGGTGAGTAAGGGTGAAAATTCTACCTTACAAGATAGGATCATAAAAACTGACCCTTTTTCACTGTCGCACTATGATAGTTTTGCGAAGCAATAACAGTACACACAACTGACTTGTCCTCCAACCATTGCAACGAAATATGTTAAAAAATAGAATCAAATAAATATGGTAATGTTATACACAGATATGATTCTAGAGATAATATTCTATGTATGATCCTAGATATATGATAGTGTAATACCCCCAAAGTACGCGGAAACATAGAAATGACAGTATCTTTTTCCAAATATAAGGCTAACCCTATGCGAGCCTCACATAGAAATATAAAACTACAGCGGGAGCTCTGTTGCCTAAAGTATAGTACCGACATACCGAAATTTAGAAACCATAGATATACTGTCTACCTTTTACCCTTAAGACGCAAGTTAAATGACTTTCATTATTAAAATCAACTACGCATACTGAAACAAAATTCAAGTACCATTATTATGCAAGCCAGTTCAAGAAGATTGATGTTAGCTACGAAAGCGTAGCAAGCGTAGCAGCGTTGCTACGGCGTAGCCGATCCGTAGCAATATTTTTAGGAACCTTCCTAATGGCTCGACGCGATTCGATTTATATCACACCGATAAGCAATTTTTTCGAATGTCTTTCCTTTGAAATACGTGCACGATAGTTAAAATTTCATCATGCCTCAAAAATAAATGTATAAGTAAAAAAATTATAATGAGTGTATGTTAAAAAAGTAATTTAATTAAATTACTCATAAGATAAATAACCGGCGTTAATTAAAACAGTAATTTAACAAAATAACTCTGAAATAATTTGGGCATTAAAAATACTGTTAATATGCAATAAAAGCGATAATATTCGATATAGCACGATTTCACATCATCAGCTTCACGCTTGGATTGTTATTGCTGAATTTTAAAGTGTAACTACCCGTGAATATTTATAACAATGTATGTATGGTCTAGCTGCTGAAAGCGCAACTGCTAAACATGAGGTAAGGGATTTGATTTCCGAGTCGGGAAATTGATCATCGGGGTTTTCCATCTTGAATTCCTCTGGTATTATTCAAACTGTAAAATGTATAAAATGCATTAATATTTTTTCCTTTTTACGCTTTTTCTTAAGCTATCAATCGGACTAACGTATTCTTAACGATATGAAGGTGACTGCCAGTCTAGCCAGATGGAGGTAAATATATAATTATTAAAAAAAAATACGGGGCAACTGTCTATCTTTTGTGACAGCTTGGGCGCCCAGTATGGGTCAAGTGGGAGTTTTGGTGCCCATGCTGACCCATTTTATAAACGCTTAAGGTGATACTTAATGGCGCTCAGCGTAGGACTGGTTTGGCGCCCAACGTGATACAGTTTTGGCGCCCAGCGTGGGACAGATATATATATCCTAAACATTTCCAAAATGTTGCCGTTTTTTTATATTTTTTCCCTTACCGCCCCAGATCTTAAACCGTAGCCACCGTTACGAAATCCACCGTAGACCCGGACATTCCAATCGTTGTAAATCTCGCAGCTAACAAGTCTCCCGCTGTGAATACTTCCGGTAGCTAGCTGGCGGTATTTCTTCTGGGAGCCGTAGAGACGGTATTATCCTACCTTGTATGACTGCTTAGGTGCCTAGCATGGGAGAAGTATAGCGATCAGCGTGGGAAGGGTTGGCGCCCAGCACAGGACAAGTTAGCGCCCAGCGTGGGGCAGGCCTGTCGCCCAACTGAGTTTTTTTTTTAACCGTTGCAGTGTGTTTTTTTTTCCACACCTTTTTCCATTCCATAAACTGTGGCCACCGTTACAAAATCCATCGTAGGCCCGGACTTTACAATCGTTGTAAATCTCACAGCTTACACGTCTTCTCGAATACTACCGGTGTAGGTGGCAAGCTGGCGGTATTTCCCACGAGAGCCGTGCGGAGGTATTATTGCCAGCGGTTGAGATTCGCTCTGCATACGTTCAGGGATGTATGTGGCGGGATCCTCCTGTTGTAATGTAAGTTGGACTGTTGAGAGTAACAGTGATGTGCTTTGTTCTTTTTGTATTATTTTGGGAGGATTGAAAATGAGTCGTCATTATTTCAGCCAAAATACGTTTACTGCTTACATGCCTACATATATGCCTACCCTAAGCGTCCTTCATCATCATCATCATCATAATCACCATGCCAGCCGAAATACGTCCACTGCTGGACATAGGCCTCCCCCAAGCATCGCCACATTGCCCGGTCCCGTGCGTCCCGCATCCAGTGGATCACCGCAACCTTCATCAGGTCATCAGTCCACCTAGTGGGAGGCCTTTCATCGCAACGTCTTCCGGAAGCGTCCTCAGTAATGAATAATAACACTATCGGCCTGTAACTTTGCATATAGAGATTGAGCGATTTCACATTTCTTTACATAGTATAAAACAACGTCGCTTTTGCAGAGTTAGCTTCGGTCTAGTAAGACCTATGTTTACAAAATTATAGCGTCAGAAAACGCACAGTCTGCCCTGGTCCTTATAAACTCCCAAGCCTCGTCGCCACATGAGCCTAAGACTCAAGACAGGCGGACTGCATTTGAGTGGACTGCGCAGTCTGTTAGCAATTTCGATGCAGTTGGCCAGATGTGTTATGTATGTCAACTGCACATAAACTGCATTCAAACTGCAAATTTTCAGTTGGAGTGCAGTTGAAATGCAATTCATCTATCTAGACCCTTAAGAAAACTCACTCTTTTTTATATTACTTTTCATTACTCATATTCTGAAAGTAGGTCTTAAGTTGCCTGAGGAGCGGGTTGAAAGTAATACTTTTCAGCCCTAGGGAGAATCGCTTTCAACTGACAGCTGTCAAATTATTTAAAAAAAAACTAGTTCCTTTTCACATATCTATTGAACCATGTTCCAACTTTCTATACAACCACGAAGTAAAATTGAAATAACTTAAAGTTTATTATTGATTAAAGAATATATATTTTTTAAATAACTTTATTATAATTTAGTTTCAACAATTTCTTTAAAATAAATTAGATTTGGGCAAAATATTTACCATTTTTTCAATGATGAAAATAAAAAATAATGGCTGAATAGCAGGCCGGCCACAGAAAAAAAAACAAACAAAATAGGCGGGAAAGCGGCAATCATTTTTTCTTTAGCTAATTCATGTTTTTATTTTTATTTCCTTGTATTTGTAATGAAAAGCACAGTGTTTACCTCGGGTTAAAGACTTATTTAGTCCCTCGAACTATTGGCGCCCTCACTTCGTTCCGGGCGCCCAACCCCGTCTCGGGACTAAATAAGTTACTTTCACCCCTAGGATAACAATGTACTATTTTCTATTTGTTTTCTTTCATTAGTTGCACCTGCCATATTTTATCTCTGCACCACCCTTAGGTCGACTGGTAGAAAATGCCTAAGGCTTAAGTCCGCCTTTGTACTTGTGCATAAAGTTTTATAAATAAATAAATAGTAAATAAATAACTCTTGACAAGTCTACCAGCCATCGTCTCGAAGTATTCATCAAAAACTTTATTTATTTAATTATTGATAGGCTCGCGTTTGACCACTTTCGCACCTGATGGTAAGCGATGATGATTTTTCTTCAAGTTAATGGCATATCAAATTCTAAAGTGTAAACTGAAACACTGTTACGAAACGACGCGACGCGGGCGGTAACTAAAGACGACATTTAGTATCCTTTTTAGTTTGCAGAGCCAACGTCGGTCGATGTCGTAGAGTTCTAGCTGAGTAAGTATTCTTAGTCTGAACTTATAATTTTCATTGGAATAAAGTAAATTAAAAATACTTGAAGTCATATTCCTCAGTTTTTTTTAATATCACACACACAGCTTGGCTCATCGCCGCAAAGTTGCCTGCTTGTCGGTCTTCTACAGACTGTACTTCGGTGAGTGTGCTCAAGAACTCCACGACCTCATCCCACCAGCCCCCTTCTACCATCGGACATCTAGACGCACTGCAAGTTATCATCCTTACCTTGTTGCCATTCCACCAATTCGAACCAAGCGCTTCCAAACATCCTTTATAATGCGCACTGCGAATGAATGGAACTCACTACCTGCGTCTGTGTTTCCGAACGCATTCAACCCGAATCTCTTCAAAGTTAGAGTGAACAGGCTTCTTCTGGGTAAGCTCACTCCATCGTAGACTCTGTCTCTGTCACCTATGACCTAGACTAGAGTCAAGAGCGAACCCATTTTAAATAAAAAATAAATATATCTTTTCCTATATTAGGAATTTCTCCTGCATCGTGGGAGCGTTTGCAAACATATAAAGTCAAATAGACAAACAGCTCGATCGCGAATAATTATCTGAATATCATACCAATATTTGTGCCGTGCGAGAATCAAACCCACGACACGCAGCGCAGCAGCCGATCGCTCAATTACTGCGCCACTACTTCTCTTCGAATATTAAAAATAAAACAGCCAAAATGACACTAGAATTAAATGTTTCTTCGTTTTTTGACACCGACTTCCGAAATTGAAGTTATTTTTCAATAAGTAATGTTTTTATTTTGTAAAAACGTTTTCATTTTTCACTTTTTAGTTGTGGTACATGTCTATATTGCACACAGTTATGCCAGAATAGATTACCCGAATAACATGAAACTCGAACACAATACAGCCGGTGAAATTAGGGTGAACTGCGTACATCTGCGTACTCCTTTAGAGCATCCCGGCAACATGTTATGTTATAAAATGGTGTAAAAAATAAACAGACATGCGTTTGCAGCAATCCCGAGAGATTTGCCGTCATTTACTGAAGAGTTCTGTTGTTTTCACATTTGCCGGTCGTGGCGAATATTTTGCGATCGAAGAGGTACAAATCGAGATTCCGGACTACTTTGGAGAAATCAAATGGAAAGACTTAATAACATTTTTCCTAACTGGGGAATCAAACAATGCACACCAGTAGCACTTGCGGTCACGCGAATAGCAGGCAATAATATAGATTCCCACCACAGCTTACCCTACCCTATGCCCTATACCTCCCCTACCTACCCTACGCACGTACCTATCCTACCCTACCTACCTTATCTACCATAGTTACCTACCTACCCAACCACCTACCTTATCTACCTACCAAACTTACCCTATCTACCCTACCCTACCTTACCTACGTAAGTTTATTTTTGTTCCATTACCATTTTTGCATTATTGCCTTTCTAATGTAACCGATTTGGGGCGGTAGAAACATTTTTTGTTTTATATATTAGGATAAATTATTTAACCCAAAATGACTTAATGTGGCTTATGTATAAGAGATAGATATATAGTGTCGTGGACTTTTTTATATATCTACTAAAAACCATTGTCTTTGTAGTACATGATACTTAAGTATAATTAGCCACTACCCCAGCACCCGCGTATAAAGCAGTTCGATAGCACTTTTTCTTCAGACTTACTTTACAATCAGTATTTAAGGCTAACCAAGAAATTTAGTGTAATGCTTTGTATGCCTTTCTCATGAATGTGGCTTTCATACAAAAAAGTTTTCTTTAAATCCGACTGGTAGTTCCAGAAATTAGCGCGTCCAAACAATAAAAAAAACAAACAAACTCTTCCGCTTCAATATATTACTAGCTGTCCCACGCGGCTTCGCTCCCGTCAACTGGATACCTACCTACCCTACATACATGAATGTTGCATAACTTTAACCGCTTACGCAGCGCACGCAAGGAAACTCTTAAAAAGGAATATTTTCTCCAGTTTTTGCAACATTTTTCATTTATACTCCGCTCCTATTGGTCGTATCGTGATGTTATACCGCTTATAACCTTCCTTTATAAATGGACTATCCAACATAAAAATATTTTTTCAATTCCAATCAGTAGTTCCTGAGATTAGCGCGTTCAAACAAACTCTTCAGCTTTATAATATTAAATAGTATAGATTATATAGTATAAATTAGTATCGATTTGTCACAGATAAAGCGGCATTCTAAAATATATTCCCTACTCATAGCTGAGGTAAAGATTATCCTGACGATATCAGCATTGTCCTGATTAAATATCTCCACATTTCCGGAGTTAATATCCTTTGGGGTAAAAATCCCCTAATCAGGTCCTTTAATTGACCCCAGGAGTCGGTTATACTCGTAATAAATTACAGGTCATAAGGCTGGCGCGGCGCGATCCAATCTCTGTGGGGTTGAGTCCGTACTTATTGGGACTGCAGGAGGGTAGTTCGGTTGTTAATAGGGTAGATTTTTTGGGAGTTAAGATTTGTTCTTTAGTTGAAGAAAGTTTAGTTGGATTGTTAGGTAAGTTAATAAGATAGTGTGTGCCTAGCCTATTCCCAACTGTAACTCATCTTCCAGTATAACTTGATTCAGCTGAGTACCCGTGTTTTGCATGGAGTAAATGCCTAACTGACCTCCACAACCCGGTAATTGGTTAATACGATACCACCTGGCAAGACTACCCCGGTAGGCTTATTACGTATGAAACACGCCAATAATTGCTTAGTCATCGCGCGATTAATCGCTATAAGTCATAAACATCGGGATTACCTAACCAATTTATAATTTTTATTATTATTCAATTTGTATGTATTTTTTTGGAAATTCTTTCATCATGGGTACAGCCAAGGAGTGGCATACCCTGACGGAGTCTGTGTTCCCCGATAGCTACAACGTCAGGCTTTTTAAGTCAAGAGTGAATAAAAAAAATATGAAAAAAAAAATACATTCAAAGATAATGAAGAAGAAAACAATAAAACTGGAAAAATAAATAAATTAGTAGTACGTATTATGCTGTTCCCTCTGCCTAGTCCTTCCAAGTAAGCAAGAGTCACGCTATGTCCTATTCTGTATCTACAGACAAGTAAAGCCGTTTTTAGGCTGTCTGCCTAGCCGACAAACGACTGAAGATAGGGTGGGGAGTTATCTTAGGGGTAGATTATAAACAAATAATTAAGTCCGTCTATGTACACAGTATAGTACCTGTGTGTTGCATAAAGTTTTAATACATAAATAAATATTCCTTAGGGACTGATGCACTTAGAAAGGATACCAAAACTTTATGTCTGAGCGGGTCTGAAGGGAGTTGAAGTTTGTATGCAAACGTAGTGCCTACCTCGTCAGCAACCGTAAGTGTTTATACATTTAATCAAATCTCCCTCGTTTGTAAGAGGTTATCTCTGGAATAAGTATCTCAGTTATTATAATAGAAAACTATTGATATAAAGCTACTCTGTTGCCGAGACAGTTCTCTGATTGACTTCCATAGGGACAAAGTCTTACAATAAAATTATGTGTGCATCTCAGTTAAGTAGTGCAAAATTCACTGGTTTCAATTGAGTCAAGCATGTCATAATGATGTTTATCTACACTCTCAACGTAAGGCAGGGACCGCCCTTGGGCCACTCTTGAGCTGCGGACATGTTTGTTTTTATTAGTAGAACATTATGTGTAAATATTATTATGCGTTTATAAAATTAGCCATACTAAAATTATAAATTCGAAAGTAACTTTGTCTGTCTGTCTGTCTGTATGTTACCTTTTCACGGCTAAACCAAAAAAGTATTTCAATGAAATTCGGAAAGGAGATATAGATGCCTTCCTGGAAGGAAATAGGCAACCTTTTGTTTAAAAATAGAATAAAAAATAATATTCCCAATCATCATCTGCCTAGCCTTTTCCCAACTATATTGGGGTCGGCTTCCAGTCTTACCGGATACAGCTAAGTACCAGTGTTTTACATGGAGCGACTGCCTATCTGACCTCCACAACCCAGTAACTGGGTACCCCTTGGCAAGACTGGCGTCAGATCTCAAGCTTCTGACTACCCGTAACGACTGTCAAAGATCTTCAAATGACAGCCGGGACCAACGGCTTAACGTGCTTTCCGAGGCACGGAGGAAACTCGGTATGTTGAAATGGTCACCCATCCACGGACCTTGATGATCGACCCGTGCGCCTATTATTATTTAGCCACGAGCTTCTCAAAAAACTATTATTCCCAATGTTGTTTTTTAAACAAGCTTTTTAGCTTACCGTGCAAACCAAACATGTATGCAAAATTTCAACTTAATCGGTTTCGGAAAACTGCTTTAAATTTAGTTGCAAGATTTGACCCGAACACACTTTATACATACACTAGCTGTTCCCTGCGGCTTCGCTCCCGTGGACCACCCCACAGGACCCGTTTTCGGGATAAAAATAGCCTTTGTCACTCAGGAATAATGTAGCCCCCTATTGGTGAAAGAATTTTTTAAATCGGTCCAGTAATTACGGAGCCTATTCGGTACAAAAAAAACAAAATAATCTTTCCTCTTTATAATATTGGTATAGATTGCAAGTTTAATAAAAGCAATACTATTATTATGCCATCAGTATTTGTAGCAACACAACTTTATGGCTTTTAAATTATGCGTAACGATCATTATGCTGAATTTCGTTATGCCAATGTAAATTATGATAACATATTTTATGCTTATAATTAGTAAACCGTTTTAAACAAACCTTGCTAACATGTGCCAAAGTGTTTCTATCATACAAAAGCTTTTTTTAAGCGCCTTTTCTGTTTAAAAGCAGGATGTTACCATATTATAGAATAATAATGCATTTGAACTCTAGAGATGCTCTAGCAACAAAATGGTGTAGAATGAAAACAAAAATTAAATATAATTATTTTTGCAGTTCATGTTGTAGTCATACTAGAAATTAAGACATTTAGTTAAACTCTATATTTTACACCGTGAAAAACTTTTGTGCCTAATTTCATGCTTGACGTTGAGGCTGTAGGTACACTGTCTCTTAATGAATAAATAAATTTAAAACATAATGCATACGTGTGCGTATGTCAAGTAATAAACGCGAAACACTATCCAAAAGAGTGTAAAACATTTTTAAGACATTTATTTATACAGATGAACTTTCTCGCAGGTGTCTTGCTACCAAAAAAGGCAGGCTTGTACTTTTCTCACCTCAGAACTACCTAATCGATCTGGACAATAAATTAACCCCCAAAGAGAAAACTTTTCCTTCACCTATTCCTCCCCCGAAAATAAATTAACATCCAACTCCCGAATATGGTCCCCAAGTACTACTTAATATTAGCTCGTAAAGGAGTTTAACAGTCAATAAAATTAAACTATCAATTAGTTACAAGTGTTATTATTATGGGAGTCATTAAACGCGTATTTGACTCCTCATAAAAGGATATGATTAAACCATTGTTCGTATTAACATAGATTATGGCGCACTTTCGGTCGTAGAAGTGGTAATATTAAATTTTTAATTTTATCGCGCCTGTTTCTATTTCCCTCTCACAGAGAGGAGGCCTGTGACTCAGCAGTGGGAACATTAATAGGCTGATGATGTGATGTGTGATGTGTGTTTCTATTTGGCTTAAATGGGCACACAAAAATGTATGTATGTATACGTATCCTAACAACGTACCCTACATATTGTAGCGTTATTAAATAAAAATAAATAAAACTTTTTTAACGCAACGATAACGTATAATTTTGAATTAAATACACAAACACCGAAAACATAAAAATGTGAAAAAGCAAAACATACTATTTTAAAAAAAGTATGACGCAATAGTCAATATCGTTTAAATTATTTTTAGTATTTAGTAAAATAAACATATGAGTTATGGCCAGGCATAAAAGAATAAAGCGGAAATCACGTGCCTAATCTTCAGACACAGTTGCAACCAGTCCAATGATGGCTTAAGCATACAATTAAAGTACGATACCGTAACATGACACAAGTAAGGTAATAAAAGTTTTTAAGTACGCTAACTTAAAATGTAAGCTACATAAATATAAACAAAAATTTCAAAGAAATATGAAAGCAGACAATTGTTATTGGATAAACCAAACCGTCTTCCGTAGAACCTCTTCAACCATTCACGTTTTCTTTAATAGAATATGTACGGAACCCGTTGAAAGATGTTCGGAACCCCGAAGACTGCAGGTACTCCTGAGGTCATTCGTTCTGTCCCGGGGTAAAGAGCCGAAAGTCGGCTCAACTGATATCTACAGACAAGGAAATTGACCATCAAAATTATAGAACCAAAAGGGTCTGAAATACCAGAAGAAATCGACATTCAAAAGAACAATTAGTAAAAATAGTCATTACATACCAGTTTTGATTCATGATGCATAAACACTTGTCAGCGACATGGTTATATTTATGATAAGCTTGTCATCATTGTATTTGCTGGACTGCCCTATTCTTCAATCTGTCGAACGGCAACTATGAGGCATGTCCTGGTAGCGAAACGATAGTTGGTGTCTCTGACAGAGCTCAATTACAGAAACATGCGGTCCGCAAGCCCCGGCGCGCCCGTGGACCCGAATATCACGTACCCTTGGCCTAACGACAAGGAATGCTTTCCTGCCATTTCCGTACAAGAATGGACATAGCTATGGTCATATTGTCGCTGGCAATTTAAAACAAACTATTAAACAGTTACTTTAAAAAAAATACCAATAATAAATTTAGTAGTGGATAACAGAGCCAAAACATTTTTATCAAAATTCTTTGTCACAGTCTTAGAAAAAAATCGTCTTCTGTTTTCTTGACAAACGAAATATGAAAATTTGAAAAATTATAACTAGCCTGCTTTCACAAATAAAAAAAAAAGGCTAAAGCAAAGCGTCTTGTAGCGATCACGCTACAATATACATCAAAGAAAGAAAGAAAATGAGTTTATTTGGCACACACAATGCAGGTACAAGAGAACCAGGGTTACCGACATAGCCCGAAGAATTGCCAAACTTAAGTGGCAGTGGGCACATTGCTCGCAGAACGGATGGCCGATGGGGCAGAAAGGTTCTGGAGTGGCGACCGCGAACCGGAAGACGTTGCGTTGGAAGGCCTTCCACCAGGTGGACCGATGACCTGGTGAAGGTTGCGGGGATCCGCTGGTTGCGGGACGCACGAGACCGGTTAATGTGGCGACGCTTGGGGAAGGCCTATGTCCAGGACGTCTTTCGGATGATATGATGATGATGATGAATGTAGGTACAAATAAAAGGGAACTTATTTTTAAAACAGTAACATACATAGTGTGCCCCGCGGTTGCGAAAAAAAGGTCCAGTTCAGCAAAATGCCAGACAACTGGGAGTTGCCTGACGCTGTTTTCATCAACTAGCTCCAATCCGCGTCCGCGGTTTCGACCGCGTGTAATGTGTTTTGTTATCCCAAGCAAAGATGAAAAAAGCGGTAAAAATTATACCTGGATCCAAATTTAATCAGCTATATTTGCGTAATTGAAAAATACTAGTAAAAAAATTACATATTTATAATATTAGTAGGAGATTATGATGGATAGTTCTATTATGCTAATAATTAGTTCCCATAAAGAAGAATCAAGCCTATGGCTCAGTTTAAAAAGATTTAAAATTTTTGAGATCATTCCTATCTCCCATCTTCTCATAATCAAAAGAAATGGTCACAGCACACTACTTATATGTAGTTAATTTCATAATTTTAAGCCAAGAAAAATGTCTACGATATTTTCCTAGATTTGCCTCAGATCAACTCACAAAATCATACATTGGAAAGTGCTATTGACAGACAACAAAATTACACGATATTTTCTTCATAGAAAATATCAATACTGCTTAGACCCCTTCATATCCACCAGCATATTCTCAAGTATTTTCTGCCAAAAATTGTGTCTAGATATCAAAGAGAAATATAGCCTTTTTAGTGCTTATTTTGAAGAGGTAGTTGAAAGTCTACGCTTCAGATGAAATGAATATATTACATACCTACTTTGTTAGCGACTAAAATAAAATGAAATATTTAAACTAATATGTTAAAGGATTGTTCCTTTGCCTTATTAGTATAAATTGGATAGGACTGCCTCGTTGTCACTCAGCGTAAATTCCCGGGTTTGATGCCCAGGTTGGGATAAAATATTGGGTTTTTCCATTTTTAGTATTTTCTCAAGGTTTGGATGTTGGTGGTGAGTTACCCACGTGTCTCGGCAAGTGGACCTGCGCCTAATCCCCCACCCGTCGTGTCAGACTACCGTCCATCTGACTATGGAGGCAGAGGGAACAGGGAGTTCAGCTATGTTTGCGTAAACACTAGTGTTCTATAATATCTCCCGCGCCGATGGCTAGTCCCTGGTGAGACTTTAACTTCAGGAAAGCACCAGCTCGACAATATTAATATTATTCGATACTAAAAGATACTTAAACCAAAAAAACTGGATTAATTAAAAGCAGAAATTCTCCAAAACGACCAAATTCCTCAACTACCTGTAACCAATACAATCAGAGCCACTACTGAACAAGTGCATATTGGCTGAACGCCAACGACTGAATTTTTTACTACCCACAGAATGCAAGCCGGGCTTCAAGTTTAACGAGTCGGCAGAATACTTTTTCAATAATATTGCATTTGTTTGGTGTTTTGATATTTAAATACAGTACAACTATTTTCTTAATGTCCCTCAGCAAACTTCGTGTTCCGTCAGTCGTCGGATTTCTATTAGCCTTTGCACTTGATGCAGACCGGATGTTCTCAATTAACTTGGAAGTATATAGAGTTGTTAATATTCTTTTTACTTAAATGAAAATAGGAAAATAGTTTTGCAGCTCTATATAGTTCACACGGAAATCAAAATTAAAATTATAATACACGATAAATCTAATAATTGATGTAGACCTTGATCCTTCTGCGAGACGACTGTTTCGCAGAAGAACCATAGACTCGACTAATGCCGGCAGCGACAGGTCACTGCCTATTTCAGAGATGAGGGCACGACGCGGCTCCACCCAAGAGGCACACTCTGCCAGCGTATGCCACGCCGTGTCCTCCCGGCAGTCGATGCATTAGTAACAACGGGCGTCCGGCTCCTTGTTTATGCGAGATAGGTACTTCCCTACACAACCATGCCCCGAGAGCACCTGCGTCACCCGAAACGACAGGGAGCAGTGCCTCCTCCCGAGCCAGCGCTAGAGCACTGGCCGGACCGCCTCGATAATGACCAGGCCGATTGTGAAAGCTTGTCCCACCAGTCCATCCTGGTGCAACTGAATACCAGTATTTTACATTGAAAGACTGCGTATCTAATCTTCACTATCCAGTAAATTGATAACGCGATATACATCTTGATGCGACTGTCGAAGATCTCGAAGAAAGAGCCACGGCTTTACGTGTTGTCTTGGTTTGTATGGATGGTCACCCATCCACGGACTTACCTCGGAACGCGTTGCTTACCTTGAATATCGATCCGTGCGGCTGTTATACTTATAAATTAGCCACAAGCTCTTCTGAACAGTTTTTTGACTTAACAGTTTTTTTTTTGTTGTCATGGCGACAACATCGAGTGGAGTGAAAGAGGTTTCTTCAAAAGGACTTGATATCACCAATCAGCAGTTAGCAAGCGAGATCATTACTGATTCTTTCCATTTTTTTTTTTTTTTTATAATCTGTAGGCTCGCGTTTGACCACTATCTCGCCTGATGTTAAGCGATGACGTGGTCTACGGTGAAGCACGCTTGCCTAGAAGAAACCTATTCACTCTTGACTTAAAGACCCCAAGGTTGTAGCTATCAGGGAACAAAGACCCCGGAAGGGAATTCCACTCCTTAGCTGTACGCACAATGAAAGTATTAGCAAAACGCTTTGTGCGTATGGGAGGGATGTCCACCATGTACCGATGGCGCATGGCCGTACGTCTTGTCGTCCGATGATGGAAAGGGCTAGGCGGAATCAAATTGTGCAGTTCCGTCGCACAATGCCCGAAATGTAACCGATAAAAAACCGACAGGCTCGCAACTCGGCGTCGATGTTCGAGGCTCTGGAGCTTTGAGGCGACCAGTGCATCGTTGTCAATAAGCCTTTTGGCCCGTCTGTCGATCGACTCAAGTGCATCAAGCTGGTATTTGGCAGATCCATCCCAGAGGTGAGAGCAGTACTCCATGCATGACCGAACTTGCGCTTTATACAAGTTGAGCAGCTGTTCAGGCGTGAAGTACCGTCTCACCTTAGCAAGAATCCCCAACTTTTTTGCAGCTAACTGAGCTTTTGCCTCAATGAATGGACCGAAGTTGAGGGTTGATGTCAACGTAACACCGAGAAGTTCGAGATGGTCCGTTATCGGCACGGTTACACCATGGAAAGAAGGAGCCGGGTGGAATTGGCTCTTTTCAGCTCCCTGTATTAAAGCAAAGTTATTCGCCCACAATCGAGACAACAGACCAACATTTTATTTTTATGCTTATTTACACTTTCAAAACAGTCTTTATTTAAAACAGTAACAATTAAAGACATCAGTATTTAAACAGCCAATGTTAACGCGCGCTTGCTGTCATAAAAGACATTAGAGAGCTCATAACTGTCCTATAATAGTGCTGTCCTCCTCTTTAATAGCACTATTATAGGGCGTTGCGGTATGAAGGGCAAGTGTAAGTAGAAACTGTGGAATATGTATAGGGTTTGTTTTTGGAGTAGGTATTATCGTTTGGCAGAATAACGAATCTTTGTTCTTTCATGGCTGGAAACTAACAGTCGTACAAAGTGCTATCGGGTTTTGCCTTCTGGATTTTGAACTCCCGACGGAGGAAGAGAGGTGTGATAAGTTTGACGAGTGTACCTGTATGTTTGTGTATTTGTGTATCTGTCTGTAGCATCATAGCTCCTAAACGGATGAACAGATTTCGATTGCGATTTTACTGTTTGAATCGGGGTGTTTTCAGAAGATTTCGTGTCATAATTACGTGTTCAATGGATTGTCGAAACATAAATGTTGAGCATGAAATATAAATGTGGGGTTTTTTAAATTGTACTTGGCTTAGTATTAGTCAGGGGTTAAATAAAAATACCGGTCGATGGTAATAGACTCGTCCTCTTTTATTTGGGACTTAAATTAATCTGCTGGAATGTGGTGGAGGAACTGTATACCTCCGCCCTACCGGGATGTATCATCATCATCATCAGCTTTATAGGGTCCCGTACCCCTTTGGGTCAAGACGGGACCCTATTACTAAGACTCCGCGCTCCTTCTGTCTGTCTGTCTGTCACCAGGCTGTATTTCATGAACCGTGATAGCACGGCAGTAAAAAAAAAATACAATCGAATTGATAACCTCCTCCTTTTTTGCGAAGTCAGTTAAAAACAGAATAAAATAAACAATTAAGTAAGGCTCCCATACAACAAACGTGATTGTTTTGCCGTTTTTTGCGATAGTGGTACGGAATCCTAGTGCGAGAGTCCGGCTCGCACTTGGCCGGTTTTTTATTGAACCAGTCACCTTTTATAGGTCGATAAGGAATCGTTTTATCTATGTTTTTCTTGTATTTTTAAAGGCGTACGTAAACTGGATTTAACTATCAATCCAGAGTGGTCATAAACTAAAGTCCAAAGGATCTAATGAAATCCTAAGAAGAAAATCCTAGAAAAAAAGGCACCCGGAGTAGAATTTCTCCACTTGCTTGCAAAAATCTTGGATCAACTACTTTAACAAAAGTGTTTACACCCAAGTTAATTTCTTAGAAGTTAGGAAGACATTCTTCCTAATTCTTTCCATCATCGGTTTACAAGACGTACGGCGATGCGTCATCGGTACATGGTGGACATTTCACCAACACGCACCAAACGTTTTGAGAATCCTTTTAACCCCTTACGGAAAAAGAGGGATGTGATCATTTTGACGTGTGTTGCTGTCTATCCGTGTATCCGTGCATCTGTGTGTATATTGGCATCACAGCTCCTAAACGGATGAACCGACTCACATTTGTTCCCGTGGTGGTCTCCTGGTCCCGTATCCAATCCCGTGTCCGGTCGAGGGTTATAGGGGGGAAATATATAAAATAAAATTGGGATAACCGACGTGGTCTGGACAGACATCTATACACGTTCCTGACAAAAATACTTCGCTGCGCGCGAAAAATATACACAAACAAATGCAAGGGTGACCCACAATACCTCTCGCGTATCGCGAACGTAATTTCGAGTAACAACGGTCTGATTATTTAGCAATTACAACAAAATCAAAAGCAATACCCACGTACATTAACATTAAAAGCGGGATATTAACCATGTTTACTGTTTGTTGCGAGTTCTCGATATTAATATGCCGCTTTTCATGTTAATGTTAGTGACCATGACAGTTTAAAAACTTATAATACCCACGTATTATCACGCTATCAATCACATTTTTCCAAGTCTTGTCAAGTTCAACTCAACCAAAAGCTGTCAAATCGATGACAGCGAGTTGAAACAGTGTTGCATCAAAATAACAAAAAAAAAGAACGAAACGTTGATTGGTTTCGAACAGTAATGTTACCCAGTGAAGCCCTAGGGGTATTAAGCTGAAAATACGGAACCCTCTATGCGCGAGTCAGATTTGCACTTGGCCGGTTTCTTTATTATGCGTACAGCTGAGGAGTGAAATTCCTTGCCGGAGCCTGGGTTTCTCGATAACTACAACCTAGGGGTATTTAAGTCAAGAGTAAATAGATTATTTGTAGGCAAGCGTGCTTCACCGTCGACCACATCATCGCTTACTATCAGGTGAGTTAGTGGTCAAATGGGATCGTATAATTACACTTCTTGCTTTTTCACTGCCAAGAATCGTACTCCGTTTCAACTTTTCTACCGTTTTTCCCCATCTGTTACGACCAGCACCTGGTGGAGTGGGCCGCTGATAGATATCTCCAGATGCTTCCGACCAAATTTTGGGGCTTCGGCAAGGAAGTAAAGTCAGTAGTTCCATGTAATAGTTCTGTTAACTTACATGGTATTTAACTACTATTAACTGTCACCTGGACTTGCCCAGCACTTAAACTACCCTGCTAATGAATATGATATGGGCCCCAGTTTCCTGTGTTTCCAAAATCCAAGAAGAAAATTGCCTTATTACCATCAATTGCCCGATTTATAACTCTCCATATTGGGTTATTGGAAGATTTGCACGAATTTAACTCGGCTTAAATGTGCAAATCGAACTTTTTAAAATAATATTATTTTTTCTGTGGCGATTCGCACGAAATTAGTTTGTTGGTGTGCGAGTCGACGTCTACAAAAGTATGTAGTAGGCAATTGGCACTCAGATTTGTCATGGTGTTATTAGCAATACCGTTAAGATAAAGTACACTCAAGTACAGAAGTAATAAGGGTTACATGATTGATATGAAATGAGACACAAATTAAACAAAAATGTCTTTATTAAAATAACCACTATATGATTTGAGGACGTATTCCACATTGTGCACCCACTTAAACGGCAACTGTTTAAATGGCACCTGAGATATTCCACATACGGCACCTATAGGTATTTTTCGCAAGTGCCATTAGTGGAATAATTTATTATTTAAAATTTTATTCCAGAAAATAAATGGCACCTAAGGATCAGTAGGTACTTACTAGTGTTGGGACGTTTATTTTTTTAGGACGTCAAAATCAAAGATTCGATTAAATTCAGTAGAGAGTTTAATACCATGATAAAAATATAACTTCCCGTTTTGCTTTTTAGGTAGATTTTGAACTTTATAAGCATTTATATCTAAACTACCAGGAGGCCAGAATCATGAAGAAGTCTTAGTATTTGCGGGGTTGGAATCATTACCGGTAAAGAATAACTACTACTACCAAGAGGCAAACCACCAGGAGGCCATAATCATGAATAAGTATTTGCAGGGCTAGAATCATGGGCGGTAGAGACTACTAGAACTTCAGAATCAAAAATCACCCGGTATTCTTTTTACCGCTCATAATAATTGCAGCCTAGCTTTTTCATGATTATAATCTCCTGGTACTTAAATTAGTATTTACTGGTACCGGAATGAGCGTGATAGCATATAGAGCTTTCTCTTTATTTTGTAGCGAATATTGCTGTCTCCCTCTTATTGTTTTTTTGCCTCTCTATCTTATCTAACGTTCATATCTCCAAGTTGTAAGTGGTAATTATTTATTTAATTCATTTATTTCCTAGATTCAAGTAAAATATCTAATAGCTTCGATTAATTCTTCATACTATTGCCGAAACGGGTGAGCACGGCTGTACTTTTTATGTTTGTTTTCTAAAATAAAATATGTGCTTATTGCCTACTACATTTGGAGTACTACACTTTTGGAGTTGTCGATTCGCACACCAATAAATTAATTTTGTGCGAATCGCCACAGAAAAACTTATATTAATAAAAAAGATCGATTTGCACTTTTCAGGCGAGTTAAATTCGTGCGAATCATCCAATAACCCTCGATAAGCATGAGTTTTAAAATACAATAGAACGCTTTTGTTAAGGCTTTCATTTTGGTCACACCTACTGTTGATGAAAATGGTCAAAAGAAGGATTTAGAGCATTCTCTTTGTAACGATTGTACAAGTACACTTACCTTATTACGTACACTTATGTACACCTTACATATGACTACAATAAACAATCCAAAGTGTGTTAAAGTCATAAGAACATCAAATTCCTTGTTTCCAAAATCTATACAGACTAAGTCAGCAACAATAATAGCAGCTCGATTTATACCACATAGAAAGTTGGTCGGCCACAAGTTTGACGACCAATCCCGCGGGCGGTAGCTAGTCAAACAATGATATGGTGGGACATAAAAACACCGTTCTACCCTCTTATGGCCAATAAAACGGCGTGCGACTGTTAACTCATTTATGCCTTTGTTAGCCAACTTTACGAGGTGAAAAGTGATTTCCTATATATGTGTTGATTTTTGTTTTGTTGGTATTTCATTTTAAATACAAAGGAAGGTAGGAAACTGCTTTGTGAAACATAAATCTACATTGTTTTGATTTTTCCACTTAGGCCCAGTCTTTGAACCGTGGTTAACTTAACCAATGGTTAAATATGGCAATCAATTGCAAATTTCGGTAAAACACCATTTTTTCAGTTGTTAGCCTCACAAATGGTCAAATAAGTTGGAGAGTTAATTATTTGACAGTTTTTTAGACTAACAATTGACGAATTAACGCGTTTTACCGAATTTTGTTAATATATATATAGTAATAAAAATATACTATACTATACTATAATACTAATAAAAATAATATTACAAATATATATACTATACTATATATATAGTTGTTAATATATATAGTATAGTATAATAAATAATAATAATAATGGTTTATTTCTCACCAGCATAGCAACACAGAATTACATAGTAAAAGTACTTAATACTAGGTAAGCATGCTAATATCATGCACATTATATAATAATAATCCAGCAGCATTTGTGGTGGTAAAGAGAGGTTTACAGGTATTTATTTACTCTATCTTCTGAACTAGGCGAGGCCTGTATCTCAGAAGATAGTACAACTCAGTTGAAAATTTGCTTATTTTATAACCTAAAACATTGCGTGCTACTGTGTTAATTAATTAATTAATAAAGAATGTAAAGAATGTAAGTGGGTGTGTGTGTATGTGTGTGTGTTTATGTGTGTGTGTTTTTAAATATTATGTTTGTGAAAGCAAAAGATATTCGGTAGTTTGGTAGTCCAATTGCAATAACCATCTTTTCACTGAGATCTGCATCATGTTTATTTAAATGAATTATATTAAGATTTTTATTAATTTTGTTATAAAGTATACTGCTCGTTACATAATACTGTCTACTCGCAAATGTTGTGTGATGAGAAGGAGTATGACAAACTAGCCTCTGTTTACGTCTGGCAGTGTCAGGAAGGGAAACTGATCGATGCCTCCTCAAGATGGATTCAAGCACAAATATCTGTCGGACCCTAAGCACCTTGCAGTCAAAATACAGTTGTGTAGTCGAATATCGAAATGGCTTTCGGGTCATCACTTTAAGGACAGCTCTCTGTGCCCGTTCCAACGCGAGGAACCGTGTTTTTGCAGCACTCCCCCATACTGTGATGCAATACTGAATAACAGATTGACAAAGTGCAATGTATATTTTTGTAAGAAGCTCAATTGATGCGGAATCTCTAAGAGTTTTAAAAATATAAATCATACTCCTTAACCTTGTTTTTAGTTTATTTAGATGTTTGTCCCATCGCAATTGGTCGTCAATTTCTACTCCAAGGTACCTTACAGTAGTAGACCGAGTAATTGTTCGACAATTACAATTTTGTGTTCTATCTAAACAATTATGGGCAACAATACTAAACGTTCTAGGTGGCTGAGTGATCTTAGTAATGGCAAACGTAACATAGTTTGTTTTGTCCAGGTTTAGTGTGAGTAGGTTGGAGTTAAGCCATTTTATAACTACCCCAAAACAATCTTCCGCTTTTATTTTGACCTCGTCCCAGGTAGGAGCGCTTATCACAATAGCTGTGTCATCAGCGTAAGTATATATTTTTGCGTTCGGCATGGACATTGTGCAAAGGTTATAATATATATTTTAAATAACGTTGGGCCTTAAACGCTCCCCTTGGGCACTCCGTAAGTAACAAATTTCTCCTCACTTAGGTTGGATTCAATTTTAACTTGTTGAGTTCTGTTGCTTAGATAATCTTTGAATAATTGTAGAGGTGTACCTCTGATACCCATGTTCTCCAGTTTGATTAAAAGATTGGAAACTGAGACTGTGTCAAAGGCTTTTGCCATATCCAAGAAAATGCCAAGACATTTATTTTTATTGTCAAGTTGATTTACAATGAATTGGGTTAGATCCAATACAGCATCTTCAGTGGAAACTCCGTTTCGAAAACCATATTGGTTACTGGCAATTAAATTATTTTTGTTTAAATATTTATTAAGTCTTGTATTTAATATTTTCTCTAACACCTTTGATAGCGCTGATAGCACTGAAATTGGTCTGTAATTATTCACACAGTCTCTGTCTCCTCCCTTGTAAACTGGGTGGACTAAAGCTTTCTTAAAAGCATGGGGCAATACTCCGGTATTTATTGCCAGATTAAAAATGTGCGTTATAGAGGGAATAATAGAATTTCGACATTGTTTTAGTATACAAGATGATATTTTGTCCCAGCCCGTAGCACAGTTATTGCGTAGCTGTTGTATATTTTGTAAATAGTTTTAGTTAACTTAAACCATTGTTTAAATTAACTAAAACTATTTTAAAAACGTCTAGTTTAGAAGAAATTGCAATTTTAAATTGTGGTACTAAGTTTTAAGGCACATTTACATTATTATTTAACTAAGATACAGCACAGAAAGCCCAATGTTTTGACATGTCGCCACATCAGTATAATACATAACATCACGACCGTATACCCTGAAAGGTTGAGCAGAGGTGCACCTGTTGTACCACATATAAGTACAGGTACATTACATCAGTGTACAGAACCGAGAACGGTCGGATAGTTAGTAGTTATGAACCTAAAATATTACTGGCGAAATATGAGTGTCGATAAAAACATTCACCAACCACATAACTGAGCCTAATGTTTGTTATTTCATTTCTCTTTTATAATCCACAGTCCATTATAAGAATATTTTCCCTACCATAACTCTTTTCATAGTTCAATCGGGCCCATTGTTAGAATATTTTCCTTCACCCACGATCAGCACTCAATCTAACAATATTACCCTATTCTTACACCAAGGGTAAACGCACGAATACCCTTCGATTTACCCTATCTCGTCTAGTGATCGCAAGTGTACAATAAATTCAAGGATGGCCTGCTAATAAAGCTGATATCTTTATAGGAAACCTTTTTTGTTACTGACAACCCTGCAAAATGGTTGTGTAAAATATGGAGCTTGCTCAATGTGTTTTTTTTTGTATTTTTTCCGCTAAATTTTGTTTATAGGTTTGCAGTTTATATTATGATCCGGATAATCTAAGCATAGCAAATGTGGAAAGCGTAAAATCCTGCAGTCGCTTGCCTTTCAGTACGTACCGTTTGCACCACTAGAGCAAAATAATATCCAAGAACCTAGAACAAAACCTTTTAATAAACACGATGTTCTATTGTTTCAGTCTTCGAAATTCGAACGGTGTCCGCGTTGGGAAGCACAAACGTAGTCTAGGGATTATTCCACTGTTTGACGATGTACGTTCAAAATAAAAAGTGATATCAATTTGTCTCATCATTATCTAGCCCTGTATGGAAGAGAAAAAGTAAAAAAAGAAAATATTTGAAAGTTATGAGCGTCGAAAGTTCCACATTTCGACACTAATTTTAATGCATTTTTGGGCGCAAATAAATACCATAAGAAGACGGAAAATTGCAAAACGGCCTCCATACAGGGATAGATTAGTAGTTCAACAATGCAAATAATTTTATTTTGAACATATAGATTTAGTCGTTTTTTCATGATATCTAGACTGCCAAAGGTCTGTTTATAAAATTTCGCGCGCTCGGTTTCGTCCTAAATCATTATCCATTTCGCTAAAAGTTTGCAAAAGTGTGTATTCGTACGCGAACTAGCTTCCTACTGCTCATCACAGCATCTATTTCTTCCGCACGTGTTGTCGGTTTATATAAAATGCATTTTAACCCCGCGCACAAAATAGTTCGTGCCGTCGACTAGTGTACCCTTAAAACTTTACAGAATAGCTCTTCTTTTAGGAACTGTTTCAATGGATTGACTGACTCTTTGATCTAGTGGAATTAAGTGTCATTAGGATTTTTCATCTGGGATTTCTTAGAAGCAGCCCGGAGCCTGGACTTGTGCCCGGTTGGTGGCAATAGGCTCGCTATTACATGGGATCTATACAAAAGAGGCAGAATTTTGGTATACTATTGATAAAATTATGTCTCAAACTTTGGGGAATACAGTTATGATAACAACTCAGCGCATAATATCCTTTTCTCCAAATGTCCTGTCTCAGAATGTCCTATCTCAACATTTCCATTTCTCCAAATGTCCTTTTCTCAAAAAGTCCATTTCTCTTAATGGCCCTTTCCAAAATTTAAAAAAGATATATGTTGTGTTTATAAGGAGGAGGAGGAGGAGCTCGTGGCTAAATAATAAAAGCCGCACGGGTCGATCTTCAAGGTTAAGCAACGCTTGACGATGTCGGTCCGTGGATGGGTGACCATTTTCAACATACCGAGTTTCCTCCGTGCCTCGGAAAGCACGTTAAGCCGTTGGTCCCGGCTGCCATTTGAAGATCTTTGATAGTCGTTACGGGTAGTCAGAAGCCTGAGATCTGACACCAGTCTTGCCAAGGAGTATCGTGTTACCCAGTTACTGGGTTGTGGAGGTCAGATAGGCAGTCGCTCCATGTAAAACACTGGTACTCAGCTGAATCCAGTAAGACTGGAAGCCGATCCCAACAATAATTGGGAAAAAGGCTAGGCTGATGATGATATGTTGTGTTTATAAACGATTTTCTTACAAGTACCTATTACTTTGCAAATCTTCTTAACATGCAAGTCATTTGCAAATATCAACTTAAACAATTAATCTTTCCAATGATAAATTAACCTTCTTCAAAATACATTTGCCAAACTAAACGCCAAATTCCCAAATAAAAAGCTAAGTGCCACTTATCAAGAAGAATGATCATCACATCAGAATGAAAAAGGAAAATAAAAGGAGTATTACTTAGACGAATGACCTATAACTTGGAATGATCGAGCTAAGGATGGCTTATTTACAGTTTCATTTATGTATTTACTTCATTTCATTTTGGATGATTGCCAAAAATAATGTGGATGTTTTAGAGGTTCAATAATAAATTAATTTTCCATTTTTATTTTCTTCTGGGCACGTTCCCAGATGACAGCGATGTATTTTTTTTTTCTTTGTTATAGGCTCGCGTTTGACCACTATCTCGCCTGATGTTAAGTGATGATGAGATCGAAGGTGAAGCACGCTTGCCTAGAAGCAACCTATTCACTCTTGACTTGAAGACCCCTAGGTTGTAGCTATCAGGAAACAAAGACAGGGAAGGGCAGGGAATTCCACTCCTTAGCTGTACGCACAATGAAAGTATTTTCAAAACGCTTTGTGCGTATGGGTGGGATATCCACCATGTACTGATGGCGCATTGCCGTACGTCTTGTAGTCCGATGATGGAAAGGGCTAGGCGTTCCAACTAATCAAATTATGCAGTTCCATCGCACACTCCCCGATAGAAAACCGAGAGGCTGGCAACTCGTCGGTGTTCAAGGCTCTGGAGCTTTGAGACCACCAGCGCATTATGTGGAGGAGTTCTTCGACGCCGAAATGTACCTTTCGTTTGTATATCATGTAAGTAGTTAGATTTAGTATAATTTTGTATAGTTTACTTTTGTTTAGTGTTTAAGTATATATTTACACCATTGTTTTAGGGGTTCACAGTTTTATTTAGTATTGTCGCTTTGTTGCTTTATCAGCCACAAAAGTTTAATATCTATTCATTCATGCACCAAAGACAACGCACAGCTTAAATCACTAGGTCTAGAAGCATGGCATTTTAAGGACTAAGAAATAAGAAAGATTTTTGCCCAAAAGGGATAAATAGGACATGGAAGTTCTTTATTAATTCCAAAAGTATTAACTACACGACTAGTGCACCGCAATTAAAGATATGGTAATAACCTCTTAGCCACAGATACCTTAAGGTGTTCTTAGGTGTTGGCTTATGGTCCCAGTGCTTACCCGACTGCCGAAGGAGGGTAATGTGTTTATCACTGTATGTTTGTTTGTATGTTTGTTCCTATGTGGAGTTCTAGAAACCGCACTCGTTGGCCGATCTTGATGATTCTTATGTTAATCGAGTCGTCTTAACCTTACGAGTGTCACTGGTAAATTAAGTAATAAGTAAATTAAAATTGAAAAAAGAAAAATGTCGGATTATGGGAGCCATTATGGGTGCTCAATTTTTTTCCATGCTCCTCATATCAAAATAAAGTGTTTTAAAAGGTGATATCAAAAATATATAATACTTATATGTTTAAAAGTAACTCAAAAAAAATGATAACTAAAGAGTTATAAATAAAAAAAAGTTAATTATATTAAAGTTATAAAGAGAACTGTGTCCTCCGACTGCACAGCATGATTTTCTTCTTGTTTACGTCTTTTAGTTTGTTTCTTAGGCAGTCGGATTTTTTGATTTTATTATAAAACTTTATTGTTATTAGACTCTTTGCAAAGTCAAAGCCTGCAATTGATGCAATAAGGCCGATCAAACTAGTTTTTGGTTGACAAAAAAAGATTTCATGTTGCCTAGTTCATGTTATCAATAACTTTGGTAGATAGGGGAAGAAAACGTGTTACGTCAGTCCCAAGTGACATAAGGACAAGGGTAAGCAGTAGACTGTTGTTTGTAATAAGGCTCTCACTGGTATAACCCCAGTTATCCCAAAACAGGCCTAACCACCACAAAATAACAAATGCAAGGTAACAGCCCATTCTTTGCCAGCACCGCAGAGAACAAGCCAGAACGGCACTAACTCCCAATGATCGGCAATCCGACTAGGAACAATATTTACGGCGTGTTCTATCTTGGAAGCCAGAAGTGTTAAGGAGCTCCGTATTCGAAACTATCGAATATCCGAAATAATAATCTATCTGTAACCGTAACCGAATCCTACACAAAAGTTTCGGAATTAATTTGGGCTGAGTCTAAATGAAACACGTTATGACAGGTTTTACTGCCCGCCCGAGCCGACAGACTAGTCGCGCGCGTTACTTGCTTAACCATTATAAAACCGGCCAAGTGCGAGTCGGACTCGCGCATGAAGGGTTCCGTACCATTATCGCAAAAAACGGCCAAAAAAACACTACTTATTTGTTTATTTTATTATTAACCGACTTTCGAAAAAGGAGGAGGTTCTATGTTCGACTTCTTGTGTTTTTTTTTTTATGTAAGTATGTTCCCCAATATCTCCGTCAATTGTGGACCGATTTTTTTTTTGCCTGAAAGAGTATATTCTGAAATTGGTCCCATTTTAATTTGGCGAAGATCTGATGAAGAACTTCGAAGATATACAACAGAACTCTTCAATAAATAACGGCAAATCTCTCGGGACTGCTGCAATCGCATGTCTATTTATTGTTTATACCATTTCATAACATAACATCACGCCAGTACGCTCTTAAGGGGTAAGCAGATCTCTCATTTGATCGGTTTTGTTCAAGTTTCATGATATTCGGGTAATCTATTATGGCGTTATAGGAAACTTACTACACAACTTGCCTATTAGGTAGGTACAACTTAAAAGTGAAAAATAAAAAAAATACTTTTTTACAAAAAAATACTACCGACTTCCAAATAATAAAACTACAAAGTGAAAAATAACTTTATTTTTGTAAGTCGTTGTCCATAACGCAAAAAATGGTACCTACGAAAGACACCGACTTCCAAAACTAAAGTTATTTTTCACTTTGTAGTTTTCTTATTTGGAAGTCGGTAGTATTTTTTTGTAAAAAAGTTTTTTTTTGTTTTTAGTATTTGTTGTTTTAGCGGCAACAAAAATACATCATCTGTGAACATTTCAACTGTCTAGCTATCACGGTTCATGAGATACAGCCTGGTGACAGACGGACAGACAGACGGATCGCGGCGTCTCAGTAATAGGGTCCCGTTTTTACCCTTTGGGTACGGAACCCTAAAAATCCATAACTGAAACTATCCGAAACTAACGGGTAGTCCGAAGTATCCGCAACTGGTATAATATTATTTCTAGATCCGTATCCAAATTCGAAATTTCAAATCCATAACATCCCTGCTTGGAAGGGTGCCAAGCGAAAAATTGTGGGTTCACGTGTATTGAAGAGGTTCAGAGTTCACCAGCACTTGAGTGGAAGTTTAGTAGTTGTAGTTGTTTTAGATAAAAGTAAAATATGATGATGGCTTGAACAAGAAATTTTGGCAACGGTGGCCGTAAACAGACTTGGTGGTCGGTTTTCTTGATCCAATTGAGTGTCGAAAATAAATGGATATTTCTGAATAGTCTCTGTATGAGAAGAGCCTTTTTCCCCCAGTAATAAGCTGGTTTTATTGAAAAGTAGTTCCTTAAAGCGGCTTCCGGTAGGAGTTGCCTGCTAGAAATCGTCACGTAACAAAAAGCCTTATTTATTAATAATAGACTCTCGAGACGTTCGGTTCTTTCCGGCGTAGTTCGGATACTAATCGTCAAGCGTTGGCACAATATATGATGTGATACTTGAACACTGTTTTAGTTAAATGTGACATTTGTCTGATGGTTGAAGAAAAGGCGTGTAGAATTTAGTTTCTGACAGATATCAGGCAAATGACAGAGAAGAGCCGCGAGTTTAAGGAGTGCGGCAAGTATGTATTCTTTCTCCTCTTGTTTTCAACATATATGGCGAATATATCGAGAGGAGAGCCTTGGAAGAGTGGGAGGGAGTCATCGCAGTAGGTGTCAACAAGATAAGCAATCTCCGGTATGCATATGACACCACTTAGTTTGCATCCTCAGAGCGCGAACTCTCGGAACTATTTGCTAGAGTGGCGCGTGAAAGTGAGATGGTAGGATTGTTGATTAACAAATCAAAGACCAAGGTGATGATCATCGACCAAACTGGACTAATCGCACGCACGGGAGAACTTGTGGATCTGGGGTTCGTGATTGAGTTTGTGTTCCTGGGCTCCATGATCAGTGATCAGGGAGGCTGCGACAGGGAGATTCGGAGGCGTATGAGGAGGAGGATGGTCAAGGCTGCTATGAGCAAGATGTCGAGGATATGGCAGAACAGTAATGTCTCCAATAACACAAAGAAGGGACTCGTGAAAACTCTGGTATTCTCGATATTTCTTTACGGCTCCGAATCTTGGGCAATTCGCACGGTGGATCGGCAAAAGATAGAGGCTTTTAAAATGTGGTGCTAGAGTAGAATGATGCGCATAGCATGGACAGCCAAGCGCACGAACAAGTCCATTCTTCACCAGTTGAACATCAAAACCAGACTCTCCACGATCTGCTACCGAGTCCTAAGTTTGTTTGGACACATCGCCCGGAGACAGCCAGAAAACCTGGTAAAACTGGTTGTAGTGGGAAAGGTGGATAGAAAAAGACCACGCGGACGTTCACCTACTCGATCTGTCCAGATCAGGGCCATTATGGGACTCACGGTGACCACTGCTATGAGAAGAGCCAGAGACAGGGTGGCTTGGAAGTAGCTCGTCGTTGACTCCGTCAAAGCTTTTCAAGACGGGCACGACCTTCACAAATGAAAACGACGAATAAGAAGAAGAGGTCCCCTGCCTGCACAAGTTTTTATCTTAACCAGAAGAACAACGATGCCCGTAATTGGATTGTACCTAACAACTTTTTAATACCTCGAAATCCAGATTATACATTTCGGGGTATTGAAAAGAGGGTTTTGGAGTATTATACTATATTAAAATTATACACGTGCCTATGCCTACGGGCGTGATGTTATTTTGCTCCAATTTTATTATAAAATTGACTGTGTAAGCGGTGCTAGGAGTTACAATATTGAAAAACCTTTCTATTGTCGATGCCTCGCTACATAGTCAATCAACTGGCCTTTCAATGTAGTAGGTTTTAAGGCCCTTTAGTCCCGATAGTTTCGTGGTGACTAAAGGATTGCGTACACATATCAAATCGGAATCGGAACTTCAACGCTTGCCTTTTGCCTCACCGTCGCGACCAGCAGCCTAATGCGTAAGTGAATTTGGCAAGGCGAAGGATTTGATCCCATCAATCTACTAATCATATAGACGGAAATCCACAATGCGTCTTTCATCTCGCACGTGATTGGCCGATTGATGGGATCAAATCCTTCGCCTTGCTTAGGCTAAAGGCGTCAACGAAATGTTAGCACGTAATGAAAGCGGATCAGCTCCGGCACGTCAACTTAGCTACCGCTAGGCAAAATTTCGCTTACCACCTAGGTGGCGACGCGCTTACGGCTAACCGTCACCTATGAGACAACTTGATCTCAACGAGTATACCTTCAATCAGTTTGAAGTCGAACTTGAAGGGTAGCGCGTGTGATTATGACAAAAAATCAAACTCAAAATCATTTATTTCAATTAAACTATATACAAGCTACTTACTTTTGACTTTACATTTCACATAACGTGAGATGATTTTCATAGAGAATAGGCAAACGCCTTAAAATCGCGCGATGACGTATAGACAAAAGAGTGGGAACGGCGAGAAGTAGAGTGCGCGCAAGATAAGTCTGCGCGCGGCCAAAATCGGAACTAATCGTTTGTCATTTATGTCAGGTGTCAAGAGAGTGTGTTTTATTCCGTGTTTTTATTCGTTTCCGAAGTAAATAATCGCCATCAATAAGCTAAAAGTAATTTAAAGTGCTGGCAGGGATGTTTTCTTGAAGTGAACAAGACAATAACGGGCCTACGGTACCGTTTTACAAAGATAGAGGCCGCTTTGCTTATTTGACAGGTAACTTTTAGGGACACCATTATACTAAAATTTCCTTAAATTTTCGTACTACCATTGCCTGGCAGTATTTGATTTTGGGTTGTACGTATATATACCAGCGGGATAGGACCAGCATCATGTAATAAAATGCAGCATTTTTATTTTGTTTTAGGCGTTTCTGAACGCACTGTCACCTAAATAACTCAAGAGGGTTATGTGGCAGCAGCTTCTTCAAAAATTGTTGAAGGAGAAATTAAAAAAGAATTGAAATTGAAATGGACGGTATTTGCTACTGCAGGACCATTGTTAGACCAAGTTTAATAGTAGGTACTACTAAGTATTCTATAATCAGTAGTCGGTGACACACACTAACACGCTTGGTGGAAAGCTTTGACAATGCCGTCTATAGCAGCGCGAAGAGTCATCTCTATGCTCTATCATCACCATCATTTTCATCAGCCTTTTAATGTTGCCACTGCTGGGACACATACCTCCTCTCTGTGGGTGGGAATGGGCCGTAACCCAAGTGCGGGTTAGTCCATGTCCATGCTCTATGGATTGTCGAAAAACACCAGCAAAATAAAAAAAAAACCCCGACATAATTTACCCGTCAAAAAATATAAGCTCCCGTCATAAAAAAATAAAACAAACTCACGACGTGAAAACACAGAAATAAAAATAAATATTCAAATCCAAACGTCAACAAACACCATAAAACAATGGCGGCCATTACAAAAACGCGGGAAGTGTCAACTGCGTGACGTCATCACAATGGCGCCGCGTTAGTGACAAATTGAGTGAACTCAGTCGTGAGATGGAGCACTGTTAGTAGATCTTGTATTTTTAGGAATTTTGTTCTATTTTTATTGTTTGCTATTTATATGTTTGTATCAGCATGAAATACTCAGATATTATGTTTGTATTTTGTAATAGTTCATGCCGCCAATAAGGTTGGCAGTTGTGGGATTACTTATGCAAAAGTGTAAATAAAATAATAAGATATTTCTTGTCATAAAGATAAAATGACTGACATCGTAAAACCGCTTCATATTAATTTATAGAACTTAATATTACCACAGATAATACTCACCGCTGACATTCTCGATAGGTTTTGCTTTAGGTACTCTAAAACATATTCATTATTCCGGTATAATAAATGGCAATGTAGAGATGAATACCTAGGCTACCTGGGTATTCGTAGCGAGAATTAATTCTAAAAAGGAACCCTTTTTTCGACTTGTAAAGCTTTTAGCCTTTTAAAAGCCTTCTAAAGTAACACCATTTTAATAAAATACAACAATAACTTCTGTGCCTAAATGGAAAGCATTTAAAGTAAAACATAAGTCATGTCACGCCATTATGTTTTTTAAATTGTAAATCTATACTAATATTATAAAGCTGAAGAGTTTGTTTGTTTGTTTGTTTGAACGCGCTAATCTCAGGAACTACTGGTTGGAATAAAAAAATATTTTTGTGTTGGATAGCCCATTTATCGAGGAAGGTAATGCTTCGGCTAATGTAGCAAAAAAATGTAGCAAAAACGGGAAAACATATTCCTTTTTGAGAGCTGCCGTTGCGTGCGCTGCGTAAGCGGTTAAAGTTATGCAACATTCAAGTTTGTAGGGTAAGGTAGGTAGGTAGCCTTTTGACGGGAGCGAAGCCGCGTAGGACAGCTAGTATTATATAACACAATCCTTACAGTATCTACAAAATCAGTAAGAACCCTTTCTTGTTACAAAATAAAGGCAGGACGTAAAACTATAGGCTAAAATAAACGCTTATCTTTGAAATCTTAACTCAGTAATTAGATTAACGACCTTGCTTCAAAACTTCCCTTCATTCAAAGCTAAAATAACCAAAAGAGAATATTTCTTCACATTCCTCGGTCATAAATCACTTCGAAAATACAATACTATTATATAACTTGTCTAACAACGTCTCAGAATTTAAACAAACTTTTACTCAAGCATTTTAGCTATTCCTAACTCTAAAGTTCCACAAAAGACGCTTAAAGACTCCGAAATATTACCAAAGTTGAAATATCTATTGACAATGTTTTCCGACTTATAAACGAAATAACTTAACAAAGAAAATTGTGTAAGTTCAATAGAAATGTGATTATCATCATCGGAATTGATCTTTTCAACCCGATATTACGTTCGCGCGCAAATTGCACAGAAACAACCAAACAATAGGCGATTGTTACGCCTAAATCACGGGTTTTGGCGGCAAAAATGATAAAACGCTATCACGGTGAATAGTCCATCAATCATGGAGCAATCGTGTTTATTTTTCGTATTTTTATTTTGGTTCACAGCACAGGATACAATATTTTACGCGCGAAATATTTCACGTGAAACTCTCTCTCTGGCAGGATTAAAAAAATGCTGTAGTTACTTTATTTCGTAGTCTATGATATTTTGACAGCTGTTGATATTGGCGGCAATGTGTGTGTGTTTATTGTTTAAAAAAAAAGTTTATCGTGTGCTTTTATCTACATTGTATTTTTGCATTTTGTTTACTGTTCCATAAATTAATTGAAAATAACCGTTTGAATGTGTATTATTTAACTACAATTTCGTAATATGCGATTTAAAGTACTGTGTGGTGTTGTGTATGTAAGAGCGGGAGTATTCAGGGTTCTCAAATGATAACGATCAGACATCTTGTTAACACTTTTTATTACTCACACCAACAGTAAATCAACTTAATTTTATAAGAAGATGGGGTTAGTTCAAAATACAATTCAATATTCAGTTATTTCCACTAGAACCAGCCTATTTATACGTTTAGACAAACGAAAAGGCGTCACATAGCAGCAACTACCGGTGAAATTAGTTTATCATTTAATTTTAGATTTAAGTTTGTAAAAATACAGTAATTGTGTACAATATTTGATTAGAAATTAATAACACTTTTTACAAATATTCTGAATGGATTTAGCTACCAATTATTTTATTTGAATGAACTAACAGTCAGTGAACTACCTTCCATTTTTGATTTTTAAAATATTACTCAAATAAAAAGAAATCTTTACATTAACAATACTTAATTCGTGTTTCCGTTAAGTCATCTGCCTTTTTGAAGTTTGATTTCGTCTGTCGTACTATTTTCATTTAGCAGCCCTATCATATATGTGAGTTTATATGTTTTTGATCGCACCCACGATACAGGAATAAATTACTAGTTTGTAGCAAATTAAAAAAAAAAAATTAAGGAATCGGAAATGCTCGGAGGAAGGAAGTTAACACAGTAAGATGCTGGTAGGGATCTTGAATGTACTGCCGGGTTTGTCCTGTTAGTGAAGGTGGTGGCGCAGCAGATGAAGCAGAGGTTGTCTCGTAATACGGCGCAGAAGATGAAAGCGAGTCTTGGTTGTTTAGCACGGGGTTCGTCAGATATTACATCGGCGGGTTGTTTCCTATAGTTCCTAAATATAGCAAATCAGTTTCATTTGTGATCTTGGTACTTGACCTGAGGGGCTCAGCTTGATAAAATTTTGGTCTTATGCCATTGGAACATTAGGAGAAATTCTTTAAAATAAACATTATGATTCGGTACTATATTCAGTGGCAGTGGGCAGGGCACATTGCTCGCAGAACGGATGGCCGATGGGGCAGAAAGGTTCTGGACTAGCGACCGCGAACCGGATGACGTTGCGTTGGAAGGCCTCCCACCAGATGGACCGAAAACCTGGTGAAGGTTGCGGGGATCCGCTGGTTGCGGGACGCACGAGACCGGTCAATGTTGCGGCGCTTGGGGGAGGCCTATGTCCAGCAGTGGACGTCTTTCGGCTGATATGATGATGATGACTATATTCAGAAAAAAGATTTAGCTTGATTTGAAGTCTATTAATACATAGTTTCACTACTAAATTATGCTATGAGTGCAAGAGAATGAGCATTAGCGTTTACCGATTGCTTGATGCATCCCTGCAAGCATGAAAATCCCTTCATCCTAGCAACCCGTGCTAGCAACAGACTGAACTGTCTCGCACAGCTGTAAGACAGGTAACTTGTTTACTCAATTGTTATTTTATGCTAATCAAGATCATAATTAGGTAAATAAATTTCACTTAGCTTGTGGGTACTGGTGTTTTGTTTTTGAAAACCATCCTTTTTAGCAACTTGATCTGGCAACAAAGTAAATTCAGCTCATCCGAATGTCCTAGTCGAGTGGTCCCTTTCTTCTGATGTAAGAGCGGGAGTACTCAGGGTTCTCAAATGGTAACGATCAGACATCTTGTTAACACTTTTTATTACTCGCACCAACAGTAAATCAACTTAATTTTATAAGAAGATGTGCACAGTTCTGGAGAATAAAAGACGTGCTTCTGTATTGACGTTTAATGCGAGACTGGCGTACCTGTACATACCGTCATATTTGTAACAATATAATAACACCTCCACCCTTAATTATTACTATACATTACTAATTATTACTTATTATTACTATGTAAAACACACATAATACAACCACAGACATCACGTCATCTAACTTACAATGCTATAAACTTTCATTATATATTACACTTACACTAACTTACATTGTTATGCTTATATCTAACTATAACTAATTGCTTAATCTATTTCTCCTATTCTAAATCGTTGAGGAGGTTTACGATTTCTTAAGCTATATCTACGTTCGATGGGTGTTACTACTGGAGGTTGTGGGTTAATAATTCTACTTGGCACATCAGGTGACTGTGTCGAGCCGGGTAACTCAGGCCGGTTCTCTGTCGTGTCCGATGTACTTAACTCAGACTCAGACGCATTTTTCGGCCCTGGTGTACCGATTCCGTCGACAGCACCGCCCGACCCCTCCTCATTAATAGCAGGGAACACAAGTGAACTTCTTGCCTTTTTATTATTTTTACAAGGTGGTGGATGTGCTATTCTGGGTAACACTGATCTGCGCCTCAACTGATCAACATGACGGTGTGCCTCAGTTCCAAAGTCTGATTTAACATTGTAATCAGTACTGCCTAGTTTTTCTATGACTTGCCCTGCTATCCATTTGTCTGTCCCACGATAGTTCCTGTACCATACCTTATCCCCCGGTTGTACCTGCCTATGGGATCCGCCCGCCAGACATTCGCTACGTTTCTGTCGCGCCAGCGCTCGCGATTCCCGGTCGGGCTTCAGTATGTCCAATCTCGTGCGTAAATTCCGACCCTGTAGAATTTTTGCCGGACTATCCCCTAATGTGTAATGTTCAGTATTTCTATATGTTAAAAGATATCTACATAACGGCGCGTGACATTATTAAATAATGAAAATCAGTTAATTTGGAGAATTATAATTTATGTTGTTATTTTTTAAACATTGGTCATTATTCTGTTATTTTAAAGATTAATTTTAATTAAGAGCGGGTAACACCGAATGGAGTTGCGTCTGTCTTGACGGGCGAACGTCATGTCAATATGTTTGGAAAAAAATGGTTGTCAGCCGTTGCACGTTTTGAACATTCGCAAAACCATTGGCTCTAAATAGAAAATTATTACTGCAATCCTTAATTGTTTAAGTAATTGAAGTGTGTGTATAATTAAAGTAGTGAGCAGTCAACGCTACAGTGTATTCTTTGAAACGTTTCCCCGAAGTTTAACGCCCACTATGAATTCTCATGCTGACGAGGTTACGAATCAGCAGCCAGATGCAACAGCCCGGTCTCCCAATTTCCCGTTATCAGAAGTGGGATTACCAGGGAATTCCCAAGAACGTGAAACAGGTCAGAGTATTGTTTCTAACCTAAACAGTGAATGCGACCGTTGGAAAACTTTGTTTGAAATGCAACAACGTAACATGATGGAATTAATTCGTGCTATAAAGGACACGAATACGGTTGATACAAAGCTGGCATTCCCCGAATTTAATCCTGATTCTCGAGACGCCGATGCCAGGTCATGGTGTAATACTGTAGACTTATGCATGCAAGAAAAAAAATATCCAGTGGTACTCTGATAATCGCCATGAGCAAAGCACTTAAGGGCGCAGCAGCTACGTGGTTGGCTCAAAATAGTTTTGCTGGTATAACCTGGCCTCAGTTAAAAGATTTATTTCTTGCTCGGTTTGACTACGTCGAGACTCCAGCTGCCACCATGTGTAGACTCTTTAATTAAAGTCCAAAAGACGGAGAGTGCATGTCAGCCTATACTACTAGAGTCCTGAGTACATTAATGAACCAATGGCATTCTTTATCGACCGAACAAATTGCATTTGCTGTAACTCTGGCTCACGCAGTGAAAATCGAACCACGGTTGCAAAGATTAGTATACACTGAACAAAATTGATACTAGAATGAAATTGCAACAAGAACTAATGGCGTGTACCTATCGAAAAAGAGGCCCTCCGATGCCAGAAAAGTCTAATATTTGCAGTGACGCTAAGAAACCGCGATTTGAACCGAAGAAATGTTACAATTGTGGCAGACTAGGCCACATGGCAAACGAATGCCACTCCAAAGACTCGCGTATTACCAGCACTAATCTCAAACCTCAGTTTTCATCAACCAATAAACAGCAAGATACTCAAGATAGCAGTGTACCAAACAAAATTTCGTTGCCTACGTGCTACTACTGCAACGAATTAGGTCACATCGCCACTCGCTGCCCGAAAAAAGTCACCAAGATTGGCAGTGGCAACGTAGAGCACCGGGTGAATGCCTGCACTATGAAGCCAGCCACCGATCACCTAGCAGTTGAATCCGGTGAGAAGTTTTCATTTTGTTTTGATTCCGGCGCCCAGTGCTCTCTAGTCAAAGAAAATTTAGCAAATAGACTTCCAGGCAAGCGTCATCATACCTCAGTGACATTAATAGATATAGGCCAATCAAACGTTACGTTCAAATATTGACAACTGTAATTATTACTTTATTAATAATTTTGGGCGCACGGTTGGCGCAGTGGTTGAGCGATTGACTGCTGCGCTGCGTGTCGCGGGTTCGATTCCCGCACGGAACAAATATTTGTATGATCTACAAATAGTTGTTCCGGTTCTGGGTGTTTGTGTATGTGAGTTTATATGTTTGTAAACGCACCCACGATACAGGAGAAATTCCTAGTGTGGGGCAACGTTTTTTTGAACAGAAAAAAAATATATACAGGGATACTCAATGCAGTTATTATTACATGTACTAGACTATTGTATCTCTGATTCGATTATAATTGGAAGGGACTTGCTATCAATGGGATTTTCGGTTGAAGTTTGTGAAAGCCATTGTTTTGAGGAAAATTATAACAGTTTTAGCTTGTGACGTAGGCGTCAAAATTAGTAATTTTTACAATATCAATACTGATATTCCTGCTGAATAATAAACGTCAATTACTTTCATTGCTCGAAGGTAGCTCGGATTAGTACAACGGCGTCCTTATCGTTTAAGCCCCGAAGAGAGAGTCATTGCGTACTAAATCAAAGAATTTCTAAAAGCTTCTATCATTCGGGAGAGTTGTTCACCTTTTGCGTCACCAATAATACTGGTTAAAAAGACAGACGGAACTAATCGACTTTGCGTCGACTACCGTGAATTGAATAGCAATACAGTACCCGACCGTTACCCATTGCCGCTAATTTCTGACCAGATAGGACGTTTGGTAGGGGCAAACTACTTTACATCGCTTGATATGGCTAGTGGCTATCATCAGATACCGGTTCAAGAAGAGTCCATAGAGCGTACAGCTTTTGTAACGCCGGACGGGCAGTTTGAATATTTGACCATGCCGTTTGGTCTTCGAAATGCCCCTTCGGTGTACCAACGTGCCATAAATAAGGCCCTAGGACCCTTAACTGAGACATTTGCTGTAGTCTATATTGAACACCGTCAAGGTAAAAATATGGGGCACGTTGATTTTTTATCACGAAATCCCTTAGCTGATGTCCAACGACCGGTCCCAAAAGTAGAGCAAAAGCGAGTCAATTTCACTGAAATCTCTGATACATGGTTACAGGCTGAGCAGGAAAAGGATAGCGAAATAAATTCTATAATAGCTAAACTTCAGAATAATGTGCTTGACCTTGACCTTGCTAGGAGTTACGAAATTAGACGAGGGGTTCTGCATAGAAAGATAGAGCGCAACAGCAGAAGAATTTGGTTACCCATAGTACCAAAAGCGTTTCAGTGAAAATTATAAATCATGTTCATGAAAGCATAATGCATTTAGGTTGGGAGAAAACATTAGAAAAATATATTGTCATTATTGGTTTCCTAACATGAACAAATATGTCAGGAAGTTTGTCGAAAATTGCATCACATGTAGTGTCCAAATCACATTCTGGGAAAATTCAAGCAGAATTACATCCAATACCGAAAGTAACGGTACCTTGGCATACCATTCATATGGATGCAACGGGAAAGCTAAGCGGTAAGCGGGACTCCTAAGGAGTACGTTTTTGTGTCAATAGATGCTTTTACGAAATACGTACTTCTGCATCATACTATGAACATTGACGCTATTAGCGCTATAAAGGCATTGCAGTCATGCGTGTCATTGTTTGGCCCCCCTACGCGTGTGATTGCCGACCAAGGTAGATGTTTTGCTGGGAAAGAATTCAAAGACTTTTTTGCTGCACATAATATTAATTTACACCTGATAGCTACCAGTTCTAGTCGCGCTAATGGTCAGGTGGAACGCGTGATGTCCACACTAAAAATATGCTCACATTAAAGTAAGAAATTTTAAAGTAGGTGACTATGTGTTATTAGAAAATCATGAGCGCAATAAAACAAAGCTGGAACCCAAATTTAAGGGGCCTTATCAGGTGGCTGAGGTGCTAATATAACAAAACACCAACATTATACACTTAGTTCGCAATGAACGTTTTGACTTTGACTTTGACTTTGATAGTGACAGGTATTTACTAAAAGCATTGAACTCTAATCGGACGTATAAGTATGCCCATGATCTCGTACGACATATGCTAGAGTGCTATGTTCCATTGGAGTTGAATGTAGGTTTGGAGGCACCAGCTAATAGTGTGGAGTCAGAATGTGCCGATAACGGCGCAGGTGAGTTGTGCAGCTAAATTTACTTGTTTACTGTGAAGGCCTTTGCTAACATTAAGCATTGGTGACAATAGCCTGTGTAATATCAGCCTGTGTGGCACTAGCTTGTGTGGCATCAGCCTGCGTGGCACTAGCTTGTGTGGCACTAACCTGTGTGGCATCATCCTGTGTGGCATCTTCCTGTGTGGCATCAGCCTGTGTGGCATCAGCCTGTGTGGCACCAGCCTGTGTGGCACCAGCCTGTGTGGCATCAGCCTGTGTGGCACCAGCCTGTGTGGCATCAGCCTGTGTGGCACCAGCCTGTGTGGCACCAGCCTGTGTGGCAATAGCCTGTGTGGCAGTATAGTTGACAATAGCCTGTGTGGCAATAGCCTGTGCAGCACTAGCCAATTTGGAACTAGCCTATGTGGCCTCAGCTTGTGTGGTAATCTGGTAAAGGTGTTTTGTGTTATCCAATAACTGTGTTCGCTCTTTGTGATATTGTGATGTTTGATTCAAAACGGTCAGAATGACCGAACGTTGAGTTGATTACTTGAGCTGTTTTTTTGATTGTCCACAGATAATGATTGATGAGATAAACTATTCACCCGAGGACGGGTGAAGATGCAGGACGGCCGTAACGGCGCGTGACATTATTAAATAATGAAAATCAGTTAATTTCGAGAATTATAATTTATGTTGTTATTTTTTAAACATTGGTCATTATTCTGTTATTTTAAAGATTAATTTTAATTAAGAGCGGGTAACACCGAATGGAGTTGCGTCTGTCTTGACGGGCGAACGTCATGTCAATATGTTTGGAAAAAAATGGTTGTCAGCCGTTGCACGTTTTGAACATTCGCAAAACCATTGGCTCTAAATAGAAAATTATTACTGCAATCCTTAATTGTTTAAGTAATTGAAGTGTGTGTATAATTAAAGTAGTGAGCAGTCAACGCTACAGTGTATTCTTTGAAACGTTTCCCCGAAGTTTAACGCCCACTATGAATTCTCATGCTGACGAGGTTACGAATCAGCAGCCAGATGCAACAGCCCGGTCTCCCAATTTCCCGTTATACATAATGCCGTATCTGGATCTATTTTTTGCTTTAACACTTTTTTAATTACACGCTTGCATATTTTTACCGCGTTCTCGGCTGCCCCGTTAGAAGCAGGATGGTACGGTGCAGTAAATATTTGTTCAATACCGTTATTTGACAAAAAGGTTTTGAATTCTACGCTTGTAAATGGATGTCCGTTGTCGCTCACTACTTGCCTCGGTAGACCGAACTTAGCCCAAATATCGCGTAAGACCGATATAACCGATTGTGCTGTAGTGCGTCTCATGTTAATTGCTTCTATCCATTTCGAACAAGCATCAACTATAATGAAATAAGTTAATCCTGAAATGGGCCCTAGATAATCTATGTGTAATCTTGACCAAGGTCGATTGGGCCACGGCCATGACTTAGGCACGTGGTGGTGTGGTGCGTCCGCCACCGATGCACACACGGTGCACCCCTGACATATCGCTGTCACGTCTTCGTCAATCCCAGGCCACCATACGTAACTTCGAGCTATTGCTTTGGTTTTTACTATCCCCATGTGAGAATCATGTAATTCTTTAAGTACCCTGTTTCTACAAGGTAACGGTATTACTATCCTATGGCCCCACAAAATACATCCTAGTTCCGTATATAATTCGTTCTTACGATTGAAATACGGTTTAAGTTCCTTGATTTCTACTTCTTACGGCCAGCCATCATTAATGTAACTAATAACTCGACTAAGTACGGGGTCGATTGATGTTTCCTTTCTTAAAGTATTATAATCTAATAGAAGCGCTTCCGCAGCAAAGTGTAAGTATGTTTGTTCTGGTAACTCTTCGTTTAGGTTTGAAGAACCTTTATGCGCCTTAATTAGGCGGGATAAGGCATCCGCAGTATTTTGATCTGTTTTAACATACTCGATGTTAAAATCATATGCTGATAGTTTTATTTCCCACCGCTGCAATCTACTAGCCGCTGTACTAGGAATGCCTGTATTTGGGCCGAAAATACTCACTAACGGTTTATGATCCGTACGAAGTGTAAATTTCCTGCCATAAAGATATTGGTGAAACTTATCTACAGCAAAAATAATGGCTAACGCTTCTTTATGTATTTGACTGTAATGTTTCTCAGCGGAAGTAAGAGCTCGCGATGCGTACGCCACCACTTGTTCACCTTTATCAGCGGTGCGCTGCGCTAGCACTGCGCCCAGGCCGTGCGCGCTCGCATCACATGTTACTATTGTTTCTAATGACATGTCATAATGTGCCAGTACATCTGTGCTGCACAACAGTTTTTTTACTTGATTAAAAGCTATACTATGTTTTTTTGTCCACAAAAAATGAGTCCCTTTCTTTAATAATTCGTAAAGTTGATCCAAATACGTACTCAAATTTCTTATAAATTTGCCATAAAAATTCACCATCCCCAAGAATGACTTTAGTTCTGTAGTATTTTTAGGATTAGGCATTGACACAATTGGTTTTATTTTATCCATATTTACTTTTACTCCATCTTTACTCACTATATACCCTAAATACTTAACCTCGTTCGTTAAAAATTCGCACTTATCCTGTCTTATTCTTAACCCGTTGGTCTCTAATATTTTGAACACCTTCTTTATCGTTTCTACATGGTTATTTAAATCTTTACTCTTAATTAAAATATCATCGTAAAATACTACGACATTTGGTACATTTTTAAAAAGTTCTATCATAAATTTCTGAAAAATACCTATATTTAAATAACCCCCGATGAGTGTTAATGACTGTATAATCTCTAGAGCATTCATCGAGTTCTAGCTGGTTGTAGGCTTGAGATAGGTCTAATTTTGTAAACCAAACATTGCCGCTTAGGTCGCTAAACAAGTCGTCAATTTTTTTTTTTTTTTTTTTTTTTTTTTTATTTGTGATGGGTTTGCTCTTGACTCTAGTCTAGGTCAAAGGTGACAGAGACAGAGTCGACGATGGAGCGAGCTTACCCAGAAGAAGCCTGTTCACTCTAACTTTGAAGAGATTCGGGTTGAATGCGTTCGGAAACACAGACGCAGGTAGTGAGTTCCACTCATTCGCTGTGCGCATTATGAAGGATGATTGGAAGCGCTTGGTGCGTATTGGTGGAATGGCAACAAGGTAAGGATGGTAACTTGCAGTGCGTCTAGATGTCCGATGGTAGAAGGGGGCTGGTGGGATGAGGTCGTGGAGTTCTTGAGCACACTCACCGAAGTACAGTCTGTAAAAGACCGACAAGCAGGCAACCTTGCGGCGATGAGCCAAGCTGTGTAGCTTGGCATCCGCCAGCTCAACGTCGCCAATGAGCCTCTTGGCTCTGCGTTCCACCGAGTCAAGCGCGGCAAGCTGATACTTAGCTGAGCCATCCCAAAGGTGGCTGCAATACTCCATGCAGGATCGGACTTGCGCTTTGTAAAGGGTTAAAAGCTGTCCAGGCGTAAAGTATCGCTTCACTCTATTTAGGATGCCCAGCTTTTTGGCCGCAATTTGAGCTTTGTACTCAATGGAGGCGCCGAAGTTGAGGCTGGATGTCAACTCCATGCCCAAGAGCTCGAGCCGATCAGTCACAGGAACAGACGCACCCCGAAAAGTAGGAGTTTGATCGAAGATACTCCTTTTTGCGGTAAAAAGACACGCCTGTGTTTTGGTGGCGTTAAAGGAGACCAGATTGTCATCACCCCACTGGGAGACAAGGCTTAAGGTCAAATCTGTCCTTTCCACCATAGCCTCTCTCAAGGAACGAACTTCATCCACGCTGGTTCTTGCGCTGGACAAGTATCTCTCTGCAACAGTACTGTCATCTGCGTACCCAATAATACCAGGCTGAAGTAGGTCATTGATGTGTAGCAGGAAAAGAGTTGCAGAGAGAACAGACCCCTGAGGTACTCCGGCATCAATAGCCATGAAGTCAGAGGAGCAGCCGTCAATGACCACTCGGATCGACCGTTCATTGAGGAAGTCTGATATCCAGCTACAAAAACCAGCGGGGATGCCATAAGCAGGAAGCTTACTGAGTAGACTCGCGTGCCAGACCCTATCAAAGGCCTTCGAGATATCAAGCGAAACAGCAAGTGCTTCGCCGTGTCTCTCGATGGCTTCGCCCCAGCAGTGCGTGACATACACAAGAAGATCGCCAGTTGACCGTCCCCGGCGAAAGCCATATTGACGGTCACTGAGGAGATTGTTGTCTTCAAGGTAGGTCAGCAACTTACTGTTCAGTACCCTTTCCATAACTTTGGACAAAATGGAGGTAATGGCGATCGGACGGTAATTGGCAGGGTCTGCACGGTTGCCTTTTTTGGGCACTGGTTGCACATTTGCAAGCTTCCAGGATTTCGGTACCGTTCTTTTTACAAGAGAGAGGCGGAACAAACGAGTCAACACAGGAGACAGTTCTGGCGCACACTGCCTCAGCACTCTCGCTGGGATGCCGTCAGGCCCGCTGGCTTTGTTCACGTCTAGACTGCACAATACTCTCCGGACCTCTTTAGCGTGCACAGCGATCTCCGGCATGGAAGAGTCACAGTGAGGTACAGTAGGTGGTTGCTTGGAGCCAGCGTCCAGACGTGAATTGCCAGCAAAAAGGGATGCAAATAAATTTGCTTTGTCTCTCGCAGAGTGAGCCAGCGACCCATCAGGTTTCAGCATCGGAGGTAAAGTGGGCCGACAGAAATTCGTTTCGACCGCTTTAGACAGGGACCAAAACTGTTTACTACCCGGAGGGTGCGATGCTAGCTTGGCCCCAATACGTCCAATATGGTCAAAACGTGCCCGACGCAAAACCCGCTTGCAGAACTTGGCGGCAGAATTAAAGGCTCTTTTTTTCGCGCGAACCCTACGCGCTCTAACTTTGCGGTCGCGGGCCCCGACCCAGGCTTGGTAGGCAAACTCTTTTCGGGCCTCAGCGAGGGCGCATTCAGCATTATACCAAGGTCGGGATTTGGGACCGAGCGGAATGTCGGAGAATGGAATGAAATATTCCATTCCCTGCCGAATCACATCCGCAACCGCGTCCGCACAGCTCGAGGGGTCACCCGAGGAGAAACACACATGCCGCCAAGGATAAGACGCAAAAAAGTGCCGCATCTCGTCCCAGTCTGCTGACTCGTATCGCCATACTCGCCTCGTGCCTCTAGGGCTCTCATCTGGAGGAGAGCAAGTCGAAACGGATTTCACTAGACAGTGGTCAGACGTTCCCAGCGGGGCTGAGACCGACACCGAATGACTGTCCGGATCAGTTGTCAGCAGAAGGTCCAAACAATTGGGTGTATGGCCGTCTACATCCGGTACCCGCGTTGCCACATTCACCAGCTGGGTAAGATCTAGCGTTAAAGCAAACTTGCGCGCCTCCAACCCGGCATGGTCGGTTTTCTGGTACGGGAACAGCCACTCCTTATGATGGGCGTTGAAGTCCCCCAGAAAAACAAGCTTCGCTGTTGGGTATCGTTGCTGGGCTACATCAGTCGACTCTACAAGGCTATTAAAGAGCGCTGTTGACTCCTGGTCACCGCTATGGGATCGGTATACGCCGACGTAGATAGACTTCTCCACGCCTGTGTCCACAAGCAGCCATATGGCAGAAAAACCCGATTTCTCAAAGCAACGGAGACGACGACAACAGATGTCATCGCGGACGTACACACAGACCCCAGCTTGCTTCTTGAACTTGTGTTCAAGAGAGTAACCCGGGTAGTTGAGGTACGCCACGTCCGACGGAGTTGTTATCTTCGTCTCCGTTAGGAAGAACAGGTGCGGCTTCTCGGTCTCTAGGTGGTGGTGGACCGGATCAAGGTTGGAGTGCAACCCCCTGATGTTAATGAGGTGCACTTTAAGTGGGAGGAAGTGCAGCCGTTGTTTAACCTTATTTCTCTTCTTTGCTTTGGTCATTGATATTGTTAGGGTTGCTGGGGAAAAAGTTGAACTGTCGAGGCGCTGCTCAGATAACCAAGTGGACCACTAAAACCAACTCAACCTATGGGGAACTCATTTGGAGACTGCGGGGACGCCCGAACCCCCCCGGATATGGCCACCGGGTCCTCCCATCCAGTCGCCAGCTGGCACGGTGGAGCATACCGGGATTTTTCGCGAGTTGGCGGGGCAGCCTTTGGCACGTGGCTGGCGTGCTACTTGGGCCCCCTACTGACTGCGGTCGGCCAACGGCTGGCACCGTGCTTCGGATCCCGCTACCCTCCAGAATGAGCTACCCGGCAAGTTATTCTCAGAGACCACGACCGGTTCTGAAAAGCGCAACTGACAACCTCCTTCTCCCCCAAAGGCACTGGCACTCCCACACACCGACGGATTACAGCAAGCTGCTTGGCGCCGGACTCCGGTGGGATGGTGGTCGCGAGCCAGGCGGCCCCTTGCGGAGCCTACCACCGCTTAAGTGGGATCTTTCAGCCGTACCACAGGCAAGCCCGTGGTGCCGTTGCCCGGGGTGGACCACTAGGAGGTAGATCCCATACCACCCCCAAAGAATCAGTCAATCTTTGGAACCGGGTATCTATCGATCATTAAGACACGATTAAGTGTTACCTTGAAGTCGGCACATATCCTTATGCCACCATCTGCCTTACGTGCTATTACTAAGGGGGTGGCCCAGTCGGAGCGGTCAACAGGCTCGATGACGCCCGCGCTCAGCATTGCGTCCAGCTCTGCGTCCACTCTGTCGCGCAACGCGTACGGTAGCGGTCGGGCACGACAGAATACCGGCTGCGCTCCCGGTCGCACACAGAGGCTCACTGTACCGACCCAACGTGCCATCAAATAATGATTTATACCTAGAAACAATTGAATTTATTAGTTGGTTTTTATTACATTTTTCACTAATAATACAGTTTACGCCGATCTTCGGTATGTCCACATTCAACTCCGCCAAACTGGCGTCCTAACAAGTTCGTAGTTCCGTTATCAAAAATGTATAAATCTAATGTTTTTTTATTGTTTTTATATCGTACCTCTGTTTCTACATAACCAAGCGGCTTAACAATGGAACCATCATAAAAACTAAAATTAATACGACACGGTTTTATCACCAGATTGCTAAAGAATTTATCATAAGTAATCTTACTAATACAAGACAAAGGAGCACCGGTATCCACTTCCATTTTTAAATAACAGTTATTTACTAATAGTGTAATACGCACCGCCTTGTACTTTGAAAACGACATTTGATACATTGGTTCGTCGCGATCACTTTCACTGACGTCATCGTCACCTGACTTGGTATCCTCTATTCGCGCTTGCAGTGGGTCCTCTGTAGATTCCTGCACCCAATATGTACGCCGCTGCTGTCCGCTCGCGCGCCATCCTGCAGCGCCTCCGCCGCGGTAGCTGCGACCGCTGCGCCCCGCGCGCTCCGCACCTGCCGATCGCAGTCCGCTCGCCATCACGCTCCCTCTGCGTGTTTGATTGCTATCGCCGTTATTCCCGACGACTTTTGCTGACCGTCTCGCTTTATCTGAAGCACCATCTGACCGTTGGGGACACACTCTCCTTAAATGACCAACTCTGCGACAAATACTGCATTCGAAGTTATTGTATCGGCAATCTCGTTTGCTATGCTTGGTGTCACCACACGCTGTACACAACTGCACTTGTAGTTTATTAACGTTCTCGGTTAGTTTAGCAGTGGTCGTTTCTTCGTGACCGTTATTTTCAACGGCGCATGCATCACGTTCCGCCGATTCGAGGGTAGTCGCCAATATCACCGCTTTTGAATAGTTCAAATTTTCTTCTGCAAATAACCGTTGTCTTGTATATTCACTTTGTAAACCACACACGAATTGGTCCCTCAAGTTATCTTCTAAAACTGTTTCGAAGTTACAATATCTTGATAACTTTTTTAATTCGGCCACGTAATCTGCAATGGATTCGCCTGCTAGCTGTCTTCGCTGCCGAAATCTAAATCTTTCTGCCATTTCTGATGGTTTAGGTTGTAAATGTTCTCGAAGTAAACTTACGGCTTTCGAGTATTTTAATGCCGATGGTTTTGTCGGGCTCGCCAAGCTAGATAGTAATTCGTAAGTTTCTTCACCCATTAGCGAGATAAGTGTAGGTAGCTTCACATCGTCACTAATTTTGTTGGCCAGAAAATACATTTCAACCCTTTCCACATACGCCAACCAGTTCCCGGTTTGCAAATTAAATTCCCGTATTTTCCCGATGGACATTTCGACACTGATTTTGTCACGCGTAACTTGGAAAAAAAAAACCGATTATCCTCGTCGCCAGTGGAGAATAAAAGACGTGCTTCTGTATTGACGTTTAATGCGAGACTGGCGTACCTGTACATACCGTCATATTTGTAACAATATATAACAAGTTCAAAATACAATTCAATATTCAGTTCTTTCGACTAGAACCAGTCTATTTATACGTTTAAACAAATGAAAAGGCGTCACATAGCAACAACTACCGGTGAAATTAGTTTATCAATTAATTTTAGATTTAAGTTTGTAAAAATACAGTAATTGTGTACAATATTTGATTAGTAATTAATAACACTTTTTACAAATATTCTGAATGGATTTAGCTACCAATTATTTTATTTGAATGAACTAACAGTCAGTGATCTACCTTCCATTTTTGATTTTTAAAATATTACTCAAATTAAAATAAATCTTTACATTAACAATACTTAATTCGTGCTTCCGTTAAGTCATCTGCCTTTTTGAAGTTTGATTTCGTCTGTGGTACTATTTTCATTTAGCAGCGCTATCATATAAGTGAGTTTATATGTTTTTGAGCGCACCCACGATACAGGAATAAATTCCTAGTTTGTAGCAAATTAAAAAAAAAACCTTAAGGAATCGGAAATGCTCGGAGGAAGGAAGTTAACCCAGTAAGATGCTGGTAGGGATCTTGAACGTACTGCCGGGGTTGTCCTGATAGCCGTAGCATACCTCTGCACTCCTCAAGCACCTCCATAAATGTTGCCCCCTTGGCGCTATGTCACTAAAGTGCTAGCGACTGTTTATGGGGGGCCTATTAATTGAGTGTGCAAGTCATCCCCTGCAATTTTATAGCCGTGTAGATCAACAATGGTCAGTCCTGCACCAGCCGGGGATTGTTCTTGGGTGCTCTTGCGTAGTAACTAGTGCATACAGGAATGATCGCCTGTTGGCGTTACATTTCATGCTACAAGTCTAACAAGGCCTCTGCGAGTTGGTTTAGGCCCCGTACGCCTTTCAAAGGTCCGGGACCCTAGGGTCCCGAGAATCTCAAAGATATATCAAAATAATAAGAATAAATTTATTAAATCATAGTTACAATCATTTCCGTATTTCCGTATATAACTTAGCTTAATGTACACGTATTATATATGTTTGTAGCTGTTAGAAATCTTAAATTAAGTTGACCCACTTACGAAACTTCTGTTCTGCCCAAATACAAAAGCGATCGCTGAGTACCAATGCTATCTTAGTAAAAATTGTTGAATTTTAAAGGATTGACATATATTTTAAAAATATAATCTTGTTACAACATTATTTTAACAGTGAAATCATCTGGATACATTTACTTTTTTAGGAAAACGGAAAACTGTTGTGTAACCCATTTAATTTCAGTAAAACCTTTAAGATAACCTTAAAAGCACGGGTGACGATACATCACTGGTTCACAGGTTTAAAACGATCTCTCATGTGAGTTCAATCGATCAATCTAGTCGCCAAATATATTAAAAATAAGCAAAATTGTCTGTTTGTGTGTTAATTTGTTTTTGTCTAAAAAAAATAACAGTATATTTTTGCCCATGAAATTGCTATTTTATGAAACTGAGACAATAGGGTTTATGACAAAAAATATCTGTTTAGTCCGTCAGTTAGATTACCTAAAAATATTGGACACGTATTTTTTCTTTTGCCACGTAAACAAAAAATTACGACGATACAGTGTGTTGAAATATCGTGTGTCGTCACAGTGTGCTACACTTTATACTGAATAAGTGACGTCACAAGCCCCCACTTCTTGAACTTTGATGTGCTTTATCTTTATTAATTTTGATTTATTTGATAACGCAAAAAATACGAGTCCAATATTTGATAATCTTACTGACGAACTAAATAGAATTATCATTTTTCCACTCAGGAAACATCTTATTGACATTCTATAAATGAAAGTGTCGCGGTAATTGGAAAATTCATCAAATGTGTATGGGTCTGCCGAACAGCGAACGCTATCGAAACGTCACGTGATCAATGCCATAATACTTTTTACAATGCATGTCCTCGAAAAGAGCGTTTTCCAAGCTGTCAAACTATGCGGAAAGTGTCACTTTTTTTACTAGTGCTTTTGACTTTCCTGTACTTTTTTTAATTTTTATCTCCGACGTCAGCCCGCCGCATAGAGTTTTTATTATTTGAGAAAAGTTTTAAAAATTTGTTAGTTACAGATTATCATCTATATAAAAGGTAAAACAAAACTAGTACTTCATTTAAGGCGTTTTTAATTACTCTAGATTTAGATTTTGATCAATAAATTAATTTTAAATATTCATTAAATATGTTTGGCAGAATGAATATTTTGCTCGTGCATTTTTGCGTTACGACGTGACAGCTATTTGCACATGCGCAGTAGATATGCCCGAGGAACTATTAGTTAATCTGTGGAAATGCTGAGCGCCCTTTTATTAATTTCTTGCTTGGTTCAGATATATTTTTTTACTTCCTCGCACAATGATTGCGCTTGCACAATCTCTTCTTCTTCCCATCCTTGATTATGCTGATGCCAGCTATCTTGACCTTACTCAAGAACAACTCGATAAACTTGAGCGGCTTCAACATTTTTGTATAAGGTTCATATTTGGATTGCGCAAATATGACCACGTTTCCGAATTTCGTGTAAAGCTCAAGTGGTTGCCAATTCGCCTTCGCCGGAATGCTCATATTCTTTCTCTTTTGTTTAATGTGCTCTTTACTCCTTCCACCCCTCTTTACCTGAAGGATCGTTTTCAATTTATCTGCGATTCCCACACAAAATCTCTAAGGTCATCAGATAACTTGCGACATAAAATGCCAGTGCATTCCACAACTTTCATGGATAAATCTTTTATTGTCCAGGCTGCTCGTCTGTGGAATGCATTGCCTGACTCAATAAAACGTGCTCAGTCGTTGCCTGTATTTAAAAAACTTTTCAAAGAATATTACCTGTCGCTGTGATTGTGCTCTTGGTTTTTTGACATAGTGTCCTATGATTGTTGTACATCATTTATTTTCATTGCTTATATATTAAGTATGTATGTATTTATGTATCTATTATTTAGCATATGTATGTATTTTTATTTTTAGTAAGTATTATTGTATAAATATTATGTTTATGATATTGTCGCACCACTGACAACCCCATGTCATGTCCAGGTAATCTCTGTCCATTCCAGGTTGCCTGGAAGAGATCGCGGAATGCGATAAGGCCGCCCATTGTATGTTTTTAGTATTAAGTTTCTTTTTTTTTCTTGTTTATTATGGTGTACAATAAAGTGTATATAAATAAATAAATAAATAAATGTATAGTAAAATGTTGTATGATACACGTGCGTAAGTTGATTTCCGATTCGTGTCGATTTATCCACTCACTCGCTTCGCTCGCTCGTGAATAAAAATACCACTCATCGGAAATCACCTACTTTCCGCACTTGTAGCATAAATAACTATTGCATTTCGACTGTCGACATTGTTGATAAAATTACACTTTGTTAACAGCCATGTCCACTTTCAGCTGCCATAATTTTGAATGGACTTGGAATTCTAAATTCAAATGAACTTTATGTTTAAAATTTGTTATTCCTTTTCAAAACTCAGTCATTCAATTGTTTTTTTTGGTTTTTGTCTTTTAAGTAATTTTGCTATAACTAACATTACAATGGGTATTAAAACACCTTTTTCTGTTTTTTTTACATGATTGTAAAGGTTATAATCCCCGGCACGTAAGTTGGCAGGAGTCGCTAGATGCGCAGAAGTCGTCGAATCGCATTTTACCGATTATTGAAACCATATATTGGTTACACGTTACGTTTATATAACCATTGGTTGAGTTAACTATTGATAAAAAAAAAACTGGGCCTTAGAGGATAGGCCACTGGAGCAAAGGCGCGGGAAATAGCTAGTACAATAAGGGTGCTTCTAAAAGTCCTGAATCACTAAATCGTAATACAAGGCCATTATATCCACTATTCTTAGAGTAGAATCGGAAATAATTATTCTTTGGAAGCCTCTCGATTTATCGGAGGTTACATCATTAGTCGTCGTGAACATTTGCTTTAGAAGAATTCGTCCGGAAAGGTACCTACTATCAGGGTGTCTGTATTCTGCTGGTTTGATTTGAAATTTACAAAAATTCAAAGAAAGGTTTTCTTTTCATCAATTGCCTTTAACTGAAAGTATCATTAAGGGTACACTAGTCGACGGCACGAACTATTTTGTGCGCGGCTTTAAAATGCATTTTATATCAACCGACAACACGTGCGGAAGAGATAGATGCTGTGATCAGCAGTAGGAAGCTAGTTCACGTACGAATACACACTTTTGCAAATATGTAACGAAATGGATAATGATTTAGGACAAAACCGAGCGCGCGAAATTTTATAAACAGACCTTTGTCAGTCTAGATATAATGAAAAAACTACTAAATCTATCTGTTCAAAATAAAATTATTTGCATTGTTGAACTACTAATCTATCCCCGTATGGAGGCCGTTTTGCAATTTTCCGTCTTCTTATATAATTTATTTGCGCCTAAAAATGCGTTAAATGTGTCGAAATGTGGAACTTTCGACGCTCATAACTTTCAAATATTTTCGTTTTTTACTTTTTCGCTTCCATACAGGGCTACATAATGATGAGACAAATTGATATCACTTTTTATTTTGAACGTACATCGTCAAACAGTGGAATAATTCCTAGACTACGTTTGTATGGAAGAATTTTCGACTAGTGTTACCTTAAAATTGCAAAACTGTTTTGCAATTTTAATGGTACTCCGATTGGAATGTAATTAGGGAATTAGGCCTGCGTATACCTACATTTATATTCTATTCTACAAGAAGTTGTTGGGTCACCAAATCCAAAATATTTATAATTTTTTATCTATACCTGATTTTTTTCCGCAAAAAAGTTTAAGGTATAGATAGAAGTATGTTTGTAATAATTTTATTTTGAGGAATACAATAAACAAATTCTTTAATAGTGTAGAATAGAACATACTTTATTACACACAAAAAAAATTACGCATATCTTTTATCACAACTTAATAAATGGGTACAAAAGTGGTCTTGTCGCTGACAGCGATATCTACCAGACAACCTTTGGATGGACTTAAGGCGATATATACGCCCCAATGTTAACGTAGTACTGGCCGTGCGCCCGCTCGGAGCCAAAATATCAATATTGAACCTCCTTTTTTGAACAGTTTTGTTTGCAAAATATTATTTGATTTACATATGCTATGTTAGTTATGAAGAAACTCCAGCCATCATTTTTTCTGTGTAAAAATATTTTTAAACATCCAAGTCGTTTTGGAGGAGTTATCCAAAAGTAGCGAAAAACCAGCGTGTTATTATTTTTTTTTTATAGCAAAACTATATGTTATACGAAAAAAATATGTATTAAAAATAATATACATGAAACAATAATAAATATATATATTTTTTAAACCTCTTAACCTAGTCGTTACTAAGGAGTATGCTTTAGAAAGTTACCGTTTTACGGCACTAAAGCGGATATATGCCCTTAAAGAAACTGCACTTGCTACATTAAAAAATATATAGCTATATAAAATACTATACATAAACTTACCAATAAACATACAAGCATAATAAGTATTACATGTTACAAAATTTCAAAGAATGGTTGAACAATGATTTATTAGACTGAAACAGAACACTAAAGAGACAGAAATAAGATTTTAAAAGATACTAATGTGGGCTTGTCTTACTAACATCGGCAACTCAATCCACTATCGCACAGCCTGGACCGTGAAAGATTTATTGTAGAACTTCGGAGAATGAGCAGGCTTCAAAAGTCTCAAATTCTCCGATGATCTCAAGTGTCTAGAATGTGTGTCATGAAGAAACTTAAAGCCTTCTTTGAGATAAGGGGGGGTTTGTAGGAATAAACAGAATACTGTAAAGATAAAATATAGGCATTCCGGCGAAGGCGAATTGGCAGCCACTTGAGCTTAATACGAAATTCAGAAACGTAGTCATATTTGCGTAAACCAAATATGAATCTAATGCAAACGTTTTGGATTCATTCTCCGGGACTTCGTCGTGCTTCATTGCCTCGGTGCTTTCCTGGTGGTCGCCACTGTTGATTCTGGCTTTCAGGAGTTGCAGTGGTTTGGGAATAGTACGGTGGGATTGTCACAAAGAAACGTTTTGGATATATACATATATATTTCACTAAAAACTTACAATTATGGCAATTTATCACGAACCGGCAACTCTCCTTACTTTGTTTTGTTATAAAAACTACGCTTTTCTTATTGTTTATCACATACTATCTGTATCCCGCGGCTACATTCCTACAGCCTACCTACAGGAACCGCGCATTTTTTCTAGAATGAAAAGAATACTATGCTTTATATCAAAATAATAAAAAAGATGAAAATCATGCTGTGCAATCGGAGAATACATATTCGCGAGCTGGCTGGTCAAATCCTGATGTATCCTCCAACTGCACAGCATGATTTTCATCTTGTATATGTCTTTTTAGTTCGCTTGGTTTTTTGACTTTTTGAATTAACTTTTTATTGTTCTTTTTTTTTTGGATTAGGTACATTTAAACATATAAGTGTTATATATTTTTGAAATCTCCTCTTGAAATTCTATATTTTGATTTAAAAAAATTGATCCCCCACAATGTGGCACGCAAAAGCCGTCATTTTCCTATTTTAATGTAGTCAGTGAAACTCGCAGGATTAAGATAAATCGATTGACGAAAGAATCATTAAAATCGGCCAACGCGTTTGGTCTCTAGAACGCCACATAGGAACAAACATACATACATACATTAACTGATAAACAAATTACCCTTCTTCGGCAGTCGGGTTAAAAGGAGAGACATTGCCTGTAAGCTCTACTGCTGAACATGAAGTCTTGCTAATATAATAATAATAAAAAGATTATAGTCTGGAATGTGCAATTCCAGACTATATACTATGTCTGTGGTAAATTTCATCCAGATCCGTACATTCGTTCTGGCGTGATTAAGTAGCAAACATACTTCCATCCATATTCTGCCAGCGGCTACGCCCGCGTCAAAGTCGAAAATTATCCCGAGGGAACAAATTCCCGGGATGAAAATCCTATCCTATGTAGTATTCCTGACTATAATCTATTTCTGTGCCAAATTTCATCCAGATCCGTCCAGCCGTTTGAGTGTGAAGACGTAACAAACATACAAACAGACACAAACACACAAACTTTCGTCTTTATAATATTAGTGTGATTAGTAAGACAATGTTGTTCACACTGCATAACAACCTTATTGTTAAACTAGCTGTGCCCGCGGCTTCGCTCCCGTCAACTGCCTACCCTACTTACTTTCCTGCCTATCCTACTTACCTTGCCACCTACCCTACCTACCTACCAATTTTTGCTACTGTCATTGTTTCGCGGAGAATCAGAATCAGAATCCGCCATTCAGAAAATGACTTCAAATGCACAACGCCATCTATCGAATATCGAGTTCAACTGTCCGAGTATCTAAATTGCGTGTGATAATTTTACTTCTTGAACACTTTAAATTCATCAAACTTTTGATTGAGCGAACCGATTGCGATGAAACAAAAACTAAGTAATTCTTCAAGATACGCACAATTTTTATGTATTAAAGTTATTTACATTGGTTTCGTACATTTCACGTGATGCGTGCACAAATAAACAGACAAAAATTCCAAAAATGCAGAAAATAGGTTCTGTTGGTTATCCTTTAACAACCTGGCAATTTTTTTTGGATTTTTTTTTTATGTACAAAAATTACTTTTCTACAGATTTATTATATGTATTGATGATTGAACTAGGTGAAAAAGTTTAGGCTTAAACACTTAGTGGCTGATGACAAATGATGCTTGTGATGAGAGGTCACAACTCTGCCTAACCCTTCGGCAAAAAAAGGCGTGATGTAGACATACTAACGATGCAATGCTTTTTACAAGCTTTTAATTAACTTGCAATGTATGTATGTATGTAAGTGTGTTTGGGTCAAAGCTTGCAACTGAATTTTAAATCAGTTATACTCCACCGATTAAGATAAAATTTTGCATACACGTTTAGTTTGGATGACAATGCATGGTTAGATAAGTGACGTCTTTCTTAATCCAATATGGCGGACGGTCCAAGATGGTGGCCTTTTTTTTTACGTTGATAAATGCTCATGCATACTGCACTACCACGGGGAGATAGTGCAGTTATGTGGAACTCTAACCCACTAAAACTCCACGGTGTCCTCCAGTGCCGCTTATAGCGGGAAAACGGGCACGCGTTAGCACTCACCGCGAACCCGCCGCGGCTGTCCGTCACCAGACCCTCTTCAGACCAAATCAGCACATGGGTGCCAGACGACTCCGTGTATGGCACCCTTCGTCCCACTGTTACGGGTTAAGGTCAATAGCCCCGCCACCTACCATTTTGCGGCCGCAGGGGATAGGGAGAGCGGCTAACACAATACTGACACTCCTCTTCCCCTGCGGCCCCACCGCGTCCGCCATCAGACGGTGGCGACCCCGTCTAGGCCGCGGAAGGTAGGAAGAGCGGCGCACCGCAATACTGGCACTCCTCTCCCGCCGCGGCCTCCAAGCCTCAGCCGCAATATCGTATGGGACCTGGGAATCTCCATAAGACATCGCGGCCCGCCTTAGTTGCGATGTCGCCTGTTACCAAGCGGCACCGCAACCTACATATTGGCCGTTACGTCGTCGGCTTAATCGGCAAAAGCCCTGACGAGCGACTCCTCCTCGGGTTCCTCTTCGCTTCACCGTGGGTGACCAAGCCACGGTTATTGAGCCCCCCCGCATCGACAATGCTAGGTTAATGCTATGCTAGTTATTTTTTGTGCACTGCCATGATACGGGTATGAAATGAAAGGGTTTGCTGAGAAGCATAAGAAAAAGCTAGTATTAAAAAAAAAAAGAATATTTTTTTAATATTTCCTTCGCGTGTTTTGGTTTTAAGGGTTAGCTAACAACGAATTAACAAAAACCAAGACTCGTGTTCTGTATGTATTAAATTTGACCTTAAACAAAAGATTGAGGTCAAGAAACTTGAAACATTATTCTACATAATAGGGCTTAACAGCCTAAGATCCCACCGCTAAAGTCAGCAGGTTATTTTTTTTTTATAAAACTCAATTTCGATGACATAATGATAGCAGAATAGACTGCTGCAGGGTTGCCTGGCAATACCAAACCACAATTATCTTTAATTAAATAAATTGTAGTTAATGTTTTTTCAATAACCACAGATATATAAGTTTTTCAAGTGCATCCAACATATTTGAAAGAAGTCAAAAGAAAGGTTGCTAACTCTCAGTTAGCCACAATCTGTGGGTTGCCAGTTTACCTGTTTACTCGTCTTCTTCTTCTTCAGTCGGTCCCTCATTACTGAGGATCGTGGTCACTGGATCCCTTTAAGCGGACAATCTGCCTCCATCGACTCCGGTCCAAAGTTGCCATCACCACCTGCTGGAATTTGCTTGAGGACGTACCTTCCTTCACTTGGTCAGACCATCGTGTTGGCGACCGGCCCCGTGCTCTCTTTCCTTTGGCATTGCCCACAATGACCAGCTTTTCAAGGCTGCTACACGCTGTGCGGCTGTTTACACGTGGCAATCCATAAATTGCGGCTGAATAGAGCTGTCTGAGGATATCCGCAGGAGAACCAAAATTATCGACATAGCCTAATGGATATGGCCCATAAACCTGGTTAATGTTTCGGGCATGCGCTGGATGCAAGAGGCACGGGATCGGTCAGTGCGGCGATGCCTGGGGGAGGCCTAGGTCCAGCAGTTGACGTCTTTCGGCTGAAATTATAAGAGCTATCTGACGTTGCATACACACCCAAAAAAAAAAACTAATTCCGGCTAACTGTTGCCCGACAACCCTGCAGTAATGTTCTCTAGTATCAATTACATAATTCAAGAACATCAAGTTTTATTAAAAATAAATTACCTGCAGATTTTTGCGGTGGGATCCCGTACTATAGCTACGATTACTGGCAAACACCTAAGCAAACAACCTCGTCAAGTGTTTTGTCTAGACAACTGCTTAAATTACACAGCTAACGATTAATGAAAAGGACAGTGTATCGATTTTAAAGGACGAAATTCTGTATTAAAGTTGTATTATAGGTATAAATGCCTGTCTTTGTGTATAGATGTATTTACCCTACATCGAGACAATAGTAGGTACAGGATAGTAATACATATACCACAAAATTCTTCTCAAGTTCACGAATATGAAAGTTCACACATTGCGAAGCATGCGATGAGCGACGTGCGCTGCGCATGCCTCGCAATGTCTTTATCCGCCTTAAGGGTTATTGACCTTTGATGTAAACCGATGTAAACTTCCAAGTTGACTACCGATAAGCTGCAAACGGGGAAAGGAGCGATGTTTGCTAAATATTAGGAATAACCAAAAAAATCAGACACTAAAATAAGAGAAACCACAAAATCTGTAGATGCTCTTGAATATGCCAAAAATAGTAAAGTAGCAAGACTTCAGGACCTGAGATGGACCACAAGAGTAACCTCATGGAAAGGGCCACAAGGGAAAAGAAAGAAGGGTCGCCCATCAAGATGGGAGGATGATATAAAAACTATTGTTGGCCCAAAAATGGCTACACGTAGCCCAAAACAGAACCAAACGGAAATACTTGGAAGAGCCTTCACCTGTTTAAGGGGTTCCTGCTAAACATTAGTTATTTTAAAAATTTAGTACTTACCTATCTATTTGTTAAGCAGGAAATCTAAGGCTTTTTTTTGTAACTTAAGGGACACTTGTGTACGACCCCGTCCACCCAACCAATCAGCTAACAAGCCCATAATATGCGGCTCAGGTCCTCCACCACAGAGCGTTCAATCACCCTAACTTCAGGAGCATCAGCCTTGCCATCAGACTCACAAAGTTCAGGACTACTAAGTTTAAGGGCACGCAACTAAGTATGAATGACTTATGAAGTGCATTGTGGTTGTCTGTGTAACGTAAAAAAAAATACAAGCGACTTCCAACTAAAAAGACTACAAAGTGAAAAATAACTTCAATTTCTGCAGTCGGTGTTCTTGTTTCTTTGTTTTTGACGCCGACTGCTGAAATTGAAGTTATTTTTCACTTTGTAGTGTTTTTATTTTTACAGCGATCCCGAAATATTTGCCGTCATTTATTGAAGAGTTCTGTAGTATATCTGAGAAGTTTTTCATCAAATCTTGATCAAATTTAAATGGGACCACGTGGGAAACGCCAGCTTTCAAATTAATAACCTCCTCCTTTTTGAAGTTGGTTAGAAAGGGGTGAGAAACACAGAGAAACATCCAACTTTTATAAAATGCAGAAGGTCAGAAGTCGTCGGGGGCTCTTACTCTAGGTATTATTAGAATAATATAAATGCGATTACTGAATAACGCATTTTAAACAGCTTATTTATGAGTTGATGCGGTAATATCCCAATTTTGTGGATTATTTCAGACAGAAGGGACTAATACCCTACCCCCTATACCCTTGAACAGATTACTCTCAGAAAACTACTATAAATATGCGGAAATAGAATATTTACCAGATATTAAAATCGTTTTTACATTAATTTCACTACACTTTAGTGAATCCTCCTTCAATATTTTATACAAAAGCGCAAATTCAAATGCTATTTTAGTCCTGGCTTACCGATATACTCGTACTGTAACTTAATATAACCCATGAAACCAAAACCTAATTTAATTTTCTTAGTATAAACAGAAAAAGGAAAAAAAGAAAATTTATTACAGTCACAATATCAACCATTATATATAACATTGTAAACCTACATTATTATGATCATTGTCTTATTCATACTCCAAGCCCCAAATACAAAGGGCAAGTCATAAAGTTGTGCCCTAAACTTTAGAATAGTTGTCAAAAGTTGACCAACCACAGGGATGCTGTGAGGAGTCCCATTCTGAATAATCGTGTATCAATCATTTTGTCGTTAGAAGACACAGAGGGGATCGAGATGTGTGGACAGACGGAGGGTAAGTTTAAATTAGGATATTGAGATCGAATTGGTGGCTTTGGTTTTTGAGAAGGAGGTTTTGTGAAAAGGTGTGTTCTGATACCAGTTGCGATAAAATGTTTCCTTTGGTTTTTATTCCTAAGGAAGTATTTTTCCGATAGCTTTGCTCACTTTCGGATAAGTGTAGCCAATGACACACAGCGATAGGGCAACTGCAAAGTTCAACACACAAAAATTAATTCACCGATTTCAAACCGTGAAAGAATTTTTGAAATCGGGTCCTACTTCCAGAGAATACTTCCCACAACAAACAATTAATTTTAACTCTAGAAGTTTCTAAATAATAATAGTTTTGAACATAATTGTGGATAGATGGAGAGAGCAGGGACGGCCAAAGAAAAGATAGGTTGACTGTGTGAGGAATGATCTGAAAGAAAATGGAGTCAGTGATATCGTGACATAGGACAGGACGGTATGGAAGAGGAAAGGGTGTTGAGCCGACCCCAAGTAGCATGGGACAAGGGTAGGAAGATGATGATGATGACAAGTTTCTAAATAATATTACAGCATTATCTATGACGTTTTTATAAATTTTGTAACTGGATGTTATCTTTTTTTTTTCATCTTAGATAGGCTTGCGCTTGACCACTATCTCACCTGATGGTAAGCGATGATGTGGTCGAAGGTGAAGCACGCTTGCCTAGAAGAAACCTATTCACTCTTGACTTAAAGACCCCTAGATTGTAGCTATCGGGAAAAACAGACTCCGGCAAGGAATTTCACTCCTTAGCTGTACGCATAATGAAAGTATTTCCAAAACGATTAGTGCGTATGGGTGGGATGTCCATCTAAACTTTATATACTTCTTAATCTTTTGGTAATTTGTGAAAACTGTTTGCCTTTGCCACTGAATACCAATTACAGGGCAATTGTTTTTTTTTTGATAGAGGTTTTTTATATTTTTTCATAAAATCCCCGAAACACATATTTATATATTTGTTATCCTTTATAGCAAAACTAACTCGCACATAAAACACGACAAGGAAATATCCATATGTCATGGAGTTCCGTAGACATCAAGATTCGCGGCCCTTTATGTGTTCCTTGGGGAATAGTTTGAGAGGAACGCTTTTAGATGTAAGTGTTGACTGGTAGCGGATGGAAAAATAAAATGGCTGTCATTTATATAAAACAGTTGTGTAAAATTATGCTATAAATAAAAGGTGTGTAAATGTTTCTAGTTCAGCAGAACAAATTATTTTAGACGTACAGTTAAGAAACATAAGCATTAATAGATTTGCGGCGTTCCTGATGTCTCGTCGCGATTTGATGTTAATCACACCGCTAACCGATTTTACTAAGCTTAATTGCAAGTACGTTCACAAGAACGCCATGCGATGCTCTTGGACCAATTTTCACTTGAAATTTTCTTAGAAAATACATGTGAGCGCCGACGCAATTTAAATTGCTTCGCACATGAGGAAAGTCCCTTATTTGTAGCGTCTAGTCTTAGCGATTCTAATAACCACTATCGCAAAAAGCTGCAAAAAAATCACGTTTGTTGTATCGGAGCCCCACTTAACTATTTATTTTATTCTGTTTTTATTTGTTGTTATAGCGGCAACAGAAATACATCATCTGAGAAAATTTCGACTGCCTAGCTATCACGGTTCATGATATACAGCCTGATGACAGACGGACAGACAGACAGACGGACCGGGGAGTCTTAGTAATAATGTACCGTTTTTATCTTTTGGGTACGGAACCCCAAAAATTATACCTGAAATATAGAACACGGCAAAAAAGCAAATTTACTTAGGTTCGGGAATGAGAATGTTACTATTCGAGATAGGTCCGTAGTGCGGGTGTAAGTATGTAATGGTAAGTGCATGTATGTGTGTGAGTATGAAAGTATGTACGTAAGTGTTATTTAAAATACGTCAACCGTTTGAACTGTCAACATCAGCTCCGCGTAATAAATTGTTTAAAAATAGTAAATATACAGTTAGGAACCAAATGATCAGCAAAAGATCATAATAATAGTGCAAATACCATGTGACATTATTATAACTTCGATTTTCTCAAGAAAAGTGCATAAAATAACTCAAACAAAGTGACAGTGAAGTCCAGTACAGTTTTGTTTACATAAAGGAGAATTAATACAATATTAATAAACACAGTGCAATACATAAATAATTTTCGTGTTGCAGTAGTCATTGTTGAATATTCAAGATAAGTGATTTATTTAGTGGTTTTAGTAATTATTGTTGCGGATTTAGTTATTTTATTTAAAACTTCATAATACCCTCAGCAATACTTCTTTTATAAACACTGTGGAACCAGAACCATAATTTCAACCGCTTCCTTAAGATACCAGTTGGCGTGGCGGCTACGGACGCGACATTGATCTGCGAATCAAGGGTCTCAAGTTCGAACCCGAGTGCTAAGCGGTAGTCTTTTTGTGAGTGTTTCTGGCAGGTCGGGAAAAAAAAAACATATTTATCACTCTCAAGACTCGCAGTGGGCATTTAAAAAAAAACATTTAAAAAGATTAGCCATGAACTTTCTGGAGAACATCACGTTTCGTCGTAATAGAACTCGTTCAGTAACAACTGACGATGACAGTGATAGTATCTCAAAAACCCTGGAGAATACGGTAAGCAGTATGCCCGACCTATCCGACCATGAAGACGATCAATTAAACATCCTTAATAACAAGTTACTAGATCTAGAGGCTCAGCTACAAAGCGCTCACAGAGAGATTGAATTGTTATCGTCAGAGAATTGCAAACTCAGACAAACAAATGAAGAATTATTAAAGAAGAATACCTTATACAAAAAGATAACGCTTAGTCCAGTCAAGCATAAAACCTCATCACCGATGAAGAAGTCAAGTAAAGCTGTAAAAAAAACCCAAACCAAAACTATAAAACAGCAATACAGTGAGCCATCAACAGCCTCCCAAATTAACCAACCTTCAGAAAATATCACTAGCAGTACTGAGATTATAAAAGAACAGGTACAAACCCTTTGCCGTGTACCTTCCAGAAAAAACAAGATATATATACTGAGCGCAAATAATAAAAATAAAGTATTGCCAGTAGCTCAGAATTTACTTAATGACAAGTACGATATATTATTATGTCATTATGTTACACCACACGGACCACTGCAGCAGCTTCTTAGCGGAATTCAAACAAAATTATATGACTATACCCTAAATGACTTTTGTATATTATTAATTGGAGAAGAGGACTTTAAAATTACTAACAACTATTTCAATATTATTGTATACCTTCGGGATATTCTAAAACAAATTACTTACACTAATGTGATAATCTGTGTTCCTACCTTTAAACTTAGAGACTTCGACAACATTTACAACTGGAGAATTGAAACATTTAATAATTTATTGTATTTGGATTTATTAACTCATGAACATGCCTATTCTTTTGATTCTAATTATAATCTGACGTATGATCACACAATGTTTAACTTATCGACAGGCCGTATAAATAACTACGGCTTACGCAATATTTTTGAAAATTTATTGCATTTAATTAATGAAATTCTTGTAAGTTACAAGACATCCTCTTCAGAAAATATTGTAAATACTCCAGAAGAATCATCGTCATTGTTTTTTCAACACTAAATACCTCAATGTTTTGCATCAAAATATAGCGGGACTACTGAGCAAATCTGACCCACTGTTAGTAAATATAGAAGAGCTTAAATATAAAAATATAGACATTGATGTAATATGTATCACTGAGCATTTTATGTTGGCAGGTTATGAGCAACACCTGAGCTTACCTAATTACTCACTAGCGGCATGTTTTAGTCGTACTTGTAATAAAAGAGGTGGCGTATGCATCCTAGTAAACAAGGTACATAAATTCAAGGAACTTTCTCAAATCAGTAAATTGTCTATAAATAATGTAATTGAATGCTGTGCAATAGAGTTACTTGATTATAAAATTATAATAGTTTGTGTTTACCGTGTACCTGGTCAATGCAATCTCAATTTGTTTTTCGAAAGGCTTGACAAGGTCCTAAATTACATTTCGAAAATTAATAATCATAATACTGTTATAGCTGGTGACTTTAACATAGATACCATGAAGTGCAATAATATCACATTAGATTTCGAATGTTTATTGTTAAATTATAATCTCACATTAGCACTAAAACAGCCCACAAGACTATCAAGTAAAACTTGTATAGACAACTTTGCACATGACTTTAGAAAACAGTGTAAGACCATCAGTCTTACACTGTTTTCTGTTAGAATTTGGGTTATCGGACCATACTGCTCAATTAATTAAGCTTCCAGTTAAAAAAATATTTAAATTAAAGTATTGGCATAAAACGAAGCGTGACTATAGCTCTGAAAATATTCATAAATTCAAAAGATATATAAAAACCATTTCTTTTTGTGAAATATATAACACAAGTGATCCAACAGCAGCATATCATCATTTTATAGGAACATTTAAATTATTTTTTGATTTGTGTTTTCCGCTAACTGAAATTACTGTGCAAGTTAATACCAAGCCAAGATGGATATCACGTGGAATTAAGACCTGTAGTAAGAAAAAAAGAGAGTTACTCTGGAATTTCAGACGGAAATCAACATTAATTAACAAACAAAAATATTATTTTTAATTATAACAAAATATTCAAAACTTCTTAAACGAATTATAAACCTTACTAAACGTGCTCAAAATAATTACAAAATAAAAACATCGACTAATAAAAGTAAAACAGCATGGCAAATTATAAATAATAATAAATTGAATATTCCAAAAGGATCAATAAGTGAACTAAAAATTAACAATAAATTAACAACAAATCCTACAGAAATTGCCAGTGAGTTTAATAATTATTTCATTGAAAATGTAATTCCTATTCCAGGTGCCGGAAAAAAAACCACAGCTCTAATTAATCCCCAACCGAACTCAATGTTTTTATCACCCTGTTTGCCTTAACATATGCAGAAAATTATAAGAAATCTAAAAAATACTAGCAGTGTGGGTTATGACGGCATTTCGACTAAGGTACTCAAAGCAGTAAATGAAGATATCTCTCATCACTTAAGCCATATTCTGAATCTTTGTATACAGAGTGGGACATTTCCAAAAGACCTTAAATTGACTGTTGAGGGTGGTGTGGTTGGCTCTTCAGTAAAACTAGTGGACTGTATGAATGATGATATATTGGGTACTGCATAGGTTGGTAACGCGTAGACAAAAATGAAAAACTAAAATAAAATAGTGCCCGCTCGCTTGCGTGGATCTTCTGGTAATGGCGGCCGGCCGGCGAAGCCGCGCGCGCGCGCCGCGTCGCCGTCCGCGCGCCTCACTTCCCCGCTGTCGTCTGCCGCGGCACCGTTCGTTCGCGCGCGAACATGCTCCCCGGGTTGAATCGTTCTTCAAAAAAGTGGTAGCGGGCAGATGTTGTTGAAGGCCCGCCGAATGGTCCCCTTCTTCTTCAACTCGGCGACCCTCACGACACCGTCAGTGCCTGGGTACACCTGCACGACGCGACCCAGCAGCCAGCAGAGAGGTGGAAGCGCCTTATCCTTGACCAGGACGAGGCTCCCCACCTTGATGTCGCCTGATGTTGTAGACCACTTGGTTTTTTGCTGCAGCAGAGAAATGTATTCAGTATTGAATCTCCTCCAAAAATGCTGCTTGATATATTCCACTCTTTGGAATCGCTCGAGTCGACTGATGTTTCCGCTGTCAGTTATCTGTGGATACGGAACGGACGTGAGTGATCTTCCAATTAAAAAGTGAGAAGGAGTCAGGGCACAGAAATCAAGTGGATCAGGAGAACAAGGAGTAAGAGGTCGGGAATTGAGAATGGCCTCTATTTGTGTTAGGCACGTAGCCATCTCTTCGTATGTGAAGTGGGTTAGTTTAAGCAGTCTTTTTAAGTGATGTTTCGTGGAGCGCACAGCGGCCTCAGCAACGCCATTGAAATGAGGGGTGTAGGCAGGCACAAAGTTGAACTCAATTCCTTCCTGAGCGACATCATATGCAATATTTGAAGTCTGCAAAAAAAGACGTAATTGATTACACGAACCGACAAATGTTGTTCCGTTATCGGACAATATGCTACGAGGCTTGCCACGGCGCGCAATGAATCTATTTAAAGCGGCCATGTATGCTTCCTTTGTGAGATCCGTCACAAGCTCCAAGTGAACGGCCTTGACAGCAAGGCAGACAAAGATACATATATATGACTTTATAAGCCTGCAGCCTCTTCCCTTCCGGTCAGCTATCAGTATTGGGCCGGCATAATCAACACTTGAATTTAAAAATGGGAATTCTAGATTACTTCGTGATTTTGGAAGTTGTCCCATTATAGGTTGCACATTTTGAGCCTTATGCCTACAGCACACTACACATTTTTGAACAGTGACTCTAGATAAATTTCTGCCCCCCCCAAGGGCCAATAGTTTTGCCTAATGTTTGCCAAGAGCAACTGAGGTCCGGCATGTAACAGTTTTCTGTGTATCGTTTGAAACAAGATTTTTGTTAAATGATGCTTACTGCACATGAGTATGGGATGTTTCACGTTGTAATCATAAGGAGAATTTTTTAGCCTGCCTCCGACACGAATAATGCCGTCGGAATCCAAAAATGGAGATAAAGCTATGAGCCGATTTTTATGAGGCAAGGATTTTCCTAATTTTAAAATAGAATATTCATCCGGAAAAATTTCAAGTTGTGCATTACGGATAATACATTTTAATGCAGATTGAATTTCTACACCACCCAACTTATTATTTTTTAAATTGTAAATGTACCTTTTAATGTAAGCCACAATTCTTTGCAGACGGTTAAAATCTGAATATTTGTGGATTAATTGTTGTATTAATGTTTGATTAACTGTAATGTTGCTATTGTTGGACTGATTTACAAAATAAGTTAGTTCAGGCAAGTCTTGTTTTGCAACATCGTTTGGTGGTTTCGGCCACAGGCATTCATCCTGCAACAAAAATGAAGGGCCTGCCCACCATAAACTAGAATCGTTGATATGATCAGCCTTCACCCCTCGAGAAACGAGATCCGCGGGATTGTCTCGTGTTGGCACATAGTTCCATACGGATCCAAAGGTAGTCTCCTGTATCTCGTTAACCCGATGTCTAACGAAAGGCTTAAGCTGTGTTGATGGTGCGGATAACCAGCTCAACACAATTGTCGAATCACACCAAAAGACACATCGGCTGACTGATATGGTAAGGGATTCTTTGACCTTTGTACACAATCTTGCACCTAACAGCGCCCCACATAGCTCTAACCTGGGCATCGTTGTTGGTTTTATTGGGGCTATACGATTTTTAGAAGCTAATAAGCGTACCATGACTGCATTACTGCTATCAACGCTGCGTATATAAACACAGGCACCATACGCCTTTTCACTGCTATCTGTAAATATGTGTATTTCATTCATGATACAGTTGTCACATATGACCCATCTGGGAATGTTCAAAGAATTTAAATATTTTAATGCATCTACAAATTTCGACCACTGATCTGCTATGTCCTGTGGAACTTTATCATCCCAATCACATTTATTAATCCACAATTTTTGCATAACAATTTTTGCTTCAACAACACATGGACCAATTAACCCTAATGGGTCAAAAATTTGGCTTATTATAGATAAAATGTGTCTTTTTGTTATTGTTTTGTGAATGTCAATATTAATGGAAAATGATAAAACATCTGATTTGCAGATCCATAGCAATGTCTTTGATGTGTAATTTTTTGACAAATCTAAATCTAGGCAAGAGCCATCCTCTAAATCTACTATTTCTTTTAGAATTTGAGTACTGTTTGACTGCCATTTTCTTAAATTAAAATTAGCTGAACTTAATATTGTTTTTATATTTTGACAAAGTTCTATTGCGCCGATTATAGTATCTGATCCCGTCAACAAATCGTCGACGTAAAAATCACGTTGGATGCTTCCTTTCGTGTGCTGATTGTCACTGGCCTCTGCAAGGCTCACAAGGCACTTTGTCGCGAGATAAGGCGCTGACGCCATCCCGTATGTGACTGTATTTAAGGTGTAAGTTTTGAGTGGCTCTGAAGGATCTTTCCTAAATATAATGCGTTGTAGCGATCGTTGACTGGGAGTTAACTCGACTGCTCGATACATTTTTTCGATGTCCCCTGAGATTATGTATTTATGTTGTCTGACTCTCAGTAAGATCGAGAGTAGATCATTCTGTACAGTAGGACCTACGTATTGAATGTCATTTAGTGATAATCCGGAGGTTGTTTTTGCTGATGCATCGAAGACTGTTCGCAACTTGGTCGTTTTACTTGATTCCCGCAAAACCCCATGGTGTGGCAAGAAATAACTAACATTATTATCACTAACTGACAAATCGCTATCCTCAGTCATATGACCCAATGTTTCATATTCTGTCATGAAGTCAATATACATACTTTTATATATTGGATCGCGTTCAAAGCGTTTTTCTAATGATAAAAATCTACGTTTAGCCGCAGCATATGAGTCACCAAGAACGCTAGGATTCGCCTTAAGTGGCATAGTAACAACAAACTGCCCATTTGGGCCACGGACCGTATTTAACTTAAAACTTTCTTCACAAGCACGTTCCTCTATAGAAAGGCAATGCTTAGGTGATATTGTATCAAGTTCCCAAAACTTATTCAAGTCTGGTTTATTGATTATTTTAGAAAAATTGCAAACATGTGTTTGTTTATGCAAGCTAGCAGGTACGGAACCTGAGATTAGCCATCCTAATTTGCTTTCACACAACTTTGGTAAATTGATATGATTGGCATGAATAACATCCCAGAATAGTTCTGCTCCCAACAGAATATCTATGTCTGACGGAATATTAAAAGATGGGTCCGCTAGAAATAACCCTGAAGGAATTGGTATGTTTTCAGTATTTATGTAGGATGCTGGCAATCTCCTAGTAATCTCTGGTAGAATGAGACAGGTTATATTGAAAGAATAGTGTTCATATGTGGACTCAATAGTAAGGTTGCAAGAATGTGTACTGTTACTGGTCAAACTGTTTATACCTGTGACCCTGGAGGCGGTACCAACTCGAGACAATCCCAGATCCCTGCAAAGCTGGTCAGTGACGAAGTTAGCCGTGCTTCCACTGTCTAGTAGGACTCTGGCATTACACCTTTCGCCTTTGTCACTCACCACCTTCACCACAGCTGTGGACAGTAAAATTTGCTTCTGAGAAGTAGGCTGTATATCTGCTGAAAGTGACACACTATTAGAAGGTATACCGGGCATTGGGTTATTTAGTACCTGCGTCTCAGGCTGATCTAAATGTAACAAGGTATTGTGACGGTCTTTACAGTACTTACAGCGTGTGAATCTACAACGCTTTTCTATATGGCCTACCCGTAAACAATTCATACAGACTTTGAATTCTTTTGCTTTCTGCACTCTTTCTTCTACTATTAATTTTCTAAAAGATTCACATGAATAAAGAAAATGATTTCGAGTACACATAGGCTACAAAAACGAAATTCATAGATCTAGAAAGAGCCCAAAGATTTCTGCTAAAGGTTATGTATTTCAAACCCTGCAGATATTCTACAGATATTCTATATAAGACCAGTAACATGCTCTCGGTCAGAAAGCTTTACATATGTAACATTATTTTAACCCTGCATAAGTCACTATCATATGATCGTGCAAAGGTTGATAGAAGACGGAAAGACATCGTGGCTCACTCACCAAGTGTCCGAACTATATTTGCCAGACGTCAATACAGCTCTCAATCAACATACATATACAACAAATTGAACCAATTATTGAATATATATCCGATGTTACTATATGACTGTAAAAAAGCATTGACTTTGTATTTAAAAAATCTCACCTACGATGAAACAGAACTAATTTTAACCCGCATTTGTTAGCGAAAGTTTAAAAATCACTTTGTTAACTTTTATACACACCCTCATAAGCACACGCATACATTCGCACACACACCCCTACAGGCACGCTTACACACACACTTTCACACGCATGCTCTGATTTTATTTTATTTTGATTTTATTTTATTTTGTTTCATTTGTATCTTTTTTGCAATTCTTAATTTGATTTTGTCTTGCGCTTATTGTTTATTTTAAAATCATTGTTTTTTAGAATCTAAGGGAAGGGCGAGGTAACCCCATCACAAGTTTTCTGTAACTTAACGGGGATACCTCAGTTTTTGTGTTGCATGATAATGTAAATATGAACAATAAAATTTTATTATTTATTTTATTTATTATTTATTTATTTATAGGACAAATAATTTTATTTTTGTTTTTCTCATTATTATTTGTTTCTTGTTTCTGTGAGGTAACAATAAAACTTTTTGATTTATTGCTGCTATTTGGTTGCACTTTATCTGGTTTTTTATTTTCCTCCAATGTCTCTAGTAAATCGGCCTTATTGTTCATAAATGTACAAAACTGGAGTAATGTTGGTGAGTTGGGTAAAGTATTACGGTACTCTTCCCAATTCCTACTGGTAATACAATCTAATTTTAATGTCATTAAGTAGATAATGAGGGTATCCCGAGCATTAACAAAACATACGAGCATTAACATTGTTAAATGAGCCTACAGCTCATTTAACAATGTTAATGCTCGTATGTTTTTATTTGTAACATCAACAAGGCGGCGTAGAGCAGCACTGGATTCATTGGTGATAGGCTCTGCGTTAAGAGGGTACTCTATTGGGCCTTTCTCCATACAAAAACATTCCGCTGTTTTCTTCGTGGATAATGCGTCTAGAGCAATGATTTTTTCCCATAAAATCAAGGTCTAATTAATACGTGCCCCTGTCATTTCCTTTTTTCGAAAACATAATCACTAAAAGAAATATGACAATCCAAAAACCCGAAAAAAATGCCCGTATTTATCGCCATGTTCAGACGACTTTCAGACAAAATTGATAAGTTTTTAACAAAAAAGAAAATGATAGAAGCATAGATATACTTTTCCTCTAAATTTTGATATAAGAATTTTTAAGATCAGGCGAGTTTTGAAGAAGAAAACGGCGGAATACGAAACGCCTTTTAGCCAAGGTTTTTGTAGGTCAAATCAGCCTGAGCTGCAGTTGTCCCTTTCGCACTTTACGGGGGGAGGTTGGAGGCGAGGGAGGGTAAGGCTTACACGTACACTAATAGGGAAGTGGCGGTTATCGATATTTTTATCGATTTTCTAGTGATATACACCGATGTCGATATTTACACTATACAAAGATTTTATTTAATAAATAGTGTGATTGTGAGTATTACTTATTATTGTTGAAGGCACTTGTCGAATGATTTACTTTGGCATGCATTAGATCTGAAAAATGCAGTTGCGAATACACGATCGAAAGTTGTTTAGAAAATTAAGCCAGGATCCAGAATAAAGCTCGGTACAGACCAACCGAACGAACTAACAAATGTTGTTGAAAAGAAATAGCTGATTTTTGTTATTATAGATAGGCTCTCTCTTGACCACTATCTCATCTGATGGTAAGCGATGACGTAGTCTACGGTGTAGCAAACTTGCCCAGAAGTAACTTCACTCTTGACTTAAAGACCCCGAGGTTGTAGCTATTGGGCAACACAGACGCAAGGAATTCCACTCCTTGATGTACGCAAAATTAAAGTATTTCCAAAATGTTTAGTGCCTATGGGTGGGATGTCTACCTTGTACCGATGGCGCATCGCCGTAAGTCTTGTAGTCCGATGATGAAACAGGCTATATGGAATTAGATCATGCAATTCCATCGCAAAATCCCCGAAATGCAACCGATAAAAACCGTCAAGCTGGCACCTCTGCGACGATGTTCAAGCTTCTGGAGCTTTGACTCGAACTCATTGCCGATGAGCCTCCTGACCCGTTTTTCGATCAAATCTAGTGCATGAAGCTGGTATTTGGCAGATCCTTCCCAGAGACGAGAACAGTACTTCATGCAAGATCGAACTTCCGCTTGATACAATTTAAGCAGCTGTTCTGGCTTGAAGTACCGTCTCAACTTCTTAGCAGCATGTTGAGGCATTCCTCAATATAATGGTCAAAAATTGAGTGTCGATGTCAACGTTACGCCAAGAAGCTCCTCAATATGGTCCGTTATCGGCACGGTTACACCTCGGAAAGATGGAGCCGGATGAAATTGGCTCTTTGTAGTGAACAAAAGACGCTCGCTGTATAATATAAATATAATAAATTTATTTTTTCCAAAGGTTCCCTTCTAGAAATGGTATTTGACCTTTTTCGGTGCAATAACTTGCAAATAAAATGTTACTTTAAATTTGCAATATAAAACAAATTCATAATACGAATGGTATATGGCATCTTATTTTTTAAAGTGGCTGCATACGTGCTCACTGCCCTCTGCGACCAGTCTCCCGATACATCCATAACAGCGTGAGTCTGGCCAGGCAGGCTGGCCAGACTCACGCTGTTATCAGTGGAACAGCTATCTCGACCCAACTCCTCTAATGGCTGCACCGGGCATCGTAACCGGATCAAGGCTAGGCCACGTGGCGGTATGTCTTTGCCCGCTGTGTGGTCACAAGCCCTTCGGTCGAAACCTACCACCAGTACTTCACATGATTAGCACCATCCGGGGACCACGTGTAGGGATTCAAAACGCTTATTTTCCTACGGACGCGGGTGACCCGGCCCTCAAAATGATGGCTCAGATCTTCTGAATCGTTCGCTCACCTTACGTCCTGTCTGCTGATTTGCAGTCTTTCGGTTGGTCTTACCCAGTATTATGCAAACTAAATTTTGATTTCTTATAAAGCAGATACTTATAAAAATGATTGATGAATTTTGGAGAAGTGGGGTTTGTGGGTATTTAAATTAAAATATAGAATTTTAAATTAAAATAATAAAAAAAGAATTAAAAACACGCTTATTAATTAAAAGCACTTTTTGACAAGGCAGCTTGTCGAAAAGTGAATGAAAAAATTGAACAAAAAATTAAAAACAAGCGAAATTATTTTTGTGTTGAATGGGCTCAACTGAAAACCAATCTTTTCAACGAAGTCGGGGGACCTGTAAAAAACTGATCCAAGGAACCATCCCCCGACTGCAAGGCAGGCGTGTTTTTAATTATTTTTAATGATTCATTTTTTATATCATACCACCTCCTTTAGTAATAAAACGATATTTTTGGAAAAACAATTTATTTTATACGTTTTCTATGGGATGTTGAATAGTACCTACTGTTATATTTAGTTAATTTCTTTTGGTATGTTATTAGGGAAAGAATGATTATTTAATACTACTGTTATATATTATTATTTATATACTAAATAAGCTCTAGAATAGCTAGACGATGATAGAATAGGTAGTAATTATTTTATGTAATACTTTTTTTTTCCTTTTTTTCCCATTAGTTATATTTTTTATTTTTAATAACGTTACGCTTCTAAAGATACCACATAAATATATTAGACTAGCTAGACGATGATAGAATAGGTAGTAATTTTTTTATGAAATACTTTTTTTTTCCTTTTTTCCCATTAGTTTTTTTTTTTAATTTTTAATAAAGTTACGCTTCTAAAGATACCACATAAATATATACCGATTGAGCCGTTGAGAATTTATGGTGGAATAAAGAAACTCACAAACATACATGAGCCCTATAAACATAACACTCCTCTTTTGGGCGGTTCGTGTAAAAATGTGCATTTATCTATCGTAATTTCAATCCTTTCACATGCAGGTAAATTTCGTGGTATCCGACCATCAATAATTTCTGGCGGAAGGCATTTAAAAAAACCGGCCAAGTGCGAGTCGGACTCGCGCACGAAAGGTTCCGTACCATTATCGCAAAAAACGGCCAAAAAATCACGTTTGTTGTATGGGAGCCCCACTTAAATATTTATTTTATTCTGTTTTTAGTATTTGTTGTTATAGCGGCAATAGAAATACATCATCTTTGTAAATTTCAACTGCCTAGCTATCACGGTTCATGAGATACAGCCTGGTGACAGACGGACAGACAGACGGACAGACAGACAGACAGACGGATCGCGGAGTCTCAGTAATAGGGTCCCGTTTTTACCCTTTGGGTACGGAACCTTAAAAAAACTACATTTCTCCAAAATTCATCGTCTCTTTAATTTTTTTCGTAAATTGTAAAGCGGCTCGGTACTCGCGGCGAGGGCGCGTGCACCGGCGGAGTCGGTCGGCCGCTCGGCGCGCTCTTACACACACAAATACACTACACACGCAGCGCGACGGCAATAGTTTCTTCAAATACCTATTTTTCAAATTCTTGTTGACTAGAGTCCGCTCTTAAATAGTGCCTTGACATGATTGTTTATTAACAAGCGGCTATTGTTATACCGCTCGCACAATAAGTCCCAAGCTAACATATAATTATCGTTTCTAAAATCTATATTTTTGATAATTTCAGCGGCTTGTCCCTTTAGGGATGCACGTAGATAATGAAATTTGTTTATGTTATCAATGTTGTTATTATTATGGATCAAGGATAGAAAAGTGTCCCTATATTCCAGCCAACACTGATAGCTGCCATCAAAACGAGGTAAATCAATTTTAGGCAAACGTATAAAGTTGTTCTTTGTCCCACCTGCCACTTCGGAGCCTGATACGGAACCTGCAGACGTCTTGTCCTGATGTCGTTGCTCAGCAGAGATAACTTTCCGCGCCGTGGCAGCCAGGTTGTGGTAACTTTCTTCAAACTTGAAGCGATCCGCGTAGGCATCGTCGGGATTGTCCGATAACATCTCAATCTCGGTCTGTAATTCATTAAACTCGTCATACAACTGTTCAAATTTACTAAACCGACTTTCTAGATCGAGTACTTCTAATTCTGACAATCTATCACTGTTTTCCAAAGCGTTGAGATAATTAGTGAAATTAGTAAGCTTAGCCTTCATCGAGCTGCGTTTTTTAATTAGTTTGTCAGCCATCTTGTAATTGGAAAAAAAAACAAAACGAACAATGAAAGTTTCGTAAAAATGATGCAACTGGGCAATGAATAGGCGCACACTCACACTCAGCTAATGCGGTCTAACAGCTAATTACAAGCTTAATAGTTAGCCGTTATCTGTCCCGCATGCGTTAACTTAACTATTCGTTAAAATAAGCAAGGAAAAGAAACTATTTCGTGAAAAAATTGTATGCATCAAAATGGCGTCAATGCGATCGCCACTCGCTTAGCAAAGCTAAGTAAGATTATTCATACAAAAAAATAAGCACGGAACAGAAACAATTTCGTGAAAAAATTGTACTTATGCATCAAAATGGCGTCAATGCGATCGCCACTCGCCTAGCAAAGCGAAGTGAAATAAGGTACATACATGCGAAGTGATTAGCTTGTGCCAACTCAATTAGAGGGAATGTGGTTGAATTGGATTTAAATTGACTAATGCAATAAACGCACAGAAGTGTGGAATAGAGGAAAATTGGAACGAACTCACAACACGCCGTCGTCCTTATCCAAATAATCCATTTGAATCTGTTCTCCAGAATATTGTCTTCTTGAAAACAGCGATGCCACGGCGCAATAGATAGGCGCACGTGTAATTCACTGGCGACTCGTTTTTTCGAATTCACTCGTAGACAGCGATGCCACGGCACAATAAATCGGTGCACGTTTTATCCACTGCGTATTCCAGAGTCCAGTTTTTTGTAATCCTCGCTCGTAGACAGCGATGCGATGCCACTGCACAATAGACAGGCGCACGTGGTCGGGGCGCGGCCGCGCGGGTCAAAGTCGGCGCCCCCAACTTTTTGCAGTTTTTTCTCGGTACGACGATTCTTCAATCTTCTTTACCGGTGGAAGGACCAATGTTGAGGGTGGTGTGGTTGGCTCTTCAGTAAAACTAGTGGACTGTATGAATGATGATATATTGGGTACTGCATAGGTTGGTAACGCGTAGACAAAAATGAAAAACTATAATAAAATAGTGCCCGCTCGCTTGCGTGGATCTTCTGGTAATGGCGGCCGGCCGGCGACGCCGCGCGCGCGCGCCGCGTCGCCGTCCGCGCGCCTCACTTCCCCGCTGTCGTCTGCCGCGGCACCGTTCGTTCGCGCGCGAACATTGACAATTATTAAACCTATATTTAAAAAAGATAATAAATACTTAATGGAGAATTATAGACCTATAGCACTAATTTCTGTATTCTCAAAAATCTTTGAGAAATATATTTACAGTGAAATCAATAACTACTTAGACAAAAATAAAATCTTATGTGATGAGCAAAAAGGCTTCAGAAAAAACAAAAATATTAATATGGCGGTGTACGACTTTTTATACGTAGTTTCTTCGCATGTTGACAAATCTTTACCCGTTTGTTCTATTTATTGTGACATGTCACAAGCATTCGACTATGTAGACCACAATATATTGCTGGATAAACTTCAGGCTTATGGTATAAGGGGTAACGTCCTGGAATTGATAAGTTAATTTTTATCAGACCGCCAACAAATAACCCAAATAACAAAATTTAATGTTAAAGCTAAAAGAGAACAGATTTTTTCCTCTGATAAGCGATACATCACATATGGTGTTCCCCAGGGAAGTGTATTAGGCCCTCCTTTGTTCCTAATATACATAAATGATCTTCCAAATGCGACTAAGGAACCCATGTCATTGTTCGCTGACGACAGTACTGTAACCATAGCACCTAAAAATATGGTAAACTACCAGTCTGATTGTAGTGACTCATTAAATTCTATAATTACCTGGCTTAGTAATAATAATTTGAAAGTAAATATTAGTAAAACAAACATAATGCATTTCAGACAACGAGAAAAGTCACGTAATACATCAAAATTTAATTTATTATACAAAGATAATATAATACAAGAAGTTGAAACAACCCGTTTTTTGGGATTAATCATTGACAAACAATTAAATTGGAAAACTCACATTAATGAACTTTGTAAAAAGATTAGTACTTCGTCATACGCTCTTTATAAGTTGGCACCAACTGTCAACACAGATACTTTGCTTACAGCTTATTACGGGCTTGCTGAATCAGTGTTAAGATTTGGAATAATTTTCTGGGGCAATTCAACTCTAAAGGAAATTGCGTTCAAAGCACAAAAGCGTTGTATACGGGCTATGTTTGGGCTGCAAACTGTTGATAGTTGCAAACCAATAGTTATACAGCACAGAATTCTTACACTTCCGTCACTTTACATATTGGAAATATCGATATTTGTAAAAACCAATCCACATTTGTTTCCCCTTCTGATTAATAATACAGGCAGAAATAGACGTGAGAAATACAGACTTTGGGTGCAATCACACTCCGCTAAAACAGCATTTCTAACAAAAAGTGTAATATGAATGGCCCCATTAATATACAATACAATTCCAAATTCCCTTAAGATAATGAATATTAATTCATTCAAGACAGAACTAAAAGAAATGCTAATTAGTAAGGGATACTATAATGTTACAGAGTTTTTGAATGACAAATTTTGAATGTAGATAATTTGAATTGTTTGAGTTTCTTGGATTTTGTCATTGATTTCATTGTATTGATTATATTTTTTGACTATATATTTTATTAACTGTAATGATGTATTTAAATTAATTGAATTTTTAACTATAATTTAAATATGACATACATTGTTATCTGACATTTATTTTCAAGAATCTGACATACATTTTTGTATGACATTTGTTTGACATTTTATTATTTTTTAGTTTTGGCATTTTAATATTTATTGCGTTTGAATTAATTTTAATAATTGTTTATTATTTTTGATTGACTTAGTTTTGACGTACCATACATATCTTTATTTGACATTTGTTTTTTATTTTTTGACATTATTTTTATGCAGTTTTTTATTGTTGTCATTTTGTAATTATTGTGATTAAATTATTTTTTGTAATTGTTCAATGATATTCACTGCCAAAATATTTGCACGCCATAGTATGTGGCAAACATGTCCGAACTCATTGTATTTTTTTAATGTTATCCTGCATGCACGCTTTGTTTATTCTTGCATGTATACACGTGTTTGAGCAAATAAATATGTCGCATCAAGGCTGGCCGATAGATGTAAACCATCGGGAAATCAGGATGTATTCCCTTAGGTTAAGACATCGTGTGTGGGCAGGTCGGTGGGTATAATCGTGCAAATGAAATCACATAAGTTATTCGATACACTGGGTTTATTCAAATAGACACAAGTTACATTCTTGCTTACTAATATTACGGATCGACACTGATTCTACGACGTCTTAGCTCTACGGCTGTCAGTACTCAACTGACTCAACCGCTCTATTCTGCACCACGCTAGTGCTTATAAAAGCGCGCCAATGCGCAGTTGCTCTTGATTGCCGCTAGGGGCGTGCTTGTGATTTGACTTTACGTCCATACTATTGACTAAACCCGACACGGCCATCCTGCGAGACAGGCGTCCTCGTCTGTTCCTCGTAGTCAGGTTTTAACAGTGTATCGAATCATGTGGAAATCCTCAATGGATGTCCTCAGCCCTTGGGGAAAGCTGAGGGGTCTGTCAGACTCCTACTGACTAAAACCACATGGTGTTCTCTAGGCCATAATTCCTCTTGAGAGGCGAACGTGGAACACACACGTCACCTTCTCGGGCCTCTCTCAGGTGACAGATCCCCAAATCTATCACCCGCAGGCTTCATCATCTTGTCCTCGCTCCATGCCATCTCATGGTCACCTCGTGTTGCACTACACGTCGTCATAGTCCACTCCATCCTGGCAATCGCCCATCATACAAGGGATGTTTTTCTGAAACATACAAAATTTTCAAACAGTATTTGCTCGTCCAATCCTAACTCATACACTAGAGTGAGGAAACATTTTGAAACAATCAAACATGATCATTCAAATCTCTCTGTTCACTATTGCAAGGAACGAGTAATTCTATTTCCAATTTAAAGAAAATCAACCTAATCATCGATTTGGTACCTAAAAGCACCCAATTTTTGTGATTACAAAGTTCAAGTACCACTGATAGTCATTAATGCCACATTAAGTGAAACTAAAGAAACAAGACACCAGGTATCTTTTTCACGATCTTTAGCAATCACATTGCTCTACTAGCTATCTCATAGCTCTCTTAGCTATCTCAATTGCTCTACTCGCACATCTCCACGATGTCGAGTCAACTCGACTCTGAACTCAGAACTTGTTCACACAGAGATTTAGTACCGACTACTTCATCTACAATCTCAATTGGTACTTGAAATTTGTGTGTCTTACTAACACGATCTACGCATAGTAATCGAAATGAGAATAAAAAACTATTTCAATTTTCGTAATGAGGGCTTGACGATTCGAACGTCATCAACATTAACATGATCTCTCCACACGCGTGACTGCGAGTTTACTTTCCTTTAACCTCATGACTCAATAGGAACTTTCTGTAAGGTTCCTAACACAAACATGAATTTTCACACCAGCCATAGTGTCACACAGATTTACAGGTGCCATACAGGCCTACCGTTGCCATAAAGGCCAACAGTTGCCACACAGGCCAACAGTTGCCACACAGGCCAACAGTTGCCACACAGGCCAACAGTTGCCACCTAGGCTCACAGCTGCCACACAACGCTCGGCTACTCCTGACCGAACTAGATTATAGGGTTCATGAAAAAAGAGCAATTTTAGAACCCTACTCTTTAACTAAATCATTACCCTGGGCCATGTACCACTAGTCGTTCCAAACAAACTTTAAAACTCTACTGCAGCAACAACTGCCAAGCCTATAGAAACCCTCGAGTAAAACCTCCAACGCCATGGCTCTCTAGCCGACCAGCAATTATATTGCTCACACAATGGTCTCTCGGTCTCTCTCTAGACCCCGACCTCCGCCAGAATCCACTGGTACGGTCAAACATAATGCGTTCGATAGACTCAATTACTCGACACCTTAAGCTTGCTCATTATAATCAAAAACCTTTTGATATCAACATCGACTGGTACATGACCCACTGGCAACTTCCTTAACCTACAGAGTACTCTTCGGTAGGTTCTAGGCGTACCTATTTAAAGCTTTCGGTGTATAACGATCACCGTCCTGTCATAATCACCTATCGTGGACCTAATACAGGGCCCATTTAGTTCCAGAACTAGAGCCTCCCACAAAACACCATTCATTAGAAAAAGGTCCGACGATCAACAAGTTCAACAACTAAACAAAGTAATTGTAACAATGCTGTTACTCTTTACCATAATTCTTGCAATGCATACTCAACTCAAACCTCTTCGTAAACCCATCGCCACATGTTACTCATGAGGTGCGGTCCGGAGCTTCGAGTATGAGTAGACATGTCAATCATATTTGGTCTCACTACCAATGTCATCAACTATGACATCAAATTCCCGAGGAACTTGATGATCCGGGATCCTTCTCACAAGATTCACGCTTTCTACTCAAAGATCTCGGAATATACCGACTGTTCATATGAGGGGAACAATTAAGCCTGATAATAACTCGTGTGAAGGAGGTTCACGAATTAACTTTGATCAATATCGTTTAAAATCAAATTATCAAAAGTAACCCTTTACTATCGCTCGCTAACTCAGTTTTCATGTAAGGAAAACGATCGCGAGATAACTGCTATCATAAAATTACTTTGAAAGTAAGCAAAGTGCATTCAGATCTAAAGACGGTGGTTGTAAATCGTTACGCAACATAAGATCTGTTCCGAATACACGCAAATGACCAGTACCGTTACTAACTCGATACAATTGCCTTCGCCAACGACTTTACTAACTCGCTTTGCCTCTGAAAATGACTAGTTGTTAAGTCACTTTAGATAGATCATCTTCTTCATCATCTGCCTAGCCTTTTTCCAACTATATTGGGGTCGGATGCCAGTCTTACCGGATTCAGCTAAGTGCCAGTGTTTTACATGGAGCGACTGCCTATCTGACCTCCACAACCCAGTAACTGGGTAACACGGTACTACTTGGCAAACTGGTGTCAGACCTCAAGCTTCTGACTACCCGTAACGACTGTCAAAGATCTTCAAATGACAGCCGGGACCAACGGCTTAACGTGCTTTCCGAGGCTCGGAGGAAACTCGGTATGTTGAAATGGTCACCCATCCACGAACCGACCCCGTCAAGCGTTGCTTAACCTTGATGATCGACCCGTGCGGCTGTTATTATTTAGCCACGAGCTCATCTTCTTATGGGATATTAAATCCTAAAGTTCGTACTGAACCAAATGTTGAAACTACCGCCAATAGGAAACTCATTAACTACTTTTTTACAAGTTGCCTAGTGATAGTGCTAGATGTAATCTCTAACAACTCAGTGGTCAAACATGAACACTCTTAAATTTTGAAATAGCATCTCTTCACTAGAGAACATTTGACCTCACTATCGAAATAAAATAGAAGCGACTCACCGAGTATTCCATTCCAAACTTGCGAGCGCTTGACCTCACAGCTGTTGTCATAACGTTCGGCTACCACCAGCGAACTACTAGCTTGCCGTTCCTCTTAACCTCTGAGATGTTAACACGTCAGCCATCGCATACAGCAACTGAACCGCTTGCCTGCAGCAGGGGCTCCACTGCGACGCAATATGGTATCTGAAACGTGAAAAACATTACGAGAGTATATGTTCACACAGTTATTTTAACCATACACAACTTTGATGGAAATTAACCAGTGCAGCGGTGTAGTAAACTAAACCGGCACAGCAAAATGGGTTATTGTGGACATGAACCACACATTACAGGGTCCTAAGTGTCCTGGTAGGTATATGGGCTTTAGAGAATCCAATGAATGCCATAGCATTTTAAGTCGCAATTAACGAGTCCTGGTAGGGTTTACCACCTTTTAAATAGTTTCCGACCACAAAAGAAGAATACTATGCTTCTTCTCAAACTTAGTTAACTCTCACTACATGAAACTATCACACTACAAAACTAAACCAAATATTTCATTTAGAATTGTCATAATTTCCAGACTGAAATGTAAGGTAGGTACGTCACTGTCACCATATCGTTCTAAACAATGATAGTCAGCCAAGGCCAGCCAAGGGTTATTGTCAGTGATAGTAGAACAATAACCCTTCAACAACACCAAAACTTGACTATTGATTGTAACTAAAGTGAAATTATGAACTGACACGGGCCTCCCCGACGATCCACTGACCGCCATACCGTACACAAAATCAGAATCTTGATTAATGATTACTCTTGGCCATAGTCATAACAAAATGAAAACGACTCACCAGATTGGCATAAAGATCAGTGTGTATGGATCTTTCCACACGTCCACACGCTCCTCTTTGACCTGTCCAGCTCCTTGGTTGTTGCTAGCCTCCTTATTGCTCCGCTCCAGACTGGTTTTTCATCATTTAAAACTGAGGGTAGTCGCAACTGACAACACGATTTTTTTTACAAGAATGTAACCGACATTTTCACTAGCTTTGTTTTTAAGTGTGATCTCATTAGCACGACCGAATCCCACTTCTGATGTCGCATCAAGGCTGGCCGATAGATGTAAACCATCGGGAAATCAGGATGTATTCCCTTAGGTTAAGACATCGTGTGTGGGCAGGTCGGTGGTTATAATCGTGCAAATGAAATCACATAAGTTATTCGATACACTGGGTTTATTCAAATAGACACAAGTTACATTCTTGCTTACTAATATTACGGATCGACACTGATTCTACGACGTCTTAGCTCTACGGCTGTCAGTACTCAACTGACTCAACCGCTCTATTCTGCACCACGCTAGTGCTTATAAAAGCGCGCCAATGCGCAGTTGCTCTTGATTGCCGCTAGGGGCGTGCTTGTGATTTGACTTTACGTCCATACTATTGACTAAACCCGACAAATATATCTTTATCTTTAAAATATTGGGCTTTTCAATCTATAATTTCTCAGTAGCAGCTTGGAGTTCAAAATCAAAATCCTTTTTTTTATTTTACATAGGCCTACCTATCGGGTTAGCCGTTTCCTATGGAGAAGAACCGGCAAGAAACTCCATGGTTACTCTTTTAAAAATTTGTTTGTTTTTACAATATTTCCATGTTACAGCATTAGTACTTGGATATGGGGGTACAACGTAGGCCCGACAATCACATCACATCACATCATCAGCCTATTAATGTTCCCACTGCTGGGACACAGGCCTCCTCTCTGTGAGAGGGAATGGGCCGTAATCCACCACGCGGGCCCAGTGCGGGTGGTGGATGTCACATGTCTTCGAATTTTAGGTTCTAGGACATGCCGGTTTAATCACGATGTTTTCCTTCACCGTTTTGAGAGCAGTGGTGATGAAATAACGAACCCACGACCTACAACTTGTAAGTCGCGGCTGATACCACTGGGCCACCACTGCTCCGACAATAAGTCGTACGAAATTTAAAAAAAATGTAAATCGAAATAAAAAGTTAACAAATGTTAACAATCATCTAGAAATCTAGAAGGCCTACAATGTTCACACATTCACAAAACAATCGGTAAAAGAATCTATACAAAGGTAGTTAGTATTCATGCACGGTTGATGACAATAAGCTCACCCACTTTTACATGGGACCCCAATCCTTCGCAGAATACAGGCACGATATTATGTTTTGTAAATAATAAAATATTAATATCGTTTATTTATATCATAAGGAAAGTCATTTATGTAAATCGTAAAAAGCGGTGGTCCTAATATACTTCCCTGTGGAACTCCGTAGACAATATTACGTTCCTCAGAATGAAATATTTCTTCTCTTTTAGTGTTTATGTTTATTCTGCTTATTTCGGTTATTTGTATTCTGTTGTTTAGGTACCATTTAAAGAGCTCAATAACGTTCCCTCTAATACCATAAGCATCAAGCTTTTTCAGTAAAATGTTATGGTCCACGCTATCAAATGCATATTTAAATAATCTCTGAAACTATATTTTGCGAAACAGCCCTCATTCTGTTTTACACATTCATCGTATGTTGTATTGTAACCAAACGTAACCCTCGTCAAGTGATCTAATTCCCGTCATTTATTGATTTAATCGAGCTGTCTACTAAAAGCTTGAAACCCGACTTTAAACCTAGATCAACAAAATTAGGCTTTTTTCAGTCGATTTATAACTTTATTTTATTAGAACCTTTTTAATTTTACAGTAGAGCCTTACAGTCTATTTATCAATTAGCTTATAGTTACTTTAGAGGAGGCTTTTACACGAGAGTGACTTAAATATGTATTTTAATTCAATAAAATTTAATATCTTATTGATATACAATCATAATAACTAATTTAATAACCAATGTTCAACATCTAATTTATAAATCAATTGTAATTCAATAATCAATTTAATATTATGATTCAGGATTTAGTGTTCAACTTTGATATGACACTTTTAGATTTAATTTTCAAATTTGATTCAATATTTCTTGATATCATAGCAATATTTGAATGTTCAAATTATTTAATATCATCTAATTAAAAGCAATCAAGGCCCATGAAGATGGATATTATTATTATTTGTTTTTTTACTTGAATGAAATGAAATGCATGTACGGAATTAATAAAGATATTTTGTTATTATTTTTAAACCTACTGTAGGGATATAAAACATAGTAAAAAAATTTTAAAAATCCTGATAATTATAAATCCTGAAATATGTTACTGATATATTTACTTCAAGCTAGAAACTACGCCAGAAATGGTCTTAAATACAAAAAGGCTAAACATTATTTATCGTGTCTGCAAAGTTTTACCAACATACTCAAAGTACCTTTACATAATATTTCGTCTACATTACAAGGGTAAATGATATTCATTTAAATAAGCAACTGGTTACTCAGCTTACAGTTAGGAACTCACAGTAAGCTACAATAAATCAATCTGCTAAGCCTTGTTCCAACTATATTGGGGTCGACTACCAGTATTTTATATTGAGCGACTGCATATCTGACCACCATAACCCAGTAACTGGGTAATATTAAATCCCTTGGCAAAACCGGTTTCAGTTTTCCTGGCATCTATTTATCCGTAACGACCTTTGATCAATTATACACTAGTTACACAATCCCATACAAAACTTCTTTTTAAAACTGTCGCCAATTGTGTTTACGTAATTCTAAGAATTCTATTTGAAATAAATATACATTAAAGCAAATCCAACTTTAAATGCAATGCTTAAAGTTTTACGACCTTTCTTCGCTGCTCAACAATAAATAACAAATTTAATCTTACGCACTTGTTTTAAAGTCTAAATTAAAAACTGCCAGAACAGTCGATATTTGTTACAATAGATGGCGCGATGTCGACGCAAACGTTGGTCAAAATATATAATATTTGGTAATTGATTCATGGTTTTTATTTTATGACAACTTACCGAAAAAAATTATATTCCTTCCAAAATCTCGGTGTTACGTTGGTTATTTGCACAATTTTTGAACGCACGCTGCGGCATTTTGACGTCTTAATGTTGGCTATGATTGGACCATACTTATTTGAAATAAGACCACGACCGTATTTGTACTCTTATTTTTCGGTCGGTTTTTGAAGCACTTACTGGTCATTTAGTGTATTATTTATTTATTTATTATTTATTTAAAACTTCATGCACAAAGGTACAATGGCGGACTTAATGCCTGGTGGAATTATTGAATGAAGGCAACGACTATCAAAGATCTACAAATGCCAACCAAAGCAGCTACAAGTGCAAAACTTCTAAAAGTAAGTAGGTAACAGTCTAGAAACAACTTTATATACATCTAGTATCTATGAACTTAACAAAATTGTATCTGTACGGAATCCAAAGCCCATTCACAATTGTCTGTTTGTAAAAGTTTTCACAGTATTTTCCTGACTGGCGGCCACGGTACGAGTATTTGAGCAAGAAAACCGAAGTGAATGTACACAGAAGCTCCTTAGAAATCCTGTTAGCCTGGTACTCTCGATAAAATACTTACCTAGCTCAAAGAAGGTACTTAAGGTATAAATAAATTCTTTAGCTATCTTCGATCTAGAATTGTATTCCCAGTCTAATAAATTCAATCCCTTTCTCAAACTTGCTAACCCTTAAATCACTAACACTAAATATTATAAAATAATGTGCCCTGCTGCGTCTGGCCAAAATAAACTCAAAAACTACTGAACGGATTTTCATGCGGCAACGGAAACGAGGCAGGTTTTTGTGTATAACGTGCGAAGTCGGGGCGGGTTGCTAGTAGTCAATAAAGGAAGAAAATGTTATTTTAAACCGAAATATTATAAAAAAAACCCTTTACTATGTTTTATTCTTTCTGTAGCTTCGGTTTCGTAGCCTTCCCCACAGGAATCTAAAACTCTTTGATACCCAAAATATTGTGGCTATACAGAATGAGTTTTACAAGTGGTTGTGCATGGCCATATCTGAAAATATTAGGAACAGCAAAAAACACTCGGGTATCGTTTTTGAAGAATTAGATTTTAAAAAAAATCTATATTCCTAGCCAGGAATGTCACGGTTATTGGCCGTTAGACATTACTCGAGGACCGCTTTTCTGAAAGACATGACGCCTCTATTTTAAATAGTGTGCTCTGATTTGATTTTTGTTTAGTTTCGCACCACAAGCCAAAAAAAAAAAAAAAACTATTACTTACTATTTAAAACGCAATTTTAAATAGTATTCCATTTCAAATTGGGCTTTTTTTTATTATTGATAGGCTCGCGCTTGACCACTATCTCACCTGATGGTAAGTGATGATGTAGTCGACGATGTAGCGCGCTTACCTAGAAGACACCTATTCACTCTTGACTTAAAGACTCCCAGGTTTTAGCTCTCAGGAAATACAGACTCCGGCAGGGAATTCCACTCCTTAGCTGTACGCATAATGAAAGTATTCCCAAAACGTTTGGTGCGTATGGGTGGGATGTCCACCATGTACCGATGACACATCGCCGTACGTCTTGTAGTCCGATGATGGAAAGGGCTGGGAGGAATTAGTTCATGCAATTCCAACGCACACTCCCCGAAATGTAACCGATAAAAAACCGACAGACTGGTAACTTGGCGCCGATGTTCAAGGCTCTGGAGCCTAGACTCGACCAATATCTCATTGCCGATGAGCCTCTTGGCCCGCTTTTCGATCGACTCTAGTGCATCCAGCTGGTACTTGGCAGATCCGTCCCAGAGGTGAGAGCAGTACTCTATGCATGACCGAACTTGCGCTTGATACAAGTTGAGCAGCTGTTCTGGCGTGAAGTACCGTCTCACCTTTGCAAGGATCCCCAACTTTTTGGCAGCCAGTTGAGCTTTTGCCTCAATGAATGGACCAAAATTGTGGGTCGATGTCAACGTAACGCCAAGAAGCTCGAGATGGTCCGTTATCGGCACTCTGTATTAAAAGTACGTATATACGATACTTAGTTACGTGATTCCTACTCTCGTGAAGGTTTCAAGATAGGAATTATATAAGTACTATTTGCTCGATACATCCCGCACACTGGACGGTAAAATACCCAATAACAACCTCATTGACTGACTAGTGGCTAATCTATTCACCATTCAAGACATAACCTTAAACCATACTTCGTGCCAACACAAAAAACATTCAATCACCCAAACTGATATCATCTAGAACAGCCATGACGGTTCTCTTTTCACATGCCGGACGTCCGGCGCCGGATATCCGTGCGCTACTTCACCGCTCACACGTCTCCGGTTCCCGTCCGGTATTAAATATACTCTCAGTGACTCACTTTCATGTAAGTATGAGATTTAAAGGCTAAAGTCGACCGTCCAGTGATGCGAAAGATATATACGGAGACGTTGGCCATGATAGCTTCGCTTTTTATTTGTTTTTATCTTGGCAATAGGAAAAATGCCAATTCTATTAAGTCCGTCAGTGAGATTGTTTGAAACCAAATCGTTTTGTTGCAACACTGAGTCAACCGACTGTCATCGATTTTCGACAGTTGTGAGTTGACGGTTGACAGGTGTCATTAAGGCGGCGCGTCCCCGAGCAAAACGCCGCGCTAGTCGAATTTTGTGCAGTTTTTAAGAGCTATCTACTCTTTATTTAAAAAGAAATATCAATTAATAAAAATACATAAAATTTCTACATAATGTTGATCCTAAAATTGTAGTACACTTTTTTTTTTAAAGATGTATATGTGTCACTAATCTCCTTCCAACGAAACCATAAAAATGTGAAATAATTATTGATAGCATGCATCTCCTCGTAAAGTATTCATTAATTATTTTTTATACTAACACTAATGGATAGACAATTTGATAACGAACATTTTGTAAGTTTTATTTTTTTCAAAAGACCAGTATTCGATTTTATAAAGATTTTATTCTAAAATCTGGGCGTATTCACTACCGTAATTCATGCGCCACCAGTGCCGCTAGGCCAATAGGAATGCTCATATCTCATGCTGATTTTTTGGTCAGGGCACGGCCTTAATAGTCTAGAAAATTTTATGTGAACTTGTGCAACGAGAAATATAGGGGTAGTATACCCCTATTTATAATAGACCCCTTCTTCTGCTTTAGCTTTCCTTTGAAAAAAAAACAAATTAACACTTTAACCCGGCAAAAAATCTTCATTGATTTTGAAAAGTAATTGTATTTGACAAAATGAGTTCTAGGTACCATTTAGTTTTAATGTCCACGCATTACAACTAGGCATTGATGGACTTACGTATGTGGGCCGAGGCGAGTTCGTCCATCAATGCCTCTTTTGCTGGCCGCTGCAGTACAAGTAATGTACTATTGTAAATTGCCTTTCATTCATCATCTCAACATGACCAAACCATTTAAGCACACTGTTTTCGAATTATCTCACTACATCTTCTTGTTCTTTTTATAATGTCGTGGTGGCCCAGTTGCTAAGACCTCGCCGCTCGTGGTTTCAAATCCGAGCAAGTACCAATGTGTCTTTTTCAAATTCATATGTACTTTCATATCTGCTTTAAGTTTATCTTGGACATCACAAGCAACGGTGAAGGAAAACAACGTGAGGAAACCTGGACTTATATGGTTAATGTAAGTCTGAAATTGCCAAGCCAGAGGCGGCTTAATTAACTCTGACACCAGAGGTGACCACATCCTCACACGAAAAAGAAGAAGACTATATCTTCTTTTAAATCACAATGAAGAAATAACAATGTCTGATACATTTGACTAGTTTGGAAGTAAAATAAATTAGCTGATAGCTCTTAATGGGACTGCGTCCTTAGTACGAAGATCTAAACCGGATCACCGGTACGGAACGACATGCGATTTGAACGAAGCTTTGATAGCAAGGTTCGACCATTACTGGAATATAAAATATGGTTCCACGATTTGCAATCGAGAATATATTAATGCTATTCACATTAATAATCGTAGTCATAAAAATATTTCATGTTGAAAATTGTATCTGGATACTTAGGAGTTACTAAGGGTCGGTTTCTCAATTGAGAAATTGGAATTGAGAAAGATTTATTTATTTATTTATATACACTTTATTGTACACCATAATAAACAAGAAAAAAGAAACTTAATACTAAAAACATACAATGGGCGGCCTTATCGCATTCCGCGATCTCTTCCAGGCAACCTGGAATGGACAGAGATTACCTGGACATGACATGGGGTTGTCAGTGTTGCGACAATACCAACAATGAACATAATATTTATACAATAATACTTACTAGAAACAAAAATACATACATATGCTAAATAGTAGATACATAAATACATACATACTTAATATATGTCATGAAAATAAATGACGTACAATGTCAAAAAACCAAGAGCACAATCACAGCGACAATTAATATTCTTTGACAAGTTTTTTAAATACAGGCAAAAACTGAGCACGTTTTATTGAGTCAGGCAATGCATTCCACAGACGAGCAGCCTGGACAGTAAAAGATTTATCCATGAAAGTTGTGGAATGCACTGGCATTTTAAGTCTCAAGTTATCTGATGACCTTAGAGATTTTGTGTGGGAATCGCAAATAAATTGAAAACGATCCTTCAGGTAAAGAGGGGTGGAAGGAGTAAAGAGCACATTAAACAAAAGAGAAAAAATATGAGCATTCCGGCGAAGGCGAATTGGCAACCACTTGAGCTTTACACGAAATTCGGAAACATGTTTATATTTGCGCAATCCAAATATGAACCTTATACAAAAATTTGGAAGCCGCTCAAGTTTATCGAGTTGTTCTTGAGTAAGATCAAGGTAGCTGGCATCAGCATAATCAAGGATGGGAAGAAGAAGAGATCGTGCAAGCGCAATCTTAGTGGCAGTCGGAAGAAAGTTACGCAGTCTCCTCAAAGTTGCAGCAGATGAAAACAACTTGCGGCTGTCAATGAGTATCCCCAAGTTTTTAACATTCTTACTGAGGGGAATTACTGAATTGTCAAAAAGAACTTGGGGAAGACACGTCCAGTCAATCCTAGAAACCATTCTAGAACTGCCCACTACAACTACCTGCGTCTTTACAGGGTTGACCATAAGCCCATACCTCTTGCTCCAATCGCAAATGCGAGCCAGATCAAGATTAATGGTAGCTATAGCCTCAGACAGCTTTCCGAGAGGACCTCGCGAGAATAATTGCAGATCGTCTGCATAAAGATGGTAGGAAGAAATTAGTTCATAGAAGATTGAGTTTATAAAAACTGCGAAAAGTAAAGGGGATAAAACGCCACCCTGTGGTACCCCGGCAGAAGTACTACACCAGGAAGACAACTTCTCTCCGATGTTAATACGTTGCCGGCGCCCGAACAGGTAACTACGAAACCAGTCAACCACCGATGGAGATATATTAAGAGAGCATAGAATGCCAAGCAAAACATCGAAATCAACAGTATTAAAAGCATTACTGAAATCCAGCAATGCCAAGACCGTGAGATTACTGCTTTCCATGGCTGACCGAATATCATCCGTCATACAAAAATTTTGAAGCCGCTCAAGTTTATCGAGTTGTTCTTGAGTAAGGTCAAGATAGCTGGCATCAGCATAATCAAGGATGGGAAGAAGAAGAGATTGTGCAAGCGCAATCTTAAAGATTCAGACTCTTCTTTAATACTAAAGATTAACAGGTTTTAGTATAGTTTGACTAGCAAGCAGTTTCAAATTCTTAATTCAGAAATCGGATGTTAAACGTAGATAAGAGGGAATTAAAATTTTTCGGGCATCTGTGTTTCCCGTTAGCCATAGGTTCCCCTATGGCTAACGGGAAACAGGATCTGTCCTCTGTCCAGAGTGAATAGGATACTTCCAGGTACCTCTGGTACAGTGGACCATCGCCAAAGCCGACCACAGGTGCAACAGTGGTAAACGCGAGCCAAACAACAATAGTTACAATCTTGGGGTATTTATGTCAAGAGTGAATAGGTTACTTCTTGGCAAGTGTGCTTCACCGTCGACCACATCATCACTTACTATTAAGCGAGATAGTGGTCAAGCGCGAGCCTGTCGTTAAATAAAAAAAACTGCAAAAATGTTTTGTATTCACTTTGAGTAGTCACTTTGTTAGACACTAGGAAGAAAAACTGCCTCGTCAATCACCTATTATAGATAACACACACCAAATAGGTTGGGTAGGGTAGAATAGATGGACCACTTTTTCCGCACAAAGACTCCTTTTTGGTTCGTTGTGCGTCCAAACAGGAGTCCTGCCTAATTGCGTAAGTGAATTATGAAAAACGGGACCCTATTACTAAGACTCCGCGGTCCGTCTATCAGTCTGTCACCAGGCTGTATTTCATGAACTGCGATATCTAGACAGTTGAAATTTTCACAGATGATGTATTTCTGTTGCCACTATAACAACAAATACAATGCCGCCATAAAAACAGAATAAAATAAATATTTAAGAGCATACAACAAAAGTGATTTTTTCGCCGTTTATTGCGATAATGGTACGAAACACTTCGTGCGCGAGTCCGACTCGCACTTGGCCGGTTTTTTATTAATACCTAATTCCTCGCAAAAATTTGGCTGGTCATTGAAAATGAACCTGGTATATTGAGGTCGGCTTCCAGTCTAACCGTGTGCAGCTGAGTAGGTAACAGTGTTTTACATGGAGCTATTGCCTATCTGACCCCCGAGTCGGATCCGGTTCCGGTGATCGTAACGCGAACACGTACGTCATTGCTCTCCGAAAACAAAAATCAATATCAGTGAAAATAGTGCTAGTTTAAAGTGTATAAACGGAAAATCCTTCAAAAGAGGCAAAAAACAATATTGTAAAGTGATCACTGTGCAAAAAAACACTCGATAAAGAATATATCAGTAAAAACTATTCATCAACTTAACCTAAAAGTGCAAATCATCCGGCATAACTGTCAAGTGATAAAATCATTTTGACACGAACAACGAGTGTTTCCAGCACAAATAAACTCATCTAAAAACCGAAACTAGTGCTGTGGCTTAACAAAACATACTAAATCAACTCAACTTAAAATACCAACATAATGGAAAAAAGCATGGAAATCCTTCTGTCAAAATTAGACGAAAAGTTAAATCAACAAACAAAACTTATAACAGCGTCTGTGACAAAAAACGTATTGGAGGCGATAGATGAGAGAATTAAAACTATAACTGAGGAAAACACCATACTTAAGTCTAAAGTATCTAAATTGGAGCAAAAACTTGATAACTTGGACAGGGAGAAAAGAAAATTCAACATAGTCATGTATGGCATCGAAGAGATAGGGAAACCAGAATCAGAGTTAATAGACAGCGTCAAGCATATAATAAAAGAATCAGGTATCCAATTAGACAGTCAGGAAATCAGTAACATTTATAGAATTGGCAAGAGTTACAACAATAAAAACCGCCCCATTGTAATTTCCATCACATCAACATGGAAAAAACATTTGATTCTGAAAAATAAATCCAATCTTCCACAAGGCATAAATATCAAAGAAGATTATTCCAAAGAAGTACTCGAAAAGAGGAAGCAGTTACAACTACAAGTGGAAGAAGAAAGGAAGAAAGGAAACTTAGCTTTTATAAAGTACGACAAACTGATAGTTAAAAAACCAACAGATATAAACAGGGAAAAACGGAAAAGAGAAGTCGCTGTCTCACCTAACTCACCAACCCACAAGAAAGTAAACACAAAAGAAATCCCAATACCCTCAAGTAACAAAAGAACAGTAAAAGAAACCATAAAACCCAGCATCCTTAATTATGTTGAACGTGGTGGACCATCTTCACGACCAGCGACCCCAAAAAACTTCTAATGACCACCGGCACCCGGAACCAAACAAACTTGAAAACCTCAACATTGTTCAAATCAACTCCTGAAAAATACACCCCAAGCCGGCTGGTCACCGTGGGGGAAGATGACCGCCACCTTCCAGCAAATGAAACATCCAAAAAACGAGCAAACAAAATCTACATAGCCACCCTGAATACCCTCTCATTAAGAACAACAGAAAAACTTCTTGAATTGGAAAAAGCTTTGGATAACGTTAATTGGGACATCCTCGGCATGAGTGAAATTAGACGAATAGGAAACCAAATAGAAGAACATGAGAACTACATTCTGTACTACATAGGTGAAACTAAGGGGCAACATGGAGTAGGTTTTATGGTGAAGAAGCATTTTAAGAATCAAATCTTAGAATTCAAGGGCATATCTGAAAGAATCGCCGTGCTGAACATCCACTTTCCAGGTTACAAAAACAGTTGGACCATAGTGCAAATCTACGCACCAACAGAAGCAGCAGAAGAATCTGTTAAAGATGAGTTCTACAATCAGCTTTCAACTACATTGGAGACAGCCCATAAAAACATAATTGTCATGGGCGACTTTAATGGCAAAATAGGTAAACAGAACCAAGGAGAAGAATCAGTAGTTGGAATCTATAGCACAGGGAGAAGAAGCAAGAACGGTAAAAGAATAGTAAATATGGCCTTCGAGAACAACTTAACCATTATGAACAGCCTTTTCAAGAAAAAATCGGCTAAAAAATGGACCTGGATATCACCCGACGGGACGTACCGAAATGAAATAGACTTCATAACAAGCAATCAACCCAAATCATTCCTAAATGTAAACATAGTTAACAATCTTAACTTTAATACCAACCACCGCATGGTCAGAGCAACCCTGTTACACAAACAACAAAAGAAACAAAGAAATCACTACAACCAAAAAGGGTGTGCATTGACATCATACAGTGGATCATCAAATGAAATAGAAATTGAAGAATTAAACTGTACACAGGCAATCTACAATAAAGAAATAAACACCATGTATGGTATGAAAAAGAAAATGGCAGCAAACAAAGATACACTAACTCCTAAGACAATAGACCTCATACAGAAAAGGAAAGAGTTACTCCTAAACAGAAGAGATAAAACTACACTCCAAGAAATAACTAAATTAAGTAAAGAAATTAGCCGCAATATAAAACAAGATAAACTAAACAAAAGAATTGAATGTATTAAACGCCACATAACCAAAACAGGAGGAATTAACAAAGCATTAAAAGAACTAAGAGAGGAGAAGCTATGGATACCAAAATTTAAAAATATAAAGGAAGAACAAGAAACTAGGAGACAGCCAATTCTGAAGATTGCAACAGATTATTACCGCAAACTATACTCTACCCAAATTACATTAAAAGCCAACATAGACCTTAAAGACAACACTGAACAAGTTCCCCCAATCCTTGAAAGCGAAGTTCAGTACGCAGTCATGACCCAGAGAAACGAAAAAGCTTCCGGAACTGATCACATATCCAATGAGATGATGAAAGTGTCATTGCCCGAAACCTCAGCAAGACTAACCAAATTATTCAACCTTATTTTAGAGACAGAAAACATACCCATCCAATGGACAATAAGTTCTATAATTCTGATTCATAAGAAGGGAGACCGATCAGATATAGGAAACTACCGCCCTATAAGCCTGATGTCCAATTTATACAAGGTGTTTGCAAAGATAATACTAAAGCGCATTAGCAAAAGCCTGGACGATGAACAACCAAGAGAACAGGCTGGTTTTAGATCAGGATTTTCCACTTTAGATCACATCCAAGTCATGAAACAGCTTATTGAAAAAAGTAAGGAATATAACTACTCACTATATATAGCCTTTATTGACTACAATAAAGCATTTGACTCTCTGGAGCACCAATCCATATGGGCTGCCCTAAGAAACCAAGGAATTGACAAGAAATACATAAGGATTATAAAAAATGTATACACAAACAGCACGGCACGAATAAAGCTAGAAAAAGAGGGGGAAACTTTCCCAATACACAGAGGCGTGAGACAGGGTGATCCACTCTCACCAAAACTTTTCTCTTCGGTACTAGAAGAAGTCTTCAGGAAGCTCGATTGGGATGATATGGGAATAAACATTAATGGAACAACCCTAAACCACCTGAGATTCGCTGATGACATCATACTCATAACAGATAACCCAGAAAGTCTTCAAACCATGCTCCAGGACCTGGCACAAGAAAGCAAAAAGGTGGGCCTAACAATGAACAAATCTAAGACAAAAATTATTACAAACAGATCCCAAGAAGCCATAAAACTAGAAGGGGAGGAAATAGCATATGTAGATTCCTATATTTACTTGGGCCAGTTAATATCCTTCAAAGACCAGATGGATTTGGAGATAGAGAGACGGGTTGCCAATTCATGGAAAAGGTTCTGGACTCTTAAAGAGGTAATGAAAAGCAAACAATACAACATTGCAATTAAAAGAAGAATATACAACACATGTATATTACCTATACTCACTTACGGATGCCCTACATGGTCAAATACAAAAAAGCAAGACCAAAAGTTGACAATATGCCAAAGAGCCATGGAAAGGAGCATGCTAGGGTTTACTAAAAGAGACAGGAAAAGGGCCACTGACATACGACTCAAAACAAAAATAGAAGACGCTGTTACAAAAACTAGAAAGCTCAAGTGGGGTTGGGTGGGTCATATGCTCCGGGAAAATAAGAACAAGTGGACAAAGAACATAACAGAATGGACTCCTAGATATATAACAAAGCGGAAAAGAGGAAGACAAAGAAAGCGCTGGTCTGATGACATAAAAGGGATAGCGGGTCCACTATGGCACCGAACTGCTAGAATTAGAGAGGAGTGGAAAATGCTGGAAGAGGCCTTCGTGTCACGCTGACACGCCGACACTCACACAGAGACTGTTGGCAACATAGGCTATAATAATAATAATAATAATAATTCCTCGCAAAAATTTGGCTGGTCATTGAAAATGAACCTGGTATATTGAGGTCGGCTTCCAGTCTAACCGTGTGCAGCTGAGTAGGTAACAGTGTTTTACATGGAGCTATTGCCTATCTGACCCCTACTCGAAACCCCTTGCCACGACTGGTGTCAGGTTTCCTGGCTGCCGACTATCCGTAACGACTGTTAAAGTTCTACAAACAGCAGTCGGGACCAACACCTTAACTTGCAAAGCATGTAAGTATGTAAAAACTTCTCCAGTATTGCTATTAATACAACCTTATCCAAAAATTGTAAAGCTGCTAGAACTTCAACATAGTCCAAAAATTAGGGCGTCCTGAATGCACACCCGAAAATATTCAAGAAACGCCAAACTAACAACTTCTAAACCTTATCTTAAAACTCAAAGCTTAGGAAACCTCAAAAATGTTACAAGATAGAACTAAACTAGAAATAAAAATGCTTGAAAATATGGCGCTGAACGTGAAAATGGCTTCATCTAAGCCGTTCGACAATGGCTATATCTTTTATACGTCTTCACTGGTCGTCCCTTCGATCCGGACTGGCCGCCACAATCGCAAATCACATTATATGGAGCCCGGCACTGTGCAATGGAGGTTAGAGTATTGATTAGGCAAGCTATCTTTCCTACTTCCGTATTAGTACTACTCCCAATCATCAATCATTATCATCAATCATCAATACATACAATAAATCTGTAAAAAAGCCGTTTTTATACATCGAAAGTTTAAAAAATAAATAACCATCAGAATCCATTTCTAGCATTTTAGGATTTTTTGTCCGTTTATCTGTTTATTTGTGCGCGCATCACGTAAAATGTACGAAACCAATGTAGATATTTTTTAATAATAAAAAAATGTGCGTAACTTGGAGTATTTGTTTTTGTTTCATCACAATCGGTTCACTCTATCAAAAGTTAGATGAATTTAAAGTGTTCAAGAAGTAAAATTATCACAACACACTCATTTCAGATATACTCGGACAGTTTAACTGGATATTCGATAGATGGCGTTGTACGTTTGAAGTCCATTTTCTGAATGGCGGTGTTAAGATTCTCCGCGAAGGAACGATCGAAGACAAATAATTAGTAGGTAGGTAAGTAGGGTAGGCACGCAGGTAAGTAGGTTAGGGTAGGCAGTCAGTTGACGGGAGCGAAGCCGCGGGCACAGCCAGCCAGTCACATATTTACTATACTATTACTATATATATATATATATATATCCATAAATATATAAAAGAGAAAGTATGTATTTATATTCCTTATAGACTCTGAAAAGGCTGGACCGATTTAAATGAAATTTTCAGACAATCTTTAGATTGACCCCGCGGATAATCTTGTAAAGTTTGGTGGCGGTCGGAGCATTTTTTTTTACTTTGAATGCGGGCGAAGCCGCGGGCTGAAGCTAGTAATAATAATATAATAATAATAATATGATAAAGAGGAAAGATTTGTTTTGTTTGTTAGTTTGTACTGAATAGGCTCCGAAATTACTGGACCGATTTTAAATATTTTTGCACCAATAAAAAGCTAAATTATCAAGAAGTAACTTCGGCTGTAATTTATTGTCAAAAACATTAGAGATTCTTAAGAAAATTGCAATAATGTAACCCAAAGTGGTAATTTTTTGCCTATAAAATTAATTATTTGGGATGAGTTGACGATACATAAAATTATGTACTACATGATTAAAGTACTCATTATTACCTACAAAAAAGTCCGCAAGGGTTATATATCTTAACTGTCATAGTTATGTCACAATAGCAGCTTTTTTGTTCTAAAATTTAATTAGATAGCCGGTAGAAACAATTTGGTTAAATTTGTATCGTAGTATTAATTCTTATTCAAATAGCAACTAGCTCTGTCCGCGGCTTCGCTCCCGTCATCTGCCTGCCAACCCTACCATACTTATCAGCCTGCCTGCCTACCCCACATGCGCAAAAATATACATACTACATACCAATTTTTTTTCTAAGGTCATTCTTTCGCGTAAAATCTTAACACCGCGATTCAGAAAATGACTTTAAATGCACAACGCCATCTATCGAATAGTGAGTTCAACTGTCCGAGTAACTGAATTGCGTGAGCTGTGATAATTTTACTTCTTGAACACTTTAAATTCATCTAACTTTTGATAGAGTGAACCGATTGCGATGAAACAAAAACTAAGTAATTCTTCAAGATACGCACATATGTTATGCATAAAAGTTATCTACATTGGTTTCGTACATTTCACGTGATGCGTGCACAAATAAACAGACAAAAATTCCAAAAATGCTAGAAATGGGTTCTGTTGGTTATCCTTTAACACCCTGGCTATTTTTTTTTGAATTTTTTTCGATGTACAAAAAATATTTTTCTACAGATTTATTATATGTATTGATGATGATAAATAGTTAACACGTTCGCTGTCGTAATTACTGAAACAATATTAAAAAGCCATTGTGTCTCGCTCGAGGCGAGATCTTGTACGGTAGGTAGGTTGGCAGGTAGGGTAGGTGGAAGTACGATAGGGTAGGTAGCCAGTTTACGGGACAGCTAGTATCTTTATCGCTCGCGGCTTTGCTCCCGTGGGCCACCCCACAGGTCCCGTTTTCGGGATAAAAAAATAGCCTATGTCACTCAGGAATAATGTATCTTTCTATTGTTGAAAGAATTTTTTAAATCGGTCCAGTAGTTTCGGAGCATATTCGGTACAAACAAACAAAAAAATATTTTCTCTTTATAATATTATGATTATTATAAATTATAATAGTATAGATAACTTCTGCCAGCGGCTTCGCCCGCGTGAAAACCCCCGTAGATCGAAGTCTCGTGTCTCGCGTGTCTCGTTCTCGTTACGTAAGATCAATCGGCGCTGCACAATGTGACAAATTAGTTACGAGTGTCGGGATATGCTGTACAATAATAACATTTTAGGGTTCCGTTCTAGTCTAGAATTATGTAAGTAATTTCGCAGCACATATGGAGTTTAACAGTCGGGACCCATTAAAAATCTAAACCAGCTGAAATCTTCCTACTAATATAAACTTTGTCTAAAGCCTCTGGACTTGTTTCATTCTTTTCAGTTTTTATTTAAAACCTACTTTTTACGCAGTCCGGTATATTGATTTTATAATTTGCTTTTGAGGAACGGGTCCTTAATAAAAAAACTTTTTTTACATTAAAATACTACCGACTTCCAAATAAGAAAACTACAAAGTGAAAAATAATTCTATTTTTGGAAGTCGGTGTCTTTGGTAGGTACCAATTTTTGGCGCAATGGACACAAAGTTATTTTTCACTTTGTAGTTTTCTTATTTGGAAGTCAGTAGTATTATTTTGTATTAAAGTTTTTTTTATGTTCTCTTTTTAGTTGTACCTACTTAATAGGCAAGTAGTTAAGTAAGGTACCTATAATGCCTGAATAGATTACTCAGAATATCATGAAACTGAACATAACCGGTGAAATGAGAGTGTACCAAGGCGAACTGTACACATCTGCGTACCCCTTTAGAGCGTACTGGCGTGATGTTATGTTATGAAATAGTATAAAATGGTATAAAATAAACAGACATGCGATTGCAGCAATCCCGAGAGATTTGTCGTTATTTATTGAAGAATCTGTTGTATATCTCCGAAGTTCTTCATCAGATCTTCACCAAATTAAAATGGGACCAATTTCGGAACATATTCTTTCAAACAAAAAAAGAATTCAAAATCGGTCTACAATTGAAGGAGATATCGGTGAACGAAAACAAAAAAAAAACAAATTCGAACATAGAACCTTCTCCTTTGTGGTAAGTCGGTTAAAAATAGAAAGTGTTTCTCTTAAAATATATTCTCACTGGCTTACAAAGTCCCACTCTATCTCCTTCATACTCCACAGTCGAACTCCTAACCGAAACTCTCGTAGATCGAAGGCCCGTGTCTCGTTACGTAAGATCAATCGGCGGTGCACAATGTGACGAGTTAGTTACGAGTTCCTGGTAACTATGTGCTGTACAATACTACCCGGAACCCGTAACTAAGTCGAACGGTTAAAGGGGGGGGGGGAAGTATTGTAGTGGAGTCTAACAATAGGATTTCAACTGGAGAAACCCAGCTTTATCCATAGTTTCTGAAATTATGGCAAACAGTTAAGTAACATGTAATTTAATATTTTCCCTTTTTTGGGTTCCGCACCCAAAGGGTAAATCCCTCTGTCTGGCTGTCTGTCTGTCCGTCTGTCACCAGGCTGTATCTCATGAACCGTGAGATAGCTAGATAGTTGAAATTTTCACAGATTAAACAAAATAAAATAAATATTTAAGTGGGGCTCCCATATAACAAACGTTTTGCTATAATGGTAAGGAGCCTTTCCTGCGCGAGTCCGACTCGCACTTGACCGGTTTTTTTTTTTTTTTTTTTTTTTTCTTCACGAAAACAACAAATGATTATGAAAATGTTTTTTTTTTTTTTTTTTAAGTTTTTCTGTCATAAATACACCTCATGAGTAAAAGGAACTGCATGTGACATGGCAGGCCTTCATGGCCCCCCCCGGTGGGTTCCCGCTTTGTCGAGGCGGGGGGGCTCAGTAACCGTGGCTTGGTCACCCACGGTGAAGCGAAGAGGAACCCGAGGAGGGGCCGCTCGTCAGGGCTTTTGCCGATTAAGCCGACGACGTAGCGGCCAACTAGTAGGTTGCGGTGCCGCTTGGTAACAGGCGACATCGCAACTGAGGCGGGCCGCGATGTCTTATGGAGATTCCCAGGTCCCATACGATATCGTGGCTGAGGGTTGGAGGCCGCGGCGGGAGAGGAGTGCCGGTATTGCGGTGCGCCGCTCTCCCTACCTTCCGCGGCCTAGACGGGGTCGCCACCGTTTGATGGCGGACGCGGTGGGGCCGCAGGGGAAGAGGAGTGTCGGTATTGCGTTAACCGCTCTCCCTATCCCCTGCGGCCGCAAAATGGTAGGTGGCGGGGCCATTGACCTCGACCCGTCACAGTGGGACCAAGGGTGCCATACACGGGGTCGTCTGTCACCCATGTGCTGAATTGGTCCCTGGGGTGGTCACGGCGTACAGTGTGTTCTGGTGCGCCGGTGATGGGGGGTACTCCCCCGAGGAGGGTCCGGTGACGGACAGCCGCGGCGGGTTCGCGGTGAGTGCTAACGCGTGCCCGTGTTCCCGCCATAAGCGGCACTGGAGGACACCGTGGAGTTTTAGTGGGTTAGAGTCCCACATAACTGCACTATCTCCCCGTGGTAGTGCAGTATGCATGAGCATTTCTCCACGAAAAAAAAAAAAAAAAAAAAAAAAAGGCCTTCATGGCGCTTGTTAACGATACAAATATATTTTTGACGTCTTTCGAAAAATCGGCACACATTGTGACGACTTAGTTACGAGTTCTGAGTAACTATGTACAGAAGTCATAGTGCGAGTTTTTACTCACGCTCAATTGCGTTAACGTAAACGTCAATTTGTATAGAAATTGGATAAGCGCCGTCTGGTGACGGCAAGGCAAAACCTCATTTTTTTGTATGCATTTTGACATAATAGATCGTTTACGTTATCACGAGTGAGTACGTTAAAAACTCGCACTAAGCTCAAATATATTGTTTACGTTATCACTAGTGAGTACGTTAAAAAACTCGGAATAAGCACACTGAGGCCTTAGTGCGAGTTTTTACTCACGCTCAGTCGCGTTAACGTAAACTACAATTTGTATTGAAATTGGATAAGCGCCGTCTGGGGACGGTAAGGAGAAACCTCTTTTTTGTATACATTTTGACATAAGAGATCGTTAACGTTATCACGAGTGAGTACGTTAAGAAACTCGCACTAAGCACACTGGTCTATATAGGGTCAACATCGGATGGCAGGGGGACGTATAATTGTAGTGTATTGGGTTTCAACAGTTCCTAGATGTGCGGTTTATTTATTTTCTTCCAACTATGCTTTAATTTCATCACAATCACACTAAAAACTCAGTACAAAGCGAGTCTTTAATGCTCTAGAGCAATAAAAATGTATGAAATTTCATTATTGCACAGTTTTTTTTTTATCGCACCAAAAGGTGCCAACCTCAGTGGATTAGCTCTATTCAGCCAGCCGATATCAATACTTTTTTTTTTACGTACGTATTATTCGTTTCTATCCTACTTGTTCCAAATTTAAAAAATGATTGCTGCTAACTCTGATTTAAAAATGAAAGAAATTTAAAAAAGTGATTTTCGACATCGCCGCGCCCATCTACTTCCCGTGATAACGACTTCATTGTAACAAATCAGCCAGGCCCATCTACCTCGTCTGATAATATTATTCAGTCCCAAGTTAAACAAACAAATATAAATTTGCCCAATAAAACTCTTAACCTTACGTTTAATAATTGCTCAAGTATAACTTTTAATTTCAATAATTAAACTTCTATTTTAACTGTTTGATATGAGTTTCTTTTATCTACTATTCCTATAGGTAATAGTTGAAAGAAAAGCAGATTATGCACCTCGCTTTAAGTAATTTATATAGCCCTCGTGCCTGTTAGATTAGAGCCCTCGCTAACGCTCGGGCTCTAAATCAGGCACTCGGTGCAATGATAAATTACTTTGTGCTCGATGCAATAATCTACTATTATTATCGGACTTAACGCCTTAGGCATTATCTACCAGTCAACCAAGGGGTTGATTATTATTGTGTTATAGAATTATGGTTATGGTATGTGAAGCTTTAAAATCAGCCTCCCAGGATGATATTATGCTATGTCGTTTGATAATTGGGCAAAAGTCCAGAATGTTTTTTTGGTCCCGATAGCTGCAGCTGACATAGATAGGAAAATGGGAGCTTGGAGGAACCCTTATTATGACTGTTATCTGGTTTTTAAAGCAAGGATTGAAAATATTATCTGGACAGACAGTTTCCTAGAAGGATTCAAAAAGAATTAATACTTACAGATTAATGAATGAGTTTCATACCTAATAGCACACCTCTTGTTACTATTCAAGGAATCCTATAATTCCTCATTCCTCTTTCTTGATTGATTGACTGAGAAATTCCAGATTGAAAACCAATTTTGCCTGACCTGGGCATCGAACCCAGGTCGTCAAGCTCATGTAGCGCTTGCGATCACTAGACTAACGAGATAGATAAGGCGTAGGTATATATTTCCCAATGTTAACGTAGTACTGGCAGTGCACCCGCTCGGAGCCAGAATAACAATATTGAACCTCATTTTGAACAGTTTTTTTTGCAAAATATTCTTTGATTTACATATGCTATTTCAGTTATGAAGAAATTCCATTCCATTTTTAAACATCCAAGTCGTTTTGGAGGAGTTCCAAAAGTTGCGAAAAATATCGTGATTTTAATATTTTTTTTACAGCGAAACTATTAGTAACACGACAAAACCATGTTTCACAAATACTGTACATGAATCAATAATAAATGTATATTTTTATATATATAGTTACTAAGGAAAGCATACTGCTTTAAAAAGTAGCCGGTTTATAGCACTAAAGCGGTAGAAGGCCCTTAACTGGCGAAATGAGGCGATATTTTAGGCGAATCTCTGCCCAGCCCTGCGGGAGATACAGGCTTGAAGAAATATTATGATAACGACATTAAATTAACCTTTGTTTCAGACTTTCTGTCTATATGTACAATGAAAATACATACAACGAGATATACGAAAAACAATACACACAATAAACAAAAAAATATATAAAAATAAATAAAATAGTTACAACACACAATAAGAATACAAACAATAAAATGACAAAAAATAAATGATAACACAGAAGGAGCAACACATGAGCTCTGATGAGGAGAAACTATTTATATAATTAAATATCACGCTTGTGTAGCTTTAAACTAATGCGGCGTTAAAATGGATAATTAAAATCATTAGCAGAACAATGGGTACGATATAAAGTAAATATATTCGTCTGGGTTGCCACCTGCCAAAGTCACACAGCGTAGTTGAAATATGTTCTATCCACACCACAGGAACAGCAAAAGATTCAGTCCGTATCGATTTTTAGCACGAGTATGCTAGATTCCATTTTTCTAATATAGTGGAAAAATAATGTACTTACATTAGAAACTACAATGGTCCTTGATTTGAAGTGTCTGCTTTCGGTCGTGTTAAATATTAGGATTTTTACGTAATAGATTTTAAGTAAACTTGAAGTACGACCCGTGTACAAGTTATCTATCTAGAGACAAAACCGTAATAAAAACTATGAATTAAAATAATTCCAATTCTTGAAAACTTCTCCTTACGATAATGCATTGCTCAAGAAGGGGGAGGTTATCAATTCGACTGTATATTTTTTTTTTATGTGTGTTACCTCAGAACTTTTAATGGTTGAACCGATTTTGACAATTCTTTTTTTATTTGGAAGCTAGTGCTAGCCATGTAGTCCCATTTAAATTCCATCAAGATCTGGTGTAGAACTTCGGAGACATACCTCAGAACACATCAAAAAATTATGGCAAATCACTCGGGATAGCTGCAATCGCATGTCTGTTTATTGTTTACACCATTTCATAACATAACATCACACTGGTACGCTCTAAAAGAGTACGCAGGTGTGAACAGTTCACCCTGATATACTCTCATTCCACCGGTTTTGTTTAAGTTTCATGTTTCTGGCATCACTTTGGGCATTATAGGTACACGAAAAAAGTGAAAAATAAAAATTTTACACAAAAAAATACAACCGACTTCCAAAATAAAACACTACAAAGTAAAAAATAACTTCAATTTCGGAAGTCGGTGTCAAAAAACGAAGAAACGAAAACAGGAACACCGACTTCCGAAATTGATGTAATTTTTCATTAATAATATCATTTTATTTAATACAGCCTGTTCTTTCCCACAGTAAGGCAAAGCCTTCCTTTTATCTTTCCATTCTATTTATAATTTCAACAAAGACTTCACCTTCTGCAATTTAACATCGTATGTTGAAACGAACAAAACTGCACTCAACTAGATATAACTGCAACGAGGCCAGTCCGAACCGCTTCAAACTGGAATGAACTGGATCTGACTAGTTTGAGCTGGTTTCGCGCAAAAGTTCTTTTTGTTTGTTCAAGTTCAGCTGTTTTGTGACCTGATGTCGACCCTGCTCTCGTTTCACACTATGGACAATGGATCTTTTTGATTGGAGAATTAAATATGGGAGGTATAATTTTGGCAAGTCGCCATTAATATGGGGTTAAATATATTATAATTTAGGTTGTACGAGTAATTACTACCAGAAGTGGTTATATCCTAGTTTCTAGTCGCAGTAACGAACTGTTGAAGTTGCGTTCGTCGATATGGAAATAATTCATAGTTGCGTACTTCGAGAAGACAATGATTCGTTGTAAAGTTCATCGCAATAACGTCGTGTCGAAGGTGCGTGCTTTAAAGTGCCGTACTGTCATGTCGGTATACCGTTCATTGGTATTTTGATCCTCGAAGTTCCGTCATCCAGTCCCTTATAGCAACTGCTAAAGTATTCGATTAGGTCATCATGAACATGTAGAATGCACACACTGTACTTACAAGAAGAAAAATCCCGCAATTTGCTATAATTTTTGACAGAACTACTTAATGAATGTGGCAATTCTAGGCTTGTGTTATTAGCCTGAAAAAGGCATAATCACATTATTAAGTCAATAATTAAAGTGCCTTGCAGTACCTAATTACACCAATCGAGCACATAAATACATAAGTCCAAGTTTTCCTCACGATGTTAACCATCTCCGTTGTCGGCGATGTCCAAGATAAACTTAGAAAGTACATACGAACCATAACCTCCTTAAGGCGCAGATACTCCTCGGTACCGTAGCTGATTTTAAAATGAGAATCACGTCTAAACGGCCGGTCGTATTTTTTTTGAAAAATATATGTTACATTAGACCATTTTCTTGATAATTCGATTTATGAACATTTTGAGTTATATTCATATAACATATTGTAATTAATTTGTAAAGTTATGTCTAACTCGGACAAAAGAACGACAATCGCACCAAATCCGCCTTTAATGAAATTTTCACCATCTCAAAGACAATTTAATTATCTAAATTTGGATCTATGGCCTTTTTTTTTAAGTCATAGAATAATAAGGAAAGTACAAAAATCTACTGAATTTTGGGTCGCGCGGGTGTGAAACGAGTGCGTGTTTTGTTCCCTCAAGGTCGTTGGCGACTGTCGAAGTCCTAAACCCTCATTTTAGCAGTGATACTGTTAACATTATAACAAGCTAGGATCTCATTACACCATAAGCATGTTTACCCGCACTCCAGGGCCATATTGACAAGCGCCATACTGATGTTATTTAGCCTCCGGCACGGCGTCTCATGTTAACTTATCTGCTCCCTCAAACTCTCTCCTTCATTCAATTAGAATGCGCTGATGTGTTTAGACGATAGTTTTACGATATCATTACTGAATATCGTAGGCAGAGTAGTAGGTACTTAGTCTACAATATGAAACCTAATAAGCAACTGACGAAATGGGTATACCTAAACCGTTTATATAAATAAACAAAGTACACCGATTTCATTGTTGGATATGGGTAACTAGCCAAATGTGAAAGCTTGTTGCTTCTAAAAGTTAAATGGATTTCTAAAAGTTTTTTTTAAACACAATGTTGGGTCAAGCAGCGACATCTTATTGGCTTTCAATGGATCTACGATCGATAGGCCGTTCGGAGTGACAGCGACATCTGCTGTTTAACGGGAGAGGACGGCTCGCTCGTGACGAACGGTCGAAAATACTCCGACCGCCCGCGCGCCCCGCCAGTGTTTTTTAGGCGAAAGGCCCCGAGCAAGCCGCGCCGAACGCGCCGCACGCGCCGCACGCATCGTATCCACTTCTGTACATCCTATTATATCAATATTTTCTACACGGATACGGATGACGTCTCCGCACCGCTCGCACCGCACTCGCAGCAAGCATCGAACGCGACGTCATCCGCACGCGCTGGTGGAATCCGTAAACCTAAAGCATTTTGCTGAAAAAGCTACATTATGCCTGAGTGACATAGGCTATTTTTTATCCCGAAAATGGGCCCTGTGGGGTGGCCCATGGGAGCGAAGCCGCGGGCAACAGCTAGTATTATATACTAATAATTTTATAAAGAGGAAAGATTTTTTGTTTGTTTGTTTGTACCGAATAGGCTATTGGAACGATTTAAAAAAATCTTTTACCAATAGAAAGCCACATTAACCCTGAGGGACATAGGTTATGTTTTTGCTTGCAAATAGAAAGCGGTTTATTGGAATAAACCGGCCAAGTGCGAGTCAGACTCGCGCACGAAGGATTCCGTACCATTATCGCAAAAATGCGCAAAAATAAACACGTTTTTTGTATGGGAGCCCCACTGAAATATTTATTTAATTCTGTTTTTAGTATTTGTTGTTATAGCGGCAACAGAAATACATCATCTGAGAAAATTTCAACTGTCTAGCTGTCACGGTTCATGAGATACAGCCTGGTGACAGACAGACAGACGGACCGCGAAGTTTTAGTAATAGGGTCCCGTTTTTACCCGTTGGATACAGAACCCTAAAAAAACAAATAAACACTATAACGCGGGATAAATTATTGTTGTTCGTTGTTCGTCATTGATTTTGAAAAGTAATTGTAATTGTATTGACAAAATGAGTTCTAGGTGCTACTTATTTTTAATTTCCGAGTATTATTTGAGAAAACTACTATTTCTCAAACATGCTTTGAAATTTGAGCATTATTTTGACAACTTCTTCGAGATAAATCGAAATTGCAGTACTGGCCAAATACATGCGAGTAGCGGCCGGCAAAAGTTGTATGAAAATACATAGGTATCTATCGTGTTTAGCGGCCAAATAAATTACATATAGTAAATTCATATCTGTAGTGTAATTTAAAAACTGGCCAAGTGCGAGTCGGACTCGCGCACGAAGGGTTCCGCACCATTATCGCAAAAAACGGCAAAAAAATCACGTTTGTTGTATGGGAGCCTCCCTTAATTTATTTTATTTTAATTTAATAATTATTATTTTTTTAAGTAAATACACAACTAAATATTCTTTGAATATTTCAAGCGTCTACCTGTTGCCGTTATTGATATAAAAACGGCAAAAAGAACACGTTTGTTGTATGGGAGCCCCCCTTAAATATTAATTTTATTCTGTTTTTAGTATTTTTTGTTATAGCGGCAATAGAAATACATCATCTGTGAAAATTTCAACTGTCTGGCTATCTCGGTTCATGAGATACAGACAGACATACGGACAGACAGACAGACGGATCGTGAAGTCTTAGTAATAGGGTCCCGTTTTTACCCTTTGGGTACGGTACCCTAAAAATGGAACGATCTTTTACTCCGAAAGATGGTAACCAAGGAGGTAACTTATCAAAGGTTGTATTTAAATTTCGAACTGGCTGCATATAGAAAGATGTATAAAGAAAAAAAAATTACACTTTAACACGGGAATAATTATTGTTGTTCGTTCTTCGTCATTGATTTCGAAAAGTAATTGTATTTGACAAAATGAGTTCTAGGTGCTACTTAATTTAAATTCCCCACATTATTTGAGAAAAGTACTATACAAGCCTTGGCCACAATTAGGCAGTGATGGACTTACGTATGTGTGCCTCGGCTCGTCCATCAATGCCTCTTTTGCTGCCTATAACGTTACCACTGCTGGCTGGGACACAGATCTCCTTTCTGTGAGAGGAAGTGGTCTATAATCCACGCGGGCTCAGGGCGGATTTGTAACTAATTACCAGATCAAAGAATTACAGATCGTTCCTCGTAATCAGTCCGCAGGTGCACTACGCAGCCTTGTCCCAATTAGCCGGCAAATCATATCAGTCAACGTAAGTTAAATACTTTACAAGCTTTCATAATAATACCTACTGTGTTCGAGCCTTTACGAGAAGGATATTTTGCAGTGTTGTTCCATTTCTCAGTTATTCTGAAAAGCATTCCTGTGACGCTTTGGTCGTGTATGTAATAATAGCACATTATGGTACAAGTGTGCAATGTTGGTGATTACCACTGTGGCGCCATTGAGACCCGAGCCGTAGGGAGAGCCGAGGACGGTAATGATCAATACACACGTGTATCATACGACGTTTTTCAACACACTTGTGAAGAAAATAATACAAAAAAATCATTTTTAACAATAAAACGAGTTGTGAATTTTTTTTCACAATGGCGGGCAAAATGTATAAGTTTTCCTATGCGCGCGCATCTAACAATGGCGATCGGCCATAGACTAAAATAATGAGGTTTCTTTTTTTTTGGCTTTTCGTGGATAGTATTCTAGCCACGTACAAAATAGGGAATATCAATTTTTCTTAATTACAGAGTAAATAAAATGTATATTTGAGTGAAAGTTTTATTTATTAAGCACGTACAAGATGAAATTAATACGAAGTTGCATGAAATTAGCAGACAATAGGTACATTCATTTATTTGTACTATTGAGCACGATCTTCTTTGTATCAAAACTTTTTTAAGAACAAAGCAACTCAAGCAATAAATTAAAAAAAGAACTCTATAACTCACTTGTGAATAATGGCAATGAAAAAGTCACAGTTTGATAACAGGTATCATTATGTGCCTCATTGCGGTAAAATTAGGGCCAGTTTATGAGCAAGTGTGTTGAAAAAGCATGTTTTATTGAGATTCAGTCTGCTTTGAGTTAATCAGCATATAATGTTCCTACTGCAGGGCTAAGAGCCTTTCACCCAAAGATGACATAGATTAATAATCACCTAGCTTGCTCAAGAGATTTTGGCGATTTCAGACTTCTATATTAACTATAAATCCAGATTTGATTTGATTTGTTTGTTTTGTTTTGATGATGCATTTCTTTAACCGATTACATTATGCGTAGGTACGTCAACAGGGGAGCAGTGGTGGCCCAGTGGTAACGGCTGCGACTTACAAGTTGTAGGGCGTGGGTTCAAACCAAGGCCGGGCTTACTTTTTATAAATTATTTCATCACCACTGCTCTCAAAACGGTGAAGGAAAACATCGTGAGGAAACTGGCATGTCCTAGAACCAAAAATTCGAAGACATGTGACATCCACCAACTCGCACTGGGCTCGTCTGGTGGATTACGGCCCATTCCCTCTTACAGAGAGGAGGCCTGTATCCCAGCAGTGGGAACATTAAAATGCTGATGATGATGATGATGATGATGACGTCAACAGACCATTTAATAGAATATTATCATTTAAGGCACGTTATTATGTACCTGTGTACCATGCAAAGCGAACAATAATTGCCTGATTCGTTTTAAAATCTATCAACTTCTAAGTCGCGCGGTAAAATTTCTACTCTATTCTTACCAACAACTAGGTCTAAATTATAATAAATAGGTATCTATACCTATAAGCGAACTCACAATGTAGTTAACATTATTATGAATAACTGTTTCTATTATTTGACTCTTGGCAAGAAGCCACCCTCTTGAATACACAAGTCCATGTTGAGAGTAACTTGCTTAATGTTTATTAAATAAACTCCGCAATGGCATTTAAGCTGCTGTCAAAATTCTCTCTATCATACGATTACATCGCACATATTATTATATAAGGGGGACCAAAATTCGCGGCATTTTCTTTGCAATACATCTTCTTTTTAACCGACCTCAAAAAAAAAAGGTTCTCAGTTTGATCCGTATGTTTGTTGTATGTTATATTTTCTCGCGTTTGGCTGAACGGATTTTGTCAGGTTTTCAGAAAAGTATTTGTTACATTCTGGAAAAGTTTTTGGCATACGAGTACAATAAATGGAAACCCAGTGACGTCGTTCGCATGGATCGGTTATTACCGACTTCTAAACAAAGGAGTAATGTTGTTGGAATTGCACAACGTTCACATATATTACAATGACAAATTCCGTTACCGAATGTATGTTTGTTAGTATGTTTGTTTGTATGTGTGGTATGTGTGTCCACGCATTTCGCCGAAATTAGTAGTTGGATCGCTATTGCGATATCTCTCAACAAGTTTCATTAAAATCGGTTCAGCAGTTTTCAAGATATAGGACATAAATAACCGAACTCCTTAACGACAAACAGCACGAATGTGTAAAATGAGTTATTTTGTCAATCCATTGGGTACCTTACTATAGAACTTGTCACTTTTTAGTGATGGTGTACCAAAACTAAAAAGATAAAATAAAACTTTTCACAAAAAATTTACCGACTTTCAAAGCAAAACACTAAAAAGAGCAAAAATAACGTTCGTTTCGGAAGTGCGTGTCTATAAGGTACCTTTTTTTCGTCGCTTTGTGAAGTGAAGTGAAGTCAAAGAAAGATTTTGGACACTTTCTGACTTTCTGTCGCATCTTTTCGTGCGCTAGCGAAAGCATTTCTACAAAGCTGATGTGACTGGAAGTGTCGGGACACGAGATACCCTGTCGAGAAGGACACAGACCTTATTCGTGATGTTCAGAAAGGTCAGTAGCGCAGATACATACCGGTTATAAGAATAAACTCACAACCGGCGTGCGTGTATGACAGTATGACTATATGTATGAACCTGCTAGTTGTTGCAAGCAACTTCGATCGCGGTGAAATTAAAAAAAAAAGTGGCCTATGACCTCTTCCGGAATATAATAATAATAATTTCTTTATTTGTATAGAATGCAGGTATTACAATAATGATGTTAGTTTCAGATATATTCCCAGTACATTCTGCCTGTTGGCATACAAAAATATAGTGGTTAACTTACAGATAACTTAGAAACTAAAATTAAATTGATTAGTCTTAAATTCAAAATGAGATCATGAATCAGCTAAGTCTAAAATAATTTACATATTAATTAAGATACAGTGAAGCAAATAAAATCGGTAACAGAGTAATAACATTTCTCTGTCAGCAACCTCGATAGGAGTTTCTTGAATTTTATTAAGGGCTGATCCTTAATACAATTTGGCAATTTATTAAATATAATAGGAGCCATACCAATAATGTTTTTTTTAAGCAAAGCAGTGTTATATCTACCAGTACACAATAGACTCTGATATTTTGATCTCAAGGCAGTAGTTCGCATCCTCGTATCATTCAATGCAGGAAATAGATGCTTGTTAGTTTTAACGAATATACTATTTCGAGAATGTATAAACTAGGAAAAGTTAGTATTTTGTGTTTCTTGAAAAAAGGAATGCAACTATCTGTAATCTTGAGATTAAAAATGGATCTTATGCACCGTTTTTGGGCTTTAAATATAGACTCCATTTCGGAACAATTACCCCAGAATACTACACCAAATCTTAGAGACCACCAAACCGTGATATGCAACCATTAATGTATCAACGTTAACTTTCTTGGACAGATTGTAGAGAGCATACGCAGACGTGCTTAATCTTTTGCAAACTTCTTCAGCCTGCGGTTTCCACGTTAATTGACTGTCAATCAATATACCCAAGAATTTAGCCACGCTAACGCTATCAATAGTTTGTTCTTTATAATTAATTTTTAGGTTTAAAGGAAGAATTTTATGACAAAAATGCATTATATTTAAATAAATAAATATATTTGTTTTATTGAGGTTGCTGGCCGATAGATGCAAACCATCGGGAAGTCGGGCAATATTCCCTTAGGTTAAAACATCGTGTCATCGTGGGCAGGTCGGTGGGTATAATCGTGCAAATGAAATCACATAAGTTATTTGATACACTGAGTATATTCAAGTAGACACAAGTTACATTCTTGCTTACTAATATTACGGATCGACACTGATTCTACGACGACTTAGCTCTACGGCTGTCAGTACTCAACTGCTCTATTCTGCTGTCCCCACCACGCAAGCGGTTTGAAAAAGCGCGCCAATGCGTAGTTGCTCTTGATTGCCGCTAGGGGCGTGCTTGTGATTTGACTTTACGTCCGTACTATTGACTAAACCCGACATATATAATGTATCTCTGTGATTAGGTATTAGGATGATCGATCGGTGGCCGATCAAAGTCGATCGATGACTTTGATCTAAATTGATCGATTGGTGTGGTAGCTTTTATTGATCGACGGATACCGTTGTATAAAACGTCAACTAACCAATCGACCGATCGCCGATCGATGGCATCGATCGACGATCACATCCACACAACCATTCTACCATCGATTGTCGATCGATCGATCGGTATGGTAGAAACTATCGATCGACGTCGACTAAGCCATTCTACCATCGATCGACGATCGATCGATTGGTCTGGTAACACCCTTAGTGGAAAGGAGGATGAACATAAACGAAACAAAATAAGTATGCAAAAATCTTAGCAGGTGGTGTCCTATAGTTGCTGCCTCCCATGGACGAAAAGAATGAGAGGTAGTCATCATCCTGCCTGCCTTGTTCCATGTTACTTGGCAACAAGTTTTCTTCTTCCATACTGTCCTGTCCAACGTCCCGCTATTACTGACTGTCTTTTCTTTCATATCATGAGTAGAACTGAGTAAAATATTTCAGCAGCAATCAACTTAATAATACACAATCAATTTAAAACACTAAGTCCTAAACATAATCTCTTGGATGTGCTGTCGCCAGTCAATTCATCAGCGGGTCGGGGCTGAAAGCAATAACTTAGCCTGTCAGTCGGTCTAGACACGGCTTAGCCTGCGTCAATCTGCCTGAGACGCGGAACCATCCATCACGGCGGCTTTAAAATTATTGACTGGCTGGTTCGAATGACTGTGTTCATTTAAAATTGGGGGAGAAATAATGCAAGGTACTGTTTCTGTTAAATAAATCAAATATAACAAATGCATCCCAGTTTTTGTTAAAACCATAGTGGACAGCATCACAGCTGTCGTGCGCAAGAAGAGTGCTTCTCTTCTCGCCAGATTGCGTGGCAGTAGCAACAGCCTTCTAAAAGTAAATGCTGACAGGGCTGATGAGAGCCCATAGTGAGGCATCCTATCATAACATTGTCTCTTGTAGAATATAATAATGTACTAACATAGGTTATTTATTTATAACCTATTTTGTTACTAACATTCTATGAGTATTGTTGAAGCTGTGGTGAGTTTGTCTGTGTGGACTACACTGTCTGTAAATAAATTATTATTATAACAATAATTATGTGGTAGGTACTTCCGGGATTGTCCCGACAGCCGTGGTATACCTCTCCACACCTCAAGTAACTCCGGATTTGTTTGCCCACATAGTGCTACGTCACTCAAGTGCGTAGCGAGCCTTTATGGGGGCAATTAATTGAGTGTGCAAGTCACCCACAACCACTTTATAGCCGTGAAGTTCAACGGTGGTCAAGCAGGAGCCAACAGTCATTCTATAGTTTTAGGCAATCGATCCACTAAACCACCCAAACCCATAGCCCAATATGTTTGCTTCCATATTTAACACTAGCTGTACCCCGCGGCTTCACTCCCTTGGACCACCCCATAGGACCCGTTTTCGGGATTAAAAATAGCCTATGTCACTCAGGAAAAATGTAGCTTTCTAATGGTGAAATAATTATTTAAATCGGTCCAGTAGTTATTATTATTATTATTTATATGACCCTAGGGTCCCGGTCCTTTGAAAGGCGTGCGAGGAGCCGAAGCCAACTCGCAGAGGCATTGTTAGGCATGTATCAGGAAATGTGACAACAACCGATGATTACCCCTGTATGCACTACGCAAGTGCACCCAAGTTAACCCAGTAAGATGCTGGTAGGGATCTTGACCGTACTTACGGGATTGTCCTGATAGCCGTGGTATACCTCTCCACTCCTCAAGCACCTCCGGATATGATGCCCCCTTAGCGCTACGACACTTAAGTGCTAGCAAACCTTTATAGGGGCCCATTAATTGAGTGTTCAAGTCACCCCCTGCCATATTATATACCGTTTAGTTCAACAGTGGTCAGGCAGGGGCCAGTAATCCTCCTATAGGTTTAGACAACCGATCCACTAAACCTACCAGACCTATAGCCCAAAACAATTTTCTCCATAATTTGCAATAGTCCTGCACCAACCGGGGATTGTCCTTGGGTGCACTTACGTAGCGCATACAGGAATAATCTTCGGCTGGTGTCACATAGCATTATACATATCTAACAAGGCCTCTGCGAGTTGGCTTCGGCCCCTGGCACGCCTTTCAAAGGTTCGGGACCCCAGAGTCCCGAGAATATTAAACACATTATGTGGTAGTAAGAAATAAATTAAGTATTTGACAGAAACACTGTATTTTCATTAATTCACATTCATAATGCATTTTTAAAGAAGATTAATGATGATTCGAATCCTCAATGGAACGAAACACGATTAATTTTGTTCGATTTACAAAATGAAGCAACTGAGTAAATGAGTTAAGGTTACACTAGTCGAAAATTCTTCCATACAAACGTAGTCTAGGGATTATTCCACTGTTTGACGATGCACGTTGAAAATAAAAATCTCATCATTATCTAGCCCTGTATGGAAGCGAAAAAGTAAAAAAAGAAAACATTCGAAAGTTATGAGCGTCGAAAGTTCCACATTTCGACACTAATTTTAACGCATTTTTGGGCGCAAATAAATACCATAAGAAGACGGAAAATTGCAAAACGGCCTCCATACAGAGATAGATTATTAGTTCAACAGTGCATATAATATTATTTTGAACAGGTAGATTTAGTCGTTTTTTCATGATATCTAGACTGCCAAAGGTCTGTTTATAAAATTTCGCGCGCTCGGTTTCGTCCTAAATCATTATGAATTTCGCTACAAATTTGCAAAAGTGTGTATTCGTACGCGAACTAGCTTCCTACTGCTCATCACAGCATCTATCTCTTCCGCACGTGTTGTCGGTTGATATAAAATGCATTTTAACCCCGCGGACAAAATAGTTCGTGCCGTCGACTAGTTACTATCGACTAGTTAAGCTCTGATCCTGGAACGAAAACCATCGCAAAATTTACGTGACAAATTGTCAAACGCTAGTTAGCTGCTTTAATTGGTTGATTAAGTTAAATTTTTGTTAATTCATTAGCCAATCGTAGCACTTGACTTACTTGATAATTATTCAAAAACTAACATTACTTTTTGCCTGGGTACCTATCGAGACTATGGCACCTTTTTAACTAATTTCAAATGATAACTTCCTCTAAGGTTCTCAATTCGTTGCGTATATATTTTCAGAACTGTCATTACACTAATAATATAAAGTCGAAAGTTTGTGTGTGTGTGTGTGTGTGTGTGTGTTTGTTACTTCTTCACGCTCAAAGGACAGAATTTGGCACAGAGATAAATTATAGTCTGGAATAGCACATAGGATACTTTTTATCTCGGGCATATGTTGCGTTAGGATAAATTACGACATTCACTTGGGCGAAGCTGCTTGCAGAAGCTAGTTTTTGAGTATACGAGTATAATAAGTATCATTCACGGTCTAAAAATAAACCTTAGGTGCCTTATTACAAAAACATGGTTAACCCAAAACCCAGGTTTAAACCTTGTTTTCACCATACATTATAGAGGTTTAAACCTGGGTAATAAGGCAATATAGGTCTAAACGCTTCACAATGTGCAAACACCCTGACACTGTCAGACAAAAGAACTTGAACAACAATCACTTTGCTAAATTGTCAATCTACTAGAATATTGTCTTTGAAATTGAGTCTAGCCACAGACCCGGCTACGGCTAGAAACGGCACTGTAATCGTAAAAACGTTACATACTAACTTAGCGTGTCCGTGTGTGTCAGCGCTTTCACATATAATTTGATGGCTATGGAACTCACTTGTGATTGGGGAGATACGTCCCAAACAATGCCTCACCTCTTGTTGTGCTCTCTCAGCACAACACCTGCACCCTGAAGGACCTTTCCGAGGCGAACGACAACGCTGTTGACGTAGTTGAATTCTGGTCAAAATACATTTAATTTAAAATCATCGGTCCGTGGATGTGTAACCGTACAGTATAGCCTCGGAAGGCACGTTAAGCCGTTGATTCCGGCTATCATTAGATGATCTTTGAAAGTGATACGGTAGTCAGAAGTTATACAATCTGACACCAGTATTGCCAAGGGGTATCGTGTTACTGGGTTGTGGAGGTCAGATAGGCAGTCGCTCCATGTCAAATACTAGTGCTCAGCTGCATCTGATCGTCAACTCCAACATAGTTGGAAAAAGACTAGGCAGATTTATTGGCAACTGAAATTTGTGGTCAGCGCACATTGCGCGGCCACGTATATTATTAGTATTGCATTCTACACTAAACCACGGGGTCCCAGCGCTTTCAAAGAAAATTTGTTTCAAATAAATGTCATTAGTTGGCGCGATATGCATTGATTTTTTATTGAATTGTGTGTAAATTTAACATTTTCTAAAATCGATCATAACAATTGTATGTTATTTTTTTAATCAACTCTCCTAAGTACAAAATTATGCAATATTGGGTTCTAAATTCACATTTCAAAGATTATTTGAACGGATCATTTAAAATTGATTCCAATAGATAGCGCAGTTTTCAATTTCTGAGGCATGCCACTGGATTTTTTAAATTTGTATTGTAACACATTTTGGTACTCGTACAATGAAACTGTAAAACCGTGCAAAAATACATAATATAAATAATATACAAAATAAATCGTCACTGTATTTAACAAAATAAATGGCACGAACCGAGAAAACCCTTTTACTTGCAAGTCGCTCATAACACCATCTATAGCAGAGGAACGGAACCGAACACGATCGAAGTAATTATAAAAATAATCATCTTAAAAACCGCTAGTTACGTTGTCACGGTTTTTTTGTATAGGATGAGGCATCTGTATGCTGGTATTATATTATCTGTGACTAAACTAAACTGCCCCGTTGGTCCTAGGTTTTCGGTCGGGCAAAACATTATTGATTTTCTATCTGGAATGTTTCAGTAGCAATCCGGAGTCAGGACAATGATGACAATATACTCATCCCCCATTACATGAAGGGACTTAAACGTAACTGCTAATCTGCCTAACCCTTTGGGCATACAGGCGTGATGTTATGTTGCTCAGACGGCGGCAGATGCGTAGTTTGCCCTAAAAAAAATGTTTTTCTATATGTTATGGCGTTTGTAGTAGCTGCCAGCGGGAAGGTTCCGTGCTCTGTGAGTCTAGTCTAGTCTAAGAAACAAGAATACTTGATGGAGACTCAATCGATTGGAACATCATTATTGGATCGGGCGCAATAAAATGAGAATTGCCTTGCCTGTAATTTGGTTCTGAGATCTTGAAAAGATGAAGTCTTTTTACAAGGTTTTAATTAACTTGCAATGTATGTATGTATATATATGTATTTTTTTTTTTAAACAAGCTTTTTTCGTATTCTTCTCAGCAAACCCTTTCATTTGATACCCATATCAAGGCTGTGCACAAAAACTAACTAGTCCACCATTTTGGTCCGTCCGCCATATTGGATTTAGAATGACGTCACTTATCTAACCATGCATTGTCATCCAAACTAAACGTGTATACAAAATTTCATCTTAATCGGTGGAAGATAACTTCTTTAAAATTCAGTTGCAAGATTTGACCCGAACACACTTACTTCTCGTGTGCGCTTTTTATTTGTTTAATTCCGATGCCAGAAGTAAATAGCTCATACAAATACATAGTTAACCTTGCAGGGATACGCAGGCACAGTGCGGTTTGGTGGATGTCACATTTCTTAAATTTTTTGAACCTAAGAAGTCAGTTGCGTCATGATGTTTTCCTTGAAATGAGGTGCCTGTCTGTTTGAACCCATGACCTACCTACAATTCATGAATCGCTGTCGATACTACCACTGGGTCACCAGGTCACCACTACTTTTCAAACAGCTGAGAAAAAAATACTTAAACCAACCCCAAAAACTAAAATAAAAACTTTTCGCTTAAAAATTAACCAACTGCAATATAACTTTCGTTTCGGCAGTCGATGTCTTTCGTACCTCCTGTTTTTATCACAAGTCAAAATCCATACCTTAAAGATCACTCACCAAGCTTCACAAGCTCAAAGGACATGGCTAAACAACTGCCCTAAGCATGTATAGAAATTATTCACTAGCTCGTAACATTCAAATATTCATTAATTAATTATTACAGTTTTATTATTCTTCTAGAACTTTCACGAATTAATCAAATAATTAAAAGTTTTTTCATGTTTTTGTTTGACAAGAAGAACATAAGATCCCGTTCTACGAAAAATTGTAGTCAATAAACCTACTTTTAAAGATATTTGCGTAAATCGAAACGAACAGTATGCATTATTATTTATTTTTGTACCTATCGCAATACATCTGAAATATTCATTATTGAATTATTATACAGTTTTATTATTCTTCTAGAACTTTCGTGAATTAATCAAATAATTAAAAGTTTTTTCACATTTTTGTTTGACAAGAAGAACATAAGATTCCGTTCTACGAAAAATTGTAGTCAATAAACCTACTTTTAAAGATATTTGCGTAAATCGAAACGAACAGTATGCATTATTATTTATTTTTGTACCTTTAGCTATACATCTTAAAACATTAAAGATATAACCATAGATGTTGTTATCTTTGCATTTATCTGATTTCTAGAAATTATTGGCAAAATCTGGAAAGAAACGGCAATTAAATAATGCTGACACTAAAAAGTTACAGTCGATTCTTCTAGATTACGCTTGATTCGATTAGACCCAAATAAAAAAAACATGTTGGGCGTGTCGTGGGAACTCACTTTGAACGATGCTCCTCAAGTATGTAATTACAGAGTTCGTATGATCAGTTACAATTGCGTATTGACAGATCTTCAAATGACAGCCGGGACCAACGGCTTATCTAGCTTTCCAAGGCACGAAGGAAACTCGCTATGTACACGATGGAACCACGGAATGACCTTGGCTAGCGTTGCTTAACCTTGAAGATCGACCTGTGCGGCTGTTATTATTAATCCACGAGCTCCTCTAAACGCCTTAATAAAGTAGCATAGCAAAATCTTATTCTTTTACAAGTTTGTATACCTATTAATGTAGGAGTTTCTACGATTTTATTTTCAGGATTGTGACTATATAAAAAGTGTCTGTAACTTTTTTCATACGAAATACTAATATTCAGCTATTCAGCATTACATATTACTAGTTAAAATAGTTATCCATTGCTAGGGCAATCGTCCATACTTTATTTAGCCATGTCCTTTCCAAACAATAAAAACTTCCTCGTTTCAATTCTACGGAACGAAAACAATAAACCTTAATTCCTTGCTAATAGTTAAAGCAGTTCGCATTGTAGCTAATGTTATCAGATAAGAACTTACTAACCGACTCGGTTCAAACTGAGGCTCTTAATGACCACAAAGTTTGTGGTGAGCGATGCTGGATGATAAGTTAGTTAAAAAGGCGGTTATTCTGAGAGGTTACCTTTTTACCTAATTTCAACTACCCTTGTTTAAGTAAGATAAGAGTATTTATAAACCACTACAGCACGATACAACAATCATAAGGTATTACCGCGAATAAACCTAAAATTTTGTCTTTGTTTCCTAAAGAGTATGGCCACGCACCAATAGTTTATTTTCAACTAAAGGGCATAAAAAGATGACAATAAAACTAAAACTACATGCTTGTAAAGTCCTCGTCACGAGAAGCTATACAATTTGTTCCACTAAGTTACGTAGCGATAATTCAATCTATACATATATATTTATATATAAATCTATACTAATAGTAATATACTAATACTAATAATAAGGATATAAAATAAGCAAATATGCGGAAATAAAGGAATAGGTGACTAGAATCTGGAGACAAGAAAAGGTTTACGTTGTACCCATAGTTATCTCCACTACAGGGGTTGACCATAAGCTCTTAGAGCGATATCAATTTGATATCGAGTAAGTGACAGATGTATACAAATCAGATACATCTGTCTCTTATTCGATCTCAAATAGATACCGCTCTAAGAGCTTAAGGTCACCCCCCAGGTGTTATACCCAATCATCTCCACTTACTAATGTAAATTGAATCTTTAACGGAGATGCCGTTAAAGATTCAATTTACATTACACTTCATAAACCCGCAATTTTGAACACCTGCAGAATAGTGAGAAAGTTCATGCAAATTGAAGAAAATGAAACAGTTCACAACACTTCTTCATTATAAAAATTCACGACACGCTACATTGACTTGGCTTTGTCCCGTTGATGTAGCTTAAACTAGCCAAAGAGCTAAGAAACAGTCCATGTTTACCAATAATATAATTATTATTATTAATATTATAAAGAGGAAAGATTTTTTTGTTTGTTTGTTTGTACCGAATAGGCTCCGAAACTACTGGACCGATTTGAAAAATTCTTTCACCAATAGAAAGCTACATTATTCCTAAGTGACATAGGCTATTTTTTATCCCAAAAATGGGTCCTGTGGGTTGGTCCACGGGAGCGAAGCCGCGGGCAACAGCTAGTCAACAATAAAGCGCTGTCGTCTAATATTTTATGTTACTATCGACAGTCTGTTTGACATCACGCAGGTCAATCCAAGTGTTTGGCTACTGCTTATCCGGGCGGTCCTGTGGAGACTCAACTAGAGCCTCCAGCCAGGCAGCACAAAACATTAGACGACAGCGCTTTACGAGTATATCGCTAAAATATAACCCGACCAAGTGAAAAGGCTCGTTAGTTTCGTATATGTTGTTTGAATTCGGGATTATTTGTTTTTGATTGGATTGCGTCACTTAGTAGAATTCATTATTAACAAAATTTATAGCTTCTCGTGACGGGGACTTTAGTAGATATTCCTCTTATTGCTTTCCAACAAATTAAGTAGCAAAAAAACAGATCCACTTATAGAATAATATTAAGTAGCTCCCATATTAGATCATAAAGTAAACACATAAAACTCCACGTAGTAAGATAATTATTCCCTCGGAGAAAAGCCGCCTGTAATTTAGCAGGGCCCATATCCGTTAATCCAGAATGTTTTCATAACAAGCTTTGGTAAACTAGATTGGGCGAGCAAACTGGTTTATCTGAGGTACCTTCAATAAGTTAGGTCGATGGAGTAACTAGTGATGTATCGGGGATACTGATTTAGTAGGTTCAGCACGATTTGTTAGTTTATTTAAGAAATAAAATACAGGATTGGTTGGGCCAGGTCGGTCCGTGGATGGGTGACCATTTCAACATACCGAGTTTCCTCCGTGCCTCGGAAAGCACGTTAAGCCGTTTGTCCCGGCTGTTATTTGAAGATCTTTGACAGTCGTTACGGGTGTTACCCAGTTACTGGGTTGTGGAGGTCAGATAGGCAGTCGCTCCATGTAAAACACTGGCACTTAGCTGAATCCGGTAAGACTGGAAGCCGACCTCAATATAGTTGGGAAAAGGCTAGGCAGATGATGATGGTTGGGCCACTCTGCCACTGTTCATAAGATCTTATTTCTGGACTAAAATGATATTTCATAATAAATTATTCATTAAAAATCTTGTTTTAATTAAAACAAGCTTTTTAGGGTTCCGTAGCCAAATGGCAAAAACGGAACCCTTATGGATTCGTCATGTCTGTCTGTCTGTCTGTCCGTCCGTATGTCACAGCCACTTCTTTCCGAAACTATAACAACTATGCTGTTGAAACTTAGTAAGTAGATGTATTCTGTGAACCGCTTTATTTTTTTGGGGATTCCGCATACCTACTTAGAACTGAAACCCAATTTTTTTTTTCATCCATCCCATTCGTGTGGGGTGTCTATGGATAGATCTTCAAAAATGATATTGAGGTTTCATATATCATTTTTTTCTAAACAGAATAGTTTGCGCGAAAGACACTTCCAAAAATGGTAAAATGTGTGTTCCCCCCCCCCCTGTAACTCCTACAATAAGAGAAGGATAAAACTAAAAAATATATGATGTACATTACCATGTAAACTTCCACCGAAAAGATCTAGTAAGTAGTAGTAGTATTTTTAATACGTCATAAATCGTAAACCGCAATTTACCAAGTACGGAACCCTTCGTACGCGAGTCCGGCACGAACTTGGCCGGTTTTTTTCGTATTCTTCTCATCAAACCCTTACATTTGATACCCATATCATGGCAGTGCACAAAAAATAACTAGTCCGCCATTTCGGACCGTCCGCCATATTGTATTTAGAATGACGTCACTTAGTTAACCATGCATTGTCATCCAAACTAAACATGTATGCAAAATTTCATCTTAATTGGTTGAGGATACCTGCTTTAAAATTTAGTTGCAAGATTTGACCCGAACACACTTACATACATACATACATTGCAAGTTAAGTAAAAGCTTGTATAAACAAACGAAGTGTGTAAAGATAAAGGATACGGCGTTATGTAGTATCTGCTTTCCCGATTGGGGAAAAGTGTGAGTTTATTTATGTAAAATTATCAAAAAAACTACTATCTTAAAAAACCTTGTGCGGTCAGGCTTCCCCGTCAGGACTGAAGTTTTTCAATACCTACTCATAGAAAGATACACTGAGGGAACTCTTTATTTCAGTGTATGAAAGGCGTATGGAGGTGATGTAACGCAGAAATCTTACGTAACATTACATTTTCTTCCGAATGTCACCTACCGCCACGTTAAGGGTACACCAGTCGACGGCACGAACTATTTTGTGCGCGAGGTTGAAATGCATTTCAACACGTGCGGAAGAGATAGATGCTGTGATGAGCAGTAGGAAGCTAGTTCGCGTACGAATACACACTTTTGCAAATTTGTAGCGAAATGGATAATAATTTAGGACGAAACCGAGTGTGCAAAATTTTATAAACAGACCTTTGGGAGTCTGGATATCATGAAAAAACGACTAAACGTATCTATTCAAAATAAAATTATTTGCATTTTTGAACTAATAATCTGTATGGTGGCCGTTTTTTAATTTTCCGTCTACTTATGGTAATTATTTGCGCCCAAAAATGCGTTAAAATTAGTGTCGAAATATGGAACTTTCGACGCTCATAACTTTCAAATATATATTTTTTTTTAATTTTTTGGCTCCATACAGGGCTAGATTATGATGAGACATATTGATATCATTGTTTATTTTGAACGTACATCGTCAAACAGTGGAGTAATAGACTACGGTTGTATGGAAGAATTATCGACTAGTGTAACCTTAAGGAACTTCGTCTCAAATATCTAGATGTTGTTCTGTGACAGCGGTATCTAGACTTTAGGACAGGATCCGCCCGAATTAAGACTACTAATACCTATTTCCATTACCACAATATAAGATCGTCAACAAACTCTAAGTTCCCTCGAAAAATTGCCTGTAAACGATATTTAGAAGCTTCAGAATACCTCCCCTGGCTTACAGCCAGACGACATCCAGCAGATTAAGCGTCGGATAAAGTATGAAACGAGTATGAACTGTGAACTAGTCGACTGGGTCGCATTATTGAAAGAGAAACTAAATGTTCATGTGTTCACTGTTCATCTCTTTTGTACGTTAGTAAAGATATTGTAACAAAAAATAGTAGGAGTATTAATGCAGTGAGATTTTTGTGTCGTTGCTTGTGGATCCATTCCTAAATACTCGTAGGCACTTTGCTTTGGTCCATTTTTAACCCCCGACGGAAAAAGACGTGGAAAGTGTTATTGCCCACACCTGTCTGTGGCATCATAGCTCCTGAACGGATGGACTGACTTTGATTTCGTCTTTTTTTGTTTCAAAGATGACTTTATCGAAAGTGTTCTTAGCTCTGTTTGATAAAAATCGGTTCTGCCATTCTAAAGTTATGGGCGTTTTACTGTTTCAATCGGGATGTTTTCGAAAGATATCCTATTATACTCGTAACTACGTGTTCAACAGATTGTCGATTGAAGCGTGTCTACAACTAGATAAATTATGTAGCATGAAATTAAAATGTGTCGGTGGTTTTAGAATTTTTATATTTTACTTGTTTCGTCACCATTGCTCGCAAAACAGTTAGGGGAAAAATCGTGAAGGAACCAAAAACTCGTCGATATGTGGCATAGACTAACCCGTATATTACCCGTGTGATGGATATACAGGGCTACAGGTTAAGTCGACCTAGATCCTTTAATAGGTTGTAGTTTCCATCATTCCTGACTGATTTGACCATGAAACACCATACCCGAAACTTAACCGTTTTCAAGGTGTACATCGGCGATATAAAAAAAAAATCAAACTATGTTTTTTTTTTTATATAGCAGATTTTTTGTCTATTGGCCTATTTTTTTGGGTGTCTTGCCTCTAATTTATTTATGTGGCGATTTTTGTGTAGTAAATAAGTTGCATTATTATTCTCAACACTAAAATTGCAGTTAACTGAACCAACTGGGTTGTAGTAGACGATTTATAAAATGAAATAATTAATAAAAAATATTGTATTGTTTTAAAAAAAATACTATGGCAGTCATGCTGCAGATGTGCTTATCTATGTCACAGTTAGTAATAAAAAATAAACAAGATGTAGGAAATCAGCAAATTCTGAATTAATTCGTACTCCATTGATCTAATAGCTGCAAGATGTTCCAGTGCGAGGAAAAACGAATAAATAAATAAATTGTTGACTGGCTGATCTCTTTACCATGGTTTCGTTTGGGTTATATATTATGTAAATCTAAGTCGCTTTGCAGAGTATTTGTTGTTATAGCGGCAACAGAAATACATCACCTGCGAAAATTTCAACTGTCTAGCTATCACGGCTCATGAGATACAGCCTGGTGTTTCTGTGCTGGTGACAGACAGATAGACAGACGGACAGTGGAGTTTTAGTAATAGGGTCCCGTTTTAACCCTTTGGGTACGGAACCCCAAAATGTATGGTAATGTCTCATTGGAACCACTTTCATATTTCAAGTTTTGAAAACCACTAAATGGTTCTTAAAGAAACGGCATCGAAACCTCCATCTGATTTCTACAACTTTGAGCAATAGCATTTCTACCGAGTAGATAGATATAGGCAATGAGCAAAAGTTTCGGATAAACATAAGTTGAGGTCAGACCCTGGACAAGTGACATTCTATCAGCAAAAGCGTGACGACAGCGATTGTCAAAAAGGCAAAATTGTATGGGATTGACATGCGACATCGAATAATAACGTGATCAACAAAAGTGACATCGAATGTCACTTTTCTAGAGCCCCTGGGACCAACCCAAACAAAAACAAAATAATAAAGAAAAGCAGCAGCTAATTTTAATTTCGCAACCCCCGTACAAAGTTTCGCAATTTCACATCGCCATTGTAAAATAATCTACATAAAGAAACACAAGAAAAGAGTATATGTTTTGGTAGCAATCAGTTCATTAAAATGACACAGCATTACACTGGCGGTCCATAAAAGAGTGTAAGCTTTTCTCTTTTATTCGCTCGTTCAACATTAATGTTTGTGTACACTTGGGGGCGAAGGAATAGACGTATCGCGATTCTGTCTTTTGTGTGCATGCTTCTTTGTGACTTTAAATATGTGTTGCATTTGTACGGTATGGTAGGTAAATCAACGAGTTTAAATTTTTACAAGTTATAATTTAGTTTAACCTGACCCGCGGGCTTATTACGTAAGGAACAGCAAGCAACATTAATTGTGCAAATATCGCACGATCAATTTAATGACCTGGCTACTAAAGCCTTTAAGTCAAGTCTTTTTTTTGAAAGTCACTTTTAACAGAAGCTATCATATCTGTCCAATGATTTATATAGATATTTAATTGGTATTTAATTAAGTAACCAGCTTATGAAAATGCAACAATGCATTGATGCTGTTTTTTTACAAGAGTTAATTAAATACTATTTAGCTCCAATATTCCGTTAAATTAATATTTGCAGATGTAAAATATTTGTAACAGTAAATATGGCAGTGAATATTGGATATTTTCATTTTATTTACATAATATATTTTTTTTAAATCGATTTAAATTGCTTTGTAATAGTCGATTGTTATAATAAAATGATTCGACAATTATTGCTGATTGCTGTTTCATACGTATTAAGTCTGCCGGTGTCTATAATCAAATCTTGGCAGTTAAATATGACCCACATTCCATTGTTCGCTTGAGCAAGATATATAAGATTGTTTAAATATATATATATATAATAGTTACTAAAACAGAGTACTTAGCTTTTATACATTTTTTAAGCAACTATACTTACTTTTAAAAAACTATCAGTGAAAAAATGAATGGACAGATATTTATTTAGAAAGATACTTAAGTGCTCAAAATAACGTAGATACAACAAAACTACAGAAAGCCCTCCTAAAATAATAAAAAAAAGTTACAAAACGTCGCGCGACGTGCGAGACACGACTCTCTATTTTCTTTTTCAGAAGCACTGTGTCATTTTTCGTGCACCTTAGTGTATTTATCTCAAGAGAGGCTTTCAATTTGCTAAAAGGTTGACAGAACAAAATGTTTTAATTTTGGAATGTTACGACAAAAAATATGTTATATGAAGGTAATGTTATATTTCTTTTCTTTTATATTTTTTTTTGTTATAATGTATTGAAGCAATTGTGACGGGTGTTCACTGGGTTATAAAAAAGAAAATACGGTATTGTCAGGCACTTACTGACTTTGCCATTGACAAAAAAAAATTGTTCTTTGTTGGTTAAGTTTTTGTGAAAGGACTCGCATAGATAATCTTTGTTGTTTGCCGGTATGACGAACTGGGGATTTTAAAGACATGTTAGGCGTTTTAACTATGTATCTGATAAATGGTGAAGGTATTTTTTAAGTCTATAAGGTCCCGAGTGACTGATTACTAAGCATAATAGTCACTGCGTGTCCTTTTTAGATAGTTCAACTCATTGATTTGAATCCGCAACCACGGCCCGCTTTCCGATTATTTCTTCGTATTTTTCAGCCGATTACTTATTAAATTAATGGATCTGAATGTTGGGCTGTGAAAAAGATGGATGAAAAGAGCTATATAGCCTTCTCTGTCTAAGCATAAATAACAAAGTTCATTATGTGAGCCCTTGTCAACACTCGAAACTGAAATGCTAGCTGGCACTGTACTGCATACCGTCTGCTTTAGTTAGAGCAACACGTGCTACACACACCTTTCGATATATATAAAACAAAGGGAGATAGATACATATACATCAGGTGAGATAGTGGTCAAGCGCAAGCCTATAGATAATAAAAAAAAAAAAAAAAAAAAAAAAGGGTAATTAAACTGTTATTATTCAAACCCTTAAACCGTTCTTTTATTTGGTGTCCACCTCATGCATATAGCAGAGATGAGAATGTTGAGATGGATGTGCGGAGTGACGACAATGGATAAAGTGAGAAATGAGTATATTAGAGAAATTTTGAAAGTGGCGCCAGTGACAAAAAAGTTGAAAGGAAACCTTTTGTCCTGGTATGGTCATGTGATGACGAGGGATGAAACGCATGTTACTAAAAGAGTTATGATTATAAATGTGGATAGATGGAGAGGGAGGGGACGGCCAAATAAAAGAATGTTGACTTCCAAGTGGTGTAATGTCTGTGGTTTATCTGCGTGTCACTAATCTAGTCACATATCCCAAATAAAAACCGGCCAAGTGCAAGTTGGACTCGCGCACGAAGGGTTCCGTACCATTATCGCAAAAAACAGCAAACACATTACGTTTGTTGTACGGGAGCCCCACTTAAATATTTATCCAGTTCACAGGTCCATTACGCGAAATTATGCGCTCTCAAATGCTTCCCGCAATAAATGATGTTGTCGCGCGCTGTGTGACATGTTGCACGGTTGCACCGTCGTGTTGGAACCAAAGCTCTGCCACATCAATACCATAAAACTGAGGAACGGTAACATTCTGGTGGCGGTGGTGATTTTTTTCCGATTACGCTTCATTCGAGCCTGCCCTGGCGCCAATATGCCCGAAATCATATTTAACTACTAATGGCATAAGAATATCTTTTAAACAAAGCCAATGCCATGGCAATTACATTTATTTTTAACATTCTACAAAAAAGAGGGGTGTTTGACGTGAGTTGCCGTGTATCTGTGTATTTGTGTATCTGTCGTGGCATCATAGCCCCTGAAAGAATGAACCGATTTTGATTTCGTTTTTTTTTGTTCATTTGAATGGTGTCTTCATCGTGAGTGTTCTAAGCTATGTTCGATGAAAATCAGTTCAGCCGTTATGCGCATTTTCTCTTTGAATCGGGGTATTTTCGCAAGATATTGTGTTATAATTACGTGTTTTGATGGATTGTTGATCGAAGCGTATTTACTACTAGATAAATTATGTAGTTTAAAGAGGTAACTATTTGTGTCGGGTTTTTTTTTAATTTGAAATTGTACTTGTTACGTGTCACGTTACATCTCACGCCAAATACAAGTCTTCGTCAACCGCTGTCTCCGTCGCATTCTCGGAATTTACTGGCCCGAGACCATCTCCAACGTAGAGTTGTTGGAGAAATGCCACGAGTGCCCGATCGACCGCCAGATCAAGCGTCGCAAGTGGAGATGGATGGGCCACACGCTTCGAAGGGGTCCCGATCACATACTCAAGCAAGCTTTGGACTGGAATCCCCAAGGGAAAAGAATGCGTGGCCGTCCCCGTCAAACCTGGCGTCGCACCGTGTTGGCAGAAGTGACGAGCATCGGAATATCATGGAACGAGGTGAAGCGTGAAGCTCGAGACCGATCGCGATTGATGACACCTGTGGACGCCCTCTGCCCTATCTAGTGGTTAAAGGACATTAAGTCAAATAAGACGTGTTTTAATTCATTTTAAAAAACAAACCTATTAAAGACATCCTTTACAAGTGGTTCAGAACTCACTCACAGTTATTATCACTGATAGATTAATCACCTTTTCTAAGCCATTGGTCTTTTAATCCTGTTCCATAACTGGTCCTACTCCTTAAGCTGCTCCTTAAACCTGATCGCAACAATAACATCCATTTAGCACCAACATTACAGAATTACACACATTGGTATAAGCATACCTTCTAAATTCTGCACAGTCGGTTAAAGCAGAGGCAGTGGAATGCGTTATATATTGGGGGAGAGGAATGCAACAGATTGTTGCGCATTCGGTTCAATTGTGCACGTTATTGTAGGTCGCATTACTTAGATTATGCGTCTAATTTAGCTGAGATACTTGTGAGATTGTGTGAATGTCTTAAGATTTCTCAGTTATATACATGAAAAAATTTAAATGTCAGAATTACAATTAACATCCTAACTCAAAGTATATAGTGTGAAGTGGAATGGATGAAGAAGACCAAAGATGGCCACTGGAACTCCTTAATATACTTATCGAACATACTTATCGTATGTCACGGGTAGGTATATCTCAAATAATTAGCAACTATAATGAAGCAAATATACTTAGTACACTTAGTTCATATTATTGCTTGTATTATAAGGTTATTATTAGTGTAACAATTGTAGATAGGCCAACACATAAATAAATACACTTCATTTTTCGACACCGACTTCGGAATTGTTTTGCTTTGGAAGTCGGTAAAAAAAAAGGTTTTTTTTTTGTTATTTGCCTTTCTTGACCCAGAATTCAGCCAGGGCAACGCCCTCCGCTGACGCAGTCATAAGGTCCTCACGTGAACAGACAACAAAACACGCGATGCGGCACAAGAAGAAAGGTAGGACATGGTAAGTATCTTTACTTCTGGAGGACAATAGGTTAAAAGATATATTTTAAACAACAATGATCAGGAATCTGGTTTTGTTGCTTCATTCAAAAAAGTCACTGAAAACTGAACCCCACTACATTATGCCACCAAACTTAATAACACACAATAGCCATATTATTCCTTGCATTATAAATTAAGCCATCAACTCAACTGGTCTTAAATTGCGACAAAAGGACGAGAAATGTCCGCCATTTTGTTTTAATGACATCATCGGGCGACATTGTGTTCAACAATGGAATCTGACGAGGAGTCGTTTAACCAAATCTGTTTAGGCGGTTAGGATGGAGACGTACATAGATGGAGGAACAGGGTCGTTACCCTTCCTTTTGTATTCCGAAGGAGGGTAGATTTGTCATGACGTTTTTGTAGTAGTCTTTTTGGCTTCTTATAGACATAAGATTGTCGATCCTTTAGTTTTTCAAATAAACAGTTACTTAAGGCGCCTCCCCGAGCAGAACACCGCGCTAGTCGTTTTTGTGCAGTTTTTAAGAGCTATCTAAATATCAATTAATAAAAATACATTAAATTTCTACATGATGTTGATTCTAAAATGGTTCTACACTTTTTTTTATAGAGGTGTAAGTATCACTAATTTCCTTCCAACAACAACATAAAAATGAGTAATAATTATTGATAGCATGCATCTCCTCGTAAAGTGTTCATTGATTATTTTTTGTACGAACACTAATGGATAGACAATTTGATAACGAACATTTTGTAAGTTTTATTTTTTTCAAAAGACCAATATTCGATTTCATAAAGATTTTATTCTAAAATCTGGGCGTATAAACTACTGTAATTCATGCGCCACCAGTGCCGCTAGGCCAATAGGAATGCTCATATCTCATGCTGATTTTTTGGTCAGGGTACGGCCTTAAGTAGAAGGAAAAATCGTGGGTCAACTTAACTATAGGTACTGTCTGAGTTTCTAGTAAGTTAAGGGTGTGATGTATATTATTATATTTTCCCTACACAAGAAGTATTGGCCTGATTGTAAGTAAAACAGAAGATTAGGTTAGATAAGTCTGGCTTTAAATCGCCAAGTAAAGCCAACAAAAGCTGAAAACATATTGCCCTGTGTTTGAACACTGAAGTAACAAAGCCTTTTTTAGGGTTCCGTACCTCAAAAGGTAAAAAAAGGAACCCTTATAAGATCACTTTCTTGTCCGTCTGTCTGTCCGTATGTCACCACCGATTTTCTCAGGAACGGTTGGACCTAGCAAGTTTAAATTTATACCAGATACTGAGGTCTATAGTCGCTCTTATCTTTATAAAAATCAAGGTCCTGAGTCAACACGATAAAAAGATATGGGCAAATTTAGATTTTCGCGAAAACTTGTAAGTACCTAAATTTACCTTAATTTTCAACTTTTTTGATTTTTCGTTATTTCCCTTTACCTTTTAGTGACACTCGCAGGGTTAAGACGAATCGATTGACGTAAGAATCATCAAAACCGGCCAACGCGTTTGGTCTCTAGAACGCCACATATGAACAAACATACATACATACAAACTGACACATAATCCTCCTTCAGCAGTCGGGTAAAAAGAAGCTCTTTCGACATCTGTACTGTAAAGACGTTAAACAGACCGGATTCATTACACACATAATTGAATCCTCCTCCCGAGTAAGTCTTTGCAGCATCTGCCACAGTACACTGGCGTGCAGTGTGCCGGTAACAGATTGGCGCGCGTTAAGCTCAATACGGCAAGCCACGGCGCGACTTTAATAATAGGACGTATTTGTCAAGTGGCCGGTAAGCCTTAGTAGAGAGTTGAACTAAGTAATCCTTAGGTGCTGAGACATATAGAACAGCTTGGTAGTTAAAACTAATTAGACAGGCAGCCTTGACGTACCTACTGCAAGGCTACTAGCTAAGACTATAGTTTTTGCTGGTTTATGTCCCGAGTTCAATTTTATTTTATTTTATTTGTAATGGGTTTGCTCTTGACTCTAGTCTAGGTCATAGGTGACAGAGACAGAGTCGACGATGGAGTGAGCTTACCCAGAAGAAGCCTGTTCACTCTAACTTTGAAGAGATTCGGGTTGAATGCGTTCGGAAACACAGACGCAGGTAGTGAGTTCCACTCATTCGCTGTGCGCATTATAAAGGATGTTTGGAAGCGCTTGGTTCGAATTGGTGGAATGGCAACAAGGTAAGGATGCTAACTTGCAGTGCGTCTAGATGTCCGATGGTAGAAGGGGGCTGGTGGGATGAGGTCGTGGAGTTCCTGAGCACACTCACCGAAGTACAGTCTGTAAGACCGACAAGCAGGCCACTTTGCGGCGATGAGCCAAGCTGTGAAGCTTGGCGTCCACCAGTTCCACGTTGCCTATGAGCCTCTTGGCAGTTCTATTCCCAGGTCGGCAGAAGTATTATCAGGTTTTGATGATGATGATGATTGTCACAAAGTACGTAAGCGGCAGCGCGACGCAGACAGAGAGGGCACTTCGAATAAAGCGCTATTTTGCACGAACACATTGACAATACGATTTTACAGGGATTCTTGGACAATATTGGGCAGAGCTCAGTCACCACTGCTTTGTGTGGGCGATTGTCATGTCACTGACAAAGTACTGTAAGAAGGTTGCATTTGTGTAGTTTTTAAGTTATAAAGGTCATTAATTTTTTCAAGATGACAAGTTAAAAATTCAATATCTTAGAAAATAATACATTATTTTAAGTCCTTAAACGAAATTGTACATTGCAGCTTTGTTTAAGGAAAGGCTATGAAACTTATCACCCTTCTAGATCTCAACTCTTTTTCGCCGAACTTGGTGCCTTTTCACATTTTTATGTTTTTTGGTGTGATTTTTTTTGTACAGGCTCGCGCTTTACCACTATCTCACCTGATGGTAAGCGATGACGTGGTCGGCGATGAAGCTCGCCTGCCTAGAAGTAACCTATTCACTCTTGGCTTGAAGGCCCCTAGATTCTAGCCATCGGGAAATACAGACTCCAGCGGGGCATTCCACTCCTTAGCTGTAAGCATAATAAGTATTTCCAAAACGTTTACGTTACGTCTCGTTACCCTCCAATCTTCGTCGTAATGGATATTTAATCCTCTGTCTACCCTTTAATGCATGTGAGCATGATATAATGTATGTTAAGACGAATCCATGTATTTATGTTAGTAAATTTGAATACCTACTCTTTTCAAAATTCAGAATCCATATAATAGCAGACCTAGTGAGGACGGCAAGTTTAAGTGACCGTTGTCGAGGACGGCGGGAGTGGTCCTTCTGCATACTTTATATTTTGTGTTAGGCGGTTAACACACTGCCACGCATCACGCTGCATGTTGCATGAAAACGCACCTACGCGCGTACTTGCTTGCGTGTTGCCGTTTGCATAGAAAAAACGCACGCAAGTACGCGCGTAGGTGCGTTTTCACGCAACATGCAGCGCGATGCGGGGCAGTGTGTTAAGGGTACACTAGTCGAAAATTCTTCCATACAAACGTAGTCTAGGGATTATTCCACTGTTTGACAATGTACGTTGAAAATAAAAAGTGATATAAATTTGTCTCATCATTATCTAGCCCTGTATGGAAGCAAAAAAGTAAAAAAAGAAAATATTTGGTAGTTATGAGCGTCGAAAGTTCCACATTTCGACACTAATTTAAAAGAAAATATTTGATAGTTAAGAACGTCGAAAGTTCCACATTTCGACACTAATTTTAACGCATTTTTGGGCGCAAATAAATGCCATAAGAAGACGGAAAATTTAAAAACGGCCACCATACAGGGATAGATTAGTAGTTCAACAATGCAAATAATTTAATTTTGAACAGATACGTTTAGTCGTTTTTTCATGATATCCAGACTCCCAATGGTCTGATTATAAAATTACGTGCGCTCGGTTTCGTCCTAAATCATTATCCATTTCGCTACAAATTTGCAAAAGTGTGTATTCGTACGCGAACTAGCTTCCTACTGCTCATCACAGCATCTATCTCTTCCGCTCGTGTTGTCGGTTGATATAAAATGCATTTTAACCCCGCGCACAAAATAGTTCGTGCCGTCGACTAGTGTAACCTTAACCACCTTTGTTCAATAACAGCGAAGTTTCGATTTGTAACATAGCAATAGAACTTAACTAAGTTTACTAGATATAATCTAGTTATACCTCGCTCTGCCTAACAATACAACTGTGATGAAAAGCTAAATAAACAAACAGATTACTTACTTTAATCACGGGTCTCACAAGTATGTACTCTTTATCTTTCGCAGTACACTGGCGTGCAGTGTGCCGGTAACAGATTGGCAAGCCACGGCGCGGCGCGACTTTAATAATAGGACGTATTTGTCAAGTGGGCGGAGAGCCTTAGTCGTGGGATATACTAAGTGATCTGCGAAAGGATATATAATAGAATATATTTTAGTGTTCACCAAAAGAGTTTCACCACCTCTAGTCTAAGTCTATTTGAAGAGTACTTCCTCCACCAAACTACGTATTCGCCATCGCCATAAGAACGGGCAAAAACCCTCTAATGTCAATCAATTTGATTGAGGGCGCACTCAGATCGGCCGCAGCAAAGACAATCTCCATATGTGGGGGTTTTTGGATGGTTCCGATCTTCGGTGCTTGTGCGGCGTCTCCCCGCAGACCATGGCCCACCTTTCGTCGTGTGCCGCATGTCCTGTTGTCTGTTCACTTGAGGACCTTATGACTGCGTCAGCGGAGGGCGTTGCCGTGCCTGAATTCTGGGCCAGGCAAGGCATTTAACTAAAAAGAGTGTTTGTCATCGACACGCTAAGAAGAAGAAGGGCGACGAGTAGAGTGGGGGAACTTTAATAATATTTGTCAAATGAGCGAGCCTAGTCGTGGGATATACTAAGTAATCCTGGGCAGGTTATAGCAACATTGTGTTAACGTTAGCTAGACATAAGGTTGGTTGAGACAGCATATACATCAACGAGACTACAATGCTCAGTGGAAATAGGTCTTTACCAAAAGATGCGCTCGTTATCTTTCCCTCCCACTATCGTTGATATACAATAAATCAATTGAAACTTCCCAATTTCCCCTAGAATGAAAAAGGGTTAACGTGTGGCAAGTTTGCAAAAAAGGAGACAAATCTGACGCTAAGAACTATCGCCCTATTTCTTTGCTATCCCTATTTTCCATGATATTTGAATCCCAAGTCATTCCCTACCTGACTTCACATATTAAAATACAACTAGCCTCAGAACAGCACGGTTTCTGTTGTAAAAAATCAACTGACACTACTTGCCAAACTGGAGAGACATAGGGTGCATGAAAATCTTGTAGAATAGTTTAGGTCATACATGAGAGTACTTCATTTCTTGAAAACATCCAAAAAGCCTTTCTTCGTTTGCTGTCAAATCATCTCGCAAAAATCTTGGTCGGTCAGCTCCTTTTAGCCGAATTATGGCAATCTCTAATAGTAGTAATCTCCACTAATACCGGGATTGACATTTTTTGCAACAGTTTAGAGACAGATTTGTGTGTTTTGTGTTCCTCACTAGTATTTTTTTTTAAATTAATTCTTATTCAAATAGTTTAACAAATTTGTAGGTAGGGTAGGGTAGGTAGGTTGATCGGTAGGGCAGGTGAGTAGGTTGGTGGGTAGGTAAGGCAGGTGGGTAGGTAGGTAGGGTAGGTATGTAGGGTATATAGGTTGGGGTAGTTAGGTAGGTTAGGTATGTAGGGTAGATTGGTAGGTGGTAGGTAGGTAGATAGCCAGTTGACGGTAGCAAAGCCGCGGGTTCAGCTAGTAATTAAATAAGTTATACGTTTGTTCTTATTAATTTTACAGTCTTACTTCTAAATCAATGTATTAACCGAAAATCAGTTTTTTTTAAGTTGTGTTCACCTATAAGTGACACGTTTTCACAGAATGATGTTTTATGTAAGTTCTTATCAATCAATAAATAGTTGGCTAGACACCTCAAGTGCTTAAGAAAAAGTTCTCGTAATATTTTCCTTGAAATACATCTACTTTTTAAGGAAAGTTTTGGCAGGTTCCCGAATTGAGTTAAGTTTGGCAGGCTTTCAGGTTAAGTAACTAGCGTGATAAATACTTAATTTTCAAATTTATTATTAGAAACCGGGTTTAGAGAGACACGAGCATACAAACTTAATATGGTTCCTACTTTTTACGTAGATATACGATGCACGCGATGCATTTTGTCAATTATTTTAAAGGGTCTCTAAATATTACAGGTTTTCGAAACCATAAACCATGTCATCAACGATATCCTCAAATAACATACGAAAAATTATTCGAGATCCTTTACACAGATTTAAGATACCGCATCCACACCTCTCTAACATCGCTCCCAATGATATATTCGCTCTGTATGCCTCACTGAAGGCATCCTACCGTCCCCATATAAAGCCAAACAGGGCGATCGTTCAAAATACCAGAAACTTGGAGTTTTGCTGGCTAAGCACAGCTAGGTGTTTCTAAATAAGAGCATCCATCTTGTTTTTGAAACGTGCTGTGTAGCGTTTTTAACCGACTACCAAAAAGTCGTTTACAGATTGATCGGGGTGATGCTACTATAACTCCAAGGCTTGGAGTTTTATTTACCTGTGTTATCGTTTCAAACCTATAAATTGTCTAGTGTTGTATTTAGTATGTCATTAAGTGCATAATTATTTATAAGTAAGACACATTGCAATGCGTGCGATACTGAAGAAATATTTTTGATAACTATTATCAAAAAAAAGCTTTTTAGCTTACTGTGCAATGTGCATTGTTAACCAAGCGTGTAAGCAAGATTCGGGTTTGTTTTCAAATTGAATTGCATTCGACCCATACTTACTAACTAGCTAACATGGCAAGTTGTAAATAAATCAATGACAAGGACTTGCCTTCTCATTCCAGTATAGTGACTCTTACAAACCAGGTTACTTTAAAAGACCAACAAACTAACAGATTATTGTTTCAAACTCCTTCAGAAGTTTAAACTTTACACCGTCCTCCATTGTTTATGTGTACCTATAAATTAAGTTTCTTAGTTTCACTTTGTTCAAGGTATCAAGCTCCTGAAGTTTATCGTGTATTTGTGAAATCAATCGTCTTGACTTAACTATCTTTAGTTTAGTTAGTAAACGGCTTCACAAGGTTTTCTATCAAGTCACAAAGTTTCATTTGGGAACCATGAACATTTTCTTGTCAATTTCCCAATTTATTTATTTATGTTTCCATCCTTTTTTTCTTTTAGCCATAATCATCTATTATTATTTATTTAAAACCAATAATGTTTATTTCATAATTGCAAAAATGGAGGTTATATTGTATTTGGTTAGTAGAACATTTTTCATATGATTTATGTAAAATTGAAATAAACAAACTAAAATAAAACCATTGCCAATATAATCAAAGTGATCAAAGAAGTCACAAAAAAACATTCGAATCCGACAAAAATCAGAAATATTCGCATCGACAATAATAACAGCGGGAAAACACGGCGCCATGTTGTTTTGTGTGACAGCTGTCAAATTACTACATGTCAGTGAAGCCAGCTATGTCACGTGCGTCAGTGTGTACTGATGTACTAGGGAAAAGTATTTTGAATCATGTATCATCTATCTGCGTATAGATCGAAATTGTTGTTTTCTTAACCGACAGCTGTGGATTCCAAAAGCAGGATAAATTGTTGAGTAAATTAGAAAAGCACATGGATGTTTGTCCATGCGTTGGGAGGTTTTCTAAGTAAGCTATATTTTTAGACAGTTTGCCTAGTTGGTGTATTAAATATTATTTATTTTATGTTTCTGTCTTGTGTTCGTAAGCGCCACTGCCGGGCGATGCGGTTTTGGGTTCGATTCCCACAGGGTTAACCCAACTGGAATTTCTCAGTAGCAGGCAGGCGTCCGAACCGGAAGACGATGCATGGAAGGCCTCCCACTAAGTGGACAGATGATCTGGTTAAGGTGGCTGGATGCAAGAAGCCCGGGATTAGTCAACGCCTCCCTAGGCTGAAATGATGATGATAATGAGGCCGGTGTCTGGACTCGAGCTCGGTTAAAGTCAATAGGTTCGCCCCTAGTACATGTCACTTTAAAATAACTGGTAAAGATGTTTTTTTTTATCAAAACGTGTGTTTACATACAAAAGGCATGCAAGATGTTCACTTCATAATTAGCGATTACAAACATGTTTTAAGTGAAAATGAGGCATACAAATTGATTAATTAACTAAAATATAGCAATGTCAGATATAATTATACAAAAATCACAATAGATTGGCCTTTATCTTAATTAAATGCATCTTATTTATTAAGTATATATTATTAATTAAAAATATCTTAGTTAAAAAATCAAAACTAAAAAAATGAAACAATGTCAAAAAAAATCATTTAAAAAAAAACAATGGTAAAATGAGAATGGACCTATGTCCACTATGCTCTGAGCTAAGAGCCCATTCTCTCATAATTTTCGGGGCCATACAGTCGTCACTATATAATGTTATATTTTTATCAAATACAAGGGCGCAAAAACAAGTGATATGCAGAACATTATTGTTTTGAAGTATTGTTGGACCTGCTGAAGGTGTGCTGAAGACTGAATGAATATATTTGTATTGTATAAACTCAATTTCCTTAGTATTGTATAACTGCAAAGCACGTGTGTGAGTACTATGTACCCAACTGTAAATCTAACATTTACTGTACCTGTGTGTCGTTCGTTGACTTGTGTGTGCCCTGGCAGTTGAGTGTGTCATGCTCTCTCAAATGTCTCTCCGATGGTGGCGCGTGTGTTGGATCATCCGGTTCCCTTCATGATTGTTGAGCTGGGTGGTGCCAATTCATGCGTCATGTTCGTGAACGGACGCCGTCAGTTGGGATTGGTCATAACTTAACTACTTCGGATGTTAATGCTTTTTTTTCTAGCTTCTATTATATAACTGCACAGTACATGTGTGAGTACTTTTATTACTTTATACCTGTACGTAGTATAGTGTGTAGTGCTATTCTGGGTGTATTGTCCTCACATATATGAATTTATTAATGAATGTACTTATGTAACTAAATATTGTAAAAAACTTTTTTTTTTTAAAGAGTTAATATGGAGTTTCTTGTGCATTCTTCTCCTTAACAAGCTACTTTCCGAATGCACGGTAGAATCAACTTTTATAACTTGTAAATTTTAATGTACCTAACGCTCAAAAGTGCCGCTTGGTGGCCTACTTGAAATAAAATATCTTTGTCTTTGTCTTTGACAATCGGTATAAGTTCCAAATAAGAGCCAAATTCTTCTTGTTACTATTCAGAATTCTATCTACTCTCACATTCTTAAAGAAAATCAGATCTTCAGCAATAAATCATACAAATATTAGAACAGAGCTTAAAGTAAACATGATATACCAATTACAATTTAATTGAAATAAAATCAATATCTCGTTAAATATCTACCCTAATTTAAATACGGCTGCTGTGGAAATTTGAACTCTATCTCCAAATTTATACCAGAATTTAAAAACGGTTGCTGTGGAGATTTCAACTGTATAAACAAAAGTTAAGGTTGGTTTTGGTATTGCGTGTGTCTTTTGTTGGTTGGGGTTGGTGTTGATGTTGAGGTTCCACGTCCCATTGGAGATGGTGGAAGGTTATTAACTGACTAGGTTTCCACACGGTTTTGTTCGATTTTATTGGAATATTGGTTGCGGTTAGTAACTAAATGGCATTATGCTTAAGTATTTTAAATATTTAATTTAAACTATAGCGTGATTTTGGTGAATTTCATGATTTAATTCCGCCCAGCCCGTTCCATCATCGGACTACCAGACGTACGGCGATGCGTCATCGATACATGGTTGACATCCCACCCATACGCACAAAATGTTTTGGGGACACTTTTATTATGCGCACAGCTAAGGAGTGAAATTCCCTGCCGGAGTCTGTGTTTCCCGATAGCTACAATCTAGGTTTCTTTAAGTCAAGAGTGAATGGGTTCTTTCTAGGCAAGCGTGCTTCACCGTCGACCTCATCATCGCTTACCATCAGGTGAGATAGTGGTCAAGCGCAAGCCTATAGACAATAAAAAAAAACAGGAATGTGAGTAGTTAATTGAAAGTGCTGACATTAAATTAAATGATAACATTTCATGATGTATTTACCACAACAAACAAACATTTCAAGTTAAATGAAAACTTGTAAACAAAATTGCTGAAACTAAATTGAATTCCTATCGTTTCAATAACGAAATTCTGAATAAAATAAAATTAAAAGAAGAAAGAAAAAGTATTAGTACGATTTTTTTCAGCAAACCTATATAGTACGAGTACTTCGTTGAAAAGTGTTATTGAATCTGTCCATTTATTATATCTGAAAAAACTGACGATAAATCAGACAACCAGACGAAGCTACACTATAAAGATTCCTTTTAACCATTTTGGTAGGAAACCCTAAAAAGCCATACAATGAAATATCTAAGTATTTTTCTGCCACCGGTTTCGCCCACGTAAGTAATAGTTAGTATCCCAAAGGAACTTACTCCCGGGATGAAAAATAGGTATCCTCTATCCTAATAAAGGATGTGGTCTACCCGTGTGCCAAGTTTCATCCAAATCTGTTCAGCCGTTAATTCGTGCAAGGTATCAAACAGACAGACAGAGCTATATACTTTCGCATTTAAAATTTAGTATCGAGGAGCTCGTGGCTAAATAATAACAGCCGCACAGGTCGATTATCAAGGTTACGCAACGCTTGACAAGGTCGGTTCGTGGATGGGTGACCATTCCAACATACCGAGTTTCCTCCGTGCCTCGGAAAGCACGTTAAGCCGTTGGTCCCGGCTGTCATTTGAAGATCTTTGACATTCGTTACGGGTACGGGTTGTAGTCAGAAGCTTGAGATCTGACACCAGTCTTGCCAAGGGGTGCCGTGTTACCCAGTTACTGGGTTGTGGAGGTCAGATAGGCAGTCGCTCCAGGTACTCAGCTGATTCCGGTAAGACTGGAAGCCGACCCCAATATAGTTGGGAAAAGGCTAGGCAGATGATGATTTAAAATATTAGTATGGCTTCACACATCTATTAATCGGGTATTTTTATCAATCGATTCCACGAATCAAACGCCTATGAAAAAACAGTTGAACGCAAAGCCAAGATAAAACTAACATCTTCACAATATTCATGGCATCACTAAACTGATGCGAAACCCATCCGCTCGGAAATGGAGGCACTCTCGCTACCAGAAAGCGATTTATATCCACGTTACTTTTTTCTTGGTAATCGGTATTGTGCATGCTGATCAGTCGTTCATTCACTCGTTCGGTGAGTTATTTCAGTTAATCATTCGTTCGCGTTTCCGGAAATTGATATCTAAGTTTAGAAATATATATTATGGGCTGGTCGTTTCAGGTATTTTAAAAAGTTACAAAAGCAGAAACGTTTTACATTAATTATTCAAACTTTATCCGCAAAACAAAAAAAGTAAGTAAAAAAAACCCTGTACAAAGACGGGCTGAATGCCTTAGGCGTTTTCTTCCAGTCAACCCAGTGGTGATCCAGAGGTAGAAAATGGCAGTTGCAAAGAATCACAAACATTAATACATACCTATTTTAGAAGTAATTTGTTTTTTAACCGACTGCCCGAAAAGGAGGCGGTTATCAATTCAACTGTATTTTTTTTTATATGTTTGTTACCTCAGAACTTTTTACTAAATGAACTGATTTTGATGATTCTTTTTTTTTATTGAAAGCTGGAGCTTGTCGTGGCCCCATTTAATCAAGATCTGATAAAGAACTTCGGAGATATACAACAGAACTCTTCCATAAATGACGGCAAATCTCCCGGGATTGCTGCAATCGCATGTCTGTTTATTGTTTACACCATTTCATAACATAACATGACGCCGGTACGCTTTAAAGGGGTACGCAGATGAATATAGTTTAGCCTGGTACACTTTAATTTCACCAGTTGTGTTCAAGTTTCATGTTATTCGGGTAAAATATTCTGGCATAACTATGAGCATTGTAGATACCAAAACTGAAAAGTTTAATTTTGTTTTATTTTTTCTTAGTGAGTAGATAATACTTTAATTAATGCTCGAATCAGTAAAAAACCGGTGGACACTTTCACTTTGGGTGACCATGGCTTACTTGTAATTTTTATAAATATCTTAGGGTAACAATAAAATAAGAATTATGAAAGTCTACGCTCCAACCAGTTTATGCATAGGTATTAAAAATATGAAATACAGCAAGACATAAAATTGCTCATCAGATCTCCGCCTGAGTCTCGAAAACGAGATGCAGGATCTTCCGATCGGAAATCGAGGGCCACTTGCTTTGGAAGCCGATTTATACCTTTATTCAGCCTTCACACTCCGCCGATCAACTGGTTCGTTCATTCACTCTTCCGGTTATTTGTTCAGTCAGCAACGATTTTTGATTCGTTCGTTCATTCGGTCACGTGGCTTATTTGTTCATTTCCTCGGTTAATTGGCTGTCGTTATTTTATTTAGGGTTGAAATTTGGAATGAACTTTTGAGCTAATCTTGGAGTTAATTGCAAAATAAAAGGGAGGGCCATTTTTCACCGCAACACGATTGGTGATTTCTAAATATTAATTCATGTGGTTCCGACTTTATTCAGCAAATATGATTTTGATAGGGTTATTATTCTGTATCATAAATCAGTAGTTACTGATCTAACTATTTCTAACATTAAATAAGTATATTTTGAAAACGTAAATAAGTCAGACTCAGCCCCACGAAGAGCAATGGTGGCCCAGTGGTAACGGCCCCAAGTTACGTGTCGTAGGTCGTGGGTGTCAATTAAGACAAAGGATGAATTTTAGGGTTTTGGTTTATTCAATGATTTGGAAGCTACTGGTTTTTTTTACAAATATTACAGACAGAATAATACTTCGACTGCTCGCGCGTTTGGCAAGGTGTGAAGTGGTACATACATTATAAACATTTTCACACACACCGCCACGATAATAGCGCCTAGCCGAAAACTGATGGCAACGTATCTTAGTAGCACAGCAGGGTGCTAATAGACAGTCAGCAGGTGAGCCTAAACAGTGGGTTCGAACCACTCGTTCCACTAGGATCCCCTAAATCAGTCCCCCAGGGGATTCTACAGCACTCAGTGTTCCACTACGATCCCCTAAGCAGGGGATTCTATAAGTACTAATAAGTTCTATTCCTTTAAAGTCCCTTCTAAATAAAAAAGCCACCTATAAAATAACAATATGTAATACATAGAATTAAAAATCGGTCTACAGAGGGGATTACAATGACGGAAATATTGTTTTAAAATAAGTTAGATGTTGAAAAAGAAAGTACCAAAAGCATTGAAGAATTTCGCAAGTTCGACTAGTGCAGCGTCTCGGTAGCGTTGGGTTCGAGTCTCACCTAAGGCGTTCGGTTTTTTTCAACGTTTAACTTATTCAAATACATTTAACGTTATAAACGCAAAATATAAAAAAACCTTTTTTAATAAAAAAAAATATCATCATTTCAACCGAAAGACGTCCACTGCTGGACATAGGCCTCCCCCAAGCGTCGACTGACACACTGACTGATACCGTCCGTCTCGCATCCAGCGCCTTCCCGCTAACCAGGTCATCGGTCCACTTAGTGGGAGGCCTTCCTACGCATCGTCTTCGGGTTCGCGGTCGCCATTCCAGAACGTTTCGGCCCCATCGGCCGTCCGTCCTGCGAGCAATGTGCCCTGCCCACTGCCATTTAAGTTACGCAATTCTTCGGGCTATGTCAGTAACTTTAGTTCTCCTGTAGATAAGCCCTCTCCATTGCTCTTTGGATGAAGCTTTCTGATAAGGCCCATTGTGAGCGACCACGTCTCGGTTCCATAGGTGATCACTAGTAACACACACTGGTCATAACTTTTTTTTTTCTTGAGACATTGCGGTTAATTGGACGAGAAGATACAACTTCCCGAACGCCGCCCAGCCGAGTCAGATTCGACGGTTAACCTCTTTCTCGAAGTTAGACCTACCCAACGGGACAGTTTGTCCCAGGTAGACATAATCGTCTACAACTTCGAGTGTAGGACTTCGATTAAAATTAAATTAAAGTATGTAATTCTACTTAATTAACTTAAAAAGTAGTTTATTCCTGAATTATTATTTACTTCATCATTTCTAGAAAATTACCGACTGATATTTGCCCATTCAACAATTTCAGTTGTGACTCTTGAATCCACTGATCTCTGAGTATATCTTCTGGTCTTCGTTGTTTAGCCGAACGCCTTAGGTGGGACTCGAACCCAACGCCACCGAGACGCTGCACTAGTCGAACTTGCGAAATTCGTCAATGCTTTTGGTACTTTCTTTTTCAACATCTAACTTATTTAAAAAAAAAAATTCGTCATTGTAATCCGCTTTGTAGACCGATTTTTAATTATATGTATTACATATTGTTATTTCATAGGTGGCTTTTTTATTTAGAAGGGACTTTAAAGGAATAGAACTTATTAGTACTTATAGAATCCCCTGCTTAGGGGATCGTAGTGGAACACTGAGTGCTGTAGAATCCCCTGGGGGACTGATTTAGGGGATCCTAGTGGAACGAGTGGGTTCGAACCCAGGCAGGCGCTTTCTTTGTCTAAACTATTAAATCACCATTGCTCTAAAAACAGCGAAGGAAAACATCGTGAGGAAACCGACATGTCTTAGAATCAAAAATTCGAAGACATGTAACATCCACCAATCCGCACTGGGCCCGCGTGGTGGATTAAGGCCCATACCCTCTCACAGAGAGGAGGCCTGTGTGCTAAAGGCTTGTGTGGTAACATTAAAAAAGGCTGCTGATGATGATGACATCCATGAGCAAGAACCAAGAATCTGGCCTATCCAGGCTTATTATGAAGGAAATCATTATTGAAAAGGCTATGAAGTTTTCCTGCAAGTACATATATTATGAAAGTATATTTTACATTGAATAAGTAAGTATTTAACCTGAAAACTAGAGCTAATAAAATCTGATTCTCAAACCCTAGAGAGACAACAAACTTTAAACAAATAAAATATCAAATCTTAGTCATCATCATCTGCCTAGCCTTTTCCCAACTATATTGGGGTCGGCTTCCAGTCTTACCGGATTCAGCTAAGTACCAGTGTTTTACATGAAACGACTGCCTATCTGACCTCCACAACCCAGTAACTGGGTGACAAGGTACCTCTTGGCAAGACTGGTGTCAGATCTCAAGCTTCTGACTACCCGTAACGACTGCCAAAGATCTTCAAATGACAGCCGGGACCAACGGCTTAACGTGCTTTCCGAGGCACGGAGGAAACTCGGTATGTTGAAATGGTCACCCATCCACGGACCGACCTCGTCAAGCGTTGCTTAACTTTGATGATCGACCCGTGTGGCTGTTATTATTTAGCCACGAGCTCCTCAAAATATCAAATCTTAGTATAGTCATAAATTTTGACCGCAGGGAGTGAGTTTATTTATAATAGTTAGTTTTAATTCCAGGGACTCGGCACTAAGCTGAGAGTTGACATTTCAAGCTATTTGCCTGCCAGGGCTGTTGGCACGAATCTCTGGGCACAAATATTTGTTAGTGGCGGCGAGAAATTAGTGCTGTTTATTTAATTATTTCTGTTCATTTTAACTAACTTCAAAAAAGAGGAGGTTCTCGATTCGACTGTATTTTTTTATGTGTGTGTTACCTCAATACTTTTTACTAGATGAACCGATTTTGTAATTTTTTTTTATTTGCGATATAAAGCTAATGCATCTGTGGTCCCATTTAAATTTGATAAAAATCTGATGAAGAACTTCAGATATATACAATAGAACTCTTCAACAGACACTTCACATATAAAGATTTCTGGTTCTGATTCAATAAGCAACGGCACATCTCTCGGGATTGCTGCAATCGCATGTCTGTTTATTGTTTACGACAGTCGTTGTCAAAAATAAAGAAACAAAAACAGGAACACCGACTCCGAAATTGAAGTTATTTTACGCTTTATAGTGTTTTATTCTTTAAGATAATAGGAGAGATTTATATAACAAACTGACTTTTGCCATCGATTTCACTTGCGTAAAACTTTTAAATGTGGAAGTTTGCATTTTTATAAATTTGTTAATCAATCACGCCTCAAACGGCTGAAAGGATTTGGATGACGTTTGGAACACAGGTACAGGTACGTACGTTAGAGCAGTATGTTTATATCTTTCTGACAACGTGGTTCTATTTATATATCTGTTATCTTTTACCCTACTCAGTGATACAAATAAAGTTCCAAGTTCCATAGGTCCTAACTCCTATGTAGGTAGCTATAGCAAAATATCGCCGTTTTTTTGTTTCTTTGTAATGAGTATGACGTCTCTATTGGGGCAACCTGACAATAGATAATCATCATCATTCCAGCTGCAAGACGTCCACTGCTGAACATAGTCACATCAAGCGGTCCTGTGCATCTGGCATCCAGCGGATTCAAACAGCCATAACCAGTCTACCTACTAGGAGGCCTTCCAACGCTGGGTCTTGCGGTACGCGGTTGCTACTCCAGAACTTTTCTAAGTTAGTTAGCATAAACCAGTAAATCAATTAAGGCGCCGATTACCTTGAGTAGCTGATTTTAAAATGAGAATCACGTCTAAACGGTTAGTCGTATTTTTTTTTTTAAATACATGTTACATTAAACCATTTTCTTAATAATTGGATCTAAGAAAATTTTGAGTTTTATTCGTATAACATAGTGTAATTCATTTGTAAAGTTATGTCTAAAACGGACAAAAACACGACAATCGCACCAAAACCGCTGGGCGTATTGTAATGAAATCGACATCATCTCAAAGACAATATAATTATCTACAATTTGATCTGAGGCTTTTTTTTAAAGTCATAGAATAATAAGTAAAGTACAAAAACTACTAAATTTTGGGTCGCGCGGGTGTGAAACGAGTGCGCGTTTTGTTCCCTCAAGGTCGTTGGCGTTAGTCGTCGTCTTAAATAACACACTGTACACCAGGAAGACAAGTAAAACGATATCTAACTTTAATTTTAAGTAACGCATTTTAATTTACATTATAACAATCTATTGTTAAACAAACCAAACCAGTATGCAACGTGAAACCATTTCACAAGTAGTACCTACGAGTACAATAACACAAACCGCACTCATGAGCCAATGTCCAAGGTAAAATTATTCAATTAAATTAAACCTCTATTTCCACGGACAGCAAATAAATTGTATTGATATTTACTAACGAGTGCTTTAACCAATGAATATAAATTTAATACCTCTATGCGTTCATGAGGAAAGGGGTAGTAAGTTTAAAATTATTAAAAATATTTTTATCATATGATGTACCAAAAAATTTACGGTTTTCGCAATTTACGGTTTTCGCAAATTCTGAGTTTCACGGGAAGTACACTGTAGGTTTTGATTCCCTTGCGTGTGACGAATATTTTCGTAAATTTGCGGCATAAACGGCTGCATCTTTTGATTGCGTTGGCTTAGAAATTTTTCACAGCTTTAAGGGACAGTAGAACTGAGTATTTGATATAAATTTCAGCTTGATACCTCCACGCGTTCCTGAGAAAAAGGTTCTTGACAGACAGACGGACGGACAACAAAGTGATCCTATAAGGGTTCCGTTTTTTCCTTTCGAGGTACGGAACCCTAAAAAAGGTAACTCTAATACAATTTTTTATTAAAACTTTTCTATTTGGCATTGCCTATAGAAAGTGGTCCATTGACATGGGCAAAATCAGTTTTTAAAATATAATCGAACATTTCCGTTACCCTCTGTAGATACCTAGTCGTGTATTGAAATACATTTTTTATTTCAAATTATACCGTAGCATTTAAATTAAGAACGAGTACAGCCTTTTGTCTTAAAACCATCACATTCATTAATTAGCGGAACCGAACAACTTTACATTTCATTCATCCATTCAATGAATGAGTGATTGAGTCTATGTCAGTCCTTCAACTAACTCATTTGCTGAACAAAAGGGGTCAAGTTCGTCATTCATTGATTAATTTTGAAAAACTAATTATTTTTTTTAGATTGAAATGATCGAGAAAATGAATGATTGAATCGAGTCGAAAAGATCGAGGAGGAGCTTGTTGTTAAATAATAACAGCCACACAGGTCGGTCTTTAAGGTTAAGCAATGCTTGTATGCTATCTCATCCAACAACACGTGTTAAAGAGATAGATGCTGAGCAGTAAAAAGCTAGTTCGCGTACGAATTAGCACTTTTGTTTTGTATTGAAATGTATGATGATTTAGGACGAAACGAGCGCGCGAAATTTTATAAACAGACCAGACCTTTGGGAGTCTAGATATCATGAAAAAACGACTAAGTGTATATTTTCAAAAATAAATTATTTGCATTGCTGTATTACTAATCTATCTCTGTATGGAAGCCGTTTTGCAACTTTCCTTCTTCTTATGGTATTTATTTCCGCCCAAAGATGCGTTAAAATTAGTGTTTAAATATTGAACTTTGGACGCTCACAACTTTCAAATATATATTTTTTTTACTTTTTTGTTTCCCTACAGGGCTAGATAATGATGAGACAAATTGATATACTTTTTTTTTTTGAACGTACATCGTCAAACAGTGGAGTAATCGCCAGACTACGTTTGTATGGAAGAATGATCGACTAGTGTAACCTTAAAGATCTTTGGCAATCGTTATGGGTTGTCAGAAGCCGGTAAATCAGCCTTGCCAAGGGGTGATTGAATTATTGCCTAGTTACAGGGTGGTACTGGTCTTGAGCTACTTCTAGTTAGGCTGAAAGCCAACCGAAAAGATCGCAAGATTAACTTCAACATCGGATTTCTGTTGTAACTTTTATTACCTTAATCTTCCTAATCTAGTACCAAACTTCCTTAATCCAAGTGAATCGGCCACCCTACTAGCAGATACGTTCTACCCCGAAGACAGAGTAGACCAGGACAACGCTGACCACAGGTGAATTGGAGAAGCAGCCAGCCGAGTAAATGAGTAGGCCCATGATGAACATCATGTCATGATCCCTCATTTACGACACTGGAGCTGAAGACTGCCGTGGCGGGTTGCCCAAAAAGGCACCAGGAGGAGATGGACTGACTTGTTATATATGCAGTCGAGCAATCCACCAGGACCTGGACGAGTTCCTTGCCCTTTGCAATAAGAGCCTCGAATTGGCACACTTCCCCACCACCTGGAAGGAGGCTAAGATCGTAGTCCTTAGAAAGCCGGGCAAGGAAAGCTTTCTCACCCCCAAGGCATACAGACCAATAGGTCTACTTCCTGTTCTGGGGAAGATACTGGAGAGGAAGGTCGTAGCGAGTCTAAAATGGCGGCTTGTACCGCGTTTTAGTACTCGTCAGTTTGGCTTCATGCCCCAGAGTTGCACCGAGGACGCCCTCTATATACTAATGAAGCACGTACAGGACAAGTTGAGGCTGAAGAAGCTAATTGTTCTGGTGTCGTTGGATATAGAGGAGGCCTTCGACAGCGCTTGGTGGCCAGCCGTTTGAGTCAGAATGGCTGCTAGACAGCTATCTCGACAGTATAAGGAAGGTCAGGGTTCGTTACGCCGAGGAGGATTGCACGAGAGAGACTAGCAAGGGCTGTGTTTAAGGGTCAATTGGTGATCCCATCCACCAATGGAACCTCCTTCTCGACCCACTTCTGAAGGACCTGGAGCAGCGTAAAAATATTTGTGCAGGCGTTCGCGGATGAAATCGTCTTGGTCGTGGATGGGGACACGGCGACGTGAAGTTTCAAGATCTGCCAATGCAGCCCTCGCCCATGTTCAGGATTGGGGCGTCCGGAACAAGCTGATGTTTGCACCGCACAAAACCGTACGTTACGGATCTACACTGATTCTACGACGTCTTATCTTTGAGGCGTTCAGTACTCAACTGCCATATTCTGCTGTCCCCACCACGCAGGTGGTTAGAAAAAGCGCGCCAATGCGTAGTTGTTCTTGTTATGCCGCCAGGGGCGTGCTTGTGATTTGTTTTGACGTCCGTACTATTGACTACACCCGACATATATCTTAAACATTATGACAAGATTTACTTTGATATAATCGAGAAAAATCTCGTACAGTTTCCGTTTATACATACACTAGCTTCTGCCAGCGGCTTTTCCCGCGTGAAAAGTATTTTCTTATTCCAAGGGAACATTATATCGGGATGAAAAGTGCCTATGTACTATTCCAGACTAAAATCTAAGTCTGTGCCAAATTTCATCCAGATCCGTTCAGCCGTTCTAGCGTGATTGAGTAACAAACATTTATCCACACATACACACACACATCCATCCAAACTTTCATGTTTATAATATTAGTATTAGTAAGATACAGCAGTAGCATTCCACGTAACGTAGTTTAAAAGTAACATCATGTATCTTTAAACAACTTATAAGTTGTCCAAAGTTTGACGCGCGTCAACTCTTCGCATTTCATTGAACTCGTCGCATTTAGTTTCATTTAATTCCATTTAGTTCTGTTCAAACTAACTCTTCCATTAATTAAATTAATTTATTGTTATATTTTGTAAGCTTTTAGTTTAAATCTGAGTTTATTAGATGGAATGGTTAGTTCGTTTACCTCATTTGCAACGTTAATAAGTCTTGGTTTATCAAAAGTTTAGGATCTCATTGACATAAATACCTTTATGTCTAGTTAATCTTCTCACCTCGTTATAAATTAACTATTTTTAACAAGTGGTGGCCCAGTGGTAACTGTGACTTAAAAATTTTGGGTCGTAGGTTCGAGCCCTGGCAGGCGCTTTACTTTGTGTAAATTATTTTATCACCACTGCTCTCGATACGGTGAAGGAAAACATCGAGAGGAAACCGGCGTGTCTTAGAACCAAAAAATCGAAGACATGTGACATCTGCCAACCCGCTCTGGGCCCGCGTGGTAGATTACGGCCCATTCCCTCTCACAGAGAGGAGGTATGTGTCCCAGCAGTGGAAACAATAAAATGCTGTTGATGAAGATTCTTAACAAAACTAATGTTCTCAGCTCTCATAGGCCTCCTCTTTGTCAATGGGGGTGGGCTGAAATACAATATTTTTTTTTTTTTTTTTTTTTTTTTTTATTTGTGATGGGTTTGCTCTTGACTCTAGTCTAGGTCAAAGGTGACAGAGACAGAGTCGACGATGGAGCGAGCTTACCCAGAAGAAGCCTGTTCACTCTAACTTTGAAGAGATTCGGGTTGAATGCGTTCGGAAACACAGACGCAGGTAGTGAGTTCCACTCATTCGCTGTGCGCATTATGAAGGATGTTTGGAAGCGCTTGGTGCGTATTGGTGGAATGGCAACAAGGTAAGGATGGTAACTTGCAGTGCGTCTAGATGTCCGATGGTAGAAGGGGGCTGGTGGGATGAGGTCGTGGAGTTCTTGAGCACACTCACCGAAGTACAGTCTGTAAAAGACCGACAAGCAGGCAACCTTGCGGCGATGAGCCAAGCTGTGTAGCTTGGCATCCGCCAGCTCAACGTCGCCAATGAGCCTCTTGGCTCTGCGTTCCACCGAGTCAAGCGCGGCAAGCTGCTACTTAGCTGAGCCATCCCAAAGGTGGCTGCAATACTCCATGCAGGATCGGACTTGCGCTTTGTAAAGGGTTAAAAGCTGTCCAGGCGTAAAGTATCGCTTCACTCTATTTAGGATGCCCAGCTTTTTGGCCGCAATTTGAGCTTTGTACTCAATGGAGGCGCCGAAGCTGAGGCTGGATGTCAACTCCATGCCCAGGAGCTCGAGCCGATCAGTCACAGGAACAGACGCACCCCGAAAAGTAGGAGCTTGATCGAAGATACTCCTTTTTGCGGTAAAAAGACACGCCTGTCTTTTGGTGGCGTTAAAGGAGACCAGATTGTCATCACCCCACTGGGAGACAAGGCTTAAGGTCAAATCTGTCCTTTCAACCATAGCCTCTCTCAAGGAACGAACTTCACGGCACACTTCGCGGCTCCAGTGCAGGTTTAATATCAGGATATCACATGTATCATATTATTACCCTACTGGCCAATGGCCAAAAGGAGTTTTTAGGTGTCTATCTGTTTCATGGACCAAGTGATTTATCAGTGGGCATTATGAATCAAGTCAAAATAAATCGGGCATGGTAATTAATACTGATTTCATCATCATCTGCCTAGCCTTTTCCCAACTATATTGGGGTCGGCTTCCAGTCTTACCGGATAATACTAATTAATACTGATTTAAACTTCTATATTTATCACATTGTCTGATCATTATGAATATTGCTACGTAACGGTTGGGCAGGTTGATAATTATGATTAATGAATTAGTCCATGAGCGAGCGAAGCGAGCTCGGAAATTTAGGGCGCCCCGACACGACCGTTAGGTTGGATAAATCTCATCACTTGGTCCATAACTTCTGCTTGTTTTTAGTAATGTGTTATGCAAAGATGTAATTTGAAGTAGCGTAGGAAATGTTAGTGTTGCAAAAGGCGGTAATATTCTAGTTTCTATTCTCTGTCTATTTAGTTTGTGCAGTCGGGTTCTTTGTTTTTTTTTTCGTTAGACAATAAGCCTCGTTTTCTTACGGTGTTTTCCTACACCATTTTCAAAACAGCTTTGATACTACCTACAATGAGCTAGCACACCTCATATAAACAAGGTGCTAGACTCCTACTTCTAATTCCCCTGTTACTAAAGTTAACTAAACATGACTTGTAATAAGTTCTTAGCTGCAGACACCTGGGCGCAATTTGTGCTGATGAGTGCAGTACTACATGAGTACAGCTTACTAAGCTGAGTTCAGCGGGAATTGTCGCCGGTTTCATACAAAAATAACTGAAATATTTAATGAACAGAATAATATCACGATTCTGTGCACAACAACAAATTAAAAATAAATTCGGGATGAGTCGAAGTGTATAGGTCACCCGCACCAATCCGCACTGGGCCCGCGTGGTGGAATACGGCCCATTCCCTTACACAAAGAGGAGGCCTGTGTCCCAGCAGTGGGAATATTAAAATGCTGATGATGTTAAGGACGCCTACGTTTCACCAGTTTTAAGAGATATAGATTAACTTATTTCGATTAAACCGAGCACAAATCTAGACTCCCTAGAATTTGTTCAATAGCAATTTATTTAAATTTCCAGATTAACCAATATTTACAAAAATGATAATTGAATAGTTTAATATAAGTTTCAAATTCACAATAGTCTTTTGTTAAAACATTGTCCTTGTATGAACCCGCACCGAAATACGGGCTTAAGTAATGAACTCGCTGTACATAATTTGGTGTGTCGGAACTTAGAACTACGTTTGTTTTGGAGTTATGTAAGCTTTATATTTACGTTAAATTAGTTAGTCGTTGAGACACGACTTTGAAATTATTTTCATTCGAGCGTCGGGTTTATAAGTTTTTCTGTTCATGTTATTCCTTGGAAGCTAATCGTGACTCCCCGCCGATAACCTATATAATTTAAAGTTGAGTTTTCGTCAAACACAATTTTAGCCCAAAAACCTATCAAAGTTTGATTTAACACTTTATTAACTCCAAATACTCATTTTGAAACCGGATCTGAGCGGAATCATACCGTGGCAAATTAGAAATACAGAGATCCACAAGAGTACCAAGTTTGCCGAGATAGCCTGAAGAATTTCCAAACTTAAGTGGCAGTGGACATTGCACATTGCTCGCAGAGCGGATGGTCGATTGGGCTTAAAGATTCTGAAGTGGCGACAGTGTACGTGAAATCATAACGATGGCAGACGTCCCACAGAGTCGACCGGGAATCCGCTGCATGCGAGTCGCACAGGCCGGGTCAATGTGGCTACGCTTGGCCCAGTTCTATTTTCAGCTGACGTGTGACTTCTTCCGGATGAAATGATGATGAAGATGAACCGTGGCTAATGCGTAACTGGTCCCAACCTCATGAAGCACTCCTTGTCCTTACACCTAATAGCAAGGTAAAGCCATATTTTAAAAACGTTTTTTATTATTGTAGACTAGCTTCTGCCAGCGGCTTCGCCCACGTGAATGTCGTAAATTATCACGAGGGAATATATTCTCAGGATAAAAAGTATTCTATGTGCTATTCCAGACAATAATCTATCTCTGTACCAAATTTCATCCAGACCTGTCCGGCCTTTCAAGCGATAAGAAGTAACAAACATACAAACACACACACACACTCACAAACTTTCGCCTTTATAACATTAAGTGTGCTAGGTTTGCGCTAGCATGGAACTGCTTCTACCAATGGGAATGAACAGCTCTCTTTATGAGTGTCATGAGAGTAAAGAAAAACCTTTGATTAAATACTTATTTTGATCAGGTGGTGATAACTTTGTACGGAAAATCTTTTTTTGAAGCAGCAGCAGCAATAGAGGTTTTTACAATATAACTACATCTTGTCGTTACACCTTGTACAATCACAAATTGCATCTTACGGCATAAATACATGCTATAAATTAAAACACAGACCAGGTAAGGTATCCATTACCTGCCATTCGAGACTAATTGGAATTCAAATCAAAGCAATATTGCATCGAAATCTGATTTAGTACAATAGTTGAGATTAGTTTACATAGAAATTAGAAATTTGAATAGAAACTAGTATAAGATAGTTCAAGTCATCTTTGCGCGCGTCTCTATATGTGGGTAAGCATATGTGGGTGGTTTTTTGTACTGCCGTGTCACAGCTGCACAAATTAAAGCTGTGTATGTACAAGCGTACACACAGAGCACGCACACATGGCGCCGCGAGCAAAGATGTGTTGATCATTTTCTAACCAAAATCGTGCTTACATAGCATCAAGCTAAAGTTTATTAACAAAAATAACTCTCAAGTTAAAAATACCATCGGTATTTAAGACAAGGCGAAGATGCTGTTGATAAAACTGGATTGGTTTACGATTAAAAAAAAATAACATAATATTTCTGAGATAACAAAATATACATTCAGAGTTAAGTAAAAAAAATATGCGGTAAACTATGCATCCGTTAATTTAAGATGAATTGATTAAGTTTGATACAAATGGAAACAGACTTGCATTATCTTAATAGGTATTGTAATGTCAATTTAAACTTAATACACGAACAATGAGAAGCAGTGGTGCGATTTACATGTAGGTCGTGAATTCGAACCCAGACAAGCGCTTTAAAAAAAAACATCACCAATGCTCTCAAAACGGTGAAGAAAAACATCGTGAGGAAACCGGCATGTCTTAGAACCATGAATTCAAAGACATGTGACATCCACCAACCCGCATTGGGCCCGCGTGGTGGATTACGGCCCCTTCCCCTCTCACAAAGAGGAGGCCTGGGTCCCAGCTGTAGGAACATTAATAGGCTGATGATGATGATTGAACTGTACCTATGAATAATATAATATAATCTGTTACTATTATTTTGTAACTATTCATTGACTTAAAATAGTGCCCGTATAGATATATATTTCCTGCACGTCCTTCTCCATATAGATCTACGCTTGTGAAAGAGCAACTAGTTTCATTTTTTTGACTAACTGACCTTGACAATCAAAAGTGCCTTTAATTTAATCATTGGAATATATGCTTTGAGTGTACAGTACAACTATTTTCTTAAAGTCCCTCGGAAAACTTCGTGTTTCGTCAGTCGTCGGCTTTCTATCTTGTTATAGTTTGTATTCACAAAATTGTTTTTACCATAAATCGCACTACCTAATCACTAAAAAGGACTAAGCTTTATTATTTTCCTATATCCATATACAAACCCAAATATCACTCCCAGAACAAGAAACTATATGTTAAAACAAACACAAATAATACACACATAATCCCACACCACTAGGCCAGCCCAGTGACCACGTCTCGTATAAATCCATACTCCCGATCTGGACATAAAGGTCGATCATAAAATAAAACATTACTGTTACCCAAGAAATGTCGGTGTCAGGCTGGGGGGACCATGCGTTTGAGTACGGAGGGATATTAGAAGGAATAATTTGTTGGTTTAAAAGATAACAAAACGGATGTTTCCAGAGTAGAAAAATGATTTAGTAGACTATTTAGTCCGTTAACGAAATAATATTGGATCCGTATTTTTGCTTTATCAAATAAATCAAAATTGACCAAGATAAAGCGCATCAAAGTTCAGGAGTGGGGGCTTGTGGCGTCACTTTGTCAGTATAAAGTGTAGCACACCGTGACGTGACACAATATTTCAACGCACTGTATCGTCTTAATTTTTTGTTTACGTGGCAAAAAAAGAAACACTTGTTCAATATTTTTAGGTTATCTATCAGACGAACTAAAGAGATATTTTTTGTCAACTACCCTAGTCCCGATTGGGGTGAAACATTATTGGGATTTTTATCTGGTATTTCTCAGAACCAGCCCGCAGTTTAGGCAATGTGCTCGCCCACTATTACATGGGGCCCCAACATTATTGGAGTGTGGGTGTACCTCTGCCTCAACCTTCAGGGAATACAAGCGTGACTGTTTATCATCATCATCAGCCTATTAATGTTCTCACTGCTGGGACACAGGCCGCCTCTCTGTGAGAGGGAATCGGTCGTAATCCACCACGCGGGTCCAGTGTGGGTTGGTGGATGTCACATGTCTTTGAATTTTTTGGTTCTACGACATGCCGGTTTCCTCACGATGTTTTAGTTTACCGTTTTGCGAGCAGTAATTTACACAAAGTAAAGTGCCTGCCTGGGCTCGAACCCACGACTTACAACTTGTAAGTCACGGCCGAAACCACTGGATCACCACTGCTCTCTATTTTTCTGATCGACTGCTCTATCTGTTATGTTTTTGTAATTGATAACACACAAAAGACTGAATGTGAGTTTAAGTGCGGAAAATGGTGCTTTTGATTCGTCGTTTCGATGCATGTAGAATAACCTAGACATGTTCTATTTTTTTAGTAATTTTCATAATATGGTCTTACTGCATGCTAATTCCGATTTTTTTCAAATTCAAATTCAAAAGTCATTTATTCAAACTAGACTGAGAATCAGCACTTTCCGAACGTCAAAATTACATAAGACAATCCCCCAAAAACGCCCGCCCTTCACCACTTCCTAGTGCTTTTGCTGGGAAAAAGAAGTGGCGCAACAAACTCCCCAGCAGCACAGCTGTCTGTTCAGTTAGGAAAAAACAAAAACTAGATTCTATACAATAGTATGCAAATAATTTACATTACTCAACACAAAAAATTAAAATAAAATATATTTGCCATAATGACAGCTAGCACACGCCAATATACCAACAAAAACATCGAAATCTTAACTCAAGCGAAAATAAAAACTAAAAATAAAAACGTAAACGGAACTTAGTACCCGAATTATAAAGCCTCCAGGCATAAAAGGCGTGCCCGCCTACATATAGCTAATACAGCTGTAACTCGAAGTCACATAATTATGATAAACTAGGACCATCGAAGTAAAAATAAATCAACAGTTAGGCAATAATCATATATTATGATCCACTGTCGAAGTCGCTAGCTAACCACATATTGCAATACAACTCATTAAAAAAAAAACATTGTAGTGAGTCGATTATGTCAATAATATGACAATTAAATTAAAATAAATTGACTTATACTGTCAAAATAAAAAATAAAACATTTATATAACTCATATAAGGTCAGTAGGTAAGCTAATTCTGGAGAAAGAACACAAACATTGTCTTAAGTTAATCACAGCGACCAACTATTTTTATCGTTTAAGTAGTCGTTAATAGAATAGTATGCCTTTGAACAAAGGTTTGATTTTACTTTAACTTTAAACGCATTAAAGGGCAAATCTAGAAGAGCAGAGGGTAGCTTGTTATAAAAGGTTATACCAAGCCCAACAAATGAGTTATGAACCTTATGAAACCGGTGAAAAGGAGCTCGTAATTTGTCCTTATTTCTGGTGTTAATGTTGTGTATATTTTGCCTAATATATAAGATATTGGCGAAGATGAATTGTGATGCCACTGTGAAGAAGTCAGAGCATCTTTAAAAAAATCTCTTAGAGAAACTCTGGCACCTAGCTGGTAAATTGCTCGAACTGCTCGTTTTTGAAGAACAAATATATTTTGAATGTCAGCGGCTTTGCCCCACAGCAGAATGCCATAGGACATAACGCTATGGAAATAACTAAAATAGACTAATCGAGCAGTATCAACGTCAGTGTATTGTCTTATTTTCCTGACAGCGTAGGCGGCCGAGCTAAGCCTTCCCACTAGACTTGAAATATGTGGGCCCCACTGAAGTTTGGCATCTACTGTTATGCCCAGAAAAACTGCCGAGCCCACAGTTTCAAGCACCTCTTTATCTAACACGATGTTGGGTCCTAGATTTCTAACATTCGGTAAAGGGAATTTTACACATTTCGTTTTCTTGGAATTGAGAACTAAGTTATTTGTTGTAAACCAATCCGTAACCATTGAGAGTGCACTGTTTACATCGTCAAAATCATGTCTATTCCTGTCAACTTTAAAAATAAGAGTGGTATCATCTGCAAATAGTAAAACTTCACAGATACCCTTTAAAAAGAACGGTAAGTCATATACACTAAGTACAAGAATGGACCCAGTATTGAGCCTTGAGGTACACCTAACTGAACTGGTAACCCGGAAGATTTCTCACCATTAACATCTACACATTGGGACCTATTATGTAAGTAAGAATTTATAACATCGAGAACTTCGTTTTGCACACCGTAATGACGCAGTTTACGCAATAGCGTGTCATGGTGCACGCAGTCAAAAGCTTTGGAAAGATCACAGAAAACCCCAATAGCATTTTGCGAGTTCTCCCATGCGTTAAATATGTGTTTCAGCAGAGCAACACCCGCTTCTGTAGTCGAACGACCTTTTGTAAAGCCATATTGTTCATTATGAAGGAGGCTATTTAAATTAAAATGTTTTAGCAACTGCTTGAGTATTAACTTTTCAAATATTTTACTAAATGCTGGTAAAATGGAAATAGGCCGGAAATTGCCAACGTCATTTTTATTACCTGATTTAAATAATGGTATGACTTTACTACTCTTCATGAGGTCAGGAAAAGTTCCTAAGTCAACACATTTATTAAAAGTAACAGCTAGATAGGGGGCTACGATGTCTATTATATTACATAAAAGTTTAATGGAGATGCCCCAGTAATCACCAGTGTTTTTGGATTTGAGTGTGTTAAAAACATTAACTACATCACGAGGCGTTACATGTTCGAAGCTAAATAAACGAATTCTTTTAGACACACTACTAAGCAAAAGGTTTTCAGCTTTAGACGGGGACAAACTTAAGGAGCGAGTCGTAGTTATGGGTATGATGGCAAAAAACTCATTAAACGCTTCAGCTACGTCAGCTGCTATAGTAACTAATTTACTGTCGACCATAAACTCAAATTCTTTATCTTGTTTAACAGACTTACCCGTTTCATTGTTAATAATTTTCCAAGTGGTTTTTACTTTATTATTGGATTTTTTTATTTTATCGCTTAAAAATTTTGATTTAGTATAAACACTAACCTTTTTAAATAATTTTGAATAATTTTTGATATATTCCAGGAAAGGAGTATCAAACCTGTATTTTTTCAAACCATGTAACTCGTATAGTCTCGCTCTACTTTTGTAAATACCTGGAGTGGCCCATTGGTTAAAGCCAATGGTGGTGCCATTAATTTCAATAGTTTTGGTCTTGAAAGTAGATTGGTACTCTTTTTGCACGACATCATTTGATGTCATATACCAGTGGCTTCGTCCGTGTGAAAGACGAAAATTGTCCTACATGAACGTACTACCCGGATCAAAAGAATTGTATGTCCTAATCCAAGGATGTGATCATTTAATCAAAATATGTTCAGCCGATGAACACGATGGATTAACATACATTTTAAAATATGTTGAAAAAAATAAGTTTCACCATTAGCATTTTAATTGAATATTAAAATGCTAATGGTGAAACTTATTAAGTAGGATTGATATAGAGTCGGCTTGGGAAAGAATATACATATTTTTTGGAAAAACGGTCGGAAGCATAATTAGGTTATTAGAAATAGGGACCAATTAGTACAACCAGGTTTCAGACTGGCTAAATTAGCCTTATCCTTCATGGGGTAGTGTATAAAATTATGTAATAAAATTCCTCCCAACATTGTTTTTTTGGTGAATGGTAGAACTGAATGAGATGAAATTTAAAACTTGGATAAAACGCACACTATGCAGGCAAGCATATTATAAGTTGGGCGATTACATCGCTGATAAAAATGCTAGGCTCAATGCTAGTCAGAACATTATTGTTTTGAAGTATTGTTGGATCTGCTGAAGACTGTGTGAATATATTTGTATTGTATAAACTCAATTCCTTTTAGTATTATTTAACACACTTGCACAGCACATGTGTGAGTACTATGTACCAACTGTAAATATACCATTTGGCAGTTGAGTGTGTCATGTCTCACTGAAGGTTGCTCATGTATTCGATAATTCGGTTCCAATCCATGCGACATGTTCGTGAACGGGCGCCATCAGTTGGGATTGGTCATAACTTAACTTGCTCGATCTGCTTTTAATTACGTATTTATTATTTTTTGAATTGTTTGTTTTTTTCTCTGGACGCTTTTACGTGCACGACTTTTTACATCGTTCTCATATATTTATTTTTCCAACAAGGAAGCTGTAACCAAATAATTGTAATTAAAACTGATCGGAATTGGATTGGATCGGGATTGGTTCTTGCACGTTCTTCTCCGTAGAGACCTACTGACGCTTGCGAATGTGCAACTAGATTCATATTTTGTTTGACAATTCAAAAGTATTTATAAGGTTTAGTTGAAATAAAAATATTTAGGTTTCTTGATTTTGACCTCAGCCCTCAAAATAGCCATTTCAATATGGCCAAGAACCGAGACAACAACTCTTGAATGAAACTATTATTAATATTGCAGTTATAACACCGGGACCAACAACAAGGAACTAGTAAGTAATAGTGGAAGTAGTATGTAATACCAGCCTGTAACTGTCCCACTGCAGGGCAAAAGCCTCTTCTCATACAGAGAAGGCATGAAGATTAATCACCACGCTAGCTCAATGCGGGTTGGTGATTTCAAACTTATATTAGCTCATGCCAGCGGTTTCACCCGCGTGAAACTCTGATATTATTCCAAGGGAATATATTCTCGGGATAAAAACAGTAGTCTATGTGCTAATGCCGATTATAACCTATCTCTGAGCCAAATTTCATCCAGATCCGTTGAGCCGTTCTGGCGTGAAAGAGTAACAAACTTTCACGCTTATAATTGTAGTAGGATAAGTCCAGGTTGCCTGCCGACGTTTTCCTTCACGATATCAGCGATGTCTTCGAAAACCTTAGAAAATACGAGCTGGTTACACTAGCAAAACGTAAACGATGATACTCTCCCAAATAAAAACAATAATATCTACAGCTTTTAAACGTCACCAGATGCAGTTCCACGTAGGTACATATTTCGCCACAAAACGTCGGGATGACCTCCCCAAACGAGTATCATAAAAATCGCAGTATGCTGCTTAAGCTATAATTCACAAATATCGTGACAGGCAAGACTATTTACTGCAGCACTCAAAGAGGACATCTAACGGTTTATTGCGCTCCAGAGACGCTTCTTAACGTTTAAATTCTGTAGATATTTTTGAAATCATATTCGTGGAATGTGTACTGCAGATCTAAGAATCCGTTTTAGTGCTTATTTTTATCACTTTTGGTTATAGCTTATTTATTTTCGTTTAATATAATGTGTTAAAGTCACTCGAAGAAGAGTCGTAACATTTTCAAACTCTTAATGTACCTCGGCAATCATCGCATTTCCGAATACAAACGAATGCTAATTTCCATGTCCATCAATTATTATATTTATCGAGTATAATAATTTTAATTCAGAGCTAAGTTCTTTATTATTGTTTTGTTTTTATTACCATGTGAACTATATAGAGCTATAAAACTATTTTTTGCCTGCGACTTTGGCAGCTTTCCTCCCATTAAAAACAATACATTAATTTAAAAGGGTATTAAGAACTCTATATATTTCCAACTTGACTGAGAGCGTCCGGTCTGCACCAAGTGCAAAAGGCAACTGATAGAAAGCCGACGACTGACGAAACACGTAGTTTGCCGAGGGACATTATAGTAGTTACAGCGGACCTTAGTGTCTCTGAAATTGGCTCTGCGAACCATTGCGCAAGAAATATTTTGTCATCGAGTATACTGCATAGAGCAAGCGAGATAGGACGATGCGACAAAGGCGCCGATTCCCTTGAGTAGCTGATTTTAAAATGAGAATCGCGTCTAAATGGCTAGTCCTAATTCTTTGAAAAAAATGTATGTTATATTGGACTATTTTTTTAACAATTTGATCTAAGCAAATTTTGAGTTTTATTTGTATAACATAGTGTAATTAATTTGTAAAGTTATGTCTAAAACGGACAACAACACGACAATCACACCAAAACCGCTGGGCGTATTTTAATTAAATCTACACCATCTCAAAGATAATTTAATTATCTACATTTTGATCTAAGTCTTTTTTTTTAAGTCATAGAATAATAAGGAAGTACAAAAAACTACAAAATTTTGGGTCGTGCGGGTGTGAAATGAGTGCGCGTTTTGTTCCCTCAAGCTCGTTGGCGTTAGTCGTCCTCTTAAGCAAGTGAAAGAGCAGTTATATAATGCTATCGTCACCTTCAACATCGACACATAAATAGCTACTGCTCAGGATCTTAAAGCCAACTTCAGAGACACAAAGATCCGTTGTGAGTATTATAAGAAAATATTTGTACTGTAAATTGTTACTTGCCCTAGAACCCGGCTGATGAAATCCAATAAGATTTTCACAGAACAGTGAATAGAATCTAAACTATCAAGCTCTGCAGACTGTCGGCTAAACCACTACAGCAATTCAAAATCAGAGCATATTTTGTGTCCTAAAATTAAATCGATAAGCATTGTCACCCTCCATTAAGGTGAGGTACACGACCGATTTTTATACGTTTCACCTGTGCGTAATAAATAGTGTACCCTTTAAAATTATATGTTGAAATAATTTCCTTTGCCGTTTCATTCCATTTCTGATCTGCTATTGAAAGGCACTATGGCTTTCTAATTTATTTGTAGGTTTGAATAAAGAGTCGTGTTTGTTTGAAAGCAAGAAAGAAAAAATATTGATTTTGCAACTCGCACAGGAGATACGAGAGATAAAACAAGAAATAAAATATTAAATTAATAAAAATATTATAAAACAAATTAGTAAAAAACCGGCCTAGTGCGAGTCGGAATTGCGTACGAAGGGTTCCGTACCATTATCGCAAAAAACGGCAAAAAATCACGTTTGTAATATGGGTGCCCCACTTAAATTTTTATTATTATAGCTCGTGGCTAAATAATAACAGCCGCACGGGTCGATCATCAAGGTTAAGCAACGCTTGACGAGGTCGGTCCGTGGATGGGTGACCATTTCAACATACCAAGTTTCCTCCGTGCCTCGGAAAACACGTTAAGCCGTTGGTCCCGGCTGTCATTTGAAGATCTTTGACAGTCGTTACGGGTAGTCAGAAGCTTGAGATCTGACACCAGTCTTGCCAAGGGGTACCGTGTTACCCAGTTACTGGGTTGTGGAGATCAGATAGGCAGTCGCTCCTTGTAAAACACTGGTACTCAGCTGATTCCGGTAAGTCTGGAAGCCGACCCCAATATAGTTGGGAAAAAGGCTAGGCAGATGATGAGTGGCAACAGAAATACATTATCTGTGAAAATTTTAACTGCCTAGCTACCACGGTTCATGATATACAGCCTGGTGACTGATTAAGAGAAAATTATGTTAATCTATAAAATCAAAAAACCGAAAGAAAGAAGATAATTATGCTGTGCAGTCGGAGGATACATTTTCGCGAGCTGACTGATCAAAAACAGATGTATCCTGCGACTGCAAAGTCTTTTTACGTCACGACTTTTTAGTTTTATTTATGTTACGTGTTTATAAACTTTATAAGTATTCAATATTTAAAACCCTTTATTTTGATACCCCACACAATGGATTTGGGAGAAAATAACATTGGGTCCCAACAATATGGCGCCCAAAATCCACCATTTTTCTTTATTTCAATTTTTATTTAGACTAATCGATTGATGTGAGAATCATCAAAATCGGCCTACGCGTTTGGTCTCTGGAACGCCACATAGGAACACACATACATACAGCGTCCGTATGTCACTGCAGGGATCCAGCAGAATATCAGCGTCAGGTATATTTGCCTGACACGTGCTGAGCTGGAGGCCCATCTGGTGCAACCTTGAGACGCACACGGCACTGTTTTAATCGTTATACCTATTTGAAGTAAGTTACTAGTGTCACTTTTATTTCTTCAAGAATGTTATAAGTGAATGGTGGTGTGTGTGTGTTTTTTTTTTGTTTTTAGGGTTCCGTACCCAAAGGGTAAAAACGGGACGCTATTACTAAGGCTCCGCGGTCCATCTGTCTGTCTGTCCGTCTGTCACCAGGCTGTATCTCATGAACCGTGATAGCTAGACAGTTGAAATTTTCACCGATGATATATTTCTGTTGCCGCTAAAACATAAATAAAAACATAATAAAATAAATATTTAAGTGGGGCTCCCATACAACAAATGTGATTTTTTACCGTTTTTTGCGAGAATGGTACGGAACCCTACGTGCGCGAGTCCGAATTTTTTGTTTTAAGTCACCTATTAGGTATTGCGGTGACGTCGTGAAAAAAAATTGTTTTGAGGGAGATTTTGGTATGATTTAAATAGCTCCTAAGCATTACAATAGCGCATACAACCATTCTCGACCAGCTAAACATAAAATCTTATATGCCACGATCTGCTACAAACGAGTCCTATGTTACGTTGGTTATATCGCCCGGAGACAACCAGGAAAACTCGTTGCAGTGGGAAATGTCCGGAAAAAGACCGCGTGGCCGTTCACCTACTCGCTAATCAGACCAGAACAGGGCGATAACAGGACATACGGTGACCAGAGAAGAGCCGATGACAGAGTGGCCTGGAAGCAGCTCGTCAATGAATCTGTCAAATATTTTCAGGACGGCACGACCTTCAGCAATATAGAACACAAGTAAGAAAATACATTAGCTCTTTTACCTTGGCTAAGATCATCTTGGACATCAGTGATATCCGTAAAGGAAATAATAAATATCGTAAGGCATCCTTTGTAAGTCTTGAAAATTAAGTCTGAAATCACCAAGCCTGCTTGATCAACCGCAACCTCGGGCCTTTTCTGTATGAGAAGAGGCCTTTACACTGCAGTGGGGCAGTGACAGCCGGCGAGTTACTGTCCCACTACAGGCAAGGCCTTACTAAGGTATTAAGAAACTAAGAAATTAGATAATATTTTGTCGTACCTAACGAATTATGGCTCATTTATATAGCGTTTTGACCGATTAAGTAACAGCCCGTATTCGGTCACCGACTAGTGTAAACGGGTTTTCGGTTAACCGTATTCGACCACAGTCCGTTTTCGGTCACCGACTAGTGTGAACAGGTATTCAGTTCGGCTGAATGCGGTCGCCGAATGCGGTGACCGACTTAATGTTAACCGCCCAATTCGGTTAACCGATCCGGTTCTACCGAACGCGGTCGCTGAATACGGTAGCCAACCTAGTATAAATGCGCATTATAGTACTCGTCCCGATATAAAAGAGAAGATCTAATCCCTAATAAGTATTGATTGTATGTTAAACTCTGTTTATCCGAGTGTAAGTGAACCTAAAAGATACTTCGCAAGCAACAATCGTCGCAAATGAGTCGAAATCTGGAGCACCTGCCGCCCTTATTACCGAAATACTTGAATACCTACCTGTATAATCGGAAATTTGAATAATTTACCTTTACCTGGACCTTTGTTGTGAATAATTGAATTTTGGACCTTTCATTTACATTTTATATTTTGTTTTTTAGGCTAAGTTGTCTCGATGAGTTGTGATTTATAGTAAAGACGTAGATAAAATGTGTTATTTTGGTATGATTTATTTTATAATTCAAATTTTGCTGACATAACAAATCAATTATTATACAAGGTTCATTATTTAATAGCTTTTGTCAGCGACTTCGCCGTTCGCCGTACTTAAAAATGTAGGTGTAGGGTAGGTGTAGGGTAGGTGTAGGGTAGGTGTAGGGTAGGTGTAGGGTAGGTGTAGGGTAGGTGTAGGGTAGGTGTAGGGTAGGTGTAGGGTAGGTGTAGGGTAGGTGTAGGGTAGGTGTAGGGTAGGTGTAGGGTAGGTGTAGGGTAGGTGTAGGGTAGGTGTAGGGTAGGTGTAGGGTAGGTGTAGGGTAGGTGTAGGGTAGGTGTAGGGTAGGTGTAGGGTAGGTGTAGGGTAGGTGTAGGGTAGGTGTAGGGTAGGTGTAGGGTAGGTGTAGGGTAGGTGTAGGGTAGGTGTAGGGTAGGTGTAGGGTAGGTGTAGGGTAGGTGTAGGGTAGGTGTAGGGTAGGTGTAGGGTAGGTGTAGGGTAGGTGTAGGGTAGGTGTAGGGTAGGTGTAGGGTAGGTGTAGGGTAGGTGTAGGGTAGGTGTAGGGTAGGTGTAGGGTAGGTGTAGGGTAGGTGTAGGGTAGGTGTAGGGTAGGTGTAGGGTAGGTGTAGGGTAGGTGTAGGGTAGGTGTAGGGTAGGTGTAGGGTAGGTGTAGGGTAGGTGTAGGGTAGGTGTAGGGTAGGTGTAGGGTAGGTGTAGGGTAGGTGTAGGGTAGGTGTAGGGTAGGTGTAGGGTAGGTGTAGGGTAGGTGTAGGGTAGGTGTAGGGTAGGTGTAGGGTAGGTGTAGGGTAGGTGTAGGGTAGGTGTAGGGTAGGTGTAGGGTAGGTGTAGGGTAGGTGTAGGGTAGGTGTAGGGTAGGTGTAGGGTAGGTGTAGGGTAGGTGTAGGGTAGGTGTAGGGTAGGTGTAGGGTAGGTGTAGGGTAGGTGTAGGGTAGGTGTAGGGTAGGTGTAGGGTAGGTGTAGGGTAGGTGTAGGGTAGGTGTAGGGTAGGTGTAGGGTAGGTGTAGGGTAGGTGTAGGGTAGGTGTAGGGTAGGTGTAGGGTAGGTGTAGGGTAGGTGTAGGGTAGGTGTAGGGTAGGTGTAGGGTAGGTGTAGGGTAGGTGTAGGGTAGGTGTAGGGTAGGTGTAGGGTAGGTGTAGGGTAGGTGTAGGGTAGGTGTAGGGTAGGTGTAGGGTAGGTGTAGGGTAGGTGTAGGGTAGGTGTAGGGTAGGTGTAGGGTAGGTGTAGGGTAGGTGTAGGGTAGGTGTAGGGTAGGTGTAGGGTAGGTGTAGGGTAGGTGTAGGGTAGGTGTAGGGTAGGTGTAGGGTAGGTGTAGGGTAGGTGTAGGGTAGGTGTAGGGTAGGTGTAGGGTAGGTGTAGGGTAGGTGTAGGGTAGGTGTAGGGTAGGTGTAGGGTAGGTGTAGGGTAGGTGTAGGGTAGGTGTAGGGTAGGTGTAGGGTAGGTGTAGGGTAGGTGTAGGGTAGGTGTAGGGTAGGTGTAGGGTAGGTGTAGGGTAGGTGTAGGGTAGGTGTAGGGTAGGTGTAGGGTAGGTGTAGGGTAGGTGTAGGGTAGGTGTAGGGTAGGTGTAGGGTAGGTGTAGGGTAGGTGTAGGGTAGGTGTAGGGTAGGTGTAGGGTAGGTGTAGGGTAGGTGTAGGGTAGGTGTAGGGTAGGTGTAGGGTAGGTGTAGGGTAGGTGTAGGGTAGGTGTAGGGTAGGTGTAGGGTAGGTGTAGGGTAGGTGTAGGGTAGGTGTAGGGTAGGTGTAGGGTAGGTGTAGGGTAGGTGTAGGGTAGGTGTAGGGTAGGTGTAGGGTAGGTGTAGGGTAGGTGTAGGGTAGGTGTAGGGTAGGTGTAGGGTAGGTGTAGGGTAGGTGTAGGGTAGGTGTAGGGTAGGTGTAGGGTAGGTGTAGGGTAGGTGTAGGGTAGGTGTAGGGTAGGTGTAGGGTAGGTGTAGGGTAGGTGTAGGGTAGGTGTAGGGTAGGTGTAGGGTAGGTGTAGGGTAGGTGTAGGGTAGGTGTAGGGTAGGTGTAGGGTAGGTGTAGGGTAGGTGTAGGGTAGGTGTAGGGTAGGTGTAGGGTAGGTGTAGGGTAGGTGTAGGGTAGGTGTAGGGTAGGTGTAGGGTAGGTGTAGGGTAGGTGTAGGGTAGGTGTAGGGTAGGTGTAGGGTAGGTGTAGGGTAGGTGTAGGGTAGGTGTAGGGTAGGTGTAGGGTAGGTGTAGGGTAGGTGTAGGGTAGGTGTAGGGTAGGTGTAGGGTAGGTGTAGGGTAGGTGTAGGGTAGGTGTAGGGTAGGTGTAGGGTAGGTGTAGGGTAGGTGTAGGGCAGGTGTAGGGTAGGTGTAGGGTAGGTGTAGGGTAGGTGTAGGGTAGGTGTAGGGTAGGTGTAGGGTAGGTGTAGGGTAGGTGTAGGGTAGGTGTAGGGTAGGTGTAGGGTAGGTGTAGGGTAGGTGTAGGGTAGGTGTAGGGTAGGTGTAGGGTAGGTGTAGGGTAGGTGTAGGGTAGTTATAGTACTCGTCCCGATATAAAAGAGAAGATCTAATCCCTAATAAGTATTGATTGTATGTTAAACTCTGTTTATCCGAGTGTAAGTGAACCTAAAAGATACTTCGCAAGCAACAATCGTCGCAAATGAGTCGAAATCTGGAGCACCTGCCGCCCTTATTACCGAAATACTTGAATACCTACCTGTATAATCGGAAATTTGAATAATTTACCTTTACCTGGACCTTTGTTGTGAATAATTGAATTTTGGACCTTTCATTTACATTTTATATTTTGTTTTTTAGGCTAAGTTGTCTCGATGAGTTGTGATTTATAGTAAAGACGTAGATAAAATGTGTTATTTTGGTATGATTTATTTTATAATTCAAATTTTGCTGACATAACAAATCAATTATTATACAAGGTTCATTATTTAATAGCTTTTGTCAGCGACTTCGCCGTTCGCCGTACTTAAAAATGTAGGTGTAGGGTAGGTGTAGGGTAGGTGTAGGGTAGGTGTAGGGTAGGTGTAGGGTAGGTGTAGGGTAGGTGTAGGGTAGGTGTAGGGTAGGTGTAGGGTAGGTGTAGGGTAGGTGTAGGGTAGGTGTAGGGTAGGTGTAGGGTAGGTGTAGGGTAGGTGTAGGGTAGGTGTAGGGTAGGTGTAGGGTAGGTGTAGGGTAGGTGTAGGGTAGGTGTAGGGTAGGTGTAGGGTAGGTGTAGGGTAGGTGTAGGGTAGGTGTAGGGTAGGTGTAGGGTAGGTGTAGGGTAGGTGTAGGGTAGGTGTAGGGTAGGTGTAGGGTAGGTGTAGGGTAGGTGTAGGGTAGGTGTAGGGTAGGTGTAGGGTAGGTGTAGGGTAGGTGTAGGGTAGGTGTAGGGTAGGTGTAGGGTAGGTGTAGGGTAGGTGTAGGGTAGGTGTAGGGTAGGTGTAGGGTAGGTGTAGGGTAGGTGTAGGGTAGGTGTAGGGTAGGTGTAGGGTAGGTGTAGGGTAGGTGTAGGGTAGGTGTAGGGTAGGTGTAGGGTAGGTGTAGGGTAGGTGTAGGGTAGGTGTAGGGTAGGTGTAGGGTAGGTGTAGGGTAGGTGTAGGGTAGGTGTAGGGTAGGTGTAGGGTAGGTGTAGGGTAGGTGTAGGGTAGGTGTAGGGTAGGTGTAGGGTAGGTGTAGGGTAGGTGTAGGGTAGGTGTAGGGTAGGTGTAGGGTAGGTGTAGGGTAGGTGTAGGGTAGGTGTAGGGTAGGTGTAGGGTAGGTGTAGGGTAGGTGTAGGGTAGGTGTAGGGTAGGTGTAGGGTAGGTGTAGGGTAGGTGTAGGGTAGGTGTAGGGTAGGTGTAGGGTAGGTGTAGGGTAGGTGTAGGGTAGGTGTAGGGTAGGTGTAGGGTAGGTGTAGGGTAGGTGTAGGGTAGGTGTAGGGTAGGTGTAGGGTAGGTGTAGGGTAGGTGTAGGGTAGGTGTAGGGTAGGTGTAGGGTAGGTGTAGGGTAGGTGTAGGGTAGGTGTAGGGTAGGTGTAGGGTAGGTGTAGGGTAGGTGTAGGGTAGGTGTAGGGTAGGTGTAGGGTAGGTGTAGGGTAGGTGTAGGGTAGGTGTAGGGTAGGTGTAGGGTAGGTGTAGGGTAGGTGTAGGGTAGGTGTAGGGTAGGTGTAGGGTAGGTGTAGGGTAGGTGTAGGGTAGGTGTAGGGTAGGTGTAGGGTAGGTGTAGGGTAGGTGTAGGGTAGGTGTAGGGTAGGTGTAGGGTAGGTGTAGGGTAGGTGTAGGGTAGGTGTAGGGTAGGTGTAGGGTAGGTGTAGGGTAGGTGTAGGGTAGGTGTAGGGTAGGTGTAGGGTAGGTGTAGGGTAGGTGTAGGGTAGGTGTAGGGTAGGTGTAGGGTAGGTGTAGGGTAGGTGTAGGGTAGGTGTAGGGTAGGTGTACGGTAGGTGTACGGTAGGTGTAGGGTAGGTGTAGGGTAGGTGTAGGGTAGGTGTACGGTAGGTGTACGGTAGGTGTACGGTAGGTGTACGGTAGGTGTACGGTAGGTGTACGGTAGGTGTAGGGTAGGTACGTAGCCAGTTGACGGGAGCGAAGCCGCGTGGGACAGCTAGTTTATCATCGCTTACCATCAGTTGAGATAGTGGACAAGCGCAAGCCTATAGATAATAATAAAATAAAAAATCTAGCTGCCGCCCCTGGCTCCACCTGCATGGTATTAGTAATTCTCCCAATATCCTTATAAATTATAGCCTATGTGTTATTTTGATGTATAATCTATATTTCTGTAAAGTTTCATCAGAATCCATTCAGTTGTTTTTGCATGAAAGAGTAACAAGCATCCATCCATCCATCCGTCCTCACAAACTTTCACGTTTATGATCATCATATCAGCTGAAAGAAATCCACTGCTGGACATAGGACTCCCCCAAGCGTCGCCACATTGACCGGTCCCATGCGTCCCGCAACCAGCGGATCCCTGCAACCTTCACCTTCATCGGTCCACCTGGTGGGAGGCCTTCCAACGCAACGTCTTCCGGTTCGCGGTCGCCACTCCAGAACCTTTCTGTCCCATCGGCCATCCGTTCTGCGAGCAATGTGCCCTACCCACTGCCACTTAAGTTTGGCAATTCTTCGGGCTATGTCGGTAACCCTGGTTCTCTTACAGATCTCAACGTTTATGATAGTAAGTAGGATTTGCAGCTAAATTACCTATGGGCACGCGCGGCGCAATTCATAAACCTTGTTTGTATTGTACTATGGGCACGCCCGGCGCAATTCTTAAACCTTGTTTGTACTATGAGCACGCCCGGCGCAATTCTTAATAAACCTTGTTTGGACTATGGGCACGCCCGGCGCAATTCTTAAACCTTGTTTGTACTATGAGCACGCCCGGCGCAATTCTTAAAGCTTGTTTGTACTATGGGTACGCCCGGCGCAATTCTTAATAAACCTTGTTTGGACTATGGGCACGCCCGGCGCAATTCTTAAACCGTGTTTGTACTATGAGCACGCCCGGCGCAATTCTTTAAGCTTGTTTGTACTATGGGCACGCTCGGCGCAATTCATAAACCTTGTTTGTATTGTACTATGGGCACGCCCGGCGCAATTCTTAAACCTTGTTTGTACAATGAGCACGCCCGGCGCAATTCTTAAAACTTATTTGTACTATGGGCAAGCCGGGCGCAATTCTTAAAGCTTGTTTGTACTATGAGCACGCCCGGCGCAATTCTTAAACCTTGTTTGTACTATAGGCACGCCCGGCGCAATTCTTAAACATTGTTTGTACTTTTTTAACCGACCTACCAAAAAGGAACAGGTTCTATGTTCGACATTTTTTTTTTTTTGTGTATGTTCACCGATATCTCCGTCAACTGTGGACCGATTTCGAAAATTTTTTTTTTTTTTTGAAATAGTATATTTCGATATTGGTCTCATTTTAATTTGGTGAAGATCTGATGGAGAACTTCGGAGATGTACAACAGAATTGTTCATTAAATTACGGCAAATCTCTCGGGATTGCTGCGATCGCATGTCTGTTTATTGTTTATACCATTTAATAACATAACATCACGCCAGTACGCTCTAAAGGGGTACGCAGATGTGTACAGTTCACCTTGGTACACTCTTCTTCTTCTTCATCGTGTCGATGATTCCATTTTTAAATTTTAGTTTAGATGTTGTGCTTCGACCAGAACTCAGCCACGTCCACAGCCCTAGCGTTGGCCTCGCACAGGTCCCTCATGGTGCAGGTGTTTGTGCACTGGGGTGCAATGGGGTGCACGAGAAGAGCCTCCCCGAGCGGCGTCTAGATCATAATAAAACGTCCGGCGCACCCTGGTAACAGCTGGCACTCGGTAACGCAGAGTCCAGCTGGCCAATCTTCTCACCACGATGATTCCCCAAAGGTACACTCTCATTTCACAGGTTATGTTCAGTATCATGATATTTGGGTAATCTATTCTGGCATTATAGGTAACTTAGTAAACTCCTTCCTATTAGGTAGGTACAACTAAAAAGTGAAAAATAAAAAAAACCTTTTACAAAAAAATACTACCGACTTCCAAATAAGAAAACTACAAAGTGAAAAATAAAATTATTTTTGGAAGTCGGTTTTTGGTCAGATGATGGTGTCCATAACGCAAAAAATTGGTGTCCATAACGCAAAAATAAAGTTATTTTTCACTTTGTAGTTTTCTTATTTGGAAGTCGGTAGTATATTTTTGTAAAAATGATTTTTTTATTGTCTGTTACTTTGTGACTGTTGTGTTGTGTTTATGTCGAACCAATGTTTTATATTTTATTATATACCTAAGACCCCACAAACGGATGCCAGCCAATGCGACAGTGCGTTTTCATTAAAATGTGTCAAAAATGTAACATCTCTACATAGAACACTATCTCACCTGATGGTATGCGGCGCCGGTGATGCGGTTGACGATGGAACACGCTTGTCTAGAAGTAAACTACCCACACTTGATTTAAACACTTCTATGGTAACACAGACTCCGGTAGTAATCGCGATTTTCTCTCTTTAAAAACAAATACGTTCGCTTTGAAAAAGTGTGCGGTCACTTGAGAAAGGTTTAAACTCAATCTTTCAGGGGTTTCAACTTTTGCAATAGAATTAATCCTAAAATCACGAAATAAATCAGCTATTCCTTGCATTTTATGCAGTGGTACAAAAATAAATGTACTGAACAGCTGATTGAGAGTTGATAACATATTAACAGCTAGTTGTTCATATTGACGAATACTTTCAACCCCTGAAAGATTACTTAATTAAAACTTACCCAGTAAACACCCCAACACCATTACCTAACAAATTTACCTCATTAAGATTACCAGGAGGGAATGGACCGTAATCCAACACGCGAGCTCAGTGCGGGTTGGTGGGTGTCGCATATGTCTTCGAATTTTTGGTTCTAAGACATGCCGATTGCCTCACGATGTTTTCCATGTGTACCGGTAATCTTAACGAGTTAAAGTTGTAAGGAAATGTAGTTCATAACATTTTATCTGTAGTAATATATTATCTGCTGCACATCAATGACCTACTTCAGCCTGGTATTGTTGGTTACGCAGATGACAGTACTGTTTCAGAGAGATACTTGTCCAGCGCAAAAACCAGCGTGGATGAAGTTCGTTCCTTGAGGGAGGCTATGGTTGAGCGGACAGATTTGACCTTAAGCCTTGTCTCCCAGTGGGGTGATGACAATCTGGTCTCTTTTAACGCCACCAAAACACAGGCGTTTCTTTTTACCGCTAAAAGGAGTCTGTTCGAGCAAACGCCTACTTTTCAGGGTGCGTCTGTTCCTGTGACTGATCAGCTCGAGCTCCTAGGCATGGAGTTGACATCCAGTCTCAACTTCTGCTCCTCCATTGAGTACAAAAAACCAAATCGCTGCCAAAAAACTGGGCATCCTAAATAGAGTGAAGCGATACTTTACGCCTGGACAGCTTTTAACCCTATACAAAGCGCAAGTCCGATCCTGCATGGAGTATTGCAGCCACCTTTGGGATGGTTCAGCTAAGTATCAGCTTGCCGTGCTTGACTCAGTGGAACGCAGAGCCAAGAGGCTCATTGGCGACGTTGAACTGGTGGACGCCAAGCTTCACAGCTTGGCTCATCGCCGCAAAGTTGCCTGCTTGTCGGTCTTCTACAGACTGTACTTCGTTGAGTGTGCTCAAGAACTCCACGACCTCATCCCACCAGCTCCCTTCTGCCATCGGACATCTAGACGCACTGCAAGTTAGTTTTCATCCCGGTAGTGTGTAAACACTTATTACAGCGGCGAAACCGCTGGCTAACCTAACCTAACAGTTCACATTTATGCGGAGGTGAAAGAATGAGCTATTCTTTAAGTTCCTTGAAACATCCGTAGACATCTTGCCACGTGGTGGATATCAAGACGCACTGCAAGTTATCATCCTTACCTTGTTGCCATTCCACCAATTCGAACCAAGCGCTTCCAAACATCCTTTATAATGCGCACAGCGAATGAATGGAACCCACTACCTGCGTCTGTGTTTCCCGAACGCATTCAACCCGAATCTCTTCAAAGTTAGAGTGAACAGGCTTCTTCTGGGTAAGCTCACTCCATCGTAGACTCTGTCTCTGTCACCTATGACCTAGACTAGAGTCAAGAGCAAACCCATTACAAATAAAAAAAAACACACACTAGCTGTGCTGGCGCTGCTGCTGCGGTTGCTGAGGCTCTCAAGCGTCGTAAATACTGTAACCTCATTGGTAATTACAGTTTTGAGCCGTTTGAGTCGAAACGCTTGGGTCATGGGGCCCGAGTGCACGTCTCCTTTTTAAGGAGATCTCTTGCCGACTGATCGACACTGTGCGTGACCAGAGGGCTGGCTCTTTCTTTGCGCAAAGAATCAGCATTGACTTTCAACGTGGCAATGCTGCCAGTCTTCTGGGCACGTTCCCGGATGACAGCGATGTGGAGGAGTACTTCGACGCCTAATTGTATATAGTGTAGTAGTTAGGTTTAGTATAATGTGGTAAAGTTTACTTTTGTTTAGTGTTTAAGTATGTACATATTATTTAAACCTTTGTTTTACAAATAAAGTTTGTACATTCATAAAATTATGTTTAAATAAATACAGCTATGCTAGTATTATAATATATTATCTGTGCCCTAGCTTAGGTCTAAGTTAAAACCATCAATGTACGGCTAGCAGCATCGATGTCATGTAACTAAATTAGAGCGCCGGTGGTTGTACGGTCCGCAAAAACATCGTGGAATGTGATTTATGGATTTTGCTGTACAGCAAAACTTAGCGACGGGGTTTCAAGCACAAGTATAAGATGTAGGTATATGTATCTACATAGTTTGGCAAACTGGCAAAGTGACCTTCTGATATCTCGACGCGGTTCGATGTATATCATACCGATAAGCGATTTAATTGCAAGTTACATGGACGTAACGCGATGCAATTCGACCGACTTGCAATAGAAATTTTCTTATAAAATACGTGAGTCGTGCCATCATGAAAGTCCCTAACATTTTTAAGCCCTGACGGAAAAAGACGCGCTAAACGGATGAACTGATTTCAATTCAGATTTTTAGGTTTGAAAAGTGACTTTGTTCTTAGTAATATTTGATGACAATCGGTTCAACTGTTCAAAAATTATATGCATTTTAATCTTTGAATCGGGGCTTTTGCACAAGCTATCGTGTCGTATTTACGCGTTTCGATAGAATATTGATCGTAGCGTGTCTACTAATAGGTATACAACTGTTGTTTAAAAAGCATGAAATAAAATCCAATCCAGTGAAATAATCCTGATACGTTTAACTTTCAATATTACACCTACCACTGTTTATTTCTCCATGACCCAAAGGTCGACTGGTAGAAAATGCCTAAGGCATTAAGTCCGCCTCTTTACATTTGTGTGCATGAAGTATTAAATAAATAAATAAATAAAAATTGAATTTAGCGGTTTTCTAAATAAATAAAATAGCCAAAATAATAAATGCTTCACTTCGACGGTGCCCCGACGCGAGTACGAAGCTTATTGTTTACTTTTTAGATTCTTTTGAGTCGGAGGTTTTTAAATTTTGACTTGTGCAATAATTACAATAATATGTTACGCAATTCAATCTGCCAATCTGGTAGCTAACTCTTGTAGGTTAGCTACCAGTATTTTAGATTTAGCGACTGCCTTTCTGACCTTCACAACGACCTCAACCCAGAAAATATACCATGTTACTGGGTAAGTGAATAGGTTACTTCTTGGACAAGCGTGCTCCATCTTCGACCATATCATGGCTCACCTTCAGGAGATCATATCGTATTACCTAGTTACTGGCTTGTGGAGGCACCTTGACAAGACTGGTATTAGATTTTTAGGCTTCTGTATTTCTGACCAATTATTTCATTAAAAAAAAAACAATGCCGCACTAAGAATTTCTTCCTGTATCGTGGGTGCAAACACACATTTATTTATTTATTTAATATATACTTTATTGTACACCACAAAAAAACATGCAGGAAAAACGTTCACAATAACAAGTGTACAATGGGCGGTCTTATCGCACTAGGCATCTCTTACAGACAACCTTCCCGCACAAACATTTAAACTCACATAAATAAGACACTCACATTTGTTACCAATCGTGCGGGAGTCTAACCCACGATACGCAGCGGAGCAGCTCAACCGTGACGTCATTACTTCAAGTGTTTGAAAAGTTCATCTACTCGATCAGGTAATGAACACTGTTGTAATGTCAAAGGTAATTATTGTATTTGTTTATTAGGCATTCGTCCCTCTGTATTCGACGCTTATTGCACTCCAAATGTACATCCTCCCCCAGTACATGTTGAACAATTCGAGCTCAGTACAAGACGAGCGTTCGCCTCGGAACGTTCGACCTCTAAGTACTTTCAAATGCTAGGTGTAATGGAAAGGTATTATATATATTTAAAAAAATGCTTATGCCTATGTATGTATAAGAACAACTTTCTCCAAGGAAGTGTCAATACTTAAAAAAAAAGATGTAGGTATGTATCTCCAATCCTCAAATCATCCAATTGGGTAGGGCCAACTTCGAGAAAGAGGTCAACCGTCGAATCCGACTCGGCTGGGCAGCGTTCGGGAAGTTGCGCGGTATCTTCTCGTCCAACTTACCACAGTGTCTCAAGACGAAAGTCTATGACCAGTGTGTGTTGCCAGTGATGACATAATGGCTCCGAGACCTGTCGCTTACAATGGGCCTTATCAGGAAGCTTACAGTCACTCAAAGGGCAATGGAGAGGGCTATGCTCGGAGTTTCCTTGCGTGATCGAATCAGAAATGTGGAGATCCGCAAGAGAACCAGCAGCCGAATTGCGTAAGTATATTATCCAAAGCAAAAGAATCGATTCCTTCCCAAAAACGACTTTTCGTATCAATATGCACTACGTAAAGTCTGTTTTGGGAAAGAATCGATTCTTTTGCTATGGATAATATACTTACGCAATTCGGCTGCAGGGTTACCGAAGAATTGCCAAACTTAAGTGGCAGTGGGCAGGGCACATTGCTCGTAAAATGGATGGCAGATGGGGCCGAAAAGTTCTGGAATGGCGACCGCGAACCGGAAGACGATACGTTGGAAGGCCTCCCACTAGGTGGACCGATGACCTGGTTAAGGTTGCGGGAAGGCGCTAGATGCGAGACGCACGGGATCGGTCAATGTGGCGACGCCTGGGGGAGGCCTATGTCCAGCAGTGGACGTCTTTCAGCTGAAATGATGATGTATCTCCAAAACGAACAAAATCTGCATGGGCGATACAAGATTTTCCTTGGGATACATAACACAGAAGCCGCGGGCAGAAGCTATAATACATAACATCACACCTGTATCCCGCGAAGGTGTAGGTAGAGGTGCACACACATTCATGCAACTCAACGCTCATGTTCATTGGTCGTTAGAACTCGCATTCGGGGTACGGCAGATTTCTGTTCACGCATGCCATAGGGCCAGCATGCGATAACCGTTTTCATTAGTCGCTTGCGGATTGTTTGATATTCTCAACCGACAGTTTGTTTCAAAAGAGTGGGTCTGAGCAGACGCTGCGCTTTACACCAACCGATGAGTTTCATTGGTTGTTAGGCCGCGTGCAGGTAATACCCGTATTCCGTATATCGACTGAGATATAGATAGTCTACTTTCCTTAGTCGACAGCCCGTATTTAGGGACGTCCCGCATGCTGTATAACGACTGAGTTAACGACGTATGTAAATGAGTCTTTCACAAACTCAAATGGATGAATGAAGAGGGAATCCATTTCCGCACTTAGACTTCCATTTGGTTTGTTGTTCGTGGGGATTCTGGCTAAAGTAGCCAGCCTAGCTCCGTCCAAAAGCACAGAAGCTTCCTGGGGGCTTCACAGGCTGCACGGAGCGACCTCACTGTTCCGAGGATTTCTTCACGTTGGGTAGCCACGGCCTCGCAGTCCAGGATGACGTGGGCGGCTGATTCTTCGGCGTTAAAACAGCCTTTGCGAAGTGGGCTGTCTGTCGCGCCTATATTAAAAAGATGTTTGTTAAGAGGGGCGTGGCCCGTAATTGTCCATATGATTATTCTAAGGTTATTTCTACTTAGGCTAATGAGTTTTTTGGTTAATTGTGGGTTTACATTCGGGAAGGCCGGTTTTAACTGCCTACAGTCTTTTGTCTTTATTTAACACTAGCTGTTGCCCGCAGCTTCGCTCCCGTGGATCACCCCACAGGACCCATTTTCGGGATTAAAAAATAGTCTATGTCACTCAGGAATAATGTAGCTTTCTGTTGGTGAAAGAATTTTTCAAATCGGTGCAGTAGTTTCGGAGCCTATTCGGTACAAACAAACAAATTGGTATAGATAAATACGACACAGAAATACCAATGTTTTGACGTATCGTTATCGAGTGCATGTGAAGCAGGGACGGGTCACTAGTTTATCTATTTATAAATAATATAAATGAAGGTTGAATAACTTGAGAGTGGCTGCACTGATTTAGCAATTTTTGTTTTTAAATGTTCGTAATGGTCCGAATAAAGTTTATGGGAAATTGACATCGAGCGACTGTCTATGTGATGGTTAGAGCTTGAAGAGGTTCAAGCTAATAACCAGGTGATACGACTTTTCTTCAACTCCTTAGTAAGACTCGTGTGGAGTTTACTGGCTTCTTAGTACACTTAAGGACTGTCAAAGATATATATATTTTTTTTGTATATACTTTTTTCGTATTTTTCTCAGTAAACCCTTTCATTTGATACCCATATCATAGCAGTGCACAAAAAATAACTAGTCCGCCATCTTGGGCCGTTCGCCATATTGGATTTAGAATGACGTCACTTATTTAACCATGCATTGTCATCCAAACTAAACGTGTATGCAAAATTAAATTTTTATCGGTTGAGGATAACTGCTTTAAAATTCAGTTGCAAGATTTGACCCGAACATACTTACATAGGTACATACATTGCAAGTTAAATAAAATCTTGTAAAATGTCAGCTTTTAACGTGCTTTCCGAGTCATGTAGGAGTCTTGTAATGAATGGTTACCTATCCACCGACCAACCTTGGCCAGCGTTGCTTAACCTTGAACATTATCCAAATCCTGCTCCTCATTTCATCCAAATCCTTTTTAGTAAATAAACATGAAAATCCATTAATTACTAAATATAGGTATCTAATCCAAATTAAACGATTACTTCTGCACACTCTACCGGCCTATTAAAACAGTTAATATACAAACCGTGGCGGCTCATGAGTGAACACATAACACCGCCACGTCACCGGCGCAGTCGGGTAAGTTTAATGCACGCGATGTCTGAATAGTTTCACCTCAAGTTCTTACGGTGTGGGGCTGTGAAAGCAGCGGGCTGTTGTATTGTTTTGTGTCAGTATACGGGACAAACTTAAGTTGCAGCAGTCACGGCACACTGCTCGTAGAACCGATGGCCGATGGGGCCGAATAGTTCTGGAATGGCGACTGCGAACTGGAAGACGATGCGTTGGAAGGCCTCCCTCTAGATCAGATTTGACGAACGAAATTTAACTTCGGGTCGAGTACCAACATTACAAGTTGTACAACGACGTAACTAGATGGCGTTGGCGTCGAATTAGAAGTCGCTAGCGAGATGGTTTGCCGATTTACATAGGCTCCTGTGAATTTTAGTAAATCTAACACAACTACCCAGTGAGACGGAAAAGTGCACTACTACTTCTATGATCCACCAGCCGCCACTGGTTTTCAACACTGGTTTTTTTTGTATTTGGTAGGGACTTACTTAGCAAGATTATGCAATAAAACGATTTTTGTAAGAAGTGTCCCTTACTAGTTTTTGAAATGGGACAGCCGAGGTGGACCGATAGTCGGTTAAGGTTGACGGAATCCGCAGGATGCAAGACGCACGGGATCGGACAATGTGGCGGCGCTTGGGGTAGGCCTATGTCCAGCAGTGGACGTCTTTCGGCTGTAATTATGATGATGATGTTTGTCCAGTGTCCACCTTAGCAAAGGATAATGTCTTTCACAACCCGGTTCTCCGCCAGTCGTATTCAAAATCCAACTCCGAATACAGTAAATGTCCGCAGTTTTAATGGCTCCAATCCGCCACAAAACTTGTTCCGCGCAGTGGAATATTCACACGGTTTGAACCAACTGTCTCTCACAAATTAGTTTACCGCTTTTATCAAGTGAAAGAAAAATATACCCCGTCAACTGTTTAAACTTTTGTTTGTTTTTACTAGAAGTTGCAGCTTTGGAATAATGGTTGCATGGAGTAAGACAACATTATTATCAAAACTTATCATTTGCCAAAAATTTGCACACATAGGGCTCTAGAAATAAAAATATCAAAGAACGCGTCGCGATAACGATTTGAATAAAATGGGACTGCATGGGAAATGGTAAAAAACAAAACCGGCCAAGTGCGAGTCCGCACGATGGCCGCAAAAACGGCAAAAATATCACGTTTGTTGTATGGGAGCCCCACTGAAATATTTATTTTATTCTGTTTTTAGTATTTGTTGTTAAATCGGAAACAGAAATACATCATCTGTGAAAATTTCAACTGTCTAGCTGTCACGGTTCATGAGATACAACCTGGTGACAGACAGACAGACGGACCGCGGAGTCTCAGCAATAGGGTCCCGTTTTTACCCTTTGGGTACGAAACCCTAAAAAAGTTATTTTTTATTTATAACTTTATAGTTAACATTTTTTTTCGAATTGGGTAAATTTAAACATATGTGTTATATATTTTTGAAATCTTATTTTGCCTCACAAGATTTGGAAGGGTTTGGAAGAAAAAAAAATATGGCCTCCACAATATGGCGCCCAAATACCGCCATTTTACTATTTTCCAATTTTTATATATATACGAGTACTTTGCCCCACACTAGGAATTTCTTCCTGTATCGTGGGTGCGTTTACAAATGTATTAACTCACATACACAACACCCAGAGCCGGAACAACTATCTGTAGGTCATACAAATATTTGTTCCATGCGGGCATCGAACCCGCGACACGCAGCGTAGCAGTCAATCGTTCAACCAATACGCCAATCGTGCGCCCAAAAATAAATAAATTTGAATTTTAATGTAGCCAGTGGCACTCGCAGGGTTAAGACGAATTTATTGACGTATAACCATTAAAATCGGCCAACGCGTTTGGTCTCTAGAACGCCACATAGGAACATACATACATAGACTGATAAACACATTACCCTCCTTCGGCAGTCGGGTAAAAAATATGATTTATCAATATATTGGTATCTGTTAGTACATGTTATTGGTACATGTCGTGGTGGCTCAGTGGCTAAGACCTTGCCTCTCGTGCTTGAGGTCGTGGGTTCAAATCCGGACAAGTACCAATGTGACTTTCAAATTCATATGTACTTTTTTAAGTTTATCTTGGACATTACAGGCAACGGTGAAAGAAAACATTGTGAGGAAACCTGGACTTATGTAGTTAATGTAAGTCCTGAATTAGCTAAATCAGAGGCCTGTGGGGTTTCCAGAGGCGAAGAAGAAGTAAAACATTCGTAATAACAAACATTATCAACACATTTCAAGTTCATAGATCAATGCGAAGTTAAAAAAATCTTCGGAACTAAATTGTTTGACAGACGACGGGCAGACAGACATACAGACGGACACGTGAGTGACAGCATATGGACCCTTCGTGTACGGAACCCTAAGAAGTATGGGATTGCCAAGGTTTATCGAAACGTCACGTGATCAAACCCTTATATTTTGGTATTTCGAAGGCGAAGGCCTTTGCTGATAGAATAACATTTTGTCTAGATCTAGAGCCTATGGAGACCTTCTAGCAACGAAACCGAATGTCAAAAGTCCAAAATGTTTTCGACCGGCCACGCGACATTTTGGTAGTGCATGTCAATGGTAGTTGTAGAACATAGTGTGATTTAGTGAATATGTCTTACAGAGTCCTACGAGAACATCTATTAGGATTTCCACACGCAGAAAAAGATTAGATTATTATAGGTGGCGCTTCGCAGGGTGGTTGGTTCCCTTTCACAGATGGGAAAAGTCAAATATGTTTCGTAGTAAAAAGATACAAAATAGATGTACGAGTATCTTCTCGTACTTTTTTATTTTTTGAGATGGGTTTGCTCTTGACTCTAGTCGATGGAGTGAGCTTACCCAGAAGAAGCCTGTTCACTCTAACTTTGAAGAGATTCGGGTTGAATGCGTTCGGAAACACAGATGCAGGTAGTGACTGCCACTACTTTGCTGTGCGCATTATGAAGGATGTTAATGATACCCATTATTGTGGAAGTAGACTGCCTCGTGGGTCTAGTGGTTGCAAACGCTACTGTGGAAGGTCCTGGGTTCGGTGCCCGGGTCGAGCAAAGTATTATTCGGTTTTTACCGACTTCAAAAAACGGAGGTAATCAATTCGACACGTATGTATGTAATATTGTCGGAATTGCGCAATATTCACATGTGGGCTTCTAAACAGATGCCAAATTTCATAAGCGTATGTTCACGCATTTCTCCGAAATTACTTATCGGATCGTAACCATTCTTTAATAATAAATTATTGGTTAGGGAATAGTGCAAGTTTCATCAAAATCGGATCAGCAGTTTTCAAGATATGGAACATACAACCGAATTCCTTACCGGCAAACAGCACGAATGTGTAAATTAAGTTATTATGAGTATTTTGTCAGTCTGTTAGGTACCTTCTTACTATAGAAATTGTTCACTTTTTAGTCTTAGTGTACTAAAACTAAAAGAAAGAAATAAAAAAATTAAACCGACTTCAAAACCAAAATACTAAAATGTGTAAAATTACTATCGTTTCGGCAGTCGATGCCGAAAAACGATAAAAAAAGAAGTACCAAAGACACCGGCTTCCGAAACGAAAGTAGTTTTACACTTTTTGGTATTTTGCTTTAAAAGTCGGCTTTTTTTAAGTTTTCAAACTACGATTTTTCATTAGCAGCCCGGAGTCCGGACTTGTGCTCGGTTGATAGCAATAAGCTCGGCCCTTCATCATCATCAGCAGCCTTATGTTCCCACTGCTGGGACACAGGTCTCCCCTCTGTGAGAGGGAATCGCCTCTTATTAACATAAAAAGAACTGGTAAAAGATAAATATACAATAGGGGCAACTCTGCCTAACCATTCAGGGCATGCCGCCGTGATGTCAAGTTATTATTGTGATAGGCGCTCCGTTACTAAGAATTTTATAATTGGCTTATTTATCTTATTATGGAAAATCCAAAAAACAAACACGTACCGCTAAGTGCCCTGACATTTATCTTGGGTTATCTGAACCGAATGTCATAAAGATACAAAGGGGAGATCGGGCAATACCGACAGCTGTGTTCAATTTAATTTCAAAATCATTATGAACATCATAATTTTTAGGGTTCTATTATTTAGACAACGCGATCCGTCTGTCTGTCTGTCTGTCCGTCGTCACTAGGTCTCATGAACCGTGATAGCTAGACAGTTGAAATTTTCACAGATGATGTATTTCTTTTGCCGCTATAACAACAAATATAAAAAACAGAATAAAATAAATATTTAAGTGGGGCTCCCATATAACAAACGCATAGAGCACACACGCGCGAGCATTCCACCATCGTCGCCGCCACCGCAACCGCCTCCGTCGCCGCCACCGACTGCAGAACTCTGTGATCGTATAATAACAGATAGTATAATATCACTTGAAATAACGTTCACTTGATATAATTTTCATATGCTATAAAATCATATGACCTAATTTCATATGATCTAATGTTATATTTCATATATCCTTCATCTGCTCTAACAACATTTAGTATAACGTTCATTTCATATAATTTTCAATTTGTATAATGCTCTTTTCACCTAATTTTCATATTTACAAATTTTCTAAGGTAACGCACCGTTATTGAAAAATACAAATTATTGGAACCTAACCTCATAACACTAAAGTTGCTTATGCATCGTCTCCGGTGCTGCGGGAAGAGCAACCCTTTCGCGCTTACGTAACAAAGGATAGGCACCCATGCTCACCTCCGCAGCTTCGGCTTGCTGGTCGCCTCCGGCTTAAAGTTTATTGGATTTGTGTTTTCTTATTCTCTTCCTTATATACACCAGCTTGTAGTTAAATAGGTCGAATCTGTTTCAAAACCGAATCGGAGCACCCCGACTCCTCGTAGTCTTTTGGCTGCTACCCCTAGAGTGTATATTAAAACCGGAGGCGCGAAGGGAAAGCAACCTTCGCCCACTATAACAAAGCATTATAGGCTCCCGTGCGAGCCGTAGCGGCTCCGGCGCCCAACCTCAGCCGCTACGGCTATCACGGGAGCTTACAATGCAATAAACTTTATCGTAACACAAATCCAATAAACTTTATCGTCCACTAGCCTATTTTTGTCATAAATGTTTCCATTTACACAAAGTTTTTGGGAACCTTTAGAACTTTTGAATGTACTGGAATTTAAAGTAGTAATTTAATTATTAAAACAAATATCGAAATCGCAATACTCGACACATACAATAAATCCTAAACTCCTAAACTTTCCTGTCGCAGGTCTGCTGGAAGAAATTTCTTATGAAATAAGCAGTACCTTTGTGCTCTTCAATCTGTATTATTTCTTTTCTCTGTAAAGTGTGTTTGTGTGTACATAAATAAATAATTTAGCTGTATGACAGACAGAAAAATAAAAAATAACCGTCAACATTATAAGCAAACTAATAACAAGCAATATTTATGTGGTTCTTGTTATTGCTAGCACGGAAATGGCGGGCGTTTAAAATTTAATCACTCTTTGCAAAAATATACAAAACAAAGTAGACGTTTCTAAATTATATTAAACCTTACTTAGAGATTTTGAATATTATAGTAACTGAATGTTATACTAAATTAATATTATATCAAATGTTCATTATACCATTTAAAATTAGGTAAAATGAAATAATATCAATAATTCATTATATCATTTGATCGTTATATTAAAAGAAAGTATATTAAATGAAATTAGGTCGTATGATCATTAGATCTTTTGTTGTTATATCAAACGTTACACACCCCCCTCGGACACGGTTTGACCTCCACCCTCCGTGGCGTTTTAGTGTCATTATGTTCGCACCTGAACCTTCTGAAACTGTGCCCTGTGTATTCAAAAAGTGGCAATTTATTTCGGCATTGCTCCAAATTTATTTATTCCCATGAGTTGGCTAGTGCATTTTCCATTTCGGTAATTTTGAAAAAACTGTTAGACATCGCTTTTGTTGAACGAAGCGCTTCGTATTTCTTCAGTATGTCGTGAAAAGGCCCCTGTATTGTGAACGATCCTGGAATTTTATTTTTTCTGTTTTTGACCTGGACAAGAAAAACCCGCCCATGGTTCTCGACATCATTAGTTGTGATGTTTGCCAACTCTTGACGTCTACATGCACCATTTATGCCGAATATTAATACAACCTGAAAAGCAAACAGCGTACAAAATACCTATATTGTAAAGAAATACGAAAGTGAAGAAGTTAATAACAATAATTTAGTTTCAACTGACCTTTGTTGCCAAATATCGGCAATCCGGAGCTTCTTTAGGGAACTTCTTGACTTTGTCAGCCGAAAATACTTTCGATTTTTACTCACATGGCTACTTGAGCGTCTTTTTAGAAATGCCAGCATGTTGGAGTATGACTTGATTTGAATTGAAAACAAAACATGGTATTCATACCATGTTTTGTTTTCACAGTGCTTTTTAGGGTTCCGTACCCAAAGGGTAAAAACCGGACCCTATTACTGAGACTCCGCGATCCGTCTGTCTGTTTGTCTGTCTGTCTGTCCGTCTATCACCAGGCTGTATCTCATGAACCGTGATAGCTTGACAGATGAAATTTTCACAGATGATGTTTTTCTGTTGCCGCTATAACAACAAATACTAAAAACAGAATAAAATAAATATTTATGTGGGGCTCCCATACAACAAACGTGATTTTTTGGCCGTTTGTTGCGATAATGGTACGGAACCCTTCGTGTGCGAGTCCGACTCGTACTTGGTTTTTTAGTATTGAATAGTAGCCCCACAATTAGCTTGACTTATATTTTTGAGAAAGTTCCATGAAATAGGCCAAAAACACACTTTCTGAAAATTAATTTGCATCTTTGCTTGTTTTCCTTAAGATGAAATTTTGGATACGCTTGTAAGTATGTATCGGTCGATTTTTCGGGCAAGAGGCTTAGAGTAGCCTTTTTCATCTGCCTCTGAGACTTCTGGCGGTGTCGAATGAATAAATTAATCATTACTTGACGACATTTTCAAATAAAAACAGTACAGCGAAAACAAAAAGCGTGTGGAATAATTTTTACTTGTTCACAAATTAGCGATGCGCGCGCATCAAAGCTTTTTTTTTAAGGGAAAGGCACAAAAACAGCCAGTATTACTAATAAAGTGAATTAATATTTTTATGTTTTGTTACAAATAAATGGTTGTAATTTATGGTCAAAATTAATTAAATTAAAGAATTAAATGTTTATTTATTATATTTTATCTTTCAAAGTAAATTTTATTCACAAAATGTTGACCACTTCTCTGACATAAAAACTCTTTGCTAAGATTTAAAAACCGGCCAAGTGCGAGTCGGACTCGCGCACGAAGGGTTTCGTACCATTATCGCAAAAAACGGCAAAAAATCACGTTTGTTGTATGGGAGCCCCACTTAAATATTAATTGTATTCTGTTTTTAGTATTTGCTGTTATAGCGGCAACAGAAATACATCATCTGTGAAAATTTACCATTTAACAGCTACAATCTAGGGGTATTTAAGTCAAGAGTGAATAGGTTTATTCTAGGCAAGCGTGATTCACCGTCGACCACATCATCGCTTACCATCAGGTGAGATAGTGGTCAAGCGCGAGCCTATAGAGTATAAAAAATGTGTTGTATGATTTTGACAATCTTCTCCTCCAATGGTTCTTTGAAAGGCGTGCGGGGGGCCGAAGCCAACTCGTAGAGGCCTTGCTAGGCATGTATCAGGAAATGTGACACCGATGATATGTATGATATTGTATGATCTTTCACAATCTCGGGACCCTAGGGACCCGGTCCTTAGAAAGAACGAGGAACGCACGCATTTTGCTTTGATTTAAGTTTTCGTAGCTCATGCCTCACCACGAATACGAACGTCCACACATTGTGAAGCATGCGATGAGCGCCGTGCGCTGCGCATGCCTCGCGATGTCTGTATCCGACCTAACATTTGCTCTGCCTGCATTTTACCGAAAAATCTTCTGTTCAATACATTTTCATTAGAATCCGAAAATTCTTTCACTGTTGAAAGAAAGAAAGAAAGAAAAATTGTTTATTTGCGCCAGGCACGACGCATACCATAAAAAACCAAAAAAAAAATTACATAAATACAATCATTACAAAGTATGCGTCACAACTACGCAAAACGGTCATCGCTCAGCATAATGCTGGGACTCGTGTGCGAGACAGAGCCACAGCGCTGGTTTTCAGCGATAGCCGGTGTCGACTGGGTGACTCTGAACCAATAAAACCTTAGTAGCAAGTGACGGAGCGAACAGTTTTATTTATGAATAAAAAATAAAATAAATGAGTAAACATAAATAAGCAAATGAGCGTTTAAAAGTTCAGATATAGAACAAAGGGTTATACTTTTTGTTTAGTGTAGGTAGTATAGTAGTGAGTATAGTGAATAGTATATTCAAGCAAAGGAAAGGTATGAATATAAAGAAGTTTAAGGTAGGTTAATAAGAAAAATATTATCACATAACAGCACCTCCGGACCGGGGACACGAATGGCAACAATAATAAATATTTTGTGTGACACAGATGGAAAGGATAAATAGGTACTGTGGCCATTTTATAAAATTGATCTATTAATTGTTACCATGTCTTGTTTCCGTTGAGCATCTATCAGATACTGCCGTAAACGTGATCTGAACGTATGGATGGTACCAAGCTGTTGCTGTGTGCCATAAGCTTCTTATCATACACATAAAGTTATTGAAGAGTTTTCTGGCACTAGAATATCATGATCATCATCATCATTATTTCAGCCAAAAAACGTCCACTGCTGGATAAAGGGCTCCCCAAAGAGACGCCACATCAACCGGTCCTGTCCGTCTCGCATACTGCGGCTTTCCGTAACCTTAACCAGGTCAAGTCAGTCAGTCTTTCGGTACGCGGTCGCCACTGCTGTACTTTTCGTCCCCATCGACCATCTGTTCTGCGAGCAATGTGACCCTGCCACACAGCAATGTGCAAAGTGCACATTTTGACAATTTATTTGGTCTAGCACTAGAATATAACTTACAACAAACTGATAAAACTAAAACAAAAATGTTCCTTATAGTCCAAATCTACTTCTGATGATAAGAAACATTCACCTACAGAGTGATAACATTTTCAATGACATCAACTGTGATTGAAATACTGTAACTTAGTTTCAAGTTGTGCAGTTGCCGCTACGTTAACCTCTCGATATTAATACAGTTTACAGAGAAGAGAGTTGGAAGAAAAACAAACAAGTGCAATCAAAGCATATGTGGAAAAATAAAGTCGCAAAAGCAGGAGGTACTGTTTCGATTATCAAAAACATGAGACAATCAACCATGAAGATCATTCTAGTTATATTCCTGTGTATAGCCAGTTCTCAGTGTGGAGTTCTAAAGGATGATTCAAATAAACCTGGCACCCAAAACAACGCAGAATGTCGAATTACGAGTATTACAGTTGAACTTACAAGAGTAATCGATTATTATGATAACGGAAATAATATAACATTATTAACTGAAATACTAATATAAGTAACAAAAGATAAAGAAGAAACTCAACCTACTGAAAGTGAAACCAGGAGTTACAATTTATCAGCAGGCTTACATAAATGGGAAGTGAAATTTCTCCGTTCTGCACAACCAGTAGAAGAAATCAACCGTATACTTAACATTGTAGAAGCCACTGCCAAGAAAACAGGACAACTTATCAGCAAAAACTGTACAAATGGAGAAACAGATGTCGTCTGCCATTTTAACATAAATGTCGATGCTACAAACCAACCATTATCAAATAAACATAAGAGAGATATTAAAAATAATGCACAACCCACAGATTTAAAAGAAATTAAACGTTCCGTTAAGCTTGCAGATGCCGCTGAAAACAAGAGTGGTGAATCTGATGATAAAAATTGTAGAACTGTAGACGATGTGGTCACCTGTCATGTTAACATACCCGAAGACTTTCCGAAACAAAAGAATAAACGAGAAATTGAATTTCAAAATAAAACATCTCCTGCAGATGAAGATGAAATTAAACAAAAAGCCGCTGACGACAAACTAAATTGTGCAGAAAATGCAGATTCCTGTGAGAATTCGGCGTTAGTAGTCGACGAGTGTCCTACTGGACAGGGTAGAGCTGACGATGGAACTTGTGTTCCAGAAGTTTAGTGACAGCTTAAAATGCAGACATTTATGTGCATTTATTAGGTTATTTAATTTACATTATAACTATGTTTACCTACTTGTATAAAGTTACGTACAAGTTTTGTGGCGCTAGAATATAACTTGAAACTAACGGATAAAATTATGTTGGTAACAAAAAAAATGTTCTTTATAAGCCAGATCTACTTCTGTTGATATGAACCTTGACCTACAGAGTGATAAAATTTACAATGACATCAACTGTGATTTAAATACTGTAACTTAGTTTCAAGTTGTGCAGTTGCCGCTACGTTAAACTCTCGATATTAATACAGTTAGCAAAGGATTTGATATCAAAACATTTCCTATAAAAAAGACAACTATTGTACCTTACAAAGTAGAAGAAAAAGGAACAAGAGCTCTAATTAAAGCAAAGCTGAAAAACAAAAAGGCGCATACCAGAAAAAAAAAATTGAAGCAATTGCAAGTGAAGAAGTGGTATTTGACTACCAACTACACACAAAATCAACAATGAAGACCGTTCTAGTTATATTCCTGTGTATAGCAAGTTCTCAGTGTGGAGTTCTAAAGGATGATAAACCTGGCACTCCAATTAATGCAGAACATCGTATAGTTACAGTTCAACTTACAAGAGTAAACGATTATTTTGATAATGGAAATAACGTAACATTATTAACTGATATTCTAATAGATATAACGAAAGATAAAGAAGAAACTCAACCTCAAGTTGAAACCAGCTACAATTTATCACCAGGTTTACATAAATGGGAAGTGAAATTTCTCCGTTCTGCACAACCGGTAGAGGAAATCAACCGCATACTTAACATTGTGGAAGCCACTGCGAAGAAAACAGGACAACTTATCAGCAAAAACTGTTCAAATGGAGAAACAGATGTCATCTGCCATTTTAACATAAATATCGATGCTACAAATCAAGCAATATCTAAAAGAAATAAGAGAGATATTCCAAATAATGCACAACATACAGATATCGAAGAAATCAAACGTCTCATTGAGCGTGCAGAAAACCAGACTGGTGAAAATTGTAGAACTGTAGACGGTGCAATCATCTGTCATGTTTACATACCCGAAGATGCTCCTAAACAAAAGCATAAACGAGAAATTGAATTCGAAAATAAAACAACTTCTGCAGATGAAGATGAAATTAATCAAATACTGGAAATCGAGGAGGTCGCTGAAGACAAACTAAAATGCGCAACAGTCACTGCAGAAAATGCGGATTTCTGTGTTACTCGTTATTCCGATTTCGTAGTCGATGAGTGTCCTACTGGACTAGGGAGAGCTGACGATGGAACCTGTGTTCCAGAAATCGAGTCCGAGTGAAAACTTGAAATTGTGTGTTTTCAGACTTTTGTGTATGCATTTTTAAGACTACATTACACCCACGTTATGCCTTTTTACCGTTTTTTAACTTTTAATAGTATTTTTATGTTTAATTTTCCCTTGTATTCACACACATACACATATATTGTTTACACACAGTTCTTATATCTCTTTTCAAACTAAGAGATTTCTTAGAACTCACCATCGCTTTTATACCTATTTTTCTGTTCCTTTTTTTGTCTGTTTATTGTAATTGTTCAACAAATAAATTTTGATTTGTAACTTAGCATAAAATGTGTGTATAATTAACGTAAAGATACTGTAAACAGATTGTGGTAGTAAAAATAAAATCCATTTAGTTTCATTTCATTTAACGATTTTATTCTAAAATATTGTGTTTTGATTTAAGAACCCTTTGATTGCGATAAATAATCTGTATTTGTAGATCCTGCCTGTGAGTCTCTTTCCAAAATAAGGCATAAAAGCCGCCTTTGTGCAGTTATCATTTTTTCTTGTGCATTTAATAATGCTAGCCCGTTACTGTCCCACTATAGGCCAAAGGTCTCTTCTCATACAGAGATGGCACGAGCATTAATAAACTTGCGCGCTTAATATAAAAAAAAATATTGGCGCTAACATGTAAGCTTTTTATCCAACTGTTAACAGTTAACGCTCCAAATAAGATTCGTTAGGTATCTTAAACCTAACGAATAACATAACGAGACGAAAGTCTATGACCAGTGTGTGTTGCCAGTGATGACATATGGCTCTGAGACGTGGTCGCTTACAATGGGCCTCATCAGAAAGCTTAAAGTCACCCAAAGGGCAATGGAGAGGGCTATGCTCGGAGTTTCCTTGCTGGTTACTTCTAGGTAAGCTTGCACCGTCGACCACACATCGCTTACCATCAGGTGAGATAGTGGTCAAGAACCTATCAATACATATAATAAATCTGTAGAAAAGTAATTTTTGTACATCGAAAATATTTCCAAAAAAAATAGCCAGGGTGTTTTTTAAACGATAACCAACAGAACCTATTTTTTGTGTTCTTGTCTGTTTGTCTGTTTATTTGTGCACGCATCACGTGAAATGTACGAAACCAATGTAAATAACTTTTAAACATAAAAATTGTGCGTAACTTGAAAAATTACTTAGTTTATGTTTCATCGCAATCGGTTCACACTATCAAAAGTTAGATGAATTTAAAGTGTTCATCATCATCATCTTCCTGCCCTTGTCCCATGTTACTTGGGGTCGGCGCAACACGTTTTATTCTTCCATACCGTCCAGTCCCCCGTCACGCTATCACTGACTCCCTTTTCTTTCATATCACTCCTCACACAGTCCATACATCTTTTCTTTGGCCGTCCCCTCCCTCTACATCCATCCACATTTATATTCATAACTCTTTTAGTAACATGCGTTTCATCCCTCCTCATCAGATGACCATACCTGGACAAACGGTTTCCTTTCAACTTTTCCGTCAATGGCGCCACTTTCAAACTGCCTCTAATGTACTCATTTCTCACTTTATCCATTCTCGTCACTCCGCATATCCATCTCAACATTCTCATCTCTGCTACATGCAATCTCTTTTCATCCATCTTTTTCACAGCCCAACATTCTGATCCATACAATTTAAAGTGTTCAAGAAGTAAAATTATCACAACACACGCAATTCAGATACTCGGACAGTTGAACTCGATATTCGATAGATGGCTTTGTGCATTTGAAGTCATTTTCTGAATGGCAGTGTTAAGATTCTCCGCGAAAGAATGATGACTATAGAAACAAAAATGGTAGTTAGGTAAGTAGGGTAGGCAAGAAGGTAAGTAGCAGGCACAGCTAGTCTGTAATAAAAAACAAAACGGCGTCCGAACTATACGGCTAATCACCGCGCTAGCTTCATGAAGATTGGTTATTTCAGACTTATACTGACTAATAGCTTCTGCCAGCGGCGTCGCCCGAGTTAAGGAACCCCAACCTACCAATATTAGCTTTGTCAGACAATAAGTATTTACTAGATTATTATTTCTCAATTTCCCCACTGCGCGATCAGCATTTATAATTATCTAGAACATGCGTCAATCTGATCACGCTGTGGATGTACTACGTTAGCAATTAAGTTAGTATATAAGATCAATATCTTGTTAGATGAATTAATTACCGTCTTGCTGTAACTGGGATCAAATAAAGTTTATTTTTAAACTCTTCCGTTGTCGCTTACTTAATTGGCGCAGCCGGTAGGATCTCTGTAGTCAGTCTGTCACGTATCCACATCTACGGGAAGCAGCCGACGTCCGTTTCAACGGTTCAGCAGAGATCACCGAACAAACAAATACATTAAGAAGCCACATCAAGCCAGGAGAGGACCAGGAGCCAAGCAGTAAACAAACATAATTTAATAAAATTAGAACGTAATATCATACTTAAATCATATATAAATAACAACAAGTTAGTTTTTGTTTTAGAAGTTCCCCTAATAAATAACGAAACATATAATTATTACAAGGTTATACCCATCCCTATATTCCATTCTCCAAATACCTTTACAATAATACCCAAATATCCTTACCTGATGGTGAATAGATTGAAATACATGCCCGTGGTAAGCCCATGTACTGAGATTGAAAATGGAAAATTCCTTTGCGCTGAAACTAATTTAGCCCAGTTTCCAACCGAGACCTGCATTGAACAAATAATGCTGATGAAGAACAACTACAAAAACTGCATACAGAACCATATTGAAATAGAAAAAACTAAGATACAGAAAATAACCGACAACCAATGGTTGGTTTACTCAGAGGAAAATCTCATCATCACCGAGAATTGCAATACAGAAATCCTGAAGTACACTATCCTTGGGACCTACATCGTGACACCTGGCCAACAATGCGAGACACAAATAGGCGAAGTCATCATTGCCGCCACCACAAACACTACAGTTTCCAGTCTCCAGCTGCCATTGATCCAGATGCCAGACCTACAACAGGACATCCAGAGAAGATCAAAGAAAGTGGATCTAAGAAATGTGGACTTCAGTGATGTGAAAGAAGTGTTACAAAGTGCAAAATTTGGTGAAATAGACGATACGACACAAACAGTGACAATAGAAATTAGTATATGGACCATCTTAGAGTATGTGGTTATTGTAATAGCAATAGTTATCTTTATAATGTATAAATTTCAGTTCATAAACTTTTGTCGAAATTCTCCGAAACCGTCTGCGACACCTTCGGATAATTTCTCTCTTAGGGAGGGAGGAGTTAAGGAACCCCAACCTACCAATATTAGCTTTGTCAGACAATAAGTATTTACTAGATTATTATTTCTCAATTTCCCCACTGCGCGATCAGCATTTATAATTATCTAGAACATGCGTCAATCTGATCACGCTGTGGATGTACTACGTTAGCAATTAAGTTAGTATATAAGATCAATATCTTGTTAGATGAATTAATTACCGTCTTGCTGTAACTGGGATCAAATAAAGTTTATTTTTAAACTCTTCCGTTGTCGCTTACTTAATTCCCGCGTGAATGTCGAAAATTATCCCAAGGGAACATATTCCCGGGAAAAAGTATCCTATGTGCTATTCCAGACTATAATCTATCTCTGTGCCAAATTTCACCTAGATCCGTCCAGCCGTTTGAGCGTGAAGAAGTAACAAACATTCAAACACACTCACAAAGTAAACGCCTACACATAAATAAAATCATAACAGGCTTTACAACTTTACGAGTAATAGTCGACCAACTTATAAAATGTACTTGGCACAGTAAAATTTTTGTACAAATGCCATTGAAATATTACTTAAATAACGTTGTTAGCTGTATAAAATATGCTTATGAACCATGTGTAAATATACAAAAATAAAATCATAACATCCTTAATAATAATGATTTATAAATTAATAATGTTTAAGCTCGAATAACGCATTGGAGTGGCCGGAGTCGTTGGCAGTACCGCAGGCTTATTACGTATATTTTGCGGATCATTAATACTTATTAAAATATCTATTATAGCTAAAGAAAGAAAAGACATTGTTAGACTGTCGGTTGAACACACCATTGAATTGTCCTGTGTTGAGCTTGATAAGCATGTTGTATAGTATTTATCTACAGGCCTCCAAGATACCAGAATCTATCTGTCTTTGACTCTATAATGGAAGATGTGTTAAAAAAGTTAGTACTAGTAGTAAATCAATCGTCATATGTGGCGATTTTAACATTAAGTTATTAGAAAATAACTCAAACAGTATCAGGTTATTAGGTCTTTCTAAATCATTTAATCTGGCAAATGTTTTTATGGAGCCAACTAGAGTAACAGCTTCTTCTGCGACTTGCATATATATCGTTTTTTGTAATTGTGATTACCTAAATAAAGAAATTGTAAATAAATTAACATCTGATCACAGTGGACAATCAACAACATTTAGTACCTACATACCTTTGCAAAGTCTCAGTAAGGTCTTCGAAAAGTTAATGCTCAACCAATTCTTGCGTCATTTTAATAAACATTCTATCTTTTATGATCAACAGTTCGGTTTTACCAAAGGGCGTTGCACAACTGACGCCGGTGTCACCCTCATAAAGAACATCTTTAACGCCTGGGAGGAAGCACAAGACGCCATTGGAATCTTTTGCGACCTCTCGAAGGCGTTCGATTGCGGTAACCATGAGACACTATTGTTGAAGCTCGAGTACTATGGAATAAGACATACAGCCCTTGAGTTACTTAGATCATATTTAAAAGCCAGACAAGGTAAACGGCGTAAACTCACTAGGGTCAGAAATAACAATGGATGTTCCTCAAGGTTCGATATTGGGTCCATTTCTCTTTTTAGTTTATATTAACGATTTACCCCAACTACTACAAAATCAACCGAAGATGGTGTTGTTTGCTGATGAAACATCTTTGATATTTAAAATAGATCGGCGGTCACAAAATCTAGATGATGTAAATAACTCTATTCATCAGGTCCAAAATTGGTTCACGGCACACAATTTGGTACTAAATGAAAAAAAATCTTTTTACAAAAAAATACAACCGACTTCCAACAAAATACTACAAAGTGTAAAATAACTTCAATTTAGTCAGTCAGTGTTCGTATTTTCGTTTCTTCGTTTTTTGACACCGCCTTCCGAAATTGAAGTAATTTTTCACTTTGTAGTGTTTTTTTTCCGACTCCGACTCGGCTGGGCAGCGTTCGGGAAGTTGCGCGGCATCTTCTCGTCCAACTTACCACAGTGTCTCAAGACAAAAGTCCAGTGTGTGTTGCCAGTGATGACATATGGCTCTGAGACGTGGTCGCTTACAATGGGCCTTATCAGGAAGCTTACAGTCACTCAAAGGGCAATGGAGAGGGCTATGCTCGGTGTTTCCTTGCGTGATCGAATCAGAAATGTGGAGATCCGCAAGAGAACCAGGGTTACCGACATAGCCCGAAGAATTGCCAAATTTAAGTGGCAGTGGGCAGGGCACATTGTTCGCAGAACGGATGGCCGATGGGGCCGAAAAGTTCTGGAATGGCGACCGCGAAACGGAAGACGATACGTTGGAAGGCCTCCCACTAGGTGGACCGATGACCTGGTTAAGGTTGCGAGAAGGCGCTGTGGCGATGCCTGGGGGAGGCCTATGTCCAGCAGTGGACGTCTTTCGGCTGAAATGATGATGATGATAAAGATGAGTGTTTTTTTGGAAGTCGGTTGTATTTTTTTGTAAAAAAGTTTTTTACTTTTTAGTGGTACATAATGGACAAGTTCTATAGTAAGGTACCTATAATGCCCACAGTGATGCCAGAATAGATTACTCGAATAACATGTAATTTTAACATAACCGGTGGTATGAGAGTGTACCAGGGTGACCTGTGCACATCTGTGTACCCGTTTAGAGTATATTGGCGTGATGGTTTGTTACGAACTGGTGAAAACAATAAACAGATATGCGATAGCAGCAAACCCGAGAGATTTGCCGTCATTTATTGAAGACTTCTATTGTATATCTCCTAAGTTCTTCATCAAATCATTACCAAATTTAAATGGGACCATTTCGGAATAAACCTCTTTCGAATAAAAAAAAGATTTTTTCAAATCCGTGTATATATGACAGAGTTATGCCCGAACATACATTTAAAAAAAACCCGAATTGAGAACCTCCTCCTTTTTGGGAAGTCGGTTAAAATAAACAAATGTATTAGATTCACATTGCCGAATTTTAGAAGTAGCGAATGCGACATCATATTGAATGGCGAAAAGCAGGACTTTGTAAATCAAACAGTTTTCCTGGGAATCACTCTAGATGACAAGCTGCAATGGGGTTCTCACATAACGTCTCTTGCGGGTCGGCTGAGCTCGGCCGCTTATGCTGTTAGAAAGATAAGACAGTTGACGGATGTGGAGACCGCGCCTTTGGTCTATTTTACTTACTTTCACAGCATTATGTCATACGGTATTTTACTGTGGGGTCAAGCGACTGACATTGAACCTATATTTATATTGCAAAAGAGAGCTGTCACAGCCATATATAAGTTAAGTCACCGAGAATCTCTTAGGGAACTATTTAAAAATATTAATATTATGATAGTTTCTTGCCAATTCATTTATGAAAATATTATGTCTGTAAGGAAAAATATACATCTCTTTAGTAAAGTCAGTGATAGACACAATTGTATTACGGGAAATAAAGATAAGTTAGATCAGCCGTAGACTGATGAATGATCAGACTACCTAAACTACACTCATCTTTCATGGGGTACTGTGTTAAATTCTATAACAAAATACCTTGTGATATATTTAAACTAAATTTAAAACTTTAGTTAAAGGCACACTTTGTAAACAAGCATATTACAAACTAGATGATTATATTCAAGACTAGCTGTGCCCGCGGCTTCGCTCCCGTCATCTGCCTGCCAACCCTACCATACTTGCCAGCCTGCCTGCCTACTCCACATACTCATTAATATACATACTGTCATACTACATAACAGTTTTTTTTTCTAGTGTCATTCTTTCGCGTAAAATCTTAACACCGCGATTCAGAAAATGACTTTAAATGCACAACGCCATCTATCGAATAGCGAGTTCAACTGTCCGAGTAACTGAATTGCGTGAGCTGTGATAATTTTACTTCTTGAACACTTTAAATTCATCTAACTTTTGATAGAGTGAACCGATTGCGATGAAACAAAAACTAAGTAATTCTTCAAGATACGCACAATTTTTATGTATAAAAGTTATCTACATTGGTTTCGTACATTTCACGTGATGCGTGCACAAATAAACAGACAAACAGACAAAAATTCCAAAAATGTTAGAAATGGGTTCTGTTGGTTATCCTTTAACACCCTGGCTATTTTTTTTGGATTTTTTTTCGATGTACAAAAAATATTTTTCTACAGATTTATTATATGTATTGATGATTGATTGATGATGATGATGATAAGATTGTTTGGAAACATGCTGTTCCTGCTCCATATGGCAATCTTTAGTGTAGACAAAATCAAATTTGCTAATTTATATTCCTATTCATAGTTATTGTATTATTATTTTTATTTTTTTTTAAATTTGACTGTTCCGTTGTTGTTGAATTAGTTATTTTACCTATGTTTGCAATATTTGTAAGTATGTGAGAACCATGTTCCTATTTATTAATTTCTACCTGTACGTAGTATAGTGTGTAGTGTTATTTTTGGGAGCATCTTCTTCACATATACTCGTATGATTTATCAATGTATGTACTTATGTAAATACTGTAAAACACCTATTTTTTTAAAAGAGTATTTATGGAGTGTCTTGTGCGTTCTTCTCCATAACAAGCTACTTTTCCGAATGCACGGTAGAATCAATTTTTATTACTTGTAAATTTTAATTCATATTTGTATGACGTTCAAAAGTGCCGCTTACTGGCCTAATTCAAATAAATATATTTGATTTTGACTTTGTATGAGCCAAACGATAGGGATTTTTGCGAAATAATTGCTCTTCAATACAAAAGTTTTAGAGTTGTTGGCGGTTTTTTTTTAATAAGTGCATTTGACAAACAGCGGGCGATTAGCAAACGATTACACTACAGGTAATTCCGACTTTTATGACATCAAGCGTTTGATCGCTATCGTTTTGCTCTTGCAAAAGATACGTAATAAGCCTACGGGTCCGTGGTCCATACGGCGCCTGCGCGCGGAGGAGTGTAATTTGTGTTAGTGCAGAAGTATTTTCGACGTTTTGTAATCTAAAGTCAAATTAGATTCGATTGCCAAGCAAATTACTTATTTTCTTTTGTCGATATCCATCTATAAAGTCAATATTCAACCCGACTACATCACTAATTGAGTAGCGTAAAACTTTCCAGAACGAAATAGTGAACACCGCAAATGAGAGGTGAATACATACGAAAATTTTCAAATTCCGAAAGAGAAATAAACAAGGAGCGTGCGCGCAAGGATCCAGGAACGAACCATACCATTCCATAACGCAATTCGCACCTGCGGTGATACTCAAATAGATAATATTTTTCTAACTTCAGTTGCCAAGTTGGATTTTATAACTCCTTCTTCAGTTACCAGTTAGTCCTTCTATAGTTTAAGTCACGAGTGAATAGGTTACTTCTAGGCAAGTGTGCTTCACCGTAGACCACATCATCGCTTACCATCAGGCGAGATAGTGGTCAAACGCGAGCATATAGATTTAAAAAATCGTCAGCCTATTTGGGCCCGTTTTTAGACGTTGTGTGCCGCTGAAACCGTTTTAATGTTCATATAACAACAACAAAACCCTCTAGTTAGTCCGCATTATTATGCAACTTCGGTACCCTATACTGCGCGTGGCCCGACACGCACTTGGCCGGTTTTTTAAGTTTTATTTGTCAATGACTTGCAATATGCTCGTCACTAATGAGTTTCTTTGTTCTCACAATCACATGAGTCACTTGGAATACATAAAAACTTAAATTTTTAAACTGTTTTACACTGTTTTCGATAAATATGACTATAAAACTGTAGCTTTTTTGCAAAAAATGTGCACGTTAGGGTCTCACTAGAGTCACTGTATATAACACAACAAAGATTTGCCGCATTTTGTAAAAAAATGACACTTATTTTGAATGATTTTACGGGCAGACTTAAACACACTATTTTGAAAGCACCAGTCACACGCGGAATGCTGCACTATAATCTACATCTGTGCTAAATTAAATGCAAATCCGTTCAGCCGTTCTGGCGTGATTGAGTCCATTCTAACATTCGCATTTATTATATCACTAGCTTCTGCCAGCTTATCCCGAGAGACCATATTCCCGGGATTAAAAGTATCCTATGTGCTATTCCTGACTGATATCTAGATCCGTCCAGTCGTTTGAGCGTGAAGAAGTAACAAACATACAAACACACACACACACACACACTCACAAACTTTCGCCTTTATAATATTAGTGTTATGTGATATAAGTCCAGTTTTCCTCACGATGTTTTCCTTCACTGTTGTCAGCGAAGTCTAAGATAAAATTATAGGGCTCCTGAGAAATGAACCTCCTAACTACTCCTCCTCCTCCTCCGTACGCGCCGTGTCCAGGAGTACCGCTTTCTGGATCAAACCCTTGATCCAGCTGCCCAACAAGAGCCTCCTCAGATGTTCGTCGAGGCTCGAGGTTCATTGGCTATTATTATTATAGCTAGCTCGTACTGTCCACAGCTAATCGAACTTAAATCGAGAATTCTCCTTGAATTTGTATTATAGCATAACCAGCCTGCTACATTTTTTTAATGTTTAAAACGTTGCCTCACACTAGGCATTTCGCCTCTATCTTGGGTGCATTTACAAACATACAAACTCACATACACAAACTACCAGACCAGAACAACTATCTGTAGGCCGTATACACATTTGTTCCGTGTGGAAATCAAACCCGCGACACGCACCGCAGCAGCCGATCGCTCAACCACTACGCCAACCGTGCCGTTAAATTATAGATGAACCTCAAAGTAAAAAGTCGGTTAAACCGCGTTGACATCATATAACTCTAGCAAAATAATCTACATCGACTACAGTTGAAGAGGAAAAAACATTACTGATAACATAAAAAACCGTTCCGAAATTTGCCTAATCTACTGTAGTTTATATGAACCTTGAACTACAGAACGATAATATTCAGTGATTAAACATCACACGGCGACTTCAGTTGTTATTAAGTAATTTATTATTTAAATTGATCAAGATGGAGTTGTTTACATAACGTACCTACATCTCAAAAGTGAATGTGTTTGTGTTTAATTAATTCCCGATGAAGAGGAAGAATTCGCTATAAATTACCTTAAGTCACATGTGGAAAACATAGAGCGGCCTAGGATTTAAAATATTTTAAAGCAAACGTATTGAAGAAGTGATCAAATCCGGAGACAATCAAAGGAAGAAGACATATTTGATCAACAATGAAGATCATTCTAGTTATATTCCTGTACATAACAGGTTCTCAGTGTGCAATTCTAAAGGATTTTGACTACTGTGACGCTTCAAGAGAGGCAGGTGATGTTATAAGAGTAACCGATGCTTTTGTTAAAGGAAATGAAACATTAATTACTGAAATATTATTAGACATCACAAAGGATAAAGAAAGTCATAACATATGTGAAATAAAACCTATATATCCGGATGAGTCAGGTGAAGAAAGTCAGTCTACTAATAATGAAAGTGAAATAAGTTTTTATCATTTAATTGTAAAGCCAGGTTTGCATATATGGGATGTTAAATTTCAAGCTGATCAATCAACAGAGGATGTTAGCCGTATAAACAGCGTAGTAGAAGCTGCTGCAAAGAAAACAGGACAACTCGTCGGTAAAAACTGTACAACAGTAGATGATGGTATTATGTTGAAAATCTGCTTTTTCTACATAAATGTCAATAACACCAACCAACCAATGTCAAAAATTCATAAAAGAGAAACTGAATTTCAAAATGGTACTCTTCCTGTAGATGAAGATGAAACTAAAGATAATATTGAAGTCGTTAACGCTGCAGAAAACCAGACAGATAGTAACATTGTTGATAGCAATAACAACTGTTCAGAGACAATAACAGAAGACGGATCTAAAGTTAACAATGATGTCGTTAACGCTGCTGCAAACCAGACAGACAATGCAACAGTTAAAAGTATTAACAACTGTTCAGCGACTATAGTAGTAGATGGCAAGGTTTACTGTGCTTTTGCAAATACAGATGTTTTTGTAGGAGGTTGTCCATCCGGGAAAGACAGAGCCGATGATGGAAGTTGTGTGGAGATTGTCGAGTGACAACATTCAGCTCAAGTAGTATTTTTCTTTCTTTCTTTCAATAATCCGTTAGATCATTCAGGGTTAGACAAAAAACTTTTATGTAGCGTTAACGCCGAACGCTAATGTCAAAATGTATGTCAATGACATTACCTTCGCAAAGAATACGCAATTGAAGTGTTTTAATTCGAATGCGTAAGCGATGCGTATTACACGGCACTTACGTAGCATGTGTGGTAAGCATTTTGTCTAGGCCCTGTAACGATAAGTTTATATTTCATAAAAAAGATTAATTATTTTGACGATGAAAATAACTGTGAAATAAAAATAAAGTTTCTTTAAGGTAAATTCATGTTTTATTTCTCTGATAAGATAACCATTGTTAGTCATTAAAAAAACCGTACGTCCAGTTATACCAAATCCACTGTTGTCGTAATGAACTTTGAACTTTAGTGATATGATTATTCATATTATAATAGAAGAGCTGTCCATTGTGTTATGAGACATTACAATATTTAAACGTATTTTTTTATGGATTGGTACTCGCTACAGTTATCAAGAACTCATTAATGTGTCTTTGAACAATAAAATGAAGACCACTGTGTTTGTGATTTTTGTTTTAACAAATTTAAACAGTAAAATAGAACCACATAAAATCACAGACCAAATAGTTAACAATGTGACAGATACTCAACATTTCCTTGATACAAGTACTGCAAAAGACACTAAAGTAATAAATAATGAAACTATTTTAACAGACATTCACAAGAAAACACAAGTGAAATTAGTGAAAGAAGGAATTAGTGTTACTAATAATGTGTTATATTCTGATCTCACGAATAAGAACGACAACACTGAACAAAGTAAGAAGAAAGTCACTAACAAAAAGATAATTAAAAAGAATCCGATATGCAAAATAGACAAAATAGGTAACAATGTGACAATTAATCATGATTTTATTAATACAAAGACTGCAAAGGATAGTAAAGTGATAAAAAATGAAACTAAAACAGACAATCACAAGAAAACACAAGTGAAAGAAGTGAAAGAAGAAAGTACTGTTATTAATAATGTGCTAGATTCTAATTTCACAAGCAAGAACGACAACACTGCGCAAAGAAAGAAGAAACTCATAAACAAAAAACCGGTTAAGAAGAAACCGAAAAACAAAACAAACAAAAAAGGTAACAATGTGACAATAAATCATGGTTTAATTAAGACAAAGATTGCAAGGGACACTAAAGAGATCAATAATGAAACTATTTTAACAGACAATCATAAGATAAAACAAGTGATAGAAGAAAGTAGTGTTATTAATAATATGATAGATTCTGATCGCACAAATAAGAACGAAAATACTGAACAAAATAAGAAGAAACTCAGTAACAAAAAGCCACTTAAGAAGAAATTCAAAATCAGTAGAATAAATAAAACAAAACAACACGGAAATCGTTTAAAAAATGATCGACGTCAAAAAAAAACTTTATACATGTCATCTATAGTAGTAGATGAATGCAGTTCAGGAAAAGAAAGAGCTGATGATGGAAGTTGTGTGTCTGTTGAAATCGCCCTTGATTCCGACGAAATAATAGACATTGAGATAAACATAACGCCTAATGCTTCTATTCCAGAAGCAGAGGCAACTTTACGTAACAGTTCGTCTAAATCCAACTAATAATCATCATAATATTACGCCTCCACCCCCGAGCGGTTAGGCAGTGGTGCAGGCATGACACACTCGCATTTTGCTAGTTACGTTTAAGTCGAATGGGACGAGTCTATTGCCGTCAACCAGGAACAAAACTCTGGACTGATATTGAGAAATTCCAGGTAGCAAAACCTAAAAATAATGCCCAACCCGGGCACCAAACCCAAAACTCAGCTAAGCACTAGCGCTTGCGACCACAAGATCAACGAGATAATGTGAAAATCTGCAAAATCTCAAAGGCTGCGCTAATTTGGATGCAACTTGGGAAACGGGTACATCGAGAACTAAGACATGCATCATCATCATCATAATCAGCCTTATAATGTTCCCACTGTTGTGACACAGACATTCTCTCTGTGAGAGAGGTAATAGGTCTTAATCCACCACGCGGGCCCAGTGCGGGTTGGTGAATGTCACATTTCTTCGAATTTTTGGTTCCAGGACATGCCGGTTTTTTCACGATGTTTTCCTTTACCCTTTTAAGAGCAATGGTGATGAAATAACATAGTAAAACGTCTGCCTGGATTCGAACTTACGACCTTCGACACGTAAGTACCCCTACTTACCGTACCGTTACCAGCCAGACAAGATATGCATACTTTTATTCTTTTATTACGTTCCCGTGGGATATTTTTCAATTTGCACGTGGGTGAAGCCGCGATATCTAGTAAGTATAAGAGTTTGTATTGCACATAACCTTATTTTTATGAATGTTCATAAAACTTAATTACTCAATAAAATAAATAATGTATTGCAGAAACTTGTTGTTGATTGTTTTCTTTTAGTGATAAAAAATCCCATTATTTTTCAACATATAACCCATTCACGAGAATCTCTATTTGACACTAAATATTAAAAATCTTTATAAATAAACACTATACGAATTAATCAACTTTAATAGTAACAATGAGAAGACATGGGCATCCGCTGGATGCAACAAGCACAGAACCGGTCGATGGTCGTGGCGACTCTTGAGGAGATCTACGTCCACCATAAGACGTCATTCGGTTGAGATGACGATGATGATGATGATCAAATTTTCATTATTAAATAAATTATTGCAGCACCAACATTATTGCCCAACTGCACTCAAATGATCTCTGAACTAACAACGATAAGTTCAATTAATTAATATAATCATACGCATTTTCATTTAGTACCATATTATTCTCCGTGACCTATAAACGTTTGTACCCAGCTATGAAATCATTTATAATAATATTTGTGTTAATTGTGAGCTCCGAATGTGGACTTCTAGATGACCTCGACCTCTTGAATGATTCTAAAGCAAAAAGTGCAACGGAATCACAAAACCAAACAGAATATCGCCAAGGAGTGTTGATAAAAGTACGTGAAACTCTAAAAAATGGGACCAAAATCGTTATCGATGCGTTAGGTAACGTTATCAGAGTTCCTCCGAAGGAAAATGAAAATGCCAATTCAAAAGGTACTCCAGATTCGCCCAAAGGCACAGAAGAAGTAAAAAAGGATGAAGTAAACAAACCTGATGCAAAAGCTGATTTGCCTACAAGTACAGAAAAACTTGAAGCACCGAAAGTAGATGAAAATCAAAATAAAACACTACCTGCAGAAGCCGAAACAAAAGATAGTGCCAGCAATGTAAACGAAGATGTGAAAAATGAAACAGATACTAACAAAGTCGATGAAGATACAGGTAAAAACTGTACAAGTCCCGATGATAAAGCCTGTGGTAGTATAAAAGTGGCTAACAGGACCGCTTTGAAAGGTGATGAATGCCCCGCCGGTAAGAGTAGGGCTGATGATGGGACTTGCGTTGATGAAATATAAAGTTGTATCAAAAGCAATTATGAAATAGTCCATCAAATACATATTTTTATTTTCATAGACCTATGGTTGTTGTAATGTGATACTAGATTTTAGAATAGATTGTGTAAATTATAACATTCTGGCTGTATATAATGTTTATTATTTAACAGCAGAGCCGTAGGCACAACATTACTAAATACTTCATAATGATACTGTCAGTTTTACTCGAGATACTTTTTACAGAGGAGCTCTTGGCTAAATAATAACAGCCGCACTAGTCGTTCATCAAGGTTAAGCAACGCTTGACAAGGTCGGTCCATGGATGGGTAACCATTTCAACATACCGAGTCGCCTCCGTGCCTCGGAAAGCACGTTAAGCTATTGGTCCCAGCTGTCATTTGAAGATCTTTGACAGTCGTTACGGGTAGTCAGAAGCTTGAGATCTGACACCAGTCTTGCCAAGGGGTACCGTGTTACCCAGTTACTGGGTTGTGAAGGTCAGATAGGCAGTCGCTCCATGTAAATACACTAGTAATTAGCTGAATGCAGTAAGACTGGAAACCGACTCCAATATAGTTGGGAAAAGGCTAGTCATATTGAATACTGTCGGTTTTAGAACGACAACGAAGCATAAAACGTTATTAAACATAACAAAACATCATGAGTGTTTTCCCCGGAAGGTTCAGCAGAGGTGCACGTTGAGAAGGCATACCCAAATTTCGGCAGTTATATTTAAGAGGAAACGGGGGCAGAGAGCGCCGACTGAATTTCCTTAGTAAAAAGTCATAATTCGAGGTTTGGCTCTCGTCTCTTTCCTCCTCCAATATTGGACCAATTTAATAGATATTCCGTAAACTGAAAATTAAATATATATACTACGTCTCTATGTTTTCGTTTTTGATGATACATTATCTTTAGAAGCACTAGAGCATTCAAAAATGCTCAAAATTGCGCTGTCAACAGAGGCTTAGTATACAAATTTGACAAATATAAATGAAAAAAGGAAACCATAGGGGCATAGTATATATCTTACTTTACCAGTTGATAGAATATCTTTTAAATTGGTCCAATATTGGCGGAGGAAAGAGACGAGAGCCAAACCTCGAATTATGACTTTTTACTAAGGAAATTCAATCAGCGCTCTCTGCCCATATTTCCTCTTAAGTCCCATATAATAGAGGAGGAGCCTATTGCCATTAACCGGGCACAAATCTAGACTCAAGAATCTCAGGTTGCTACTGATGAATCCCAGATGGAAAAACCCAATAACACTTTTCCCAACCCAGGACCTCAGGCGCAGCAGTAGCGCTGGCGACCATAAGATAGTTATTATACTACGGTATAATGAAAATAACGTTAGTATACTAAGGTAGAAAATTGTGGCGTTTCTCAGGAAGTTTGTGAGTGTGTGTGTGTGTGTTTGTATGTTTGTTACTTCTTCTCGTCAAACAGCTCGACGGATCTAAATGAAATAGATTACAACATAGGATATCTTTTATCCCGGGAATATGTTCCCTCTTTCGACTATCACGCGGGCGAAGCCGCTGGCAGAAGCTAGTTTTCTTATAATTATCTAGACTCGCCATTCTTTTTTATTTTTTATTTCATCTAGAGTACTTTGTGAGCAGGTAAAGAAAATACGAAGATAACTTGCTCAATCAAAAGAATGTTTATTTCAACCACTTACGGAAGTTCTAGGAGAATTATCTTTAGAAGAACCTTTTTTTAGTGCGATGACTTTCTTCGATGATTCGTAGATACAAAACTATTATCCAAAAACTTGCATAAACATATTCTAGAAGACCGGCTATCCACAAGATGAACCGATGACCTGGTGAAGGCCGCGGGAATCCGCAAGTTGTTAGAAACAAGGACCAGTGGTCGTACTTTAGGAAGGCCTATGTCCAGCAGTGGATGTCAATAGGCTAAAATGAGGATAAAAAAAGAGAGATTAAATATTGGGCACATGGTCTCTCGGGGGATTTTGCGCCCAATGTCGAATCTCTTTTTCAAAATAAATAAGAAGTGTGCAGTCGGAGGACCTCCATCAGGAACGAATTTATTGAAAACAATTATATTTAACGTGAGTATAATCTGACCTTCAGACAAAAGTTTCTAACACATGTTGTGGGACAAGTATGGCGGCCAGCGCTTGATGATAAAATCTGAACTACGCCAGGCGGATCCGAACGTTAACGCGTTTTCGTGACATAATGATTAGAGATGGGCGTTTTCGGCTTTTACTGCAAACGGTTATGTAACCGATATACAGTTTTCAGATATCGATATCATTAGTAAAGTTTGCAAAAGTTAACATGTTATTTAGATGAGCTAACTAACAACGAACGCGAACTAAACAAACGCAAACTCACACTTTTACAGTTATAGACAAATGGCAGATTTATTAAACAGTTAGTTTTGGTAAAAGGTTTATGTTTTTTATAATATGTAATCCGTATATTTACGGGGTAGAACTCAAAAACAATTGAACGAACTGTAAAAAGGGGTTGTAAAAATGTCTAATGTTATTTCAAAAGGAGTTACCTCGTATTTGCTACATCTCTTTTATTGGCTCTAGACAGACGGACTGCATTTCAACTGCAATCCAACTGCAAATTTGCAGTTCGGATGCAGTTTGAATGCAGTTGACACGACTGCAATAGAACTGCAAACCAACCGTGCAGTCCGATTGCAGTCGGTGTGCAGTTCACACGACTGCACGCCGACTGCATTCAAACTGCATCCGAACTGCACCATACCCACCCGCCCGCACTACTTTAACGCTCCGCCCCCCCGCGCATAGAATCAGTCGTAGAAACAAGGTTAGAGTGAGCACACGCGTTGTCTATCCGTAAATAAAATAAATATGTCGAGCGACGAGGATAGTAATACAGTAAATGAATCTGTACATTTTGATACTGATGCATTTATAAGTGCCATTAAATCAAAACATTGCATTTGGAACTATAAGATTGAATCTTATAGTAACAAAATTGAAAAAAACAAAGCATGGGCCACTATTTGCGAAATGTTTACGCCCGGATTTGAACAAAAGAGTAAGAAGGAGAAAAATATAATTGGTAAGTATTATAATTCGTTTTTTTTTATTTAAAACTTTAATAAGCAATTGGACACATTAAATCATATTCATTTGCCATTCAAGTTTGCCTTCACCCATAAAATAATCAGTAAGTTGTTTTCTTATACCCTCCGATGACCTACAGTTTCTTTCACTACCGTCGCCTATTATTATGTCTTGTAATGGTTGAGTTAAAGAATCTTCAAAATTATACCCATCTCTTTCTCGCACAAAGTTATGCAAAACGCAGCAAGCTTTTATAATTTCTTTTGCAAAATTTGGTTTATGGTCGATGGGTCGGTGAAAAATACGCCATTTATTTGCTAGAATACCAAATGAACATTCAATAAATCTTCTAGCCCGTGATAGGCGGTAATTAAAAACCTTCTTTTCCACACTTAATTGTCTCCCTGCGTAAGGGCGCATAACATTTTTAGAAATTGAAAATGCTTCATCACCCACAAACACGTATGGCATTGAATTTACAGGTGGCGGAATGTTTAAGGTTTTTTGTTGAAGTTTTTCATATAATACGCTTTCTTCAAATATTGTAGAATCTGAACATCTCCCATAAGAGCCGATGTCAACAAATGTAAACATATAGTTACTGTCGCAAGTGGCTAGTAATATCATAGAAAAGTATTTTTTATAGTTGTAATATGAAGACCCAGTGTTTCGAGGTTTTTTTAACCTTACGTGCTTTCCATCAATTGCACCAAGACAGTATGGAAAATTTGCTCGATATTTAAAACCTTCCGCTATGTTTTTCCACTTCTCTTCAGTGAGTTCTGGCATTACCATGTCTTTTAAGTGAATCCATATGTTACTACAAACATCTTTAATAATTTCTCTGATTGTGCTTACTCCGTGTCGATAAGCCCAGTGTAAATCATCAATAGAGCATCCACTTGCTAAATATCTGGAAAATAATACATTAATCATTATTTTCAGCGGTTCAATATCAAAAAAAGTGGAAACTGCTACGCGATAATTTTTCACGATATGAAAAAAGAATGAACACTATGAAAAGTGGTTCAGCGACCTCTAATTTACGACCATGCACATACCATCAACAGTTACTCTTTTTAAAAGATTTACAAGAAAAAGGTGAAAGATCGTCTAATTTAGATTCTACTAATGAGGAACCTGTTGGAGAAGAAATAACTAAGAAAAAAAAAGCTGTTAACAAACGTAAAACAAAAAATTCATTAGAAGAGGACTTGATCGAAAATTTAACTAAAAGAGTAAATAAAAAAATAAATGATGAAGAAGATGAAAGAGATGAAGACCGATTGTTCCTTCTGTCTTTGTGTAAAGATTTTAAAAGAATTCCAGATTATTTAAAGCTAGATGCAAAGGCAGATTTCATAAATATATTAAAAAAATATGCTTCCACATATAACATGTCCGGACCACAATATCAGCCAACGAATGATTTCAGGGGATATTTTACTTCAAATAATATGAACTATAACGTGCCTTCGAGTTCAAATGTACCTCCTATCCAACAGGAGACATTCCATCGGCCAGGAACTACAGAATCTCAATATAGCAATATGGTCTCACCTGATAATTGCAGCGATGATAGCGCATACATAAACGACGTATTCGGTTAATCATTTTCATCTGTTTATATACATATATATTTTTTAAGTAACTATTTTTGTAATTTAACTCATAATGCCTATTCAATGGCGACAGATCGAGCTTTGCAATATAAATAATAATGTTTAAAATTGTTAAAAGCTTACCTCAAAGTAATTGCAATCCTTTCTTCTGCCGATATACTTTTTCTCATGATGGTGTCTTGTCGGCATATCTTATTTTTTAAGATGTCTGTTAATTCTTCGAAACTTCTTCTAGACATGCGAAAATATTTGTAAAAGCATTTCTCTTGTGATCTGATTTTTGGTAATAAAGTATAAAAATCACCTTCGTGTTTATATTGCAATATTAATTGAACCCATATTTCACGATTTCTCTTTCTCTTGTGTTTACGAGCACGGCGGCGGCGATGAAGTAAAAGTAGCAGTAAAGCTTCGTCAAATCTTAATCTTACAACCTTGTTGCTCGACATATTAATTTTATTTACGGTTAGACAACGCGTGTGCTCACTCTAACCTTGTTTCTACGACTGATTCTATGCGCGGGGGGGCGGAGCGTTAAAGTAGTGCGGGCGGGTGGGTATGGTGCAGTTCGGATGCAGTTTGAATGCAGTCGGCGTGCAGTCGTGTGAACTGCACACCGACTGCAATCGGACTGCACGGTTGGTTTGCAGTTCTATTGCAGTCGTGTCAACTGCATTCAAACTGCATCCGAACTGCAAATTTGCAGTTGGATTGCAGTTGAAATGCAGTCCGTCTGTCTAGAGCCTAAATACAAATAAAAGGATATATAATACTTAGAAAGAGAGGTAGCGCATATGGTTCCTTTCGTTTGTGAAGTTTGCATTTTGTTCGTAGTTCGTACATTTTCGCATTGTTACGGTTTTAAGTTTTGACTTATTCGTTCTCGCACGTAAGTAGAGGTTTTTGATTCGATACAGTTTCTGTGATATCGGTTATTTTGATATATATATCCAACACATATCCGATATAAGTTACGTTTTGACATCGGACCCATCCCTGATGATGATTTCTACCTGGCAACTCGTACCGCAAGACGAGTTCCACAAAAATATTTCAAAAATAGAAGCTTTCATAAAACGTTTAACAAGAACGGATTAACGACATCTGTAATTTGCGCGAATGCAGACTAATTGCTCAAGGGGGTGTAAAGAGGGGGTGATAATTAATAAGATTATTTACGGAGGGGTGAATCGTTATCTCAAAGTAGGGAAACACCTGAAACGTTTGTACAGATACTGGTAATCCCGGCAATGTTTATTTACGATGCGATGTTTGTAAACACTGTTTGAGGAAAAATATTTTGTAAATAAAAATAAAAAGATCTGAACCTGTAAACAAATTTACAAACGTTTCAGATTGGTTAAAATAGAAAAAGTTTTAGCTAATTACCTATCAGAAGGGGTGTGTGTACTTACTGTATTTTCACAGTTATTTTATGTACCTCTGATTTTAAATCACAGTTATCTTTATTGCTTAGTTCATAAGCATTAAGGTTGCTGTCGGCGGTACAATAACTTTGAAAGGTGAATTGTATAAATTCAAAAATTTACTGGTCTATAACACACTATGATGCGAAATTAGGAAAACAGTTAGGAACTGATTGATTAAATTCACTTATATTTAGATAATAATATATCTTTATTTATCCAAAAACATACAGTTTCAAATACAGTTAGATATTTCGTATAAAACATAACCTTATAGTTTAGAATAATGTTATAGTACATGTTGCAAAGTTCTGTACAGGAATAATACACTACCTCTTAAACTAGGGTATACCTGTATTTTAAGAGGTAGTTTAGTTTACGGTCAATGTTTACAATGATCAACAAAAACTTCTCTCAAGTGGACTGTGTCATTCTACTGTATGGAATACAAAACTAAAAATTGCATGTGTAAGTGTGTTGTGTGTTTGTGTGTATGAGTGTTGTGCGCGTGTGCGAGTGGTGATGGTAAGTAGGTGTGTGTATGGGTGTTTTACACAAGACAGGTAAGTAAAGACTCCGTGTAAGAGTAATCCTTAAGGAGCAACCATTCTGTTATTTAGACTTTAGTGCATGTGACTTAAGATTTATAATATTGAGGTGTTAATGTTTATATAAATATGAGTACTTAGTATATAATATTGATGTTTAGCGAAGGAGGTCTTGTGTTGGATACTTGGTGGAAGGTACGTGCATTTATTTTGAATAGGGGGCGGAAGGTCGGCATGCCTTCTAAGGGTGGATTTTAGCACATGAAGCTGACGAACCGTAAGTACTTTACAGTCAGAGAACAGTTCAGTCGTAGGATACCTGCAGCCGAATTGCGTAAGTATATTATCCAAAGCAAAAGAATCGATTCCTTCCCAAAAACGACTTTTCGTATCAATATGCAATACGTAAAGTCGGTTTTGGGAAAGAATCGATTCTTTTGCTTTGGATAATATACTTACGCAATTCGGCTCCTGTAGGGCTTTTTCATCATGACTTTAAGTATAGCTCTCTGTGCCCTCTCCACCCTCAGAAAGCCACTTATTAATTAATTAACAGTAAAATACTAACATGATTATAAATCATTTTTAATTGCTTTTAACAGGATATGTTGTAAAATCATGACGGTGTATTGAATATGAAATGACAGACGTTAAAACTTTTCAACAATTACAAGCCTCTGAATGAAATCCTAAGATTTACCTTGTGATTGCCGGAAAAAACCCGAAATAAGCGATTATCAAGATTATTTCGCACTTTTACTAGTAAGACTTGGTAAATCTTAAGTTTTATCGGTAAATCTTAGGTTTTACCGCACTTCGGGCTTTTACAGTAACCCATACGTTTCCACAGAGATCTACGTTTTGGAGCGTGCAGCTAGCTTCATCTTTATAAATAACTGACCGATTCCTTGACAACTCTAAAGTGACAGTAAATTATGCATAATTGTGTAAATCACGATGAATAAATCAAGGATAAGGGGTCAACTTATGTCAGTAAGTTGACCCCTTATCCCTGTATACTTTCTTTTCTTTCTTTCTTTTCTTTTTTTAAAAAACGTTGCCCACACTAGGAATTTCTCCTGTATCGTGGGTGCGTTTACAAACATATAAACTCACATACACAAACACCCAGAGCCGGAACAACTATTTGTAGATCATACAAATATTTGTTCAATCGCTCAACCACTGCACCAACCGTGCGTGTATTCAAGGCCAAAAGCAAAACTTTCTTATTCGAGGCGGAGTGCTAAAGATTCACGCCGTTGAAAATAGATCTGCGTTAATTTGAGTTCAACCATCAATACAATAAATTCAAATTGTATCGCAAGTCTTAACTGACACAGTGTCTCCGAACTCTGGTTGTTGTGATAAATCAGCGCGGAGTGATCTCCGGAGCCTTCGACGATATTTACTGTCTCAATGACAATTATCCTTAACGCACTGACGGTAACAGACGTAGAGGAGGTAACGGTTTGCGCTTCAGTTAAAAATACAGTTCTCATGAAAATATTCCAGCTTGGTCTCAGGATTGACAATGTTACTAAAATGCCTCCGGTATTGCAGTTTTCCAGAGACAGCGGTGACTACTTACCATCAGGTGAGATTGAACTCTATAATTGTTTAATTATTATCATTACAGCCGAAAGACGATTGAATGATTTATTATGAATGTAAGTAATAACATAAGATGTGATTGTTTGTGATTCAATAGGTATCAAACTAGATACTTATACATTTTACTATACAAGTAACCTCTTTGTATCAGCAACATTTCATATGAATGGCTCCACTGCAGAAACGGTCCTTGCTTGGTGTTCTCAATCTATGCTCCACTCCCGTGACGGGAGTCACTTTCGCAATTAGTACATTAATAACCGACGAAAAAAAAAAGGAGTTTCTCAATTCGACATGTATATATATAATATATATATTTTGGTCCGTGGTGTGATTTCATTTTTTTTTATTCTCATTTAAATTTGAAAAATAATATTCATCCCTAAAGGTAGAAAAAAAGGATTTATTGATAATTTTCCCACTGAATTTTCAATTGTGAACCGATTATGTTGAAATTATGTAAACTAGAAAGCGAAAAAAATAGTTTATAACAAAATAAATAACCGACGAAATAACGAACTTAAAATCAAAAAAATAACATTTTCGTACCACTTGCTCAAAAAAGTGACATTCTATGCCACAAAAAGCGAACATAACAATAGTCATTTTTAATCTGTTAAAAACAGGGAAAGAAAATTGTACTGAATTTCATTCATCCTCTAGGGGGAGAATGTGATTTAAATTTGGAATACTTACCGAAATGTATACTGAACTACATCTGTGTTTACACCATTGAGTTTGTATATGAAGCAATATACATCTTTTTGAAAAAGGAATACGATAATTTATTATGCAGTTATGATTATTAAATAATATTACGAAAACCGACGGGGCCGTATGAGCTTGATGCCTTTGTAACTCTCCCTATCAATAATTGGACCAATGTTTCGAATGTTAACTTTTACTTTTAATTGACATTATTTTTAATAAATGCTTATCTCATATTATTATTGTGTTATTTTTTTCGCAAATGGTACGATAAGTAGAGTATTTTCCTCGGTGATAAAGCTGTCTTAGTCTTGGGTGAAATTAAATCCCTCGCTACACTCAGGACTCGTCTTAAATCACGAGCGAAGCGAGGGATTTAAGTTTTTAACACCCTCGCTGCGCTCGGGAGTAAACCTCGAGTCCTTCGTTACGCTCGCGATTTAAATCGTCACCCGCGACAGAAGACACTGCTTTATCCCCTTGGTTAATAATCTACTATATCTTTTAGTCTAGCATTTTGGGTTGGCGCCAAACAAACAAACAAGCAAATTAATTACCTAAAGCGTAGAATGATTGTAGCTAGGTAGATCTTCGTTAATAGTTTTGCGCCGCCGCCTCAAAATGTTAGACTAATATTATGTTTGTTAAAAAGGGTTTTTGTGGCAGCTTAATACATAGGCATCTTCCCAGACAGAGACAAATATATTATTTATTCACTACGCTTGCATACCTACTGAATGATGACGGTTTCTTTCCTCACGACGCGCGACGTCATCATAAGTAGGTACGTGTAGTAGAGTTAAAAATGAAACGCATAAGTTTACATCTCCAGCCCCCAAAACACCCAATATCCATGGCGTACTTATTGGAAGCCATTCATTGCTGTAACTACGACCGTTATTTGTTTTTATTCGAACTCGGCCTGTGAGCGTCGTGTATGGGGGGCTGGATATCCTACATGGGGATGATACAAGATTTAGGCAAATGGTATGTTATGGCTTTGGGATGGGACGGTCGATATTTAGGTTTCTATGGGAGGTTATGTAATATCACACTGGCCTTTTGTCATGTACAGTGGAGAAGGAACGACGTTTATATTTACTTACCTTTTAAATATTTGTAGAACTGCCTCGCTGATCTCGCGGTCGCAAGTGCCATTGCTAAGCGTGAGGACCCGGATTCGATTCCCAGGTGTGTTACTGGACCCCCCCGGTGGGTTCCCGCATTGTCGATGCGGGGGGGCTCAGTAACCGTGGCTTGGTCACCCACGGTGAAGCTAAGAGGAACCCGAGGAGGGGCCGCTCGTCAGGGCTTTTGCCGATTAAGCCGACGACGTAGCGGCCAACTTGTAGGTTGCGGTGCCGCTTGGTAACAGGCGACATCGCAACTGATGCGGGCCGCGATGTCTTATGGAGATTCCCAGGTCCCATACGATATCGCGGCTGAGGGTTGGAGGCCGCGGCGGGAGAGGAGTGCCGGTATTGCGGTGCGCCGCTCTCCCTACCTTCCGCGGCCTAGACGGGGTTGCCACCGTCTGATGGCGGACGCGGTGGGGCCGCAGGGGAAGAGGAGTATCGGTATAGCGTTAGCCGCTCACCCTATCCCCTGCGGCCGCAAAATGGTAGGTGGCGGGGCCATTGACCTTGACCCGTCACAGTGGGACCAAGGGTGCCATACACGGGGTCGTCTGGCACCCATGTGCTGATTTGGTCCCTGGAGTGGTCACGGTGTGCAGTGTGTTCTTGTGCGCCGGTGATGGGGGGTACTCCCCCGAGGAGGGTCTGGTGACGGACAGCCGCGGTGGGTTCGCGGTGAGTGCTAACGCGTGCCCGTGTTCCTGCCATAAGCGGCACTGGAGGACGCGAAGTTTTAGTGGGTTAGAGTCCCACATAACTGCACTATCTCCCCGTGGTAGTGCAGTATGCATGAGCATTTCTCCACGCAAAAAAAAAAGTCAAGCCTTTGGTCCTGCGCGTGATCTCTCTCAGGCAGAGCTTGGCAAAATACATACAAATTACAAAATACTATCTCGTATGTATTTATAGTCCGAGATAGGAAATATTTATAAATAGTGTATTTTAAATATAAAATACACTATTTTAACTGTTTTTTATTTAAAATACAAATGGCAAAATACAGTCGATCATCCATCGTGATATTGGTAATAATAAACTTAATTAATACACAGAAGTTTCGTGAAAATAACCGTTTGAAATAAAAATGACAATTGACAAGATACATAACAATTTGAAGTACACGGTTGCCATTTTGCTTACGAAAGCTATCGAGCGCTATTTTCTGCACAACACACCCATTAATAAGATCACTAAATATTTGAAATACTAACTTCAAAATACCTCAGCGTGAGGTATTCGAAATACCAATTACAAATTACATTTTTAAGAAGTAATTGAATAACAAATACCTTAATTCTTCTTCTATCTTTCTTCTTTTAAAAAAACGTTGCCCCTCACTAGGAATTTCTTCCTGTATCGTGGGTGCGTTAACAAACATATAAACTCACATACACAAACACCCAGAGCCGGAACAACTATTTGTAGGTCATACAAATAATTGTTCCGTGCGGGAATCGAACCCGCGACATTATATTACATTTGTATTTTTTCGTGTATTAGTTCGATTCACCTGTGTTTACCTGTGTTAGATCACACATTTGTGCACAATAATATCTCCCGCATTGATGGAAATAGTCTCTGTTAAGATTTCGAAATTTAGTATATAGGACTATTATTATTTTAGTAAGTAATTTATGAACAATCATTGTTTTACCCGACTATATACGCGACAGCTAATAAAGGGTTATTGTTTTCACGCTTTCCTATACTCATCATCTTCCTGCCCTTGCCCCAACATGGAACAAGTAACACTTGTGGTCGGCGCAACACGTTTTCTTCTTCCATACCGTCCTGTCCCCCGTCACGCTATAACTGACTCCCTTTTCTTTCATATCACTCCTCACACGTCGTGTGGCTGACTCTGGCTTGGCCACCATCAGGGATTTTAATGTTGATCACACAAATATTTAGTCGCAAATTAGTCGAAATTTGTCGCCAAATATCAGATTTAGTCGTTCACTGGTTCAAAAGTTAGAAGGGTTGTTAGGTGGCCGATCTGGAGAGACTCTCCCCGGCTTGGCCACATTTATATCTCAAAAACTAGGGCACCTAACGAAGATCTGTTTTCTCCCAGATTTAGTCGCTAATTAGTCGAAATTATTCGCCAAATATCAGAATTAGTTGATCATTGGTTCATAAGTTAGAAGGGTTTATCGGTGGCCGATCTGGAGAGACTCTCCCCGGCTTAGCCACATTTATATCTCAAAAACTAGGGCACCTAACGAAGATCTGTTTTCTCCCAGATTTAGTCGCTAATTAGTCGCCAAGTCACAGATTTAGTCGGTGTGTAATTAAAAATATTTTAAAGTAATAAATTTCTCGATACATTGGTACAAGCAAGTACAAAATACTTTAAGTAGTTTCTAGACAATACCTATATACAACAAAACCAGCCTAACTAAATGCCAGTATTTTACAGGAAGCGACACAATAACCGGTTGGTTATCTCTTGAAGAAATCAGGTAAAAACTATGAAAAAAAAAAAAGAAGTTGTAAATTATCGAACGGAAATACGAGTATTCCTTGAGAAAGCTTAAGTGGCGTGGTAACCGCAAGAAGTAATAAAATACTGTCCTCTGTGTGACGGATAAAATGAGATTTTTTACGCCAATAGTTTATTTTACGTCTGATTGAATTGAAGGTATTTTATCTTCTGGATTGAGGTCATGCAAATAGTATCTGCTCCAAAGCTGCAGTATTGTTTAAAATGATAAAAATAAGTTTATCAAGTAAAATTTACGGAGCCAGCTTCTGAAATAGAAGAAAGGCAACTCAAAAAAAGAAATTATGAAAGACCAAAATATGGAAAATTTATCAAATTGTTAACAAGTTCGCTTACAGGGAAAAATAAACTGCAATGTGGGTGTCAAGGACTCAGGACGTCTAAAATGAATGTAAGTTTTATTTATAATAATTCTTTTATCCCAGCAACTCACTGTTTTTATAGGCAAATAGACTAAAAATTATAAACTGAAATCGATAATAGTGAGCAGCATTATTGCTAATTAAGTGAATTCGGCAAGGTAGAAGGAAATCCACAGCGCGTATTTCATCTCGCACGTGATTGGTCGATTGATGGGATCAAATCCTTCGCCTTGCCGAATTCACTTAGGCTGCTGGTAAACAACGCTCTTTTCTTGACAACTGGGTGACTATTAATTCATTAATATGGGACCAACCTTGAAATAGCTTATAAATGAATCAGCTGTTCCCTAAATTTGATCGAGTATCCCATAGCAAAAGTTTGTGTATAGCGGAGTACCTGCACGACTTGAGAATTGTCAATGAATTTAAATTACATGTAGTAACAGCAAAGAAGTTAAGTTTTTGTCGTGCACTTGTATGTACTGTCCTCTAATGCAAATTTATCTACGCAAATGAAGTTTGCTATTAAAGAATCCAATTATGGGTTAAGCTCGACTTTGTACATAAACTGTGGTGTTGTATTTGTATGTTTTAAGTGTGCAATAAAGAATAAGAAAGATGCATAGTATATATAGAAAAAAGACAAATGGATGGAAACTAAATCAAAGCTCCAAATCGAAACACAAAACTTAAGGGCCTACATCCGCTTTAGTGCCGTCAAACGGTAACTATCTAAAGCATACACCTACCCTACACCGACCCTACACCTACCCTACACCTACCCTACACCTACCCTAAACTTTGTTCCAAAAAACATAACCCTAATGTTTGATTGTCGTCGCCAGGCACTGAGTTTCGCTTCACCCACTCAACCTTCGTTACGCTACGGAACGAAAAACGTAATAATGCGCAATCATGCTTGGACAATTTTTTGACGAATTTACCAGATGATTTTATCAATGAGCAGTTTGTTGATCATAATTGCTTGGCTGACGGACATGCTGCTTTGTTCTGCCACGTAAAAACTGAAACAGTGCTGCCAGATGGCGATAAAGACTTTTTAAATATAGAGATTAGGCAGTTAGGTGGCAAAAATTCAAATTATTTTAGACGTCGTGTACTAAATATCAAATGGATGGAAGAAGGTATAAATAGTTTCTTAAAGAAATTTGGACAAATATTCCGCAATAGCTTTAAAAAAAAGAAAAAACGAGTTAGTTTTATGAAATGTCACAAGTCATCCTGGATAACGAAAGGAATAAGAGTTTCGAGTAAAATGAAGCGATGTATACTTCAAAACATAAATAGGATGACTTGCACAGAGAAAATAAGGACGTACACAAAATCTTATATTAGAGTATATAGGCAGGTGTTAAAAAACGCAAGACGTATTGCGATTAGGAAAGAACTAATTAAAGCAAATACATCTTCAAAAGCTATATGGCAGGTTGTGAATAGACATAGGAATACAAAACCAAAATGCGAAAGTACAAGAGATATACTCCTTAAAGTTGATCATAAAATAATATCAAATCCTCAAGAGATAGTCGACATTTTCTCGAACACGTTTGATAAACATGAAACAGTAGATGATATAAATTCTTTTGAACAAGCTCTAAAAAGTTTGCGAGATAGCGTCAACAGAGTAGACAAAGAAATGACATGCGAACTAGTCACGGCATATGAAATAAAGAAACTAGTCAATTCAATGGCTACTAAGAAATCTTCTGGACATGACGAAATACCAATACAGACAATTAAAGATCATATCGACATACTGGCCGGACCTCTCGCACATCTAATCAATAAGTGTATAAATATGAGCATATTTCCTGAACAACTCAAGATAGCTAGAGTCTTACCAATTTATAAAAAGGGTTGCAAACTAGATCCCAACAATTATAGACCGATTTCGTTGTTACCAATAATTTCAAAAATCTTTGAGAAAATCCTTAAAATGAGACTTCTTAGACATCTAAATAGAAACAAAATTCTTAATCACAATCAATTCGGTTATCAGAAAAATGTGGGGACAAGTGACGCAATTAATAGTTTAATGGAAAAGGTAGTAAGCGGAATTAATGATAAATTAAAAGTTGTTGGGCTATTCCTTGACCTTAGTTCTGCTTTTGACACAGTAAATCACAAGCTACTCTTAACAAAAATGGAGCATTATGGAGTACGAGGAGCGGTGTTAAACTTATTTAAATCTTACCTGGAAAATAGGAAGCAATACGTAGAAATTAAAGTAGAAGAAGAAAACTGTGAAAAAAATTACAAATCGGGACTTAAACTAATAAAACAAGGAGTTCCACAAGGTTCTATACTAGGGCCAATCTTGTTCATTTTGTTTGTTAATGATCTGATTAACTTTATGCTAAAAATAAATAATACTGAACTTGTTTTATTTGCTGATGATACGAATGCTATTATAGCCGCTAAAGATCTAGATACCCTCAGTAATAAGGTAAATAAGGCTTTGACTCTTTTTCATTCTTGGTTTGGCATCAACAATCTCAAGTTGAATGCTAGCAAAACGAATGCTATTTTATTTAGAACAACTTCGAGAAATAAAGTAACAATGGACATAAAAGTGAATAATGATGAAATAAAATTGGTAGACAGCGTGAAATTTTTAGGTATCTATATTGACGAAAGTTTAAACTGGAAAAAAGAACTGGCAGCTATAGAAAGCTCAATTAGCTCAGCTTGCTATGCCTTAAGAAGCCTTCGAGATTTAATTGATATTGAACAATTAAAAGTAGTGTATTATTCGCTTGTAGAGTCAAAACTCAGATACAGTATCGCTCTATGGGGAGGCAGTTACGCCTACAATTTAAATACTGCTTTTGTTATACAAAAAAGGGCCATACGAACTATGGTGAGAATTCCACAGTGGGTATCGTGTAAGGAGTATTTTAAGAAGCTTCATATGCTAACGGTCCCTTGCTTGTATATTTTAGTACTACTCACGGATCTTCTGAAAAAGTTATATAATCTCGAAACACTTGAGGAAAGAACTAAGCGGGAAGCTACAAGGTGTAGGGACTTACAGTATCAGATACAACCACATTTGGAAGTAGTTAGCCATGCTGCAGCATACCAATCAGTTAAGCTATTTAATAAGCTGCCCATACAGTTAAAGTCCATTTATAATTTAACGCAGTTTAAGCTACAACTGAAGTCATTTCTGATAAATAAATGCTATTACACGCTTGATGAGTTTCTCTGTGACACTTACACCTAGACTGTTACCAAATCTATATTATTGACATTATATTTTTACTATTGACATTTATAATCAAATTGGAATTTAATTGTTTTTATATTTGCATATGACATCTTTAAATGACATAACTGGATATTTTATAAAAAAAACATTTGACATATATGTATATATATTTTTTGACTGTGTTGAAGATTTAAAAAGCATTATAATAATTATCGTTTAATGAATATCTTTTGCTGATTGTTTGTAATGCTTTTGGAGTTGACGTGTGTAAAGGTGTAATAGGGCATTTACAACTACATTGTTACCAACTCTATATAATTGTTTTTTTTTTTCCTTTTTTCACTTTTGGATTTATAATGGAATTTGTTGAATTTATTGTTGTATTTTTGTTTGACATGTCTGGATACTACATAAAAAATTATTTGACATATTTTCATACTTTTTTTTTGACATTGTTAAAGAGTGAATTAGCAGTACCTATTGTTTAATGGATAATTCTTGCTGATTGTCTGTAAAGCTTTCATTTCTGTCCTTAAGACGACATTATATTTTACGATTGACATCTCTAATGGAATCTGAATTTATCTGTTTTATATTTGCGTTTGACATTTTTATTTGACATAATAGCTGTGTATTTGAATATCGATTTGACATCATTTAATACTTGTCTGACTATTTGAAGGTTGAAATAGAAGTGTATTATTGTTTATTGTAAAATTTTGGCTGATTGTCTTGTAATTCTTTCAAAGTTAGTTTGTATCGTGTAGTGGTGCTTGTTGCCAATTATGATTTTTCGACACAATGTAAAAATTGTTTGGAATAAATAAATACAAATACAAATACAAATACATACTCCTTAGTATCGGCTAGGTCAAAAGGTTTGTAAAAAAATATATTTATCATTGATTCATGTACATTATTTTTAACAGAAGGTTTTTTCGTGTAACTAATAGTTTTGCTTTAATAAAATAATTAACAACACGAAACTTTTTCGCAACTTTTGGAAACTCCTCCAAAACGACTTGGATGTTTAAAAAATTTTTACACAGAAAAATTGATGGCTGGAATTTCTTCATAACTAACATAGCATATGTAAATCAAATAATATTTTGCAAACAAAACTGTTCAAAAGGAGGTTCAATATTGATATTTTGGCATCGAGCGGGCGCACGGCCAGTACTGCGTTAACATTGGAGCGTATATATCGCCTTAAGGCGCGTCCCCGAGCAAAACGCCGCGCTAGTCGAATTTTGTGCAGTTTTTAAGAGCTATCTACTCTTTATTTAAAAAGAAATATCAATTAATAAAAATACATTAAATTTCTACATAATGTTGATTCTAAAATTGTAACACTTTTTTTTTAAAGATGTATATGTGTCACTAATCTCCTTCCAACAAAACCATAAAAATGTGAAATAATTATTGATAGCATGCAACTCCTCGTAAAGTGTTCATTAATTATTTTTTGTACTAACACTAATGGATAGACAATTTAATAACGAACATTTTGTAAGTTTTATTTTTTTCAAAACACCAATATTCGATTTTATAAAGATTTTATTCTAAAATCTGGGCGTATTCACTACCACAATTCATGCGCCACCAGTGCCGCTAGGCCAATAGGAATGCTCATATCTTATGCTGATTTTTGGTCAGGGTACGGCCTTAATAATTCCCCCCACCCAACCAATTACCCATCAATTTACACCCTAGAATCGAACTCCCGTCCCTTTCAGTAAAAAACAGTAATAAAACCAAGTTGGCAAGTCCTTACGTTTCACTTGTTAAGTACTTTTGTTCTCAAGTGCTTCAGCCGGGAAGTTTCAACGTTTATAAGTGCTTGAATTACTGGAGCAGTTTGTTCTAAGTTTAAATTTTAAATGATTGATGGAGGGAGCGGGTTATTTTATCAAAGTTTGATGGATTTTCTTTTAGTTCTATCAGGAATCCGGAGACGGTTTTGTTAGAAAAATTGGGGGGATTGCTTCAGCTTGTCTCTTGAGTTGATTCTTGTCAAACAATCAACGGTTAACGGTTACGCCTTTTTAACCGACTTCAAAAAAGGAGGAGGTTCTTAATTCGTCGGAATCTTTTTTTTTATGTTCCTCAAACGACGCCTGGACCGATTTCAAAAAATCTTCTTTTGTTTGAAAGCGATGATGGGATCCTAGAGAAAGCGAGGGAACTTCTCAAATATTATAGGGAATACATATAGCGATTTTGGTATTTTCATCAACAATGCAATCATTTGAAAGAAAGAAAATTATTTATTCTGCACAAACTAAACGCACAATACAAAATAAAGAGTGGCATTCACTAAAGGTACAAATTAGCCAAAAGCCTCGTATTTAAAACAAAAAGTTTGCCAATTTTTGTCTATTGCTTGATGAGAGCAATACACAGTTATCTGTGAGTGAGAGGCCAAAGACAATTTACTTGCGTAATATTTTTCGACCGAAAATATATGTTCTGTGGTTTCGACATTACCAAATGAAAACAATCTGCACTCAGAAAGTATCATTTGGTGAAGTGGAACTGATGAAGATGACCACAGATGGCCACTGGAACTCCTAAATGCTAAGTATGTCACGGGCATAAGGTATCTCGAATAGTTAACCGACTATAATGAAGCAAATACTTATAAATAAATGGTACTATGAAAATGGTACCATCGAACTGATCCGATGATGAAGCCGGAAGGTAGGCACTGGAACTCTGAAATAAAACAATGTATCCTATTCGTGTTTGGGCTTATTGGAATCGTCATGAGATGTACTTTGACTATAAAATATTATCATGTTAATTAGAGGTGCCTACCAAAACTAAAAAGAGAAAAATAAAAAACTTTTCAACAAAAAATCAAACCAACTTCCAGAACAAAAAACTACAAAGCAAAAAATAACTTTGTTCACGACATAAGGTTTCTTGTGATTTGTGGAAGTGTTTAATATTTTTATTAAATGATACGACACCACTGCTTTGAAGCTTTGTATTGAGGCAACTAAAACTTAAAACGACCGAACATACCGCCCCCCAAAAGGACCCTATGTCCTTTTACAAAAACAATTAATTGGGCTACATAACAATCTATTCGTTCTAAATTTTACAACTTGTTAAAGTAAATATAGCTTATTAAGGTAATAAACATTTCAAGTGAACTGTATGTAAATAAAAAATAACATGCATCATATAGTATATAAATAAGTAAGTACTAACATTTCTGTTTACTACACGATCTAATGGTAGGTAAGTGTTATTATGACACAACAAGTTGAGTAGCTAGCATTAAAAATAAACAAAGTAGTATTTATGTACATAGTTATACGCTATGGCACGCAGGTGGCCAAGCACATATTGTTATCTCGAATAGCTACTTGCTAAAGTAAATGGAACGTATATAGCTATACATTAGTAGTTTAGTTCCTAGTCAGTTTTTTATCTTGTTGACGAACAATATCTTTTAACATTTTACCTGACCATTTTACATACTTACAAAATAGTAGGTACCTACACATATCTAAAGTTAAGTATACGTAAACAAACTGTGTTTAAAACAGCTAACAATTTAATGAGCTTCTTTAGGCAAGAATATTAACTTAGATAAAGCCCTTTTTAATTCACCTTGTCCCTTACACTGCACAGTAACTACTCTTACTAAATCATCTTTTCCAGGATGCAGCTCTTTGATTTTTCCTAGGAGCCATCTCGCGGGTGGTAGACCTTCCTCCTTGATGACTACAATGTCTCCCACGGTAGGTGCCTGGATGGCTGATTGCCATTTGGTCCGTTGTTGCAGAGTGTGCAGATATTCAGAGTACCATCTTTGCCAGAATTCTTGTGTCATTCTTTGTACTAACTGCCATCTACTTAATAGGTTGATGTTTGATGTTTCATAGTCATAATCAGGAACACTGAGTAATGGCTCACCTATTAAAAAGTGACCAGGTGTTAGTGGTGACATCGTCTCAATAGTATTGTCCAGCTGGCACAATGGGCGGGAGTTTAGACAAGCTTCTATTTGTGTTAGCAATGTCGCCATTTCTTCATAAGTAAGTGTTGTGTTTTTGCTAACCCTAGCTAGATGTCTTTTTGCCGATTGTACTCCGGCTTCCCAGAGGCCGCCACAGTTTGGCATTCGCGGCGGGATAAAATGCCACGTAGTTCCTTCGCATGCTAAATGTTCGGCGATTTCCTTAGAAATGCTGTTTTCACTTGCTTTGAAAAGGTCTTTGAGTTCTTTTGCCGCACCAATAAAATTGGTGCCGTTATCGCTAAACAGATGATGGCATAGACCTCGACGTGCAACAAATCTCCGAAATGCAGCCAGGAATGCTTGAGACGTTAAGTCTGTTACGGCTTCCAGGTGTATGGCACGGGTAGCCATACACACAAATAGACAGATGTACCCTTTAGTAGCATGGTGCCCTCGCCCTTTCGATGTTCTTATTAACACTGGACCTGCATAGTCGACTCCACTGTTTAGGAAGGCCCTCTGTGGGGTCACCCTTACAGCTGGCAATTCACCCATTAACTGGTTGTTTACCTTGCCTTTATTAATAATGCAAACCTTACAATTTCTTATGCATTTTCTTACTGCTGATTTTACGCCAATTATCCAATAATTACTTCTTATGTATGTCATCATAACTTGTATACCACCGTGTAACGTTTGTTTGTGTGCTTCGTTAATCAACAATGTAGTGATATGTTGATTACTCGGTATTATTATGGGATGTTTTACTGTGACTGGCAAATTTGCTTGTTGTAAACGACCACCAACTCTCAGCAGATTGTTTTTGTCTAAAAATGGTGTCAAGCTAATTAACGAACTTGATTTTCTCACTTTACCATTTTTCTTAATGGATTCGATATCTCTTTCATAAATTGACTGCTGATAGTATTTTATGCAACTTTGTAAAGTAGCGTTCATTTCATTTGTAGTCAAATACCTTTCTTTGTGTTTGTTGTTAAGTAATCTTCGGCAATAAGCAAGTACTCTCTTCATTCTAGTTAGATTAGAAAATCTTTCCCAAATTGGTTTTTCTTCATTTTCTGTTGTTGTTGTAATTGTAACTTTAAAACATGTTGACTTTAATTCCAAATCTGTCTCTGTATTTTCTGGTATTTTCATGTGAACCTTATTTTCTGATAGCCATTCTGGTCCTTTCCACCACATCTTCTCTTTCTTCAGATCTGTTAGAAACATTCCTCTGGATGCTATATCGGCAGGATTTTCTTGTGATACAACATGATGCCACTGTATGTTGTTTGTATTGTCTTTGATTTCTACCACGCGATTTGCAACAAAGGTCTTCCATTTTTGAGGTTCACCGTGAAGCCACGCCAGTACGATCGTTGAGTCTGTCCAACAGTAGGTTTGTTTATATGGAATTTTCATGGCTGATGTGACATGTTTTAGAAGTCTTGACAACAATAGTGCTCCACAAAGCTCAAGACGAGGAAGAGATAACGTTTTTAGTGGTGCAACCTTGGTTCTCGAAGCAATTAGACTTGTGTGTACTGTACTATCTTGTTGTTCTACCCTGCAGTATACAACGGCTGCATAGGCTCTAGTTGAAGCATCGCTAAATCCATGCAGTTGAATTGCTTTAATATTGCTGCTATACGAGTGTAACCATCTGTTTAGAGAAATTTGGTTGACATTCTCGAAATCTTGTCTTATTTTTAACCAATCTGAGGTTAATTCATCTGATAATGGTTGATCCCAGTGTATGCCAACTAACCATAGTTTTTGAATGAACATTTTAGAGAGCACAATGCTTGGTGATATCCATCCTAACGGATCATAGAGCTTTTGCACATCAGATAAAACATTTCTTTTGGTAATAATAGATGGGGGTGAATCGAGACTGATTTTGTAGAGGAATTGATCAGTACCCAGATTCCATGTGATACCCAACGCCTTCACAGTACCATCTAGGTTTATATCAAGTTGAATGTTTGAAGAAATTTTGCTTGGATCCATCGACTTCATTAATTCGATGTTGTTTGATGACCACTTCGCCAACTCAAAACCTCCCTTGCTTAACATAGCCTCAAGTTGATTACTAGCTTCTATGGCTTCTGCTATAGTGTCACAACCCGACATGATGTCATCGACATAAAAATCAGACAATGTAATGTCAGCAGCTAGTGGATAGCTATCTCGTTCTTCGTGTGCAAGTTGGATCAAGGTCTTCACTGCAAGATAAGGTGCTGAAGTTGTCCCAAATGTAACGGTAAGTAATCTATAGTCTTTTATTTCTTCATTGCTTTCATTTCTCCACAGGATTCTATGAAAATCAACATCTTCCTTGTTTAACATTATCATTCTGTACATTTTTTTTATATCTGCAGCGAAACAGACAGCGTGCATTCTCCAGCGCAAGATTATGCTACGTAGGTCTTCTTGGATCACTGGACCAGGTAAGAGTTCATCATTTAATGATACGCCATTTGTTCCCTTACAGGATGCATCGAAAACTATGCGGGTTTTCGTGGTTTCTTTGTCTTCGCGCAAAACTGGATGATGGGGTAAGTATACTGATTTTCTTGAATATATTTCCTTTTCAGGTACTTCTTCTATATGACCTAAGTTTTTGTAATCGTCTATAACCTTTTCATATTCACATTTTAACTTAGGTTGTTTAGTAAATCTTCTTTCTAATTGTATTAACCTTGTTTTAGCTATTTCTCTTGTGTTTCCTTCAGTAGATTGAATACAATTTGTTTTAAACGGTAGTTTCACTATAAATCTTCCTTGTTCATTTCTTGTGTATGTTTTGTGATAAATGTCTTCACATAATTGTTCTTCCTTTGTGTTCTTTCGCCTTGTGGTTGTATCTATCTCCCAGAGTGTTTTTAACATGTTATCGACATCTATCTGGTGATGCAAGACAAGAAATGAATGTTCATTTTGTATTGTATTTATTTCTCCAAATAATATCCATCCTAGGGTTGTTTTTTGTGCACATGGAGACCCTGGTGGACCCTTGATTAATTCTTGTTCGACTATTCGTACATATTCTTTAACACCAAGTAGCAGGTCTATCGGGCCTGGCTTGTTATACTCTGGATCAGCAAGATCAAGACCCTTCAGGTGCTGCCAGTTGTGAACAGTTATTGTTTCGTGTGGTATTCTCGTGGTCAGTTGCTTTGGCATGACGTAAGCTTCGACGTGCATGTTGAATTCTGGTTTCCTTCTCGATAGTATGTTTAGCTGAACCACGTGTTTAATTGATGCTTGAATAGATCCCACACCTGTTACAGTGCCTTCAATTGATTTTCTTTGAAGTTTCAATAATTGAGTTGCCTTTTCACTTATGAAACTAGCTTGCGAACCTTGATCTACGAGAACTCTTAGCAGTGTCGCATGTTCCCCTTTTCCTTTTGCTTGAACTAGTGCAGTTGCTAATAATGCTCTTCCCCTTACTCCAACACCAACATGAAGACTTGTTATAGCCTCCTTATTGTCTTCTTGTTGTAGAGGTGTCGATGGTTGTATTGGTTCTATGGGAGCCTTCGACGCCTTGTGAAGCAAGGAATGATGACGTCTTTTACATATACGGCAAGTTACTGGTACCTTGCATTTGTAAACTGAATGACCCGGAAGCAGGCAATTGAAACAAAGTTGTTTTTCTTTCACATAGTTGTTACGTTGAGTAAGATCCATTTTAATAAACTCCTTACAATGACATAAGGTATGCTTTTCACTACAAAGTACACAGCTTTTATCCTTAACGACATTCACGGCATGGTACGATCGCTCTTTAATTGTGCGATCTTTATTTGTCACTGGTTGTATCATTTCCAGAGTTCTAAATTTAGATTCTAAAAAACCTTTTAACTCTTCCCATGATGGCACTTCTTCGGACTTTTCCTTATAAGCAAAAGTTTCCCACTCTTTATGTGATTCTTGGTCCAACTTCTGAATCACCAGAAATATAATAAACGGATCCCAAGAATCGGTGTTAATTTTTAAGTTTTTGAGGTTATTTATGCACTCTGTCGTAGTATCTAATAATGTCTTCACGCTGTTAGCTGTCTGAGCGGTGATTTTCTTTTGATAAAAAAGTCTTTTCAAAACAGAGAACACAATAACACGTTTGTTGCCGAATCTGCCTTTTAACAGTTGCCATGCTTGATCGTAATTACTGTCCGTAACTTGAATGTGCCGTAATATAATTTCTGCTTCACCGGTAACACTAGATTTTAGGTAATGTAGCTTTTGAACGTCACTGATTGATGTATTGTTGTGCACAAGTGATGTAAACATGTCCTGGTATGTAGGCCACTCCTCGTATTTTCCAGAAAAGTTTGGCAGTTGAATCCGAGGCAGTTTTACGACTGAACATTGCCCTTGAAATCCTGATGAGCTTGAAGTTTCCATTGTTGTTGGCTGTTGCTTGCTCAACATGTCTGTCAAGTCTGCTTGTAAGCAAAGGTACAAGTCTTCAATGATGAAAAAGTCTTCATTAAGAAAATATGAAATTTCACCTCGTTTGTCTCTCGGAGTACACTGTGTCAACATCTCATGTGCTTGCTTAAAAGAACTCCAATACTCTTCAATGCACTTCACTCTAGCTCTTATGTAACCGTCTGTAAGTCTCACTTTAGGGCATTTTTTTAAGTTAACTTGGGTTTTTTGTATTAGTTTTGCCACGTCTTCTAGCGTATTCAAATATCTTTGTTGTTCAGTAGTTAAAGTAGCCATTGTATCGTTTTACTATGTTGTAAATAAAGTACTTGATAATCACTTGTGTTATGAAACTTATGAATTGCCAACCACACTAAACTTGTATAAAAATCTATGTTCATAAAAACACTGCACAATTTTGCGTAAACAAGTTGACTTCTTATCTCTGGAATGCGGCTGCCTTTTGTTCACTAATGATCCACAGGTGTGCCGGTAGTGGTAAGTATGCGGCTCGATTTGCGACCATATGTTCACGACATAAGGTTTCTTGTGATTTGTGGAAGTGTTTAATATTTTTATTAAATGATACGACACCACTGCTTTGAAGCTTTGTATTGAGGCAACTAAAACTTAAAACGACCGAACAAACTTTACAATGCATGTCCTCGAAAAGAGCGTTTTCCAAGCAGCCAAACTGTGCGGAAAGTGTCACTTTTTTTTACTAGTGCTTTTTACTTTCCTGTACTTTTTTTAATTTTTGACTCCAACGTCAGCCCTCCGCATAGAGTTTTTATTATTTGAGAAAAGTTATAAAATTGGTTAAGTACAGATTATAATTCATATAAAAGGTAAAACAAAACTAATACTTCATTTAAGGCGTTTTAATTACTCTAGATTTAGATTTAGACCAATAAATTAATTTTAAATCTTCATTAAATATGTTTGGCAGAATGAACATTTAGCTCGCCTTTTTGCGTTACGACGTGACAGTTACACATGCGCAGTAGATATGCCCGAGGAACTATGAACTATTAGTTAATCTGTGGATATGCTGAGCGTCCTTGAATAAGCGTCATTTTATTAATTTCTTGCTTGTTCAGATATATTTTTTTATTTTCTCGCACAATGCATAGTAAAATGTTGTATGATACACGTGAGTAAGATGATTTCCGACTCGTGTCGATTTATCCACTCACTCGCTTCGCTCGCTCGTGAATGAAAATACCACTCATCGGAAATCACCTCCTTTCCGCACTTGTAGCATAAATAACTATTCTTTTCCGAAGTCGGTGTCGAAAAACGGATAACAATGGGTACAAAAGACACAGACTTCGGAAAAGAAAGTAATTTTTTGCTTTGAAGTTTTTTGTTCTGGAAGTCAGTTTGATTTATTGTTAAAAAGCTGTTTTAATTATATTTTTCGTCTAAATTCCTTTCCTTTTTGGAAGATTTCCAAACGAATGTGTAGATTTATTTTTTGTTTTGGTCTTAATTAAATAAGGATATAAAGCAGATTTTCCTTATTAAAATAACACTGAGTTAATCTTATGATAAACTGAAAACACACGGACAAAGTTAATTCACCGTATTTTTCTTTCATTTGAAAATGAGTAGAAAATATTATAAAGCTTTGCTTAGTCGTTATATTTCTTTTAGTGGCTCATTCACAAATGCTTTCAAGACTAGCCTTGCTTTTGCACCAAAGCTTTTTATAATAATTTTATCTAGCTAACCTGACCGACGTTGTCCTGTCCAAACAGAGTTTCTACAAAGAAAAAGCTATTTTCGTTTTTATGCCCGGCTATTATTTAAGTTATATTTTGACTATTCAACAACACACATTGCTACATTTACGTTGTCGTGCAGACGAATTATTTCTCACATAATTATGAAATAATGTATGAGAAATCTCTTATAAGCGTTGATGTGGTCGACGGTGAAGCACGATTGTCTATAACAAACCTATACCTACTCTAGACATAAAAACCCTAAGGTTGTAGCTATAAAAAAGACTCTGGCAGGGCATTCCACTCCTTAGCTGGACGCATAATGAAAGTATTAGCAAAACGCTTTGTGCGTATGGGAGGGATGTCCACCATGTACCAGTGGCGCATTGCCGTACGTATTGTAGTCTGATGATGGAAAGGGCTAGGCGGAATCATATTGTGTAGTTCCAGCGCACACTCCCCGAAATGTAATCAATAAAAAACCGACAGGCTGGCAACTTGGCGTCGTTGTTCGACGCTCTGGAGCTTAGACGCGACCAGAAAATGCAATAGTAGTGCAGTTTCGTTAAGCCGCTTAAGTGTTATTGAGTACGGTAAAATGAGCTGACTTTGACAGTTTATTGTGCTACTTTAACAGCGCGCCAAAACATTGTTTAAATATGTGCCAGACTTCTTTCGATGACGATGTTCCTTTAAGTGATATGTCTCGCAAAAAGGGATTAGGGGGCAAGCAAAAGAGTAAGGAAAGGAGAAGGGTAAGAAGAAGGGTAAGAAGTACAACAACCTCTGTTACATTTCATTCAAAGTACTAAGTTTTAAAGCCTTATTAATGAAACCCCACATTTGGGCTAACATTGACACATTAAAACATAAAATTATAATAACATTTTGGGGCCCTGTAGGGCTTGATATTGGTATGAGTTTGATAGCCAAAGGACCCATTGTTCTGTTGGAGGAAAAACTTCATTAATTAATCAAAAAACTGCCGAAATATGTGCAAAGTAGTCCCGTTTTACGGTGTGTCTCAGTAGGTCCAAAAAAACAATTTAAACACAAGATTCGCCCTTTCATTTAAATCAGCGAATGTCTCTGGTCTGCTTTGGAATAAATCTGATTGTCCTGGAAGTGATTGCAGAACGCGATAAGGCCGTATGTTGTATGCTTGTTTTTATTTTAAGGTTTCCGTATGTATTATTGTTTTTATCTTGGTGTACAACAGAGTTTAAATAAATAAATAAATGTTAAACTGAAAGTAATCAATATTTTTCATTGATCTTGCTAAGAGCTTGTGGTAGGGCCCCAGTCATATCTGTGATAGCATATCCATGTCCAATCCGGTATGTAGATTTCCAATTGGAAAAGCTTTTTCGTAACTACTAAAACACACTAAAAAATAGTCTATACCTAAGTTTATATTTGATAATAATATTTAGCTTTTTTATTTCCTTTAAAAATCTTAAAGCCAAACAAGACCTCCGACAGGCTATAACATAATCATCGCGACGGCCGCCATTTTGCGAGATTTCTTCCCAAATTATCACTAAAAGCTTTGGTAGGCGACACTAAACTGAATTTCGTCCGACCGACCTACGATTTTATAAAAATGTCACTAAATTGGGTTTAGTGGTTTAGATGTTACTGCATTATGAAAGGTAATACGTTACGGTTAAGGTTTGGAATGGAATTTCGGCAGGTAGCTTAGGTCATTGGAAACTGGTGCCGGCTTTCATCAAAATCCGATCCTTATCTAGTATTTGCGTAAAAGAGTGACAAAAATCTATGTAAGCTTTGTACACTGTATATTGTGGACGTAGCCTAATGTACGAGCATGTGTACGTCGCCTAATGAGCATGACGTTGCACACGAAGAATGACAGTGACAGGAGACTCGAGAGGTAGAATTTAAGCCTTCTCGTGAAGTAGTTATTTCTCATTTTATAAAAGTAATAAGGAAAAGAAGTAAAGTTTATAAAATAGCTAGTTTAACTAAATAAAGTAATACTGTGTCGACCTACTAAAACATTGGAAGTAAAGAACCTTTAATTGTCGATTTTTCTATTTTTAGGTTAGTAGGCCAGAATTCACGATGTGTAAATTATTTTGAGTATTTTAATTTCATATTAACATTAAACTTTTCTATTTTTAGATAAATCAAATTGTGCGTTATTTACTCCCGTATCATCTTACATATTACAAATCGACAATTGTCAGAGTTTGACTGGATAATAGTAGATAATGGCAAAATTACAATTTGAAGTTGAGCTGGCATCAGATGAAGATCCGAAGAATAACATCATAATTATAAAATCAATAACAAAAGAGGATGGAGTAACATATCTCATACCGCCATGTTTCCAAGCAGCAAAACACCACCTTCAATTGATAAAGTTACCAGAATTTTTGAAAATAAAGAAAACATTACAAAAAAGAGGTCATAATAGAAAGGTGTGGATCTCCATGCCAAGTGATGTTTTAGAACTATACATAGATGATGCTGGAAATATGATGTTCAATGATTATTTATTACAAGAAATGCCTCAAGTCACAAGCCAATCAATTACAGATGGAAAATTATTGCAAATTTTAGAGAAATTAAGTGATACATCCAATGTCAACAAAGAAAAACATAGTTTAAGTAAATTAAATGAAAAATTTGTTTTAAAGAAGTATGATAGCAAGATCACTAATGCCAAACAATGGTTGCAAAGTTTTGAAAGTGAATGTAAAAGATTTGATATAAATGATGATACAGAGAAAATTAGTGCTTTGAGATTATTTCTGAATGACTCAGAAAGTGACTGGTATGAGTCTATGTTAATTAAATACAGTTTAAGCTCGCAGTGGAAAATATGGCAAGTGAGTTTCCTAGACACATTTGCAGATAAAAGTTGGTCCTCTGTAATGTATGCACTGAGTTTTAAACATTTAAATGGCTCTCTGCTGGAATATGCATTAAAAAAACAGAGACTGTTACTAGAATATAATTGTGATATAGATACCAGAACTCTCACTGACTTAATTGTCGCTGGATTGCCAACCTACATTATAAGTAAACTAGATAGACAAGAGGTGACAGACCCAACTCTTCTGTTTAGTGCCCTACGGATGCATGAAAATCAGAATAAAAATGTACAAAAACATTTCACTGAGAAGAAAAGCTCTACTAAAACAGAAGCGGAATGTAAAAAAAAAACACCTTGTCAAATATGTTACAAGATGGGAAAGAAAAACAGATTTCACTCTGAAGATATGTGCTGGTTCAAAGAAGACAAGAAGAGTAATGACAGTGTAAAACACTGTAAAAACTTCATGTTGGAGATTGATGAACTTCAGGATACAAAAAACTAAATATTCCCCCACTAATAGAAGTAGAGGTTATACTGAATGACACACTGAAATGCACAGGTATTTATGACCCTGGCTCAAATATAACCTTAATAAATTCCAAATTAATAAAAGTAACAAATTCAAAGAAAAACTACTTTGAAAATAAATTCAACACAATTGGTGGGGGGGGAAAAACAACAGGTTTAATAACATTAAATGGGAAAATACTGAATATTCAAAAGGAAATAAATGCGTTTATTTGCAAGGATAAAAACTTCACTCATGATTTGCTTTTGGGACTTGATACAATAAAGCGGTTTGGATTGACCCATGATGGGAATTTAAACATCCAACTGCAGGAAAATGCCAACCCAAGTGCAAATAAATACATCATCCCAACTGAAGACAAAAAAAATGGTAATCAAGAAATTGAAACCAGAGAGTTTAACTCAAAAATATTTAATATTGAAATAAATTTCAATGAGGGCATAGATGTGAATAAATTTGATATAGATACTACTGACTTGGAACATGACCAAAGAATGAAAATTAGTACATTATTAAATGATTACAAACACATATTTGCCAAAGATAAATACGATGTAGGCCAAGTGAAAAACTATGAAGCATTCATAGACCTACAAATAGAGAAATATTGCTCAAAAAGACCATATAGATGCTCCTTAGATGATAAGGAAGAAATCGAGAAGCAAATTGGACAATTGCTAAAGAATGAATTAATTGAAGAATCTTATAGTCCTTTCGCAGCACCAGTAACATTGGCATTCAAACGGGATGAAGGAAAAAGGTCAAGATTATGTATCGACTTTAGAGATCTTAATAAGATTATTACCCCTCAGCCACAGCCGTTCCCTCTAATAGAAGATCTAATGGTAAAAACGATAAACTGTAAGTATTTTACTACTCTTGATATTAATTCTGCTTTTTGGTCCATACCATTGAGGATCAGCGACAGAGAAAAGACAGGTTTTGTTACACAAGAAGGACATTATCAATGGACTTGCCTTCCTTTTGGGCTGAAAACATCTCCGGCAATTTTCCAAAGAATCCTGAATAATGTTATAAGGAAACATAACCTGTCAAACTTTGTAATGAACTACATTGATGATATTATGTTATTCTCAAAAACTTTTAATGAACATTTAGACCATTTATCGAAACTGCTGAATGCAATTGCTGAAGAAGGATTCCGTCTCAAATTAACAAAATGTAAATTTGCAGCACAGTCTGTAAAATTCTTAGGACATATAGTAAAAGGTAATACAATAACACCTTTAAAAGACAACCTCAGGTCTATAGCAGAATTTCCAGCACCACAAAATAAGAAACAAATAAGACAATTTCTAGGTAAAGTAAATTTTTATAATAAATATATTCCTAATGCTGCAATAACTCTTGACCCAATACACAATTTACTTAGAAAAAACATAAATTTCGATTGGTCAGCAGATTGTGAAAAAGCTTTCCAAACAATAAAAAATAATTTATGCTCTGCCCCAATTCTGGCTATTTTCGACCGAGAAGCGACAACTTTTATATACACTGATGCAAGTATAAAAGGAATTGGTGCAATACTAAAACAAACACAGAAATGTGGCGAAATCAAACCAGTGGCTTACTTTTCAAAGAAGTTGAATGAATCACAAAAGAAGAAGAAAGCTATATTTTTAGAATGCTTAGCCATAAAAGAAAGTTTAAAGTTTTGGCAACACTGGCTAATAGGACAATCATTCACAATTTATACAGACCACAAGCCGCTAGAAAATCTAAACATAAAAAATAGAACAGATGATGAGCTAGGAGACATGACTCATTACCTATCACAATACAACTTTGTAATAAAATACAACCCAGGTAGAAACAACACAGAAGCTGACTGCTTAAGCAGAAATCCTGTGTATGAAAGCCACGAAAACGAAGAAGATAACTTGAAAACCGTAAATATTGTAAGGATTGAGGAGATATTGGACGACCAGAACAAAAATCCAAACATAAAGAACAAACATAGTGTTATTAGAGAAAATGGTATATATTACAAATGGAATAACAAGAAAAAAAAAATCATTTTGTCCGAAGACTATAGTAAGATATTAATTAAAAAGGTGCATGAGCATTTCTATCATGTAGGAATAAATCAGATTGAGTCAAAAATAAGACCTTTCTACACGGCACCAAACCTACTGGATAATATAAAATTGATTTGCCGTCAATGTGAAGTTTGCATAAAAAACAAATCAAGATTAAATAGAAATTATGGACTCATGTCACAATTAGGACCGGCACAAAAACCTTTCCAAATCATGTCCATAGATACAGTAGGAGGATTTGGTGGTAACAGGTCTTCAAAAAAGTATCTACACTTGTTGATGGATCATTTCACACGTTATGCATACATTTCATGCTCCAAGACACAACTGACTAAGGACTTTATAAAATTGATAGATCAAGTAATCAAGGATAATGAAGTGGAGATATTGCTCTCCGATCAATATCCAGCACTGAATTCAAAAGAGTTTAAAAATTATCTAAAGGACCACTCTGTTAATTTAATTTTCACAGCAGTGGATGCTCCTTTTTCAAATGGTCATAATGAGAGGTTGAACCAGACGCTGGTAAATAGGATTAGATGTGCCCTGAATAGCAAAGGAAAAAACACAGCTTGGACAACCGTGGCAATGGATTGTGTGAAAGCCTATAACTCAACAAACCACACAGTGACAGGTTACTCGCCTCTATATCTGTTAAGTGGAGAACCAACCGATGTACTACCAATGGACCTAAAGAAAAAACAAATGGAACCCGGAGAACTGGAAAAAGACCGACATACAGCATTTCTCAGATCAAAAAAATCACATGAATTGAACAAGGCCATTTTTGACAAAAATAGAATAGATCACAAGTTTCAAAAAGGTGAAATGGTTTACATAATGGACTGTAATAAGTTAAACAGATCAAAAATGGATGAAATTAGAATTGGTCCATTTGAGATTGAAGAAATGATATCAGATTCACTATGTAGAATCAACACTGGAAAGAATAAAAAGTCCTTGGGATTGTACCATGTGACAAAGCTCATTCCCCAGTTTGATCACTCAAATTAACCCCAGCTAATTTGCACTTTTGAGGGGGGGAGATGTAAGCTTTGTACACTGTATATTGTGGACGTAGCCTAATGTACGAGCATGTGTACGTCGCCTAATGAGCATGACGTTGCACACGAAGAATGACAGTGACAGGAGACTCGAGAGGTAGAATTTAAGCCTTCTCGTGAAGTAGTTATTTCTCATTTTATAAAAGTAATAAGGAAAAGAAGTAAAGTTTATAAAATAGCTAGTTTAACTAAATAAAGTAATACTGTGTCGACCTACTAAAACATTGGAAGTAAAGAACCTTTAATTGTCGATTTTTCTATTTTTAGGTTAGTAGGCCAGAATTCACGATGTGCAGTGAACGGAAATAAACATGGAAGCATTCCTAGCTTTAAAAGATGACCCAACGCAAATTGTGCCCCGGTGGGCGGGGCTTACCGATCGTGCCGCTCACGCTTTTAGTTCGTCCGCAGTAGGCAACAGCGGCGGTCGACTAATATTTACTGTTTTTCGCATGTTAAATATTTAAAAATGCCTTCTTGTGCAGTGAAGTGGTGCATAAATAAATCACATTTGCATAACAAGAATGTTGGAATTAGTTTTCACGTGTAAATACATCGCTATTCATTATATTTCTATTAAAAATGAAGTATGCCACGAAATCTATAGGGATGATGTTATGCCAACCAAACAATTAACTTTTTTACCTGACAATAATGGCAAATATAATTTAAAAAAAAAATGGCGTGTATTTTTTTTTCTATGGGGACGGCACTATGCAAAATATACCAAGTTATTGTAGGTACATAAAAGTTCCTTTAACAGCATGGAGAAAATAGATATCGTTGCTGTATCTTTATCTTTTCTAATATATTTTTGACCGTTCCAAAAAGATATATTTTTAATACAATAAAAGATGGTTCTTTAACACGAATTGCCGTAGGATTTGACTGGTAGAAATCATCACGCGAAAAAGCATTCATACTTCTATGCGATATCCTTCTTTCGAATTTGGTCAAAATATAAATCCAAAATGGCGGCTGCGAAATCTTTCATATTTTTCATCATGGGTTTAGTTTTCGAGGATGCTTAAGTCGATTGTGAGGCTAAAATAATACAAGACGGCAAAAATAAAAAAAATGTTTTTGTTTAAATCATACGTGAGAAGGAACTTTGTTCCTGACGGTGGTACCCTGATCACACACGTTTATTTATGCTTCTATATTTTCTTTCATATTACTTTAATACCATCACTATCATAATTAATTATTGCGTTGCTCCATATTGCATAAAGAATCCCGGGCGACGCGATTGGTGGACGCAGTGGCGTCGTAGAAATGTCGTTAGCGGCCTATACGTTAGATGATAATTTAAACCCAAACTTTAAGTAAATAAGGTCTATTTTTTACTGTGCATCATGAGTTGTAATAATATTGTTTGTGTACTTTGGCTAGTTTGACGAATCAGTGGCGGGGTTTCGATGTGTGAGTTTGTTTGGGATTTTGTGTCAGGATGCGCGTTAAGTTCCTTCGAAGTAATGCTTCCATGTTTATTTCCGTTCACTGACGATGTGTAAATTATTTTGAGTATTTTAATTTCATATTAACATTAAACTTTTCTATTTTTAGATAAATCAAATTGTGCGTTATTTACTCCCGTATCATCTTACATATTACATCTATACTCACAAACTTTATGGTTTATGGTTTTTATACAACTACGGCAAAGCCAAAAGGAAAGTTTTTCATTTTAGAAGTATATGCAGTTTGTTTGTATTTACGCATGTCCCGCCGTAGCGCCTAAACTACTAAACAAATTTTGAAGAATCAGGGACCGTACTCGGTCGTGTCAAAACTATCATAGTTCCACTGTGAGAAACAGACAGAGCTATACAGGACGAATAGCACTATCCTTTTTAACCGACTTTCGAAAAAGGAGGAGTGTCTATGTTCGACTTCATGTACGTTTTGTTTTTTGTGTATATTCACCGATATCTCCGTCAAAATCCCGCGCCGATGACTATGCGAGTGTGAGGAACAGAGAGTGCACCTGTGTTTGTGCACACACTTGTGGACTGAAATATCTCCCGCGCCGATGCTAGTCTTCACTGAGATTGGCTGCCGAGACCGAAATTCGGTCTGAAGGACTATAATTATTTGTAATCACATCACACTTCACACTAATATTATAAAGGCGAAAGTTTGTGAGTGTTTGTGTGTGTGTACTTTTTACTTCTGCACGCTCAAACGGCTGGACGGATCTGGATGAAATTTGGCACAGAGATAGTCGATATAGTCTGGAATAACACATACACATAGGATACTATCAAACCTGGGAATTTGTTCCCTTGGGATAATTTTCGACATTAACGAGGGTGAAGCCGCTGGCAGAAGCTAGTCATTAAATAAAACAATACCTTATTCAAAATGATTTACTGAGTACATCATGAAAATACCAATCATCAACTCGGCCTACCGCAATCCACTGCTGGACAATGGCCTCTCTCAAAAATTAATAAAAACACACAATATATATATTTATACAATGTAGGTATATTTCAATTTCGAGTTGAGCAAACAATCTATACTTTTGAACTCTCATTCAATTAAGATAAAATATAATCAGATTGGGTTTTAATACGAAGGCAATTCAGAATCTCATTGAAAATTTATGAACTCCGAAATTTAGTCGTCGTCACTTTAAATATTCAGGAGTTTCGCAAAATGTCTGCGTCTCTCGTTGAGTTTTACTTACGAAGGTCGCTGATTAAATACGGATGATTTAATTTTGGAATTCTGTGAATAATGTTTCTGTTGGTGTGGCACTACAGGAAGTTCTAGGCAGACGTGCTCTATGTTGCTACGGGTCCTCGATATGAGCTGAGACAACGAGCTTTTTCTAAGTGCTGTTGCTACGACGACGTGACGAGCTGTTGCTACGCGCTTTGGTTCGCGCGGCTGCTACGAGCTATTGCTAAGCGCTATGCTACGTGCTTCGCTACGCACTGTTGCTACGTGCTTTGCTACGTGCTGTTGCTACGCGCTGTTTCTACGTACTTGCATCGCACTTTTGCTATGCGCAGTTGCTGGTGCTAAACTCTGTCTTTATTGTTTGTTACGCTCCTTGACATTATTTAGTAGATCAGCATACTATTCAGGCCTATAGTTAAATCACAAATATCCTTCACTTATCTTCTGGAATAAAAATATTCTTTAGTTTTATTTCCATCATTTCACAAATGATCTAACTTACAACATACAGAATATGCCTGCTACATGAAAAACCTAAAATGTTCTGTTCTTAAATCTAACCGTGCGCATGTATTCTATACGTAATTGATTATTAAATAACATGCTTCGTTTAAATTCGAAAATAAAATAAACGTTCAGAATTTTTGGCTAAAATAAACTAACTTTGTGAGTACCTATATACTATGATAATCTTCGTAGTCACAGCTCCATTTTACAAGGGACAACATAATTGGTAAAGTCTGGGTGTACAACTCTGCCTAACTTTTTAGGGTATACTCGTACATGCGGTACGTGTCGTGATCTTGGTATTCTTATTTAGAAGCGCTTAGGCTTAACCGGTTGTGTGCCGTCATTACCAAAACAATTAAAATGCCATTGTGTCTCGCTTGGACAAAGGGTTAGTAGAGCTCATGAAAAGCTCCATACCCTCTGTCTATTACTTCAATCAGCCAATGTTGGTGTGTACCTACTAAAACGTGAAGGCGGATACAGACACTGCGAGGCATGCGCCGGGCTTCACCCGCGTAGGGTCTCTAACTATCTCCATGCCAAATTTCATCTAAATCGGTTCAGAAGATCCAGAGATTACCCCCTACAACCTCACAAACTACCTCTTTATATTATTAGTAAAATAATAATAAAGCAAACGCGCAATTATGTGTCCGCACTAATAATAGCTAGGTAACAGCATCTGTGTTTCAGGGGCCAGTGACCACCTTCGTTACGTTACATAATTATAATTAATTAAACACCAATGCAATTAGTATTAGAATTACAATCCAAATAAGTATTCACTAAACATCCCAGACTAAAATGAAAATCATGAAAATCATTATTGAAATCCTAAATATTAACAAACGGAAAATTAAATCGATGAAGAAGTTTGAAAGTCGAATGTTCTTTGCACAAGGAGTTTGTATCGAGTATTTGATGCGCAAGGAGGTTGTATAGCATTGGGATGGACATCGAATATATATTGGTGTGTTTTAAATTCAAACACCAAAACAGTGAGTAAAAGTAAAAATATAACTTTATTTGCATCATAAACTGTTTTGAGTGAATAAAATAAGATTTTTAGAGGGGGAATGGTATAAACCTTATTAAGACTGTTTGTTCCGTTTCCACAGACAAACCGTGAAAAAAGTTTTGTGGGGCATAGGTCTTAAGATTTTATAAACTTGCATTTTAATAAATAAAAAATAAAAAAATAATAGATTTACAAGCGATATCGAAAATCACGTGACATCGAATGCCACTTGTCTAGATCGAAATTAGCGATCCTCGAGTTAAGTTGCAGTTGTGGGCAGACATAAATACTGCTTTTTACAACAAACAGATAATTATGATGCCTCTTTCATATGATTGCACATGGGATATGCAAGCCGGCATGAAACCTTGTAGGGCGTCTGTTTAATTGTTTTTCCATTGTGTCTGTAATTACGCCGGATGAAGCATATGGATGTCCGTTAGCAAACGATCTTAAAACAGTAGGTATCTATAAGTGCCTGGGTACCAAGTACATCCAAATGTGTTCAGTAGAGAGATGGTAACTAGGTATGAGTTATGACAACGTTGGCAAAATGCCGCAAACGCCGCTGCAGTAATAAGTTATGCTGTCAACTTCAACTATATTTAATAGATAATAAACTACCTAAAGTTGTTTTTAAAAGCATTTAAAAATGTTTTATTTGAGCATATTTTAAACGGAGAATTTGCTTTAAAAATGATTCATTTCTTGCAAGAAACTTCTTCCAAGTTCTTAATCATATTTTTTTTAATTTTTTTTCAGTTGCTTTGGAAAATGTCTATATTACTAATAATACTAGTATCAAGTATGTGTCCTGAAGGCAAAGAATACTCAAGCGACTTACAAACATGCACATATAAGCCTTTTCTGCGTTATATTAAATCTTCTAACTCAAATAAACAGAACTGTCCATGGTGCAACCTTAACCCAGAAAAAGAAGAAATTAAAAAAGAAGCTGTGCTGCTCGATGACACTGACAGTGATAGTGACATACAAGATGGTGACGGAATTCCCGCGCCCGCACTTCTTAATTTATTTGACATACCGAAATACGCTGCAGCGATTAGGAAGAACAGTAATACAACAGTAAATAAAAAGCAATTAACTGAACTTGTCGACAGATTATATTTACAACAATTATGACTGAGTTTTTTATTTCTTCTTAAGTACCTACTTAGTAGTTACAACAGTTGACAGCACGGCAAGTGTTAGGTACACTTCAGCCTTGGGCTTTCCTGGAGCAGTACCTACAGTTTCAATAATATGACCAATTAACACAATGTCCAAGGCCCATTCCGATTCCTGCCAGCAACAATGCGCAATCCTAACGCTGCGCTGCAGTAAATGTATCACGAGCTTAGAAAATGTGCAGCTTTGGTCTCTACAAAGCCTAATCAATACATATAATAAATCTGTAGAAAAGTATTTTTTTTTTCATCGAAAATAATTCCAAAAAAAATAGCCAAGGTGTTAAAGGATAACCAACAGAACCAATTTCCGGAATTTTTGTCTGTTTGTCTGTTTATTTGTGCACGCATCACGTAAAATGTACGAAACCAATGTAAATAACTTTTATACATAAAAATAGTGCGTAACTTGAAGATTTATTTTGTTTTTGTTTCATCGCAATCGGTTCACTCTATTAAAAGTTAGATGAATTTAAAGTGTTCATGAAGTAAAATTATCACAACACACGCAATTCAGATACTCGGACAGTTGAACTCGATATTCGATAGATGGCGTTGTGCATTTGAAGTCATTTTCTGAATGGCGGTGTTAAGATTCTCCGCGAAAAAGACTATAGAAACAAAAATGGTAGGTAGGTAAGTAGGGTAGGCAGGAAGGTAAGTATGGTAGGGTTGGCAGGCAGATGACGGGTGCGAAGCCGCGGGCACAGCTAGTATTAATAAATTTGCACACTCTCTTTCTAAATCTTAGATTACCAACTTAAACTAAAGTCTATCAGCAATGAATATTTGGTTCATCGAATGGCTGCCATTGTTAGGCCATAGAAACCATAGCCGTCCGAAAGCTGGGCCAACGATAGTCAAAGTCTCGGACGACATCAGGATAAGGAACACACACTAGGAAGTAAGGCCTTTGGTTGACTGCTACAGAATGCCTGAGCAAGTCCATCTTTATGTCCTGTAAGTGTGACTGTGTATGAGTTTTTGAGTATGTTGCATAAAGCTTAAATAAATAAAATTATTTATTAAAGAATATTTTTTTATAGAGGAGCTCGTGGCTAAATAATAACAGCCGCACGGGTCGATCATCAAGGTTAAGCAACGCTTGACGAGGTCGGTCCGTGGATGGGTGACCATTCCAACATAACGAGTTTCCTCCGTGCCTTGGAAAGCACGTTAAGCCGTTGGTCCCGGCTGTCATTTGAAGATCTTTGACAGTCGTTACGGGTAGTCAGAAGCTTGAGATCTGACACCAGTCTTGCCAAGGGGTGCCGTGTTACCCAGTTACTGGGTTGTGGAGGTCAGATAGGCAGTCGCTCCATGTAAAACACTGGCACTTAGCTGAATCCGGTAAGACTGGAAGCCGACCCCAATATAGTTGGGAAAAGGCTAGGCCACAGACAGAGAGAGATCAAAGAATATATTTCTCAACAAGCTTTTTTCGTATTCTTCTCAGCAAACCTTTTCTTTTGATACCCATGTCATGGTAGCGCACAAAAATTAACTAGTCCGCCATCTTGGGCCGTCCGCCATATTGGATTTGGAATGACGTCACTTAGCTAACCATGCATTGTCATCCAAACTAAACGTGTATGCAATGAAACATCTTAATCGGTGGAGGATAACTGCTTTAAAATTCAGTTGCAAGATTTGACCCGAACACACATACCACAGAACAAAAAAAACGCCTACCATCTCTGTTCTGTGACACATACATACATTGCAAGTTAAATAAAAGCTTGTAATAAAGGAGACCAATATCCAGCTTTGGTTGATTCCACGCTGTAATGATGAACCTAGCAGTAGTGACACTGCTAGAAATGGGCCTTCCATCCCAACTGTACTTCATTCGAAATCTGCACCCAGCCACTGCAGGGGCTTTAATCATCATAGGGGAAACCTTCAGTTGCAAGGAGGAAGAATCACCTTTGATTCTTCCTTTTTCCTACTGAAGTTTTGAAGAGAAAGCGGATTCAATGATTTGGCTTAGAAACATGAACAAAAGTGTAAAAAGCAGGCCATGTGCGTGTCAGACGTCGCACATTTGGGGTTCCGTACCAAAGAAAAAATCTGGGGAGTGTCCATAAGCTCTTAGAGCGGTATCAATTGGAGATCGAGTAAGTGACAGATGTATACAAGTCATATACATCTGTCCCTTATTCGATCTCAAATTGATACCGCTCTAAGAGCTTATGGTCACCCCCTGTTTTATCAATATATTGGTATTTATTATTAAAATATACATAATTAAACATTATCACCCAATTTCATATGCATAGGTCAAGAAATGAATTGTGTGGATGAATGTGAAGTTCAAGAAATTCTTCGGAACAAAATTGTGTGACAGACGATGGATAGACGGACACGTGAGTCACAGCAATAGGGCTCCGTTTGAACCCTTCGGGTATGGAACCCTAAAAACGAAGAAAGCAGGCGATTAATATTTTCATTTTCTTAATATCATAAACACGAGGCATATACGTCAGTTTATTTCCTCAAAGCCATTAAATTGAAGAGACTTATGAATCTTATGATTAATGCCATGCATGGGATCCTTTCTTGATTGCAATCCTACACAATCATACAGTTACCTGCTTCGATGTATGAACGTATAAAAATATGTATATTTTTATTCATCTACTTCCAAAATGCTATGAGCTACAAAATATACCAGCTAGATGCCACGGCAGAAAATAAGCTAATACCCAAAATAAGACAGCTTTTACTAAATCAGAGGAATGATGAACCGGAATATGAGAATTTGAAAATTCAGAAAAACTATGAACCGGAGTATCAGAGTGTACAAGTAAGAAAACCGAAAAGGGAACCGCCGCGATTAAAACCAATGGGGAAATCAGTATTGGTCAAGAGAGTAATACCCCGCGGTTATGTCACAGGACCATACGAATATGACTCGAAATTAAACACTGTTTTCAAGCCATTGACCAGGTTTCACGTCCAAAAGCCTATTGAAGAACACGAAAGATCACTTCTGAAAGGCATGGTGTCCGACCAAAAACGAAAAGACCGGTTGGGCAAAGACCTAATCATACTCGTTCCGAAAGCTGACAACCAACAAGATTTGCTGAATCAGATTCAGAAATATATAAATCAAAACTTGGGGCCACAGGATAGTAAGAAGAATGATGAAGAAAACATTATTATATTGGATACGACTGACAAGGATTCAGTCACGCCGTTAAGACAGAAATCTGGGGAGGAAAATGACCCTTACGCGCCTGGCAAGTTACCTTCTGAGATGGTGGAGTCATCTTCAGACGAAAGTGATGCGAAAAACAGCCTCCCAACTTATCCGTTTTGGAATTACTGGACGGTAAGTAGACACCCAATTATCACCCAGTATTCTGCAGCGAGGTGTGAGACAGGGAGACGTCATATCTCCGAAACTGTTATCTGCTGCACTGGAGTATGTCTTCAAGGTTCTGGACTGGAGAGGGCTAGGCATCAACGTCAATGGCGAGTACATCACTCCCCTTCGATTTGCCGACGATATAGTGGTCAAGGCTGAGACCATGGAGGACCTCAGTACAATGCTCGATGACCTCAGCCATTTCCTTTGCCGAATTCACTTATGTACTTACGGCTGCTGGTCAGGCTGTGGGCATTCGGTGGATGAGAAACGCACGGGACCGAACAGTGTGGCGATGCGACGATTGGGGGAGGCCTATGTCCAGCAGTGGACGTCATTCGGCTGAGATGATGATGATGATGATGAGATCTGCACCCTAATTATGTAATTCTTTTGTCATCACGAAACACGAGCGCTCCTTTTCATTTTGACAATTCAACAGTATTCATTGCGTGTTTTGCGTTGTCGGGTAGACGGATTTTTTAACATATAATATGAAGCAATGGGTAGCAAACAAAGCACACATGCGCCATTCTTTGAAGTTCGGCGATTTAGGTGCTGGTTCAGTGGTGTAGTGTAGGTTTCAGCCGTCTGTGGCGGAGGAAAATTTTGTTAAATACCACCACCTGCCACCACCTTGTTGAATTAAAATTATAAAGAACCCCTACTGTAATCTAATTCACAGGTGTTTTTATACAGTATTGAACACTATTCTTTCTATTGATATTATTCCGTTTATTCATTTTTAGGGTTCCGTACCCGAAGTGTCCAAACGGAGCCCTATTGCTGTCACACACGTGTCTGTCTGTCCGTCGTGTCACACAGGTTTTACAGCCAAACGGTTATAGCTTCAGTCTTCAAATGTTCACAGTATAAGCATCTTAACCCAAAGCCATAGTTATTCTCAAAAAATAAATGTTTTGAAGGGGTGCTCCCATACAGACAAAGGGGAGGGTCGAGAACAAAAAGGTTACCTACTCCATCGAGCGGGGTATCGTTGTTTAGAGCGCGTTGAGTAAAATATTGGAATACAAAGGAATGACAAGCCACCAAAGTCAGCTTTTTTTACAATATTTTGTACCAAAGAATTTTTTTACTTCACATTTTCTACTTTCCATTCTAGGAACTTGAAATTTGGTGATAATGTTAATTATCATGTATATTTTACTAACAAATACCAATATATTGATGAATAAGATCTTTTCTTCGAAATTCCCTCATTTTTCCTATTAAAATAAACTTGATTTTGCGTTTGATACGGAACCCTAAATGTGTATCGAAGTCCGACACGCACTTGGCCGGTTTTTATATACCTACATATTTTCTCGTGATTTTTTTTCACCGATGGCAGCGATGTCCAAGATAAACATTACGTTGATAAACATTACGTTTATATGGATTGGAAAAGTTACATTTGTACTTTTTTTTCGTTTATTTTAATCGTTTACTGGAATGGTGGTTTGATCACACGACCTCAAAACACGAGAGGTGAGGTCGTATCCACTGGTCCACCACCAATTCAGGTCATCAGCCTTTTAAAGTTACCACTGCTGGAACACAGGCCTCTTCTCTGAGAGAGGGAATGGGCCGCAATACACCACGCGGGCCCAGTGCGGGTTGGTGAATGTCACATATCTCCGAATTTTTGGTTCTAGGACATGCCGGTTTCCTCACGATGTTTGCCTTTACCATTTTGAGAACATTGGTGATGAAATAATTAATACACAAAAGTAAAACGCCTGCCTGGATTTGAACCGTGTTTTAAGGATGTATTCAGATACTTAAACTTGTCTTGTATTTTAATGCCGATATTTTTTTCAGTACCCGAAAAATATCCTACAAGACCCCTGCCCAGCGAATCTCGTGAAGGTTGGCAACATGTGTATCAGTAGTCTTGGACATCGAAGGTCTGCATACCAACCGGACACTAGGAGGTCACATCACCATAAAAAGGATCGTCACTCTATGAGGGCTTCGCGTAAAAAGCACCTTTATGGTAGAAAAAAAACAGTATGAAAATTGTATAAAAAATTATGGGTTTTATGGCATTTTTTTCTTTTGAGTAATTACTCGTATTTATTGTTTTAAAATCCTACTATTATTATGTATGTATATTTGGATGTTTGTTAACGGATTCTTAGTTTCCGTCAATAACGCCAAAACGGCTAAACGGATTTAGATGTAACTTGGCAAAACGGACAGGAGGGAAGCCAAAAATCGATCACTCCTAGCCTGCCTAATAGCAATCTTGGTGTCGGTATCCAGTCTTACCGGGTGCGAATGAGTACCAGTATCATTTTACATGGAGCAATTGCGTATCTGACCTGCACAACTCAGTAACGACGTGTGAGACTATCTGGCAGGCCCCAACGAGATTCATCAACAGGTGATACCTTTTCATAAAGACATTATTTTGTAGAAAAATTTTGTGTAAAAACTATGATGCGCATCCTACAACTCGGCCATTCTGACCTATAGTCTGACCTCGAGACTATGCTACCTTAAACTGAATTACTTTAAGGTAGAATCAATTATTATAACTTGTAAATTTTAATTGTAGTTTGCCGAAGGACATTATGAAAATAGTTGCACTGTACTTCTTCTTACAATACATTGGTTACATTTTAAAATCATCCAATTACTTGACTGGTGCTAGATTTTCTGGCTTCTCTTTTTATCGAATTCATGACATTATGTTTAATAGTAGCGCTTGCTACCGTGGAACGTTGACATATCAATGAGGTTTTTAATTAATAAGAGACATTTTTTTTTATGCAAAAGTGTATTTCTTAAAAACTTCAGAGAGCTTAGCAACACACACAGCCTGTTTTTAAATTCTTAAAATCTATAGAAAAATGTTTTCAAAGACAAAATATATTTGTTATTTTTAATGATACCATAGACAAATATGGCTACGAATAAACTTTTGAAAATTACATAAAGCAACAATTAATAGTATAATTAATCAGATAATAATTTAATTTTTATAAAGTACTATTTCATAGTTTCAGAACTTCAAAAGAAAATACATTTTAAAGCATATAATTATCTATCTTTGTCTTATCTATTTTTTGTACCTAAATAATTGCAAAAAATACACAATTTTATCTAATTTACTGAGAACAGATCTTTCTAACCTTAAAACTAATTTAAAAATGTTGACAATATAAGTTTGTCCATGCACAGCAATGGACATTTACGGAATGATAATGAACGTTTTAAACTTAATAATCAATGTTACCCTAATCTCAACTGGTGACACAATCATTGCATAGTAAAAGGTGTAGATAATCTTTCTTACCCTAGTCCTAGTCTACTTGTCATTAGAACTTTTCTGTAAATGAACAAAGTTTTTTTAAACTTCGTTTATAACCTGAATTAATCTCATATGGCGACACTTGGGTAGAACTATGTTCAGCAGTGATATGGTTAAATATTTATTTATTTATTTAAAACTTCATGCACAAAGGTACAATGGCGGAATTAATGCCTTAGGCATTATCTACCAGTCAACCAAGGGTGGTGAAGAGATAACATGGCAGGTGCATTATTTAAATTGTGACAAGCAAAAAAGTAAAACAAAGAAATACTAATAATAAGTTGCTTAAAATACACACACATTTTTTTTTATAAATATCGTTAAACATTAAAAGGGTACTTAACTCAAATTATTTTATGAGCATTATAACTGGCACAAAAAAAAAACACAATTGATCTCAAAGACAACATTGAAAAGCAAATATAATTTCGTTTAGGTGCATCATTTAAGAGAATGATGACATAATCTTAATTACCCAAGTTCTAATGACAAATAACGAACTTTACCCTACCTTACCCTAGCATAACGACCGTTACCCTTCTATATCAGCACATAGGTCGGGGCGGCCTGTACGCCACAGTTGTTATCCTTAGTAGACATGAGCACATAACCGTCGTTACCCCACATGTTAGACCAGGAGTTCTTCACCAGCCAGTACTTCTGACCCTTGAGGATTCCGTAACCGACGGCGAGGACGGCGTGGTCGAGTTCTTCGACTTTGTTGTGACTGTGGAGAGATAAATAGAAAGCATAAGGAAAAAGGGAAAGAAGAATATGAAATTATGTAAATTTGATATTTCAGTTAATTGAGGCAAACTTCATTAAAATTAAGAAGGCCAAGATTCACAGATCGCATTTTGATTCTGCCAAGTAAAGAAACCGTCTCATACGAATGTGAATTTTATTCATAGAAAAATAATTCCAATGTTAAACACTTGCTCAAATTCGCTTATACGAAAGTGAGCATTACACCCTTGACTAAAAGAGTCATATTGTTATGCAACGTTTACTTAGAAAAATAAAGACAAAGTGCAATGTGGTAAAATTGCCCTAAAACATATCACTACGCTAAATTAAAAAAAAAAATGATAAAAAGACTAGAATTTTACACATCAGTGGTCATAATGTATATAAACATGTACCGTCTTAATATGACTCTAGTCTTGGACTAAAAGTTATTCCATGGTGCTAGCTAGTTTAAGGTCGGATTACAACTACATTTATTATTTTTGATTGACATTTTGTTTGTAGTGATTTGATGTTTTTTCTTTTTGTTTTACATAAATATATTGTACTATACAGGAAACACTATTTCAGGAATTGGCATGAAGAAGATGTGTTTAATACTTAGGTATTTTACTAACATTAGTATGAGAGATACACTCGTCATCAGATCTATCAAAGCACTACGAATATTAAATACTAGCTGCTAGTACTCCTAATATCCTATTTCTAATGTCGCGCTAATTACATTGTGGATGTGAGGGCCGCCTTACTTGAGTAATTATTAGTTCACCATACAAATTTCTACCTTCCTTGCCACCCCCATAACGATGGGTTCCGGGATAAAAACTATCGTATGTCCTTCCCATGGTCTCAAACAACTCCATTGAGGTAATTATGTAATACATAAAATCTCAATGACTAACGCCATCCAAAATCGGTTCAGTGGTTTAAGCGTGAAAAGGTAACAGACAGACAGACAGGGTTCCTTTCGCATTTATAATATTATATGCTATTTAAGTATGACAGACAGATGTCACTTTGTCCGCTATTTTTCTTTTTTTTCTACTTTATGTCATCAAATTTCTTGGTTTCATTCACTGGTTCATTCTTTTTACTTTTAAATTGAACTGGGTTGCCATAGCTTATGCGTGAATCCAAGAGTAACAAATGAATAGTTAGTCCGAGGTTATTCCATGTTTACGAGTATTAATAACATTGCTAAATCTATGTTAATCCTGACTCACTCCGGGATTAGCTAGGCCAAGAGTAACTTCGGAGTAAGCTGGTAATACGTCATTTTTATTAATAAGACGGGTAGGGTACACTATCTACCCACATAGTTTATTTATTTATGTATCACACAAACTCACTCCATACACTAACGGAGTTGTTTTATTATTATTATAACAGTAACACGCCGTCGACAGACATTCACGTTATCGTATATCATTTACGATACAGTGTCGGCTGATGTCCGGTTGAACGCTACCGCCGACGGCTGCGGCTGCGGCTGTACTGCACCGCGAACTTACCACTTACCACTATATCCTTCCCCCCGCACTGATGGTGATGATGGTGGACTGATGCTTGGCTCATCGCCGCAAAGTTGCTTGCTTGTCGGTCTTTTACAGACTGTACTTCGGTGAGTGTGCTCAAGAACTCCACGACCTCATCTCACCAGCCCCCTTCTACCATCGGACATCTAGACGCACTGCAAGTTATCATCCTTACCTTGTTGCCATTCCTCCAATTCGCACCAAGCGCTTCCAAACATCCTTCATAATGCGCACAGCGAATGAATGGAACTCACTACCTGCGTCAGTGTTTCCGAACGCATTCAACCCGAATCTCTTCAAAGTTAGAGTGAACAGGCTTCTTCTGGATAAGCTCACTCCATCGTCGACTCTGTCTCTGTCACCTCTGACCTAGACTAGAGTCAAGAGCAAACCCATCACAAATAAAAAAAATACTGACCAAAGTTAGTTTGCAAATGCCGCACGACAGCTATAGCGTTCCCACTAAAGTATTGTTAACGCGATCCTTACGGTGAACTTTATCTGTTTCTGTTACCCTTCTTTTGTTACTACTATTGTGACTGTTCGTTTGTTTGTCCTTCTAAACTATCTAATAGTTACATGTTTTGTGTAAAAAAACAAAATAAAAGTGAGTACTCTCAACCGACTTTTATTGTGTGACTACACATCCACGTACCTGTTACACATACATGTTAAATATTCGTAAAAGTAAAACTCACCATGTCGGCTCATAGTAGACGCCGTTGGAGTAGAAACTGAAACTCTTGTGTGCTGCGTCGATAGCCACCGAGATCGGGCCGTGCTTGAAGATCGCCAACTGTTAACAAAACATACAAATGAATTACCACAAATTATTTAAGCATTTCATTTTATAAGAAGAAAATAATAAGTGTTGCAATATTTTTTTTTAAAGAAACTGTCGGTTGGCAATATTAATCCATACTATATATACTAATATTATAAATAGGTAACGTTTGTGAGGTTGTAGGGGGTGATCTCTGGATCTGGTGAACCGATTTAGATGAAATTTGGCATGGAGATAGTTTGAGACCCTACGCGGGCGAAGCCCGGCGCATGCCTCGCAATGTCTTTATCCGCCTTCACGTTTTAGTAGGCACACACCAACGTTGGCTGATTGAAGAAATGTACAGGGGGTATGGAGCATAGAATATTCCCTTGGGATGATAAAATACTGTTTACGCGGGCGAAGCCGCGGGCAGAAGCTAGTAAATAATAATATGATTTTGATTATGACATAAACAGTCTTTGGACAATATTCTATGGAGTCAAAATTATTGTAATGCTGAATGTAGTACCAATGCTTGAGTTGTCGAATTCGGATATTTATTGAAAATAATGGCCAACATTTCATCACTTATGGTTTAATAGGGAGGTACCTACTTAACATAGGAAAAATAAGTATTTTGTTAAAAATGAGCCTTTTCCTTAAGTTTGCCATTTGCCATTACTGCCCCGAATTTGATCCTTATTAGGGACACTGTTGAATGGTGTAATAATGCAGCAGGTATTTTTTTACAGTATCAACGAGATCGATTCCTGTCTAGGAATATTGATTGTTCAAAAATCCAATGATACAGTTTTAGTTGTCATCAAAATTGGCCTCGTAACTCCTTTGAGTGTTTTACGCTATTTCTCATAGTTTCGGATTTGGCCATCCACGCCCACTTACAAAACTCACCCTTTACACGAAAATCTAATTCTACTATTGATAGTAAGTATGTATCATACCCACATGTCGAAGTCGCTTTATTTCACGGTGATAGCAACTTTCGGAATGTTTTATACATCTGCTTCGAACTATACGAAATATTATTTTCCAATGGTGTGTAAAAGTTGAACAACAAGGGCCGCTAGCCAGTATACATACCCTGAGTGCTTTCTCGTCGTTGGTAGTAACGTTCACCCACCAGTTGAACAACAAGGGCCGCTAGCCAGTATACATACCCTGAGTGCTTTCTCGTCGTTGGTAGTAACGTTCACCCACCAGTTGAACAACAAGGGCCGCTAGCCAGTATACATACCCTGAGTGCTTTCTCGTCGTTGGTAGTAACGTTCACCCACCAGTTGAACAACAAGGGCCGCTAGCCAGTATACATACCCTGAGTGCTTTCTCGTCGTTGGTAGTAACGTTCACCCACCAGTTGAACAACAAGGGCCGCTAGCCAGTATACATACCCTGAGTGCTTTCTCGTCGTTGGTAGTAACGTTCACCCACCAGTTGAACAACAAGGGCCGCTAGCCAGTATACATACCCTGAGTGCTTTCTCGTCGTTGGTAGTAACGTTCACCCACCAGTTGAACAACAAGGGCCGCTAGCCAGTATACATACCCTGAGTGCTTTCTCGTCGTTGGTAGTAACGTTCACCCACCAGTTGAACAACAAGGGCCGCTAGCCAGTATACATACCCTGAGTGCTTTCTCGTCGTTGGTAGTAACGTTCACCCACCAGTTGAACAACAAGGGCCGCTAGCCAGTATACATACCCTGAGTGCTTTCTCGTCGTTGGTAGTAACGTTCACCCACCAGTTGAACAACAAGGGCCGCTAGCCAGTATACATACCCTGAGTGCTTTCTCGTCGTTGGTAGTAACGTTCACCCACCAGTTGAACAACAAGGGCCGCTAGCCAGTATACATACCCTGAGTGCTTTCTCGTCGTTGGTAGTAACGTTCACCCACCAGTTGAACAACAAGGGCCGCTAGCCAGTATACATACCCTGAGTGCTTTCTCGTCGTTGGTAGTAACGTTCACCCACCAGTTGAACAACAAGGGCCGCTAGCCAGTATACATACCCTGAGTGCTTTCTCGTCGTTGGTAGTAACGTTCACCCACCAGTTGAACAACAAGGGCCGCTAGCCAGTATACATACCCTGAGTGCTTTCTCGTCGTTGGTAGTAACGTTCACCCACCAGTTGAACAACAAGGGCCGCTAGCCAGTATACATACCCTGAGTGCTTTCTCGTCGTTGGTAGTAACGTTCACCCACCAGTTGAACAACAAGGGCCGCTAGCCAGTATACATACCCTGAGTGCTTTCTCGTCGTTGGTAGTAACGTTCACCCACCAGTTGAACAACAAGGGCCGCTAGCCAGTATACATACCCTGAGTGCTTTCTCGTCGTTGGTAGTAACGTTCACCCACCAGTTGAACAACAAGGGCCGCTAGCCAGTATACATACCCTGAGTGCTTTCTCGTCGTTGGTAGTAACGTTCACCCACCAGTTGAACAACAAGGGCCGCTAGCCAGTATACATACCCTGAGTGCTTTCTCGTCGTTGGTAGTAACGTTCACCCACCAGTTGAACAACAAGGGCCGCTAGCCAGTATACATACCCTGAGTGCTTTCTCGTCGTTGGTAGTAACGTTCACCCACCAGTTGAACAACAAGGGCCGCTAGCCAGTATACATACCCTGAGTGCTTTCTCGTCGTTGGTAGTAACGTTCACCCACCAGTTGAACAACAAGGGCCGCTAGCCAGTATACATACCCTGAGTGCTTTCTCGTCGTTGGTAGTAACGTTCACCCACCAGTTGAACAACAAGGGCCGCTAGCCAGTATACATACCCTGAGTGCTTTCTCGTCGTTGGTAGTAACGTTCACCCAGCCCTTGATCTTCGTCGCGATGGTCACGTTATCCAAGTGGCAGTATCCGTCCTGCAAAATAACATTACAATTTATTTTTGTTTTTTTTTTATCGTTTATTGAAGTCACGGATTTTAAATATTCATATTAATACTAATAATATGGAAACAGCTACAGTTATTGTATATGCAAAAAAAAACTAAGACAGCATAAAGTCGATTAACAGTGTCATTTTTACATTTATTTATTTTTTTTTGATGAGTAAAAAATTACAATTAACAGGCTCACTGTCCAATTAGTAAAACAATAGAATGAATCATATATGATTCATTGGACAGGGAAACTGTTAATGAATCTCGTACTTACCTAATAAGCAAAGTTATCTAGATTTTTAAATTCAGTGTAGGACACAATATTTACAAATGTTGTGTATGCGTGTGCTCTATTTCTATGTGTGCGTGGCTGCGCCCGCGCGGTGTGTTGAACATTGAATAAAGCAGTGTGTCTATAGCTGTCACGTCTTTCACTTGTCTCCCCGAACCCAACAACAAATAAAGCCATACCTGTCCCAAATATCCTCCATAAGCCTCCTCAGTGGGCAGACCATGTTTCATGATCCACTGGTACGCCCTGAAGTCCTCACCGCCATCACAGCCGTTGTTGCCGAAACTGAAGACAAAATAGTACATTTATTAAAAGGCACTGGTTTAAAATACACCGAAAACGTATTACGATTTTATTGTGGATCGAGTTGGTACGATCCTGATATTTCGTATTACCCGCCATAAATTAGCTACTTTGGGTTACATTATTGCATTTTTTTAAGAATCTCTAATTTTTTGAAAATAAATTACAGCCTATGTTACTTCTTGATAATTTAGCTTTCTATTGGTGAAACAATGGTTAAAATCAGTCCAGTAGTTTCGGAGCCTATTCGGTACAAACAAACAAAAAAATCTTTCCTCTTTATAATATTGGTATAGATTAGTATATTATTATTTGTATAGATTTGGTACGGAACGCTAAATGTGCGAATTCCAACACGCACTTGGCCCCTTTTTTATGTCTGTGAATCGTCTTAATAGGGTGACATTCAATTCATTGAAGGAAAGAAAATTATTTATTCAGCACGGCACACACAACAGCAAAAATCATGCATTACAGAAGGGAAATAAACAATAACAGACGAAGAATAACAGACGTAAACACTTTTTGCGCTGAGCATTTACTGAAAGGATTACCAACACAGCAGTAGTTATGTGTTGGAAATATTTCAATGGTTAACAAAGTACAGTACAACTATTTTCTTAATGTCCGTCGGCAATCATCGCATTTCCGAATAAAACGAATGCTAATTGCCATGACCATCAATTATTAGATGTATCGTGTATAATAATTAAAAGATAGAACTAAGTACTTTATTGTTGTTTTGTTTTGATTTTCGTGTGATCTATATAGAGCTGTAAAACTATTTTCCTTTAGCAGCATTCCTCATTTTAAAATAAATTACATTAAGCTAAAAGAGTATTAACAACTCTATATACTTCCAAGTTGATTGAGAGCGTCCGGTCTGCACCAAGTGCAAAAGGCAACTGATAGAAATCCGAAAACTGACGAAACACGAAGTTTGCCGAGCGACATTAAGATAATAGTTGTACTGTAACAATAAGAATATGAACAACTTTTATTATGGGATGATCCCATATTAAAAGCCACAAAAATAAGATTATCTGTTCAGTACATTTCTGTTCGTATACAAGTAACAAGATGTGAGTTACAGCTGATTTATTTTTGCAATTTCACGTGTGGTCCGTCCATCTTTGGCGCTTCCGAATAAATATGAAACCTTTGTCCGTGGTCGAACTACATCTAATACAGTGGTAGAATCTCACTTTTTCTGGGGCCAGCTTTTGGCTCCAGAAAAAAGTGTCATTAATACAAAGGTATAGTTCTCGCCAAACTTCTCGGCCGCCCTGAAGTTGGCTACAATGGCTGCGCAGTAGTAAATCTCATACAAAATCAGCTCCGCGCCCCGCCTTGCGCATCGGAAGCCAACTTCAGGGCGGTCCAGAAGTTTGGCGAGTACTGTACGTGCGTATTGTAACTCCGTGTGGTTCCATGCCCGCACGGAACGAATATTTGTATGACCTACAGATAGTTGTTCCGGCTCTGGGTGTTGTGTATGTGAGTTAATACGTTTATAAACGCACCCACGATACAGGAAGAAATTCCTAGTGTGGGGAAAAATAAAAACTATGTATATAACTTGTGCTTACCCCCAGGAGCAGTCGACCAGCGCCTGCTGCGACAGAGTCACCAGCTTCCCTCCGTTGCTGAGGAACAGGGCGCCTTCTACTGAGCCCGTGGTACCGAACGACCAGCATGATCCGCAAACTGATTGATCTGTGGAAAACAATATCGTTATCAGCATAAATAGACTCACACCCATCGGCTAAATAATGACAGCCGCAAGTTTCGATCTACAAGGTTAAGCAATGCTTGCAGAGGTCAGTCCATGGATGGGTGCCCATCTTTACATAGCTCAATTCCTCTGTGCCTCGGAACGCACGTTAAGCTATTGTTCCCGACTGTCTATTATGACCGTCGTTACAAAAATAGAAAAATGTGACTTCAATCTTCCAAAGAGATATGGTGTTACCACGGCCTCCCAGCGCTAAGAAAGAAAATGTGATTCAAATAAATATCACTAGATGGCGTTATATGCACCGATTTCTTATTGAATTGTGAATAAAATTAACATTTTCTGGCATTGAACTTTAAAATTGTATGTTCTTGTTTAATCAACTCTCCTAAGCACAAAATTATGGAATATTGGGCTCTTAATTCACATTTCAAAGATTATTTGAACGGGTCATTTAAAATTGATGCCGATAGATGGCGCGGTTTTAAATTTCTGAGGCATTCCATTCGATTGTTTATATTTGTATTGTAACACATTTTGTTGCAATGAAAAACAAATCGTCAATGTAAATATGGTAAAAAATATTCACGAACCGAGTAAAACCTGTTTCTTGCAAGTCGTTGCTAACACCATCTATCTATCGCTGTGGAACGGAACCGAACGCGATCGATGTACAATAAATAATCAGTTTAAATCTAGTTACGTCGGCACGGTTTCTTTGTATGGCATGATGCATCTGTATGCTAGTATTATATTATCTGTGGTGTTAGCCTGTATAAATGGAATATGGAAGTCAATAAGGCACTCGCTCTATATAAGATACTGGTCATCAAGCTGCATCCAAGTACACTGAAAGTTTTTGAAAAGTGGGGAAAAGGCCAAGTAGACTCTAGGGTCCAAAGTCTATCCCTAGATCACAGTTGCAATAGGGATATTAATTGAAAATTTGTTTAATGTCCGTCAGGTAGATTAATAAAAAACTGGTCAAGTGCGAGTCTGACTCGCGCACGAAGGGTTCCGTACCATTATCGTAAAAAACGTAAAAAAAACACGTTTGTTGTATGGCAGCCCCACTTAAATATTTATTTTATTCTGTTTTAGTATTTGTTGCTATAGCGGCAACAGAAATACATCATCTGTGAAAATTTCAACTGTCTGGCTATCACGGTTCAAGAGATACAGCCTGGTGACAGACAGACAGACGGACCGCGGAGTCTTAGTAATAGGGTCACGTTTTTACCCTTTGGGTACGGAAACCTAAAAATATTGTACACGTATTTATCTTTTGACACGTAAACATAAAGTGATGACGATATAATGCGTTAAAATATCGTGTGACGACACGCCCTTAGTACACTTTATACTGACATAGTGACGTCACAAGTCCCCACTCCCTAATCTTTGATGCGCTTTATTTTTGTAATTTTTTTATCGATTTAGTAAAGCAAGAAATACAATATGTCCAATATTATTTGATAATCTCACTGACGCACTAAATACATCCCTATTGCCAAAAATTATTCAGAAGGCAGTAATTATACCTGCGGTTTTACCCAGAAGTAAAAAAAAAACCAAATACAGAACATGATCCATCAAATAACAAAAATCTATTATAATGTTTGTTAATCAATTACATCTTAAGGTTACACTAGTCGAAAATTCTTCCATATAAACGTAGTCTAGGGATTATTCCACTGGTTGACGATGTACGTTCAAAATAAAAAGTGATATCAATTTGTCTCGTCATTATCTAGCCCTGTATGGAAGCAAAAAAGTAAAAAAAGAAAATATTTGTAAGTTATGAACGAAGAAAGTTCCACATTTCGACACTAATTTTAACGCATTTTTGGGCGCAAATAAATACCATAAGAAGACGGAAATTTGCAAAACGGCCTCCATACAGGGATAGATTTGTAGTTCAACAATGCAAATAATTTTATTTTGAACAGATAGATTTAGTCGTTTTTTCATGATATCTAGACTGCCAAAGGTCTGTTTATAAAATTTCGCGCGCTCGGTTTCGTCCTAATTCATTATCCATTTCGCTACAATTTTGCATAAGTGTGTATTCGTACGCGAACTAGCTTCCTACTGCTCATCACATCATCTATCTCTTCCGCACGTGTTGTCGGTTGATATAAAATGCATTTTAACCCCGCGCACAAAATAGTTCGTGCCGTGGACTAGTGTACCCTTAAACATTGACAATAAGATATATTCAATCGACATAATGTTTACCTTTAACGGGTGTGACGGCTCCAAACAGCCTCCAGTCATGTTCAGAAGGCAACTTGTCTGATTCCTCCTCGATCAAAGACTGGCTGTACGGGAATGGGAGACCTGGAACAATTCAATACTATTATTATTTAAAACAACAGATAACAGAGTAGGGGTTAGTAGCTCAATGTGTTCGTGGTTTTAAACAAAATATAAAGGAGCTAATTTGCAATTTTTCAACAGACAACAAAATCTTTTTTACTAAAAATAAACAGACCTCTAAAGCAAAACACTAAAAGCTGCAAAAACAACTTTCGTTTCGGAAGTCAGTGCATTGTTTTTATCGATTTTCAACACGTATCGTTTCTACTTCTATCTTTTTAGTTTAATGTGCGAAGTAGAAAAGTCAACAAACCTAAAGGATTGAAAAATACCCATAATTACTTAATTTACACATTCGTGCTGTTCGTTGCTAAGGAATTCGGTTGTATGTTCCATATCTTGAAAACTGATGAACCGATTTTGATGAAACTAGTTTCGGAGAAATGCGTGGACAAACATACATACAAACGAATACTTATGAAATTTTGCACGCGTGTTTAGAAGCCCATACAGAGTAACATTTATGTGAATATTGTGCAATTACAAATATATTACATACATGCGTGACAAATAGATTACGTACGTTTTTTTTGAAGTCGGTAAAAAGAAGGTTCTCAATTCAACTGTATGTTTTTGTATGTTTGTTACGCAATTACTCCGCCAATTATTAACCGATTTTGATGATTATTTTTTATTTGAAAGCTGGTTCTTCTCGTGTGTTATGTATATGGGAGGAAGGTCTAATTATGATTAATAATCGGGAACAAAGAAATATCGCTTGTAAACTTATTAATTTAGTTTTGATGCATTGGCAACATTTTGATTCGGAGTCAAATTTCAATTCGATTTTATTTAATTGGCAACACTCAATTTTCTCCAATGTCCAATGTTAGGGATGGATTTGAATCCTAGAGGAAGGTGACGCACAATTTGGAGGGAGACGCGAAGGCGCGGGTTGACGTGACTAGAGAGAACTGGAGAGGGACATATGTCGAGATTAAGTGTGATAAGTGGAATTGTTGGTGCCGGTGGAGTTGCGTCTAAAAGTATCAGGCTAGTGAAAGTGATTACAAATTGGCGCGTCAACTTGCTACTAGAATTGGAAAATGGACTGTAACTTTAAACGCATAAATGACCTACATTCTGTGCTTTGGCTGCATGCACTTACCCACAGAAAGCCCATAAACAGTTTATATTATTGTTGTTCATACCTGCGTTAGGTCCAGAGTACCGTCTGCCACGCAGAGCTGCCAGCTCGTCATCAGTGCGATCTGTTAGATGGTTGACAGCCATCGTGAAGCTACGGCGGGCGCGGTTGTGAGAGTAGATCATTCTATAAAGTAAAAAACTTTTCTAGAAACACACTTTTGGATTCGGCATCTGTGGTGATTACAAACTCAATATCGTACAGTTCAACTATTATGTCCCTCGGCAATCATCGCATTTCCGAATACAAACGAATGCTAATTTCCAAGTCCATCAATTATCAGATTTATCGTGTACAATAATTTGAATTCAGAACTAAGTACTTTATTGTTGTTTTGTTTTGATTTCCGTGTGAAATGTATAGAGCTGTAAAAATAGCAGCTTTCCTCCGATTTATAAAATAAATTACATTATGTTAAAAGAGTATTACCAATTTTATATACTTCCTTTAGTTGATTGAGAGCGTCCGGTCTAGTATATAATAGAGTCTGGCAAACGAAAGTAGAGACTGAAAACGCGCGACAAATTAAAAAAATATCAGCATAGCAACCCCAAACACAAGTATGCAATAACTGGAATAACTTAATTTGATACTTTAGAATTATTTACATTACTTCGTCTAAATAAAATATTAAAATAAATAATAATAATAATAAGTAGTAATAGCTACACGGACCCTTCTATCGGGCTCTCCATGGGCCCGATGTAGATTTCCCAGCAGCGTCCGTATCCTGGCTACGTTTCGGCGACCTTTTCGGGGAAACTGAAGGTTTTGTCTGAGCAATTATGGACGAAGTTATCCTGACGAATAACTACCGGAGACAAATAATGAAGGACGGGACGGTTGACATATGTCGGGCATGCCACCGTCCGGGTGAATCCATCAGACATATTATCTCTGGTTGTTCTCGTCTGGCTAACGGCGAGTACTTACACAGGCATAACCAAGTGGCCAGGATTGTTCACCAGCAACTTGCTTTGAAGTACAATCTAGTGGAATCTGAGGTACCGTATTACAAGTATGTGCCCGACCCAGTTCTCGAAAATGACCATGTCACGTTGTACTGGATCGGTCTATCATCACTGATAGGACTATAGTTGCCAATAAGCCGGCTATAGTGGTGATAGACCGATTAGCGCGCCGCACAATGATAATCGATGTCACCATCCCGCATGACGAGAACCTCGTAAAAGCTGAGAAAGAGAAACAAATCAAGTATCTTGACTTAGCACACGAGGTTGTCGACATGTGGAATGTGGACTCGGCGATCATTGTGCCGATTGTTGTTACGGCCAACGGTCTGATGGCCAAGAGCCTCGACGACCATCTGTCGAGGCTGTCATTGGGCGGTTGGATCAAGGGTCTGATACAGAAGGCAGTACTCCTCGATACGGCTCGCATTGTGAGGAGGTTCCTGTCTCTGGAGCCCTAACCACCGGTAGCTTGGACCCTGTTCTCGATACCGGTTGACCTCTATTTTTTATATTTTTAAATGTTTTTTTTTATAAGCTAATATTTAAAAATGTAAAAAATATGTACATAAATAGAATAAAGGAAATAATAATAATAAAGAATGAAAATACTATAGGTACATTTAAGTATTACCACTTTAGATATATCAATCTGAATAAAAAAACCAACAGTATTCTATAATAATTTTGGTTTATTCACTATCAATCAAAATCTGAATCTTAGACTTCCATGTGAAAAGATTCACAGCAATCATTGTTTTCTACATTAATAATGAAACTTTTTAAATTATTAAATAGAGAAAATGTTTTTACCAAAAGATAAATAGTGATTACGAATTAATACAAAGTATCAACTTAGTAGCGTCCTACGGAAAATTGGGGTTGACATTAGTATAGCATTGCCATATAAAAAGTTTGCAAATAATTCGAGTGTCTACTTTCGTTTGCCAGACTCTAGTAATCTATGGTCCGGTCTGCACCAAGTGCAAAGGGTAACTGAGAAATACGAAGTTTGCCAAGGGACATTACGAAAATGTTTGTATTGTATAGTGACAAAGTTCAAATTACATTGCAACCAAAAATTTTTAAGGCATTTCCGCTATTGTGAGAGTAGATACACCTGTGAAGAAAAATAGCTGTCTTGAAACACACTAATTTTGAATTTAGAATCTGAGGTGATTATAAAGTTTTGGAACTACAAACTCAAAATCGTACATAACAAAGTTCAAATTTCGTTGCAACCAACTCTTTTTACATTGGTATTATACATGGCCACTCAAAAATCAACCTTATATACATAGTACTTAAGTAGATAGTGGCATTAATATGTAAATTATCTACGAGTGAGAATAGCCAAAAAGAAATAAAGCCCGAAAATAGAGGCGACAACACCTGCCAACGAGCTTTCCCACAAGCTCGTACATAACGCACACTCGCTTCACACCCAGACGACGTCGATAGTCGCCGGTTTTACGTTACATTCAATGCATCGATTTGTTGTAAAATTAACATTTTCTAGAATTGATCATAAAAATTGTATGTTCTTAATATCGGGAACTCGCAACAAACAGTAAACATGGTAAATATCCCGCTTTTAATGTTAATGTTATTGTATGTTCTTGTTAAATCAATTGTTGATTAAACAAGAACATACAATTAAGAACAAAATTATGGAATATTGAGCTCTTAATTCAAATTTCAGATTATTTGAGCGGATCCTTTAAAATTAATTCCAAAATTTCTGAGGCATGCCACTCTAAATTTTTTATTGTAACACATTTCGGCACAATGAAACTAAAAGTACAAAAAAATACTACAGAAAAAATCGTCACTGTATTTAAAGAAAATATAGTCCCAAACCGAGAAAACCCTTTTACTTGCAAGTCGATGCTAACACCATCTATAGCCGTGGAACGGAATCGAACGAGATCGATGTATTATTAATAAATAGTCCGTATAGTCCGTCGAAAAACGCTAATTACGTCGGCACGGTTTCTTTGTATGGGATGAGGCATCTGTATGCTAGTATTATATTATCTGTGGCTATGGTTTACCTGAGGTTCTGTCTGAAGAGGTTCAATCTCTTCTCGTGTTCCACATCACTGGCGTACTGCTTGCTGTGCTTCTGCTTGAACCTAGAATTAAAATAGAAGAATTAATAGTATTCATACTTTTGTTGTCTATCAATTTCCAATCAATGAGATTAGACCATTATTTATTATTCATAACATTTTTTCTAAAATACCTGGCTTACAGTTCCCGGCATGTAACTTGGCAAGGTTTTGGCGTAGATAAGTTCGCGCATAGTGCACTAAGTGCAACATAAAAATTGACACTATTTGCTTGTCATTATTTTATGGTTATTGCCAACAATTATTTTAAAACATTTCATTTAGAAGAAAGTTTAAGAAAGGAGATTAATTCGTGAAATTAGGTGTAACAAATAAAATATATACAGTTAAAGGTTAAGAAATTTAGGATATTTTTGTACAAAAAAATATTTTTCCACTACCTTGTCTATTGTAACACATTGCCTAAGAAATTCGTTTCGAAATATGAACATTTAGACACAAGATTATGAAATTAAAATTTAAAAAAAATACTAAATTACATATTAAAAGTTACGAAATGACTTTTGTATGGATCATTATATAACTGGCAGAATGATACTGAACCTGTTACCTCTCGAAAAAGCGCGCGTTGATTGTGTGTATATAGTCTGTGGTTTTTAGTCTGAACGTTTCTAATAAATTGTTGTTGGAACTTATTTGCATTTAATTAAGTAAGTTCATCAGGTAGTGAAAAAAGCATCGTTCGTGTCTCGCATAAAAACGCTTTATTTTAACACTCGCATGCAGCTTTCAAAATTGGCTACATCGCTCGTGTTAAAATCTCGACTTTTTATGCTCGACACGAAATTTACTATTAGTTGTTGTAATAACCATAATATTATGCCTTCGTCGTTACTATCGTTTAGTAAAAGTGTTACCTTAACATGAAATTGATATTTTCCAGGTATTTCTTCGTGGCATTACAATTAAATATAATAAAGGGAAGAATTTAAATGCACGCAAGTGTATTCGGGAGGTAACGGAACGTGGACGCTCGGCGGTTGGTGAGTAATTCCTTGGGTCGACTGAGCAACCAATCGCGCGCTCTAACGGGGCTAAACGTTTCCCGCGTCTCGCGCAGGTAACCAAAGAGACCTATAAAACTACTTGTGCGCATCTCACAATTGCCAAGTTACGTGCCGGTGGTAATTGTACCAAGAATGTTTAGCGAAGATATATATGCCTTCAACACGTTACGATATAAATGGTGAAGGCTGCATTTTGTTTTCAGATTGACATAAATAACAACAAAAAATAGCCAGTTATTCCAATACAGGGCAAAGGAAGAATTATTTTCCCTGAAGCACAGAGGAGACATAAGCATTAACATTGTATTTTAATTAAATGACAATATAATATTTACAAGGCAGACGTGAGTGGAAACACCGGGAGGGGACGCCCTAAACTAGAAGGACATATATGTCATGGACCAAGTAATTAATCAAGGTACTATGTATAATGCCCGGGCATATGAATCAAGTCAAGTCATGAATATACTGATTAAAACTTAATTATTTATCACATCGTCTGGTCATTATGAATATTGCTATGTTAATGTTGTACAATTCGATAATAATGCGACATAAGTAACTATAGTTTTTATTTTAAAAATTATTTTCACAGCAAACTTAATTAATTTGGTCAGCAGGATTATAAAAACAGTTAGCGAAAAATAATATTTGTAAGCAGTGCCGCTATTTTCAACAAATTAGTCCAAGAGCTTAGGGCATCCCTACACGGATAAGTTAGGTTACTTTAGCTCTGCCGCCAGATATAGGAAACAGGCTCCATCGACTTTGTTGCTTTAATAGTAATCGTACTTACCTACTTTACTGATTCTATATTAAAATCAATGTCAACATTAAAATAATTTAATAAAACACATCTTTTTATTACCCTGTCCAATAAGTGATGTGATACAGAAAACCCGCAGGCTTATTACGTATCTTTTGCAAGAGCAAAACGACAGCGATTTTTGCGCAATAATTGCTCTTCAATACAAAAGTTTATAGAGTTGTTGGCGGTTTTTTTTCAACACGCTTTTATTAGCTTGGTATGTATGTATCAATGTAACGGAATCTTTGAACGTGATTTTCACACCCTTCAAGACGTCGCATTAATTTGAAACTTTCCACACTTATCAAGGACCGATGACAATGCAATAATTTAAACAGTATTTTATTTTTATTTTAAATAAGTGAATTTCACAAACCGCGAGCGATTAGCAAACGATTCTGTAGGACCTACCATACCTACACTGCAGGTAATTCCGACTTTTATGACATAAAGCGTTTGATCGCTATCGTTATGCTCTTGCAAAAGATACTCAATAAGCCTGCCGATCAATTTAATTATTTCAAAAGTTATCAGCAAGTACCTAAGTAGTTTTAAGTTTTTTGCCTACTCATATTGGGCATGTTTTCAGATTCTCTGGGCATTATGAATAATGCCGTATTAATAACTTGGTCCATAACATGTACACTACATAGATCTTAATGATGGTGTTCTTCAGAGAAGTCTTGTGCGCAGTACTCACAACCAACGTGCGTGTATAATCAGATGTGTTGAAAATTTAACGTAACGAAGCAAAAGGATTATGAAACAAAAGGATTGTAGCAGGTGGCCTTCTGTAGTGTCTGCCTTCGTTTTATGAACAATTATACTTAGTTACCTATCAAACTCATGGTTGACATGGTCATCGTTGCCGGGGTGCACGAACTCCATCATAGGGTTGAATGTCGCGTAGTGACGGTTGCCGGGCCCAGGGAATGATGAGCATTTCATTGCTGTAACAAAAAAAATATGCATTATTTTATTGGTTACCCAGTTAATAATAAATAACTTTATTTACATAAGAAACATTCAAATACATGGGTTCTCTGACTCCTGTGCTAGGTGATAGACCTGTGTTACAGGAGCCAGTGCCCTCTTCCGAGGAGGAATTACAGATAATTCTTATGCGAACAGTGTAAAATTAAAATTAAGGTACATATCAAACTAATAATAAAAATAAAAATCAAATTCCAGCATGAATGTGTTTGTGTGTGAGTGTGTGAGCGAGTGTATTTGTGTATGTGGTTGTGTATGTGTGTGCACGTATGTGGTAATGTGTCTACGTTACTGTGTTGTGGAGTCGCTTCAAGTAAAATACTAGTATTCAGCTGAATCCGGTTAGAGAACCTTCCTGGTTATGAAAAGGCTAGTCACGTGACGTTGTAAACTGAAGAAAAACAAAGAAAATTATTTATAACACCTCACGTTTTTTGTTGTTCGTGGTTTCAAAGAAAGTCACGGTTAAGTACAATTTCCACTAAACGGCACGCACATCGCATCGGATCGGAAAGGATACGGCGGCAGCCGATTGCGTCCGGCAGTATATCGACGCATACGAACGGCTCCGTACGGCTTCCGTCGCTTGCGTACTTATCCGTATCTGCGCCTGTATGTTCAATTCTGGTAGTGGTATGCTATTGCACCAAACAAATCAGTTTTTCTTCTAAATCCATGATTGCATGAGTGACGTCAAATGACAGTGCACTCAGCCGAAAGGATTCAATGGGATACGACGGCACACGAACGGAGCCGACCGCGCGTCGCAGCATGCTTTCAGCTCCGAACGCATGTGGTGGAAGACGCCCGCAGACAAGCTGCTGAGATTATTATTATTATCAATGAAAACTGCTCAAGCATTTCTCTGCTTCATTGTACTCAGTGCACTAACAGTAAGAGCGGTTCTGCACTGCATCCAATCCGAATCCCAGAAATTTCGGTCCGAAGTAGCCGTAGTACTTCTTGTAGGGGAGGTTACGAACTATATCCGAATTCTATCCGTCTGAAACCAGTACATTTCCAATTTGGATGGAACTCAGCTCTCGGATTCCGATAAAGATCGGATGCAGTGTGCGTACCCTTAGACTTATGAAAATAGAATAACGGCTTGTACTTACAAGGCTCAATGTTAAAAATAGCGGGGTCAATGTCCTCCACGTCGTAGTCAACATAGTCAATGTAATAATGATCGTAGTGAGAGCCCAGGAGAGAGTTGAAGCCTTTCATTTCGTACCTGAAAGTAAAAATATTTAGTTAAAATAAACCGATAATCCGTGAGATAGTCAGCAAAACCACGGGGTCTCATTGCTAATAAGGAAAATTTAGTTCAAATAAATCTCACTAGATGGCGCGATATGCACCTGTCTGTTATTGAATGTGTGTAAAATTAACATTTTCTGGGATTACAACATAAAAATTGAATGTTCTTGTTTAATCAACTCTCCTAAGTACAAAATTATGGAATATTGGGCTCTTAATTCACATTTCAAAGATTATTTCAACGGATCACTTAAAAATTGATGCCAATAGATGGCGCATTTTAAATTTCTGAGACATTCCACTCGATTGTTAAAATTTGCATTGTAACACATTTTGTTGCAAAAAACTGTAAAAACGTGCAAAAAAATACTATAAAACGAACCTTCACTGTATTTCAAGAAAAAAATATTCACGAACCTACTATATACTTTTACTTGCAAGTCGCTGCTAACACCATCTATCTATCACCGTGAAACAGAACCGAACGCGTTCGATGTACAAGAAAATAACAAGATTAATCAGATGAAAAACGCTAGATAAATTGGCACGGTTTCTTTGTATGGGATGAGGCATCTATATGCTAATACTAGTATTATATTATCTGTGGCTAAACTATGGGCTAATGACCTACTTATCCCAAAAGTCAGCAAAATACACACTTGGATTTGGAGTTGCGGACACTAGCCTGATCTATCTACAGTACTCGCCAAACTTCTTGGCCGCCCTGAAGTTGCCTAAAATGGCTGCGCAGTAGTAAATCTCATACAATGATTCAAAAAAATCCGACTGCTTAAGAAGCGAACTAAAAAGACGTAAACAAGAAGAAAATCATGCTGTGCAGTTGGAGGATACATATTCGCAAGCTGACTGATCAAAACCAGATGTATCTATCCTCGGACTGCACAGCATGATTTTCTTCTTGTTTTCGTCTTTTTAGTTCGTTTATCAAGCAGTCGGGGTTTTTTATTTTTGATTAAACTTTTTTATTTAAAACGTTTTAGCATTATTTTTTTCGATTTAGGTACATTTAAACATATAAGTGTTATATATTTTTGAAATACCCTCTTCTTCATTTTGATACCCTACTTGATGGAACAGGAAAAAAAAAATTGGGCCCTTACAATATGACGCCAAAAATCCATTGACACTCGCAAGGTTAAGACGAATCGATTGACGTAAGAATCATCAAAATCGGCCAACGCGTTTTGTCTCTAGAACGCCACATAGGAACAAACATAGACTGATGCACATGCATGACACATTACGCTCCTTCGGCAGTCGGGTAAAATCAGCACCGCGCCCCGCCTTACGCATCGGACAGACAACTTACGCATCGGACAGACAACTTACGCTTCGGACAGACAACTTACGCATCGGACAGACAACTTACGCATCGGACAGACAACTTACGCATCGGACAGACAACTTACGCTTCGGACAGACAACTTACGCATCGGACAGACAACTTACGCATCGGACAGACAACTTACGCATCGGACAGACAACTTACGCATCGGACAGACAACTTACGCATCGGACAGACAACTTACGCATCGGACAGACAACTTACGCATCGGACAGACAACTTACGCTTCGGACAGACAACTTACGCATCGGACAGACAACTTACGCATCGGACAGACAACTTACGCATCGGACAGACAACTTACGCATCGGACTGACAACTTACGCATCGGACAGACAACTTACGCATCGGACAGACAACTTACGCATCGGACAGACAACTTACGCTTCGGACAGACAACTTACGCATCGGACAGACAACTTACGCATCGGACAGACAACTTACGCATCGGACAGACAACTTACGCTTCGGACAGACAACTTACGCATCGGACAGACAACTTACGCATCGGACAAACAACTTACGCATCGGACAGACAACTTACGCATCGGACAGACAACTTACGCATCGGACAGACAACTTACGCATCGGACAGACAACTTACGCTTCGGACAGACAACTTACGCATCGGACAGACAACTTACGCATCGGACAGACAACTTACGCATCGGACAGACAACTTACGCATCGGACTGACAACTTACGCATCGGACAGACAACTTACGCATCGGACAGACAACTTACGCATCGGACAGACAACTTACGCTTCGGACAGACAACTTACGCATCGGACAGACAACTTACGCATCGGACAGACAACTTCAGGGCGGCCCAGAAGTTTGGCGAGTACTGTACATATCTAGCGATATCTGTGCCGCCACATAATAACTAATGACATGACGTCACACACAATTCTGCATCACGCAAGCAGTTTTCAGCGCGATTTGAACATAATATTATACCTGCAACAGTCCGACAACAACCTTTAGGCATTTGGCCGCCAGACTAAACATCCGTCTGGTCGGAGGATCCCCCCTTTTCAATGCAGGTTTGTAGGACTTTACACTCTGTTCTGCAAATCGTATATTACCTGACAGGAATGGGCACCGACTCGCCCCTGACCTTCAGCGACTTCTTGTACTTGATCCACATGGTGTACTTGTTCAGCTTCTGACCGATAGTCTGCACGAACTGCCATTTTGATGTCTCCGAGTCTTGCATGGTTTCTGTGCCTGTAAGAAATAAATGAATTTAATTTTAATGAGTGTAGACTGCAACGTTGATCTAGTAGCTAAGCGCCACTGCTGAGCACTGAGTTCTGAGTTTCATACCAGGGTCGAACAAAGACTTAGGCAGTTTGTTCACGACGCGACACACGACAAGACAAAATGTGGTCTGTTCATTGCACGACACCGCACCATACGCAACACGATTTACAAACGGTGTTTTGCGGTACGATTTAGCGGCTGTACAAAACAAGTATGAGCTTGTTGACGACACGACACCGCACCGCACGGCTCACGCGTGTTTCATTACTCACGCGCTTATAAAACAATACAAGTGCAGTGCAGTGTCGTTGCAGAATCGTTTCTAGTGAACAAACGAAGTCTGCAGTGTTTCGTGTGTTAAAATTCGGGACCGCAAATCGGTGTCTCGTGAACAAACGACCTTTTTGAGGCTTTCCAAGAGAGAAATCTTAGTTGCCGGGAGCCTGCTTTTGTGTCCAATTAACACTTTAGCATAATGTTCAGGTAATTCATAGTACGCTGCAGAGTTTTAATAATTATTTCGTTTAATCGAACTATTAAAACATGCAGCGCTAAATCGTTTATAGAGTTTAGTTTACTCGCGATCAAAACCTCGTAAGCGCCATGAATTTCATGGCGCTGCCGCGTTTCGTATGACACCTGTACGGATTGCAGTACAGCTCAGTTTTTTTATTTGTAGTTTCTCAGCGATCTCAGCCAATCAGAACGTTGTATTTGTATAAACTACACTCGGAACTATCATGATTAGTTTAATTGGTGAAATCGGCCCTCAGTCGAACAGAGTGAATGTAAGGATCGCCAACAATCGATAGAGCGTAGTACAAATATATCGATGTATGACCATGAAGTTATGCGATCTGTAAAAAGAGCCAATTTCACCCGGCTCCAACTTTCCGTGGTGTAACCGTGCCAATAACGGACCATCTTGAGCTTCTTGGCGTTACGTTGACATCGACTCTCAATTTTGGGCCATACATTGAGGCAAAGGCTCAGCTGGCTGCCAAAAAGTTGGGGATCCTTGCGAAGGTGAGAAGGTACTTCACGCCGGAACAGCTGCTCAACTTGTATCAAGCGCAAGTTCGATCGTGCATGGAGTACTGTTCTCACCTCTGGGACGGATCTGCCAAATACCAGCTTGATGCACTAGAGTCGATCGAAAAGCGGGCCAAGAAACTCATCGGCAATGAGGCACTGGTCAAGTCAAAGCTCCAGAGCCTTGAACATCGTCGCCGAGTTGCCAGTTTGTCGGTATTTTATCGGTTACATTTCGGGTAGTGTGCGATGGAATTACATGATTTAATTCCGCCCAGCCCGTTCCATCATCGGACTACCAGACATACGGCGATGCGTCATCGGTACATGGTGGACATCCCACCCATACGCACAAAACGTTTTGAGGACACTTTTATTATGCGTACAGCTAAAGAGTGGAATTCCCTGCCGGAATCTGTGTTTCCCGATAGCTACAATCTAGGGGTTTTCAAGTCAAGAGTGGGTTTCTTCTAGGCAAGCGTGCTCCATCGTCGACCACATCATCGCTTACCATCAGGTGAGATAGTGGTCAAGCGCAACCCTATAGACAATAAAAAAAAAAAACTGTGACCATGAAGTTATAAAATGCCTATTATAATTTTTGTTGTGTGCAATAAAGAGCAATCTTGACCTGAGAGGCTTGGCCCATTTTTACCAACGCATCCTTTTTTATCATTTCTTCAGATATAAACTTACCGATAAACTTGAAATCAGTCATATCAGGCAGAACAGTCTGTATGCTTATGGAGTTGTCTTCAGTTCCGTTGACCTGCAGACACGTGTCCTGGTTTAGGACTTCCTCTGTTGTGACTGGCGCGATCTGGAACACGATGTCAATGTAAAATATTTATGAAAAACCTCCATTGAAAAGGGAGGACCCGACCGGCTGTTGTATTTGTGCCGGGCAACTGCTCCATGGTTGTTGTCGGGTTGTTATTAGTATAGTTCTCGCCAAACTTCTTGGCCGCCCTGAAGTTGGCGACAATGGCTGAGCAGTAGTAAATCTCATACAAAAACAGCACCGTTTCGTGCCTTGCGCATCGGAAAGCCAACTCCACTTCATATCTACGCTGCCACATACAAAAACTGTTCTGACATCACACGAATTCAACATCGCGCAAGCAACTATCGCCACGATTAAAACATCTAATATGTTCATGCAGAGTTGATACAAAATATCTGCTGCTATTTCTGTTAATATTGATATTCTTTCTCCAGTTTTCAGGGTGTTTAAAAAGACCCCTAAGAGCAGTCCCAGGGGTGCATACTGAGAAATCCATGAGATGTTTTTTTGTTTTGCTCTGAAACAACTTTTGCAGTCATCGTTACTGTCACAATGCTAGACTTTTGTATACGACATGTTCTATCCAAAGACCGATATTTCTTGTAGTAACAAGTATAAGGTCTTTGGTTCTATCATAGCTGGTGTTGAAGAAGACTGACATATCTGAGGACTTTTTAAATGAATCCTTTGGGAATGCCAAATCCAGGTTGTTCCAATCTAGCCCTTTAATTTATTTTATTGATTTGGAATTAGAGGTGTAAGTGGGTATACAGACACAAAAAACCCGGCCGGATGCGATTCGGACTCGCGCACGAAGTGTTCCGTACTATTATCGCAAAAAACGAAAAAAAAACACGTTTATTGTATGGGAGCCCCACTTAAATATTTATTTTATTCGGTTTTTAGTATTTGTTGTTATAGCGGTAACAGAAATACATCATCTGTGAAAATTTCAACATTCTAACTATCACGGTTCATGAGATACAGCTTGGTGACAGACAGACAGACGGACCGCGGAGTCTAGTAATAGGGTCCCGTTTTTACCCTTTGGGTACGGAACCCTAAAAATGATCAGAAATCAACAGGATCCTTGGAATGTGAAAACAGTATAAGACTCACCTTGATGGAGGTACCATAAGGCTTGTAAGCCGACGCAGCCAGCTGGTACGTCTTGACCATAGCGCCATAGTAGTCAATGCGGGACTTGCTCGCTTTGCTGTCAAACCTGACAACAAAACATCCGAGTGTTAAAACCTTTTTTGTTATTAATCTTCTTTCTAAAAGTGTTTACAAATATCATAAAAAATTGTTGGAAGAATTAAGATGAGGGGCTAGCGGCTAAATAAAACACAACCGCACAGGGTCGTTCCACAAGAATATGCAACGATCATCCCTTACCGAGATTACTCGGAGACCTCGGAACGAACGTTAAGGCGCCGATTCCCTTGAGTAGCTGATTTTAAAATGAGAATCACGTCTAAACGGCTAGTCGTAATTTTATGAAAAAAATATATGTTATATTAAACTATTTAACCGACTTACCAAAAAGGAGGAGGTTCTATGTTCGACATTATGTATGTTTTTTTTTTTTTTTTTGTTTATTTTCACCGATATTTCCGTCAATTGTGGACCGATTTCGAAAATTCTTTTTTTCATTGAAAGAGCATATTTCGAAATTGGTCCCATTTTAATTTGGTGAAGATCTGATGAAGAACTTCGGAGATATACAACAGAACTCTTCAATAAATAACGGAAAATCTCTCGGGATTGCTGCAATCGCATGTCTGTTTATTGTTTATACCATTTCATAACATAACATCACGCCAGTACGCTCGAAAGGGGTACCCTCATTTCACCGATTATGTTCAAGTTTCATGTTATTCGGGTAATCTATTCTGGTGTTATAGGTACAACTTGCCTATTAGGAGGTACAACTAAAAAGGGTAAAATAAAAAAACTTTTTTGCAAAAAAAATACTACCGACTTCCAAATAAAAAACTACAAAGTGAAAAATAACTTTATTTTTGGAAGTCGGTGTCCATAACGTAAAAAATTGGTACCTACGAAAGACACCGACTTCCAAAAATAAAGTTATTTTTCACTTTGTAGTTTTTTATTTGGAAGTCGGTAGTATTTTTTGCAAGTTTTTTTCTTAATAATTAGATCTGAGAAAATTTTGAGTTTTATTCGTATAACATAGTTTAATTAATTTGTATAGTTATGTCTAAAACGGACAAAAACAGGACAATTACACCAAAACCGCTGGGCGTATTTTAATTAAATCGACACCATCTCAAAGACAATTTAATTATCTACATTTTGATCTGAGGCTTTTTTTTTAAGTCATAGAATAATAAGGAAAGTACAAAAAACTACAAAATTTTGGGTCGCGCGGGTGTGAAACGAGTGCGCGTTTTGTTCAAGGTCGTTGGCTTTAGTCGTCGTCTTAGTGGTCCCAGCTGTCATCTTTAGATCTATGACGTTTGACTACCAGCCTTAGGTACTAAAGCCTGGTGAACACGGGTAGAGTTAACGCTAGAGTCAACTAGAGTAATACCTCAGATCACTTAATAGTTACTACGCAATACTCTACCAATTCCAAGTACTGTACCAGTTTCACGTACACGTAAATTTATATTTTATTAGTAGAGCAACTAGTATAGGCAGTAAAGTGTGCGGTAGAGTAGAATGGACGCCGTGGTGGAAGAAGGCAAGTGGTAGGATAGCTTGCCCACGGGGCTAGTCACTCTATCAAGTTTTAGTACTCGACTCTCCCAATGCTGTCTACATTGGTATAGTCTAGCGTGATACCATCGAATCGTATCATGGTGGAGTAGGAACAATGCTATTGCTATTGTTCCTACTCTACCGTACTACTATACCGTTAACTCTACCCGTGTAAACTAGGCTTAAAGGGTATCGTGTTAGCAATTAAATGTGTTATGGAGTAAGTACTAGTGCCTTATTCGCTTTACTCTTTGTGCGTTGTATTTAGCTGTTTCTGGCTAGACTGGAAACTGGCCCCAACATGGTTAGAAAAACTACGCAGAATAGATGATGATTTTGGGTCATAAGAAAAATCAGATAAAATTCCTCAAGTTTTAGCTCGTTTGTTATTACTTCAAACGCAGATTACCGCAACGCAAGTATCTCACAGACAAAGACTAGATATTTGTATACATATGTTGAACTTTATCTAAAGGTCGGGTCGTCCGATATGCGGTTATATTGTACCATATCTATATTGTACGATATCTGTCGTCTTTCGCCAATAAATGTCGTGTATGTGTAGTTTATGTAGGGCCGCCTTGACCAACTTCGTTTTAAAGGGCGAGATGGTTTAATATAATATGTCTTCACACCTGTATTTCTCCATAGGCTTAAGCAGATGTTACTTTGTTACAACATGCGACATTTATTTTTAAGTAGGTACCACAGGTACCCAGGTGTAATAAGGATCGAGATTCGAGCCTGTTGCCACCAACTGGACACAATTACAGACTCCGTGAAAAACTAAGGGTATTGAACCCTCTAGCTAATGCTGACCAGTAGCAATTGCTAACACAAAACTAATGAAGTAACTAGGCAGTCATTAGGTTATTTCAGACATAAATTCTCAGTACCATACCGGTCTCTTTTTACTCGACTGCGCGATGCAAAGGAGGGTAATGTGTTTATCAGTCTATGTATGTATACTTGTATTTATGTATACGTATGTATGTTTGTTCCTATGATGGCGTTTTAGACACCAAACGCGTAGGCCGCTTTTGATGATCGTTTCGTCATAATCATTCAGTTTCGTAAGAGCACAGTTAAAAAAAATTGCTGATATCTTCAGTAATTTCAAGACGGATGATTGAATTACATCACGTAAATTGATCGCAAATGCGCCGATGACGTAGACCTCACAAAACTGTTTTCGTGTTCACTACCCAGAACATTGCAATAAAAACATGTAGATTGTAGTAGCCTAAATTCAAACCGTGCTTAGCTAAAATAATTGTCCAAATGTTCAATCTGCGCATGCGATGCGATGATGTTATTATACTCGGATTTTTGATGTTATATCATGTCTATGATTCTGTAACCTGAAACTTGATCGGAGCAATTAAATTCCTTTTGTAAGCGTTTAGATGAGTTTAACCGCTGCAAACACAATTTAGCAAAATGGGGTTTTATAGACCCGTCTGATACCCAGTGTGAGTGCGGTGCCCCTTTGCAAGATATGGCACACATGCTGGAGTGTCCCAAGTGCCCATACTCCTGCACTTTGGAAGACCTTATGCTCGCCACTGACGCCGCAATCGGGGTGGCCACCTACTGGGCCCAAAAATTATGAAGAGTTTCCCATCGACTCGAAAAGAAGAAGAAGCGTTTAGATAGAAAGCAAGCGCTCCACGTGATCCTTAGCAAGCGTTGAAGAGGGTATTTTATTTTTTACTCGGGATGGTATTTTAAGAGGGTTTAGTTGACGGGTTCTTTGAACTTACACAATTAGGATGCACCCTAATTGTGTAAGTTCAAAGAATAGCGCACGGTGCAGACCACAGAACAAAAAAAAACGCTTCTCTGTTCTGTGGTGCAGACCTACGCTTTCCTTGCTTCATAATTATGTCAATAAATCTGTCTAATCGACAGCGTAAAACACGCATTGAGTGACAGCAATATGGCTCCGTTTGAATCCTTCGGGAATGGAACCCTAAAAACACGACTGCTCAAGAAGCGAACTAAAAAGAAGTAAACAAGAAGAAAACCATGCTGTGTAGTCAGAGGATACATAATAGTTTTGGTCAGTCAGCTCGCGATGTACCGTACCCGAAGAGTACCATACTAGGGGTTTGGGCGCCATATTGTGGACCCCACAATATCCGCCATTTTGTTTATTTTTTTCAAACACCTATCTAAGGACACTTGGGTTCTTAATTCAGGCAGTCCGTGTGATGAAATATTGGTCACCGGCTCAACGCCTACAGACATTGCAGTTTGATACTGATATCGTGGTATGGCAAGGTATATAAATAAAGTACTCAGGTACAACCGATGCCTGGTACATAGCAATATGACACACCATCTATTGTCATTTTCCTCGCTTTCCGTCGCTTACAAACAGACGTTTACGGTAACAATGTCACTTGTTATGATTTACAAGCAGATATTTACCTACGTACGACTGGGTCATTGTACCATTTGATCTGGAGATAAAAATATCAACGCAGAAAGGAGAACGAAATGGCAGATTTTCTTGTGGCCTCAGTGTTCCCCTAACTATTTCCAGAGCGAAATTAAAAGATTGTGTACCTGATCATCATCGTCTTCCTGCCTTTGCTCTATGCTACTTGGGGTCGGAGGAACACGATTTATTCCTCCATTCTGTCCTGGCAACTGTTAACTAAATGTAATTGAAAATTATACCTAATAATTCATTTTTATTTGTTCCACTGTGTTTGTTCAACATTGCTCATACAATTCACAGAAGCGTGATAAATCATTTGCACTCAAGTGAAAAGTTATTAAGTTCACTTGCTATTATTTTATTTAAACAATAACTAGTAGCACAGCTGTCTTGCTGATATTATTAATACAAATGACTCACAATTGTTATTTTTTAGGTCAAAAGGTGAAACACCGCCGAAGAATTTATGTATATGCCGATTACAGATCGTTAACACTATTTTAACTCTTGAAGACTTAATCACGTATTCACCAATCACTACGCTTGCCGAAAGGTGGTTGATTATATTTTATAGTAAGTTTGATAAATTGTGTAAGTTTCTTTAGTGTATTGTTTGAGTGTGGCATGGCATACAACTAGGGTTGCCAGGTGTTCGGGATTCGTCTGGATTCGCCCGACATTCATAAAATCAAATAGTTTATATCAAATAGACTGTAAAGGCACTTTTGAATCATCAAACATAAAAAAGGGTGACTCTAATTGCAAATTCGCAAACGCCAGGAGGTCTCAATGGAAAAGAGTTTGCAAGAAACTCCACGGACTCTCTTTTCCATCAGTTTTAATTAAAAGTATTTAGTGACATTCTTGTTGAAAAAATACATATATGTGAGAACGAAAAGACGTGCACGTAAAAGCGTCTAGACTCTAGGGTAACAAAAAATTAAAAATACAATAAGAGGCCGAGGCATCTAAGGTAGAAGAAAACTAGAGAAAAGAAATAAAAAGTATTTAATTGCCACAAAACGACATACAAACATTACATTACAAGAACAGTGGTAGAAGATGTATGACCAATCCCAACTGATGGCGCCCGTTCACGAACATGACGCATGGATCGGCACCACTCAGCTCAACCATAATGAAGGGAACCGAATGGTCCAACACATGTGCCACCCTCAGAGAGACATTAGAGAGAGCATTTTAAAGGACTTCCTACAAAACACAAAATCTCCAGACAAAAAAGGTCTCGGAAAGTATTATTTCAGATCATTTGTGTCAATTCCTGTAGGTAAGCAATGATTACTGTGAAAGGGGGTTTAGTTTGCTAAATAATTTATATACCCAAGAGAGAAATTGTATAGCATAGTTACTAATCATTAATTAGACTGAACTCTGAAGTAAATTGTTTTAACATTGAGTCTTTTCCCAATACCTACTAAAGGATCTAACATGGTGTATTCAGTAAAGCCCAATGCCAAATACATACAAATTAAGTGAATTTTATTAACTATATTTATTTTGAATATTTATTTCGCCAGACAATAACCTCAAAATGCCAAATTTTTTTTATTTTTGTCCAGGTATTTTGGTCTTTGAACCCGCACCGTACCCGAGTGGTGAAGCCTACTCTCTCTCACAGAGAGAAACCCTGTGTTCCAGCATTCACACATAATCGCACGCCTTTTTCCCACAGGGCAGGTAGGAACTACAGAACGCCACCTGCTATGATCCTAACATACATGTTTTGTTTAGTATACGTTCATACTGGACATCTGGTCATGCACGCACGCCCGCGCCTTTTGTAAGTAGGTACCTACTACACACCGGGCCTTTCTGCAGAACAGTGTCCTTCTGCGCTACCAAGGCGAGATAGCGCAGTTATGTGGGACTCTAACCCTCTACGAGTAAAACTCCACGGGGACCTCCTGTGCCGCTTATGGAGGGAACACGGGCACGCGTTAGCACTCGTCTGTGAACCCGCCGCGGCTGTCCGTCACCGGATCCTCCTCTGGGGATCACCGGCGCACCAAAACACATTGCGCGCCCTGTCCAACACAGGGACCAAACCAGCACATGGGCGCAAGACGACCCCCTGTGATGGGTCAGGTCAGTGGCTCCGCCGCATACCACTTTTCAGCCGCAAGGGATAGGGAGAGTGGCCAACGCTATACCGACACTCCTCCTCCCCAGCGGCTCTACGGCGCCCGCGATCGGACGGTTGCGACCCCGTCCAGGCCACGAATGGAAGGGAGAGCGACGCACCGCAATACCGGCACTCCTCTCCCACCGCATCCTCCAACCCTCTGGGGCTCCTACAGCTAACCTAACCCTGAACCGTGCTTATTTCCGGATTCGTAATTTATGTCTAGGGCACAGCTAGATAAAGTCGAAGGGAAGTGATAATTAGTATTCTAATTTAGTATTAGAATACTAGCTACCTAGATGAATTCGAGGGCCACATGTCATTAGTCATGAAGTGAATATAATTAATTCAAAGCGTTTAAAAACGTTTTCACCAACATCTGCCTATCCTTTTCCTCACTCAACGTATCGGATATAGCTGAATATCAGTATTTTTATCCCCCGACGGAAAAAGAGGGGTGTTATAAGTTTTACGTGTGTTGCTGTGTATCTGTGTGTCTGTCTGTAGCATCATAACTCCCAAACGGATGAACCGATTTTGATTTAGTATTTTTTATTGTTAAAAGGTAACTTTGTCGAGAATATTCTTAGCTACGTTTGATTAAAATCGGTTCAGCCGTTCATAAGCTATCTGATATTTTACTCTTTTAATCGGGGTTTTTTTGCAAGATATAGTGTCATAATTACGTGTTTCGATAGATTGTCGATTGAAGCGTGTCTACTACTAGTTGCATTTTTTACTAGGTATATAATTGTGTAGTTTAAAAAGCATAAAATAAAAATTAAATTTAAAAAGGTTTTCGTGTCGGGGGCGACACAAAAACCTCTAAAAAGCAAAAAATAAGCCTTGTTCATAAATAAAATAAACTGATGTTGGCGGTTCCCCGACGCTTATTTTTGCTTTTAGAGGTTTTGTTGGGGGGTTTTAATTTTTTTATTAAATTTTTATTTCATGCTTTTTTACAAGCAGCAACTGCGTATCTGACCTCCACAAACCAGTAACTGGATAACATGAAATAACGAAATTCCATGGCAATGGCAATACTGATTGTCACGTATGTAGTAAATTTAAGGTCTATCCACACATATCAGGGCCGTGCCCGAGACGTGGACGTCTATTTATTTTATTCTGTTTTTAGTATTTGTTGTTTTACCGGCAACAGAAATACATCATGTGTGAAAATTTCCAACTGTCTAGCTATCACGGTTCATGAGATACAGCCTGGTGATAGACGGACAGAGAGACAGATAGACAGACAGACGGATCGTAGAGTCTTAGTCCCGTTTTTACCCTTTGGGTACGGAACCCTAAAAAGTAAAAAAATCTTTATATTTAATACTACATACAGTAAACTTTTATGTTAGGTAGCCTTAATACGAAAATAACATGCTAACAATGTATAATTAAATTAATGTTCCCTAACATAAATAATTCATATTTAAATATATCTTAGTAATTAGTTACACAAGTGCAACTTATAAACAGCTGCTAAGTTATTCTAAGAACAATGACTAATACTTATTTTACATAATTATGTTTTATCATGGGATGGGACCTCATCATCTAGTTTAAAAATATATGATAGATGTGTAAAAGTGTTTGTACAAACCAACTTGCAGAAATAAAATCATTTATCATTATCATTTATGTATGTAAGTATATGCATAAATTAATAATTGAAAGCGACTGTTATCGCTTTACGAGTAACATCAGATGTTTTTAAATAACTCTTAAAACTGCTAAATTCAAGCACACATTTATTTATTAAATTATTTATTTATATTTTAGGGGCCACCCATAAATTAAATGAGGAGTTTAGGAGGGAAGGGGAGTCTCGGCAAGTGTTGCAAAAGGACTAGTTCTCAAAAAGCCTAATTCTCTGAATGGCCAATTATCTAAAAGCCTAATTCTCTGAATGACCAATGCTCTTAATAGCTGATTATCAAAATGGCACATTTTCTACAATTGTGTATATTCTTATAAATAAAAGATTTCTTAATATAATTATGTATTTGTTTTGAAATTGTAAGATTTTATAATGCATAAGAATAAATACTAATAGTGTTGTTTCAGACAAAAATAAGCCAATTTTAAGTTATACCTGGCACTTTAGTTTTTTTTCTAAGTTAAGACTTATCAAAGCCATTTTGGAAGCTGAGAAGAGAGAGTTGTGCCGACCCCAAGCTTAAAGTTATGTATAATAGTGGTATAATAGGTGCAAGGTAGGACTGCAAGGCATTCATAATTCTCACTCTGAAAGAAGACCTATCACCCGGCTGTGGCAATATTGCTGAATATGTATCCAATCAAGCTAATCACACTAATATAATAAGGGCGAAAGTTTGTGAGTGTGTTTGTTACGCTTTCACGCAAGAGCACAGAGATAGATTATAGTTTGGAATAGCACATAGAGATAGATTATAGTTTGGAATAGCACATAGGATAATTTTATCCCAGGAATATGTTCTCTTGGGCTAATTTTCGACAAACACCGTTGGCAGAAGCTAGTCAATTAATAAATTCAGCCTGTTGCAGTTCACTGACATCGGCCCATTATTAACTTGCCTCCACAAGTTCCTAGATAAAAAAAATAACATGGAAAAAGGATGTCTGTATGTATACATAAAAAACGTTAACTTACCAGGTGTAGAAAGGTTCTTTCAGCTCCGCATAAGGGATGTTTAACAAACCCTTCACAGTGTAAACAGGACTCCATTGCGGTGGAGAATCTAGAAATTAATTAAATAGTTTTGATATCTGTCACAATCATTTTATTAAAAAAGAAAAAAAAAAATTTTTTTTTTCTTCTTTATAGCCAATGTTTTTTTTTTAAAAACATTGCCAATGTTTTTTTTTTTGCTCAGGAGAAGTGTACGAATACTTATAACCCATCAGCCTTTAAAGCTAGTTATCAGGTATGATCTGGACATGCTCGTTCGACTTAAACCTCAGACATTGCATTCCATCAGCTGAGATTAGGATAAAGAGATGGCTCATCACAAAATAAAAAGTTCTCTCTTGAGCTTTTTTAAAATTAATCTGTTTTATATTAAGTATAAAAGCAAGAGTTATGTTTACAAATAAATTAGGTTCTCTATCAGTAAACCGTAAAAGTCACCGAAAGATAAGCACATAAAAACAGTTCAGGTCATATTATGCCATTCGTTTTTATTTTTCCAAGGCAATTTCCATATTCAAATTACATGAGCATGAAGATTAAAAAAAAGCATAACATGATATTCAAAAAGTTTTGTGAATAAAAAAATGGAGGTAGTCTATTACTAAAAGATGATGAAAAAGCAAAAAAAACTTTGGTTGTATTTAAAAGGATGTGTAGGTTGAACTTGAACCGATTTGTATATAAACTAATTACATTGTCCTGTTAATAAATAAAGACGCAAATACCGTTATCACTATCAAGAATATTCTAAATAATTATTAATTACATACCCTTATCAACATGTCCAACGGCCGAGCTGACGAGGACGCAGAATATCGGCAAAACGAACATCGCTGATGACCACTCAGGACCGTAGCCCTAGGCAGAATGACGAATGACGATACGATTCATAAAATAATTGTTGCAAGCTAGCGAAAAACTCGCAACTCTTAAAATAATGTTAAGCGAGCATATGTATACACGATATTTTTTTATCTATTTCATATGTAAATGTAAATATAACTGCAATTCCGTACTATAAAATTATGTAGTATTTTGAAAATTACTTTAAGGATTTTCGTAAAAACAAGGTAGATTCTAAACAGATTGACTTAATTCTTGGTAATTTTATCGCTCGTTATTTTTGTTTTAATGTATGCTAATATGCTTACCAATTTCTTATTATTCTGCTGCTTTTCTCATAAACTCTAATGAGCCAGAATGTATTTTATCAGGAAATACGGTGACAGAATACGGTACACTTCTTTTGTTGTTGTTAAAACTCAATCAAACCGTGTACCTACCTATTGAATAAAATTGAATTTATAGAGTGATAAAGTCAAGATGGTAAACGCATACAAACAGCTCGTTTATCTAACAATAAAACGCAAATGAGTAGCAAAATGGGTTTAAAGTATAAATAAGTGGACTGCAGCAAAATTATTGTAAAAATTATTGTATTTCACTGATATAATCAGTGAAGTAAAATTTCCTTGATTTTTTTACTAACTTTAAATTCAGAACAAAATTCCAAAAAATAGAAACAAAACGCTGCGGGACTGCGGGTTGACTTTCGTCATGCCCATGTCATTGATGTCAATGTCAAATAGATTTTGACATTGACAAGTTGATTAGTTGACATTTTCAAAACAAATCAATTCGGGAATTTGATGGGAATTTGTAATTGTGAGAGTGGTGATAATTTTGTCAATAATGTGCTAAATATTCAATAAAATTTGAAATAAGTATCCTTAATAAGTCATAAACGTAATCATAACTATTTCATATTGGTGTCTTGCTATATGAACAATCGATAAAAGTGCGGTGTGTTATTAGAAATTGACCGTATTAAGCGAGAAAACAGAGCCATTCAATCTTCAAAGATGCATAGGAAACCTCCAATTTCCTTCGGAAAAATCAAGTTTAACATCCCCAAAACAGGCGATAACAGTAATAAAAATGAAGCAAACACGTCCGGTTTCGGCACTTTTGGACGAACACCGATTCAAGAACACAAGGAAATCGAAGAAATTGCTGATGATTTGGAAAATCAACACGTGCAGCAAGTCATGGGCATCAGAAACTTCGGTAAGAAAGCTAAAAACTTTGACCTTGACCAATTGGTAGAGCAGGCAAAGATAAACGCGCAGGAAGCCAACAAAAAGAGGTTAGAAGCTGAGGCCGCTATGCCGAAAGAACCAGAGACAAAAAAGAATGAAGAAAGTGATGATGAAGTGATTGGCCCACTACCCCCTGGGTCGTCAAAAGAGGATGAAGATGAGATTGGTCCACCAATCCCTCTAGGACTGCTGACTAAAGATGATAAGACTAAGAAGAGTAAGGATGATGGTGAAGACAGCTATGATGAATTGAGTGGGTCAGAGGATGAGGAGGATCTGCCTGTGGAGAAGAGGATTCCTAATAGTCATGAGGTGAGATTCCAATTTCAATATTTTATACTCATGCTGTTAGTTGGTTAAAAGAAAATACTCATTTTTTTCCCATGGTGGAAGATACACCAATCAATAATTAAATACTGGTATAGTAGTCACAGCAGATCTTTGTGTCTCTGAAGATGGCTCTACGAACCATTGCGCAAGAAACAGTTTGTCATCAAGTATACTGCATAGAAGTAAGTGTGAAAGAGGCAATTATACTGTTATACAGTTAACTGCACAACTTTTTGTGGCCAACTTCAGAGACACAAAGATCTGCTGTGACTAGTATACTCAGCTGAATCTGATTAGACTAGGTAGATTTTGCTTTCTTTTACACTATTAAATTGGGTAACTGTATTAGCATTTAGCTGTATGCATTACTACAATTATAACAGAAAGTCCTCCCGCTGTATCTGTCTGACTGTGATTCATGATTAAGGTTTTTTTGGCAGAAATATGACAATTATAGTTCTATTTCAATGATACTTGAAAAAGTCAGAAAAAATCATATATCGGTATGATATTTTCTGACTTTTTCAAGTATCAGGGGAGCGAGATATTGGCAGAATTACAGACAAAATCGTTTAAAACCACTGTTAAAATGCCGTTGTTATATAGTGTGGACCAAAATAAAGTGTGCATAAGTCTATGGTCGTGGGTCAATTATTAATTTGTTCCCAACAAAATTAAAACGTTTTTTATCTGTATGAACGGTACACTTTTATATGTATTATTTTATTTGGTTGTATATTCAGATTATGTGGTACTATGAAGTCAGCAACAAGAAAGTCATGTCTTTCGGGGCACGGTTGGCGCGGTGGTTGAGCGATTGACTGCTGCGCTGCGTGTCGCGGGTTCGATTCCCGCACGGAGCAATTATTTGTATGATCTACAATTAGTTGTTCCAGCTCTGGGTGTTTGTGTATGTGAGTTTATATGTTTGTTAACGCACCCACGATACAGGAGAAATTCCTAGTGTGGGGCAACGATTTAAAAAAAAAATAAAATAAAAAAAAATGTCGCGCCTTTAAACTATGTCACATGGTTGTCGCATGCTAGCATTTAAGACAAATTGTAAGACATGACATATTTTATCATATCTTGTCAAAAACATCTTGAGTACACCCATGCTAGCCCCGCTGACTTAATAACGGATGAAAGATCCTAAGATGACCCACTGACCGAAAATATTTTCTGTTAAGAATTTGTAGTTCAATGTAAAAAAAATGAGATAAAAAATTCTTTTCATAAATTCATGTTGGGATGCTGCTATTTTTTGCGTAGGACACCGTTTTCGAGAAACCATTTTGGAAATAGAGAGTGTTTTATGCAAAATAAAATAAAATTCGGAGGCCCATAATTCGGAAACAGTGCGTCGTAGGGCTATGCTTCTCAGAATTAATGCTTTTTTTTTCTAGCTTCTATTATATAACTGCACAGTGCATGTGTGAGTATTTTTATTACTTTATGCCTGTACGTAGTATAGTGTGTAGTGCTATTCTGGGTGCATTGTCCTCACATATATGAATTTATTAATGAATGTACTTATATGTAACTAAATATTGTAAAAAAAACTTTTTTTTAAAAAAGAGTAAGTATGGAGTTTCTTGTGCATTCTTCTCCATAACAAGCTACTTTCCGAATGCACGGTAGAATCAACTTTTATAACTTGTAAATTTTAATGTACCTAACGTTCAAAAGTGCCGCTTGGTGGCCTACTTGAAATAAAATATCTTTGTCTTTGTCTTTGAGAACCTAAATGGTTTTTATGGTCAAGGTTAACCCGAAACTGCAATAAAATTGGAAAATGCCCGAAAAATAAAAAAATAAACGTCAAGAAGTTATGCCACAAGTCAAGAAAATATCTCACGCCGCCGTGCTAGCATTTAAGACAAAATGGCTTTATCGCCCAAACTGTGATAAAAAGTGTGACTTAAGCCATGTCACAGTAGGCTTTGCTCGCCGGGCTGGATTTCAAACTGCACCCATGACTTACTTTGACTTAATGTCCTATAACCCCTAGATGGGCCAGAGGGCGTCCATAGATGTCCTCCAACGCGATCGGTCTTGAGCTTCACGCTTCACCTCGCTCCATGACATTCCGATGCTCGTCGCTTCTGCCAACACGGTGCGACGCCAGGTTTGACGGGGACGGCCACGCTTTCTTTTCCCTTGGGGATTCCAGTCCAAAGCTTGCTTGGGTATGTGGTCGGGAACCCTACGGAGCGTGTGGCCAATCCATCTCCACTTGCGACGCTTGATCTGGCGGTCGATCGGGCTCTCGTGGCATTTCTCCAACAGCTCTACATTGGAGATGGTCTCGGGCCAGTAAATTCCGAGAATGCGACGAAGACAGCGGTTGACGAAGACTTGTATTTGGCGTGAGATGTCCTTTGTGACCTTCCACGTTTCGCACCCGTAGGAGCAGCACGGATTTGACATTGGACCCGAAGATTTTGAGTTTAATCCTTCGGGTCAGTTTCCGCGATTGCCAAACAGGTCTCAGCAGCGCGAAGGTTGCTCGGGCTTTGGCGATCCGTGAAGCGATGTCCTCTTCACTACCCCCAGTCTCTGACACGACACCCCCGAGGTAAGTAAATTTGTGGACGCGTTCAATCAGTGCCAATCAGCAACGGTGAGTGGTTCTTCACACCAGATCTCATTTCTTGGGTCTGCCGGATGTTTATTTTGAGCCCCGTTTTTGCCGCTTCCTGACGTAGATCGTTTAGCTTTGCTTGCACATCGGCGTGGGTATGACTCAGCAGGCATAGATCATCGGCGTAATCCAAGTCTTCCAGTGGGTTGGATAATCTCCACTCTATGCCGCGGCGCCTGTTATCATAGATGCGAAGCATAATTCCATCAAGAAAGACTAGGAAGAGGAGCGGCGACAGGAGGCAGCCTTGGCGGACACCCGCATGCACTGTTATGTCATCCGATATGAGGCCGTTATGAGTAACCTTACAGGAGTATTTCTTGTAAATACTCTGCTACAGACGGACTATTTTCGGCGGCACTCCAATGTCCAGTAGGCGGGACCAGATACTAGACCACTTCAGCGTATCAAAGGCCTTTTCGAAGTCTACAAAGGTTGGATAAATCTCCTTCTGCCATTCTGATGCCTGTTCCAGTATGATACGGAGAGTGTTGATCTGGTCCGTACAGGAGCGGTTCGAGCGGAAACCAGCCTGCTCCTTGCGTAGAAGAGGATCCACGGCCTTCGACATGGACATTAGACATCTAGGATGATCTTGCAAAAAACTCTAGAGGGAATCGAGAGCAACGTTATACCTCTCCAGTTATCGCACTGGCTAAGATCACCTTTCTTAGGAACAGTTATAAGAAGACCTTTGTTCCATTCGTGCGGGAGTTCTTCGGCGATCCAGTACTTTTCAATGAGCGGTGTCAGGACGTCGACTGCGGTGGGTAAGTCGGCTTGTAGCATTTCCGCAGTTATCAGGTCGAGTCCTGGTGCTTTGCCTGTCTTCAAAAAGCGGGCTACCTCCGCAACTTCAGAGGCTGACGGTGGTTCCGTGTTAATGCTGAGGAGCTGGGATGGTGGGGACCTGACTTGCAGCGCGTCAGGCGTCCATGTAGCTGACAAACGGAAGACCTCTTCAAAGTGTTCACGCCAGCGAAGTAGCTGCCCTTCTGATGTCACAATGAGCTGACCATCTTTGGACTTTAGCGGCTTCTTCTTCGACTTGCTGTTACCTGCCAAGGTTTTGGTAGCATTGTACAACTCTTTCAAGTTGCCGGAGTTTGCAGCTAGTTGAGCACGATCAGCAATACCATCAGCCCACCGTCTCCTATCTTTGCGGGTACTGCGATAGATTTCCTTGCGTTTGTGACGGTACTGCGTGTTAAGGTCTGCTCGTATGACGTCGTTATGGGTCTCAAGCAGTCTCAGATTTAGATTCCTTCTATCTTCGATCAGGTTCCACGTGCTTTGTGACATCCAGTCCTCCCGAGGGTGAGTTGATTTGTGCCCTAGAACGACGGAGTTGGTCTCTGTATAGGCCACTTTGATGCGGTTCCACTCCTCGTCTAATGAGTCCGTAGCAGCATCGAGTACAGAAAAGCGATTGCGCAATTCCAACTGAAAACTTTTACGCGTGTCTGAGTCGCGCAGTTTGCTCACCTCGAACCTTCTTCCAATCATGCCAGGTCCTCCAGCCGCAGGGGCTACTGCAACCTTGAGCCGGACTTCAGCAACTACCAGATGGTGGTCGCTATCAATATCGGCGCCCCTGCGGTTGCGGACATCGAGCAGTGAAGACCGCCATTAGGAACTAATGGCGAGGTGGTCAATTTGGTTCTTAGTGACCCCATCGGGTGAGTTCCACGTGTACTTATGGTGGTCGCCATGAATGAATAATGTTCCTCCGATGGTAAGGTCGTGGTTCTGACAAAACTCGATAAATCGCTCCCCATTCTCGTTGCACACTCCAAGTCCCTGTGTACCCATATGCCGCTCGCGGTTAGTGTTAACACTCCCAACCTTTGCATTCAGGTCTCCCATGACGATGTCTTGTTTTTTTATGCTCCTAATGGTGGCGTTGAGGGCATTGTAGAAGTCGCCCTTGGTATCCTCTGTTGATGCATTGGTTGGGGCGTAGCACTGGATAATGGAGATCTTCCGGGCTCTTGAGTTGAAACGGGCACACATGATCCGGTCTGAGATCGGTTTCCAGTCCAAGAGTCGCGCACATCTTCCTCACTTTCTTTACCTGAATACAGCAAAGTCAAGCCCTCAGACGTTCTCAGCTCACCAAAACCGTTTCTCCTCACTTCGCTTAGACCGAGTATCTGCAGGTTGTAGCTAAGCATTACTGCTTCTGCTTGTGATAGTCGGCTGTCATCGCTAAGCGTGCGTACGTTCCAATAACCAATTCGTGTCCGTTTTTTCATGCAAAAAATCGTCGGTAAAAGATCGGTCCGGTTTCTTTCTGTTTCGGTTTCAGGAATCAATTATTGTCGGGCAAGCGGGTGATTAGCGCACTGTGCCTTAATCCGATAGCGGGGCTGCAACCTTAGAGCCTTCGGATGTGCTCGGTTTTATTTCGGGTATCCTCCCTAGTGAGACGATTCTGCTTTAAGGCGCAGAATATTCGCCGGCAGACGCGCGGCGGCGCGGTTGCAGCAGGTCCCAGGGAGAACGACGGGGACGTGGATGACTCGGACTGGCTAGGGCTCTGCTTTATACGGTACTCCGTCACGAGTACAGCAGAAGGTATTTTTGGCATTTTATAGGTAATGCTGTTCTCACCAACAGCGATTTCCACCAAAACATACCCTAGCTTCTCTCCCCTGCAACTGCACCCATATAAGCTTTAAATTGTGCAGGAGATTAAACCAAATGATTTCAGTTCTAATGTAGATAAATATCTTAATACTTTTATGGTATTGGAAAACCTAGTTAGAAAATACCCAGATAGTGACATTATAATATTAGGCGATTTTAATTTGAATTCTTGCAATCAACATGTCAAAATGGAGTTGGCTCATTTAGTTGCATTTTGTAAATTGACGAAGTATAACACAATCAAAAATAAACACGGTAATATGCTGGATCTGGTTTTGAGCAGCCTATGTAGTGACTATTTGCTTATCAGAGGGAATACAGAGCCTCTGGTGCCGGAGGACGCGCATCACCCTGCACTCGGAGTGACGCCCAGTGTGCCCCGACCGGCGGGGACGCCGCGCGCGCTTACACCTTGCTTGCTGCCACCGCCCGCACTATCGTTGCATGACTCACCACCTCAGTGGAATTTTAGAAAAGCTGATTTTAAGCAATTATATCAAACTATTGCGGAGATAACATGGGATGAGGTCCTAGAAACAAATGACGTTGACAGAGCCGTAGATGTCTTTTACCAAAAATTACATGATTGCATGCATTGCCATGTTCCTGTGAAGTTTAGCTCGAGGTACCAATATCCAACATGATACACTCCTGACGTAATTCAAAATATACAGATGAAGTACGCCTACCTAAAAAAGTCTAGGGAAGTATTAAACAGTAAGTACTACATATCTATGTTCAAATTTTATAGGCAACATGTTAAAACTTCAATAAAGCTTGCTTATGATAACTACATCAAGCGAGCAGAGATGGATATAAGGAGGGACCCGAAAAGTTTATGGTCTTTTATTAGGGAACAGCGCTCAACTAGACATAGCTGTCCAGAGTACCAATATGAGGATAAAATGGTGACTGGTTTAGACGCCGTAAATGCTTCCGCAAAGTATTTTCAATCAGTTTTACCAGATAAGTCCTTACTGTCTCACGAAATATCTGAGCGAGGGGAGTCCGTTGTATCATCATCCCGCATTGCGCTGGACAGCATAAGCAGTAAAGATCTGCTGCAAGCTGTCAAGCGCTTGAAGCCCCATTCAGCCACCGGGCCAGATGGTATTCCCCCGTTTTTGTGATAGACTGCATAACGGCTTTTAAGGTACCCTTATTATTTATTTTTAATCTTACTCGTGTGACTCCCATACACAAGGATGGCTCAAGGTCTCACATCTCAAACTTAGGCCTATTGCTGTCCTATCGGCCTTCGGCAAGTTATTCGAGTCTATATTGAACCGACACATAAATATAAACGAAGTCGCTATAAACGGTTTTGACTATACCAGGCCCCTCAGAAAGTATTGCGAAAAAAAGTTTTTATATATGGGAGACTGGCCAGTTATAATGTTTTTCGAAAATATGATTATTTATAAGTAAAAATAAGTAAGTTCCAATTTCAAAATTTCCCTCCACATTTTTTGCGAGTTAATTCAAAGTATTGTGTCTCACTGAAATATGGATCTGCGCCGGGAACATTTTAGAGCTATGATTTTATACGATTTCAAGTGTCGCCTGAAACCGGATGAATCGTACGATAGACTTCAAATGGCATTCATGGATGAAGGCCCTTCCAAGGCAACCGTGTATCGTTGGTATAACGAATTCAAGCGCGGTCGACCAACTTTGGGGGATGACGAAAGAAGCGGTCGCCCTTTGACGGCTGTTACCGAAGAAAACGTGCTAGCAGTGAAAAATTTAATCCAAGACAATAGGCGAATTACATATCAGGAGATTCAACACATATTGAAGATTGGATCGGGAAGCGTTCACGAGATTCTACACAGCCATCTTCGCGTGAGGAGGATAGTATCACGCTGGGTGCCGCACAACCTCACCGATGCTCAGAAGCAGGCCCGGGTGGAATGGTGCCGTGATATGCTTAACAAATTTGAAGCAGGCTCGTCTCGGCGTGTTTACGACATCGTTACAGGTGATGAGTCCTGGATTTATCAATACGACCCAGAAACCAAGCGCCAGTCGACTGTTTGGGTGTTTCAAAATGAGCCAACGCCTACCAAAGTGAAGCGATCTAGAAGCGGGGGTAAGATTTTGATCGCTAGCTTTTTTAATTTGACTGGCCACTTGGTATCAATTCCCTTACGGGATCAAAGAAGCATTAATGCCGAATGGTATACTACCAAATGTTTGCCAGAAGTTTTCTCTGTTATAAGCAACAAGCGACCAAACACAGGGCTCCGCGGGCTACTGCTCCACCACGACAATGCACCTGCGCACACCGCACTCAAAACGAGGGACTTCCTGGACAGCACGCCAGTCAAACTCCTGGGTCACCCTCCTTACAGCCCTGATCTAGCACCGTGTGACTTCTTTTTATTCCCAAAAATAAAAAATCAGCTCAAAGGGATACAATTTTCGTCGCCGGAAGATGCGCTGGCTGCGTTCGAGCAGGCTGTAAACGAGGTGTCTGCGGCGGACTGGAAAAAGTGTTTTGAAAACTGGTTTAGGCGCATGAATCTTTGTATAGAGGCTGGTGGAAAGTACTTTGAAAAGATTTAATAAAAATATATGTACGTATAGAACAATTTTTTTTAGTTTCGCAAAACTTTCTGAGTGTCCCACGTATATGAAAATAATGTATTACAGAATTATTCCTGGTTTGCTACCTGTGCGAAACCGGGTCGAGTTACTATTGACTGTAATAAATAAAACTCCTTGCTAAATTATAACAATAAACAATTCCTGTCTAGGTGGAGATGGTGCATGGCACCAAAGCTGTGGTGGCGTTAGCAGTCGACCCTTCAGGAGCTCGTCTGGCAACGGGATCAATAGATTATGATGTCTCCTTCTGGGATTTTGCTGGTAAGTTAAACATTTTACCTATTTGAATCTATGGAATGAAACTGCCATGGCTCCTAAATTAGAACTTTGAAAACTGAAACTATGAAGATGAATAACCCAATCTGGCACACAGGGTCTTCAACAATTGTCTGGGGAAATACAATTACTTATTTCCATCGAAATTTTATCATTTTAGCTTTGCCTCTAAGTCTGTGTTAGTATCTGGTAGAACAACAATAAATCATTGGTGGTTTCTTAAATATATTTTTTTTCTCAGGTATGGACTCATCAATGCGTTCATTCCGCACCTTACAACCTTGCGAGAACCACCCTATCAAAGCCCTGCAGTACTCCACAACGGGAGACTCCATCCTAGTAGTCAGTGGTGCTGCTCAGGCTAAGGTGCTGGATAGGGACGGCTTTGAGGTGCTCGAGTGTGTGAAGGGAGACCAGTATATTAACGATATGGCTAAGTAAGTAATGTTTTTCTGGATTTTTAAGCTGCTCAAATATTTTAGAAGGAGCTAGCAATTTGTTTGTAGCTACATCTACGACAAATGAAACTAAAAATACACATAGCTGAAATTGATATTTGAGTTGGTGGCAATGGATTTAAATTACCTCGAATTATGAATTACTTCGCTTTCGCTCAACTTACTTTAAATTGTTTTACTTTTTTTCTTTGCCAGAGTAATTCTTTTGAGAAAACTTATGGTTAAGAATCTTTATTATTTTGTTTAAAGTGTGTAATTCTTCCTGCTAAGCAAGATAGGATCTTATAATTTGATTAAAAAGGTTTTCTGATAAAAATGGAATTTGGAAACCTTGATTATCTCGCAACTCAATTTATTTGATGTGAATTGTCGTGTCGTGCATAACATGCATTTTAATTTTGTAGTTATAAAAATCCAACTAATAGAATATTTTAATGAGAATAAATTCGTAGAGTTTGGAAAAAATTACTTCGTTTACGCGACCCATATCTGTAAGCGACCTTACGGATGACTCGACTCGATTCGATTTATAACACATCGATAAACAATTTTTGCAAATTGCAAGTACGCTCACATGGACTCAATTCGACCGATTTGCAAAGAAAATATATATGTGCGCGATATCGCCTATCGACTATAAGGTACTTGACTTCCTATTCCTTACTTAGATGTAGGCATCTAATCTATAACTCATTCTCTTACAGAACAAAAGGCCACACAGCAGCTCTCAACAGTGGATGCTGGCATCCTCAAGTTCGCGAAGAATTCATGACGTGCTCCCAAGACGGAACCCTTCGCCTCTGGCTCACAGAGAACCCTAAACAACACAAGGCCATCATCAAACCTAGGCAGCAAGGAGGTTTGAAAGCCAAACCAACTGCTTGCACCTTTTCAAGAGATGGCAACACTGTTGCATGCGGATGCTATGACGGTTCCATTCAAATGTGGGACCATAGAAAGAACTATGTGAATACCACAGCTTGTGTGAGGGACTGCCATCAAAAACAGACAGAAATCTGCAGCATATCATATTCCTACCTCGGCTCCTACTTAGCCAGCAGAGGAAACGATGACACAATGAAAATATGGGACTTACGGAACTTCAGAAAACCGTTACATGTTTTCGGGGACCTGTTCTCACGGTATGAGCAAACAGATTGCGCGTTCAGCCCAGATGATACTTTAATATTCACTGGAGAGTCTTTAAAGAAAGGACAGGATATAGGAAGGCTGATTTTCTATAATACGAAGACTTTTGAACAGACCACGCATATAGATGTCACCAAATCTCATGTGATAAAAAGCATATGGCATGCGAAATTAAACCAGCTTTTCGTTGGGTGCGGTAATGGCATCGTCAAATGCTACTTCGATCAGAAGAAGAGTTTGCGCGGTGCGAAGCTATGCATCGTCAAGACACACCGAAAGAAACATTCGGTAGAAGTTGTTAGTGCTCAGCAAATCATTACCCCTCATGCTCTACCTCTGTTCAGACAAGAGAAACTCAGAACTAGCAAGAAGAAGATGGAGAAGGATAGGCTAGACCCTGTCAAGTCCCACAGACCAGATCTCCCCATCACCTCCGGTCAGGGAGGAAGAGTAGCGGCTTCTGGCAGTACGCTTTCCTCTTTCGTCATCAGAAACTTAGGTCTAAGCAAGAGGGTAGATGATGAACAGGATCCAAGAGAGGCTATACTGAAGTATGCTAAAGATGCAGAAGAGAATCCGTTCTGGGTGGCTCCGGCTTATAAGAAGACCCAGCCGCAGGCTATATTTCAGAGTGGGACTGAGGAAGAAGGGCCTTCTGATCCTAAGAAGCCGAAGTCTTCATAGATAGAGTTTTGTCTTGTAGATCTTATTGCAGTGTAGTTCTGCTTAAACTGCAAAACTTCTATTTAATAGCGCCCAATAGGACTCCGCCCTTAATTCCATAATCCCTTAAAAAAATTGGGTATTCTATCTATTTCTATCCGAAGACCATATTATTTCAACCTATGTAGTATTTTCATAGATCATTAAATCACATTTTATTCTATACAGTTAAATTATTGATATATTTCTGATAGCCACTAGAATGCAATGGTAGAAAATAATAAGGGAATAAGAAAAGTGAGAGATTCTTAAAGAAATTGGAATAAAAGACCACATCACCGCTTAGAGACCACATCAGGTGAGATAGTGGTCAAGCGCGAGCCTATCTATAATATAGAAGATGAGATTATGGACTGTATAGGAATGGAGTAGAACTCCATTTAGCTGAGAAAGTTGATGGTAAAGGGATCAGTAGAATATGAGACTACCCTCCGGTTTCTGAAAGCTCAATTTCTTGTACATCTTATGTGATTTGTAACTACCCGACTGCGGGAGGGTAATGTTTTTCGAGCATATGTATGTATGTCCATTTCTATAGCACGCTCTACAGACCAAACGGCTTGACGGATTATGACATATGAAGTGTCGTTGGATACGTCTTAATTGTGGGAGTGACATAGGCTATATAATTTTTAAATATGGAGTCACATCTAAAAAAAGGGTGTGACACAATTTAATTTTTCTTTGTCAATGACCATAGGGTAGGTTCAGAAAAAAAAAAAAATTGTTCGTCTCAGTTAGATTACTTAAATATATTGGACACGTATTATTCTTTTGTCACGTTGACAAAAAATTACGACGATACAGTGCGTTGAAATTTCGCAAGACGTCACACCTTGGTACACTTTTTACTTAGAAGTGACGTCATAAGCTCGCACTCCTGAATTCGATGCGCTTTATCTTTTAATTTTTTATTGATTTGATAAAGCAAAAAAAATATGTGTCCAATATTTATTGATAGTGTAACTGACAGACTAAATAGAATTATTATTTTTACCCAGAAATTATACCTATTGTCAATGGAAGACTCATTTGAAATTATGAGTTTTGATTTTTAGGGTTCCGTACCCGAAGAGTCCAAATGAAGCCCTATTGGTGTCAATCACGTGTCCGTCTGTATGTCACACAGGTTTAACAGCCAAACAGTTGGAGATACAGTCCTCAAATTTTCACTGTATAAGCATCTTGTTGACCCACAGCCACAAAAATTTACATAAAATGTTTTTAAGGGGGTTTTTTTTTCCCATACCACATCGAATGGAATATCGTTAAACGCTGTATTTTTGGTTTTAAAAATATTGGAAAACGAAGGAATGAGAAGCCACGAAAGTCAGCTTTTTTTTTACAAAATTTTGTCCCGAAAAATTTTTTTAATTTCCCATTGACCTATGAACGTCAAATTTGCTGGTATTATTATTACGTATATTTTACTAACAAATGCGAATATATTGATAAATCAAATTTCTCTTTGATAATGCCTCATTTATCCTATTACAACCAACTTGTTATTGCGGTTTGGTACGGAACCCTAAAAGTGCGAAGTCAAACAGACCGACACGCACTTGGCCGGTTTTTAGGGTTCCTTACCCAAAGGATAAAAACGGGACCCTATTACTAAGACTCCACAGTCCGTCTGTCTGTCTGTCACCAGGCTGTATCTCATGATCCGTGATAGCTAGACAGTTGACATTTTCACAGATGATGTATATCTATTGCCGCTATAACAACAAATACTAAAAACAGAATAAAATAAATATTTAAGTGGGGTCGCATACAACTAACGATTCTTTTGCCGTTTTTTCGGTAATGGTACGGAACCCTTCGTGCGCGAGTCCCACTCGCACTTGGCCGGTTTTGTTAGATATCAATATACCTACCCTACACATGTGCGGAGTTCGCTTAGTAATTTAATTTGAAGTTTTCATTATCCCTTTTACTACCCGACTGCCAAGAAACGGTTATGTTTTTTACAGTCCGTTCAACTGATTTTAATTTCTATTCCGTAAACTTAAGGATGGCATAAAAAACCTGTTACGAGTACCAATACCAACTCTTTATTATAGCTTCCATTTAGCAAGTCATTAACGCAATTGAAAAATTAGTTGGACTGGTTGGTTCAAAAAGGGATTGTTTAATTTCTGATGTTATTTTAAATTTAGTATTATTGATTTGGCTTTCAGAAGACGAAGTTTTGTAAAGAGACTAGTATCTATATAAAGTACTTATTAGAATTTTCAAATTATCTTGATGTCTATGTGAAAATCGATGAAATAATAATACTTGTTGTATTTCATTATTGTTTTAGATATCTGTAAATATTATTTAACAAATAAAATTTTAATGATGAATCCTGTTTTTACTTCTTGTTTCAAGTAAAAAACTGATAAGATTAGAAACGTATCTATACACCTGTAGCCTTCTTGCGTTACATATAAATTCATGGAATCTGGCGCAAATTCTTAATTTTGACAAAATACGAACGGTATTAATTGCGTGTTTTGCGCGGTCGTGTAGACGGATTTATTTGAAACAAAGCAAACGCGGGCACCTTCTAAGTTACGCAATTAGGGTTTTACTTTATAAGCCCCATCTAAAATAAAGCGACACAAATCCGGACTCTAGGCTACTGAGAATTTCTAAGTGTTAGAACACATTGAGCCATAGCCGAAGTGAAGCGACGTGTCTTCCTAAAAATGTACGTAGCGACGTGTCTACCTAAAATGTACGTAGCGACGTGTATACCTTAAAATTTACGTAGTGACGTGTCTACCTAAAAATGTACGAAGCGACGTGTCTACCTAAAAATGTACGTAGCGACGTGTCTACCCAAAAATGTACGTAGAGACGTGTCTACCTAAAAATGTACGTAGCGACGTGTCTACCTAAAAATGTACGTAGCGACGTGTCTACCCAAAAATGTACGTAGCGACGTGTCTACCTAAAAATGTACGTAGCTACGTGTCTACCTAAAATGTACGTAGCTACGTGTCTGCCTAAAAATGTACGTAGCTACGTGTCTACCTAAAAATGTACGTAGCGACGTGTCTACCTCAAAATGTACGTAGCGACGTGTCTACCCAAAAATGTACGTAGAGACGTGTCTACCTAAAAATGTACGTAGCGACTAGCTACGTGTCTACCCAAAAATTTACGTAGAGACGTGTCTACCTAAAAATGTACGTAGCGACGTGTCTACCTAAAATGTACGTAGCTACGTGTCTACCTAAAAATGTACGTAGCTACGTGTCTACCTAAAATGTACGTAGCTACGTGTCTACCTAAAAATGTACGTAGCTACGTGTCTACCTAATACTGTACGTAGCATATTGCCCCTATACCGTCAACGTAAAGTTGAGTCGTAGCGACGGCGTCGAATTCTGAAGGATCTGCGCATCTTCGCGCGATTTCGTCTTTTTTTATCTTTATAGGATTATGTGCATTACATGGTGGAGAAAGGGCTCAATCTGCTATGTACTTTTTAGGCCGACGCGTTGCTTCGCTTCGACGTCTGATCAAATTTAACCCAAATCCCACGCTTAGTAGTCTCGTTTGTAAGCACTAGACCACCGCAGTAATATCGGATCATCCGTTTAGGAGCTATGACGTCACAGACAGACACACAGATACACATGTCAAACTTATAACGCCTCTTTCCGTCGGAGGTTAAATAAAACACTGGTAGGCATTCTTATCATGTTTTATTAACTTAGAGATAGCTAATCTACTTATAATTACGGACTAAGGTATTAAGGTACTATCGTGTTCACGCCTGCATCGCTATGCTCTCAAGCTCTTCGCGCCCCACCGTCTTCGTGATCGGAGATTTGACGGCATTCTGAAATTAAAGGTATTTCAAAAACAATTAATATCAGTGAGACAGATCTCGGTTTCAAATTAATACAAAAAAGTACCATCAGGTGAGTTAGTTATCAAACGCTACTTCCACCGCTTTAGTGCCGTAAAATGGTTACGTTTCTACAACATGCTCCTTAGGAAAGGCACGGGGTCATTTATTTGGTTCAAATAAATGACACTAGATGACGCGATATATAATAATAATAATAATAGATATGCATCGATTTGTGTAAAATTATCATTTTCTAGAATTGATCATAAAAATTGTATATTCTTGTTTAATAAACTTTCCTAAGCACAATTTCGGTTCGTGAATTTTCCGTAATTTTGAAGATTTTATTTTTATGTACTAATTTCAAAATCGTTATTCCTATCTAGCTCAATTTTTTTTTTTAATTATTCTCCTTTGTCGCATCGCTGACAAAGAGACAAATTGCGGGCGGCGCGGCGCGTGTAGGTACTAGCCGGCGCCGTTGGCCTCTATAGTGTACTTTAGGAAATCAGCTGATAGGTAGCGCTTTTATTTTCATTGTTGTTTGGTGAAAAAAGAGAATAAAAGTAGCTGTTTTTAATCAATAATAGGAATGCTTGATTTTTTTTTTGCGTCGGTGTCAGACATCCTGTATAGTAAAACCGCATTTAGCCAGTAACGTCACATAACAGACTTACTAATACTAATAAATGCCAAAATGTTAAATCGACCCCAGCAAATCACTCTTAGCAGTGGCTTCTCGATACCAGCACACTAATTGCCAACCCCCCCCCACCCTCCCCCCCGCTCCCTTACATTTTGACAACTCAACAGTATTGTCGAGTAGACGGAATTTTGAACATACGTAGCAATGAATGCAAGCAAAGCAGACGTGCGCGCATTCTTTGAAGTTACGCAATCAGGATGCTGTGCCTACATACCCAACAAGAAATTCGTGAATAAAACACTCAATAACACTTCTGGGAACCGAACCTGTTGCTACTTAGACCCTCGAGGCAGCTTGACTTCAAAGTTTTAATAAATCGAATAATAAAATGTCGTAGGAGAAGCAGTGCACTTACCAATTTCTTAGCTCTCTCGGTGAGTATGGAGAAGGCGAAGTGGTTGATGATGACGCCGGTCGGTAATGCAACTCCTTGGAACCTGTACAGCTGTTGGATGTCACTGTTTTCTGAGCCTGAAAAAATACGTAAATAATATATTATCATTTAAAATACGGCGAAACACTGAGTCGGCCTTGAAAGGCATAACGTTATTAGTGATGTCCATCAAAGAGGTCAAGTGTATAATACCAGCAAACGGCGAGCGTAAATTACCATATTTACGAAACGCATCAATGATAATGTTCAAGTCTTGCATGCTAGCATCTGCTGTAAACATCACTGTTCTTCCTAGCACTATTCCACTTTAGGCTTTCCTAATTTTAAGGCCCCAGAACAATCTATACCAGGTTGTCGGGTCGGGCAGGTTTTCTTTCAATAGGAATTACGTCATGTTTGTCCACCACCACTGACGCTCTTTAATAGCGTAGCTATTAGTAATCAGTTTCTGAAGCATAGATCTAAGTACATAAAAGTTCTTCGGTTTCAAATGTTGTACTGAACATAAACTGAAGATCATCCCAGATATCGGCGGCGGTTGCGCATGGAGAATTTAGGATCATTATTAGTTTGAAATCGTTGCGTTTCTGAATGACTTTTATAAAGTTTTAACTTACCTTCTAGTTTATGTATGGACACCACAGCTAACCTTCCGATCTGGCTGGTCGTGCTGATCATGGGTCCCTTCGAGATGTCTACGTGATTGCCCACTTTGTATAGCGTCACTTTACCTGTGAAATAAAATATAAAGATATAAATGGCTTGCCCCATTACTATAATAGTATTTACAATGCATGTCTTCGAAAAGAGCGTTTTCCAAGCAGCCAAACTGTGCGGAAAGTGTCACTTTTTTTACTAGTGCTTTTTACTTTCCTGTACTTTTTTAATTTTTAACTCCAACGTCAGCCCGCCGCATACAGTTTTTATTATTAATCTGTACTTATCTAGTTTAAAAAATTAGATAAGTACAGATTATCATTCATATAAAAGGTAAAATAAAACTAATACTTCATTTAAGGCGTCTTTAATTACTCTAGATTTAGATTTTGATCAATAAATTAATTTTAAATATTCATCAAATATGTTTGGCAGAATGAATATTTTGCTCGTGCCTTTTTGCGTTACGACGTGACAACTATTTGCACATGCGCAGTAGATATGCCCGAGGAACTATGAAATATTAGTTAATCTGTGGATATGCTGAGCGCCCTTGAATAAGCGCCATTTTATTAATTTATTGCTTGGTTCAGATATATTTTTTATTTCCTCGCACAATGCATAGTAAAATGTTGTATGATACACGTACGTAAGATGATTTCCGATGAGGGGATAAATCGTGTCGATTTATCCCCTCATCGGAAATCACCTACCTTCCGCACTTGTAGAATAAATAACTATTTTAAACCCCTATTTTTAAAAGGTGCCTGAAAAGAATTGAGAACCTCCTCCTTTTTGAAAAGTCGGTTACAAACAATATTCATAGATTTTTGACAAAAAAATTGGCTTCGCAGTTATACAAAAATTTCATAAAAATCTCCACTCACCATTATTCCTAGCAATACTAGGAATCTGCCGAGTCTTATGCTCATTCTCGATAAACATCTCCAGAGCCAACTCCTCGCTAACCTCCAGCCGCTCCAGGGGCTCGTTCTGGCGCACCAGCTTCACGTACTCCGCGCTCAGGGTCACCAGCTCCTGGGGGGTTGGCTTCCAGCCGTCCAGGGTCGGGAGGTCCACGTCATAGATAAAGGAGCCACTGCGGACTGATTATTGGGATGTTTAGATAGTGGGATAGATTATAAACATTTGTTTTTGGTTATCTTGCAAGTCTCAATGAGCAGATAAGTTGAAGGAGGATTTAGCTATTCCCCATCAGAAGCAACTTTCTTGATAGTAAGGCATCTCGCTACAAATTGTCCAGTTGAAGGATGTTGTGTGTTTTGAGTCTGCTGACACAATTATTATTTTTTTGTGTAGGGAAATCATTCAATGACTTCTTCCGCTCAGGGTTAAGCGGGAGGGTGTGTCAGACCATTACTGACTAAAACCCACCCGTGTTCCTTTAACGCAACCTGCTGACACAATCTGGTATTGCAATTTCAATAGCCCTTGAATATAGAAATCCGCTTTTCCAACTGCTAGCCTCAGAAATTGCCAGTCTGATGATCAAATAGAAATGACCCGAGGTATAGCCCAGTCAAAATAGCTGTTAGTTGTTGCTGCAATACCAATATAGTTCGAAACAGTCACTGGTATACTGCAAGAAGCAACAAGTAACTGGTAGTGGTAGGGACTCCCTTTTCCGCACTTAGACTCCCATTTGGTCCGTTGTGCGTGGGGGTTGTGCTGGCTAACATAGCCAGCCTAGCTCCGTCCAAAAGCACAAAAGCTTCCTGGGAGCTTCACAGGCTTCACGGAGCGACCTCACTGTTCCGAGGATTTCTTCCCGTTGTGATGCCACTGCCTCGCATTCCAGGATTACGTGGGCGGCTGATTCTTCGGCGTTAAAACAGCCCCTGCAAAGTGGGCTGTCCGTGGCGCCTATGTTAAATAAATCTTTGTTAAGAAGGGTGTGGCCCGTCATTGTCCCTATAATTATTTTAAGGTTATTTCTACTCAGGCTGAGGAGTTTTTTAGTTAGACGCGGGTGTACATTTGGCAAAGCCATTTTCGACTGTCTACAGTCTGTTGCCCGTGCCCATCTGTTATTGTGTAGTTCTGTTGATCTTTGGCGAATCCACGCACGAAATTGCGAGAAGGGCAAGGGGATAAGCGGGTACGGGCCCAGCACTGCCATCCCGGAGCCCCTCTTCGCAAGCTCGTCTGCGGCATCATTGCCAAGGGATCCACTGTGCCCCCTGATCCACTGGAGGGTGACTTGATTGGATTTCGATATACTCTCCAGGGCGTGGTGGCATTCAAAGATTAGATTGTTGTTGGTTAGTTTATTTCCTAAAGCCTTGAGCACAGCCAGACTATCAGATAGGAACCTGATACCATAGTTCTGGATGCCTAAGCGCTTTACAGTTTTTGCAGCTTGTGTTAAGGCGACACATTCACATTGAAATATTGAACTGTGTGTGCCGAGCGGTATGTGAAAGTTAATGTTGAGGTCAAGGTAGTGTACGCCAGCACCTGAGCCGTCTTTTGTTTTCGAGCCATCAGTGTAGATTCGTACTTCATTGGCTCCTGACTGATCCCTTTCTTCCTCTATTGTTTGTATGTTATAGGTTTTGTTGAACATGGGTTGTTTTTGAATTCTGTCACACGGGGCAGCGATGAGAGGTTGATACTCAATCGCCCGGTCCAGGATTATAGCGTGTGGACTGGTGAGGTTTTTGCCCCATATGCCTAGATGCATTAGCCTGATAGCGGCTAGCGCAGCCTCTTGCTGTATGTACAGGTCCAGGGGTGTTAATTGAAGGGCTATCTCCATGGCTGCTGTTGGGGTGGTTCTCATGCAGCCAGTGATAGCTGAACAGGCCTGTCGTTGGAACCGTTGGAGTCGGGTGATGGTGGTCGAGAGTTCTGTTCTCGTCCACCAGACCAGGGCGCCATAAGCCAACATTGGCCTGATCACCGCTGTGTATAGCCACAGAGTAATCTTTGGAGAGAGCCCCCACGTTTTTCCTATCATTTTTTTACACTGGTAGAGTGCAATTGTGCATTTGTTGAGTTTGTAGTCAAGATGCTTGTTCCAGAGCAATTTGCTATCAAGGATCACTCCCAAGTACTTGACCTCTTCTTTTAGTGTTAATTCTGTGTTAAAGAGTTTTGGGAGCCTATGTGGTCCTAAACTACGTTTGTTAGTGAACATTATTAGTTCCGTTTTTGCGTGGTTAACCGATAGTTCGTGCTTAGTGCACCATTTCTCGATTATTTTGAAGGCTCTTCTCATGAGATCACACAGGATACCTTCAAATTGCCCCGAAATTAGAATTGCTATGTCATCTGCGTATCCTACCGAGAAAAGACTGCTGGCGTTGAGCTCATTAATGACCAAATTCCACAGAAGTGGTGACAGCACCCCACCTTGTGGGCAGCCCCTACTCACGATTCCTCGTGTGGTGGTGTTCACAGTGAATTGAATAGCACGGTTTTTTAGCATGTTGTTAATCCATTCAACGAGCGTCGGTGCAACACCGTGTATGACGAGTGCTTGCCCGATGCTGGTGAAATTAGTTTTGTCAAAGGCACCTCCAATGTCAATGAAAGCGGCTAAGGTTGGATTTTTGTTTTTGAGTGCGCTTCCCACGCGTGAGACTACGCTGTGGAGTGCTGATTCTGTTGATTTGCCTGCGCAGTAGGCATGTTGGTTGGTGTGCAAAGGTTTATGTACCGAAATCTGGTTTCTGATCTTCCTGTCCCCCAGCCTCTCCAAAGTCTTCAAAAAGAACGAGGAGAGGCTAATGGGTCTAAAAGACTTAGGCTGGGTGTAGTCACCCTTACCTGGTTACAACAAGTAACTTATAGAATCAATTCATATCCATAAAATTTCCCCTCTGTAAATTTGAGCCAATTTTGTTCACCACTAACACATGATCAATCCCTTATATAATGACATTTCAATGATCTCCATCGCTTATGTAATAACACTTATCTAAGTTCACATTCACTTATGTAATTCTACTATTTGTAACATGATCTTACTGTCAGGTCCAGGGAAGCTGTGTAGCTTGACAGGCACTGTATCTTTGAAGGCGACAGTGGCACATGCCCCCAGCATGAAAGAGCATGTTCTCCAGAACGCCCTGTTGACTTGCTGCGGCTCGGCTACTGAGAAGTTTTGGAGCTGTTGAGAATGAGATGCAGGGTTTCAATCTCATGGAGAAAACCAACATAGATAAGGTTTTGTTCAAGTGCAATCTGTAATACAGGTTCTCAATACCTACGACAGGCATTACAAAGTTTCACAACCATTTGTTTAATGCCAAAAAAATATTATTATTTAAATGTAAGTGTTCAGAACTTTTCCTTTTAACAATAAAAATTTGGGTTGATGGTTAGTCTGTGGTAATTACAAGATTTGATTTAAAATCGTTATGGAATCTTTCAGATATTCTGAATTGAGATTAAAACTACTACTGTGTGTGTGTTTATTTATTTATATATGCACACACAAAACACATAACAGAGAAAATAAAGAATAGATAGAAAACCACAAAGTTAAGGTAATGCTTACAGGTAAATTTTTATAGCGAATACTCACTTCTAATGTACAGTTTTCTGTGAGTGGTCTGTGCATGTCCCAGTACACTGTGCTGTCAAGCAGGGCCAAGGCACTAGTGTCTGTGTGCCATTCACTTAGATCTGAAAATACAGTAAATATGTGTATTATGTGACCTAACAAACAATAGACATACATAGGCAATAATTAGAAATAAATTATTTGTTGATTGCCTGCCTCTGCAGTATTTGCCCAGATATGTTGGGGATGGCTTCTTGACTGGCTGGATGCAGCTGAGTAAAAGTATTTACATGGAGTGATTGCCTAACTAAGCTCTACCCAGTAACAGGTGCTTGATTATATTCAAACCAGTTTTAGCTCTTAAATATATTATTTTAGATTAAACATGTAAAACTTACGTCTAGCACAGTCATAAGGAGTTGAGATACCCTTGTTCATAATCAAAGTGCAATCATTTGGTACACCTTTGTACTGTATTTCGATTTTCTCGATTCTGCCAACTTTATCCAACTGCCGCTTCTTCTCTAACGTGAAAAGGTGATAACGACGATCGATAGCTTCCTGGGTGCTTAGAAATCCTAGAAAAAAAACGAATAAATCAATGTTTATTCGATCGTAAGAAAATAGTAAAACTTTGAATTACAATATGTCGGTTCTTACTAACTTGTTAATGGTAAGACTTTTGCGCAACTATTTTGTGTTATTTTTGTTGATAAACATAAAATTTGACGCCTCATTTTGAAAAATAAATGCTATATTTTTAACAATTATACTGTAGAAAAACTTTTAGGTTAACCGTAGAGGCGCAGATGATTATGACATGAGTTTGACAGTTGCGTTCCAGATTCCAGACGATTCTGTATTTTACATTTTAAGTATTAAGACATTTTTAACCGACTTTCCAAAAAGTTTCTATGTTCGACTGTATGCATTAGGGTATTTTTTTTAATGTATTTTAACAGATTTCTTCATCAATTGTGGACCGATTTCGAAATTTTTGTTTTTTTTTGTTTGGTGATATTCAATAGAACTTTTCAATAAATGACGTCAAATCAGCTGGGATTGCAGCAATCGCATGTCCGTTTATTGTAAATTACTATAGATGTTGCCCACTAACTATACTCTAGCCATTTTGAATGTTTACTAACAAAGTAAAACAGCATTTTTTAGCTTCTACTGGCCCACCACAACATTCTGTATCGAATTCGTTTTATTTTTGTTGTTGTAGGTACCTATGTTGTATCTATTGTACATCTGAGTTAGTACAGATGAAAGATAGTTTGAGAACATCCAAGATCATAGGATAGGACTAGAAGATTAGATTAGAGGAACCTAAAATTTTTACCCCTGCCGTCAGCTTATTGAGCTGTCAGTAGGTACTTTGTTAGTAACTATTGTACCTTCATCTTCTTTTAAAAAACACAACCAACTTCCAAATAAAAACCCTATAGCGAAACATAACTTCAATATCGAAAGTTGGTGTCAAGAAACGGAGAAACGAAACCAAAAACACCAACTTCCGAAATTCAAGTTATTCACTTTGTAGTGTTTTATTTAAAATCTTTTTTACAAAAATTACAACCGACTTCCAAACAAAAACACTACAAAGTGAAAAATAACTTCAATTTCGAAAGCCGGTGTTCCTGTTTTCGTTTCTTTGTTTGACACCGACTTCCGAAATTGAAGTTATTTTTCACTTTGTAGTGTTTTTGTTTGGAAGTTGGTTGTAATTTTTGTAAAAAAGATTTTTATTTTTCACTTTTTAGTTGTGGTACTTAATGGACCAGGGATTAACTTTCCTTTATGGGCCGCTGATTTTTGGTGCGAGGAGGGTGGGGGGCGAAGGGGGAGTGGTTTGGCTTCCCCCCTGTACGATCCCCACCACTCGGAGCCCCATGGTTATGGAGATATCCATGGTTAAAGTTTTCAGGTTTGACTAAAAATTTCCACAAATGTCCATCATTTTATGGGGTGGGGAGGGAGAGGGCAAGGGGGGTAGGGGGCTACCCCACTGTACCATCCCCACCCCACGGAACCCCATGGTTATAGAGATATTAGATATATTTTTTACTTAATTATAATTAGCGAGGTAAAAAAATGTGAATTAGTCCAAGAGCGAGCGAAGCGAGCTCGGGAGCTTAGGGCACCCCGACACGGACAGGTTAGGTTCGAAGAGACGACGGGAGCTGAGCTCCTGTCATCTCCTTCGTGTTAGGTTACTTTAGACCCTTCAGACAGAAATAGTCTACTTTGTTGCTTAAATAGTAATCGTAAAAACTTTAACCATGGATATCTCCATATACATGGGGTGGGGATGGTGCAGGGGGGTTGCCCCCCAACCCTCCCTACCTCCTCGCCCCTCAAAACAATGGACATTTATGGAAATTTTTATTCTAACCTGAAAACTTTATCCATGGATATCTCCATAATCATAGGGCGCCGAGTGGTGGAGATGGTACAGGGGGGTAGGCAAACCTCCCCCCTTCTCCCCCCCACCCTCCCCGCGCCAAAAATCAGCGGCCCATAAAGGAAATTTTAACCTGGACCAGTTCTATAGGCTAGGTACCTATAACGCCTAACCTAACCTAACACTAAGACAAAACCGGTGGAATGAGAGTATACCAGGGTGAATTGTTCACACCTGCGTACCCCTTTAAAGCGTACCAGTGTGATGATATGTTATGAAATGGTGTAAACAATAAACAGATATGAAATTGCAGCTATCCCAAGTGATTTGCCGTCATTTCTTGAAGAGTTCTGATGTATATCTCCGAAGTTCTTCATCAAATCTTGATGAAACTTAAATGGGACCACGTGACAAACACCAGCTTTCGAATAAAAAAAGAATCATCAAAATCGGTTCACCCAATAAAAAGTTCTGAGGTAACAAACATAAAAAAAAAAAATACAATCGAATTGATAACCTCCTCCTTTTTGCGAAGTCGGTTAAAAATTAAAAGACGAGTCGATGGGGTCAGGGACAATAAAATAATAATGTCTGCAAGGACAGTGAATAGAAAAATTGGGAAGGGGTGGTCATTCCAAAATATTTCTGTTATTTATACATTTTTGTTCTGCTTAGTCTTTACCTAATGGAGTTGTTTGTGACTTTATGAACAGAATTCATAATCTGCAATCTAATGCTGTAGTGGCAAGAAATTGTGGTCGAAATGATACAGAGATTAAAATTCAAAATTTTATTCCTTAAAACTATCCAACCATGGTTCTCTTCCTTCCTCTTGCTCTTACTTCCTCAAACTTACATAGTATTTCTCCTAAGGGCTTCTTATTATGCTTCTTATAAGCTTCTAATATCTCTTCAAACAATTGAGGGTAGTCATTATGTGTACTTATGATTGCTCTCTCAAGAACATACAAGTCTACTCCTTTGTCTTCTCCACTTGAACCAATGAAGGACAGACCAAAATCAATCATTACTATATCTAATTCCCCATCAAGCCATTTTTCATCATCACTTTTAGTTTTTGGAACTAACAACATATTTGACGTAGTTAAGTCTCCGTGAATGATATTGGATTCATGCAGTTTCCTTACAGTATGACCAATCAATTTACTTAATAAATCCAATTTGTTTTTGTCCGTTTTACCTTTTACATGATTTATTATAAAATCTTTTACTGTAATACTTTTTTCCAAATGTTCCATGTAAATTCGTGATCTGTGGAAATCTACTAAGTATAATGCTGGAGTTCTAACCGAAGCGGCTTTGCACCGAACTATGGAACGCGCCTCGTTTTTAATCCGTTCTTTGGTTATTTGTTCGTCTAAATCTGGGTGCCGATACTTTTTCTTGAATCTTTCTTTTATTAATGTGGGTCTTCCAAGATAGTTACAAATGTAGAGCTTTCCTTCAGCACCTTGTTTCAGTATTTTCAGTTCTCGCAGGTCTTCTCCCATGTTGACACAAGCGAAACGTTTACTTTCTTCCAAATAATTTATTAAGTATGATATGCAAGTAGTATTTGTTATTGAAACACTCCTAAATACCAATTTTTAACGATTTATTCTACTATCGTGGCTGTTTGCTTGGTTGGTCTTCAGTAGTTTTCAGACAAACACGGCGATCGACATCATGAATTCATGATGATACAACATACATGACACTGACAGTGATGACAGATAGATTGAGTGACGTTTAGCGTTTAGTTTTTTTTTACTCGGATATAAATCTCTCTCAGATCGGGCATGTTATAAATTGAATACTTAATCAATCTGAAAATAGAATATTTGCGAGGATTAATTAAATATTTCTTTTTGTTCAATACAACTTTTAATTTAATCAAAGTGGTTGATCTTGCACTGTTTGCCTTTACATCGTACAAAAACAAAACGTAGCCTGTTCCTACTCTCCTCCGTACAAAGGAACGTTGAAAATACTGAAAACTTAAATTCTTCGTATACAAACCGCACCTTACATTGAACACGTAGGTAGGTATTGGGATGTTTATATACTTTCTATGGCTATATATCTGTATGTATTCACTCACTAGAGAGCGAGGGAGGCTGTGGGCGTGATATTGGTTGCTGCACCCGGGCCGTCCGCCGGCACCACGTTATAATATCAGTCAAACAATAATTCCCATCAAATACTTAATGGAAACAGTGATTTATCTCTGTAAGATTTAGTGCCGGTACGACGTTCGAACGCTCCGCCAGCTCTACATGAGACTATATTACCGTAGTGTGTTAAAACCGGTAAAAATACCAAAAATAATAATTTTAGTGTTCAATTGTGATTTAAGTAAATTGTGAGAATGATGTCCGAGGGCTTAGAATACGAGACCATTGTGCAGAATGGACCACGGAAAGTAAGTGTTTTTTTTTTAAATTCCTTTCGAGGCATGAAAGAACAATGTTGTGCCTCTTAGTCATTGCAAGCGTGCCTAAGTTATATATATCGCTAGGTTCGAATGGGGGGAGGTAGTGTCCTATAGAAATGTCTGGGTGCATTTTCGTAGATATAGGATGCAGCCGTCTCGAAACGCCGGCTTATGCGATTTCCTGCGTTCCCGTTTTAAGTAAAAACGTTGGCGGGAAATTACGTGGGTCGGAACGTTTCTTATGCGGATATAAATCGTTAAGGAACCTTAGACAATAATAAAACATTTTATTGCTTAATAAATATGATTTATTTCGGCCGTTAATTTTGTATTTTTAATGACTTAGATCTTAGTGTATTATTCTGTTGCTTTTTAAATATGAATAATTTATTGGATTCGTTTTAAATCATATGAAGATACTATCAATTAATAAGTACAGCCTTAAATTAGTTTCAAACAAGAAAGAAATAAGTGTCTAATAAAATTCGCATTGAAATTCTAAATAAACTCTTATTAGACAACGATACACTTTTAATAGCTAGGAGAGCGTACCTTAATTAGTGCTAGCTGGATAATAAAAAAAATTGTCACGTTTAATGCACCCTTTCATATTGTGCGGGAAACTGGAAATGAGCGGAAAATTAAAAATGACCTCTTTAAAAATTTTTGAACTGTATGATCTTAAACAATTGTATATTTTTAATGATCGTATCTACATGTCGTTTAGTTTTCAACATTTATTAATCTGGCTGAAACATTACGAATTTACGATTTAGTGACACGTCTAGATTTTTATAATTACGATTGTTTTATTGAATGTGTTAGATATGGCCCGGTCATACTATTGACAACTGATGCTAAAGTGACACATTAATAAATTACCAAACCCTTGGGCGAGGTGAGAAATAATTTTGGTTTGCGTAGCGATGAACATAATATAATAGGGCCGGTTTCTCAATTTAGAATTTAAAATTACGACCGTGTCAAACCGCACATTGATGCCATAGTTTGAAAAAAATCACGCTATCTTCGAATTCTTATTTCAGAAATCGGGAGATAATGTTATAAAAAAATGTCAAATATTATCATAGCTATATTTAATTTTCACCATCGATTAGAGTAGGTACAGTATACCTACCTATCTAGGTACCAGTAAGACAATAGACGCATAGACTATCGGAATGATAATAAAGCCTACTTGATCCGAGTGCCATCATAATGGTTATAAACAATAATATCAATAGAGTATTATGACATTATGCGTGATCCGGCCATATAAAAATATTAAGGATGTTTATCGCTGTTCTAGATACGATCGTAACTTCTATGTTACGTCAATTTATCGCAATGGTACAACACCTTAAATACTTGCCGTATTTAAGGTTACACTTGTCGAAAATTCTTCCATACAAACGTAGTCTAGGGATTATTCCACTGTTTGACGATGTACGTTCAAAATAAAAAGTGATGTCAATTTGTCTCATCATTATCTAGCCCTGTATGGAAGCAAAAAAGTAAAAAAAGAAAATATTTGAAAGTTATGAGCAGCGAAAGTTCCACATTTCGACACTAATTTTAACCCATTTTTGGCCGCAAATAAATACCATAAGAAGACGGAAAATTGCAAAACGGCCTCCATACAGGGATAGATTAGTAGTTCAACAATGCAAATAATTTTATTTTGAATAGATAGATTTAGTCGTTTTTTCATGATATCTAGACAGCCAAAGGTCTGTTTATAAAATTTCGCGCGCTCGGTTTCGTCCTAAATCATTATACATTTCGCTACAAATTTGCAAAAGTGTGTATTCGTACGCGAACTAGCTTCCTACTGCTCATCACAGCATCTATCTCTTCCGCACGTGTTGTCGGTTGATATAAAATGCATTTTAACCCCGCGCACAAAATAGTTCGTGCCGTTGACTAGTGTACCCATAAGGTGGATGTTCACAAAGTCCCGGGTGAATACGGAACGTCGATCATCGAGTGTTTAATTCTGCAACTTTTCACCTCAGAATATAACTGAGCTTGTTTTATTCATGGTTAGACTGACGTTTATCTTTTGTTCTAGACTTATTTAACTCAATTAAAAAGAGAGTCAGTCAACTGAGAGGGCACAAACTTTCTTGTATACTTTATTTGTGGTGTACAATAAAGAATATAATAAATAAATAAATAATAAATAAAAGTCAATAAAAAAGCTAATTGAACGCTTTTTACTCTAAATAAATGATCTTCTTCTGCAAACCATAGGATAGCTTTGATAAATAAGTTAATATCAAAAGTTTTGGTCTAAGTATATTAATTAAGTGGCCTTTTTATCAACGATTTTCTTCTGCAAGCCATACTTCGTTTCTAAGTAATATTATCGATAGTCTGTCCAGTCCAGACTGCCAGTGACCGTGCTCTATACGCATAACATCAGCTGGTCGACTTAATATCGACTAAAACAGGTTCCCCCGTGAATGATGGGCTAGCAACCTTTTAATTGCATTACTTTTGTAACCTGTTTCGAGGTGTATTTGATTTCAATGATCAAACGATTTTTAATTTTAGGGGTTGAATTTTGAGTAGATTCGTCTTTTTCACATCCATGTGTCTACCACACATGGATGTGAAAAACTGAAAAACACAGAATCGAGAAAAGGGAGGACTATTTTCATCAACGGACGTAATTCGGCAGGAATGACGATGTTGATGAATGTACCTAGCATAAATCCCAAATTTCGGTCCTGAAATATTCTTTCCAACGCAACGGCGCGCGTATGCAGAAGATATTCATGCATGACGTGTGACCCCATAACAAATTATTCACTACCCAACCCTTTTCACCTGTCACCATGGCAAACAGACCACCATTACAAAAATGTCACCATGACCATTTTTACCTCTCTCAGTAGGTCACTAATTAACCTAAATTAGACATTCCGTGAAAAGGAACGTGGGCGATGTTCTTTTTTTAACTGTCAAAAATAATTTACGGGGGTAAACAATTAAAAAAATTGTTTGTTTAGAAATGACACTTTCTATTTTTAAATTATTCCGTCTTTGTTGTCGGATGAAAAAAGTAGGCAATGGACGCATCAGGACTATTCAGGACTGTTTTCCGAACTTTATTTTTTTAATTATTTAAAACTGTAAATAATACTAATATAATGAATATAAACATTACCTATCCTCCTAACCTTTTCCTGTAAGGACAGGCGGTTTATACTTATGCTTAGGGTCTGACTCAACCCAATTTTTTTAATTTCTCGCTCACTTGTGGTACAAGATTGAATCAGAAACATCGAATCGGATTTTTAACGACTTGTTTACTTTTCAAATGAGTAATACCTACAGCACCAATTTTAAACGTCACACTTCCCGAAATTCAAGAGCATGAAACTCACGAAAATTCGCGTTAAATCAAACCCAAGTGGAACCAGAGCAAATCAAAATCATAGACTCATATAACAGTCTTGAGTCAGTATATTTTGAGGTAACCTCCCACATAATGCTAGTTAGTTGGTAACGGTATCAAAATAACCGTGAGATCTTACCGACGTTGACTCACTGGCAACTAGGACTGGTTAAAATTAAAGATCAAAAGCTAGATTTTAACAGCACTCGTGTATTAAAATTTAATCTTATGAATTATGATGGGATAGGTGTCTAGTAAGTACATAGATGAGGGCTAAATAGGCATGCATGGAGTAGATCCCAAGTAAGATAACGTCCCGGGATGGCTACCTACCGCGTACCGAAAGACTTAGCCTTGGAAGGCCACTTACAAGGTGGACCGATGGCTTGATGAAGGCCGCGGGAGTCCGCTGAATGCACAGGTCCCGTTGAAGCGATGACGCTTCGAGGAGGCCTAGATCCGGTAGTGGAGTGCAGGTATTTCAACTGAAATAATAATGATAACAATGGGGAAAGGTATAGGATGAATGTAGAACATCATACAATCACCTTTTACCTTTTCTATCCTACATTAAAACATGTATTTATCATTTTAACGATGTTTTACGTTGTATATAACTGTTTATGAGTGGTTAAGTGGGGTCACCGGTCACGCACGAGGGCAACGCACCTTCATTGATAAGTCTCTCACAAGAGTTTTTTTTCATTGATCTTGCAGAACTACCAACATTACTACATAAATGTCTTCACTCTCTGCCCACATTCGCCCCAACAGTCTGCTCATTGATAACCTTGAAATGGACAAAAACAGTGCACTTCTAAAGGATAAAAACCGGCCAAGTGCGAGTCGGACTCGCGGACGAAGGGTTCCGTACCATTATCGCAAAAATCGGCAAAATAAACACGTAGGTATGTTGTATGGGAGCCCCACTTAAATAATATTTTATTCTATTTTCAGTATTTGTTGTTATAGCGGTAACAGAAATACATCACCTTTGAAAATTTCAACTGTCTAGCTATCACAGTTCATGAGATATGTACAGCCTGGTGACAGACAGACAGACAGACGAACCGCGGAGTCTTAGTAATAGGGTCCCGTTTTTACCCTTTGGGTACAGAACCCTGAAAAGTATGTCACCCGGGGTTAGTGTAGCTTCCCAACGGTGAAAGAATTTTTGAAATCGGTCCAGTAGTTTTTAAGTTTAAAAAAATATATAAAAATACAAATCTTTCCTCTTTATTCTATTAGTATAGATACAGATTAGACCATAATTTGATCTAAGATTTTTTTATTTATTTATTCGTATAACATAAAGTAATAAATTTGTAAAGTTATGTCTAACACGGACAAAAAAAGGATAATCGCACCAAAACTGCCGGGTGTATTTTAATGAAATTGTCACATTTTGATCTGAGGCTTTGTTTTAAGTCATAAAGAAACTACTGAATCATAGGACGCGCGGTTGCTAAACGAGTGCGCGTTTTGTTCCCTCAAGGTCGTTGGCGACTGTCGTCTTCTTAAATAATGTTTTTCTTACACCTCCGCTGTTCTTTTTTGATTAATTTATTCCTGGCATCCTAGACAGTCTACTCGTCGAGCTTCATTGACGCCGTGCTTTTCTGGTGGCAGTGGTTGGAAATAGTGTCTTTGGGGCTTGTTCCAAATTAAAATATTGTCCTTCATCCAGCCGTTTCAAAAAGTGCTTCGGATAAAGTAAAGTTCAGCCTGTTCAGCTTTCATAATCGGCCACTTGCCCTAACACATGTTACCAACATCAAGAAAGAAGCTCCAGTCTCACAGATAATAAAACCATTGAGTACCGTTATGAGATTATTTAAATGTAATCGGGAATGTGTTTAATGAATGAGGTCAGTCCACCCGCTGGTCGTTGCGGGTCGGCGCGTGAGCTCATGAGAAATATTACTTAATAATATTATGTCGTATTATTGTAATATAGTTTACTATCGCGTTGGTCTAGTGAACGCGACTTGAGCATGGGGCTCTGGCCCTGGATGCGATATATAACTACCTTGGGTAAAGTCTTCTTCTTCGTGTACGTGTCTCTGGCACGACAGATATAAAATTTTGATTTTTCCGGTCCCAAATTTTGCCACTTCGGCTTACCACGCATACATTTTATTCGTGCGAACTTTTATTCGCTTACTGAATCATAAAACTAACACGCACTGCGGACAAAATACCGCGCGATATTTGTATCTATCTACCTGTTCATAGAGCACAAAATATTCTCGCGATTTAAATCCGCGCCGCAGTGCGGTAGATTCTGTGGCAACAAAACACGGATTTATTGCGTTATTATTTCCGCGCAATTTTTTTACCGCAATGCGTGCACCTCCATAGAATTCCATGTGTCGCAGAATGTGCTGGAAAAAGTCGTGCTAATAAAAACCGCAGTGCGTGCTAAGCCTTAAATCCGCAATGTGTGCCTTCCACGACATCGTCCACAGCGCGCCGGGCAAAGTGTTTCCCCAACAATATTTTCTCAGTACACCAGCCTCTCAAACTACTCCCATGTCGGCCAAAAAGTTTTTCTAGGGTTTTTTTATTTGAAGTTCATCAGTAACCGTCCGAATGATTTTGAAACTGGTCAAAAAAGCAAATAATTGAGGCTTAGGTACCATGAGCCTACAGGTATAGCCCTCCCCAAAATTCTGATTAAACTGATAGTTTTCTCTAAGAAAATCAATCGCGTTCTGTTCCACGGATATAGACGGATGTCTGTTTTCTAGATGCAACGGAGCTACTCCTTAATAAACTCGAGCGACTGCAGAATTTGTGCATCCGCTTTATTTTTGGCCTCCGCAAATACGACCATGTGTCGGAGTTTCGGAACAGATTAAAGTGGCTGCCGATTCGGCGTCGTCGAGATCCCATATCCTATCCCTTCTCTATAATATCCTGCACAATCCTAATTCTCCTCAATACCTTCGTGAACGCTTTGAATACCTTGTGCCGAGAGGTAAACCCTGCCGCACTGCCACTTCTCTTCTTCTTCGTCCTCCGCGACATACTTCCAGCCGCTATGATGGCTCTTTCTCTGCTACAGCAGTGCGACTCCGGAACTCTCTCCCACTCTCCCTACGCGACAGCCCTTCTCTGGAGGTCTATAAGAGGAAGATCAAAGATCATTACCTACATATATATATTTATTTATGTACGTACATAGTAAGTATATTTATGTGTTAATTTAATTCGTCATAGGTTATTTTATTATTGTTCACTGGATGCCTGCCCTCTATAATTATCATCTTTTGCTGTCACTCTAGGGTCTGCTGTAAGAGAACTCAACATTGAGTTAAGCTCGCCTTTGTACATGCACTTTATTATCACACTGTTTGTAATGTTGTTTCTTTTGGTGTATAATAAAGAATTAAGAATAGGAGGGTGGCAGCCAGCGCCTTGGAAGCAAAAGGGGTTTACTCGGTTCGTGAAAAAATTTTTTTTAAAACAGCGACGATTTGTTTTATAGTATTTTTTTGCAGGTTATTACACTTTCCTTGTACCAAGTGTTACAAAACAAATTTTAAATCGAGTATACCTCGATTTAAAATTTGTTTTGTAAGAAATTTAAAACTGCGCCATCTATTGGCACCCGTTTTATTCATTCATTTAATCTTTAAATGTAAATTAAAAGCCCAATATTCCTTAATTTTGTGCTTAGGTTTTTTTATGATTGTCTCAAGAAAATGTTAATATTTCACAAAACTCAATAACAAATCAAAGCTTATCACGCCATCTAGTGCAATTTATTTCAACCAAATTTTCTACCCTCGCGTTGGGTGTCCGAGCCATTAGTTTAGATAGTGTTCAAATGCGAAATAAATTAAAAGAAAGAATTAATTTCAGAAAAAAAAAATGTTTCAGATCACAGATACCTTTCAGATAGATCGTAGATATAATGTAGAGTTCTGTAATTTCTGCCCAAACTAATAGCTACAAAATTGAGTAGTTTCACAGATTATGTATTGTACCAAACCATGATGTACTGTTAATTCGTCCGATAAAAATATCTCTCTATTGATTATCTGTGGTATTGAAAAACCAGTCCCTGTGCTCTTGTGGCGGTTTCGCGGTGAGTGCTAACGCGTGCCCGTGTTCCCGCCATTAGCGTCACAGGTGGCCATCGTGGAGTTTCAGTGGGTTAGATTCCCACATAACTGCACTATCTCCCCGTGGTAGTGCAGTATGCATGAGCATTTCTCCACGCAATAAATAAAAAGCCCTGTGCTCTTACAACACATAAACGGCAAATAGAAAAAATAATTGTAGTGTCTATTTGAAAAATAAATATTGCGGTTCTACCAATATAGCTATATGTACTTTCACTCGGCAACCTCCTCACCGGATACGTTATCAGTAATCGAGCCCTTATCAGTAGGCAGCTACACCTTGATATTAGCTTATTGTATTCGCAAAATCGCAACAATATGAGGAATGGGCCCATTCCAGTTGTAAACGATCCTTTGTGCCCATAGAAATTATCCTTGTTTATTCTGTCTCCTGCTTGAAAGTGGAAATTAGGTTTTTTTATTACTCCTCCGTTATTATTTTCTGATTAATTTCGTTGCGGGATTTAAGACAAATTCATTCGCCGGGATTTTGTCGAGCTTTATTGCATCGGCGCTTTTCTGGTGGTCACCACTGTTATGTCTGGCTTTCAGGAGTTGTAGTGGTTTGGGAACAGTGCGGTAGGATGGTACCTAAAAAAAACATAAGGAAAACTACTGAGCAAATATAAAGTCGATCACAAGAAAATAGATACTTAGTACTGGCGCATACTATAACTTAAATAAATAACTAATTTCAGGCTTCGCGCCAAAAACTTTATTTCGATAAAAAATCTATGCTATGTCCTTCCCAGGATCTCAAACTATCTCCTTACCTTTCATCTAAATCGGTTCAGCCGTGTAGTCGTGAAAAACAAACAAACAGAGTTACTTTTATAATATTAGTTGACTAGCTGTGCCTGTGGCTTCGCTCCCGTCATCTGTCTGCCAACCCTACCCTACTTACCTACCTTCCAATTTTTTTTCTGTAGTCATCATTCTTTCGCGGAGAATTTTATCATCGCCATTCAGAAAATGTCTTCAAAGGCACAACGCCATCTATCGAATATCGAGTTCAACTGTCCGAGTATCTGAATTGCGTGTGTTGTGATAATTTTACTTCTTGAACACTTTAAATTCATCTAACTTTTGATCAGGGGCGTAGCTACCGCCGTATCTGCCGTATCAATTATACGGGGCCCCCGGGCCACGAGGGCCCCCGACGTGCGTATGCAAAAATAATAAAAAATTACCTATGAACTTCGATGAACGCCTGTCAGACCTGTCACTATTGTCCATAGAGGCAGAAAATTTAGAAAAACTAAAGTCATCATCAGCTATAAATGATTTAATAAATCAGTTTGCCGAAAAAAGGCAAGGAGAGTGTATATTTATTTTGAATTGTTTGTAAAAAATTTGGAAAAATTAACAGATAGATAATTATGGTGAATAAATATTTCTTTTAATACTATGCAAACATTTTTTTTCTTTGGTGAGAACTCTTGACCCTCCATAAGGGCCCCCAAACAAATTTGTATACGGGGCCCCGCCAAGGCACGCTACGCCACTGCTTTTGATAGAGTGAACCGATTGCGATAAAACAAAAACTAAGTAATTCTTCAAGTTACGCACAATCTTTATGTATAAAAGTTATAAGTACACTGGTTTCGTACATTTCACGTGATGCGTGCACAAATAAACAGACAAACAGAACAAAAATTCCAAAAATGTCGGCAATAGGTTCTGTTGGTTATCCTTTAACACCCTGGCTACTTTTTTTGGGTAAAATTTCGATGTACAAAAATTACTTTTCTACAGATTTATTATATGTATTGATTGTCCTGTACCTCAAGTCGTTAAAGGGTAAGTCGATAAAAGCAAGAAAGCTCATTCTTCTTCGTCTTTTCGCCGCTCTTTTCTCTATGATCATGGTGAAATGATTAGCCAGTAGCGCAAGTAATATATTTGTCAATGGCCAAAAGGCTTATAACGTAAGAACAGTGTTGCCAACTCAGTGGATTTTCCACTAACACTGGTGGTTTCGACCCCCCTTTTAGTGGCCAAATTTTGCTTTTAGCGGCTAGTGGATTTTTTTAGTGGCTTTGATTGCTTCAGTTAGTGGTGGTACGCCATTGAACCACTAGTACGATTTTCAAAAAACTCTAGTTAGGAAAGAACTATTGAAACAAGTGTATAATTTTTTGTAGTGTAGGCGACACAACAGAACTTAGTGATTTTCGGGGATTCCCCGAAATTTGTTTTTCAATTACTTGGATAATTTTGATTATGGACTTTATTTGTATGATAACTGGGTCAAGTTTGATTTGATTTAAAGGGTTTGTGTATATTCTCTTGTTTGTTTATGTTGTTCCCTATGCGTGCTTTGGGTCGCGGATAAATTTGAAAGAGAGTTACCGCGGCCCTGGCACAAGCAACTGAAGGAACACGGGTGGGTTTTAGTCAGTAAAAGTCTGACACGCCCTTCCGCTTCACCCAGAGCGGGAGAAGTCATTGGATGATTTCCCACCGAAAAAAATAAAAATTAAAATGCGTGCACAAATACAACAGACGGACACAGTACAGTTCGAGTCGGTATCGGTAAGAGCCCCCGCAAACTACAGACTTTTTATCGTCCGATAGTTTGGTCGATTTAAAAATGACTTTCATTACCGAATCGTAATGTGCGCACTTGCATACTTCTGCCTCATATTGATTTACTGATTAAGGACTACCAAACTATCGGCCGATAAAAAGTCTGTAGTTTGCGGGGACTCTGAAGGTTACTTACTGGTTTAAATTATTTCCACTAATTTTGTGAAACTAATAGGTATGCCAAAACCACAGTTTACCTAAAAGTGCCGTGATTGTTGGTTAGGTAAATCAGAATTTTAATTTTAGGACTGGTTACAAGTGGTGGTATGCACTGCTGGTCCAGTAGCTCAGTGCAAATTATGTGGTTCAATTTTAAGGAGATTTTGTTGTTTTGGATTAGTGGTTTTCTGGTGGTTTGAGAGACCGTTAAGTTTAGTGGTTTTCTGATGGATCATGAAGCCACTTTTGGTGGGTTTGTAAAAATAAAGTTGGCAACACTGCGTAAGAATCAGCAATCATCGCGCGATCAAACGCTTATGTCATAAAAATCGGCCCTACACAATCGTTTTCTAATCGCTCGCTGTTTGTCAAATGCACTTACTAAAAAAACCGCTAAAAACTTCGTATTGAACAGCAATTATTGCGCAAAAATCGCGTATCTTGCAAGAGCAAGGTTTACTAGCCTGCGGGCCATCTATGCGCCAGATGAGCAGGGGGGTGACCATAAGCTCTTAGAGTAAGGTTATTTTGAGTCTGTATAATAGAAGTATATGAGTTGTTAACATCTGTCACTTACGCACACTCAAAATAACCTTACTCTAAGAGCATAAGGTCACCCCCTGAGGTATGAACTAGTAGAGTGACACTCTTTCAACCAAATTGCAGAATAATACGAAAGATAGATCAAAATCACTTTTACAGGCGTGCTGATTTTGCAATAGTTTTTCTAATCCACGGATCTTTTCAAAGATCTATTAAAAGCTATGTCGGTCTATCTACAAATCTATTCGTTTTTTATTTACTAAGACGTACTAATCTGGTATTTACAGTCCAAATGTCTGACGTAATGAGTTAATCTAAAGTGATCCTCTATCAATCTATGGTACGATCCTAGACCAGACGCAGGTCGATGACCCCCACCTACGACGCGCTACTTATTGAACTAACAAATCCGGTATTTTTAGGGTCCCGTACGCGTGTTTTTCTTTTGTAACCTATTAATTTTGGGAGTTCACAGTTCTAAGAAGGTTAAAAAAATGCTTTGTTTTCAATATAATGAAACCGCTAAATACAAAATGTCATTGTGTGATTAATAAAAAAATATAAACAAAAATGTTTAAATTTTTTTGTGTTTTTAATTTTGAGCAAGCATTTTCTGGATGCTTCGGCTATCGAATAAGCAGATTTGTAGTTATATTATGGCCATATCGGGAATATAGAAAAAAGGGTATTAGTAGATAGTCTAAATGGGTTATTAGTTACATTATCAATACAATATCAGCGCTCAGATAATCTCGCAGATCAATACTCTTTTAATCACAAAACAGGATAAATTATATCTGTAATACAGTACAGTTATATTGCTACGCTTGACATCTCTCTAATATTTACATAGATATCCGAATTCTATGAAAAAAAACTTTTTACAAAAAAATACAACCGACCTCCAAATAAAAACACGTGAAAAATAACTTCAATTTCGGAAGTCGGTGTTCCTGTTTTTGTTTCTTCGTTTTTTGACAACGACTGCCGAAATTGAAGTTATTTTTCAGTTTGTAGTGTTTTTATTTGGAAGTCGGTTGTATTTTTTTGTAATAAAGTTTTTTTTTTTTAGTTTCCGTTGTGGTAAATAATGGGCAAGTCCAATAGTAAAGTACCTATAATGTTGCCTGAGTGAATTGCCCGATTAACATAGAACTTGAACATAACCGGTAAAATGAGCTTAGAGTAACCAGGGTGAACTGTACATGTCTGAGCCATCCCTTTAGAGCGTACCGGCGTGATGTTATGTTATGAAATGGCGTAAACAATAAACAGACATGCGATTGCAGCAAATCAAATTTAAATGAGACCACACGAGAAGACCACACAAGAAAATCAGCTTTCAAATAAAAAAAGATGCTGTGGTAATAAATACCAAAAAAAACAGCTCCTTTTTGAAGTCGGTTAAAAACAAGGTACACCTAGGCATCGAAGTCAACCGGAAACGTGCCCAGAAGACTGGCAGCATTACCAGGTTGAATGGCAATGCTAATGATGATAAGACCGATCACCTGGTGATGGTTGCGGGTATCAACCTGTGTGTTGTGCCTTGTGGCGACGTTTGGTGTAGACCTATGTCCAGCAGTGGACGTCTTTCGGCTGAATGATAAATAATACCAGTTACACTGAGTAATTCCTGTGGTAATACTATGGAGAATGGTACCAGCCTATGGGATTGATAAACTGAAAACCTAGAGATAGAGAGGATTTCGAGAATCTACTGGATGCAAGGAGCACGGGAACAATCGTTATGGTGGCCTATGTCCAAGTGAATTTATATTGGTTGAATTACGACGAAACACCAGTTGCACTAACAAATTCTATGGATAATGTGATCCTTCAAGCGATGGAGTGGTGTTTATGACCTGTCATTGTTCTAAATATCCTTAGATTAGCTTCCTGCCAAACTGTCGGAGTCAATTGAGATGACTCGACTAATGTGTTAATTGTCACGATCAAATAGCTTGTCACTACCCAATTGAGATGTTTATTTAAACTGGTATTAATTGGTTACTTTACTGTCCATATCCACTAACTACTCCATACGTAGGGTCCAATCAATTCGCTTGCTTGCCGAAAGTTTACAGATGACTGAAAGAAAAGCATCTATTAAAGTAGCCAAGTTGACAATCTACAATCGATAACGCTAGTAGAAAACGAATCAATGTATGAGAATGACACATCTGAACGTTAAGTCACGTGGTCAGACCATACAAATAGAAGGCGTTAACGATTGTAGAAAAAGATTCGATACGAAACGTTTGTAACTTGGCTAGGGGGGGCAGAAAGGTAAAAATAAATTAGGATAAGGAATGATGGTGACGGTAAAAATTGCCATTCTAAGCAGTCAGCTATGGATTATACAGATGCTATAATCTTTCGAATTCTACGGAAGACATATAACTCATTCTAAAAACCGGCCAAGAAGAGCATATCGGACATTGAGGGTTCCATACCAAACAAAAATCTGATTTATCAATATATTGGTATTTGTTAGTGAAGTATACGTACTAATAAACATTATCACCTAATTTTAAGTTAATAGGTCAATGGGCAGTTAAAAAAATCTTCGGAAAAAAAGATTGTGGCAGACTACGGACAGACAGACGGACACGTGAGTGACAGCGGTAGGGTTCCGTTTGGACTCTTCGAGTACAGAACCCTTAAAAGTGATTACCCAAGCATAACTCCAGCAAAAAGTACGGGCAAGGTTGTGCCACCCAAGTAAGCTCTTTAACACTTTATAGCTCACAAAAACTCTACTTCCTATAAGCAGGTCGACCTTCCTTGTTCTTCTTTACCGAAGACTACGACCGCAGGCAATTTTCCTACTAATCTTAAAAACTACAAGATAATAATCACATTTATTCACTTTCAGACCTTAAATAAGTTAAAGTGAAAGTCCAATTAAATTCGCTCCGGTCGTTTTTATTATGAGACGAAATTATACTGTATGAAATTATACAAATTGTTACAGTTCTTATCGTTATTTAAATTATCTAATCTTTACGCTTTTTCTTGGGCGGTTCTGGGATCTTAGAGATGATTAAGAATAACATACGGTGGATGCAACGAGACCTCAGTTGCCACTCAACTGTTCTTTGCTATGGTTTATGACGTTCAAAAGTCATGATTATTAGCAATCTAAACTTGCTATATTTTGTCTTTTATTATCATTGATAGGCTCCAGTTTGACTACTATCTCAGCTGATGGTAAGCGATGATATGGTCGACGATGGAGCACGCTTGCCTAGAAGTAGCATATGCACTCTTGACTTAGAGACATTATTCCTTAGCGAAATTGGTACCTAACCCCTTGTAATTGGATTCACGCCATACGGTCTACTAATAGTGATTTTAATCTTGATAAATAGTTAAATGGCTACCCAGACTAACCAGACTAATAAATATACTTCAAGCATGTTTTGAGTTGTAAACTTGTAACATAAAACATGATTATTATTGTTTTGAATTTAACTGAAACATGATAATAAAAACACTTTTACTTTCGTTCAGTGTGTAATCATAACCCAGACAGACGGTTATGGTTTTGTGATTTTGACACCGTTAAGTTAATAAAAAATAAGAACATTATACTGGTATGAAAAATCATTTAGATACGCATCAAATGTAGATCAGGATTTTTTTGGGTCATCCTCAGCCTACAGCAGTCCACAGCTGGACAAAGACCTCTCATCATCAAACGTCATTTGTCTCGATTTTCGACAGTTCTCATCCTGCTTTTCTGGGTAAAAAAATAATAATTTAAATATGTTATACGGAACCCAATTGCATAATTAAATATTTAGGTGCTTACCATTTTCTGGTCGGTATTATTTAATCTGAAATAGATAACTGGATCCAATAATTCGCTTTGCCTTAATGCATCGATGTTTTTGTAGTTTTATGGCACTTCCGACAAATTTATTAGTAAAAAATTCGCCAATTATATAAATTATAATTGGCGAATTTTTTACTAATAAATATTGTTTAATATTTTATTGGTGTCTAAAAACTTCTAATTTAGATAATGGCCGATTTTTTAATGTAAAATTGGAAGTTTTTTAATTGTCAAAGCCTACTTTGGCTTGAAATCCTGTCAAACTATTGCATGTAAAAAGTAGAGTTTGACAAGTTCTCAACTCCAAATTGTCGGCCGTTTTGTCAGGTCTAATTTGAAACATACAATTTTCTTTAAAGAGGGTATTTTAGGTACACGAAAAATGTCTTTGAATCATTTTCTTTCGTCATTTTCAAATACATACTGTCGAACCTAGATGCTCCTCCTCTTTGAGAAATCGGTTAAAAATATAGATGATTTATGGAACGAAACAAAGAAATAAGGTTTTTACTATAGCTTGCCTGTTTTACACTTATAAATAAATATTTGTCATCACAGTACTTGTAAGTGTGTCACAGGGATTTATATAGAGTTACAGATAACATATTATTATCCTGTTATTCAAGTTATAAATGTATTAAAATAGCAATTGTACAATTCTAATGGAATCCTCTTATCAAAATATGTACTTGTATTTTACTGATGCCTCGTTGGCCTAGCTAGTGGTATATTTTTAGGGTTATTATTATTATTATATACTTTATTGTACACCACAAAAAAAACATACAGGACAAAAGTTCACATATAAAAGTGTACAATGGGCGGTCTTATCGCGGTTCCGTACCCAAAGGGTAAAAACAGGACCCTATTACTAAGACTCCGCGATTCGTCTGTATGTATGTCCGTCCGTCTGTCACCAGGCTGTATCTCATGAACGGTGATAGCTAGACAGTTGAAATTTTCACAGATGATGTATTTCTGTTGCTAAAAACAGAATAAAATAAATATTTAAGCGTGATTTTTTGCCGTTTTTTGCGATAAAGGTACGGAACCCTTCGTGCGCGAGTCCGACTCGCACTTGTTTTTTGGCTTCGCACTGTTTGTGCATTTAGCCAGTGTCACGTTTAGTTTAGTTCCTTTAGTTTTATACAGTCCCTTTGCATAAAAACTTTGTTTTGCATTAGAAAGCGGATGTAACATGTACTCATGTTTTATAACAAGTTGCCTAAGTCAGTTATAGAACTGACCGATGGAAAGTTCAAAAACTACATCAAACGTGTCCTTGTTAAAAAAGCATATTATAAAATCAAGGACTACGTTGAAGATAAAAAATTTGGCTTTGACACCCTCTGCGCATGCGGCTTCCCTGGTAACTCATAAACGGCACAAATATATGGATATCTCTAACTATTCTCAATCTCATTTTTTTTTCTCTTTTAATTAGACTTTTTACAATATTTTTCAATCATCATTATAGCCCTTAGCTAAGAATAGTTACAGCACTGATTACAGTATTTGTGCCACATGTTAAATTTAGTGTTGTGGTTTTTTTTTTTTTTTTTACCTTTGTATAGATTCTTTTACCTATTGTGAATGTGTGAACATTGTAGGCTTTCTAGTTTTCTAGATGATTGTTAACATTTGTTAACTTTTTATTTCGTGTATTTTTTTTTTTCAATTTCGTACGACTTATTGTCGGGCCTACGTTGTCCCCCCATATCCAAGTACTAATGCTGTAACATGGAAATATTGTAAACAAAACAATTTAAAAGAGTAACCATGGAGTTTCTTGCCGGTTCTTCTCCATAGGAAACGACTAACCCGAACCGTGCACCTTTTGTCAACTTTTATAAGTGCCCATGTAGGCCTATGTAAAATAAAAATATTTGATTTTGATTTTGACTCCATTTTTTTTTTGAATATTTTGCAGCAAATATAACGAGTCGGTCTTATAGCCAAGTTTTGCTGAGGTAATTACTAAAATAAAACTCTCAGCTCCACTTTACCAAGATAGCACCTGTTTCAATGATTCCGAATATTCTCCAGTTGCATAAACACTTGAGACACAAAACTACACTAATTTTACATCACAATGTTCACTAGGAATCAATTTGCGAATAATTAAAACAGCATCTGAACTTTACTCGAAAAAATCCCGCCAAAAATCCTTCTAGTGGTTGCAAGCGCCACTGCTGCGCATGAAGTCCTACAGCCTTATTGCGTAATGAATTCGGCATGTCAAAGGGCAAAGAGTAATGAAAAAAAACCAGCCAAGTGCGAGTCGGACTCGCGCACGAATGGTTCCGTACCATTATCGCAAAAATCGGCAAAATATCACGTTTATTGTATGGGAGCCCCACTTAAATATTTATTTTATTCTGTTTTTAGTATTTGTTGTTATAGCGGCAATAGAAATACATCATCTGTGAAAATTTCAACTGTCTAGCTATCACGATTCATGAGATACAGCCTGGTGACAGACAGACGGATCGCGGAGTCTTAGCAATAGGGTCCCGTTTTTATCCTTTGGATACGGAACCCCTAAAAAAAAGATAATTCAAAAAATGCAAAAACCCGACTAAGAAGCGAACCAACTAAAACCAACTGGTTTTTGCGGTTTGGTTCGGAACCATAAATGTGCGAAGTCCGACACGCACTTTGCCGGTTTTATTTTTTATTAACGATTGGCTCGTGTTTGACCACTATCTCACCTGCTGATAGTAAGCGAAGATGTGCGGTGATCGGTGAAGCACGCTTGCCTAGAAGTAACCTATACACTCTTGACTTGAAGACCCCTACGTTTGTAGATATCCGCTGTTATATCCTGTAAAGCTGTAACAACTACACTTAACAACTAACGAACGTTACTCCTACAGTTAAAGCAGAGCGTTCATCGCGCGTTAGTTAAAAATAACCGAGGACTAAGGCCGCGTTAATCTTCAGTTTAACGGCTTTAACTGCTGGTTATGGCAATATGTTTATACTTGTGCTGTTACAAGTGTGAGCAGTGATTATGGTATGTTAGGGTGCTTTGTTCTGTCAGTTACTGTCAGTCTTAGATAAAGGACCTACTGTCAGTGGTCACATTGACTAAAATTTAAATAAAGTAGTTAAACTTGGGTCTCAGTTATCTCTAGTCTCAGCGGTGGGAATATCATACTAAGACTGATTTATGGTATCCAGTTTATGTAGCTCTCAAGAGTCTGTAAGAGGCGATATCAATGGGCTGTCGTATTTGTATTTGCGCCGCTCGAAGGAGGAGGCGGAACGCGTGAGGGAGACGCAACGGAGACGCCCTTACGCCCCTAACCACCGCAGGAGACGCCCTGGGCGTCGGGAGTCGCAAGCCGATTCCCGGCCACCGTAGGCGCTGGCTTGCGGACAGCGAGTAATGGGTAGCTCGCTGTCCGATAAGGACCAAGCCCGAGTCGACGGCGCGTACTGTTCCACGCGCGCCTCAAAGAGATGTCAGCAAAAAATTGACGGGGTCCGACAGGGCCGATGCCTGTCTGGGTCGCGGATAAATTTGAAAAAGAGTTACCGCGGCCCTGGCTCAAGCAACTGAAGGAACACGGGTGGGTTTTAGTCAGTAAAAGTCTGACACGCACTTCCGCTTCACCCAGAGCGGGAGAAGTCATTGGATGATTTCCCACCCAAAAAAAAAAAAAAAAAAAAAAGGGGCACTAGTGTAGAGTAAGGTCTTTAAAATGTCAAATTTCATAGTTTTTTTTGGCTTTTAGCGCGAATTTATTCTTTTTTTTTTTTTTTTTTTTTTTTGTATTTGTTCCTGACGGAACAGGCTAAGGTCTGAGACCATGCTGCCTAGTCTTCAGTGCAATTTTAACATTCTTTAGTATGCATTAGAATACGGATGTAACAGATTCTAATGTTTTATGGAGTATTTGGCAGCAAATTGTATTGAGTCAGCCTTCCCAGTAAGCTTAGCGGAGGTAGTCAATACTACAATAAAATTCTCCGCTCCACTATCCTGAGATCGCTTCTGTCAATGATTCACATATTGTCCAGTTGCGTAGACAGTTGAAACACAAAACTACACCAATTTTATATCACAATATCCACTAGGAATCAATTTGCAAATAATATTAACAGTCGCTGAACTTCACTCGAAAAAATCCCGCCAAAAACTCTTATTCTTTTTTTTTTTAATGTTGTGCATATTTTCTAAAATATATGACAGATTAAGATAGATACGGGTTCTTCTACTCGTAACCACTGCTTTAATAGAGTTTTATTTTTCGAAAAATTTAATCATCCTTGTCTTTCGAAAAAAAGGGGCTGCGCAAAACTGCCGATTTTATAATATTTAATCTCAGTTCTACGGCATTAGAAACGATTTTAATTCAAATTTTGCTTCCGTGCGCTTTATAACAATGTTTAACACGGGGGGTGACCATAAGCTCTTAGAGTAGGTAAGGTTATTTTGAGATCGCGTAAGTGACAGATGTATACAAGTCATATAAATCTGTCCCTTACACACACACAAAATAACCTTACTCTAAGAGCTTATGGTCACCCCCTGGCCAGTGGCGCCAACCGGTGGGCACAAAAACGGAAGCCTTCATCGTCGACATGTCAAGGTTTTAACCTCGAGACTTCCATACATTTTGGACTTTTAACAATGGCTGCTAGAATCTCACTTTTTCTGGAGCCAACTTTTGGCTCTAGAAAAAATTTTCATTCATACCATGGTATAGTTCTCGTCAAATTTCTTGGCCGCCCTGAAGTTGGCTACAATGTCTGCGCAGTAGTAAATCTCATACAAAAAAGCACCGTTTCGTGCCTTGCGCATCGGAAAGCCAACTTCAGGACGGCCTAGAAGTTTGGCGAGTACTATTTCTGGGTGATCGAATCCGTCACAAGCGCAGCTGCGCTGCTTGTGGTTCTGGGTTCGAATGCCGAGTCTTGCATTATTCCATTTTTCTGCTAGAAAATGTTTAGTACTTAACAGGAAAAGCTAAACTCTACATCTCTCTTAGATGAAGAGTTACCGTAGTCGAAAGAAAATGGTCCTTTTTTACAGATTAACGTTGGGTTAATTAGCTCTTGCTAATTCATCCAATTAATCCGTTTATACTAAAAGAAAAAACTTGTTGCCCGCACAAATGATGTTTTTTCCTTCATAAGTCTTTATTTCGCTCTTGACCGCTTTTAACCGCAACAATGCAAGATAATTTGGTTCCCAAATATGGTTGCCCAGATGCCCATAATTATTGGGCAACCGGCCACCAAGGCTGAAACGAAATATTTTATTTATTGTTGGCATATTCAGTTACAAACGAGTTAACATTTGAAATTCATCGAGTACCTAAGGTGTGTATTTTCGACAAAATGGCGCGAAGTTCTGAAGCCGTAGGTGGCCAAAGTACGTAGTCATCATTATAAAAATAAAATAGTATTTTTAGACAACATACAAAGACCTTTTTGTTATTATATTTTCAGGGTCATCGTCTTGAATGTTTCTCTCAACTTTCTTTGAGAAAATCGAATGAGAATAACTTTTTCGCTCTTTTTGCATGCGAGTCATTGTGCTAATAATATAGAATTATTAAGTTCCATAGAGTAATTAGGGTTGTCTATGATTTTACTTGAGCAAAAGTACGGTTTACCTACGTTGATATCACAGTTGATATTAAATAGATAAATCATACCTTTTATTCAAATAATAGTTAATACAATAAATAATTATGCAGTCTTGACTTCTCTTTACTTAACGACGACATGCAAAAGGCAAAATTATGATGACCTACCGCAATTATAAATCATTATTCCTATTGGTACTTTTAGTACCGTTTCTCCCTTTCCTAAATTCCTCTGAGAAACTTCATATAATTATTATATAGTAGTACTGTCAATTTCTACGAATAAGTAAAATTGAAGTCATTACAACCCACAAAATGCGGTCTATATGCGTCCACGCATATTCGCTATAATTAGAAAAAAATGCATTGAACCCACGCTACGCATTCAGAAATCCAACATAACTTGACACTCCGGGGTGGCGCTGCTTGTTACGTAAAATGTCGCCAACCTGTCAAATTCAATATATTTTAAATAGTTCCATATTTTACCGCGTCCTAACTTAAACTGGCGCTTTTTTTAGCGCTTGTGACCCCGAACTACACTGCGTTTGGACACACGCCAACACGGATTTATTATTAGAAATGTTATTAAAGGATCACTTTAGGGGAATTTGGTATTTCCAATGTGGAATGAAAGATATTTTAAGTAGATGGTAAAGAGGATTGGCTTTTATGACCGTGAAAAATATGGCGGGCGCGCGGGCGGTATGTAAGTGGAGTGGATTAGGTACTGAGTTTATACTAGATTTTACCCGCGGCTTCACTCGCGTTTAAAGTATTTTATTATACCAAGGGTACATACTCCACCGGGATTAAACTCATAAGTACTAATCTATACTTCCTTGTGTCAAGTTTTATAAGAATGCGTCAAGCTGGGTAACAAACAGACAGACGGTCGAAATAATTTATTTGTCCTTTATAATATTAATATTATTGAGGAGTACGGTATGTTATAAGAGTATTGCTTTATAAGAGTACTTCATAAGGACAAAGCTACTCACAAAATTACAGTTATAAGACAAGCATGCTATCCATAAATTTTGCTCACCATTGATCACGTACTATAGTACCTACATCTTGATTTGAACAGTATCCAGACTTCCCATGTATTTAAGGGGGCAAACCTTTTGACTTTATTGTTGAAGAAAACTTAAGTTATAGCGATGAAAAAGTAAGCATAAATCGAGATTAGCAATTGAGATTTTTTTTTATCGAAAACTTTGTCCCACACTAGGAATTTCTCCAGTATCATGGGCGCGTTTACAAAGATAAAACTCACATACACAAACAGCCAGAGCCGGAACAACTATCTGTAGGTCACACAAACAAAATCTGCTATTAGGCGAGAATTTTATTGTAAAACTTTACCATTGGAAAACCCTGCGTCAAACATCATTGTCATTGCTAATTTTATTGATGATTAACTGGCAACTGGCGCTTTTAACAAAAGACGATCCTGAACCTGCATTAGCAACAGCGGTTTTAGTTTTGTCCTTTAACTTATAATCGGTAAATTATAATAGGTACACTTATCCGTTAGATTTGAATGTTTATCTCCTCAGATTTGGCACAAGTGAGCTTTTTATTCAGAACCTAAATTGTGTAACACGCGTTATCACAATCCCTTATTCTGTAACCATTTTTTTTTCTGCCCATTCCAGGGCAAAGGTCTCCCTTTCTGCCGTCAAATCCTACTACCATTATAAATACAAAAGTTTGTGAGATAGTATGGATGGCAGGATGGATGATTGGATGGTTGCTTTTTCACGCAAAAACTACTGAACGGCTTTTGATGAAATTTTACAGAACTTATAGTTTATACTTCAGAATAACACGTAGACTCAATTTACATAAACATATTGGGAATAATTGGGAGAACAACTAATTTAACGCGGGAAGCAGTTAATCCTTTTAAATGTTTAAAAATTAGTCCGCTTGACAAGACAACGTATAGAACGCAGTGGATTTGTCCATTGATTGTGTCAATTACCCTGCTGGTACAGTAAGATAAAATGCATTCTGTTCCCGAACAACTTAGTCATCTGCTTTACAGTCTTTACAGATAAATACCAGTCTTGAGTGAGAATGTCTCCCATAGACAACATACAACGAGCCTTATTCATTTCTCCAAACTTTGAATATCGAAGCTCCATTTATAAGCAAAAAAACCATCCGGAAGTGATCTCCCAACCACATGTGTAGTTTTACAAAGCCGCATTGTATCACTGGCCAGTAACGGCCACACATAGTGGAATGACAAGCCAGTGCAATGAACCGAGAAAAAAAATCATTGTTATGGATCATTTAGAACGAGGATAAACTGCTATTCGGGTTTTAGACGATGTTTTTAGATGTATTTGTATAGGTAAATGGTTTAGTAGTTTCTGATGTTCGTCTGCAGTATTATTGACTGTACCTTGAAAAGCTGAAAACTGGGCTTACATGTTTGTAGGTGCTTGTAATCCGATTTGAAATTTTGGGATCTTGCTAGTGATAGCCATATTATGTTCCTATCTACCTCTGAAACTCAGGCCTCTTCTTTTTGAGAAGACAGAGCCATGAATGTATGCGCTATCTTCTCGTCTAACTTACCACAGTGTCTCAAACCGAAAGTCTATGACCAGTGTGTGTTGCCAGTGATGACATATGGCTCTGAGACGTGGTCGCTAACAATGGGCCTCATCAGAAAGCTTACAATCACTCAAAGGGCAATGGAGAGGGCTATGCTCGGAGTTTCCTTGCGTGATCGAATCAGAAATGTAGAGATCTGCAAGAGAACCTCGGTTACCGACATAGCCCGAAGAATTGCCAAAAGTGACAGTGGGCAGGGCACATTGCTCGCAGAACGGATGACTGATGGGGCAGAAAGGTTCTGGAATGGCGACTGCGAAACGGAAGACGTTGCGTTGGAAGGCCTCCCACCAGGTGGCCCGATGACCTGGTGAAGGTTGCGGGAATTCGCTGGTTGCGGGACACACGGGACCGGTCAATGTGGCGACGCTTGGGGGAGGCCTATGTCAAGCAGTGGACGTCTTTCGGCTGATATGATGATGATAGTTTATTCAGCCTATAAAATGCCCACTGCTGGGACTCACTTCTCATCTCTTATATATAAGAGGCCACCGGTATCTAATCAGCCACTTGGGCACAGTGCGGGTTGGTGTTTGGTGGATGTATGTGACATCGACGTCTTCGAATTTTAGTTGTTATTATACTCATATCACTTTCCTCTCGATGTTTGCGTTCAGCGATGCATCAATTGCTAATTAAGGCTTAAGATCAAATCGGTAATTAGCGATGAAATTAAGCAATTAATAAATATCGCAGCAGGTAAACAATGATCTGTAGCTATTCGAAAATTGGAAAGCGTTGTGCGTTCCGCGTCGGAAGAGCATTGTCTCGCGCGGTGCGGTAGGACGGCTACATGCGGACGATTAGTCGGAAAATAATGCCTAAGTACACGCACTGCGACAAAACGCAACAATCGATCGGGTCATAGGGAAACATGGCACTATAGTGTCACTAGCGAATGAAAACTGGCTTCAGCAAATAGATAGGAAAATCTTTCGCTGCATTTTTGTTTATTGTGATCATATTTTATTGGTTTTCAGTGGCGACCTGCCTGTTAGCCCATCATGTCGTGGTAAAGACTATGCAGATGATTGAAGTAAAATCATTTGTTTTCGGCCGGCGGTAAAATAATTTATAGATCAATGTCAACAATTCATCATCATCAATATCAATAAAAATCTGTAAAAAAGTCGTTTTTGTACATCGATAATATTTCCAAAAAAATAGCCAGGGTGTTAAAGGGTAATCAGCAGAACCAATTTTCAGCATTTTTAGCATTTTGTCTGTTTAGTTGGGGAACATCCAAATACTCCGAAATATTTTATTCCGAATTTCGATGTTCCGATTTTCAAAAGCCCGAATTTCATAATACCTAAGAATTATAATGTCTATTATTAAAAATCACGAAATTTATTTTACCGAAAGTCGTAAATGCGATTTTTTAGTTTGCCGATTTTCATATGTTCGAAGAATCAAATGCTCGAAGGGTTCTCGGTCCGAAAAAGGACATTCCGAATTTCAATACTTCGAATAAACTAAAAGTCAACATGTTGTGCTACATTTAGTGACAGAAACGAATCGCTGCAAAACCGACTTCACGCCGTCTTGTCTGCCCTACCCTAGAGTATAATTTAAGCCTGCGTAGGCGCGGTGGGGTGGGGCGGACCGCAGCTTCGGCTTGCTTCCTCAGCCGTGGCGGCGGGCCTTCAAACCACCTGCGACGATAAGCTCGCGTGGGACCCCCTAAACCCCGCAGCGCCGGAGCCGTGACAGAAACAATGCTTGCTGCATGTTGCATGCTTGCTTGCTGCTTGCCTGCGTCCATGCTGCATGCCTGCTTGCATGTTGCATGCTTGCTTGCATTCTGCGTGTCTGCTATATTATACTTCTCTCTGACGAGCAATTAGGTGTTTATTTGTCTCGCTGTTCAGTTTTACAAGGCGTTTTTATTTCAGAATTGTATTAATCGGTATTTTAATAATCGAAATTCGTATTTTTGATGTTTTGTGTTATCATTAAGTCGGACTTTTTGTTATTCGTTCTATTAAAACTCGGTATTTTGAGAATAGTAATTATAAACGTTAGGAATATTGAAATTTAGGAATTATAAAAATAGGAGTAATGATAAGTCGGAGTTGTTATATTCGGAATTATGAAAATCGGTATTTTGAAATTCGTATTTGTGACTGTCGGAATAAAGTGTTTCGTATTTATGTAGTGTACCCGTTTAGTTGTGCACGCATCACGTAAAATATACGAAACCAGGTGTTATTACCGTGCTATTTAATAAAAATTGAGCGTAACTCGAAGTTTTATTTGGTTTTTGTTTCATCGCAATCGGTGTTCACTCTATCATCATAAGCTATATGAATTTAAAGTTTTCAAGAAGTAAAATATCACAACACACACAATTCTGATACTCGGACAGTTGAACTCACTCCATATTCGATAGATGGTGTTGTGCATTTGACGTCATTTTCTGAATAGCGGTGTTAAGATTCTCCGCGGAAGAATGAACCTAGAAAATAAATGGTAGGTAGGTAGAAAGGCAAGTAGGGTAGGCTGGTAGTAGGACAGTTGACGGGAGCGAAGCCGCGGGTCAAGTGAGTATTGCGGTAATTGACACTGATTGAATAGAATGTTACGTAGCTCATTAGTGGACTTGACGCACTGACTGAGATAATCTTAGGATCGAGCCTACACACCGCCTACAAGTGTCCCGTTCGCCACAACTCATTTACTTACTGTGATTGGTGCTAACCACTCTTCACGTGTGGTCTGGTTAATAATATTTTAACCCATTTCCTCTCGTGGGTGTCTACAAAAGTATTTATAAAGTACTAGCTTCAGCCCGCGGCTTCGCGTTCGACGACACGGTTGGCGTAGTGATCGAGCGATCGGCTGCTGAACTGCGTGTCATGGGTTCGATTCCCGCTCGGAACAAATATATACCTACAGATAAATGTTCTGGATGTGGGTGTATTGTGTAAGTGAGTTTAAATGTTTATAAACGCACCCACGATACAGAATGAAATGCCTAGAGTGGGGCAAAGTAACATTAAAAAAAAACAGTAAACCTAGACGAAAAGTGAGTGTATTGCGATTGGAACCAATTTTAACTGACATATTTGTGTCCTACACATGTGCACAACATCTTACCTGAAAATAATTAAGACCTCGATCACCCTCACCAAGCAACCCTTCTTCAAAAGTTCTTAGAACATATTTCAAACACACTGTCTTCTACTTTTGATGGATAACATGCACGTCAGCAACACCTATTAAACACATTTATTATGGAAATAACATTCACTTGATAACGTAACAAACACTTAGAGATCTAATCTCCGCTAGCGACTCATCGCGTAGAAATCCAAGTCAGTCGTCGGCGTGTGGGCAGCCTAACATCAAGCAATACATACCTCGAGTCATTACGAAAAGTTTCACTCATTACAGTTACCGTTTACGACGGAAAAATTAAATTAATAATAAACGTAACTTAGAGAGAAAATATTAATTAATTATTGCTGTTGACCAGAAGAAAGTATGAACCCCGTTAGATTGCAGATTATCTCAAAATGAAAAAGAAATTGAAGAAGAAAGGATTTCTATTCTAAAGACTGCTGACGCTTTTGCGACATCATGATTTCTTGTAACTAAACAAGAGGCAAAGTCACGGTCAAACAAAAGCTTTGTTGCTAGAAAATATCGTCAAAAAGCCACGAGCTAAAATATACTTAAGGTTGCCCTAGTCGACGGCAACAACTATTTTGTGCGCGGGGTTAAAATGCTTGCTATCTCATCCGACAACACGTGCAAAAGAGATAGATGTTGTAATGAGCAGTAAGAAGCTAGTTCGCGTACGAATACCACAGATCATAGAAACAACAGCTGTTGTTTCTATGATCTGAGACGAATACACACTTTTGCAAATTTGTAGCGAAATGGATTATGATTTAGGAAGAAAACAGCGCGCGAAATTTTATAAACAGATCTTTGGGAATATGGATATCATGAAAAAATTACTAAATGTATCTGATCAAAATAAAGTTATTTGCTTTGTTGAACTACTAATCTATTCCTGTATGGTGACTGATTTGCAATATTCCTTATTCTTCTTGTATTTATTTTCGCCCAAAGATGCGTTAAAATTAGTGTTGAAATATGGAAATTTCGACGCCCATAATTTTCAAATACGTATTATATTTTTTACTTTTTTGTTTCTATACAGGGCTAGATAATGATGAGACAAATTTATGTATTTTTTTATTTTGAACGTACACCGTCAAACAGTGGAGTAATCGCCATACTACGTTTGTATCGAAGAATGATCGACTAGGGCAACCTTAACGGTACACTAGTCAACGGCACGAACTATTTTGTGCGCGGGGTTAAAATGCATTTTATATCAACCGACAACACGTGCGGAAGAGATAGATGCTGTGATGAGCAGTAGGAGGTTAGTTCGCGATAATGATTTAGACGAAACCGAGCGCGCGAAATTTTATGAACAGACTTTTGGGAGTTTGGATATCATGAAAAAACGACTAAACGTATCTGTTCAAAATAAAATTATTTGCATTGTTGAACTACTATTCTATCCCTGTATGGAGGCCGTTTTGCAATTTTCCGTCTTCTTATGGTATTTATTCGCGCCCAAAAATGCGTTAAAATTAGTGTCTAAATGTGGAACTTTCGACGCTCATAACTTTCAAATATTTTCTTTTTTTACTTTTTTGCTTCCATACAGGGCTAGAAAATGATGAGACAAATTGATATCACTTTTTATTTTGAACGTACATCGTCAAACAGTGGAATAATCCCTAGACTACGTTTGTATGGAAGAATTTTCGACTAGTGTAACCTTAACTAGCCTTTTTTTCATGGCTTTACCCCCGTGCCCTATTCAATAGGAATCGTGCATCTTTCTGGGACATAAAGTCTACCAGTGTGAGCTACCTTGGGGTCAAAATCCTATCAGGGATATAATTTTCGCAATCGGATCCAGAGGAACCCTAATCTTTGGGATTGCCTAAGTCGTAAAATTGCAACAATTTTACGACTTTATAATAGTGAAAAGTGTAAATGTCATACTGACAAGCTAGTGAGAATATTTTTTTTTTAATGGGTAGGACCCCATTAAAAAAAAAATATTCTTCAGTACTAAATTCAACATTAGTACCGCAAAACCCTATTTTTTTATCTGGCACCCTGAGGAGGGCGGCTTGACGGCGGCGTCATTATCTATCCGTGACAGTTGAAACTTGAAATTACAGTCTAGGCTTAGGCTTAATTAATATCTTATTCTCAAATTACAATCCACTCATTTTTAAATGCTATTCAGTCTAAAATAAGTCAAAGTTTCTATGTAAAAATTATGAGTTCACCAAGTTTATCATGATTTTAGTAGAAATCGTTAAATGTTTATAACTTTTCGTGCAATTTTCCTTTGAATCACAATGAGTAATGTTGCGGCAAAAACATTGCAGTGCGTCTAGGCATATGTACTAAGTATACACGGTTAAATTAAATTAGTGAAACATCCGATGTGATGGGTACCTGTTAACTTAAAGAACCTAAAGATTACTGAACGGATTTTGATGAAACTACAGTAATATAGCTTATACAGGATGGGCAAAAAACCGTAGATCAAAAGAATTAGGGCGATAGTTGGAGGTTTTAGCAGTAAAAAAGGCAATTGATAAATATAGAATAAAACATAGGCTATAATTTATCAAGATAGAAGTAATAATACAAAGCATGCGGAGCCGCGGGCGGAAGCTAGTCATTGATAGAAAGCTACTGCCACAGATAATATAATACTAGCATACTACTGCCATAGCTGTGTGTCATAGGGTAGGTACCTATTTTTTATGCCGTTTGAAATCACGGTGCTTGTGGTGTTGGCCACGGGAACGAAGCCGCCGGAATGAGCTAGTTAACAATATACTGATAAATGCATTGACTAAAGGCGTGATAAAAACACTACACTCCTTGTCAATTTCTCAATAATCAATCGCTTTAAAGTTTACAAATGACAGTTACCAGAGATAAGATAGAAATTACTTGAACGATTCCCGAGTATAAGTGTTTGAAGATTAACTTTTAAGATAAGTGGAGTTGCGGTAAAAGTGACTGTGATCTGTGATCTTACCGCAATGTACTTGCTTGGGGAACTCATTCAAGGTTAGTTAGGTACGGGACAGTGATAGTGTAATATTTGAATGAAAGATTGTTGAGGTCTTCAGTGGTTTTATTTTAGTAATTGTCACAGGTTTTCATATTATTCATTAATTTGATACGATTTTGCAACTGTTTCTCTGCTGATGTGTGTCAGAGCCATGGATGTATAGGTCAGAGCACAGAACAAATAAAGAGGTATACGAGTATGAGAGGCGCGCCCGCCCCGCCCACAAGGCCCTTCTAACCTCTATAACTGTTCTGTGGGTCAGAGCCATAGACTACTATGGTCAGAGCAAGCGGCTGACGAGTGACGTTTCTAAGTTATGGTAACAATGACATTGACTTTTGATATTGACAGGTGCGTTCCGTTGCCTGTTGCATGCTACACGCTTGCTATGCTTGGTGTATGCTTGTTTGTATGGTGCATGCTTCATGCTTGCTGCATGCATGGTGTATGCTTGTTTGCATGATAGTACCTTGAGTGTGGCAGGAAATACATGTGAACGAAGCTTTAAAGGTCGTGCTCAAAAAGTCTCGTGAAATGGTTCAGGATACCCGTATTTAACCGGTTTATATTGTGTCTGAAACCTTTATATAAAGTCGGTTCACTATTAATTAAAAAAACTGAAAGAGCAAGAAACAAAAAAACAAGTAAGCAAGCAAGTCTTTGGTTCGTATGGGAATCGAAAACTAACCCACAGCACACAGACTGGCACACCGCACAGCCACTTCGCCAATAGGGCCATTTTCCAAACTATAATACCAACAGCCTAATTGCGTAAGTAAATTCTAAAAAGCAAAGGGTTTGACCCCATGATAGAGTATGAACAATCGACCAATCACATAGACGGAAATCCACATCGCGTTTTTTATCTCGCATGTGATGGTCAAGTGGTTTGCCTTGCCGAATTGACTTACTCGATTAGGCTGCAGGTGCTCAGTGCTTATCGTAATTCTATTTAACATCTTGGGGTAGGTTACTTTTCTAATTTATCCATCATATTCATTAAAAGAAAGTACTTTGTTTTATATTAATGTTCATACCGTTCCCTGTCCCACTACTCCATTTAAAACCCAGTGCAGACTACAAACTCCTGCCTTCTGGAGATGACACCGAGCCAAGGTTAACACTCCATGGTCTAAATTAAGTCGATGACGCATGCGCCGGAGTTGAACGATCGCGATTGAAGTTAGATCGGTGCAGACGGGATGCTGGGAGCAACTGTACTGGGTGGTGAGCGACTTTTTTCTGGGTGGATTTGCACTTTTAGGCATGCTTTAATTTATTGCATGATTATTTTACTTAACTAGCGTCTTCTCGCGGTTTCGCTACTGCAGCCAGCCAGTATAGAATAAAAGTAGCCTAGTTAGTAGTAGTTTATCACATTACTTGTGATAAGTGTTTACACGATTTACAGATTTATTAATTTTATATTTACTCCGTGTAGCCTGCGACGTCATCGGCTGAACAGTGCGAGAGACATATATGTTTCTTATGTCTCTCGTAACTTAATTATTTCAGAGAACATATTCTGAAGCGACACCACGATAAAAGCTTTAGCCCACTCATAAATTCAGACATTATTTTGATGTAACATATTCAGTATACAAAAACAATACACTTTTTATAACCAGCAACTTTTTGTAGCCGGCGATGACGGTTGCCCGTCTGTACAAAACCTTAACCGAACTGTAAACAATTACAAGAAAAACATTATTAAGACTTTTTATTAAAACATTTTTTTTAAAACATTTCATTTGCCAGATGTCGATTCAAGAATTCAATAAGTAAAAATCGTTTTAGCTGAAATGAATCTACTCGTTGGTGACTGGTGTAGTGGTTGCAAGCGCGACTGCTAAGCGTGGTCTTGGGTATGATTCCCGGTTCGGATAAAGTTTCATTGAGCTTTCTGTTGGGAATTTTTCGGTAGTATGGATTCTTTATTTGTATATCGGAAGTAAGCTTGCCTCTACCCTTTTTTACCCGACTGCCGAAGGAGGGTAATATATTTATCAGTCTATGTATGTATGTATGTTTGTTCCTATGTGGCGTTCTAGAGACCAAACGCGTTGGCCGATTTTGATGTTTCTTACGTCAATCGATTCGTCTTAACCCTGCGTGTGTCACTAGCTAAATTAAAATTAGGAAATAGGAAAGTGGCGGATTTTGTGGGGCACCAATTTTTTTTTCTTCCCGACGCATCGTATAGTGTATCTAAATAAAGGGTTTTAAGAGGCAATTTTATTTGTTACCTTTTGTTTTTTTTTTGTAAAAAAAAAACTTTTTACAAAAAAATACTAGGTACCGACTTCCAAATAAGAAAACTATAAAGTGAAAAAAAAAATAAAGTTATCATTTTTGGAAGTCGGTGTCTTTCGTGGGTACAATTTTTTTGCGTTATGGATACCGACTTCCAAAAGTAAAGTTATTTTTCACTTTATAGTTTTCTTATTTGGAAGTCGGTAGTATTTTTTTGTAAAAAAGTTTTATTTTTATTTTTCTCTTTTTAGTTGTACCTACCCACAGATCATAGAAACAAACTGTTGTTTCTATGATCAGAGTACCTACCTAATAGGCAAGTTGTTTAGTAAGTTTCCTATAACGCCAGAATAGATTACCCGAATATCATGAAACTTGAACAAAACCGATCAAATGAGAGATCTGCTTACCCCTTAAGAGCGTACTGGCGTGATGTTGTGTTATGAAATGGTATAAACAATAAACAGACAAGCGATTGCAGCAGTCCCGAGAGATTTTCCGTTATTTACTGAAGAGTTCTGTTGTATATCTTCGAAGTTCTTTATCAGATCTTCACCAAATTAAAATGGGACCAATTTCGGAACATATTCTTTCAAACAAAGAAAGAATTTTCAAAATCGGTCCACAATTGACGGAGTTATCGGTGAACATACATAACAAAAAAAAAACATACAAGAAGTCGAACATAGAACCTCCTCCTGTTTCGAAAGTCGGTTAATAAAAAACCCGACTGCTTGAATAGCGTTATTATCGTGTAGAAATCCTCATTGATGTCCTCTGCCCCGGGGCGAGTGAAGGAGTCTTTCAAACTCTGACTGACTAAAACATGGTCTAACCTAACTGACAAGATGGATGAGGGTGTAATTTATGTACTCTTATACTCACTATTCCCAAACCACTGCTACTCCTGATAGCCAGAATCAACAGTGGCGACCACCAGAAAGGCGCCGAGGCAATGAAGCTCGACGAAGTAGTTTATGTATCTACCTCTGCTTACTACTTCAGAGCATACAAGCGTGGTGTTATAAATAGCTTACTCATTTTAATCCGGTCAGTTATTCGATGGGTGACCGTTAAGTTCACGACTTTTTGCTCGATTAGCGGGATATTGATTATTGTAATATTATTTAGCCATCATTATAAGGTCAGTGTATTGATTGTGTACCTACAGTTGTATTTAATAGATACATAAGTTTTCAAATGGTTGATAGAGATGATGGGGTCCTGAGTTTGATCCCCGGGAAGTAATAATGTCCATTTTTATGGTTCCGTAACCAAAGGGTAAAAACGGGACCCTATTACTAAGACTCCGCGATCCGTCTGTCTGTCCGTCTGTCACCAGGCTGTATCTCACGAACTGTGATGTCTAGACAGCTGAAAGGGGAATGCCCATTTTGTAAGAGAACTTGGTGCCCTTTGAAAAAATGGTTGTATATTGATGAATTTGGTTGTATATTGAAGAAAAAACACGTAATGTTCATAAAAATAAAACATTTTTTATTTATTTTGCGGGATTCACGAGAATTAACGATGTTTCTGTTCTTGAAATGAAGGGTTCATTTCAAGAACAGAAACATATACAATGCAATAAGGTGCATACAAATGTCCAAGTGAAGAAACCTGATCTGTTGTTGTATGTATATAAAAAGTAAAGGACACGGATGGAAAAAAACACAAAATATAAATCCTATTTTTGGATAATATTGAAATCGCAGACACGATACCTCATAAGGGGCCTGTGTATGGGCAATCTCCTTTTCACAGATGATGTATTTCTGTTACCGCTATAACAACAAATACTAAAACAGAATAAAATTATTATTTAAGTGGGGCTCCCATACAACAAACGTGATTTTTTTGCCGTTTTTTTGTGATAATGGTACAGAACCCTTCGTGCGCGTGTCCTACTCGCACTCGGCCGGTTTTTTAAAGTAAATCTAAATAAAATATCCACCTGAATAATATAAAAGAATAATATGGAAGTTCTGAGAAGAAAACTACTGAACTCTTAAAAAATAAGTTTTGTAATTAATAACTACTTAATTAGCTATGCGTTAACGTAAACATGAAGAGGAAACCTAATTAGTTCTATAAATTAATAATAAAGTAGATACGCGAGTAAAATATTAATTATTTTGCCTTAGGTGCATAGTAATAAATTTCTTTCCTGTTTGTCTTTGGTAAGGCAGGCAGATTCATACGTATAAGCTCGTAGCTCGAAGTAGGTAACTTAGTTCACAGCCACTAATTTATCGCCAATAATCACAATGTTCCCACTGCTGGGCCAGAGGTCTCTCTGTGAGAGTTATGGCCAGCTTCAGTGCGTTGGTAGAAGTCACATGTCTTCGATTTTTTGGTTCTAGGACATGCCGGTTTCCTCACCTTGTTTCTGTTGTTTCTTTACCATTTATAGAGAAGTGGCGATGAAATAGTTTGCACAGAGTAAAGAGCCTGGCGGGGTTCGAAACGACGACCTAACGCCACGTAAGTCGGGACCGTTGCCTCTGGTCTAATGATAAAGCTTAACATAACCTGCAGTGGTTGTACCTGCAAGGTATCTCTGACGCACCCGGAGCAGTCTACAGCCCAGCTAAATCTCAATAGGAGCAAATGCCGTGGAAAAATTTATGGCATGTTGGCTTTTCCAACAGTCGATTTATATTTGCTCAGTAAAACACACTCTAGCGATTAAACCAAACGGTATCCGACAACTTTCTTTTGTAAAACAAACGTTAATCGAGCAAGTAAAGCGTACAACAAACACAAAACGTAAGATAAATAAAAATATTTCCGTTTGTCATTTACAAACACTTATTGAGTGGTGCGAGTTTAAAGCGTGGAGCGATTTTTTAATAATCTACAAATCTACAATCATTGCTATTTATTGAGATGACGGTAAAAGAGATCTTTGGAGGAAGAAGACATACTGCGCCGAAGTCAAATAATAGGGATAAACCAGATTAAGATGATGATTGTAAAGACAGGACCAGCGCGACGTGAACCATACAACTAAAACGTGGGCTTGTCACATAACTGGATGCAATATGGCTTTGCATTACACGTCTGTCTACCGCATTGAAGAAAACAGGGGTGATGCGCTTGTAATTGTGTTGCAGGTTGATCTTATTATTATCGGATGCCTGCAAAATATTGATAGGTATTGAAAGACCTTAAAATCAGTTAGAAAACTTAAACGAAGATGAGAAACGAAAGCGAAAACAGCAAAGTAATTTTAGACCTTTCTGAATTTGTCACCGAAAGAAACACTACAAGAGCATACTCCGACCTTTAGCCTTGACTGTACTTCGCGGCGGTTAGTCACACCTTCGTTGTTTGTTCGGTCAAGGTTAATAAGATTGGCGCGTGGCGGGGTGACCGGACGGCTGATAGCATTGCAAGGGCGTCCGCGACAGGAGCACTTTGCTGGCATTAGGTAAAATTAAAAACACGAGTGTAATTTGATTGCCCATGCCCACCAAGTAGACGTTTTATGGACGTGTTGCAAAAAGGTTGGTTCAAATATCTTGGAAGACATTTAACTTTAATTTAACTGAAGTTTGAAGCTTGTTGTTTGCTTGAAGCTCGATTGGCTCGTACTTGAAGCACGCGTCTATCTCCATGTTATTTCAGCAGACCTCTTGTTATAAGTACTTTTTTTTTGACACAGAAGATCTATTTTCCATCTACGAGGTGTATTTGGCAAGTGGTTCGCTATCTCATCTCTCATTCATGCTTCTTATATAACTTCTTCTTATATATTCTCTCGTATGAAGTCTAGAATCGCTTACTGCTCGATATTGGTTTTCTTTCTACCTATTTTGCCCAGTTCTCTGTGTCCCTCATCCTTATCATGGTGTTTCACATCACTATGATACTTAATATGTACCTTAAATCGTCGCCCAAGGCGTGTTTGGATGTCCTTGGTTTCTATGGCGTAACCTTTCCTCCTACGGTCATCTTAAAGAGCTCATTCTAGTAGTATCTAGCAGCCTAATTGCGTAAGTGAATTCGGCAAGGCAAAGGATTTGATCCCATCAATCGACCAATCAAGTGCGAGATGAAAGACGCGTTGTGGATTTCTGTCTATGTCATTGGTCGATTGATGGGGTTAAATCCTTCGCCTTGCCAATTTCACTTACGCAATTAGGCTGCAGATCTAACATCGGTCGTGCACGGTTCCTTCAATGCAGTCTCCAAGTCCTCAATTCTCTCACACCTTACACCAGACCCCGTTTGCTCCAGTTCTTCAGATGTTTTCGCTCAAATGAAAGTGATCCGCGATCTTACCGTGCACCGTCTCGGTCGGACGCGCGTGCCGTGCCGCGATTGATAAACTTTTTGCAAAATAACCGTTTTTTTTTCCCGCGCTATGACTTCGCCATATTGGAACATGGCGACGGAATGTGTGCGACGTGTTGAAAGTTTTGTTACTTTTTTACACACGCTTTTATTAGCTTGGTATGTATGTATCTATGTATCTATGTATCTATGTATCAATGTATCAATGTAACAATGTATCAATGTAACGGAATCTTTGAACGTGATTTTCACCCACTTCAAAACGTTGGATTGATTTGAAACTTTGCACACTTATCAAGGACCGATGACAATGCAATAATTTAAACAGTTTGTCCCATTATCCTTACCAATAAAGCGTGTTTTTTAGTTTTTAGAACTACAATTTATTACGAATATACGACGGTGTCAGACACTCAGTCATGTTTTTGAAATGAGATGATTTGTTGGTCATTGATCTCTGTGTAAATATAGTGTTCCTTCATGTGGGTGGTGTTGCAAAAATAGATTGTTTTTGTTAGTCTTTCCTGTTAGAATTTGCACCTATTCTGTTACGGTAGGTATACGTGATTTTGGTCAAGTTCTTCGTTTGGCTTTATTTAAATCAATATACCGTAATGCGATGCGTAGGGATCGCCTACGACGTATTTAAATATAAGTACCAAAAAGTTTTAATATGAAAACCCATCCTTCTTCAACGAGTACTGGCTCAAACAAACCGAACACAAATAAAAAAAAAACAAACCCAACTGTCAATTATGACAAAATCTCACAGCGTAAAACTCTTCGATTAAAATGTACAAATTCTGAACCCTCAATTTAATATAATGGACGGGGAGGAGACTCACCATGTCGAAGTCACTTCAGACGGCAATAAGTTACTTCAGGACCACGTAAACACTTTGGCAGAAAACCAGGGCAGTATCCTGAGTAAATTCGATGTTCTAAGCAAAAATGTGGACGAGCTCAAGAAGATTTTGTCACAGTTTACAGACAAAATGCTCAATCAAAAGGCTGAGATTAAGAACCTGAAGAATCGGATTGATGAACTGTTCATGATCGTGAAGGATGGCAAGGAGGATGACTCGTGCCCCGATACTGATGGGCACGAGTTACGTACTGAGGACGCCGAGTCGTGTCATTCAGGATTCTCCTGCTCTTCTAAGGTACTGGTTGTGGTCTTATGAGATATAGATTGAGTGTAGTTTGACATGATAAATAAATCCTGACTCTTGACGACCTGGTCCACCAGGTGCCATAGTTTGGTTGGGTCACCGATTAAGGTCAGTTCTTTATCATCGCAATATCGTGTTAGGTACCTATTATTGTGAGCTGACAAGGTAGGCTCGCTAAACACTAAAAACATATTTACAATGATTTTTAAATGAAACACAGTCAACCTATACCAAATCAAATCAAATCAAATATATTTATTGGAACAAGAAAACAGTTTACAAAATTTGAGTTCGTTAACAGCCGCATTAGTATGGAATACTGTGTCGCGGCCATTAGCGCCCACCTCCAAGAAGGGAGACGACAGCGTTCCAGGTATACATATTAACGATACGATTAGCGAACGAATATACGAAAGAAAGAAGAAAGAATGATTTCAAATTCTCCATTTAACTTTTTTGCTAGATCATACCACATTTAAGATTAAAGTCATCGCCAAATAACATCAAAATAAAAGTCGTCTACCAATGTATTCCAATATTTCAAAATGATACGAAAAAATGTAAAGGCAGTGTCGCTAACGTGTAACGTCGTCGCTAACAAGATCAAAACAAACATATCGAGGTAAGGGGCGTTCTTGACCCTTGCACTTGGCATTCAGTAATGAGTTAATCTATCTATATCTATAAAAGCGTAAGGTGACTGACTGACCGACTGATCAATCAACGCACAGCCAAAATTGCTAAGCCTAGAAGCATGCAATTTGGCAGAAAGGTTCCTCATGTGACGTAAGTGTGCACTAAGAAAGGATTTTTGGAAATTCTACCCCTAAGGGGGTAAAAAGGGGGTTGAAAGTTTGTATGAAAAATCTAATTCCTTCGGCCAAAATTCTTGAAACTTGGCACAAATAGTCTAAGTAAATGATAAAGATTGACATCATTAGTTTTGCGAAACTACCCCCAAATGATGATTTAGGGGGTGTTGAAGTTTGTATGGTAAATCTGATTTCTTGGGTCAATAAACATGAAACTTGACATAAATACCAACCTAAATAAACAATAAAAGTTTTAATTATTAGTTTTTCGAAACGACCCCTAAAATACGATTTCAGGTTGGTAAAGATTTTAGATTACGTTTACTGCACATAGCTTCTTTTTTATGATATAAGGGAGCACTTAGGAGAGATTTTTGGAAATTCAACTTTTTAAGGGGTTAAAAGGGAGACATTTATTTGTATGAAAAATCTTATTCTTTTGGCATAATAACAAAGGATTGCATCATTAGTTCGGAATTACCCGTATTACCAGTAGACGATTTGGGGATGTCAAAGTTTTTATGAAGAATCAAATGGCTCTAAGACGAGGACCTCTACATCGATTTGGAACTACCTAACTGGACCGTTTGTCTCAGGTAAACATAGTTGTGAGTGACGTTTTAGTGTCGCGTAATTTACGCTGTATTAGATTTTTGTGTTGTGTCGCGTAATTTACACAGCATTAGTTTTCATACTAAAGTAATTGGTCTTCTGCTCTTCGGATCCAGCAGACTCGCGGACGAAGTCGCGGGCAAAAGCTAGTATCTCATAAACTCTTGAACCGATTTACATGATTAAAACGGATAAAATGTTTAAAAATAATTACCTATCCAAATATGATGTTAAACAAAAAAAAACATGTTTTCAAGTTTTTGGCAAAAGTCAGATCTATGACTTTGTTTTTTGTTAGCTGGTGGACGGTTTAAGAAGTAACTCTACGAACTAATAATTCCTTTACATCTGCGTCAAAAAAAAACAGATCGCTTCTCGTTGATTCGATAAGAAAATGAAAGAGATCGAATCCATTAAAAAAGTTGTAAAAGAAAACGTCTGTCGTTTATCGAAACCACAAGCAAGTCTGGCGAGACAGTTCGATATCGAATTACGAAATAACTTATATTTGTGTTGTCTGAGATTTAAGTCCAAACCTATCAATCAAAAACTTTGAAATGGAAACCAATTTCATGGCTTTTAAGCTTAAAATAAAGTTACTCAATAATTGGGGCAGTCTAATTTAAATGTCTGTAATTCAATTTACACTTAATCGATTTTTTTTTTACAACTTGGGCAGATTGCATTTCATTGCGGTGTTGGTTATAGATAGCCAATGTCAAAATTCTGAACTTCATGTCTTTAGAAGCCTTCAGGCCCATTCTAGTCTGCTTAAATGTGCCTAAAGTCTTACAAGATTTAAGACAGTTCGACATGCACCGATAGAAAATTCTTATAAAAGCCGTGTTTCGGATTCCAAACCGAACACCTAAATTTATTATTCTTTATCATCATCAATAGATATAATAAATCTGTAGAAAAATATTTTTTGTACATCGAAAAAAAATCCAAAAAAAAATTGCCAGGGTGTTATAGGATAACCAACAGAACCCATTTCTAGAATTTTTGGAATTTTTGTCTGTTTGTCTGTTTATTTGTGCACGCATCACGTGAAATGTACGAAACCAATGTAGATAAATTTTATACATAAAAATTGTGCGTATCTTGAAGAATTACTTAGTTTTTGTTTCATCGCAATCGGTTCACTCTATCAAAAGTTAGATGAATTTAAAGTGTTTAAGAAGTAAAATTATCACAGCTCACGCAATTCAGTTACTCGGACAGTTGAACTCGCTATTCGATAGATGGCGTTGTGCATTTAAAGTCATTTTCTGAATCGCGGTGTTAAGATTTTACGCGAAAGAATGACACTAGAAAAAAAAATTGGTATGTAGTATGTATATTTTTGAGTATGTGGAGTAGGCAGGCAGGCTGGTAATTATGGTAGGGTTGGCAGGCAGATGACGGGAGCGAAGCCGCGGGCACAGCTAGTTGGGGATAAATTCTTATATTTTTCCATAGGAAATGTAGCCATAGGTACCTAGATATTTCTATTGGTATAAAAGCGTATTTGATTGGTCATGTGGACTCCTAAATTTCTCGCAGGTTTATGAAAAACATTTGAGTGATTGTGCCGAAAACCTACAAGCACATGAGTAGCCTACAAGTAACTCAACAACGCTAAAAAATCTGATTTGGTTATGATTTTCCTCCCACCTAACCTACTTTTAAAATTAATTGGATCATTGCAGAACGTAAATAATAATGATGTCATTTATTTTGAAACTCTTAGATAACAGCGAATAGGCCATTGTCCGCAGAATTAGGCTGTGACTGTGAACGTATTTTTTTTCTTTTTCTCGAACAAAAGTGGCCACTACCGAATATTTCAGCCAGATTGCAAAAAAAGACGAAAGCGTAGCGCAAACAGACGTTTTAAAGTAGGATTGTTCTGGCATCTTGTTTTTTTTTTAAGTTTGTCTTGTAGATTTTCCTTCTGCTTTGAAAACACACAAGGCTGGCGCATGTTTGTGCTCGTTCACACACAGAGGTCCGTTTGACGTTTTTATACGTTTTTGGTCGGCAATGGCATATGTAGTTGGATGAGCGAGTACACACACACAACAGTATTAAAATACTGATCCGTTTTATCGAACGTTCGTCCTTGTAGAAAGTTGATTGGTGTGAACATTACCCCCAGTAGCGACGGATCCGTTAAAACGGTACTGTAAATGCGGTGTGAACATTACCTCCAGTAGAGACGGATCCGTTAAAAACCATCCAGAAAATACAGATGGTCTGTGTTAACGTACCCTTATGGATAAAATATTGATAGTGATGATAAAACTGAAAAATCTTAACTTTTATTTACGTACTTGAAATTGTGAGATTGTTTTTTTTTGTTGCGCGGTTTCCCCAAGTGCACCAGTGATACGGCCAGCAGGAAAGTTTTAAGCCAGGTCTTTAAACCGTCATCTAAATAACACACAATTTAACGATAGACTTTTTTGCAATATGAAAAAGCCGGGAGTGAAAATTGTGATTAATGAAAGCTCGGAAACATTCTTTCCTGTTTCCAAAGATATTTACTTAGGTAGGTTCGAGTACATAAAGATACTTCAACTTCCCAATTAGGGGCCGAAATTGAGCTAGCTACTTCGAACAAACTTTCGGGATGGTGGCTACCTGAGACCGTTTTTGACTAATCAAGGATCTTTTTGCTTCTAAGGTCAATTGAAGGTAGGTGCTTATATATATGCGGTATTTATTCGGGTCTCCTTATCCTAATTAAGTAGATAGATAGTTATATAATTGAGTAACACGATACTTTTATCTAGGCAAGACTGGTATCATATTTATGGGCTTCTGACTACCTGTATTGACTGTCGAAAATCTACAAATGACATCCGGGACTAACTACTTTTCCGATGCATGCAAATAAAAAACGTCTCGACGCGTGCGGCTTTTATTATTTCGGCAACAGGCGGGCGAGTACGGCCTACTGTGAAAGGCTTGAGTCACACATTTTTATCACACTTTGATAGCAAAAATCGTGATAAAATGCGTGACTCAAGTCTATCACAGAGGCCGTGCTCGCCCGGCAGCTCCTCTAAATGAAATTGTACTATGAATTGTACTATACCGAGGCAATTATACATAACAAGCTTCTGCCAGCGGCTTCGCCCGCGTGATGTTGGAAACCATCCCTTAAGGACACGTTAGGTAGGTACTGCCCGGATAAAAGTATCCTAAGTATGTCCTTCTCCAGGGGTCTAATCTATCTCTATGCCAAAATTCATCAAAATTGGTTCAGCGGTTTAGGCGTGAAATCGTATTAAACAGTTCGCATTTATAATATTACTATAAATTTAAGACGATGACACATTTCCCTACGATTCCTACGGTGCACTGAGTGCTAACGCGTGCCCGTGTTCCCGACATAACTGCGCTATCACCCCGTGGTAGCGCAGTATGCATGAGCATTTGTCCAAGCAAAAAAAAATAAAAAATGGTGCACTGACGTAATTTCGTAATTCATCAATCATCCTTATAAAACTTTATCGCATTTTGTACTCGTATCTAATTTCCTCAAATAAACGATTAGTAAGTTTATTACAGAAATGATTTCATACTAGTTCAGTCTTTCACTTAGTGGGACTGTTAGCGTCTCGTCGGTACGAGACACCTTAATAAGCTATTTTAACTAGGGTAAGCATTTTTGTCTTTACATTGTGTTATGATCACCAGCCAATTGTCAGAACTGGTGAAATGATTAGTATTTTTCCTTTGAGATACGCCACAGAAGCAAAGCCCTGCAGCCTAATTGCGTAAGTGAATTCTGCAAAGCAAACAAGTCGATTCCTTCCCAAAAACGACTTTAAGTATTGCATATTAATACGTAAAGTCGTTTTTGGGAAGGAATCGACTTGTTTGCTTTTGCAGATTTCACTTACGCAATTAGGCTGCAGGTAAAAATACTTATATTTAATACTTAGACTAATGGGAACACAGCAGATAGAAAGAGTTACTGGTGGATGGCCTATAAAAAGTCCAAGTTCTTTGGGGAAGTCTCTCATACAAACGAGCCGTTTTTTTGAGGCATAATTGCTGTGTTCCGTTTTCAAGGATGCTTATCGATTTTTGGGATGCCTCTAGTTTGGCAGATGCGGCGATAACTAAGTCATCCAGTTAAGCTTTGGTCTGTTTCTTTCACCAGCTCACCTTTGTAAGTGATGTTTTCTTCTAAATAATGAGTATTGTTTGTTTGTTCCAGGTGACAATGACAACTGGACTGGACAGGGATACGATACGGGCAGCGTATGAAGATGTAAGATCTGACACATCACCCACAGAGTGGTAAGTTAACTTATCGTATCGTGTACTAAAGTTTTGGTCTCTTGATCTGATTTTTTTTTGCCAGACCTTGGTCATTTTTTATAAAAATAATGCCCCTAAACAGTGTCGAGATGTTTATTATTAAGTGTGATAATCGTATGAAAATCTTCTAGAATCGCCTTGTGTTCCGTCGCAGTATGCGTGAGCTGTGAGGAGAATTATGCATCTGGCACAGCATACCGTAGTGTTGTGCGTTCCGATTAATATACCAAAGCTTTTCAGAGAGGCGTGGGATTAACTAGACTTGTTCGTTCCGATAAAGATACCAATGCTATTCAGAGAGGCGTGGGATTAGCTAGACATGTTCGTTCCGTTAAACATACCAATGCTATTCAGAGAGGCGTTGGATTAGCTAGACTTGTTCGTTCCGATAAAGATACCAATGCTATTCAGAGAGGCGTGGGATTAGCTAGACATGTTCGTTCCGTTAAACATACCAATGCTATTCAGAGAGGCGTTGGATTAGCTAGACTTGTTCGTTCCGATAAAGATACCAATGCTATTCAGAGAGGCGTGGGATTAGCTAGACATGTTCGTTCCGTTAAACATACCAATGCTATTCAGAGAGGCGTTGGATTAGCTAGACTTGTTCGTTCCGATAAAGATACCAATGCTATTCAGAGAGGCGTGGGATTAGCTAGACATGTTCGTTCCGTTAAACATACCAATGCTATTCAGAGAGGCGTTGGATTAGCTAGACTTGTTCGTTCCGATAAAGATACCAATGCTATTCAGAGAGGCGTGGGATTAGCTAGACATGTTCGTTCCGTTAAACATACCAATGCTATTCAGAGAGGCGTGAGATTAGCTAGACTTGTTCGTTCCGATAAAGATACCAAAGCTTTTCAGAAAGGCTTGGGATTAACTAGATTCTTTTGATAAGGACTGGTCCTTAGTAACCCAATAAAGAGATATTAAGAGGGAGCAGAACAGGGGGGGCATTGCCTTGCAGTGAGGCATTACGGACTTGTAAGAATAACAATATATCTAACAGGGGGCTTGAGCATAACGAGGGGCGCATGGAACCGGGCAGTATGGCAATAATAATATAATATAATTGAGATCAGGGACATTCTGCTGTGAGAGAGTGCTATTTGTCTTCTATAGATCTGTCGCTCTTTTACAGTGGAACCATGATAGTTTTAACAGGTCAGAGTAAGACCTCTTTTCCCCGTTCTTAAGAGTGTGATTCAGGGCTGAAACGTTGAGGCACATACCTTGCACTCACATCATCTTGCCGAAATTTTGAGTCACCATCAAAATAAACTGACTCAGTTCTGCTTTTCAAACATTTTTGAATCATTAGAAAACATCCGTTCCTGTATGAAAATGTCAACCCACGCTGCAAAATTCTTGAGGGTGGAATAATTTGGTGGGTCATACACACAAATATTTAATATACTCACTCTGGCTTTGCTTATGACGGAATTACTGTTGATAGACTCGCGTGCATAGATATAGAACCGCGTGACTGTAACCATTATCTCACCTGCAGCCTTATTGTGTAAGAGAATTCGGCAAGGCAGAGAGTATGAACAATCGACCAATCGCATAGACGGAAAGCCACATCGCGTCTTTTATCTCGCCTTGCCGAATTCACTTACGCAATAAGGGTGCTGATGGTATGTGATGATGTGGTCGACAATGGAGCACGCTTGAAGTTCCATTCGGTCTTGTCTTACAGACCCCCAGGATATTTATCAGGAAACCAAATGTGTTTAGGAGCCATACTGACCGACTTGTATAATCCCTTACGCACAATGGAAATAACCTTGCTCTAAGAGCTCACGGTAGCTTGTCGACAGTTCTGTTGTTTCTGCCTAACTTTGTAACGGAAGAATATTGAATTTGTGCATATTCAATAGTAATGTTATGTCATGTAATGTCTTAATAAATCTCCTCAGGGCGGTGTTCAAAGTCTAAATGTAATGTCTAAATAAATCTCCTCAGGGCGGTGTTCAAATTCGACGGTGCCCGCATCGTGTGTTCTGCGCGAGGCTCTGACTTTACGGAGTTCCGCACCCAGTTCTCTGATGACGACCGCGCCTTCGGATACCTCAGGTTAGTAAACATACTTGCCAATTGCCGGTTTTGTACCCAACTGCTCCTGAGAACACCCTCAGTGTTTATAGGCTGAATCATTTTAGAAATAATAGGTCAAAATGGAGCAGTGATGGCCCAGTTTAAACGGCCACGACTTACGTCGTGGGTTCGAACGCAGGAATAGCCACTTTGTGTAAATTATTTCACCACTTCTAAAAACGGTGAAGAAATACATCGTGAGGAAACCGGCATGTCCTAGAACCGAAAATTTGAAGACATGTGACATCCACCAACCCGCATTGTACCCACGTGGTGGATTAAGGCCCATTCCCTTTCATAGAGAGGAGGCCTTTGTCCCACCTGTGGAAACGTTAAAAGGCTGATGATGGTGCTCAAAAAGGTCGTTGAAAGATGTGGGTGATGATTCGTCATCATTTTCTGCCAAATCTTTTTCCAACCATGTCGGAAATCACGGAACCTGTAGGCCCCGGTATAGACCGGGGCCTACAGACAGTCCTATAGACAGGTTACGTGGCAATTTTCTTTTGATTCAGACAGAGACAAATAGACCTAACGTCTTGTCTATTTTCTTTAGAGGGGACGCGACAAGATCTTGTCAATATTGTTAGAAGCAACAAAAATAAACAACAACAAATCAAAATGTTCTCTACCCGCGTGAAAAGTGTTAAGAAAACACTTTTCACGCGGGTCACCGCTGGCAGAAGCTAGTCAAAAATATAAAACTGTCATGCTTCTTCTTCTTCGTGTCGCTGGTACGACAGTCGTTTAAATTCCAACTGTCATGCTGAAAATGAGCAAAGTCAGACTACGTCTCAGGGATCATGCTATGGTCCAATTAAGCAACAGCATTTAAGAAGCAGGTGAAGCAAGCGGTGTAACGCGATTAAATCACTAAGTGGTGACTGAGCCACCATGCGTGACGGTACTGGTGACACAATTGTACTACATTACTGTCAACTAGATGTGTGCAGTGGTGGCCCAGTGGTATCGGCCGCGACTTACAAGTTGTAGGTCGTGGGGAGCCCAGGCAGGAGCTTTACTTTGTGTAAATTATTTCATCACCACTGCCTTCGAAACGGTGAAGGAAAACATCGTGAGTAAACCGGCATGTCCTAGAACCAATCATTCTAAGACATGTGACATCCACTAACCCGCACTAGGCCCGCTCCCTCTCACAGAGAGGAGGCCTGTGTCCCAGCAGTGGGAACATTAATAGGCCGATGATGTGATGTGACTGTCAACTAGATGGATCTTTCACTACTGACGAAAGAGTGTTTTTGAGGACACTTTTAAATGACAATGCGTTAGAAAATCGGGCAGTCTCAATTTTTCTCGGGCTTAAACCGTAGAGTCTGACAGACCCCTCACGGCGGCGGCGGCAGATATGTAAAAAAGTATTAAAGACCGTTAAACTACATATTGATCAACTGATGTTATTTGAAGAGTCAGAGAAGGCACTTAGCCGGTACCGCACTAATTAGGTTCCACGAAAGCCCTGAAGCATTGATTATATTATCTACTAATTAATGTATGACCCTGGTTACGGTTGCTGGAAACGGGTCGTGCAGGTCGATGTGGTGACCCTTTGGGGAAACCTATGTTCAGCAGTGGACGTCTTTCGGCTGAAGTTGTGATGATGTTGCCACTACAGTAATGTATGTCCATACAACTAATCGCAGAAAATATTAGCACAGTGATATTTTAGCAACCGAGATTTTTACTACGTGCCTAAATAATGTTATATTTCCTTCCAGGTTGCAGATGGGCGACGAGATGTCAAAACGTAAGAAGTTTCTGTTCGTCACATGGGTGGGGCCCAACGTGTCGGTCATCAACCGGGCCAAGATGTCCACCGACAAAGCCATCATTAAAGACATCATCTCTGTAAGTAGACTTGCTTTTCCTTACAGTACAGCTCTCAATTTCTACTGTCAATGAGGAGCTCGTGGCTAAATAATAACAGCCGCACGGGTCGATCATCAAGGTTAAGCAACGCTTGACGAGGTCGGTCCGTGGATGGGTGACCATTTCAACATACCGAGTTTCCTCCGTGCCTCGGAAAGCACGTTAAGCCGTTGGTCCCGGCTGTTATTTGAAGATCTTTGACAGTCGTTACGGATAGTCAGAAGCTTGAGATTTGACACCAGTCTTGCCAAGTGGTACCGTGTTACCCAGTTACTGGGTTGTGGAGGTCAGATAGGCAGTCGCTCCATGTAAAACACTGGTACTTAGCTGAATCCGGTAAGACTGGAAGCCGACCCCAATATAGTTGGGAAAAGGCTAGGCAGATGATGACAGCTCTCAATTTCTACCTTTGTCTGGGATTGTTGTTAAGTCCATTTCGTAACTGTTACACTACCGCTGCTAAGGTTTTCAGATGAGTTGAAACGAAGCGTCAGACTTGTCATACCAAGTTGGTATGCAAGCAAATGAGTGATTGAGAATCCAGCTCTTGCAGCTCGTAAGCAGTCCCTAGCTTGATTGCTTTCCGTTGGTGATTAATCCAATTGGAACTGATGTTATCAGTTCAAACTGGATTGGACAATCACCTGTGTTTGATTAGTGCTTATTCTGGCTACGTATGAAATTATTCAGCCCTACAGTCGTCGTCGGAAAGTTACTAATGTTCTTTATTGTTATTACCTACGTGTTTTAGTTGTCACGCAGTTGTGTAGAACTGTACTGTGTGTACCTTCATATTTACCTAACCATTGAGTGATTTTTTATCTGCACCATAAAATTCGATAAGTTTGTTTTGAAAACCCGATGAGTCAGTAAGTCTAGGTACGACTTAACTAGGTACACAATTAGATAAGTAGGTACGTTATTGTCTAGTCTAGCTGGTAGACGATGGCACATCAAACGGATTCTAGCATCGATAAAATATAGCGCATTAAGCCTCGTAACAGGCAAAACTTTTTAGCCTGCACGGGATGTTAAAGGTACACTAGTCGAAATTCTTTTCATTCAAACGTAGTCTAAGGATTATTTCACTGTTTGACAATGTACGTTCAAAATAAAAAGTGATATCAATTTGTCTCATCATTATCTAGCCTTGTATGGAAAAGTAAATAAAAGAAAATATTTGAAAGTTATGAGCGTCGAAATTTCCACATTTCGACACTAATTTTAACGCATTTTTGGGCGCAAATAAATGCCATAAGAAGACGGAATATTGCAAAACGGCCTCCATACAGGGATAGATTAGTAGTTCAACAATGCAAATAATTTTATTTTGTACAGATACGTTTAATCGTTTTTTCATGATATCCAGACTCCCAAAGGTCTGATTATAAAATTTCGCGCGCTCGGTTTCGTCCTAAATCATTATCCATTTCGCTACAAATTTGCAAAAGTGTGTACCTATTCGTACGCGAACTAGCTTCCTACTGCTCATCACAGCATCTATCTCTTCCGCACGTGTTGTCGGTTGTTATAAAATTATTTTTCCTAGCTCAATGTATAAAATGCATTTTAACCTCGCCCACAAAATAGTTCGTGCCGTCGACTAGTGTAACCTTAACTGAAACTTTGCGGCTAGTGTGCAGTTCCAATGCACTCTGTCTGTATTTAGTCGGCAGTACCTAGGTATGGTAGCCTTAGCACTAAGCCCTTGACCGTCTCGCCAGGTATGCGTGTCATTCGAAATTCATACAAATTGTTTTGGCAATAAATTAAATGTGAATCGTCGTGATTCATGCTTTGGAATGATTGGGATAGGCAGATTTACGAGGCGTTCTTATTAGAGGGAGAGGTCGGTGGTAACATGACTAACCTCTTTATTGATCAGGACTTATATGGTAATGCTGGGTTGCCAATGGATGCCATTAGATTTAACTACTGAATAAAAACAGTTAATTCAAAAAATCAAAAAACCCGACTGCTTAAAAAGCGAACTAAAAGACGTAAACAAGAAGAAAATCATGCTTTGCAGAGGGTTGGAGGAAAAAAGAAAATTGGCCCTCCACAATATGGCGCCCATAAGCCGCCATTTTTCTATTTTCCAATTTTAATGTAGCCAGTGACACTCGCAAGGTTAAGACGAACCGATTGACGTATGAATCATCAAAATCAGCCAACGCGTTTGGTCTCTGGAACGCCACATAGGAACAAACATACATACATACATAGACTGATAAACACATTACCTTCCTTCGGCAGTCGGGTAAAAAGGGCATAGACAGAATTTGGTGTTCTGTATTTAAAAATGTAAAGTCTCTGAAACAAGACTTTACATTTTAAAGATGGCTCCTTTTCTTATAGGCCCAAAGCTTGGGCTAGATTTAATACAATAGGGTAAATAGGCGATTATTTATTATGCAGAAAGCCTCAGAAAGGATAGAAACTAGAGGGGAGAATAAAGGGATATTAAAATAAACTGTGTATGATTTTCAAACATTAATTTATATAAAAAAATGCAATAAATAAATAGAAAAATGAAACAATCAGATCACATAAAATCATACAGATACTTCCTAACATTAAAACCAACAGTTTGAGCGACTGCAGATATAAAATCATAGCCAACAATACACTTGTATTTTGCTGTATCCAAATCTATCTCTTTGCTGCCCGCTATCAGCTTCAATTCAACTAATGTAGCTATTTGGGCTAGCAAGTTACTTGTTAGACCAATTTTTTCTTCTAATATGGCATAAAATATTGCCAATAAGCGGTCCAGAGTGAAGACTTTTGGCCCAAGCTGTGTGTTTAACTTCTCAGTAATCTTAGCTTTGGCTCTGACTTGCTGCAACCTTTTGCGTTGCTTCCCGTGATGTTTCATGAACAGTCTTTTGTCTTCCTTTGGTGGGTTGTAACTGGCTAAGTATGCAGCAATCAGTAGGAACTTTGCATAGTATGGTAGTTCGAAACTCTGTGCAAATGTCTTTGTTGATGTCAACTCTTCTTTTAGTGTGTTTTCAAAGTTATGCATTGGTATGCTGTCTGTGTCGCTGTTTTCTTTCCCCGGTGATGGTTTGGTGGGGTTTGAGTTACTAATACGTAAATAAAGAAGTTCTAAGCTAGATTTGAGGATTGGCGATATGTGACGCCAGAGTTTGGCTAAATCGGAAGCGTTTATTTCATTTTTTATAATCGGCTCGCAGTATTTAATGAAGTTGACGCATGCCATGTGCTGCAATTCAATCAGATCGCGACACGGTCTGTAAAATACGCTCAAAAATGCATTGAGAAAGTTAGCAAATAACTCTGGTTTCTCTAATTCTTTTTTAATTTCTTCATCAACTTCATATGTTATGAGTAGGTGGTTTATAAACCTTTTTTGATGAAGGAAGATGATTTTAAACAGTTCTTCTTTGTTGTAATTCGGGAAATATATCTTGATAGGCTCTCGGACACCCATTTTGAAGTAGAAGTTCTCATAAACCAAATGTGTGATGAATATTGTGCAAATGTTGAGGTTACAGAGCTCTTGTAGCCTTAAAAACGCGCTCATTATGTTATGGTCCATGCTACGTAGCCTCTCAGCCCTGTCGAACACTATCATTACCGGTTCATAACCTATATTTGTCTCTTGTAGCCTGTTCAGCCCATTTGTTAGGTCCATCAAAGTTTCACATTTAACGTCGATTTCCTCATCTTCTAACCCCGACAGGATACCTTCGAACATTATTTTAGGTGTATAACACTCAATACAGTCAATAACAACATGTTTGTAGTTTAAACTTCGTAGTACAGAGTTTACGCATAAAGTTTTTCCTGTTGCCATACTGCCACTGATAAATATAGAACAAGGTAAACATTCGTCACCTTCGCCGAGTAAATTAAACAAGTCGTTCAACTGCTCTTCTCTGCACGGCATTTTGTTTTGTAATTCTTCCATTTTTGGTTATTTTTACCAATTATAAGAACAAGCTTTCTTTTCTTTCTTTGAGTTCACTTTAGTTTGCACAGACTATTAGTTTGTTTGTTTGACATTCGTTCGGCTATTTTGGCGGTTGGTTGAGTTTGACAACTTCTTTTTGACGTATGGTTTCAACGTTCCGTTTTCCGAGCTGTCATTATCGGTGCGGTCTCGCTACGTTGTTTTGTGCAAATTCAAGTACCTAATCAATATTTAAGCATCAGCGCATCAGACAATAGATTTCCATAAAGTATAATTATATTTAAGCGCTTATGTACAAGTAATTTTAACAAAACTTTTGTTTGCTTTTACAGAATTTTGCAGTGGAGTTACAATTGGAAAATCAATCCGAAATAGACATCGATCAATTCAAAGACGCTTTGAATCGGGCAGGAGGAGCAAACTATGGGACTGGGGTCAGGGACTTATGAATTGCACAATAAAATATCCGCCTATATCCTAAAACATATCAGTACTTTGATTTTAGTATCTGTGTTTTTCACTTACAAAGTTGCAACGAAAGCGCAAACTGCGAATGAGAGATAGCTTCTAAAATCAAAGTTATGGTAACTTTTTATTAATTAGGCCATCATCAGGCCCAAAATTGATTTTTGTATAAGTAGGGATGTGCTTTTATTTTAAAATTTTATACTGGTGTGATTAAGTTCTGCATTAGTCATTTTATGCTGTTTCGGTCGAAAAGATACCTATTTATTTTTTTACAAAATTGATATTGGAAATTATTTTATTTAGGGAAATTGTAAAATTTCAATAATTTATTTTTTAAAGTCTTTGTGCAATTTGTACTCGATAATGTAACGTAAGGATTTGCCAAAAAATCTTAAGTGAATGTTGCCATGTATAGGGCGCGTTAAGTGCATTTATTTTTTTGTCTACCTGTATTTTACTGTGACGAAATTTTACAATGTATTGTATACAAAAGTATTTGGATTTTAAACTGGCTTTTATATACATTGACTAGTGTTTTTACCCAGCATTATTGGTAAACGAATTGAAGTAAATACATACATTAACCAAACGACCATAGTTTGTTTTATTTACCCCAACAAAGATGAATCTAACTTGTTAAAATTAATAAAATAAATGGATGATTTCCTGATTCTTTACCGTATTAAAATAAATCAGTTTTTTCCCCACGTCTGATGGAATTATCATAGGTCGTAGACTTCTTAATTTGACTGCAAGTTGTAAATGGACAACGTTTTTTTTATAATTCTGTTACTTGAAGGGATACATTTATTTCACAAACAAGAATGGAGTCAACGTTTTTAAAAACAAAATGACAATCACAGTCTTGTAACTCAGTGCTGCTCGGATGAACCTTGTAGGTGAACGCGTAGTTGTTTGTAGTTAGACTGCATGGAATAACTAGAATATGCACCATACGGATGGAAACTCCACATTTCTTTCTATGGTAACAATTTCTTTGTCTATAGAGTAGAGGTGAGACGTACTAGGTAAAATGCGTACTGAGTCTTGGAGTACGCGTCCGCTTAAATACCTACTTATTCCAAAAACTAGGACCACGAGTATTTAGGCGTCTCTAGTTTATTGAAGTTTCCATAGCGACTCCGAGTTTTAGTAATATCGAGATCGAGTAGTCACTAGTCGGAGTAATGTAATGAAGTATTTTCGGTTTATGGATTACTAGCTTCTACCAGCGGCTTCGCCCACGTTCAAAGTTTAAAAAAAAAATGCTCCGATCGCCACCAAACTTTACAGGACCCGCTGGGTCAATCTAAAGATTGTCTGAAAATTGCATTAAAATCGGTCCAACCGTTTCGGTGCCTTTATGGAACATAAATACATACTTTCTCTTTTATATACAATAGATTAACGTATATTAGACTACACATTGGTAGTTGTAATTTCAAAATGTAAAAAGATACTTTATTTACATTTTAAATTTGTACACGCTTCTTTAAATTAACTGAGATTGGTGGAGAGAGTGAAACACTTTGTTTTCTTGGCTTGACTTAATTAGCTATCTAAAATTCTAAACAAGTAACACATCAAAGTTACTTAAATATAACTTATTATAAACGTGATATTAAACATACGTTCACGTAAACAAAGGTACCGTTCCTATGACGTATTGTGACCTACTGATTTAAAAAAAAACTTTGCTAAACATTTTCAACTCTGCCTACCAAAGTAACAGTGATTCTATTGGTATAGATATTAGGTTTAGAAAAACGCCAAACGCTTAAATACTCGAGACGCGTTTATGTGGTGCGCACGGAATAAGTCTCTTTACACGTCCGGGCAAAAACCTATTCCAGTATATACGTCTCACCTCTACTATAGAGGTTTCCGTTTACGTATTCCATTCCATATCAGCATCCCCACTTCGCGTCCGAGTTCACTTCACTTTTTTAGTGTTCTAGAAATTGTGACTTTTATTGTAGTTAGGTATGTGATGTGTAAGTTGTTTGAATAAAATATTGTTCAATAAACCAAAAACATTATAAAAATTGGAGAAGTTTCTTTAAATTGTTTTATTTGTAGGAAAAAAGCAGATTTTCTAATGGAATCAGGTATGTTCATCTACCCTACATCATGGTCACAAGAGAACAAAATTGAATATTATAATTTTTATCCGAGTCTCCATCCGAGTCCCTTTTTTTAAAGACGACCCGGTGAAAGCAGGATTACCGTGGCAGGAGTGTCATTTTAATGCATTTTAAATCAAAAGCAGAAAGGCAGTTATTATATCGAAGAAATTCTTGTACTTTAACAAAAGGATCACTTAGGGTCAGGAATACGCACTGCATGCAAATATTCTACGTTACATTACTACAGCTAAGTATTATTTATTTAAATAACGGACTATTTAAAAAGTCGAACATAAAAACAAAAGTATCTACCCGCAGCTGATTATATTATTGGATTTTGTTTCGGATTTTTTTTATTTATATCTTTATGAGCTAGGTAGTTATCGAAGACCCGTGTTGAACATCTATTCTATTGTATTTTAAACTGGCGTCCGCAATAACACGTCCAAGCGCGTATTTTTCGCCATGGCGGGGAAAACATATTCGATCATTTCGATCTACCCCTCATTCAAAAGTAACTTCGTATATTCGCTGTAGTAAAAAGATTATGGTAATATCGGACATTATATTTAAAACTGCATGCGTATATTTTCCATGTACCTATATTGTGGGTCGAAACTAAAATTCCATGATCCAACTCTTCGAGAAAGGCTAAAACATATAAGTAGGTACCTATTATTGAAGAACTGCAGGAACTACTCCAATAAAACTCAGTGGTTCTCACTTATCAGGTTTATTTCTCAAGACTTGTTCGTAACACGGTTGGTAACCGACAGCCCCTTCGAGATAGCGCGCTACACACGAAATCAAAGAACAGGAAGTAAGTGTAGCGCGCCAACTCGGCGGAAACACTCAACAATTTATTTAAGACATGACATGTTAACAACCAAAACAGTTCTAACAAACGTTAAATTCTCCAAACCATTTGGTATAATATTACACCATAACGCAGGCTTTAATTATTACAAAACTCGTAGTGTTATTTAACAAAACAAATGGATTATCAACAAATCCAACTAGCGCCATCTAGTGATATAAAACGACAGTCATTTCTAACGTCAAATGACTGTCGTCATACCCGCACAAGTAGAATCAATAACTCAAAACCAAACCATAATAATATATCTTAATAAAATAACTAAACTCTAACACTCGGCCATCCGCGTAACTCACGCGTCCTCGCGTAATGATAATTTAAATAAAATAAAAATAACAATTTTATACTGACAATGCTTACTACAAGTAATTGAGAACTTAGCTAAGAACATCGCACTGTATGTCATATACTAATTACTTTACTATTATGTATTCAGGGTTTGAGTCCATCTGTCTCTTACCCGAATAATACGAACAGCTAAGTATATCCAACTGTATACACAAAACAACGTGTTCAAGGGTAGAGTCCATCTGTCTCTACCCCAAACAGCCAAGTACATACAACTGTATATACCTACCAAATACTTTACTAGTGGTGGTACAAGTCTCTTACCTTGAAACCGCTACGGCGGTACAAGTCTCTTACCTTGAAACCACTGAGACAAAACAACGTGTTCAAGGGTCGAGTCCATCTGTCTCTTCCCCAAACAGCTAAGTACATACAACTGTTATCCAAAACAATGTGTTCAAGGGTAGAGTCCATCTGTCTCTACCCCTAACAGCTAAGTACATACAACTGTATATACTTACCAAATAGTTTACTAGTTGTGGTACAAGTCTCTTACCTTGAAACCGCTACGGCGGTACAAGTCTCTTACCTTGAAACCACCAAGACAAAACAACGTGTTCAAGGGTCGAGTCCATCTGTCTCTTCCCCAAACAGCTAAGTACATACAACTGTATATCCAAAACAATGTGTTCAAGGGTAGAGTCCATCTGTCTCTACCCCTAACAGCTAAGTACATACAACTGTATATACCTACCAAATAGTTTACTAGTTGTGGTACACGTCTCTTACCTTGAAACCGCTACGGCGGTACAAGTCTCTTACCTTGAAACCACCAAGACAAAACAACGTGTTCAAGGGTCGAGTCCATCTGTCTCTTCCCCAAACAGCTAAGTACATACAACTGTATATCCAAAACAATGTGTTCAAGGGTAGAGTCCATCTGTCTCTACCCCTAACAGCTAAGTACATACCTACCAAATAGTTTACTAGTTGTGGTACAAGTCTCTTACCTTGAAACCGCTACGGCGGTACAAGTCTCTTACCTTGAAACCACCAAGACAAAACAACGTGTTCAAGGGTCGAGTCCATCTGTCTCTTCCCCAAACAGCTAAGTACATACAACTGTATATCCAAAACAATCTGTTCAAGGATAGAGTCCATCTGTCTCTACCCCAAACAGCTAAGTGCATACAACCGTATATACCTACCAAATACTTTACTAGTGGTACAAGTCTCTTACCTTGAAACCGCTAGGGCGGTACAAGTCTCTTACCTTGAAACCACTAGGGCGGTACATGAAACCGCCAAAATGTAAGATACCAACATCTGCCTCTGCCCCCCAACAATCTATTTAAAATAACAACAATAACATTTCACAATAGTCTCATCTCACAGCCGCGCCAACAACATTGATACATATAGTCTTAATTTAATCGGTCAAATCGTCCTCATCATTGCCCGAGGAAGAACTTGAATAGTCTCTATTGAAATGGACCCAGGCTTTCATTTTATCGACAGCAACGACGGTTGAATACTTCCGATTTCCCTTTCGGGTGATCGCAGTGTCTTCAATTCGATACCTATCATTACCTAAAACCTCAACTACCTTGTATGGACCGCGATATTTGGGAACTAGTTTTCTACTCTGCCCCGTAGCAGCTACATCACGCTCAACACTGACTAAATCACCTACACGAAACTCAACCGGTTTAGCAGACCTTTTGTCATAATACGCTTTTTGCTTCTCTTGATAAGTGGTGATATATTCATTTACCTCTTCTCGTATTTTTGTAATCTTACCCTCTGAATATGGATCACCATCATCAATAGAAGCTTTAACCCTACCTTCCGTTATTCCAGTTAAACTGAATCCGAAAAGAACTTGAGCTGGTGTTTTACCTATGCCTTTATTAATTGTGTTATTTAGGCCTAGCTGAATCTCGGGCACTTGTACATCCCATTTTCTTTCGTCCAAACCCACACACTTCGCGGTTAGCGCTTCTAGTAAAGTCCGGTTGTACCGTTCGACTTGACCGTTGGCGCGCGGGGTTGCTACCGCATTTAATACGTGCTTGACGCCTAGTTTTTCTAGGAAACCGGTAAATTTACTACTTGTGAAACAAGAGCCACGGTCAGATATTACTCTTTTTGGCAGTCCAAACAAACTAAAATAATCTTGCATTTTCTCGACTACTATTGAGGACTTAGTACTGCGAACTGGTTTTAAGACAATAAACTTCGTGTATGCATCAACAATGACTAGCAAATGTGTATTCCCCTTTGAACTTTTCACGAAAGGGCCAACGTGATCTATGTGAACAGTACACAATGGTTTTTCATCTTTCGGTATAGGATGTAATGGTGGTCTTTTCTTTGATGAAGACTTTGAGTACGAACATTCAAGACAAGATTGTACATACTTTTTCACAAATTTTCTCATTTTAGCAAACCAATAAGTTTCCCTGATCTTATTCAAAGTCTTCTCAAATGCAAAATGGCCCAAGTCATCATGACACTGCTTGAGTATCTGCCACCGTACACCTTTAGGGACAACCCACCTATCACCATCAGCAGTTTTACGATATAATTTACTGTTACGTACAATAAAATTATTTTTAATCTCAACGACATCATCGGCTTGGGGGTCATTTAGAATAGAAATTTTTCTTTAGACCTCCGAGTCTGCCAATTGAACGGTACCTAACCAATCCGATTCACCAACTGCCATCACAAAACAGTCACCGGTTGCTTAAGTTTGTCTTTATCGAGGTGTGTGTCGCTTGAAACGTCATCTTCATTTATTGATCGTAAAGGCTCACTAAATTCGACTCTACCCACATTAGCCATACTATTTGATAAACCTTCCTCTAGTGCTTTTAAACCCCTAGCTATTACGATATCTTTTTTTAAAACAAAAGGTTGACCAAACTTGCCTTTAATTAACACGACTCCTTTGCCATCTACCAATGTAAATAGCCCTTGGGCCAGATAGTGTTCGCGACCTAATTGATAGCGGTTATTTCCGGAGATGTAGACATCCCCATTATACAATGGTTCTGAATAAACGTATACAGCAGTCAATCCGTCTACCGTAGTTTCTATCGCACAGAAAAGTTTAACCTTATTGGAAACTGCTCCACTTCCGTTACTATAAAACCGTAAGTCGGCACTATCTTTTTCTACTACTATATGAGATTGCTCGGTAAAAGTCTGACCTACAATAAATGGTATTCGCATTACCTCATTTGGTACGACAAGAATTTCAACGGTCGCACCCACCCCATCAATGGCAACAGTTGCGGTACACTTCCCCAACGGTTTAACTATGGCCTCACCAAAGCCCTTGAGCAAAGGCAAGTGCTGATTAGGGTCCCAATCAGTGAATACTTCCTTAGCTCAAGCCACGCTCATCATAGTAACAGCGCTACCGAAATCAACAAAGCAGTTAATAGGATTATTGTTGATGAAACTACGTTTGTAATACTTAACAGAATCGCTATTTGAACCAATTACGCACATTACGGAATTCGTTGGTTTGCCATTCCTTGAAGTAGACGTTACGGACTGTATCGACGGATTACATCTTTCAGCGGTATGACCTAACTTGGAACAACGTGTACACTTCACCAGGGGTTTAGGACATTCTGACTTATAGTGTCCTTCTTGCGAACAATTAAAACATTTTATTGTTCGATTTTTATTGACCCCTGTATCTGTATTGGCCGTCCTATTGTTAAAAATTCTAGATATTTTTCTCTCATTTAGATGAACATCTGACTTAACCGCCTTTAAATATGGTAAAAGCTGATCCGGTGTATCAAAACGAGCGGCTTCAGCACCCAGTCTTACACTACGGTCGTCAATACCGTGAACAATGCAATCTACCGCGCGCTTGCCTTCGATATTACACCGGTTAAGTAATACTACTTTTTCATAAAAATATTCTTCTAGAGAATCATTGAATTTAGCACGTTTTGACAACATTGTATAGAGTAAGCTACCGTAATTTTCATTACTAGGGAAAGCTAGCTTTAGTTTCACCTGCCATTCGTCCCAATTAAATAAAACAGTTGGCAAACCCTCATACCATTTTTGAGCAGTCCCTTTTAGTTTTTGGAGAGCAAAATGAGCAGTTTGTTTGTCAGACCAATTATATATTAAAGCACATTCGTTTACTTTATGTAACCATACATCGATAGTTTGTTGTTTACGATCCGGGTCAAATTCAGGTATGGTGTTTTGATTTGAAAATTTATCTAAGCCGTTATTTTTATTGTTTGCGGCCTGCAATGCTTGGCAAAGCTGTGAGACTGAAACTTTGTCGCCCTGGGCAGAGACAGAATTATTTGGTTTCGACTCACCTCGCTTCCGACTGCACCGGCTGCGACTGCGCCAGCTGCGACTGCGCCAGCTGCGACGCCTACGACTGCGCCGGCTGCGACCTCGACTGCGCCGGCTGCGACCTCGACTGCGCCGGCTGCGACCTCGACTGCGCCGGCTGCGACCTCGACTGCGCCGGCTGCGACCTCGACTGCGCCCGCTGCGTCCTCGACTGCGCCCGGTGCGACTGCGTCGGCTGCTACCGCGCCTGTACCCGCTGTGATTGCGCTGGGTGCGTCCGTGACTGCGCCCGCTGTGACTGCGCTGGGTGCGTCCGCGACTGCGCCCGCTGTGACTGCGCTGGGTGCGTCCGCGACTGTGCCCGCCGCGACTGCCCTGGGTGCGTCCGCGACTTCGCCCGCTGTGACTGCGCTGGCTTCGACTGTCAACGCGTCGACAGGCACTCCCACTAGGCAGCAGTGGAGAACCGGGTTCTACCGATTCAGGACGTCGCTCTTGTTCAGCAGACGGTGTCCGCAAGCGGCGTTTATCGTTAAGCTCCATATCTTTAGCGACTTCACTTCAGAACGACCAAATTACTTATGTAGGCCTGAATATAAGCGGCTGGTAAAACCAACCAACCACTTCGCCACTTCTGAGATATTGAAGAACTGCAGGAACTACTCCAATAAAACTCAGTGGTTCTCACTTATCAGGTTTATTTCTCAAGACTTGTTCGTAACACGGTTGGTAACCGACAGCCCCTTCGAGATAGCGCGCTACACACGAAATCAAAGAACAGGAAGTAAGTGTAGCGCGCCAACTCGGCGGAAACACTCAACAATTTATTTAAGACATGACATGTTAACAACCAAAACAGTTCTAACAAACGTTAAATTCTCCAAACCATTTGGTATAATATTACACCATAACGCAGGCTTTAATTATTACAAAACTCGTAGTGTTATTTAACAAAACAAATGGATTATCAACAAATCCAACTAGCGCCATCTAGTGATATAAAACGACAGTCATTTCTAACGTCAAATGACTGTCGTCATACCCGCACAAGTAGAATCAATAACTCAAAACCAAACCATAATAATATATCTTAATAAAATAACTAAACTCTAACACTATTGTAGTTAATTTATTTTATAGTTTATCGTCCACCAGTTCGTTATATACAAGTACCTAATTATTATAGTTTTCATTACCTATACTCCCTTTTAACTCGATTGCGCGACGCAAAGGAGGATATGCGTTTATCATTTTTAGTTATTTTGGTCCATCCATCCAAAGCTTATCTGGTAGGTAGATAATCTGAATCACAGGCAGCGATAAGACCCCATTGTTCAATAACGTATATTCTGCCTGTTTTTTTGTAACATTAAAATTATCAATTTTCTCTTCATCTAAGTGTGTGTTGTCTTGTATTTTTTTAGGATAGATGGCATTTACAACGTTGTCGGGTCCATAGAAGACAGAGAGGACAAAAACAATAAAAAAATTAGCACAACAGAAAACAACGTTTTCTTTGGTATCCCTGTGAAATATGTAAAAAGTATACCTACTGTTTACATATTTCATAATAAAAAAATACTGTTTTCTGCATACAGCAGTAATACGCATGAATAAATTACTACTGAACAGCGGATGCTTAAGTACCTACCTACCTTTTTCATATTTTACAGTTGATTCTATAAAAAAACGTTGTTTTTATTGATGAGTATTAACACAAAACATCCCTGAAAAACAACCAACAGTTGGTGCACTTTGGCCTGGATTTCCTTGGACACAGGTGGTTGTGGGAGTAGCTTAACCACGATCAATCGGCTGATCTCTCCTTCTGAGAGTAGCGAGGTGCTTGGGGTCGACTGATGTCGTGGTGAAGGTCATGCTGACGGTGTAAGGGAGGGCTGTTCTGTTCAAGTCAGCCCAAACGAGCACCTGATGTCGCACTGTAAGCCAGCCCTGCGCACCTATATCTCGATGGTAGTCCTGACGGCCCACCTTAAGTGGCCCAGTTGCGGGCTCGATGGAGGGTGGGAGCCGGAGAGATGAATTTATATTATAATGTATCATGGATTTCATAAAAGACTTGAGTACATAAGGGGTGGTCTCGGCGAAAGCTGAAACCACCCCTGCCCCTGGACCTGCGGTTAACTCCGCGGGATCCAGCGCGGGTGCCCCCAAGGCAGCAGTGAAAACTGCTACTGCTCCTCCGGCTGCGGTGAAAACAGTAGTCAGGAGTGTAAGCCTGCAGCGAAAACTGCAGGTCCCAGTACGGGTAATAAAAGTAAGCGGGGTGCTCCTGGCACCTCGCGTGTCCTTGGACCCGCGGTTAAGGTCGCGGAGTCCAGCGTAGTCTTCCAGAACCTTGCGGCTCCTCTAACCTCAACCTCCGACGTCGCTGCCGCCTGCAAAACGGTGGCTGCTGGCGTACTTGTTGATGAGGCTGCCCTAACCTAGCGATTGCAAACCCGCAAGGGTAAGGGCAAGGGTAAGCGTAGAAATACTCAAAACCCTGCCCACGCCGAGAACCCGGCGAGTACGTCTGGACCTGCTCAGGGCAATAAGCCCATGAACAGGAAACAGCGACGGCAGGAGCAGAGACGAGGCAAAGCAAAGGCTTCAATTAGCTTCTCGAAAGGGAATAATGACCAACTTGCGCCGGACACAAGCCGATCAGTGGCTGACAGACCAGCACAGACGGCGACCTCATCGCGGCAGACCGCTCGGGACGGTCAAGTCGGTGCCAAGTGGGCTCTCAACGAGACCTTGTCACCTCGTGGAGAGCATAAGCGGCAGCGGCTTGGTCGGTCCGGGAGGGTTGGTGAGATGAGCTACGCCCGGGCTGCCAGTGCTCACCTGTGCGTCGCGGTGACATGCGAACGCACGGGTGCCATCAGCAAGGAGGTGTCGGCCTTGGTGGTCAAGTTGATTCAAAAAAGGATCATAGACGAGGCTCTCTGTCCCACGATGGAGACACCTGAGTGGCAGATACCGTCCTTCACCGCTAAACCGCAATTCGGCAGCGGTGCGCTAAAGCTTGCGACGACTTCACCCTGGCTTGGCTGAAGAGGACGGTCCCCGAATTGCCCCTACTGGCTGGAACCTCGCTATTCGTCACTCATGATGGCGACCCCTTCGCCCACACTTCTACTGGGTAGTACCAGTATTGTCCCATAAACTTCAACAAACACTGCTGCTGGGTAGCTCCAGTATCAGTCCTCAAACTTGAACAAAAACTTCTACTGAGTAGCTGCAGTGGCCCGTAAACTTCAACAAACAGTGCTGCTGAGTAACACCAGCATCGGTCCTCAAACCTTAAGAAACATTTCTACTGGATAACACCAGTATCGGTCCTCAATCCTTAAGGCTGGTTTTAGAGACACGTTGACCGTCGGCGCTGACCTTCATCGCGAGGTCGTCATTGGTCAAGTCGCTCGTGACTCTAAAATCAGCATAAGAAACATTTTTACTGGGTCGCACCAGTATCAGCCCAGACATTTTATACAAATAAAATCACCAGTCTCTTGCCTTTATCCCAACTTATTTGGGGTCGGCGCAACATAATGTCTCCTTACTAGCCGTATGATCTCCATTCGTTTACAAACCAAAGACCATACCCATCCTTAAGACGACGACTAACGCCAACGACCTTGAGGGAACAAAACGCGCACTCGTTTCACACCCGCGCGACCCAAAATTTTGTAGTTTTTTTTTTCTAGTCGTCGTCTTAAAGTTCCTTCTAGTCCTCAATTTATTTTCGGCCATTTTGATCAGTTAATCTCTACCGCTTTAAATATACAAATTCAGCGGGTAAATTAACCAATAATTTAATGTAAAGAAATTTATGAATGAACTGTACCTAATCTAATTTAATTATTTTTACTGTCTAATTTTAATTACCTAATACCTTAAAAAATGCTTTTTTTGCCTTTATATTATTTATTTTTTAACTTTCAAGTAAAATTAAATTTTGGAACTTTAAGATAATAAACCATGAAACCATTGTACGAATGTCAAGTTCTTCAAACAAATAGACAGATGTGTTGCTGGGGAGTTTGTTGCGTCACTTCTTCTCCCCAGCTAAAACACTAGGAAGTGACGACGGGCGGGCGTTTTGGGGGAGTCTGTCCTATGTAAATTTTTAATTACATTAATTAAGTAAATGATATTGATTTGAAGTAACAATCTGTGTTTTTTTTCTAGTTCGATAACCCAAATCCTTTATTAGCTAGACCGGAGCTATTTAAGTTACCTACTAATTGCAACGTACCTACTAAGCTAGCTCAGATTAAACAGGAAAGATTCCAGAACAGTAAGTTTACTGTTCTATAGTCTGAGCCTACTAGTTACCAAATCTGATACGAGTGTTCAAAATCATTTTCCTGTTATAAGAATACCTAAACCTACACATAAGTCATAGAAGTATTTTAACACCAGGAGTTATACTGGTTCCTCAAGCATGGATTTCCTGTAAATAATGCACTATCCAGTGTAATTGTGAGTGAATAACAATATAGTTTACAATTTGTAATGCTATTGATTTATCATACTCATCCACTCACTACTTACGCCGTTTTCGCATGCGGGTTGGCAGAAACTACTACTGCTTCATTTACATGCAGACATCCAGTCATACACGCACGCCATGAGAATAAATACATGTAGACTATAATAAACAATGATGCTTTTAATTTTCACACATTTTGTTCTTGGTGATTTTAAGATATTTGGCTCACTAATCAAAGAGTAGGTAAGGCAGAAAAACTAAACAAATAAAAAGCCCAATCAGTTCAAATACATCTTTATTTCAAAAGTCAACACTTTCACTTATGAATAATTTTATTGACAGGTTATTCGTTTCAAAATGAATAAAAACCCAAAAGTTAGAGTTTATATTGCACATTGAAACCGCTTAGGTTGTGTAGCATCAAAATATTATGGCTTATGTTTTGGCTCCGAACGAACACATTTTTACTTATTGCTAAACATTAGATTTGTGAGTTAATGAGGTGAATATTTTCAAGTTGTACCAATATTGCCTCATACCTGCATACCCGAAGGGCTACCTTTAGGAATACAGGTGTGTCTAAAGGTGCACCTAACAGCACATCTACAATTCGTCGGTTACGCTCAAGTCTCATGTAATACAGGGGTGGCTATTGCTTTCAACTAGGCACAAATCCGGGCTGCTTTAGACGAAGACAAGTGTGTAGAAGCAGTTGTGATAACTCACACAACACATTTAAAGTCATGCGAGATCTACAAACCATCACTGGGCCCGCGTGGTGTATAAAATCTATCTCGACAGAGAGTCTGTGTCCCAGCAGTGGCAATATAATATGCCGATTATGCTATGTTGCATAACACACACATAGCATTACGCTTATATGCCCGGCAGGGTGAGGTAGAGATATAAATATAACACCTACATTTCGCCAGTCGTCATCATCAGTCTATTGTTCCCACTGCTGGGACACAGGCAGGTCTGTGAGAAGGGATGGGCTGTAATGTCACATGTCTTCGAATTTTTGGTTCTATGACATGCCGGTTGCCTAAAGATTTCCTTCACCGTTTTTGAAAGTAGTGGTGATGAAAAAAATTACAACATTAGACGACAGCACTTTTATCGCTAAAATATAATCCGACCAAGTGAAATTGCTCGTTAGTTGATTGTATTTGGGATTACTTGTTGTTGATTGAATTGTCGCTATGTAACTTAGTAGAAGTTCTTTATTCAAATAAAATATTGCTTCTCGTGACGGGGACTATAGGTAGATTGATTTGTACTGTTGTCACAAACACGAAGATAGTATATAGGTCGGACGGTTTCAGTAGGTATTAGGTAATAAATGGTTGGTAACAGGTAACTACAAATAACAATAACTAACATTTATTATTGTACTTTATATTTATTGCTAACCATTACATCTAGCATGCAATACACTCCGCCATGGTTTAGGGTTGCCAAGAAATCCTATGTTGGGGTTAGTTGCCAGCAAAATCCCCTATTTTTTTAAATAGGTGAGATAGTGGTCAAACGCAAGCCTATCGAAGGCTTGCGTTTGACCACTATCTCACCTGATGTTAAGCGATGATGTGGTCGACGGTGAAGCACGCTTGCCTAGAAATAACCTATTCACTCTTGACTTCAAGACCACCAAGTTGCAGCTATCAGGAAACACATAGGTACTCCGGCAAGGAATTCCACTCCTTAGTTGTAGTTCCGACTGAATCAAGACGGATTTTTGACAACCCCTTCCATGACAGTCAATTCTATTAAAACAATTAGTCCATATTTATATTAAAAACTTTGAACAATATCCATTATAATTATTAGCCATTATATCTATTATTCGGTTATATAAATGTATAAAATCTTCTACAGTTCAGTGGTTTTTTAATGATAGACTCGCGTTTGACCACTATCTCGCCTGATGGTAAGCGATGATGTGGTCGACGGTGAAGCACGCTTGCCTAGAAGTAACCTATTCACTCTTGACTTAGTGTTAGTTAGACACAATATCATTAGTATTTTAAGATTTTCATAATTATTTTTCTAGACAATTTTGTTTTAGAATTACATTTTCTATCTTAAACACCGAAAAAAAATGAAAGAAGTCAATTATATAAAAAAAAAAATAAGAAAACCATTCTAGTGCTCTTTGATAATTATATTATTTTAAAATTATACTTATTATACTAAGAGGATTATTAGTAGTATGGTTGTAGGTATATGCACACTTGCATAAAATATTGTTGTATATACACATACAGGGCTTAACAGAAATAACCCAATTCCTGAAAAGGGTTCATCATACCCATTATTATAAACATTTTACCATAGGAAAACAAAGCAACTGCCCCATACATTTGTTTGCATAACTCGACAAAATTCGCAGGTATGCTGGAAGAGATTTTTCTCATTTCGACAGTTTTTTTAAATGTCGTATTTTTGAAAAAAAATAGTTATCAAAGACACAAACTGCCGAAAGGAATGTTATTTTTCGCTTTTACTGTTTCTTTTAGTTTTTCTGTTCCTTCTTCTTGTCTGTTTATTATGTGTGTGTAAATTAATTGTTAAATGAATAAACTGTATTGAACGGCTATCTTAGTGTTGGTCCTATATACAAAGTTGTTCATAATGATAAATACAAAAATACCCTTTTTAGGAATTACGGTTCGCATCATATAAGTTGGCCGCTCCGAAACTATGCTTTCCGATGCGCATGGTATGGCACGCTACTGTTTTAGTAAGAGGTTTCCTACTGCGCAGCCATTTGTAGCCCACTTCAGACCGGCCACGTTATTTGTAGCCCACTTCAGACCGGCCATGTTATTTGTAGCCCACTTCAGACCGGCCACGTTATTTGTAGCCCACTTCAGACCGGCCACGTTATTTGTAGCCCACTTCAGACCGGCCACGTTATTTGTAGCCCACTTCAGACCGGCCACGTTATTTGACACGAATTGTAAGTTATTTCAGTTACACCTTGTATACAGTGTAAATTCAAAATGCAAAAGTTATCCTATGGCTTATGACATATATTTCAACGGGACTCTATTAGAAGCCATAAGATTCCAGATTCATGTATCTAGCGAATAACTATTGTAGATATATATTTTAAGGTTTATTGTTAAGGCTGGGCGTCCACCAATTATGATGTTGTAATCCCTCTTGATTGTAGAACTGGATTCCATCTCCGCTTTGGTGGATGCTACGTGTCATATACCTGGAAAATAGAAAACATTTTTACAGTTCAAAGTGAAATCATTTATTTCAATTAGACCATTGAACGACATAAGTTTTTTTTTTTTGGAACAATCCCACCGCTTTATTCCCAAACCACTGCAACTCCTGAAAGCCAGAATCAACAGTGGCGACCACCAGAAAAGCGCCGAGGCAATGAAGCTCGACGAAGTCCCGGAGAATAAACAATGTTAGGACCCATTAATATTAATTTTTATACGTGTTGCTAGGCAACTGGGCTTATATCAGTTACCTAGTAAACGACCATTTGTGCCTATTGGCCTTGTTTGTTTTGTCTCCTGCTTGATATGGAGGGAAGTGAAAATTTGTAATTTTTCCACTCCTCCATTATTCTTTTCTGATTTGACATGACTTCTCAATTTAAGTTTATTAATAAGTGTAAATATTTTTTTTATGAATATAAACGTAGTATATTTAAATATAACAGTATTGATACACATAGTACATAATCTTTTATTGTTTTAAATAAGATATTAACAATAAAATAAATGCGATCGAAAGAATGAAGTCTGACATAAATGAATAGAAAATAAGTAAGGGCTGCTAGTTTCCTCATCATCAGCCTAGCCTTTTCCCAACTATATTGGGGTCGGCTTCCAGTCTTACCGGATTCAGCTAAGTACCAGTGTTTTACATGGAGCGACTGCCTATCTGACCTCCACAACCTAGCCTCCTACTACTACTAGTTTCCTAAGAAATGTAATTTTTTTTTTACGTGATATAGTTGCATTTTCGATCTACTTCGATTTTCGATCACTCAGCAGGATACGACACTATTTATATGTAACGATAAAGTGGCAACCCCCAAATGTTTTTTTACGTAATATATGTAGTTGCATTTTCGATCTACTTCGATTTTCGATCACTGAGCAGGATACGACACTATTTATATGTAACGATAAAGTGGCAACCCCTAAATGTCAGTTTAGTCTACGAAATAAAAAATCAGAGATTAGTATTTGTACTAGGATGTATGAGTCGTACCTTGAACACGTGTTTCTTGTAGTAACATCAAAGAGCGTTGGCGGGCGCCAGCGCACGCAGCAGCCGCGCCTGCGTGTGCGCACCGAACAGTACGCACAGCAGCGATACGCCGTAACCTGTGGCGCGTTCTCCCTGAGATGAAAAAAAAATACGGTTATCAATTAAACAAGCGTTTTTGGCAAGCGGTGCATAACAAATAATTGGTCCGCCATCTATGGAAACCTTTTTACCGGGGGACCATAACAAATAATTGGTTCGCCATTTTTAGCTTTATACCAATCATAAATGCTATGCTCAACAGCTTTTAGAGGTTGAGGGGAAATAACTAGCTATACGATAACTACGCGGGGCCGTACGCATCGCGCGTCGGCCCCGCGTAGCTACCAGCGCGCACGGTGGTCAGCGCTGATAGCTACGCGGCCGTACGCATCGCGCGTCGGCCCCGCGTAGCTACCAGCGCGCACGGTGGTCAGCGCTGATAGCTACGCGGCCGTACGCATCGCGCGTCGGCCCCGCGTAGCTACCAGCGCGCACGGTGGTCAGCGCTGATAGCTACGCGGCCGTACGCATCGCGCGTCGGCCCCGCGTAGCTACCAGCGCGCACGGTGGTCAGCGCTGATAGCTACGCGGCCGTACGCATCGCGCGTCGGCCCCGCGTAGCTACCAGCGCGCACGGTGGTCAGCGCTGATAGCTACGCGGCCGTACGCATCGCGCGTCGGCCCCGCGTAGCTACCAGCGCGCACGGTGGTCAGCGCTGATAGCTACGCGGCCGTACGCATCGCGCGTCGGCCCCGCGTAGCTACCAGCGCGCACGGTGGTCAGCGCTGATAGCTACGCGGCCGTACGCATCGCGCGTCGGCCCCGCGTAGCTACCAGCGCGCACGGTGGTCAGCGCTGATAGCTACGCGGCCGTACGCATCGCGCGTCGGCCCCGCGTAGCTACCAGCGCGCACGGTGGTCAGCGCTGATAGCTACGCGGCCGTACGCATCGCGCGTCGGCCCTGACGATCGCACGATCGTGGAACCTCTGGTTTCAGTGAGCGTTCTAACTTCTAGTGTCGAGCGGAGCGCATGTTGTCAGCGCGTACGTACGATACTAAAACGATTCACGCTGAGGCTCAGCGCTGACAAACTACACGCGTAGCTATGAGCGCTGACGATGAGCGTGAGACTAAAATTCAGCCTTACGGACCTACTACCCGAAGACGCTGCATTGCAAGCCCTCCCACTAGGTGGAACGATGACCTGGTTACTGGTACTGGAACTGGTCAATATGGCAACACTTGTGGGAGGCATATGTTCAGCAGTGGACATCTTTGTGCGGAAACAATGCGAATGCGATTTGATGAACTTACACAGTGAGCCGGGGCGGCCATGTCGATATGCAACCAGTTGCCGGGGAAGTCGAAGCCCAGGTGCGACAGGATGAACAGCCCCGCGCACGAGGTCTGCGCATTGTTGCGGTCCTGGAATTTAAAATAAAAAGTGTTGATTATATTTTGTTATTTAAAATTTTATTAGCACATCAAACCCTTGAGGACTGCTTGAAACTTGAGACCTCGTCTCAGTGGATAACCTCTTGCTGCCGATCGAACTCCAGTTCATGGTTGGAGGCGAGGGCCTGCAGGTAACTGACTTGGGGACCAGTTACCCGTTTCGCGCAAACCTCTGCATGGCAGGGGGAGTGTGACACTAAGACAGTAGGATTACTAGCTAGTTAGTGTTACGTACCGCCACACTGTTCTTCATGTCGGCCACGCAGCTGGTGAACTCCGTGAAGTGCAGCTCGGGCGCGAAGGGCAGCGCGTGCGCCAGGTCCCCGCAGCGCAGGCCGGCGCACACGCACAGCGCCTCCAGGCGGCTGCTGTTGCTGACGATGGCGGCGTGGTACTTGCCGGTCGCTGTGCCCTGCGAGGGAAAAATCAAAAAATAAACAAACTTTTGCGCTCCTGTGCATAAAAAATAACTAGTCCGCCATCTTTGGGATAATGTTTCACAAGGGGTGCATAAAAATAATTTCTCCGCCATGTTTGGCAAGATTTTTAAAGTATTATGTGTTTCAAACATACCTGTGCTCCCGTCAAAGTGGCCACATCGACAATAGTATCAGCTTTCAGATCTCTCGAAGCGTACACCACTCCGTCACTTAGAACCAGACGACCTGAAACAGACAAGACAATCAAATTATCAATATAACTAGCTGTTACCTGCGATTCACTCTCGAATCGTAGTATAACTTCTTTATCGATTTAGATAAGACATGGTCTATAAGTATGGGACATTTCATACAAATCAGTATATCATATATTTTAATTTTATTTCTTTATTAATAAAGTCTTTAAAAATGGATGATCGCAAAAGTAAACTAGCTTCTGAACGCGGGCGAAAAGGTAAAAGAGGATTATCCGCTGGATCAATTTAAACATTGTCTTAAAATTTCATTAAAATCGGTCCAGCCGTTTCGGAGTCTATAAAGATCATACATACATACTTTCTCTTTTATATATATATAGATAGATAGATAGGTATAGGTCTATATGCCCGACAATGTGTTGATTATAGATTAGTAAGTTACCTTCAGCATCAGTGTTGTTGATTTCAACCGTGCGTCCTGAATACAGCGTGTGTATGTCGTCAGGTCTGAAATATGAATCAATTTAATATTATTCCTGTTAATACTTGGTATTCATAATCTCAATTCTAAATAGACTGTTGGAAGTTGGTTATTAAAAACTTTATGCACAGGCCAAAATTACGTTACGAAATTAAACTTAGTCATTTTTTGCCAGTCGACTTCAAGGTGGTGGAGAGATAGAAGATGGCAGGTGCAATTTAGATGAAAGACAATAAAAAAAAAAAAGTTTTAATAATTATATAAAAATTGTTCTGCCTTCTAAAAATGTTTGCCTAGAGGATCTAAGCTCTTCTTATGCCAAAGACGCATATCTTTCAAGTTTTTCAACCTCACCTGGTAGCCAGCGGTCCCACAGAGTTCTCGGCGAGACACAACACCGCATGCAGGTTGATGGTCGGCTTGGACTTGACGGCCAGAGCGAAGGCGGCCAGCACTGCCGCCGCGCCGCCACAGTCACCCTTCATACCTACCATGGAGGCCTGTTGATTGGGACAAGATGTTACAAGACAATATTAGGTCTATACACCTGGAGGAGGGAATTATTTAGCCCTGGCTACAGGCCAGGGATGAAGACTGCCACATTTCACCAGTTATTTTTAACCGATTTCAAGAATGTTCTCAATTCGAAAGTATTTTTCTTAATGTGTATTACCAAAAAACTTTTTACTAGGTGAACCGATTTTGATGATTCTTTAATTGAAAGCTGGTGCTTCTCGAGTGGTCACATTTAAAAATTTTCATTGGTCAAGATCTGATGAAGAACTTCGGCGATATACAACATAACTCTTCAATAAACAACGGCAAATTTTTCGAGGTTGCTGCAATCGCATGTCTGTTAATTTTTTACGACATATCATAATATAACATCACGCCGGTACGCTTTAAAGGGGTACGCAGATATATATAGTTCACCCTGGTATACTCTCATTTCACCGTGTAGGTTAGTTTTATGTTATCCGGGCATAACTTTGGGCATTATAGGTACCTTGCTATTGAACTTGCTCATTATGTACCACAACTAACGCTGCTACTGAGAATTTTCTAATAGAATAACCCTACACTTGAAAATCTTTTTCACAAAAAAATACAACCGACTTCCAAATAAAAATGCTACAAAAAAAAAACTTCAATTTCGGAAGCCGGTTTCAAAAAACGAAGAAACAAAAACAGGAACACAGAAAAACACTACAGCACTTTTCTTGACTTGAGGATTGCTCTCAGGACTGTACCCTCAGTAGTTATGCTTGCCGTCATAAGACAAATGTTTTCTTGTCACATTACCAGGCTTGATAAAGGAATATTTTCTGTATAAAAATTTACACTGTGATCACTTTTGTACAAAAATTCTGGAAAAAAAGTAGACTTTGAAAGTTTAAAATGGTATTTTCATTCGCTCGTGCAGTTTCAGTCCACAAACAGTTAGTTTTAGTAAGCAAGTGCAAACCATGATAAAATAAACCCTGAGTTAGTAAAGTGACAGGTATGTGTGAGTTATGAGATTTGAAGTAAATGTGGCGAACCAGAACAACACACGAGCGGCAAGATGAATGAATCTTTTCGTAACCCAAATTTTTCGTCGACAAAATGGCTAACAGTCTTACCCCGAGTTTCTCAGCTCAAAACTATCGTAGAATTAATGTGACAAATTGTCAAGCACGCGTTATCTGCTGTGATTGGTTGAATGAATTTTCAACAGCCTTAGAGCTTTTACCGTTTTAAGAACCTTGATTTTAGAGTAGAATTTTGTTTAAAATATTTCATAGGCACAATCAGTGTTTATTTAATACTAGGTGTTTTTTAGTTTTTATTGTATATCAAATATTATTTATAAGTATTTCCTACCGGAAGATATTGGCTCTTGAATTTAACTCTTCCTTATACAAAATAATTATGTTCATTCAAGAAAAATAATTCATAAACGCTTTTACCCCAAAAACTTCATAAATGATCCCTCCACCAATGACAAAGCCCTCAATGCAGCACAAACTCACCCTTGCCTTAATACTGAGACCGCCGGTGTCGTACACGATGCCCTTCCCCACCCAGGCCACGGTCTCAGCCGCACCAGGCGCCGTGTAGGACAGGGAGACCAGCGCTGGAGGCACGGCGGCCGCGCGGCCTACGCCGTAGATGCCGCCCATGCCGCGAGCCTTGAGCTCTTCGCCGCGGATGATTGTGGGTTCAGGAATGTCGAGCTCTTTTGCTACTTTGCATGCTTCCTATATAAAAAAATAAAAAATATAATAGAGCTGCCTCATCAGGAATAAAAAAAACCGGCCAAGTGCGAGTCGGACTTCGCAAATTTAAGGTTCCGAACCAAACCGCAAATTCAAGTTGGTCGTAATAGGAAAAATGAGGGGATTTCAAAGAAAAATCTGATTTATCAATATATTGGTGTTTGTAGGTAAAATATACGTTAAACATAAACCCCAAATTTCAAGATTACAGGTCAATGGGAATTTAAAAATCTTCGGAACAACATTTTAAAAAATCGGACTTTGGTGGCTTCTCATTCCTTAGTGTTCGAAAATGAAAAAAAAAAAAAACTGTTTTTATCAACTCAACGTGTGACAGACGACGCACAGACACACGCGAGTGACAGTAATAGGGCTCCGTTTGGATCCTTCGGATACGGAGCCCTAAAAATACCTACAGACCGACATAATATTGACGGTTCACAAGTATTTTACACGATGCATTAATGAAATATCAAATTTACATAGAGCAGTTGTGGCCCAGTGGTATCGGCCGCGACTTACAAGTTGTAGGTCGTGGGTTCGAACCCAGGCAGGTGCTTTACTATGTGTAAATTATTTAATCACCACTGCTCTCAAAACGGTGAAGGAAAACATAGTGAGGTAACCGGCATGTCCTAGAACCAATAATTCGAAGACATGTGACATCCACCAACCCGCACTGGGCCCGCGTGGTGGATAACGGCCCATTCCCTCTCGCAGAGAGGAGACCTGTGTCCCAGCAGTGCGAACATTAATAGGCTGATGATGTGATGTGATGTGATTAAATGCTAATAATTCTAATTTATGCAATGTCAAATTTTAATTTATTTAATGTTTATCTTTTTTTGTTTTTATCTATGTTTAAATTTTAAGGATATCAATTTCCCGTTTTAATCTCAGTTTGTATACCTAAAAATGTGTGCATAACTGTCGTATTTTTTTTAAATATTTTCTGTCTATCATTCTCCTTTTGTATAATATTCCCTGATTTTGGAAAGGTCTGGCCTTGTGATACAGGATCCCAACCATATCGGGTGTTAACGCCATCCATTGGCGTTGAGACAACACCCTGTAGCGTCGAGCAGACGGACAGTCGGCGGCAGAGGAAGGAGCGACAGCGGCGCACCGAGCGCTGAGTGCTCGTCGCCGAGGATCATCAAGAACGTTCAATTCCGTCGGTCTACGAGTCAACCGTTCGTTCGACACACAGAAGAAAATGTGTATAGTCGGTCCACCAGCACCTTCACAATTAACTTTCATCATATCGCAACCTATGTAAATTAGTAAATTCTGTATTAAATAAACGCCTTACAAATAAAAGGACAGTTCATTGAAGCAGCCTTACCCTCAAATCTCACAACATTGGGGTCGGCATCCAGTCAATCCTATTAGCTTACGATATACAGCTCAAATTCTCACCTCAATAAACTTATCCACGTTCATAAAGTTGGCGGGGGTGTCAGTGATCCTCGCAGCCAGCCTGGTCGCGTCGGCAGCATCCTGCAGAGTCTGCACTTCTTCGGCTGATAGCGTGTTATCAGTTAAAGCTGGATCCAAGGTTCCAATGCCTTCGTCTTCTGATTCGCCGTCTGAAAGACGGCTATAATTAGGTGCAATAAGGATAGGCGCAAGCGCAAACGTTTTTTGAGTATCGAAAACTGATCACAGTTTTGTAGCGCCATCTATGCCGCCACAAACGAACTACAAAAAGACCTGAAGACACTCGAATCCAAGATCGCGCAAAATGAACATATACGTTTGTCACTCTTTCACGTTAAACCTACAGTAATATAACATCAGAATTTTGGAGGAACAGTACCGTCAGGTCATTAGTTCGTATATGATGCCATAAACACCGCTACATAATAACACATATATTTATATTGGAACAGCGGGTACGAGCGCGCTATGTGGAAGTACTAGTCGCGCTGACGGGCAGCAGCTAGTACCTCTATAAACTCACCCTGCCTGTCCTCCTTGAGCAGTATCTCTACACACACGGCGCGGGTGTTCTGCGGCGCGGGCGTCGTGCTGAGCGGCGCGGCGGCCGAGCGCGCTTGGAACAGCGGGTACGAGCGCGCTATGTGGAAGTACTAGTCGCGCTGACGGGCAGCAGCTAGTACCTCTATAAACTCACCCTGCCTGTCCTCCTTGAGCAGTATCTCTACACACACGGCGCGGGTGTTCTGCGGCGCGGGCGTCGTGCTGAGCGGCGCGGCGGCCGAGCGCGCTTGGAACAGCGGGTACGAGCGCGCTATGTGGAAGTACTAGTCGCGCTGACGGGCAGCAGCTAGTACCTCTATAAACTCACCCTGCCTGTCCTCCTTGAGCAGTATCTCTACACACACGGCGCGGGTGTTCTGCGGCGCGGGCGTCGTGCTGAGCGGCGCGGCGGCCGAGCGCGCTTGGAACAGCGGGTACGAGCGCGCTATGTGGAAGTACTAGTCGCGCTGACGGGCAGCAGCTAGTACCTCTATAAACTCACCCTGCCTGTCCTCCTTGAGCAGTATCTCTACACACACGGCGCGGGTGTTCTGCGGCGCGGGCGTCGTGCTGAGCGGCGCGGCGGCCGAGCGCGCTTGGAACAGCGGGTACGAGCGCGCTATGTGGAAGTACTAGTCGCGCTGACGGGCAGCAGCTAGTACCTCTATAAACTCACCCTGCCTGTCCTCCTTGAGCAGTATCTCTACACACACGGCGCGGGTGTTCTGCGGCGCGGGCGTCGTGCTGAGCGGCGCGGCGGCCGAGCGCGCTTGGAACAGCGGGTACGAGCGCGCTATGTGGAAGTACTAGTCGCGCTGACGGGCAGCAGCTAGTACCTCTATAAACTCACCCTGCCTGTCCTCCTTGAGCAGTATCTCTACACACACGGCGCGGGTGTTCTGCGGCGCGGGCGTCGTGCTGAGCGGCGCGGCGGCCGAGCGCGCTTGGAACAGCGGGTACGAGCGCGCTATGTGGAAGTACTAGTCGCGCTGACGGGCAGCAGCTAGTACCTCTATAAACTCACCCTGCCTGTCCTCCTTGAGCAGTATCTCTACACACACGGCGCGGGTGTTCTGCGGCGCGGGCGTCGTGCTGAGCGGCGCGGCGGCCGAGCGCGCTTGGAACAGCGGGTACGAGCGCGCTATGTGGAAGTACTAGTCGCGCTGACGGGCAGCAGCTAGTACCTCTATAAACTCACCCTGCCTGTCCTCCTTGAGCAGTATCTCTACACACACGGCGCGGGTGTTCTGCGGCGCGGGCGTCGTGCTGAGCGGCGCGGCGGCCGAGCGCGCTTGGAACAGCGGGTACGAGCGCGCTATGTGGAAGTACTAGTCGCGCTGACGGGCAGCAGCTAGTACCTCTATAAACTCACCCTGCCTGTCCTCCTTGAGCAGTATCTCTACACACACGGCGCGGGTGTTCTGCGGCGCGGGCGTCGTGCTGAGCGGCGCGGCGGCCGAGCGCGCTTGGAACAGCGGGTACGAGCGCGCTATGTGGAAGTACTAGTCGCGCTGACGGGCAGCAGCTAGTACCTCTATAAACTCACCCTGCCTGTCCTCCTTGAGCAGTATCTCTACACACACGGCGCGGGTGTTCTGCGGCGCGGGCGTCGTGCTGAGCGGCGCGGCGGCCGAGCGCGCTTGGAACAGCGGGTACGAGCGCGCTATGTGGAAGTACTAGTCGCGCTGACGGGCAGCAGCTAGTACCTCTATAAACTCACCCTGCCTGTCCTCCTTGAGCAGTATCTCTACACACACGGCGCGGGTGTTCTGCGGCGCGGGCGTCGTGCTGAGCGGCGCGGCGGCCGAGCGCGCTTGGAACAGCGGGTACGAGCGCGCTATGCTCACTGCGCTCGCTAGCACGTCGCGTTTGCGGCATACCAGCTGTCGGGAGAGAGCGTTGCTGAGTCATTTTGACAAGAGTATGGAATAAAAATAGTGGTGGAATATATAGGTACTGTCTGGACAAGTCCACTCATATCTCAGACTCAACTATGGAACTGCATGGTTCTCATATGGATTATACGGACTTTAAAAGAGACTTTTACCGTATTTGTTTCGGTGTTTCTTCTCAGAGTAGTCAGCTAGGAAACACCGGCCTCATCTCATCTAGTTTAAATTGCCAAAAGAAAGCTTACCACGATGGTCTCATCACTGGACCGCTGCGTAGAGCGCACGATCTTGGCGAGGGCGTAGCCTCTGGCCGGCGCAGCATGCCGGGAGCGCCGCGCGGGTAGTGATGCGAGGGACACGGCACGCGGCCACAACTCGCAGGAGTCGCCGGGGGAGGATGTCACGCATTGGATGCCGCGCTGCCATGCCTGTGAAAAAATGTATTCCATAGACACTGTTGAGACTATATAAAATTTAATATTTGAGGTTTTGTGAGAGGTTTTGAAGACATTAAAATTATGATGAATTTAATTCACACATACAAATGGTTTTACAGTTAACGCCTAAGCTAACAAATGTAGTCAAAAATTACCACACTCAAAGACGCCCCTCAAAAACTGGTCAAACACATAACTGTGATCCTGGTTATAATGGCGGTTGGTATTAACGGCTCTGGGTATTGGCACAAGTTACACAGAGGACAATACACTAAGTGTTAATGTTGTATAGTGTCCTTACCGCTTCACTGACTCTCGGCTCTAACTTGCACCTAACATCGTCCCATTTCACTGGGTGAGCAGCTTGCCCCACAAAGAGCGCTAGATGCTGTTCGGGGTCCGAAGAGGTCAGAGTGCTCAAAAAATAACAAAGATTTCTATTACATAACACTGCTTACCTCTTCACTGACTCTCGGCTCCAATTTGCACCTAACATCGTCCCAGTTCAAGGCACTGAGGTGGGCAGCCTGCCCCACAAAGAGCACAGGTTGCTGTTCCGGGTCTGAGGAGGTCAGACCACTCCGGAACTTTATGCTCACTGACGCGTTCGACATTGTGCGAACTGGGGGAAAAAGGACATTGATTGGATTAATTAATTACAAATGTTAATTTAGGTATTTTTTACTGATATGACGGCCGCCATGGCTCACGCACAGTGGTCCCCTTACGGACTAAGTGCAGAAACCAAGTTCCTAAAGAAGAACAAGAAGGGTTGTGGCTTTGGTTGTGTAATATGACTTAATAATAATTAGATTAGACCGCAGTTCCACTTGCATAGCGAGAAAAGTTAAACTTTGCTGTATTTTGAAAATTCACTATTTATTTATTTAAATAATATGCAAGACTTTTGACACATAAATTCACTTGCATCTTATTCCACATCATTAAAACCATCACTTATAATTTCTTTTTAATGCACTTAATGTACAAAACGCAGAAAAATTTAATGTTCTAATTTGATTTTTACAAATTACTTTGCCTAGATGCCCATCTGGATACATTAGGTTTTAATCTATACTGCATCTTGCCAGACCAATCTCTACTGAATAAATGATAAGAAAATTTAAATTTGTATACTTAAAGTTGATAATATTTTTAAATAATTTTATTCAAAATGTTCCTGACGAGTTTTTATCTTATCAGAATGTTAAATGCTACATCTAAATTGAGGTGAATATGTTCTATTTGTGTGAAAAATGAATAAAGATTAAATGTCATGAGATTCTCACATTACATGAATAAATTAGTGAAACTTGTGCTTCTCTGCTTACGCCTTTTTATAACTAGTTACAACTGTATCAGGCCATGGTGATGCCCGTTTCTACTAATAGACAACTTAAATAGTATGGACTGGAAATACCTACAAAAAAAAGGTGCCTACCTAAAACTTAAAATGTCTCTTAAAATGGCTGCCGATGCTAGGGTTGTGCCAATCAAGGAACACACACACACTCACAAATCTCAATAATACAAAAGTAAACAACCATTTGACAGCAGGACTACCACGAACACAACCACAAAACTCGTCGCATATTATGGCGAAAATGGCACTTACCTACCAAGTCTACCAACTGTCACTACGTCACAACAAAATGTTGCCATTATGAGCAACAACTAAAATATTGTTGTCTCTAAAATATAAGTCACTAGCTGTTGCCCGCGGCTTCGCTCCGGTGGAACACTCCCAAGGACCCAATTTCGGGATTAAAAAATAGCCTATGTCACTCAGGCATAATTTAAGGAGCTTCCCAACACAGGCATTACTTGCTTAAAGGGAAGCTCCAAACACAAAACGTTTCTTTTTGTAAACTTATGAAACAATAAACTATTTTGTATTTGTATTTTTGTATAATGTAGCTTTTTATTGGAGATTTTTCCAAATCGGTCCAGTAGTCTCAGAGCCTATTCGATACAAACAAACAAACAAAAAATCTTTCCTCTTTACAATATTAGCATAGACGATTACTACATTAGAAATAATGAAACAAAACGATGTTTCACATTCTGTATCGTATTTCACTCATATTTGTATAAGCTATGTATGTAAAGAGCATCGCGACGCCTCCATGTATTTTCTATCTCAATGTTTCTACTACATGTAATAAAGTTCACTTGTAAATAAGGTCACCAAAGATCTCAGTTAAATCAATAAAAGGTCACTGGGCATCTTAGTATAGAAACCATACCCATGGCATACACAAACGAAACACAGCACATTGAGGTATTAATGTAGTACATATTATCTCAATGACACAGCAGAATGTATTGATATATGGCTCTGATTTACTATTGCATTAATCACATTAATGTGAGTCACGGGCATGTCGAAATAAATACAAAATTATCGTATACTAGCTGTTGCGGCTTCGCTCCCGTGGACCACCCCACAGAACCGTTTTCAGGAATAAAAAAATAGCCACTCAGGAATAATGTAGCTCTCTATTGGTGAAAGAATTTTTTAAATCGGTCCTGTAGTTTCGGAGCCTATTCGGTACAAACAAACAAAAATTTGTCCTTATAATATTAGTATAGTATAGACAGGTTGAGTTTTTAGAGTAGGCCAAATCCAAAACTATGAGGAAAAGCTACAAACATTGAAAAAGAGTCTCGGGACCTTTTTGATGCAAACTAAAACTACACACGCTGATTTATTACACGATCCGACAGCATCGCTGATAAGGATCAAATTCTGGAAAGTAATGACACACGGCAAACTTAAGAAAACACCAAATTTTTTACAAAATGTACACTCTTATCTTTTTATTTTTATAGAATTCAGTACAGTTTTCTCCATCGATTTTGAATCTAATAAATATATGCAATGAAAGGTCACATTATACTCTTTAGTTTAAAACACTTCCGGAGTCTTTGTTCCCCGATAGCTACAACCTTGGGGTCTTTAAGTTTAAAAGTGATTAGGTTTCTTCTAGGCAAGTGTGCTTCACCGTAGACCACATCATCGCTTAACATCAGGCGAGATAGTGGTCAAACGAGAGCCTATAGATTATTAAAAACACGGTCACGGAAAACTATTTTGGTCAATGTTAATATCTGCCAATTTTCGCAAAGCGGGTTAGATGATGCCCAATGACCTTTCAAATGTAAAACAGGTCATTCATGGTCAGTTTACAATGTGCTAATTTGACAGTGTTTTTAACAATTTATTTATCTACCTTTTCTATTCTTTAAGGGACATTTATTTTCGCATGTTGCAAATTATGATGCAAGCATAATATATACATTTACCCAACTGACATCTGTAAAAATATAACCTTGATATTGATACTGAACTAGCAACCCACAATAATACAAAGCATTTAATGCAAACAATAAAGAAGATTAACAAATTAATGTTTTCTGAAAAGATATACAACTGTCACATCACAAATTAATTGCAATTTTATGTAATACAGTTGGCTATAAAAAAATTGTTAAATCTAACTTAGAAAATTAATTTTGAGATAAAGTTAGCTCAAGAAACTGGACGAAAACTTACAAAAAAATTATTTACAAACCTTCTTTCTCTTGGTATACCAAACCCATCTGCTTGGTTTCAATTTAACAAGATTTCTATCACGTCTCTGACAAAAAAGTATTTAAAGCCTTTACAGACAATAGATGCTTAAACGGACATTAAACATGTTTTTACGATGTATTGATGAGATTGCTATGGTAATTTGAAATTGACTATAGAGAAATGTAATGAATTCAGGTTAATGCAAGATGTCCACTATTAAGTATACATGAGTTAGAAATAAACTTGCTTAAGAGGACATGCGGGCAGACGAGTTATTAAATTTCCTTAGTAAAAAGTCATAATTTGAGGTTTGGCTCTTGCCTATTTCCCCCTCCAGTATTGGAATTTTTTTAAATATATTCCTTATATTGAACAAAAAAGATATTTTATTGTGTTTTTCTTTTTTTAGGGTTCCGTACCCAAAGGGTAAAAACGTTTATTTTATATAAAGTTTCATCATCATTATTTTTCTAGATTTTCTATCAACTACTTGGGTTGGATGGGTTCAGCTTGCAGTCCAAGGTGTTTGTAGTTTATACAGATGTTAAACTCAGAAATTATAGTGCTCTATCTTGTGATGTTACAGTATTGGTTTATGAATAATGAATATTTGCTGACAAATCTTTAATTCTATCATTGAATAAGCTACAAAGTCTACAGTTATTTTTCCATTTTTCCCGTTTGTCTAGGATATTATACATATTAACATTTTAGGTAGAATCTACATATTTATGGGTACCAGACAATGTTAAATAAATAAGAATAAAAATGAAATCAATCTACCTTCATAGATCCTCTATGTGAGAACTTCAAAGGTAAAAGAAATGTTTGTGAAGACTATGCTTATTATGGTAAACACTACATCAATGGTAACAACACCAGTATAAGCTAGCCTGGGAATCTATTGAATCTCTGTACTACACTAGGTCTGCTCAAGGTCAAAGTTTACAAATGAATTGAGGTTGTCTGTACAATAGAATTAGAAATACTTTCATCAGTTTTATGTGAGAAAAATACATTGTCTTTTAATTAATAACCAACTCGTGATTCTGAAATTCGTATTATAAACTATAATGACCAGTGTAAAAGTTGATTGATGTTTGTGATTAGTGCACAGATTGCATTTTAATAAGAAATGTGCAATCAAAGTGTATTGAAAAAGCCAGTGAGTCAATGGTCAAATCGGTCAAATGTAGTGACCTTTATTTTTGTGTAAATTTAAAATTAGAACAATGCATGTGAAGCAGTTTCTTGGCAGCCAGTCCTCTTCTTTTCATTAATTTCTTTTTGTGCCGTGCTAGAATTACAAACAGTAAATATGATGGAAGTTACTGTTTTTTGTAACTTTAGGGTTTTAATAACACAGATATTGTATGTCTTAATATCAGATTATATTTTGTGATCTCACAGTATTGAATTGATGAAAAGTTATGCCAGAATTCTAACTGGTTTTCAAGTTAGGTATAGGTTATTATAAATGTACTTTCAAAATAAATTATTCATCTCCAAGTCCAACTATTAGGTAGATTGTTAAAAAAAAGGAAAGAAAAAATATTTAAAATGGTAAGTTCCATTAATAAACTGGATTAATATAGTGGAACAAGTGGTGTTGATAAGCAAGTCTCGATACCAGATGCCCTCTTCGGCATCACATTTATACAGATTACAGACAACACAAGCCCCTTCTTTATTATAAATGTAAATGTTAATTATTGAGAAGCATAATGATATACAGTCAAGAAATTCTTAGAAGATCGTTTTTCATTCATAAAACGACAGAAAACGTGCTAAGTTGCTAACTGTTTCATAATTACCCAGATTATTAACAGAACATTAATAATACGTGTCTAAAAATACGACAAATAGAACAAACTAGCAAAAACGTTTGGGTCATTCACCTGCCACATAAGTAGGATGTTTAATTACACTTATATACGTATTAAATACTCTTAGCAACAGCATGATAACTTATATAACATTAAAACATGACAATATACAACACAAACAAGGTTTTTGAGCATCGAAAACGGCCGTATCGGACAAGCGCTAACTTTTAAAAAACACTCACCGTTTTTTACGTCCACTCCTTTAAATAATTGTTTTATTGTCTTATTACATTTGATAGTGATAAAACCATATAAAAGTCTTTATTTTGTTTAATTACAAGCGGTTTATTGTTTACTTTTGTTAAAAAGAAAGTGATAGCAGCACTTTCTTGCTACCACAACTTGCCAAATCATTGGATATTTTCGTTCTGAAATTAAATGAAACTATTGAGACGTCATCATGGGTATGGTTATTTTTAAATTAAAACGGATTTATTTTAGTTTCTATTAATTAGACTAGTTTTAGTATATGTGTTAATGTATGTTATTATAATAAGGGTTGATAAGTTTCGAATCCCAAATTATTATGTAAAATATAAATTAACCAGCTGGTTGATGTTTCCGAACGAAAAGAAAGTACCAGAGGTCCGATAGGTCCACAGCGCTACACTGGCGCTACTACGTTACAGTTTACGCAGACACAGTTCACACAGTAGCTTCTTTGGGGTTTTAAGTAATTTCCCATTTTCCAAAGTTCATAATCTCCTTTTTCACTTTACATTTTTTTTCTGATTAATTTTTGTCTAATAATCAATGATGTTTGCATGCGTGATAAAGTAAAATGGCGCCAAAATCCAAATTGAAAATTGTGGGGTTTTTGCAATTTTACGAGTTTTTTCGGCGAAAGTACCTGGAAGCGGCGGATATTATTAAAAATAGGTAAGCTATTTAGTTTATTTCACATTAAATCCCTGAAAATTACAGGTCGCATCCTTACAAGTTTACAACCATAAAATATTGTTCAAAAGGGGTCGAACCCTCACTAGATTTAATGTATGTTTCATCTACTACTTGTGTAGATAGGAGTTAAATGAGAAAAACTCATGTCAGCCGTTGCGAATATTAAACTAGCTTTTACCAACAGCCGGCTTGGCTCGCAAATTCAAAATTACCCCACGGGAAAGTAGTAAGTAGTAGTAAGTGGTAAGTTGGTCGACATTGAACCACCTAAATTTTCAAGAGCTGCTATGCAAATATATAAAAAAAAAAAATATTTTTTTGCAAAAAAGTTATTTTTTATTTTTCACTTTTTAGTTGTACCTACCTAATAGGCAAGTTGTTTAGTAACCTATAACGCCAGAATAGATTACCCAATTACCATGAACCTTGAACATAACCGGTGAAATGAGAGATCTGCTTCCCCCTTAAGAGCGTACTGGCGTGATGTTATGTTATGGAATGGTATAAACAATGAACAGACATGCGATTGCAGCAATCCCGAAAGATTTGCCGACATTTATTGAAGAGTTCTGTTGTATATCTCCGAAGTTCTTCCTCAAATCTTCACCAAATTAAAATGGGACCAATTTCGAAACATCTTCTTTCAAACAAAAAAATAAATTTCAAAATCGGTCCACAATTGACGGAGATATCGGTGAACATACACAAAAAAAACATACATAATGTCGAACATAGAACCTCCTCCTTTTTCGAAAGTCGGTTAATAAAAATTGACAAAGTTAAAGCGCATTAAAGTTCAGGTTGTGACGTCACTTTGTCAGTAGGTATAAAGTGTAGCCCACCGTGACGTCACACGATATTTCAACGCACTGTATCGCCGTATTTTTTGTTTACGTGGCAAAAGAAAATAGGTCTCCAATGTTTTTAGTTTATCTAACTGACGGACTAAATCGATATTTTCTAATGTCCCTGGCTCTTATTTGTGATGCAGCTTATAAATAGTGTGCTGTTTGGGTATGTAAATAATAAACCTATACAAGGTATGCTCCATCATTGATATATTTAAGGTATTTATGTAAAACAACAAATTTAAATCGAATTTTACTTTAATAATTTCATCATTATCATCTACAGAACAGAACCACATAACAAATGTCAACCGTAGCACTTTGCGTTAGCTTATAATTATGTATCATTAATAATTATTAAGCTTCATTTAATTATTTATACAAACTTTAGAATTGTTAAAGACTGTACTGCATGTAAATTATTGCGGTGCAGCAAGCCTGATTGAAAAGTAGACCTTATGACATAAGAAATTAAGTTTACTTTTGTGTGTAATGTAGTTGGTAAAATGTGACATGTTAAAAATGTACAGTCAGAGTCGAAATGAAGTGATCATTTTACAATATTGATGAATGTATTTTGTAGATTGAGTATTTGAAAGAACGATACAAAATGTCACATTCGTTCATCGTTTGGCGTCCTAAAGGGTCACATACACATTTTTTAACATAATTTATTTTGAAAACCTCTAAAGAGACAAGTAACTAAAGAGTTACCGTAAAATTTTATTTAGACTTCTATTACAAAAAGTCCCAAATTGGGATCCGTTTTAGTAATTGTCTTAAATAAAACAATTCATTTATAAATAACTTAAGTAATGTACTTATAATTTTAACTATGGAAGCGCCTCTTTGTAATTTATCGTTTGCTAAACATTTAAGTGTAATTTGTGATCACTACACCGCAACTTACTGCCAAGTTTTAAAAAAAACACTGTTTCTGCGATCTCAAGGGACTTTGAATTAACAATTAAATATTAGACATCGACCAAGTGAAATTTAACTAACCGAATTTTATTGGCAATAGAAAAAAAATCCTTAGAAAAAAAAAACTATATTTTTCTAAAACCTGGCAGCTTGATGGAGTTGGAAGACTGGTCTTTCTTCTGTCTTTCTTTTGGTGGCCATTTACTTAGTTAAAAAAAATCTAACTAGTCCCTTAAGGTCTAAAATTATTTGACATACATATTGACAGAAGCGTGATAAAATGAATACAAACCAGTGGTACAGTCAGATGCAGATGCAAATAAATGTAATAATCACATTGCATTTTTGTTTATTTTTTGTTATCACCGTTTACTCATTTAAAAAAAAAACTTGCACCTATGTTATCCGAGAACCTTTGAGTGAAGACTTAATTCCTTAATTTTTTTACAATAAATGTTTTAGTTTTCTTCAACATCTCTTTATTAAGTACTAGCTGTTGCCCGCGGCTTCGCTCCCGTGGACCACCCCATAGGACCCATTTTCGGATTCAAAAATAACGTATGTCACTCAGGAATAATGTAGCTTTCTATTGGTGAAAGAATTTTTCAAAACAGTCCAGTAGTTTCGGAGCCTATTCGGTACAAAGAAACAAACAAAAAAATCTTTTCTCTTATTATTAGTATTGAATACTTTTATTTTTAAATACCAAGAAATTACAATACAAAATAATATGTTACTACAGTACTGAAAAATTATTGAATAATCTATATAAATAAAAGAGAAAGTATGTATGTATGATCCTTATACACTCCGAAACAGCTGGACCGATTTTAATGAAATTTTCAGAGAATCTTTAGATTCACTCAGCGGATAATTCTGTAATTTTTTTTTTGAACTTTGAACGCGGGCGAATCCGTAGAAGCTAGTTATCTTATAAATCAAGCTCATTTATCCATCTTGATATATTGCAATCGACATCTTCTTGGTTCGTCGGCCACATCCACATCAGTCTTGTCTAGGTAGGGCTACTCCATCGTCGAAGCCGAATAACTTTGCTAAAATTTATATGTCTTGTGCCGCGAATGCACTTGCTAGTGGCACGGATTATTGAGATGATAATTCTTAATGTTTTAGTATCAACATTCATGGACGATTTTCCTTTCATAAACTTTATAACGTCGTAAAATGTCAATATGTATGTCATAAGTAGATTTTAAAGCGACCTTCCTGATGGCTTGACACGATTTGATTTATATCACACTGATAAGCGATTTTTACTAAGCGAAATTACAAGTATGTTCACATGGACGCAATGCGATGCAATTTGACCGACTTGCACTTGGAGCCTAGGATAATTTAGGAGCAATCGCATATGTGATTAAAATGGATGATAAAATTTTCGATTTACCTAAAATCATACATTTAGTGGTTAATGTCGGTACCGCCCGAAACTTTAATTCATGCGCGATGTCGCCTATCATCACAATTGAAATCGCGTCGCGCCATCAGATAGGTCCCCAATGCTTCAAATATAAATATTGATAAAAGTATTGTATGCTAAATGCTGAAAACTGTCTATTAAAACCAAAGGCAGGCAAAGGCACTTATACTGTGTAATAATTTATAACTGAATACAATTTCTTTATACTAGAAACGCTGAAATTAATACAGTCAAATAAGAACTCTATCATAAATATTTGAACTACGAATTTCTTACAAATCTAGTTACTGGTTCGAACCAGTAAAAAAAAAAACGCTAAATAAAATGGTAATATTTAAAAAAAAAACAAAAAAAAAAAACTATAACTAAGTTTTATTAACATTTGAACGAGATTTTACAATTTTTATTTGTATTTTAACAAAAAACATAAGAGTATGCACCGTAACAAAGCAAAATAATTAAATAAAAATAAATACAAGTGTAAATAAAATTAAGTACATTACAAAATACTAAGAGTGTAAAAATAAACTAACAATACAACAGCCCGATTAGTAAGTACAGTTAGCGACGGTAATATGCTGCTTGTGACTTAACATGAGTTTGATTTAAATTTGACTTTGCCATAATATGCAAGAATACCAACCAAAAACGTGCCAACAACGGCAACGTTACCAAAAATATGCTCAAGGGCAAATTATATTTTTATGTAAACATAAAATTATATTAATACAATAGAATAATAGCTAAGAATTGTCTGTTTCAATATATAATTAAATATCATTGCGATATTCACGTACAGAAATAAAAATGACTGATTATAGTAACATATTTCCGTAGCTGACTGTACTAAATATTTTAAAAGCTTGAATCACCAAAACAATATAAGCACATGATTTTGTTAAAATTAACTGTAAAAACCGAACGTCAATAATAACACTTCACTAGCCCCCTATACAATAAAATTCACTAGCCACGATTTTATTATAAAAAATGTTAGTTCTTTAATAACTATAAATAATGGTAATTCTTCTAAAAATGTTTTTTTTTGCTGACCAGACAAATTCAACGTCCATCCTCCAGATTCTCGACGAAAATGATCGTAAAACTAACGTGAAAAGTTCTTAAGCGTGCGTAAACTGATGTGATAGGTTGAATTAATTGTCAACAGCCAATCACAGCACTTGCCAATTTGTCACATTAATTTTGCGATCTTGGTCCATCGACAGAGTGAAAATTACACCATAACACGATCCTTGTTTATGGTCAGTATGAATTATTATACTTATGCTACATAATTCAGTATTTTCCTAGGACTGCTCAGTTGCATTTTAAGCGTAGGTTAGAACAATGCACAGTTTTTATAGAAGGAAGTACTGATCATAGCTGTTTCTATTATAAAAAAAAGTAGTATAAGGTTTAATTTGGAATCAATAGGTTTGATTTGGAGATAAAAATATACCTGAAGAGAGAGCAGGACGAATGGTTTGACTTTTGAATTCCTTTTTAAATTATTGTGTATAGATTTTGCTGTAATGAGATATTACAACTAAAAAGCCCTTTAAAACTAATTTGTTCTAGTTCTTAAATGATATCATAAAACAAACTATCATAAAACCGGCCAAGTACCATTAACGCAGAAAACGGCAAAAAAAAAAAAGTTGTATGGGAACCCCACTTAAACATTTATTTTATTCTGTTTTTAGTAGGTATTTGTTATTATAGCGGCAACAGAAATACATCATCTGTGAAAATTTCAACTGTCTAGCTATCATGGTTCATGAGATAAAGCCTGGTGACAGACAGACAGACGGATCGCGGAGTCTTAGTAATAGGGTCCCGTTTTTACCCTTTGGGTACGGAACCCTATTACGAAAAGTTATTATTAATTTGATAGCCACGTTAAAAAATAATTATTTTTTTATCATTTAAATATGCTGGACATAGGTGATCCCCTAAGATTCGCCACCTAAACCGGTCGTGTGCTCATCGCATCCAGTGGATTCCCGTGGTCTTCACGAGGTCATCGGTCCACCTTGGGGAGGTTTTCAATGTCTTTGTACTAGGTATTCAAAAGTGAAACTTCTCCAAAATTTGCAAATAGTGTATTACTTTTTAGCTTATTTCAACTAAGCGAAAAATAATGGACACTTTTGCTTTTTAACAGAAAGGAAAAATTGGCAAGTGTCATAATTTTGTTACATTAAATATTAATAGTAACATTTAGTTTAACAATAATAATATTTATACACAAAGATATTAGTTATTGTCAATTTGTTATTATTTGAAAATGGTTTACAGTGTTTTTTGTAACAAAAGATATGGTTCTCATTAGCTTAATTTTTTTCATACAGTTTTGGCGTTAGGAGCCAAAATGAAAACTACTTTTAGAGTAAAATATATGTTTTTATCTCTCTTCAACTTATACTAAGAGGTAGCATTTACAAAATTTTAAATTAGCCAATATAATCAGATTATTAATTAATTCAATAAAAGCTAAGCTACCTTTGCGAAGCGGCTTCGATGTCCAATTTATTAATTTCCTAACATTGCAGTTTCAATAGTGGTTAATATTTTATATACGAAAATCTTTATTTATAATTATCATAACAAATTTGTTTTTTACGCCTTACTTTTACTTAATTTTCTTGTTATTATCGTATATCCATTTAGTAAAGCAATTGTTTGTGGTTATGTTTTGCAGTACATATATTATATACCAGATACAATTGGATTGGAACAGAAGACGTATAGTTGTTCTATCTCACGATGACAGGTTACGTGACTTTTATGACGCCGAAATAAGATTCATTTTGCTACAATTCATCTGTCATCATGAGATAGAACAACTATACCAGATTACTTGTTAGAAAGAAGTCAAACTACCCACAATAATATTTTTAACACTATAGACCATTTTCATGAGTTGATTATATAACACTGTGACCTGGGTACTGCTATTTATTTCGAAAACAACCAAAACACCCGTATGGTAACTAAAATATATAAAAAAAATATAATAACTTTTGTGTCACATATTTTCTTTCATATTTATAGGCTCACTTGCACCACAAATATCTAAATCACAAACTAAACTTATTTAAAATAACGATGGATTAAATTCGTTTAGCATTCAGTGATTTTTGGTGGAAGTGGGCCGCAGTGGCAAATGACCTAATAATATGAGCTATATGCAGTAGGTTGGTTCTTTTATATGACACAAAAGCATTTTGTAATCAACGAAACATAATGAGCAGCTTTTGTAATAGACTTTCTTCAGTAAATGTGCAATTTTTAATATTTATTTTTTAGTCATGAAATCATATAGTTTTCGCGTTACAGAATATAATTTTCACTAGCACAAGACGACACCTAAATAAATAGCTAAATAAAAGCACCCTGGGCGTTGAAAATCCAACAGCACGCTTTTATTAATCCAATCATTCAGGTGTTGATCATTTGGCAGTTGACCCCCTCGGGCGCTTAACTCGGCAAAGTCAAGCCTCACGAGTATAACAGAATAACTTAATTTACTTGAGAAAGTCTAACAGCCAATATATAACATCATCTATATACAAATACATCTAGCACTAGCCAACGACACGCACAGCTCACGAAGACACACACTTATATATGTTACACGAAGCGCTATCTTACTTAGACGTAGCTCTTTATAGTTTATACAACATGCTGAGAATTTTACGAAGGATTACCGTGGTGAAGATGGCATCTGGCAAAAATATTTATTTGTAATTGAATGTTTGTTATACATCGGAAGAATCTGCCTCGTTGGATTGGTTGGGTTGAAAGCATGAGGTTTCGGGTTCGATTGACGCATTGAGCAGCTAAAGGTTGTAGCTCATTTACACGACCCCGCTCCAACACCGCCTCAAACGGAGATGACTGCTCGCTGTCCACGCGCCGACAGCTAGCAGGCAACCAGCTGTTCACGTGCTTACAGCTAGCAGTCAACTGTCTGTCCATGCGCCGACTGCTTTTGCCTTCCTTTTTCGACAAGCTAGCAACGTGCTTCAAGCAAGCAGTCTGCGTGCGTACAGCGCGCGGGCCGCCCGCTTGAAGCGTGTGGTAAGCGAGACGTCAACTATCGAGTGGTACGATGGCGGTAAGCTCGCAAGCGAGCTGTCTGCTAATTTGTGTTGTCAATGTAAAGTATGCCTACAGAGGACGCTCTGAAGCTCACATTTCAATGACCATTATTTTTCCGGGTCGGAGAAGTCGGTTATTTGGTTTTCCATCTGGAATTTCTCAGAAGCAACTCAGGAGTGTAGATTTATGCGCACTATGGTTTTCATGGTGAGACTAAAACTTATTGGCAAATATGGGGGGGAATACAAGTCTAAAGGTGCAGTTCTGCCTATTGCCCAACCATTCGGGAAAAACAGACGTAATTTTATGTTATGTCTAAATCTGTATTGGTACCTGGTTAGTGGCAAATATGGCAATATGCTCGTCTTCTACCACATAGGGCGTATTCCTAACTAAAAAGCTTGTCCATTAAGGGCGAATTCACCGCTATTCTCTCGCGCATATTACGTGCGACCGTTGCGTCCAGAACGAGCGTACCAACGCGCGGGGTTTGGGGACGAAAGATTTTTTCATTTGAATTTTGGCGCTACATTTCCCTTGAGACATAAACTCACTCTGTAGTTTGCGCGGAAAATGGACGCAACAAGGCGTCTCTGGAATGGAGAGGGCAATGTCAAGGGCAATGGAGAGGGCTATGCTCGGAGTTTCCTTGCGTGATCGAATCAGGAATGTGGAGATCCGCAAGAGAACCAGGGTTACCGACATAGCCCGAAGAATTGCCAAACTTAAGTGGCAGTGGGCAGGGCACATTGCTCGCAGAACGGATGACCGATGGGGCCGAAAAGTTCTGGAATGGCGACCGCGAACCGGAAGACGATACGTTGGAAGGCCTCCCACTAGGTGGACCGATGACCTGGTTAAGGTTGCGGGAAGGCGCTGGATGCGAGACGCACGGGATCGGTCAATGAGCGACGCTTGGGGGAGGCCTATGTCCAGCAGTGGACGTCTTTCGGCTGAAATGATGATGATGATGAAGGCGTCTCTAGTATCCCGACTCGCGCGCATCGAGCGCAAGTCGTGAGTATGTCGAAGTGCACGCGATTTACGCGCTTATTTTGGATTCGCGCGATGCTTGTGGATGCGATGTATTGACGCCCAGTACCTCGCTAGCGCGCGCATGAATTCGCACGAAACGGTTCGCGTCGAATTCGCTCCTTCTGGACAAGGTCTTAGTTAAAATGTCGGTATAGGTATTATTATATGCCACTGCTTTTGACGAGAGTCTAGTACATCAACCTTAGCTCCGCTCTAGTGGAAACACACCCGTTCACACGCAACTTTCTAGAAACTCGGTACAAACCAGGTGTTAGTTACAGAGCCTTCTTTGGAACTTTTACGGGCGCCATACTGTTATGATGTCTGTATTATCAGTACAATTTTTTTTCTATTAATATAGTAGAAGAGCAATCTTGAATATTTATAAGTATTCAAATTATTTTTAGGAAAATTACTGATGCTATTTATTGTTCTAACTAAAGTATTATTTAATCATTGTGGTGACAGTTGTGAAACTTGTTCCAGTTAAAAAGTATCTCACGCTGTCTACAAAGAAATATTCTGCATTTATGTGTTTATATTTACATAATTTAGTTTTCGAAATTGCCTATTATAACGCGGTATGTTAATTTTATTTGTCTTTTGCTAAAACTTGTTGCACAATGTGATTTATATTCTAATGAAGTTTTTTTCTATTTGGACTTTTTTATCCTTGACTATCTTTATATACCAAATAAAACTTACTTAAATACATAAAATTAGGTTTTTCTCCCTCAGGTCGCAGAAACGACAGAACGCCACTCGCCCTGCTACCCACCCCACATCACATCACATCATCAGCCTTTTAATATTCCCACTGCTGGGACACAGGCCTCCTGTCTGTGAGAGGTAGCGGGCCGATATTGACCACGCGGGCCCAGTGCGGGTTGGTGGATGTCACATGTCTTCGAATTTTTGGTTCTAGGACATGCCGGTTTCCTCACGATGTTTCCTCCTCGATCCTTCACCGTTTTGAGAGCAGTGGTGATGAAATAATTTACACAAAGTAAAGCGCCTGCCTGGGCTCGAACCCACGACCTACAACTTGTAAGTCGCGGCCGATACCACTGGCCCACCACTGCTCTACCGCTACCCACATACTTCTTTGAAACAAAAGAGTTTTAATTTTAAAGGTGTTTTAATTTCATGTCTTCAACCAGTTTTTTACCAGATGACAAACTTCATCACGGCTTGCAATTTTATTCAACGATAAAAAGTAAATTTGTCTTTTACATTTTGAAAACCCGTTTTATCCCCGCAACAATTCAAATATTTTTTTTACAAACAATTTATTAATTATTGTGCTCTTCCGTTATGTGCAACCATACTCCATTCCTTAGGATTAATTGACGCGAGTTAACTAAAATGGTTTTAGAATATTTTTGTGAGTAAAAGCATAACTACCCACCTACCTGGTTGCTTTGTGACTTTATACATAAGGAGGTACAAAAGTCAACTTTTTTAAGGTAAATATTTGGTCATCTTTTGAACCTCCCTTCGTATTTTGATTAATTCATAAGTTGTATAAATGTGTATTACATCATTGGATACAAAAAGTAACATATTTATAACGGTAACGAGAAAAAATAAAACAAAAAAAAATTGATGTATTGGAAATGGAAACATCTCACAGCCAAAAATATTTCATAGCGTGTATTTTTTTTTTTAATATAACTGTCTAAATTTTTATTTATTTTACATAATAACTTACCGAATAATCCAACATAACATTAGTAAGAAATAATACCTCACTGGTACTGTCAACCCAAAAATATAAAGTAACATAATAAAAACTATTAAATAACATAATATCTTCGTTAAATATCTTAGCGGACCGATACTGTTCTTATTTACATTGTTCTATTGCTCTTATTTTAAAACTAGGTGACAATCATTGACTCAGATAAGCGATAAAAATACCGGAATATTCGATTATCCTCGCACTGGAACGCTTTTCAATAATTACACAAAATGGAGCAGACTACAAAATACGCCAGAATCTGCTGGAATGGTTTGAACTTCTAATACCAAGGGGTAGTTTCTCTAACGAAACTTGTCAAGCGCGTATAAACCAATAGCAGTTTACGAGCGTTTAGTTATAATTTTGCGGTAAACCTCAGGTACTTTTGAATTGTCCAACAAATAAAACTTTTTTTTTTTTTACCCGAGCCATAATTAATAACGAATCAATTGACACCTTATTCATCAAAATCGGATAAATAGTTTAGGTATTACAGAAGAACATAAGTAAATAAATACATACAAAGACTGCTAAAATCATAACCCTTCGTTTTGGCTTTGCTGTAGTCGGGTAAAAAAAGATTAATCTAGTTGCACATTCGCAAGCGTCAGTAGCGAAGACATCGAAGCCACGTATACGCAGCGTAAAGGCTGCGCTAAAACGTGATTCACGCCGCGTATTCGTCAACAATTGTCACATAGTAAATACATAAATGTTTGTTCTGATCTCTTGATGCTTATTTCATCACTTACCGATATGAAATATTATTGTAGTGGCTTTAATAAGGTAACATTTAGTACCAGTAAGAAATGATCAGCCCTTAGTTACATGTTCATAAAAATAATTGTATCTCACAATGTATAATTAAAATCATTTGTTATAGTTATATTTATATAGGTTTTATTTTGTACTAACTTGTGATTTTTCTTATAACACAGAACTATTTTTGTATAACAATAACAATACATAGGTTTAACAATACTATCCATTTATGTTCATGTTGCAGGTACAGTCAACTGCACGTTTATAACAACACTTTGAAAGCACTTTTGTTGCATAGTAGTTAGGGCGATTTTTGTAGCCCAGTTTTGCTTCTAAGCGAGTTTTCTTTATCAACATTGTCTAAAGCCAAAACCTTTATAAATATACCTTCAACAGATTACAGGTACCTGACGCATTGTTCATAATATTTCGATTATTATTATTATCCTTAACAGTAATTTCTACTAACCAACTCCTTTGTTACACATTAAGGCGGTATGACCGAGAAAACGTGGAAATCGTATTTTATCTACGACTCATAGATAAGAAATAGGTTGTTTATCTTACTATACTTAGTACATTTCATGATGATTTTTATGATATATACAAAAATAAGACAATTCATTTACAACTAGATCTGCGGTATTCAGTTTATTAAACGATTTTATTTATTATATATTAGCCTACGCTGTCCCAAAGCTGGTCAAAGGCCTGCCCTAAAATTTTACAGTTTAATAATTCGATGGAACAGCTTTACAATCAGCATTTGGCGTGACATCTGTCATTTAAAACATCACAAAACGAACACAGTATAATTAATGTCACATTTCGTGTTATTTTCTCGGCCATACGAGCCTCCCATCCTAAAAACATTGTCAATTAAATAGCTACGTATGTAGTAAATAGTTACCCGACTTTCATCACACAATCACGACCAATAATAGAAGGCTATGCCTCTGTTCCTGAACGCCTATTGGTGCAAATATCATGTCAACTATTATGATTAGTCCTTGTCAACCAATGATATCAGCTCACATCATACTTAGCAGCAGGTTTTCAGAGATTGAGGGTAGGTACATTATTTAGCGATAAACATCTCATTTTCTCTCTCTAGCGCGTTATTACAATAGTTGTCTTACACGACTTTGAATATGATCGTTAAATATTATACCAGTTTATATTTCAAGATGGCGCCTAGTCCGATGACAGAATTTATAACTACCCTCGTATTTCAAAGCTGACTTAACTGTGCATCCGCGATCGTCTCGTCGGTTCAGGTAGCGGTACCATACCGTCAGAGTAACGTTACAACAGCGCCAGGAGCACAGTTAAGTTGGCCATCTTGTAGTAATAAAACCAGCTTTTAAATCCCTGTCAAAATCTTGACGCACTATCAGTAAAACATTTAACCTGTGATTAAAGTTTAGTTAGCCTTCACAACAAACAGAGATTAGAGGCTATAATAAAAGTCTATTTAACGCTAAGCGGGAAGCGAGACACAACCATCTAGCAGAGCCATTCGCACTGCGGTATACGCTGGAAGGAAAAATATTGCCATTATTAGTTATTTATTTATTCGTGTAATAAATCTAAAACAATGTAATGACACAGATAATATAATACTAGCATACAGATGCCTCATCCCATACAAAGAAACCGTGCATACGTAAGAAGCCTTTTTCGACGGACTAACCCGATTATTTTACTAAAAGTACTTTGAAGGCGGTCGGTTCTCTCCCAAGCGATATATGTTGTTAGCAGTGACTTGCAAGTAAAAGGGTTTACTCCATTTGTCAATATTTATTTCTTTAAATACAGTGTCGATTTGTTTTATTGTATTTTTTTGCATTTTTTACAGATTCATTGTACCAAAATGTTTTACAAATCAAATTAAAAAAAATCAAGCATAATGCCTCAGAAATTTAAAACCGGCGCGGTTTTTAAATTTCTGAGAATATATTGAAATAAATTTGAAATGATTCGTTCAAATAATCTTTGCAATGTGAATTCAGAGAAATATTCCATAATTATGTGCTGTTTAGGATTAGGAGTGTTGATGAAACAAGAAAATATTTTTTTATGATCAATTTTAGAAAATATAAATTTTACACGAAATTCAATAACACAACGATGCATATCGCGCCATCTAGTGAAAATTATTTGAACCAAATTTTCTTCGCGTCGGCTCCCCGTGGTTACGACTTCCTCAAGGAGTGGCAGAGACGAAGCACAACTCCGAGGGTACCTAATGCAATGAGAGGGGGAAGAAGCCTTTGCCCACGAGTTATGAAGTGGTCATCGATTGGTATCAATCTATTATTTTTTTGCCACAAGTATGCAAATTTCTTTGTTAAGTAAATCAATGGACCACCGCTAGTGTAATCTATACTTTAGATTCTGTAATATAGATTAAAACCACGGATCTCCCTCAACTGGAACAAAGGCTTCCTGTCTGTGGCAGGGCGTGGGCTGTTCCAACACGCAGATCCATTAAGAATTGCTAGATGTCACATTTTTAGTTTTAGAATATGACGGTTCTCGCGATATTTTCCTTACAGATGTTGACCCCAGACTGTTCTCAAAAAGATTTTATTTATAAAGAAAGAAATTATCTTTCTTTATACTCACAAGTATAAGTAGACGCGGTCACCAGATCGCCGGCGCGACGTCGTCTGGGAAGCCTGCCTCTCGCGCCTTCCAGTACTCGCCGTTGAACACCCAGGTTTCCTCCCCGCTTTCCTGGGCTTTTCTGTAAAAAAAATACGAACATATTCAAGTATATATCATACGTAAGTAAATATCAGCAGCCTTTTAATGTTCAATGTTTGTTGTTTTAATGTCAGGCCTCCTCTCTGTGAGAGGACCACGCGGGCCCAGTGCGGGTTGGTGGATGTCACATGTCTTCGAATTTTTGGTTCTAGGACACGCCGGTTTCCTCACTATGTTTTCCTTCACCGTTATCGAGTTGTCTGTAAAATATCACTATTTGTGAAAAGACAGTCCATTGTGTCACATGGGCATGTGAGTGTTGAGTGTGAAATATCGGAAACATTACTGGCCTGTCCTACTAGATGCAACTATGTGTTGACGCTTGATAGATCTTCAACAATAGTACATTTCGTGTCGAGCATAGAAAGTCGAGATTTTAACACGAGTGATGTAGCCAATTTCGACGTAAGCCGAAGGCGAACGTCGAAAGCTACAAACGAGTGTTAAAATAAAGCCTTTTTATGCGAGACACGAACGATTCTTTCATTCTTTCGATGACATGGAGTCTCGTGGAAATGAATCTCGAAAATGTTATAGGTACTTAACGATAAAAAGGTGTATAGAATTTGGCATTAGTTTTAATATGATTTACAATGAGACAATAGATTCATTTATGATGATAAAATTCATTTATTTGATATATAAAACAAAATAATTAAGTTTGAATTTTATTTAACACATAGTATAGTAAAGGTCTCTTCACCGTATCTTTAGGCAGCGGTCTTGACTAACCTTTCTCCAATTCTTTCCTTTCGTAAGCTGTTTGATGACTAGCGGAGCTTTTGGTCTTTACGACACATGAGTAAAGTGAATTGTCTCTTGTGCCACGTAAAAAATTGAATACATCCTAAATTATTTAAAACCAACCAGATAAAATTTGCTGCTTTTCTTAAATCAGGAACTGCGGGTAGTACGCCAAAAGTCAGCCCAATAGTCCTTTTTGTAATTTTTTCCAAGACCATAATGAAAATCCAATAAATCGAGTATTAAATATCTTACATAACGTGTGTATGCATCTAATTGATTCATGAAAATGGTTCTCTTTTCAGCGTCGTACTGATCTTTTGCCTTCGCAAACCTTTTTAGAAACCAGTCTATATCATCTAATACTACTTCGCTAACAAATTTACTCTTTTTGGGCCTTTCACGCAAGTTATCTCGGCCCTTATAATCATTTATGTTTCTATTACATCTGTCAATACAGGACAAATTATCTCTTTCACCATCATCTCTATTTCTGCCACATCTGTCCCCGTCGCATCTCAACCCATCCCTGAGACTATATAAGTCGTTTCTAGAATCATATTTGTCGTTCCTGGCATCATAATTGTCATCCCTGTCATCATATCTCTCTACCTTGTCATCTGCTTTAACGTTCCCGTCATCATGCCTGGTTTTTCTACTGCATTTGGTTCCATAACATCGAAGGTTATCTCTACCACTCCTTTTAATATCGTTATCTAAGCTGCAACTCTTACCATTGCAGCGCAGATGCCTATCATGATTCTCGTTGATAATGTTGTAATTATAAGCTCTGATAGCGTTATTATCTCTATCACTGTTGCGAGTATCATCATCTTTGGTTTCGTCACATCTGTTACCGTAACAACGCAATTCTAAATCATTTCCATTTAGTTTTAAAGTTTTATCGAGATCATTTAGCATTTCCAGAACGCGATTGTCGTTTTCTGAATTGGTTTTTATCTTAGTATCATTATCTTTCTGCCCTCTGTCACTTGTGGTCGCTGTTTTCGTATCAGTATAGTTCCATTCTATTTCTGTACATGACCCCCATTTATCAATACACTCTTTCTTCTGTTCAGTTTTCAACTTGTTAAGGAATAAATTCAAGTTTTGTGACCTTGGTTGGTTATTGTAGTTAAAATGATCACGTGAATCTTTGTACGACTCAGCATTATGGTTTTTCCCATTGTTATAGCGAGTATTTGGTTGATCTTTATGATGATTGCCTGGGCTATCTACGTGATGGTTTAATAAAACATCGAAATTACCTTGTTTCACAATACTATGGAACAACTTCTTGAAGTCATATTGATGTTCTTCGTAAGAGTCTTGTCTGTAAATAGGGTTCCCATTTGTAAAGATTATTATTCCGAAAATAATAAAATTGGAGATCTTAGATACCATCTTTTAAAAGCATGGTACCGTTCTGTTATCTACTCAAAATAATAATGACAGTAGGTAGTTTAATTGTATCGTTTGGGTATAGGGCTGAATAATCGATTGTGAAGTTGCTAATTTCTTGAAATTAGTTGGAAGCTGGCAATGTTAACTGCATAACTAAGCGTGAGATTAGAAATGAAAAACTAGTGCAGTGCGTTTCGTTCGACAAAAATATCTGCAAACAACATTGTTGTGAGTTGATTGATGTTATTATGTAGTTTATGATCTGTTGGTTTGGTTGGGTAGGGTGGGGTTGGGTTATTGTTTTGGTGCTCGTGCGTGGATTTTAATTTCGAACCCAATATCGTTTATAGCAACCCCCAAAACCATGAAAATTACACCCGTGACGAAAAGTAGGCAAAATTTCATCGGCGCCATCTGGATGTTGGATTTAATCCCAAATTTTTGTAATTAGCGATCCCGAAAACCATGAAAATGGCATCCAAGATGAAATCATTGCAAATTCTCGTCGGATCATTTCATCCGTTGCGAATTAGAGATGTGGCCTGTTCATATTTTCCAGAGCACGTCGTGGCTGAAAGAGGCCAAAATGCGTTCTGAGCTATTTTTTCGTCTAATGACCGATTTCAGTCTTTGAACCTAACATAATTATGCTCTGTCAAAATGCCAAAATACGCATGCAACATAATACTATTTACTATTAGAATTTACGTTTAATTTCAAAATATATGTATTTGCTACATAGATTAATCAGTTGTAATTCTTGTGATATACAATTAAATATTTATATTTTTTTAGAGCATCCTTGTGACGTTTGTCACTTAATATTGAGTACGTGGGCGAAAATAGAGGAAACGACGTTTTTCTAAAAAGCTAGATCTACTTATCGCCCCCGAAACCACCTGCATTCAAAATTTCATGAAAATCGTTGGAGCCGTTTCCGAGATACAGATATTATATTTTTTCTTTAAAAAAAAACGTTGCCCCACACTAGGAATTTCTTCCTGTATAGTGGGTGCGTTTACAAACATATAAACTCACATACACAACACCCAGAGCCGGAACAACTATCTGTAGGTCATACAAATATTTGCTCCGTGCGGGAATCGAACCCGCGACACGCAGCGCAGCAGTCAATCACTCAACCACTGCGCCAACCGTGCGCTCGAAATATATATATATACACATATATACAAGAATTGTCGTTTTAAGGTATTCGATAGATTTGTTGGCTATAAATTACTAGTGTTCGACCGAAACACGATTTTCAGCCGAATCCGAATAGTTTGTTCCAAATCTAGTTTCGGCCGAAACCGAAACCAAAACTTGCGGTGTAACAATAAAAACATATCATAACAGGACATCACTCCTGTATTTCTCAAAGGGCTAGGCAGAGGTATATCCATATTTCGCTCGTAATTTTGAAATCCGTAATAGGGGACGAGCCTGTCGCCATCAACTGGGACTCCGGGCTGCTACTGACAAATTCCAGATGGAAAAACCCAATAACACTTTGCCCGACCCGGGCATCGAACAAAGCTTTCAACAAAGAGAGTAATTTTTAAAAATTTACAGCTTTTTTGGTTACACCGCTAATTACGGTCTGAAATAAAAGTATCATACTTAAGCTTCAAAAAAAGACTTCTTAGTGGAAAATAACTTTATTTTCGGAGGGAGATGGCCAAAAATCAAGCAAAATTAAACTACAGCTTCTAAGTACTTGTTATTTTGGAGTCGCCTCACGCACAAGATTAACAGAGCACGTAGTCATCAGGCTGCTTACCCCGGTCATTCAGATCGTCCAGGAGCCTGGTTCCTCGATCAAGCCTACCCATGATTACACTCTAGTCTAAGCTAAGACAAACGATGCAGTCAGTTTTTAATTTTCTATAACATCTATCAGCTCAAAAACGCTAGTTTCGGTCGAGCCGAATATTCGGCCACTTTTTGCCGAAACCGAAACTCCAGCCGAAGCCAGTTTTTTGCCCGAAACCGAATTCAAACCTTTGGTCGGACACACGTTACTGTAAGCCTCATGAGTGCCTGGAGAAGGTACTCAGGGGGTGATCGTCGGAGTATCTTCTTTATGGTTGGGATATCTTCTGTAATACTCTTAATTGATGTATGTTAATTGGAATAGACATGGTTGTTTTCGTGCTTTTTATGGTTTGACATGTAAACGGTTTTTGATTTGTGCATGGTATTTTTTTGTATTTTTTTTTTATGTGTTTCTGTTTCTGATTGCTTTGTATTAGATTATTGCTTCTGTTGTGATTTGAAATGTTGTTACTTTGTAGAATTCGAACACACTGTAAATTGTTTAATGAATAAATGAATGAATGAATATGATAAATATTAATGAGTAGATTTTGTCTCATTGGTTTTGGTGGAAGTAGGCTTGAAGACTATTCCCTTGAAGACTATTACTGTAATTATGCAAATATCAAGGTGCGTGTAATCAATTTGTTTAATAAAGCAAGCTGTTGTATGTTAACAAATACAATATCATTATGATAATTACTAACTGACATTTAACTTATAATATTCAATGGTTACGGGTAACTTTGACTCCTAAGATACAAGGATCTTTTTGCATAGTTCAGCAGCCAGCTGTTCAACTTAATTCTGACCACCTTATTTTTTTTTTTTTTTATCGTTGATAGGCTTGCGCTTGACCACTATCTCACCTGATGGTAAGCGATGATGTGGTCGAAGGTGAAGCACGCTTGCCTAGAAGTAACCTATTCACTCGTTGACTTAAAGACCCCTAGATTGTAGCTATCGAGAAAAACAGACTCCGTCAAGGAATTCCACTCCTCAGCTGTACGTATTATGAAAGTAATTCCAAAACGTTTAGTGCGTATGGGTGGGATGCCCACCATGTACCGATGGCGCATAGTCCGATGATGAAACGGGCTTGGCGGGCTTTTGTTATTGTTGTTGCACGAAACCTCTTCTCGCATTTATTCTTTCAAGACCCGGGATTTAATATAGTATAGCATTTCATTTGCGTAATACAACATGCCTAGCCAACTACTGAAATAAGCACTATCAATGAAAAAGTACGATAATATACAATAACTCTCGTTTTATAGAATCCAATTTGTGCCTCCGCTCTGGTACACAAGACAGCTTCAGAGAATAAATACCAAATGAAAGAGCGAGCGAAGCTACATAGCTCGAAAATACTAGATCCGTGAGAATTTGAGGTATTAAATATCATTTATATATAATATTATTATAATATTATAAAGAAGAAAGATTTTTTTGTTTGTTTGTAAAAAAATCTTTCACCAATAGAAAGCTACATTATTCCTCAGTGACATATGTTGTAGACTGGGCATATAGTATACTAGGGAGCCACCAATTTAGTTTTTTAAAGTTTATTGTATTTGTACTTAAAAAAAATTATTGTCCTCGCGGAAAAAAGGCAATTTTATCATGTGCGAAAGCGTCGGCTACGTGTAAGAATATGTTGAATATAAAAATAACTGATAAATAATTTTATATATATTTTTGAGTATATATTTATATTTTATTTTTGAGTACTTATTTTATTTAAATAAATTATCTGAATATTGGCTTATAAACCGTTGCGCCCGCGCGAGACATTCAATTTTGCTCATGGGCTTGTAGACGATGGACTTGTCGTTTTTTTTTTTTGTCATTATATTTTGTATCATATATCTTGTAGTTATTGAGAAATTTTCGCTGAAAAAGTAGCTGTTTTCTGTTTTTGCCTCGTGAAACTTGTAGGGACTCTTAACTCCAAATGGAGTTTACTTCCAGCAAACCTTTGAGTGATAGAGATCATAATAGAGGGAAGTAATCTAGTGTACACTATTGTCGACTGCTGTAGAAATGTAGGATGCAAGAGCGAGCTCGATAATTTTGGCATTCTCTATTAAGTTTTACTTGCGTAACTAATAATTAATCTTGAAACTTATAAGTAATTTTTTAGCTATAAGTTTGGATGGATCCCATTATAGTTATGACTAATTAAGACAAGGTTAAGGTAGATGCTCAAGGGTAGCCAGCAAAATTCATGGTTTGTTAAGTTTTTTTTTTGACATGTGTAGCAAGATAAATGCAAGATATTTGTATTAATTATTTTTGTGTTACGGTCGCGAATAACTTTGTTAATCTTTACTATAGTAATAAAACTAATCTATAGTAATAAATAAAATCTATACTAATATTATAAAGCTGAAGAGTTTGTTTGTTTGTTTGAACGCGCTAATCTCAGGAACTTCTGGTTGGAATTGAAAAAATATTTTTGTGTTGGATAGTCCATTTATCGAGGAAGGTTATAGGCTATATAACATCACGCTACAACCAATAGGAGCCGAGCATAAATGAAAAATGTTGCAAAAACGGGCAAAAATATTCCTTTTTGAGAGCTTTTGTTGCGTGCGCTGCGTAAACGGTTTAAGTTACGCAAATATAATGTATGATGGAATCGTTCTTCTTTAAAAGTTCTAAGAAAAAGTCCGCGACAGCATATGTCTATCTTTTAAGATTGACTCACAATAGCAGCTTTTATGTTCAAAATTTTTATTAGATCACCGCCGCCGGTAGAAACAAAAGTTTACAGGTTACATTCGTATAGTAGTAAGGGTAGGTAGGGTAGGGTAGGTAGGGTGGGCGCATTCCCTGAGGCGGCGACCAGCCCGCTCGTTGAATACGTCCCAAAGGGTCATGGCTAACCGGCTGGTGGCGAGCCTCCTTGCCGGATTGCCGCCATGGGATCTGGAGGCAAAAGTCCTCGCGCACATTTGGGAGTGGCGCGAGGACGCGAAACGCCGGGGCGAAACTCCGCTGCCACGACAAATCGCGGCTTGGCGGCAGGATCTCATGGCGTCATGGAGAGAGCGACTGTCGCAACCCAGTGCTGGGCACGCCACAATTGCGGCGATAAGGCCCCTCTTTGAGGAGTGGCTTGAGAGGCGCCACGGCGTCCTCACCTTCCGCCTGACGCAGGTCCTCACCGGACATGGCTGTTTCGGGAGGTTCCTGTTTCAGGATAAGGCGGGAGGAAACGCCCGGGTGTCACCATTGTGTGGATCGTCCGGAGGACACGGTGGAGCATACGGTGGAGGTCTGCCCCGCTTGGGCGGAGCACCGCCGTGTCCTCGTGGAGTAGATCAGCGGTGGTGACCTCTCGCGTCCGGCCCTGGTTCAGGCCATGCTACGGAGCGAGAGGACATGGGAAGCTGTCACCTCCTTCTGCGAAGCAGTAATGCTCGCGAAGGAGGAGGCGGAACGCGTGAGGGAGACGCAACGGAGACGCCCTCACGCCCCTAGCCACCGCAGGAGACGCCCTGGGCGTCGGGAGTCGCAAGCCGATTCCCGGCCACGCCGGGCTCGCGGACGGCGAGTAATGGGTAGCTCGCTGTCCGATAAGGACCAGGCCCGAGTCGACGGCGCGTAGTGTTCCACGCGCGCCTCAAAGAGATGTCAGCATAAATTGTCGGGGTCCGATAGGGCCAATGCCTGTCTGGGTCGCGGATAAATTTGAAAAAGAGTTACCGCGGCCCTGGCTCAAGCAACTGAAGGAACACGGGTGGGTTTTAGTCAGTAAAAGTCTGACACGCCCTTCCGCTTCACCCAGAGCGGGAGAAGTCATTGGATGATTTCCCATCCAAAAAAAAAAAAAAAAAAGGGGTAGGTAGGGTAGGGTAGGTGTAGCGCAGGTGTGGGGTAGGTGTAGGGTAAGTGTAGGGTAGGTGTAGGGTAGGTGTAGGGTAGGTGTAGGGTAGGTGTAGGTTAGGTGTAGGGTAGGTGTAGGTTAGGTGTAGGGTAGGTGTAGGGTAGGTGTAGGGTAGGTGTAGGGTAGGTGTAGGGTAGGTGTAGGGTAGGTGTAAGGTAGGTGTAGGGTAGGTGTAGCGTAGGTGTAGGGTAGGTGTAGAGTAGGTTAGGTAGGATAGGGTAGGTACGTAGCCAGTTGACGGCAGCGAAGCCGCGTGGGACAGCTAGTCTATACTATAATAATATTATAAATCTGCAGAGTTTGTTGTTTGTTTGAACGCGCTAATCTCAGGAACTACTGGTTGGAATTGAAAAAACATTTTTGTGTTGGATAGTCCATTTATCGAGGAAGGTTATAGGAATCACGCTACGACCAATAGGAGCCGAGCATAAATGAAAAATGTTGCAAAATCGGGAAAATTTATTACTTTTTGAGAGCTTCCGTTGCGTGCGCTGCGTAAGCGGTTAAGTTACGCAACATTCAAGTTTGTAGGGTAGGTAGGTAGCCAGTTGACGGGAGCGAAGCCGCGTGGGACAGCTAGTAATATTATAAAGAGGAAAGATTTATTTGTTTGTACCGAATAAGCTCCGAAACTATTGGAACGATTTTAACCATTTTTCCCTATTTTTTTAAATTGAGTTCCTTAAGAAAATTGCAATAATGTAACCCAAAGTAGCAACACTTTGCCGATAAAATTCATTACTTGACGTGCGCTGAGAAAGCCATTGATGATGATACATAAAATTATGTATAACATGATTAAAGTACTCATTATTACCTACAAAAAAGTCCGCGGGGGAATATATCTATCATAGTTAAGTCACAATAGCAGCTTTTGTATTCTAAAATTTAATTAGATCGCCATTAGAAACAAAAGTTGGTTACATTGACACAGAAACAAAAGGTGAAAATTCTTTCACCAGTAGAAAGCTACATTATTCCTGAGTGTCATAGGCTACAATATATTTAAAAAAAAATTGAGATCCTTATGGAAATTGCAATAATGTAACTCAAGGTAGCAAAATGTTGCCCATAAAATTCATTCTTTGGCGTGCGCTGAGAAAACTATTGATGATAGATACAAATTATTAGGTAGGTAGGTAGAGTTGGGTAGGTAAGGTAGGCAGGGTAGGGAGGGTAGGCAGGGTAGGGAGGGTAGGCAGAATAGGCAGGACAGGCAGGGTAGGCAGAGTAAGCTGGGTATGCAGGGTAGGCAGGGTAGCCAGTTGACGGGAGCGAAGCCCCGGGGGTCAGCTAGTGTTATAATAAAGCAGTGCGTAAATAGCGTTTCAATTGTGTTCAACCGCATACTTAACAGTTAATAACGTACAACCTATTCAACAGCAAAAACTCAGCTTCAAATTGTAAAAAAAAAGCAATAACATTTCAATTGGAATATTTCAAATATTTGACACCAACCAACTTGCTGCTTTTCCTAAATCAGGCACTGGGGGTATTACGCCAAAAGTCAACCCTGTAGTCCTTTTTATTATTTCCTTTACTATAATGGACATCTAATATATGTAGTATTAAATATTTAACAGTAACCATGAATACATTAAATTGATTTCTAAGATAGGCTCTGTTTTCATCTTCCTCCTGATCTATTTCCTTCGCAAACTTTTCTAGAAACGTGTTTAGATCCTTTACCACTTCTCTGCTAACTTTATTTTTGGACCTTTTACGCAAGTCATCTCGGCCCTTATAATCATTTCTGTTTCTACTACATCTGTCTCCAATACAAGACAAATTGTCTCTTTCACCATCATCTCTATTTCTGCCACATCTGTCCCCAATACATTGCGACCCATCCCTGATACCATAGAATTCGTTTCTAGAATCATATTTGTCGCTCCTGGCGTCATTACTGTCATCGCTGTCATCATATCTCTCTACCTTGTCATCATGTCTGGTTTTTCTATTGCATTTGCTTCCATAACATCGAAGACTATCTCTACCACTTTCATCAACATCGCTATCTAAGCTGCAACTCTTACCTTTGCAGCGCAAATGTCTATCATAATTCTCGTTGATAATGTTATAATTATAAGCTCTGATAGCGTTCTCATCTCTATCACTGTTGCGAGTATCATCATCTTTGCTTTCGTCACATCTGTTACCGTAACAAAGCAGTTCTAACTCGTTTCCATCTAGTTTTAAAGTTCTATCAAGATAATTTAGCCTTTCCAGGTCACCATTGTCGTTTTCTGAATTAGTTATTGTTTTAATATCATCATCTCTCTGCCCTCTGTCACTTGTGGTCGGTGTTTTGACAATGAATAAATTCAAATTCTGTGAGCTTGGTTGGTTATTGTAGTCAAAATCATCACGTGAATCCTTGTACGACTCTGCATTACGGTATTTCTCATTGTGATAGCGATTTTCTGGTTGATCGTCATGATGATTTCCAGGGCTATCTTCGTGATCATTTAATAAAACATCGTAATTACCTTGTTTAACAATATTTTGCAATAACTTCTTGAGGTCAACTTGTTGGTGTTTTTTATTAGAGTCTTGTCTGTAAATAGGGTTCCCATTTGTAAAGATTATTATTCCAAAAAGAATAAAAATTGAGATCTTAGATACCATCTTTTAAAAGCATGGTACCGTACTATTATCTACTCAAAATAATAATGACAGTTGATAATTTATTTGTATCGTTTGGGGCAGAATAATTGACTGTGAAATTGCTAATTTCATTAAATTTGTTGAAAGGTGGAAATTATACTGCATAACTGAGCGTGAGATTGAAAAACTAGTGAAGTGCGTTTCATCGGCAAAAAACCAACAATTTACATTGTTGTGAGTTGGTTGTTATATAAAATTAGTTGTCTGTTGGTCTGATGTTTTGGTGCTCATTAATGTATCTATATCATATATACATTGTGTATAATTAAAAACTGCATTTTGATTAATGTCGCATCCAAAAGAGCCACATAAGAAGCAAGACGTCCCTATTAGACGTACGTTTTATTTTAAAGACAAGAAGGTAAAGGTAGTAAAAAAATATGAAATGCAAAAGAATCAACAAAACACACAACCACCCCTAATAAAAACAATTAGCAAAATGGACTACCTAAACAATATCTCATTACAGCATGGGAGTAGAATGAAACTACAGAACGTCACCAGCTACGGCTACGATCCTTAGATATAGCAAATTTTAGTTGTTTGGTGTCAAATAACTTGGCGAGCTCGAGTAAATGAAAGTCGTATGGTGCACTTTTCTTTTCTCTCGTTGAAAACCCTTCAAAACCTTTTACCCTTTTAAACCAAAACCTATCTAGCTCAAACTCTAATTCAGCCAATCATCGATTACGCTGATGCCTGCTATCTGGATGCCACGGAGGTGCTTTTAAATAAGCTTGAGCGCTTGCAAAATCTGTGCATCCGTTTTGTTTTTGGTCTGACGAAATGCGATCATGACACTCATTATAGGAAAGATCTCAAGTAGCTCCAGGAACACTCGAGTATTATGTCTCTTTTTCAACATCCTTTTTAACCCTACGTAACCTGGATATCTGTGCGATTGCTTTTCCTTTACTGGCCCTGCCGATGTCCAGAGTAGATCCCACCTAAAGCGTCATCTAAACTTCCCCTGCCACTATACTAATTACTATTCCCACTCCTTCTCTGTTCATGCAGTACGACTGTGGAACTCACTTCCACCTAAAAGCCGTGACTCTAAAAATGTAACGTTATTCAAGAAACATGTCAAAGACCTCTCCACCATCTTATTTTTTTTATTATATGTATGTATTTTTATCTTCTACTACGGATCCGTATTTTATCCTACAGATGACTTTTTAGTTCACCCCCTAGGTTGGATTTCCAAAAATCCCTTCTTAGTGCTCCCCTACATCATAAAAAGAAGTCATGTACAGTAAAATTCTTCAAAATCTTTAACACCCCCTAAACCGCCTTTTAGGAGTAGTTTTGAAAAACTAATAATGAATATCTTTACTATTTACTTAGGTTAGTATTTATGGCAAGTTTCAAATATAGAAGCCCAACAAATTTCCACCTTTTCACCTCCTTAGGGGTATAATTTCCAAAAACCCATTAATACATAATTTTTTTAACAACTAAAGCGTAAATCTTTAATTTCACGTGTCACACTTAAAGGCGTAGAAGTTTCACTCAAAAAATTAAACCCCTTTTTACTCCCTAAGGGGTTGAATTTCCGTAACTAAAAAAAAGCTCTTTTTTTTTTATTAATTACTAGCTGTTGCCCTCGGCTTCGACGCCTTACGGGTCGAATTTCCAAAAACCAATAAATACATAAATTCTTTTTATCAACTAACAGCGTAAATGTAAAATTTTCCTGTCGCAGGTCTGCTGGAAGAAATTTCTATTGAATTAAGCAGTACCTTTGTGCTCTTCTATCTGTATTCTTTCTTTTATCTGTTTAGTGTTTTGTGTGTACATAGTTAAATAACTTAGGTTAAATTTATTTTACGTTGCTCAATTGAGAATTCACTTTACCCGTGTGTGGTAAAGACCAAAAGCTCTGCTAGTCATCAAACACCTTACGAAAGGTAAAAAGATTAGTCTGGGCCGCTGCCTAAAGACAGGGCCGGATTTAGAGGTGTGGCGGCCCTGAGGCAACAAGTGAGTGGAGGCCCCTAATTATTTTTCAAATAGGTTAAATTATATTTCTCATGCAAGTGTTTCAATAATTTATTTATATAATCGTATGGCACAAACAGATAGAACAGGCAATCACAATTCAAGTCACATAATAAGTAAATAATCTTTAAATAATTAAAGCCTCATGCAAATGCCACCTTCCGAGCTTTTTTTTCAATGAAAAATCATTGATGATTTCGCTGAAATCCAGCTCCCGCAGTAAATCACTTTCAATGCTAAGTAGGGATAAATTTGATAGGCGGTTTTGTCACATCGTAGTTCTTAGCCTATTTTTTATAATTTTCATTTTTGAAAATGAGCGCTCTCCAGTGCAATTTGACACCATCAAAAAGAAGTACATTCGCAGTGTGATTTCGATGTTTGGGAATATAGCTCTGAAATTTAGTTTTTTTAGAATTTGAAAATAGAACAGCTCCTTGGATAATTATGTCTTTTTTATAGTCTGTTTTGTATAAGTTAATCAAAGATACAAATTGAACCAACCCATTACCAAGACTAGGTTCTAAATCACCTTTGTAAACTTTTACTAATTCATCTGCTGCAGCATACAAATTTGCAGCAACCTCTAAGTGATTAAGAAATCCAAAGTTTGAACGTACAGCATCGTATGCATGCAATCTTTCAGTAAGTAGTTATTCTTTTTACCGGGCTGCAAGGAAAGGGTAATGTTTTTCGCGAGTATCTTGTATGTTTGTATGTATGTAATATTCTTTATTACCTCGTATCTTTCAAACCACTTGACGGATTTCCATAATTAAGATATCGTTAGATAGGTCTTGGCCGCCCAAGTGTTCTTAGATGTGTGTCAAGTGCCGTTGAAAAAAAAGAAACATGGCGGATTTTGGGCGCCATATTGTAGGGGATGCATTTTTTTTTCTTCGAAACCCATCGAGTGGGGTATCAAAATGAAGGGTTTTTAGAGGTGATTATGATTAAATATATACCACTTATATGTTTAAAGTCATTCAAAAAAAAAAAAGTATAACTAAAAAGTTGTAAATAAAAAAGTTCAGTTCAGCAGTCGGAGGATACATCTGGTTTTGGTCAGACAGCTCGCGAATTTGTATCCTCCGACTGCACAGCAAGATTTTCTTCTTGTTTACATCTTTTTAGTTCGCTTTTGAAGCAGACGGGTTTTTTGATTTTATTAACTTTTTTTATTGTTGTTGTTATTTATGTGAATTTAATTTAATGCTGAATAATGTACTATTCATAATTTCATCCCAGCCTTGGAATAATAGTATTTTATTTTGGTAAAAAATACTAGCATATTAAAGTATAGCATCACATATATGTAGTACCTATCATATAAATACTTGCAGCTAACTGCATTATTACGGTATTATTTAATAAAAAATCAGTGTTACAAGTGTTAAACAGCTTCACCTGCAAAGTTACTAAAATAAACTTCAAATTTTTTAAGAACTGTGTTAATTTAGTTAAGGAACAACTATTGGTTTATAAAATTAATTAGTTTGATATGAGTGGGTAGCTGCATATTTCTGTAGTCCGGAGCAAAAATTTTTATACATAGTTTTATGATTGCAACACTCCGAACACTTTGTGTTTGGTCTTGAATGGATGTGGATGGAATCACCCATTATCTTGAGTTTAATCTATAATAACAAGATATTAATTACCTCAGCCTACACTATTAGGGGCGGGCGGGAAGATGCATCAAATATACGTAAAAATTAAATGTCAACAATACTTAAATATGCAGAAATTTTACTGTATTCTATGATATTCCTGCAAACACCAATGTAGTCAATAATATAACGAATTCTTTGTGAGTTATCACTTTTCATAACGTTGCGTGTTGATATCATATTACCGATCATCTTGGTAAGTGTAAGATATCCATCGTGTGAATAATCCTGCTTTTTGGCTATAAGTACATGGCAACTTGTTGATTTGTAAAGACAATGTGTAGAATTTAATTTAATGCATGCGATGATAAATAAATAGGAATGATTTCTAATAAGACAGTGATAGAAAAATTACTAACACTTCTAAAATTTTATGATTAGTGTTCTGTTACACAAACTCCAACATTTTGTAAAATGTAAAATTGAAGTGCATGAAATAAAAGACTTTTTTATTTTTGTTTATTACTTAGCATAATTGTTTAAGTTGTTCATCTCATCTGCCTAGCCTTTTCCCAACTATATTGGGGTCGGCTTCCAGTCTTACCGGATTCAGCTAAGTACCAGTGTTTTACATGGAGCGACTGCCTATCTGACCTCCACAACCCAGTAACTGGGTAAACACGGTACCCCTTGGCAGGTCTCAAGCTTCTTACTACCCGTAACGACTGTCAGAGATCTTCAAACAACAGCCATGTTTAAGTTGTTGTTTAAACATAATCTGTAATGGATTGTGACACGAGAATAATTGCCTTCTTTTTAACAGTTTGTCAGAATGTATTATTGTAATAGTGTTAACAAATTTTGAATAAATAAAAAAAAACATAGGTATATAATTATAATTTGCGTAATAAAACATGCCTAACAGTCAACTTTAACTACCGTACTGAAATATGCGCTATCGATGAAAAAGTACGATATTTTTTTTACTTTAATAACGGTATAAAAATTTCGTTTTATATAATATAATTTATGCCCCCACTCCGGTACGCAAGAAAACATAAAAGAATACCAAAGGAGCGAGCAAAGCTAGCTCGAAAATACTAGATCCCCGAGAATTTGAGGTAAGTATTTAAATATCATTTACATGCTTTGTCGACTTCTGTAGAATTTTTTTAGAATAAAGAGAATGTAGGATGCGAGAGCGAGTACAGCGAGCTCGTTGATTGCAGCGATTTCTTTAACATTTTAAAAACATAATTAATCATTAATTTTGTTTAAGTATTTTTTTGCTATAAGTGTGGGCGAACCCCACGCGGGTACGCCCATGTTTAGCCGAGTCATGACTAATTAAGACAAGGTTAAGGTAGCTCTAGGGTAGCCAGCGCATTACATTAGACTTTTGGAGGGAAGCGAAAAAGGTTATCGTAAATAAAGCTGTCCCCTGGTTTCCTTTTTTCTACATAGTGAAATTTGATTAGGTCAAGAATTCCTTTTCTTAGATTTCGGACGATCGTTACTGTTTGGTATTCGTTTCTCATTTTGAGTTTCTCGTCTTTCATGTTGTTTAAACTCGAAATAGTTTTTAAAGCATTATCTAAATGCTTTGCCACTGATTTGCTTACATTAAATTTGTATGAGTCCCAATTTATAGGGATGTCTATATCTTCTGTAGTTCTATTTAGACCGAATCGGTCCTTAGGGCGTCGCAACCTATCTCTGTCATCATTTTTGTTTCGTTTTTCAATACGACGCAAGGCACCTCGGTTTTCATAATAATTTCTACTTCTAAGGCATGCAACTCCAATACAAGATAAATAGTCCCTTTCATTATTATCATCTCTATTTCTGGCGCACGTTTTCCCAAAGCATTGGACCTCATCTTTTATATCTCTGTCATCATATCTGTCGTCTCTGGCATCATATCTATTGTCTGTGACATCATATCTCTCTACCCTGACATCATCATCCCTGTCGTTTCTGTCATCATCTCTGATTCTACTACATCGTTCACCAATACAACGCAAGATATCTTCTGCATTATCATCATTTCTGTTTCTAGTGCAACTGTCTCCAATACAACGGAAGGAATCTACAGAATCATCATCATCATTTCTGGATGAACGCAAAATATGATTAATGTCTTTGTTAAAACCATCTTCATATATTCTGTCCTCATTCTCATTTCCGTCATTGGTTTTTTTACTGCATATGTTTCCATAACATCGAAGATCTGTATCACTCTTATCGTCATTTTTATCTAAGCTGCAACTCTTACCATTGCAGCGCAGATTTCTGTCATAATTCTCGTTGATAATTTTGTAACTATAATCTCTGAAACCGCTATCATCTATATCACTGTTGCGATTATTGTTATTATCTCTGTTTTCGCCACAACGGTTACCGTAGCAACGAACTTCGAAGTCATCATTTTCATCACGTACAAATTTGTAGGAGTCTCCATTACGGTATTTCTCATAGTAATAACGAGAATTTGGTTTGCCACCATTGTAAGCCATTTTAGATACATCGCCATGATGATTTCTTGGGCTATCTTCGTGTTGGTTTAATAAAATATCGTATCTCACTAGTTCTAAAATACTTTTCAACATCGCCTTGAGGTTATATTGAAGTTCTTTATAAGAACCTTGTCTGTTAACAGGGTTTCCATTTGTGAAGATTATTATCCCGAAAATAATTAAATTGGAGATCTTAGATACCATTGCTTAGAAGTACGGTACCATACTGTTAAGTACTCAAAATAAAAATGATAGAAGTTTCATTATATCTGCTTGGAATATGGAAACATACAATGTATTAGTTAGCGTGAGATTGGCAATTAAAAACTATGATGCGCATGTTATCTGATAATTAATTATTTGTCTGCAAACTGTATTTGTTACTATGTCAACTGTGAGACATACAGCCGTAGCAAATTTTCTATTTATGATGTACCGATTTTATTTTGATACTAATTGCGGTTAGTTCAACTAAATCCAGTTCGCGCGCCCCTCTTAGTCGTCGCGGGGGGATTCTAACACCTCACTCCCTCCCAACCCGAAATCGAGGCCCGCACTAGCCGGGGGTTGCGGAAGTATCGTAGTTCCCGCGACCCCCAGCGTAGATGAAAAAAAAAAGGATGATGGGATAATTTCCGACTTTTCCGCGGGTGGAGTTTGCCATCGTCTGCGAAAAAATATCGTTTGCGTACCCAAGTAGGCCGCTGCAAACACAATTTAAAAAATGCCTGGGAGGTGCAGATGTTTGAGCATGCTAGGGAGGTAAATCAATAAATACATACCGGAACCACGCGGCCCGGTGCAGCTCGCTGTCGCGGCGCCGGTCGCGCTGCGCCTGCTCCAGCTGATGCTTCAACTGTTCCGCCGCGTCCACGTCGCCCTCTTCCAGAGCGCGCTGGTCGGGCCTATGGACAATTGAGCGTGTTATATTTTACATTTGTCATTCCCAAATCATATGCATTTATTTAAGGCCGTAAATGTAAAACGCGGTCTCTGTCGGACTAAATAATGGGCTTATTGCAAGTTTTGTCTCACGCTGGATCATGTTATCTTAAACGTCAATTTTGAAACTGGATAAACGCCGTCTGGTGAGAGTAAGAAGAAACAAAAAAAAACGTATTGTTAGGAGGTTCCTCTCTCTGGAGCCCTGATTGCCTGTAGCTTGGACCATGTTTCTGATACAGGTAGGCCTCTATTTTTATATTTTTAATGGTTTTTTAAAGTAATTTGTTTTAAAAGATATAAGTACCTATATAAAAATGTACTAAATAAGAAAACCATGTCCGCTGGATACGAGACGCGCGGGACCGGTCAATGTGGCGACGTTTGGAGGAGGCCTATGTCCAGCACTGGACGTCTTTTTGTTAAGGAAAATAATAATAAAAAAATTATAATATTGAGTGTGCCATCTCCATATTATAGCCGTGTAGATCAACAGTGGTCAGGCAGGGGCCAATAGTCCTTCTATAGTTTTAGGTAATCGATCCACGAAACCTCCCAAACCCATAGCCCAATGTATTTTGTCTCCATATTCTGCAATAGTGCTGCACCAGCCGGGGATTGTCCTTGGGTGCTCTAGCGTGGTGACTAGTGCATACAGAGATAACCGCCGGTTGGTGTCAGAATTCATCCTACATGTCTAACAAGACCTCTGCGAGTTGGTTTCGGCCCCTGGTACGCCTTTCAAAGGACCGGGACCTTAGTGTCCCGAGAATCACAATGAAATATATAAAAAAAAACTTTTCTCTTTTTTGTATAGAAAATGACATAAGGGATCGTTTCTGTTAACGCAGTCGAGCACGAGTAAAAACTCCGAATAAGCCCACCGAAAGAGATGCGAGTGACGACACAATGCTTGCACCAAAATATGAAGCATTTTATCGAATTAATCACCACTCTAAAGTTGAAAAACAGATCAAAATCAGATGTTTGAGTCTTTCTTTTCCCGAGAGAATGCCTTAGATCTATGTTTAATTAAAAACCACCGATAGTTGTAAGGCCTATTTCATACCATATGAACTATTAACATTGGCATCCCTTTATATTCTAGAAACTGTAATGTTTGTTAGGACGAATAATCACTTATTTCCCCGAATGGCGGATACTTTTCCTAGAAACAGGCGTGATCAGAGTCAAGTCTGTCTACATAGAAGTAGGACGGCACTTATGCGCAAAAGTGTCTTCTGCATGGCTCCTACTATTTATAATAAGTTACCGAAAAGTTGGAGGGAGCTAAATAACGTCCAATTGAAGAAACAATTAAGAATGTTTCTCAGTAAAAAGGCTTACTACACTGTTAGCGAATTTCTGGCGGAATCATTTAGTTTGACATAGATTATTATTGATATTTTAATATTTGATGAATATTGCATAGCTTTGACATACTTAGTTTTTTTGACATATATTTTTATTTGACATATTATATTTGATATTCTTCTATCATAAATTTCATATGACATTTGTTTGATACAATGTTAAAACATTGTTATTATTAATTTTTAAGATTGTTGACATTTTGTAATTTTTTTTTATTTTTTTTTTTATCATTACGATGTAACTGAATAGTTACCTCATAACAGTCACAATCTAGCATCTAGGCTAATAAGTAACTTAAATTTAACCTAATTTGCTAATAATTTATATGGTAAAGAATGTGTCCATTGGCACTTTTCTTATTGTCTCTATTATGATGGGAAGACACTTAGTTCATGTGTTCTTAAAAGCTAGCACTCACTGCACTTCGTAACAGTAATTTCACTCTAAGTCTCATAAACTAACTCAAAAGGCTTAGTCCTTTTCAGTCTCCTTATTATGTCCGTGGTGTCAAGGAGCTGGATAGCCTCGACATTCACATGTTTATGAAGTCTCTGTTCATGAGCTTCGGCGTATTTTTTTATAACTTTGGCGACGAGGTCCACTCCTAAGTCCCGGTGGATATCCTCGTTTCTAATATACCAGGGAGCGTTTACTATGCTCCGCAGTACCTTGTTTTGAAATCTTTGAATAATTTCAACATTGGTACGTTTTGTACAGCCCCAAAGCTGTATACCGTATGCCCATACAGGCATAAGTACTTGTTTGTACAGAAGTACTTTGTTGTACACTGACAATGATGAATGTCTGCCAAGTAGCCAGTACATATTCCTGTAGCGGATATCTAACTCCAGGCGTTTCTTTTTGACATGAGCCTTCCAGCGAAGCTTTGCGTCAAGCGTCATACCCAGGTATTTTGCTGTATTTTCGTAAGGTATTATGCAACTGTTGATATAAACCGGTGCATAATTAGGGCTTCGGTTTGTGAAGTCTATATGGGTCGATTTGGACTCATTTAACTTAATTCGCCATTTTTTTGTCCAGTTGGTGATGGAGTTCACAGCAATTTGTACTTTATCTACGGCTTCTTTGTGAGTGACACCTATAGCCATGATGGCTGTGTCATCTGCAAAGGTTGCAATAAAGTTGTTTTTTATTTCTGGGATATCACAGGTGTATAATAGGTACAAGATAGGTCCAAGAACACTTCCTTGTGGTACACCAGCTTTTATTTGCTTGAGATCTGAGTAAGCATCTTCATGTCGGACTCTAAACGTCCTCTCTGTTAGGTAAGATTCTAAAATGTCTGCAAATTGTTTAGGAAGCATTTTCCTTAACTTATAAATGAGACCTTTATGCCACACCTTATCAAATGCCTGTGCTACATCTAGAAAAACTGTAGAACAGACTTTTTTTTCTTCTAGGGTTTTTTCTATAATGTTGGTAATTCTGTGTACTTGGTCTATCGTGGAGTGTTTTTCTCTGAAACCGAATTGGTAATTGGGAATCAGTTTTCTGTCTTCTATTATTGGTTTTATGCGTCTTATAAGTAGTTTTTCAAATAATTTTGAAATGATTGGTAAAAGGGATATAGGTCTGTATGATGTTACTTCCTGAGGCGATTTTCCGGGTTTGGGGATCATTATTACTTCAGCAACTTTCCAGATATCAGGCACGTGTTTCAATCGGAAAGTTGCATTTATAAGGGTTGTAAGTTTTACTATGGCTTTTCGTGGCAGATTTTGAAGCAGTTCTCCAGTGATAAGGTCGTATCCAGGCGATTTCTTTTTCGCTAAGTTTTTGATCATATTTTGCACTTCTTTCGGCGTAGCTAATCGTATATTCAACTCATCATGGTGAGTGACATCTAGTGTTATGTTTTCAGAGCTTTCCTCAGCACTTGTTTGAAAAGTTTGTTGTAAATGCTCTGCAAATATATTTGCTTTCTGTTCGTTGCTTATGGCCCATTTGCCATCTATTTGTTTAATAGGTGATGCATGAACAATAGGCTTATTTAGACGTTTAGTGGCTTTCCACAGTGAGTGTTCTGTTTTTCCACTACTTGTTAATTGGCTTAAGTAATTATGTGTAGCATCATCATGATATTCCTGTATTGCTTTACTTAATCTTTTTGTAAGTCTATTTAGCATTGTTTTGTCAGGTGGATATCTTGATTGTTGCCATTTTTGCCTCTGAGCCCTCTTTATGGCTATGAGGTTTCTTATTTCTAACGGATAACTATGACTTGCAACTTTTCTTTTCAAGAGAGGTGTATTTCCCCAAGCGCAGTTTTGAATGTCTGTCACAAATTTTGACACTTCTTTATCCAATTGTTGATTATTTTTGAGTGGTACTTTGAGGTCAATCATATTGTCTAAATCGAATTTGAAGCTATCCCAATCCGTGTTTTTATTCACTAAAGTTGGATTGCTTTCTTTCTGAATTATGGTTTCACTTAAAGTTAAGATAATGGGCGAATGATCAGAGTTCATATCAAATCCCTCCTGTATGTGAAGATATGTAGCCGACAGATTCTTAAAAATGAAAAAGTCGATCAGATCTGGAATTCTTTGGGTATCAGTAGGCCAGTAAGTAGGCTTTCCTGTTGATATTGCATTGCAATTGATTTCTCGCATAGCACTAAGCAATTCCCTTCCTTTAGTGTTGGATAGTCTAGATCCCCAACGTATGTGTTTTGCGTTAAAGTCACCTCCCAATATAAACGTGTTGCCAAGAAGTTTCAACAGGTTTCTGTACTGCTCTATTTTCAGAGCATGCTTTGGTGGACAGTATATAGCTGCTACGGTAATGTGATGATGTTTAGTTTTGACCCTAACGGCTACAGTTTGTATGAACTCTTCTTCATATTTAAGTTCTAGGTAATGGTAGATGTTCTCTCTTATTATAAGGGTGCTTCCCCCTCTCGCAGTATTGACAGGGTGCAGTGCATGATATATTTTATATCCGTTAAGGTGTATATACGATTCTCTTGTGAAGTGAGATTCCGATATGAGGCACACATCAATTTTTTCTGTGGCAAGGACCCCCTGTAGCTCGTTTTGATGCTTTAGGAGTCCGTTTGCATTCCACGCCATAATTTTTAGAGTGTTCTTCATTTTTGAGGCATACGAGGTAGCTGCGTAGCACTATTTTCTAGGTTTTTTAACCTTAGTTCAAATGAGGTTAAAATATTCAAAATTTTATTTATATTTTCATTTGTGTCGGCGTCTATTGACGTGGAGGGTTGTGAACCGTGCACTGGTGGTTGTGGTTCAAGAGATTTCGTAGCTTGCGCATAAGACACATTCTTTGATACCCTTTGATACTCTTTGACATTTTTCTTAGCACTAGGAGCCTGAGTGACAGGTGTAGTAACTTTTTTTTTCATGGCTTTATTTTTCAGTTGTTGCAATTCTTTGGCTACCATACACCCTCTGTAGTTGGCTGGGTGTGGCTCACCACAGTGAACGCATTTGGGTTTATCTGCTATAGGTTTTGTGCAGTCTTTAGTAAAGTGTTAACCTGTGCATTTTACACATCTAGGTTCCTTGGAGCAATATTTCTGTGTATGGCCATATGCTTGACATCTCTTGCACTGTGGCTTGTAGCTTGGAAGTTTTTAAAGGCTGCACTTCTACTTTACAACCTAATATGGTCTTAATACTATAAATTTTATTTATATCTTCGTCTTTTTGGAAGGAAAGCATAAACATATTTAGAGGTTCCTTAGTCCTCCAACTTAATTTGTTTACCACTTCCTGGATTTTAAAGCCGTTAGCATTTAATTCTTCAGCTATTCTATTTGGCATACATGATGAGTGTAGATTTTTTGCTATGACCCTAATCGGTCTGTCTTGTTTGTTCTCATAGGAGTGCCAGAGACAATTATTTTCTAGTAATAATTTAGTAATTGCTCTGTAGGAGTCTTCGTTCCTGGCGTTTACTTTGACAGTATCCCCGTTCATCATTTTGACCACAAAGGACTCTTTATTTGAACAAGTCAAGAGAAGATCATAAAACTTCTGGTAGTTTCTGATATTTTCTACTATGACTGGGGGAGGTGGAGGAAGTTTTTTTATTTTTGGTTGCTCGGACTTTGTACCAGCCTGAGGTTCCATGGAGCTTGCTCCTTGCGATACTGGAGACAGTGAAGCATTCATTTTTCTTTTCTTTCTACTTTTTTGTCGTACCCACTCAGTTTCTCTGGCAAGGTCCTCTTCATCAGTCTTATATTCGACTGTTGACTGGGGCCTATCATTTGTCGAATGTTCCTTCTCTGAAGTAACTTTATTTTGTTCCTGGATAAGCTTTAGCTGGTGTTGCAAGGCTTCTACCTGGCTACTGAGCACTTGTACTAGTTGCTGCAGTTCTTGGCGCTCTTTAGCTTCCTCTTTGTACCGAGTGTACAACTGATGTTCTAGTTCAGTTTTGAGGACTATTTTATTCGGCGAAGCCATAATTGTTTACAAGTTATAATTATAAAAATTATAACTTACCGCAAATTCTCACAATAATACATGATTCACTTACAAGTCTAGGTCATTGCACCGCCCGCGAGGGCAATACGCGGCGGAATTAGGCTGCAGCGTCAGCACTTGTACACGAGCGCAGACTTGTGAAAGAGCGTGCGTGACGCGACCGTTCTCGCTAGAAGTCGATTGACCACTGATTTTGTAATTATTAAATGTAAATTCATTTTTTGTAATTGTTCATGACATTATTAGCAGATATTTGACACAGATAATGAATGACATAATTTTTTTTATTTGATATGTTACATAATTTTGTGAGATACAATTATAAATTGACATTTCCATGTATATTTTGACATAATTATTATTTATTTTCAGTTTTTTATTGTTGACATTTTTGTAATTATTGTGTTTAAATTAATTTTTTGTAATTGTTCATTATAATAACTTTGAAAATATTTGCACGCCATAGAATGTGGCAAACATGTCTGAACTTTTTGTACTTTTTTATGTTATCCTGCATGCACGTATGATTTATGCCTGCATGTATACAGGTGTTTGAGCAAATAAATATATCTTTACATCTCTCATGTTCGGTAAGTAGGTTCTTATTACCTCCAAATGGGGCTTGTAGGTGACTAATTAGCGCTCTAGGGTAATAATGTAGCTAGAAACGCCCTAGGGTGGTAAGTAATTAAAAAAATACTTCTTTCTTTCAAAAAGTTCGCGTACATCTAACCATCATACTGGCAATAGACATCACGCATTCAGCCCAATGACCAAAGAGGTCGCTTTGCTATTCAGCCTTGTCTTCGTGTGAGTATAATAGTCATCAATTTTATTCTTGTAATGCCGGTTTTTTTTTACTTACCTCACAATCGAGATGTAAAGCAGAATAGTTAGCTCGGGTGTAAGTACCAATTGCACCCTCGAACTATAGGCGGGCGCCTAAATATCTCGGGCTGCAATTGATGCCTTACAGCCCTTGGCTACTAATCTACTACTATCTTCCTTTTTCGATCTACAGGGCTTTTTATCAACCAGGTTAAAATTAGTTCAACCAGGTTTCAGACTGGCAAAAGTAGCTTCATCTTTCATGGGGTACTGTACAAAATGTTACAATAAAATTCCTCCCCACATTCTTGAGCTGAACGAGACGAAATTTAAAACTTGTATAAAACGCACACTATGCAGGCTGGCATATTATAAGTTGGGGGATTACATCACTGATAAAAATGCTTGGCTAAATGCTATTCCTGCTCAACATCCACTAGGGCGCAAAAACAAGTGATATGCAGAACATTATTGTTTTGAAGTATTGTTGGAACTGCTGTAGACTGAATGAATATATTGATATTGTATAAACTCAATTTCCTTAGTATTGTATAACTGCACGGCACGTGTGTGAGTACTATGTACCCAACTGTAAATCTAACATTTACTGTACCTGTGTGTCGTTCGTTGACTTGTGTGTGCCCTGGCAGTTGAGTGTGTCATGCTCTCTCAAATGTCTCTCTGATGGTGGCGCGTGTGTTGGATCATCCAGTTCCCTTCATGATGGTTGAGGTGGGTGGTGCCATTCATGCGTCATGTTCGTGAACGGACGCCGTCAGTTGGGATTGGTCATAACTTAACTGCTTCGGATGTTAATGCTTTTCTAGCATCTATTATATAACTGCACAGTACATGTGTGAGTACTTTAATTACTTTATGCCTGTACGTAGTTTGTGTGTAGTGCTATTCTGGGTGCATTGTCCTCACATATATGAATTTATTAATGAATGTACTTATGTAACTAAATATTGTAAAAAAACATTTTCTTTAAAAGAGTAAGTATGGAGTTTCTTGTGCATTCTTCTCCATAACAAGCTACTTTCCGAATGCACGGTAGAATCAACTGTTATAACTTGTAAATTTTAATGTACCTAACGTTCAAAAGTGCCGCTTGGTGGCCTACTTGAAATAAAATATCTTTGTCTTTGTCTTTAGATCGAATTTGTCGCTTTCATTTATGTAACTAATTAATGTTACAGATATTTACACAGACACAAAGCGAAACGTCGACAGTGTCCATAGCTTACCCTTATCTCCAAAATGTAAAATCCAGATAAAAACTTTTTAACAAAAACAACACTACAAAGTGAAAAATTCCTTTGTTTTTGGAAGTCGGTGTCTTTGGTAGGTACCATTTATTTTCGTCATGACTTCCAAAAATAATGTTATTTTTCACTCTATAGTTTTTTTTTGGAAGTCGGTAGTATTTTTTTGTTAAACAGATTTTTTTCACTTTTTAGTTGAACCTAATAGGTTTTTTTTAGTAAGGAACTATAATGCCAGAATATATTACCCAAATATCATGAAACTTGAACATAACCGGTGAAATGAGAGTGTACCAAGGTGAGCCATACTCATCTGCGTACCCCTTTGGAGTGTGCTGGCGTGATGTTATGTAATAAAATGGTATAAACAATAAACAGGCATGCGATGTCAGCAATACTGAGAGATTTGCCGTCATTTATTGAAAAGTTCTGTTGTATATCTCCGAAGTTCTTCATCAGATCTTCACCAAATTAAAATGGGGGACCAATTAGAGCAAATACTCAAAAAAACAAGAATTGTCAATTCGCTTCGAATCTAGTGTGAATTAGTTTCGACCCTTAGGTCTACTATGACTCTAGTGTGAATTAGTTTCGACCCTTAGGTCTACTATGACTCTAGTGTGAATTAGTTTCGACCCTTAGGTCTACTATGACTCTAGTGTGAATTAGTTTCGACCCTTCGGTCTACTATGACTCTAGTGTGAATTAGTTTCGACCCTTAGGTCTACTATGACTCTAGTGTGAATTAGTTTCGACCCTTCGGTCTACAAGTAGAAAGAGTGTTATTTACCTGAGTCTAGTGTCTGTGTGTGGCAGCGTATCCCTCATGGCTGGCTCCATCTCATTGAGCTCCATCGCGAACCGCGTGAACCCGTAGTACAACTCGTGTTCCGGAGGCATCGCACCTGAATGAATGACACCCAAAGTCATTACATTTTCTATAGTTGTTTTACCATTGTAACAGTTGCTTACGTAAACATTTAACCTAGGGGTCTTCAAATCAAGAGTGAATAGGTTGCTTCTAGGCAAGCGTGCTTCACCTTCGACCACATCATCACTTAACATCAGGCGAGATAGTGGTCAAACGCGAGCCTATAACAAATAAAAAAAAAAAAAAAAAATACCAAAAAAGTTTTGTCTTAAGTTTTTTTAATAGAAATGGTGGACAACAAGGAAAATGCCGTATTTACTATTTTCATTAGCGCTAATTACACATTTTGAAGTGGTGATGCTTGGTGGGAGGCCTATGTCCAGCAATGGATGCCTTTCGGCTGAAATGAGGATGATGATGACAAATTTAATATTTGGGGTATAACTTTTATGTTGTTGACACTGGATTGTGGAGGTCAGAATCGAAGGATGAAAATGTTAAAAACTTTAAGGTAATTTGCGTGCTTCATCGCTTACCATCAGATGAGATAGTGGTCAAACACGAGTCTATCAATAAAAATAACAACTATTTTAGACGACCTCAAAAAAGTTATACATAGCCCCCTTACGCACTAGCGGTTAACCGCGGGGGCGGCTAGACACTTTTCCAATTTTTATATTCAACCACTTGGTATCGTACGCACTTAACCGCCACAAAATTTTGACCGCGGCTGGCCGCCATCTTATACGCACTGGCCGTTCATGGGCGGTTTAGTTTACGGCGTACCGCTGTTGGCGGTCAACCGCCATTTCAACTGCGTCAGGCGGCTGGTCGCTCAAAAGAACCGCCTAGGCGGCCTACCGCTAGTGCATAAGGCGGCTTGGATATGCATTTTTCTCCTTGATTTCGGTGCTGATATATTTTGTGCAATAAAAAAAAAAACTTTTTTAAGTGCAAAATAACTTTATTTTCGAAAGTTGATGATTAAACATACCGAAGAAAGGACGCTGACTGCCAAACCTTACGTATTATTTGACTTCGTAATGGTTCTTATGAAGTCGGCTGTTTATTTTTGTTAGATATTTTTTTACTTGCACTTAATTATTTTTCCGACTACGTATTGCCGACAGGGTTTGAATAAAAATAACAGAACATACCAGGTCGCCATAAACAGCGGGCGGCAGGAGGATCTCCTGCATACAGGGCTTCGGACCAGCGACCTTGAAGTCTAAGCCGAGAGCCTCCGCCCGAGACGAAGCCACGGACCTCATGACGACTACTTGACCAGGAACTTGCCTACAGAGACGAGGTGATAAACAAAATCAAGAGCACTTCTCAAATTATTTAATAAATAATCATATATATGTCAGATCCAGGTATAATTGTAGATTATTGCATCGAGCACAAAGTAATTTATAATGGCACCGAGTGCCTCTAATCTAACAGGCACGAGGGCAATATAAATTACTTAAGGCGAGGTGCATAATCTGCTTTTCTTTCAACTATTACCTATAGGAATAGTAGATAAAAGAAACTCATATCAAACAGTTAAAATAGAAGTTTAATTATTGAAATTAAAAGTTATACTTGAGCAAATTTATATTTGTTTGTTTAACTTGGGACTGAATAATATTATCAGACGAGGTAGATGGGCCTGGCTGATTTGTTACAATGAAGTCGTTATCACGGGAAGTAGATGGGCGCGGCCACGGGCGCGGCGATGTCGAAAATCACTTTTTAAATTTCTTTCATTAACACGCTTTTATTAGCTTGGTATGTATGTATCTATGTATCTATGTATCAATGTAACGGAATCTTTGAACGTGATTTTCACCCACTTCAAAACGTTGGATTGATTTGAAACTTTGCACACTTATCAAGGACCGATGACAATGCAATAATTTAAACAGTTTGTCCCATTATCCTTACCAATAAAGCGTGTTTTTTAGTTTTTAGAACTACAATTTATTTTTAAATCAGAGTTAGCAGCAATCATTTTTTAAATTTGGAACAAGTAGGATAGAAACGAATAATACGTACGTAAAAAAAAAGTATTGATATCGGCTGGCTGAATAGAGCTAATTCATTGAGATTGGCACCTTTTGGTGCGATTAAAAAAATAAACTGTGCAATAATGAAATTTCATATATTTTTATTGCTCTAGAGCAATAAAGACTCGCTTTGTACTGAGTTTTTAGTGTCATTGTGATGAAATTAAAGCATAGTTGGAAGAAAAGGATTTAATCTACACTCACAATGTAATTATCCAAATATGAATTAAAAAAAATATTTTATAATCACGTACTTTTTTTCGTGGATAGGTAAAATAAAAATAAAAAATCTATTACAGTACAACATTTTCCTTTGATTTTCAAACAACTGCCTCATAAAATAACTTTATAATTTTTATAGCACACTTTTTCTTTTGAATTTATTGGCACGTATGGGCTTATTGACTTAAGGTTACACTAATCGATAATTCTTCCATACAAACGTAGTCTAGGGATTACTACGATTTGACGATGTACGTTCAAAAAAATAAAAAAAAACAATTTGTCTCATCATTATCTAGACCTGTATGGAAACAAAAAAGTAATAAAGAAAATTATTTGAAAGTTATGAGCGTCGAAAGTTCCATATTTTAACACTAATTTTAACGCATCTTTGGGCGGCAATAAATACCATAAGAAGAAGGAAAATTGCAATTCGGCCACCATACCGGGATAGATTAGTAGTTCAACAATGCAAATAATTTTATTTTGAAAATATTGATGTAGTCGTTTTTTCATGATATCTAGACTCCCAAAGCTCTGTTTATAAAATTTCGCGCGCTCGTTTTCGTCCTAAATCATCATCCATTTCGCTACAAACTTGCAAAAGTGCTAATTCGTACGCAAACTAGCTTCTTACTGCTCATCACAGCATCTATCTCTTTCGCCAGTGTTGTCGGATGAAATAGCATGCATTTTAACCTCGCGCTCAAAATAGTTCGTGCCGTCGACTGCGCACGCTGCGCAGTCGACGGCACGAACTATTTTGCGAAATAGGAATCTAAATTGACGAAAGTCTAAGTGACGGAATGGCTCTTCACACTTAATTATGATGCCGTGGAAAACATTTTGACTACAATGGGTTGAACGTCATGCATACACATACACACATTCCTATACACACACACTCCAACACTCATTCACATATACACTCGCCCACTCATACATACACCCACTCATACACACACACATACACACAAAATACATATTCACACACACATAAACACACGTATAAACACACATTTATACAAACACACTCTACTTTCTACACTGCCATAAGCACTATTTTCATTTTTCTTTTCATTAATTTAATAAAAATGTGTAACTTATACCTAATTTAGCACAACGATCAATTGTTAAATAATCGAGGAAGAGCGAGGTTCATCCCATCACAAGTATCTTCGGATTACTTTCTGGGAAGCCCCGGCAACTTAATTGTATGGATTTAAGATAATAAACACATTTTTATTTATTTTTTATTTTTATCTTTTTTAAATTGCCCGCCATACCACATACTTTCCGTTTCCACTTTTGTTTTATTTCAACTGTATGAGTGAAGATAAATTAGTGTGTGCAACTGCATATAATTAGGTATTAAAACACTCATGTGATACTATTATCACACTCGTGCTTTAAAAAACCCTATTATAAGACGTTGCATAAACGATTTTTTTCTATTATTTTAAAACACAACCTTTTGCCCATTGACTACATATCAAACGAGAACATACCTTGATAAAGTTAAGTTTGCAGGTAATATCGGTTCCGTGACAGGTGATGTGCATGTCTCCGTACTGGTCCACCCAGCGCTGCCCGCCGAACAAGTTGTGCACGCAAGTCGTCACCTAGAATCAATGCAAACATTTGTACCTGTATGAATGTACAGAACAAAATTTTGCTGGAGTTTAAATCTGTGGGCTTAGTGCGAGTTTTTACTCACGCTCATTCGCGTTAAGTAAACGTGAAAACGTGACGTACATTGAAACTGTGTGCTTATGCCGAGTTTTCCAACGCACTCACTCGTGATAAAGTAAACTATCTCTAATGTAAAAAGTTTACAAAAAACTAGCCAAGTGCGAGTCCGACTCGCGCACGAACATACCTTGTTCCAGCTATAATGGTCCCCGGTGCTCAGTAGCCGCACATGTACCCGGCCAGTCGGCTGGAACTCCATGGACTTGCCCCAGAACTTGGTCTTGATCCGCGCCTCCTGCCAGAAACACCACTTCGAGGACTCTGCGTGGCAGGCTGAGATTGGCGGGTGGTGGGAAACCTGGGTTAAATATTTTTTTTTGTAAATATCTGTTATAGGTACAGAATGACTATTTTCTTAATGTCCCTCGGCAATCATCGCATTTCCGAATACAAACGAATGCTAATTTCCAAGTCCATCAATTATTAGATTTATCGTGTATAATAATTTGAATTCAGAACCAAGTACTTTATTGTTGTTTTGTTTTGATTTCCATGGGAACTATATAGAGCTCTAAAACTATTTTCCTTTTTAACCGCAGCAGCTTCCCTCCCATTTTTAAAATAACTTACATTAAGTTAATATAGTATTAGCAACTCTATATACTTCCAAGTTGATTGACAGCGTCCGGTCTTCACCGAGTGTAAAGGGCAACTGATAGAAATCCGACGACTGACGAAACACGAAGTTTGCCGAGGGACATTAAGAAAAAAGTTGTAGTGTACACGAAATTACGTTTTTCGACAAGAAACAAAGCAGATTTTTCTTCACCGTGGTGTCGCTGGCACGATATTCATTTAAATTTGTTTGGTCCTAAACTTTGCTAATTCTACGGCATCGTCAATCAATATAAGCAGGTTTTTATAATGGTTAAAATACTGAATGTAAATATGCGGCATTTTTATAGGGATATACACTGTTTTCCGTGTTGCTTATTGTAAAATTACCACTACGTATCGGAACCAATCATGAAAACATGGAACCCTCGCATTGTTGTCTGTAGACCTATTCCGATCATAAGCATTATCACACAAAACAGCTGGATATAGGCCTCCCCTAGCATCGCTAAATCGACTAGTCTTGTGCTTCTCGCGTTCAAGGGATTCTTGACTTCACTTCAACAGCTAGTTTAAGTGAAGTCAATAAAAAAATGCTAAAGTCCGTCTTTGTTGGAAGGCTGCCCTCTAGGTGGACCGACGACCTGGTTAAGGCTTCGGGAAGCTGGTGGATGCGAGACGCACGGAAGCAAACATTGTAACCACGCTTGGGGAAAACCTATGTCCAGTAGTGGACGTCTATGATGACTTCTACAGCTCATGGGTACTTTTTGTAAGGGAGTTGATGATAAATCTAGTAATTTCAAAGCATAATACGGGTATAATCCTTATACCCGTTACTGACCTGCACCGCAAGAAACCGGAAACCTTGGTGGTCTTTCACGCACTCATACACAAATAATAAATAACTAATATAATTGTAATTTTTAGAACAAATGTATTTTTCAAAATAAACGATTTATTATTATTTTGGTAAACATGGACTGTTTCTTAGCTCTTTGGCTAGTTTAAGCTACATCAACGGGACAAAGCCAAGTCAATGTAGCGTGTCGTGAATTTTTATAATGAAGAAGAAGTGTTGTGAACTATTATTATTATTTCCTTTATGCATTTTGTTTCTTATAATCTACATTTTTAAATATATTTTAAAATAAAATAAAAACAAAAACATTTAAAAATATAAAAATAGAGGCCCACCGGTATCGGGAACATGGTACAAGCTACCGGCGGTCAGGGCTCCAGAGAGAGGAACCTCGTAACAATGATTATTACACACTCATATATCGCCGCTAACAATGGGTTGAAGGGCTTGGACGCGGCGCGTGCGCAGAGGAAGCGTAGGCACTGACCGCGAGCGCAGTCACCAACGACCTGCGTTCTGATGCTAAGTCTAGTATATGTGTTTCAGAAAGATACTGACCTGCTCCGCAAGAAACCGGAAACCTTTATCGTCTCTCACACACTCATAGGTCTCCGCTAGCAGTGGGTTGAAGGGCTTGGACGCAGCGCGGTGCGCAGAGGAAGCGTAGGCACTGACCGCGAACGCAGCCACTAACGCCATGCGTTCTATTGCGTTTTTGCAGTCTGATGCCGAGTCCAGAAGCTCGGAGTATTCTAGTTCTTCGCATAGTCGCTGTGTAAAAGAGATTTTGGTTTATGTTAAATTAATGTAGAGGTTATAATGGTTTGGAAGGGTGTATTGGTTTGCAAACTTCCAGAATGTTCGAGCCGAACGTTCTGGAAGTTTCTAGCCGCTTCGAGAACAGTGAGTTCGAAAGTAGATTGCTCTGGATGATTCTCGAATTATCTAGAACAGTAGGGAACGTTCTAGAAACATCTTCAGTGCTTTATAAAGAGCGGTCGTGAGTCAGTTTCGATTTGGAAGCGACACAGAGCGATCGGAAAAGGAAAATAGTGCGAAGTAATAGAATAGTTTAAAAGTGTTTTTGTAATAAAGTGTGATTAATTAAAGTCTGCTGTTTAAATAATTTATCCCTGAACCCCAGCTCGTAACAACAGAAAAAGAAAACTTAAAACTTAACAACAATACAAAGAGAGAAAACAATATAAATGTAACATTGTGTGTCCCACGGCTACGCCAAATAGGACCCAGTTCAGCAAAATATCGGGCAACTAGTGCCCGGTGCTGCTTTTCAACTGGACAGTGTACAGCGGTTTCGGTCAAACTATATTACAACAAGTTTTTTTTTGGGTTGGCTATATTATGAAAGTTTCATCCGGGAATCGAACCCGAAAGTTTTGAGAAACAAAATAACTGTCTGTGTAATTTTAAAGAATCGATTTTGCATTTGATAAGAATCAAATCTTGCATTATTCTTTGTCTAATCGGCCACGGCAATCAGCCTTTGTATAGTCACAAATCAAATGAAATTGCAATAGTGTACAATCATAGCTTGCATTCAATTATATTCGCCATTGATAAGTTTTCCCATTTAAAATTATCACATATTTAATGCTCCACATTCCAACATTTTTGGGTCTTGAATCAGAACAAAACTTCCATCCAGTGGATTCTAGACAAGGCCATCTATGCTTGCAATTTACTTCAAACCGACATTAACTATAAATAAATTAAATTATTCATGTGTTTTTTATGTCTGAAACAAACTTATTACAAAATATTTAAAGCCTTACCTGCAACATATTTAAAGGCTCATTAATCGTGACCGGCATGGATATCTGGCTCAGATCCTTGCCAATATTCTTATAGAGCAGGTTCCACAAGCTGGGCCCCCCGGGGGTGGGGCGCGTGGCCGGCAGGCGCGTGCGGCGCGACCAGCCCGCCGCCAAGTGCTCTGTGGCGCGCAGGGTCACTTGCTCTGCTGACACTACTGGCGGATGACCACGTCAGTCAATTACATCGGTTTTTGATTTTGGAGGGTAGGAGAGGGTGTTTGACTTTTAACTTTGATGTTTTTTTTTATTATTGATATGCTCGCGCTTGACCACTATCTCACCTGATGGTAAGCGTTGATGTGGTCGCCGGTGAGGCATGCTTGCCTAGAAATAACCTACTCACCCATGAAATTTCTTCAAAAAGTGCTGGCTTTCAGTCTAATTTGACGACACACAGATTTTGTATGCTTAGTGTCCCTGACAAATTGACAGAACATCTGTTAGTTATTAGCAGGAGTTTTTATTCGAAAGAAGACTTTTATAAATTTATTGATCACACTGTTTTTAGAAGTACAGTAAAGAAATAAAAACAAGTGCTACAATCACGCTTTTAAAGCGAGACGGCATTTTCTACTGCATCAAGGAAAACGGTTCAATGATAGTTTGGCTTTTTAGGGTTACGTACCCGAAAAGTCCAAACGAAGCTCTATTGCTGTCATTCAAGTGTCTGTCTGTCCGTCGTCTGTCACACAATTTTTTGTACCGAATAATTTTTTAACTGCCCATTGACCTATGCACTTGAAATTTGGTGACAATGTCAAACACCCCGATTTAGGATAATGGAAAGCTAAGGATATTTACATTCAGAAAAAGGAGGGCTTGCCAATTGAATGAAATGAGAAGGATTTTAGACGATAAGAGCTGAGAAAGAAAGAAATACTAGTTTAAGATTGGAATGTTCAACTGGCTTCTATGATAAGTGGAAGTGGACATAGATAGAGAGATAAATTATTTTTATTATACACGGAAGGTTATCACACATAAGAAGCGAATGGGGATCAGAAAGTAAGAAATCAAATTTGGGATGGTAAGATACAACCAAGCGTTCTATTCTCTATAGAATTTTATATCTCCCCGAATTATGAATGAAGAATTTGTAGTGGAGTATTTTTCAACCTCTATATTAGCTTGAAAATCTATCAAACTTTGGCATTTAAACACGGTTTGATACGTTAACTTCAAACTCTTAATTCAGAAAGCGGCTTTTACAGTTGATCATGCTGTTTATCACTGGTTTAAAAACGTTAAAATTTTTGGTAAGTAAGTAATGATTTTGTTATGATATGCTGTTAAATCTAAGACTATCGTGCTTGGCTTGCTAAGGCCTATATTTTTGACCCGACAAATGGTCAAATAATTAATGATTACTATTATTTTGTATTATGTATTTGTGTTTATGCTCTCAAAGTTGTTCAAGAATACGTTTACCTCGGGCAAACTCTGCAGTTTGGTAAGAACAACTTTGAGATGGAGGCTAATAGAAGAATACAGCTGGGCTGGGCGGCGTTTGGAAAACCACGTCAAGTCTTCTCGTCACGTATTCCACAGAGCTTCAAGACCAAAGTTTTCAACCAGTGCGTCCTACCTGTTATGACGTACGGGGCCGAGACGTGGACACTTACGATACGGCTGGTGCATCAATTTAAAGTCGCTCAGCGAGCTATGGAAAGGGCTATGATTGGAGTCTCTCTAAGGGATCGAATCCGAAACGAGGTGATCCGGCAGAGAACCAAAGTTGTCGACATAGCTCGTAGTTGAAAAAGGTATGTTTAATTTATTTTTTTGGTGTAAGTACAATAAAGTATATTTTATTCTATTCTCTCTAAATAACTTGACCATTTGTTAGGCTAACAATTGATGAAAAATGCTTTTTACACGATATAAAAGCATTGGTTATTATTTTTAACCATTAGTTGAGTTAACTAAGAATAATAAAACTGGGCCTAAATTATACCTTACTCCCTTTTCACATGCTCCGGTTGCCGGGTAGCCGCTACCGGGTAACCGGCGGCGAAATGTTTAGCCATGTACATAATTAAAGCTTTCACACGTACATGCCTATACATTGATACCTATACTTTGCGACACTATCGGATTGTGTAATAATCAGCGTGTTTATTTTTCGAAATTAACGGGTTCGATTCCTAGCTAAGAATATTGAGTTTTTAAAAATCCCATAATACAGTTTTAGTTTCCATCAAAACTAACTTGTAGTTTGTAGCTTTTCCTCATAGTTTTGGATTTGGCCCACTTGAAAAACTCATTCTGTATACGATAATTTTATATATTTTTCGACATTCCCTTGACTCACATTAATGTGACCTTTACTTACCGATGGAAGAAAATATTACCATCGTCTCGGCCAACATTTTTTGTAGTTATTCAGCTGAATCGACACAAACAGGCATTTTTCTAGATTTCGGTCGATATCTGGTGCCGATAACGCTAAATGAAACAGCGTCAAAGGAACAGCATAGCTCTCCCCTTTGACACGCGAAGTACATATATTCGTGTCATCTAAACTCCATTTGAAATAACATTAAACATGTTTCCAAATCTTTTTACAGTCCGTTCAACCGATTTTGAGTTCTATTCCGTAAATATAAGGATGACATAAAAAGCATAAACCTGTTACCAAAACAAACTGTTTACTACAGCTACCATATGTCGTATCACTAACGCAATAGAAATCAAAATCGGTTGAACGGGCTGTAAAATGGGCTATAGTTAGATTTATGTCTGTGAATTGAGCTATATTGTTTTAGAGTGAAAGGGCCATGAAAAGTCTCTAATAGTAAACTAAAAGGGCGCTGAACACTAATCTAGCACTTTACTCACGATCGTCCGTCAAGAGCTGGCCTACAAGTAACACACGAATGGTTAGGTTAGAGAAGCGACACACAAAAGTACAGACTCACTCGCACCATCAGAGTTGTCGGAGCTGGCGGAACCTTCCTCGCTGCTGAGGGAGCCGGCTTCCGACGAGGAGTCGCCTTCTAGCTCTATTACTCCAGACTGGAAACGAATTGTTAAGTTAGTAAGGGTTATTCTAACAAAAAAAAAGCAGTTTCGACTGCCGAAGGAGGGTAATGTGTTTATCAGTCTATGTATGTATGTAAGTTTGTTTCTATGAGACCAAACGCGTTGGCCGATTTTCATGATTCTTACGTCAATCGATTCGTCTTAACCCTGCGAGTGTCACTGGCTACATTAAAATTGGAAAAGAAAAAAATGGCGGATTTTGGGCGCCATTTTGTGGAGAAAAAATATTTTTGACATCCAAACCCATCGTGTGGGGTATCAAAATAAAGGGTTTTAAGAGGTGATCTCAAAAATATATAACACTCATATGTTTAAATGTAACTAATTCTAAAAAAAAGAAAATTAAAAAAAAAAACCGACTGCTTAAAAAGCTAACTAAAAAGACGTTAACAAGAAAAAAAACATGCTGTGCACACGAAGGATATATCGAGTTTTGGTCAGCCAACTCGCGCATATGTATCCTCCGACTGCAGAGCATGATTTTTTTCTTGTATACGTCTTTTTAGTTCGCTTTTTAAGCAGTCGGGTTTTTGATTTTTCTTTTATTCTACTATCGTTTCACAGGCATTGTGTTGACCAATTTACATGCACTTTAGTGCTCAAGGAGCTGGTCAGATAGTAAGAAAGATGGAGCTACTTGCCCGTCTCAAAATGTACAGTACAACTATTTTCTTAATGTCCCTCGGCAAACTTCGTGTTTCGTCAGTCGTCGGATTTCTATCAGTTGCCCTTTGCACTTGGTGCATACTGGACGGTCTCAATCAACTTGTGTATTTATATGAGTTTAAATGTTTGTAAACGCACCCACGATACAGGAAGAAATTCTTAGTGTGGGCAAAGTTAAAAAAAAAACCCTTTCACAATGGTTCTTAATGCTTTTAAATTTAAACTGATAAACAATGGAATAAAATCCTCACCTCATCTGCAGCAATAATCTCTGTGGGCTTAAAGTCCTCATGCTCTTCAGCATCAAAGAACTCCGAGGCGGAGACACAGGAGGAACTGAAGCTCAAGGACTGTTTGAACGGACGGTTGTTCACCTGTGAGGGCGAAATAGGGGTTAGCTGGAACAAGAGTATTTTGTAAATAACTTAGATAGGACATGCTATTACGGAAAAAAAAATTGCCTCTTGCAAAACATACTTAAGTAAAAACAATACTGGAATGTAAGCAAGCTAAAGTCTTCGACAAAGTTGGGCTTTTGTAGTTGAGAAACATTGTATCATGGTCATTCGAACTTACAGCTGGAAGAGTGTCACTTATTTGAAGATGCAAGATGAGGTGGCAAATTAAAATGAATTGTCATTTGTAGGTATTTCTTTTATTATTTAAACTGAGTAAGTTACACAGGGATATACAGGGGTCCTGCACGATTCCGTCTCAGTAGAAACGCACACTTATTCTCGTTTTTATTACTATTAGGCAACACATAAATTAATGCCTAAATATAAAACAGTTTTGCTTGCTTTTAGGTGTCACCTGGCAGTACCGAAAAAGGGCAAAAGTCTGCGACGGCTTTCTTTTTTGTAAGGGCGAAAATACATATGCATGTAACTTCAAGTTGCTTGCATGCCATTATGCTATACCACGGGGTCTCATAGCAAAGAAAGAAAATTTTGTTCAAATAAACCTCACTAGATGGCGCGATATGCACTGTATTTGTTATTGAATGTGTGTAAAATTAACATTTTCTGGCATTGAACTTAAACATTCTATGTTCTTGTATAATCAACTCTCCTAAGTACAAAATTATGGCATATTGGGCTCTTAATTCACATTTCCAAGATTATTTGAACGGATCATATAAAATTGATGGCAAATTTCTGAGATATTCCACTGGATTGTTTAAATTTGTATTGTAACACATTTTGGTGCAAAAAAACTGGAAAAACGTGCAAAAAAATAATATAAAACGAACCTTCACTGTATTTAAACAAAAAAATATTCACGAACCTAGTTAACCCTTTTACTTGCAAGTCGCTGCTAACACCATCTATAGCCGTGGAACGGAACCGAACGCGATGGAAGTACTCATAAAAATAATCACCTTAATCAGACGAAAAACGCTAGTTACGTCGGCACGGTTTCTTTGTATGGGATGAGGCATCTGTATGCTAGTATTATATTATCTGTGGCTATACTAACTTCTAATTGGTGAATGACACAACGGTTAGAAAGTTATTTGCTTACCCGGAGTTTGCACGCAGTTAGTATTAATCCCCTTATTATTTTTCTTTATATTGAACTTTCTGTCGAACACCACACCACACATATTAACATTCACACCACTGTTTTATCCAATACTAGAAATATTTCTTTTGACAGCCGACCATAAATTTCTTCCGTATTTAATATACTCTTTGGTCCGTGCGCTCTGTCGTTTGTCTATGGTTTCGACAAATCATCATTGAGCATCGCGGACATATACATTTAATGTTTTATTTATATTTATGTATTATACTTACTTTGATCCACCTTCTGTGTTTATACTATTTTGTTTGTTATTTATATATTCTATTTTATTTTTTAAGTATTTTCCGTGTCCGTGAGTGTGCCCGTGGCATCAACAGTGCGCCGCCTTATCAGAATATCAGCGCAGCATTATTTCCTTTTTGAATATCGCTGCACATGCTGAGATAGGAGCCTTTTTGGTTTCGCACGGGCTTCTATTTTTATTATTGTTATTTTTTTTGCTATTTTTTCTTGTCTCATGTGCGGGTCACAAATAAATATTTTTTCTTTCACATAAGCAGTTCTAAGTGATGGGTAAGTTTTAATTCAAATATCTAAGCATACTTACGGCTTCCGAGTTGGGTCCGACGGAGGAGATCTCAGCGAGATCCGACGCGTCGTGGATCCGCGACAGTCGCGAACGGAGCTCTGTGCGGAATACTTCACTCGTCATTATTTACGTTAGGATGGTGTTGATTGTACTAGGGTATATTATGTATTATGATTGGAAAATAATGTATGGGTACGGAGAAGGGTTGTGTTTATTTTTTACAAAATAATATTAAGTTTCAAAAGTAATGAGCATTCAGTGTTTTAGGACAGTGTTATGATGAGTGCATTTTTCAACCAAATAACAGATTATTTAAACTAATATCTTACATTAAACTTCTGAGGCTGAAAATGCTTTGATCAATATTAACACAATTCAAATAAAATTTTATTTATATGCTGTTTTGTTACGGGAATCGTCACTCAATAAACAATTTCGTGACTTTAGATTCTGGTATTTAATCATTTCAGTAGCTAACTGACTCTCAGTCATTTTCCATTCAATTTCGGCGGCCAGCCGGCCACCCTTGTTTTGAAGGTGGTTTTAGGGTCGCCGACATATTAGAAAAATAAAAATCTCTGCACCTTTTTGTCGGTTATCTTCTCAAGATTCACCCCGTTTCTAGCCGTTAGTATATTTCAGATACCAAAGACACAGCCTATAGTCAAGTAAAGTCTATCTACGTTACGTCTAATGCAGTCTCACCGGAATTCTGCTGTAGCGCAGTGCTGAGGTTGGTCCGTAGCGTCGTCACCACCGCGCCCGGGGTTGACGCTGACTCTGCCGCGTCCATAGCTGCGCGGAGGCGGCCGCGTTCACATACCTGGGACAATGATGATAGATGATCAAATGCAAAGTATTTACAGGCACTTGTAACTTGTCCATGAGTCCGTTAGAAAAAAAGTTCCGAACCGATCAATAATAACACTAGATGACCGGTAAGCGCTTCATAAACGGGCCGAAAAATAAGAGCACAAATACGCTTGCGCAAATATGAGTCTTATTTCAAATTAGTATGGTCCAATCATAGCCAACAATTAGACGTCAAGATGCCGCAACGTGCGTTAAAAAAATGTGCAAATAACCACCTTAACACCGAGATTTTGGAAGGAATATTTTTTCGGTAAGTTTATATCATTAAGTATTTTTGATAAAGTAATTTAATCCGAATTAAATAGTAAACATGAATCAAATACCAAATATTATGATTGTTTGACCTAAGTTTGCGTCCGCAACGCGCCAACTATTGTAACAAACATCGTCTGTTCTAGAACGTTGTAATTTAGACTTTAAAACATGCGTGTAAGATTAAATTTGTTACATCAAGTATGGGTTGGATTGAAGTGGTTAAGATTGAATTTGCATTAATATATATTTATTATAACTGGCATTCTTAGAATTACGTAAACACAATTAGCGAAAGTTATAAAGATAAGTTTTGAATGGGTTGTGTATCTAGTCTATTATTGATCGAAGGGGTCGATGAAGAACCTTCTTTTATTTCCATTGGTTAAAAAGAAGAAAAATGGCAGGGCACTCTTTTAAAACCAAGTTATTCAGGTTTTTTCGTGGGTTTTAGATGATGAAAGATGTATTATGGCATTTTCTGGATGGCGAGTCAATTTGTTTTTGATATCTGATATGAAAAATATCAAGACAGATTATGTTTTTCAGTGTTCGTAAGAACAACCAGTCTTAAATATGTCCAGAAAAAAATACAGTGTTCTGTTTTGAGAGTGCTGGCTATATCAGGACAAACCATACATTTTCAGCACATTTTCCGTTATGACTTTTTGGAAGTTCTGTGATCATCTAAAGTACACTGCTGGACATAGACCTCTTCAATTGCACGCCACTTAACTTGATCCTTTGTTTCTCTCATCATCTACCAGCAACCAAATGAAAATTACCTACTATACGTTATCCAAAATAGCTTGTCAAGTAACTACTAAACTCACCAGCGTAGACACAACCGTTTTCAAATTCGCCACCAAATCCTTAGCCAGCACAGTAAAGTCTTCCCTCAGCATATGATCAGGAGTCAGACTCGTCAAGGAAGCCGGACCTGGAGCCGTGTTCAGGGTCTCAGCTCCAGGGAGAGACTGAGGTCTTGCCGCGGCGCACGCTGTAAGTGAAGAGCAAATGAACGAATGAAGATGGAATGGTTGAATGAAATGAGTGATTCTTTTGAAGATTGGTTGTTTTTGTGGGCAGTGTTTGTGATAGCTAGATAAAGAATTTTGCTGGAATGCTGTGGCGCATTGTGGGTCGGTGAAAGTCGGTGTTATAGATCGAAATGTTTGCGCATAAACTGATCATTTTGGTTTTTCTATTTAGGGATTATTCTAAGAAACGTGATTTGACTATCACCATCAATTGTTTTTTCAGGTATCAATCATAGACATGATTTAAGCAAACAAAATGGAAATCAGGCGCATTTGCCCTATTTCTGCGCAAACATTTCAGACGTTTTGAATTTGCATGGCTTATTGTACAGATTCATTGTAGAAAAGTTTTCAGAGAATAATTGAATAATATAATAGTTTTCAGTGAGTAATAATGGGGTTAACATTACTATTGCATCAATTTACAGTACTTAAACAACGCAGTAGCGAAACTCGAATGAAGTATATTACATGTACTCAAGGAATAATGTTACTTGACAAAGTAGAAGCATTTCCTTGATAGGTGAAGCAACACATGCGTCAACAAGGTTTTGAAATGGAGGTGTTCGCTGAATTGTGATGTTATATTTAAATATACATTTTGAAGCCATATTCATTGAAAAAAAACTAACCATTTATGATTAATTTAAATACAGATCAGCAGATTCTAAATTCAATATTTCCACGGAAAATTTGAATTAAGAATATCCTAATCAGTGTTTAAACAAATCATATGCATACCTTTTTTCATAAATAAGGCCCTTGGAAGTTATGAAATGTTTTTGCTGAACTCCCATGCAGGTTTATACTGATAGATCAGACGCCCTAAAAGTCCAAAAGAGGGGGTTACGATTTTGGCCAGGAATATCTAGCATTACTTCTTTATTGGTGCCGCGGGTGTAAGCCGACACTGAATATAGAGCTTAGCACACTATATTTAAAGCATTATGTTATGGTTAACATAACTTAGAAGCTCAATCCAGAAAAAAGCTTACTATACAGTCAATGTGTACTTGGAAGACAAATTGTAATCTCGTATGACATTTTATTTATTTATTTTGAATGTATTATTATTTCTTACCAATTATTAATTAAAAATTATAATTAGCATATTTGTACGCCGTTGATGGCAAGACATAGCGTTCATTTTATTAACATTGTCAACTGTACCTTTTATTTACCTATGTTCTACAAATAAAAATATTTGAATTTGAATTTGGAAACATTGTTAGTTTTAGTCTTAACTTCGTAAGAAATGTAACATTATTTTCTGCATGCTTTTCGAGTTTATGTCGAAGCATTGAAAACTAAACGATCACTGCTTGTTGATCTCTAAAACCAACATCAGCTAGCAACAATGCAAAAAGCTTGCAACCAATGATTTTCACGCATAGATTTTAGCCTGCTCCGCAGAAGATATTTCTGCCTACCTTTTTGCATTAGAAAGTACTATCGTTTCTTTACGTTGTTGGCACCTTTTTGGCGAAGTCTTGAGGCACAATGTTATTTTTTTAAATAGTGACATTTTTATTTTATATGTACAGTACAAATATTTTCTTAACGTTCCTTCGCAAACGTGTTTCGTCAGTCGTTGGCTATCTATCAGTTGCCCTTTGCAATTGATTCAGACCGGCAGGCTTATTACGTATCTTTTGCAAGAGCAAAACGATAGCGATCAAACGCTTTATGTCATAAAAGTCGGAATTACCTGTAGTGTAGGTATGGTAGGTCCTACACAATCGTTTGCTAATCGCTCGCTGTTTGTCAAATGCACTTTTTAAAAATAAAAACCGCTAACAACACGAAAACTTCTGTATGGGCGAGAAATTATTGCGCAAAAATCGCCATCGTTTTGCTCTTGCAAAAGATACGTAATAAGCCTGCGGACGCTCTCAATGAACTTGGAAGTTTAAAGTGTTGTTAATACTCTTTTAACATAATGTAAATTAAAAAAATGGGAGGAAAGCTGCTATTTTTACAGCTCTATACATTTCACACGGAAATCAAAGCAAAACAACGATAAAGTACTTAGTTCTGAATTCAAATTATTATACACGATAAATCTTATAATTGATGGACATGGAAATAAGCATTCGTTTGTATTCGGAAATGCGACGATTGACGAGGGATATTAAGAAAATAGTTGAACTCTATTTTTATTATTAAATAATGCACCTGCCATGTTATCTCTTCACCACCCTTGGTTGACTGGTAGAGAATGTCTAAGGCATTAAGTCCGCCTTTGTAGCTTTTGTGCATGAAGTATAAATAAATAAATAAAAGATGTTTTTATTTATTTTTCGTTTCTTAACTTGCTTTATTTTATTTGTATTGACCTATAAGTCTTGTGTTTATAGGAAGGATAAGATAGTACGACGAATCAACACACAAGGGGGACGCGAATCTTGCATACTAATCAAAACATATCACAATTTGATGTGGTATAGCTTGCATTCTTTAACGGAGTAGGTACATCGAAATGCTAACTAGTGAATGATTTCCAATAATTTCGCTTGTCTAAGCAAACATATTTCGTTATGTAAATCAGACACTAAAAAATTACATGATCAATTCAAATAATACTACGTAATGTGGCATTTTACATACAATCTCTAATGTTTAAGAGGTGAGACTAGATATTGTACATTTATGAATCCCTAGCAAAATAAATAAATCAAAAATATAAATTAAAGACTCACGACAACGATGCATCTCTTCTCTCAACACTTGAATAATGTATTGGCAGATAATTCTGGCTAAAGGCACAAACACACCGTCACTTTCTTTAGGCATTCTTGCTTGCTTTTTTACTTTATTTATCAAGAAGAAAAGTTAGTATATTAGAGAGCTTTTTAGTATCTGTTTTCACTCATATTTCGTTTAAGTAATTAAAAAAACATTACTATCTCCATTGATATAAATTCACAAACTGTTTTACAATATTGATTACAACACCATTGTTCTATCATCACGGAAAGTACTAACATATATAATGATGACAAAGAGACCCATATAGATTTCATTAAACTCAACTTGAAATATACTCTGTCTCAATTACGTAAAGTTGATATTGCGTTGTTTTACACTATGTATTAGGAAGTTGTAGGTATATTCAGATCATTGATAATCTGAAATTCTGTTTATCTAAGATAAAGGAGAGCGAGATAAGTGTCAAGGCTGTTGTAGTCTTAACAATATGTAGATTTTAAATCTTATGCGCTGAATTATAAAGTCGAAATTGGTAAATCAATTTAGAATGACGAGTACATCATGCATGCGAATGATGCATCCGGAGGGATAAGCAGATTTTATGATCTCCGAGTTTGAAGCAACACACCGATTTATTTTAAGAGTTATATGGTATCAATTAAAAAAATCTATCATAACATTAGTTTCTGGATCATTGAAATAACAAATGATAGAAAAAAGGAATTGGGACTAAAATACGGATTAGTTTTATTTCTAAGAACTTTTATCTTGGTTTGCCCAAAACGACTCGGTTCGAGTCTGATCAGTTAATCTGCTGTAAAATTCCATAAAGAAAATTGCATCGTCTTGACAGTGAACGGACATGAGATTTGAAAACAGATTTGTCTTATTTATCCTTCGTGGTCTAAGATCCTGTATAAAAAATATATAACCTCATTTATGTTATTTAATGATGTTGTATATGCTAGATAATATAAACCTTGACACATCGCAAATCGGTAGCCTAGCTAAATCGCGTACCGATAATCAAAATCAAATATTTTTATTTTACATAGGCCTACATGGGCACTTATAAAACGTCGACAAAAGGTGCACGGTTCGGGTTAGTCGTTTCCTATGGAGAAGAACCGGCAAGAAACTCCATGGTTACTCTTTTTATGATATAGTACATTGTGATACAAAGGTGGAAAGTAGGTTATTGCAAACGAGTTGTCATTAACAAGCCCGAGCCGAAGGCGAGGGTTATTAATGACTCGAGTTTGCAATAACCTACACACCCGTGTATCACACGACGTTTTTCAATACAGTTGTGAAACACAGTAAAAACAAATCAAAGAATTAGATTTGTTTACTTACAAAAAATATTTTTTTTAACCGGTTTTTGCAACCGGACATATTTTTTTACAAAGAAAACAGCCTATACAGCCTATTCGATTTTTGACAAACGTTGATGTGAAAATAATTAAATGAAAACTGGTAATTAAATATATTAAACAACCATTTAAAATACTTTTGAGAATTCAATACTAAAACGTACGGAATCATTCATTTTTCCTCGTAGAAAATCTATCCCATTTTATTCTATGCTTGAAAACACCTTGCTACTAAACTTTTATAAATTGACTTATAAATTTAAAACTAAACTGCAAACATAATGATCGAGCTCGTAAACAAAAGTCACGACCGCGTAACAGAAAGATGCCTATGCGTAAGATTTAACTTTCGAATCATAATTATAGCCTCTGAAAGTACGCCATGTTTAACAACTGTATTGAAAAATTTTTTCGATCAATTTCCTGGATTGGTTATTTATGAAAATTGAGCAGCTAGCTGAGAGAATATAACCCAAGGAATTGAAAAAATAAAAGTTGCCTATTTTTCCCTCTGACTAACTATGGAGTTGCCTAGGTATAAACAGGTGAGTAAGTTATTTATATACCCTCATCAGATATTTCATCGAACTACATATCAAATTAAAGGTTATTTTATTCCCAATCCAACCGTATAAGGTTGCCTTATCAAAAAGTTGATTTAATCCATGGTTGCCTAGATTTTAGATGTAAAACTTTATTTAACACCATCCCATCGGTATGCGATTTAGCTAGGCAACCTATTTGCGATGTATCAAGATTTATATTATGTAGCATATATTCCGTACCATCATTAAATAACATAATGAGGGTATATATTTCTTATACCGGATCTCGCACTATCATGGAAGACTAGAGTAATGCTCTTTCTCTTAGCCTATTCATAGTTATTGTATTAATTTTCTTGTTATTTTTTTTAACAAATTGACTTACTCACTGTTCCGTTGTTGTTGAATTAGGGATTTTACCTATGTTTGCAATATTTGTAGGTATGTGAGAACCATGTTCCTATTTATTATCAATTTAATCAATTTATCTGTTAATGCTTTTATTACTTTATACCTGTACGTAGTATAGTGTAGTGCTATTTTTGGGAGCATTGTCCTCACATATATGAATTTATTAATGTATGTACTTATGTAAATATTGTAAATCACCTATTTTATTAAAAGAGTAAGTATAGAGTTTCTTGTGCATTCTTCTCCATAACAAGCTACTTTTCCGAATGCACAGTAGAATCAACTTTTACTACTTATAAATTTTAATTCATATTATGTATGACGTTCAAAAGTGCCGCTTACTGGCCTAATTGAAATAAATATATTTGACTTTGACTTTAATCAAATAATGATTAAAAGCTGCGTATATCACCCGGATGTACTATGCCAAATCGAATGCCAAATAATCGAATATCAATTGATCGACCACTATACATCGAAGGCCTCAATACTCGAACGTTCATAATATCGAATGGTTAATAAATCGAACGTTCAATCTACTGTACACTCAATACATCGAGTGTTCAAAATATCGAATGATTGTTTGCTACTTTTTGAATACTTTTTGTATAGAATAAATACCTCAGGAGGCCTTATAAGCCCTAAAAGAAGTAATTCGAATGTATTTTGTTTTAGAGATAAAAAACAGACTTTAAGAGCGGACTCTAGTCAACAAGAATTTGAAAAATAGGTATTTGAAGAAACTATTGCCGTCGCGCTGCGCCCGACCAAGCGAGCTATCAATGTGTGAACGAGTAGTGTATTTGTGTGCGTAAGAGCGTGCCGCGCCGCCCGATGCCCGCGCGCGCACCCGGGCCTCTAGCACGCTCGTACCATTCATAAATTTCATACTACCGTCGCTGACTCGCTTTGCTTGTTGGCTTGTTCGCCTCAGTCGGATACAAGCGTTTGCAGCGTGCGTTATTCTGATACTACTTACCTTCCCGCTCTTATCATTGTGTTTGACTTTTTAGAAGAGACTGGATTGTCCGTTGTCAACTGCAGGTTGTTCGTTGACAATACTAAAAGCTTTCTGGCTGCAAGTCCAGATGGATTTATAAATGAGCATTCAATTATAGAAATAAAATGCCCATATAAGATCGCGGAGATGACTCCACAAGAAGGAGTAGAAAATAAAAAAATTGACAGCTGTATACTTCAGAATAACGGCTTAAAATTAAAAAGAAACCACAACTATTATTATCAAGTCCAAGGCCAATTACATGTAACACGTCGAAAATTTTGTTATTTTATTTTGTGGAGCCCTAAGGGACTAAGGGATTACTTTACAAAAAATTGAAAGAGACGATGAATTTTGGAGAAATATCGAACCAACATTAGAATCCTTTTACTTTGAATGCCTTCTGCCAGAAATAATTAATGGTCGCATACCACGAAATTTACCTGTAAGGGAAAGGACTGAAATTACGACAGAATAAATAAACATTTTTGCTGTTATAAATTCTATGTTTTAATTTAAATACCTACAAAGCCCACATCTCCAAAAAACAAACATTTTTAAAAGTACCTTCTTTATAAGATGTTAAAATTGAGTTCGCATGATACTGGCTATAGACCAACCGAAAGAACGCAAATCAGCAGGCAGGGCGTAAGGTAAACAAACGATTCACTACATCAGAGCCATCGTCATCATCAAGGAATCGCTCCTTTTCACCAATATTTATGTGTTCCTTCGGTTGGTTTGTTTTTTCTCATCTCTGGGACGGATTTGCCAAATACCAGCTTTATGCACTAGATTTGATCGATAAACGGGCAAAGAGGCTCATCGGAAATGAAGCACTGGTCGAGTCAAAGCTCCAGAGCCTTGAACATCGTCATAGAGTTGCCAGCTTGTTGGTTTTTATCGGTTCCATTTCAGGGAGTTTGCGATGGAATTGCATGATCTAATTCCATCTAGCCCGTTCCATAATCGGACTACAAGACGTACGGCGATGCGCCATCGGTACAAGGTGGACATCCCGTCAATACTTACTCGTACTTTTATTATGAGTATATACAGCTAAGGAGTGGAATTCCTTGCCGGAGTCTGTGTTTCCCGATAGCTAAAACCTCGGTAAGTCAAGAGTGAAGTTACTACTAGGTAAGTGTGCTTCACCGTCAACCACCTCATCGCTTACCATCAGGTGAGATAGTGGTCAAGTGCGAACCTATCTATAATAACAAAAATCAGCGATTTCATTTCAACAAAATTTTTTAGTTCGTTCGATTGGTCTGTACCTAGTATTATTCTGGACCCTGGCTTAATTTTCCTAACAAACTGTGATAGTGCAATCGCAACTGCACTTTCCAGTTCTCATGCATGCTTAGGATAATCATTCGACAAGTGCCTTCAACAATAAAAAGTAAAACTTACAATCACACGATTTAACAATCATTGTATAGTGTAAATATCGACATCGGTGTATATCACTAGAGTATCGATAAAAATATCGATAATTGCCACTTCCCTATTAGTGTACGTGTAAGCCTTACCCTCCCTCACCGCCAACCTGCCCCCGTAAAGTGCGAAAGGGACAACTGCAGCTCAGACTGATTTTACCTCCAAAAATCTTGAAAAAAAGACGTTTCGTATTCCGCCGTTTTCTTCTTCAAAATTCGACTGATCTAAAAAAATCTTATATCAAAATTTAGAGGAAAAGTATATCTATGCTTCTATCATTTTTTTTTTTGTTAGAACCTTATCAATTTTGTCTGAAAGTCGTCTGAACATGGCGGTAAAAACGGGCATTTTTTTCGGGTTTTTGGATGGTCATATTTCTTTTAGTGAGTATGTTATGGAAAAAAGGAAATGATAGGGGCACGTACTAATTAGACCTTGATTTTATGGAAAAAAATCATTGCCCTACAGGCATTATCCACGAAGAAAACAGCGGAATGTTTTTGTATGGGGAAAAGCCCAATAGAGACCCCTCTTAAGTAGTGCATTAAATTACTAGATAATTTTGTGCAAAATGTCTGTAGGGTCTTATTATAAGCCTGAATTGTCTCAAAAACTCAAGCCGGTCTTAATTTTGGATGTCTATGTAATGGCAATAAACAAAAATATTAGTTTCAAGTTCTACTGGCATTGTTCCTACAAATATAAATACCATTGTAATAGTACTGCAACAACAAAATTGCACGGAAGTGAGGAGCATTTGTTGGAAAGCTATGCAACACAGCATAATCACGCACCAGATCCTGGTAAGGTAGATGAACTACGTTTTAGGAATGCCCTAAAAGTGATGCTACACACTCGCTTGATAGACCAAGTCAAATTATTCAGCGAAATGAAGCCAAAATTTAGAAGTCCAGTTCGTGTTCCCTTCCAAATAAACAAGCAGCATCGCAAATTAACGTCGGGCAAGAAGAAAGGAAATGCCAAAGGAACCGACTACTTTGGATGATATAAAAGTCCCCGATATATTGCAGAAAGTTGATGGTGAAAGATTTTTAGGGCGTCAGGTTAAGTTTGAAGAAAACTATGTTATGTTATTTGCTACTAAATCAAATTTAATACTATTAAATAAATCACAACTTTGGGTGATGGATGGTACATTCGAAACATATCCTATACTTTTCAGACAAATTTATAGTATACATGGTTTGGTGGACACGGGTACAGATCGTTATTTCGTACCTTTAGTATACGCGTTTCTAACGAAGAAGACGCTTAATTGTTACTTGTACTTTTTCCAAGCACTAAAGGAATATGCTCTGGAATATGATATCGAATTGAACCCACGAGTAATAATGACGGATTTCGAGATGGCGGTCATTAATGGTGTAAAACAAGAATTTCCTGATGCGCAACACAAATGCTGTCTATTCCACTTAGGACAAAATGTATGGCGTCAAATTCAACAAAATGGTTTGCAAAGTTATTATGGCCAAGATGCTGAGTTTGCTGTCAAGTTAAGACACATTATCGCACTTGCTTATTTACCCCAAGAAGAGATACCAGATGCTTTCGATAAATAAAGAGAAGAAGTGTTACCCATCGAGGCAAATGATATCACAAACTGGTTTGAAAAATATTATGTTTGGGGAAATATTCATTCTCGTGAGACGGGCAATAATAAATTACTTACAGCAAGCTCATCACCGATGTTTCCACCTTCACTATGGTCTGTGTTTCAAAATAATACGCTGGGGTTTCCTAGAACTCAAAACAACATTGAAGGATGCTACCATACAAATTTAGTTAAGGAACAAGCTATAACAAATTTAAAAATTGAGAAGGCAAACGCGGGTTTTGAAAGATTTACTCCACAATAAAGAGGAAAAAGGGATGATAATGCGATTGAAAAATTATTAAATAATAAAAACAACATGGATTTATTTGAGTTTCTCCGTGCAATTGCAATTCACACAAAATTTTAAATGTTAAAACCTTTATAAGATAATAATTAAATGTGATTTATTAGAAAACGTTGTGTTCTTCTTGTATTCTGTATAAAAAATATTCAGGTTATTGTTATTTCGATAGAATGAATATGTGATGCGTTGAACGCTCGAGCAAACAATCATTCGATATTTTGAACACTCGATGTATTGAGTGTACAGTAGATTGAACGTTCGATTTATTAACCATTCGATATTATGAACGTTCGAGTATTGAGGCCTTCGATGTATAGTGGTCGATCAATTGATATTCGATTATTTGGCATTCGATTTGGCATAGTACATCCTATCACCCTATTCTCAACCAAAGTTTTTTACAGTAGGTTATTTTTTTTTTTAAATCGACTTTTTAGTTTTTAGGGCAGTGAAGCATATCCATTGCTTCCTCATAGCTGAGGCAACACATGCAACTATAAAGGGTGTAAAAAGAAATCTAACGAAGCCGAGACTCATTAATGCTTTATACATGCAAAGTTTTAAATGATCTTAACTTACTATACCGCCATGTATTGTTAAAGCATCCACAAACGCAATGTATAGCGCGCTACCAAACAGCGATTTTTCACACCAAAAATAAAAGTCGATTCGTAAAAATAAGTTTACTCGATGTACAGAATTGTTGATGACGGCTGTTATGAACCTTTTTACACCCTGTATACAGCTAGCGAAGTGAGCGAGTATATACAGACAATGCGATGCTCTCGACAAAGGAACAAGGGATCATAACGTAAAATAAAAACAGTCTTACGAACTAAAGTGGATGCCAGAAATGTTGAAAGAAACGCTGCAACGAGAAGAGAAGAGATTTTATTATGTTTTCGTTGGGAAAGTGCGTTTGTGATGGCGTTATGTAGCTAGATAACCTAGGGTTAGCACGAGATTATGATATATTTTTTAGAAGTTATAGTTTATTGATAGATTGTTAAAGAAGAACGTAGTTAAAAATAATAAGATGAACATTTAAAAGGCACGTTTATATTGTATGGGTGCATTCATGTAGAAACGTACGAATCTGTAAGAAGCAATGTCAACAAACGCTGACAAGCTCAATGAGGGGCAATCGCTTTTGAATTTACCGCTAGGGGCCGCTAGTGTAGATCGAGGTCTTCGAAATGTCAAATAACACTGTTTTTTGGCATTTAGCGAGAGTTTATTTTGAAAGACCTTATACTCGCCACTGACGCCGCAATCGCGGTGGCCAGTTAGTGGACCCAAAATATATAAAGAGTCTTCCATCGACTTGAAAAGTAGGAGACCTTTCTTGTGCCCGTAATTAGCGAAACAATAGAAACGCCATTGTCTCGTGTGGAGTCACGTCTTAAACACACGAATGGTTAACAGCTATAGTTAAGGACCTTGGAAGGCGCCAGTGGCGCCAATTGGTGGGTACATAAACGATAGCCCTCATTGTGATTTGTTTGGCGTCGGTTCATGTTGGTTTGCTCTGACAAACTTGCACTAGCTACCAGCCTTCTACGTGAATGCACTCTATAATTATATTGCTCCTTATTACAATCGTTGTGATAGGCATATTTTAAATATTGTATAATCTATTTACCCAAATATCTTGTCACAAAAAGCATAAAGCCAAGAAATGACACTCGCTGTATTAAAACTTAAGCAACAGCTTTGGAGGTGAATTCACTGCAGACCATAGCGTTTATGCCCTGAGCATGCCTTTTAAAATTCATAAAACTCTTAACTGTTTTATTTAATTTGATAGTTTATAAGAAATATTTTATTTTGAATAGTCAATTCATGCCTTAGTTGTACAGAAACACATCAGCGAAATAGCTTGATCCTTGAAACTAGTCGAAAAATGTCTTCACACTTCTCAAATTTTCGCTGTATATCAAAATTGTTAGCTAAAAAGCATGTTAGTAATTCATCATCAAGAACTGATGAATTTTAGTCATGAAGTTGAGATGAAATGCTTGTAGCATCAACTCTACGGGAAGGGCTTGACATGCCTAGCTTAAATGTCAATGTCATCGTGCAATTGATACGCGCCATTTTGTTTTGTTTTTTTTCAGAGCCATGCCAAGGCGGCGCTTGAAACTTCCAATTCCCAAAACTTACCGATTTCGTAAAATCCTTGCAAAGACATAAGTTTCAAAATAATTATTGGTTTTTGTGAACAAAAAAATAATTATACGAATCAATATTTGAACAGTTTACTTCACAAAATAAATTACTAAAAAAAACATGATTGTGTATACAATATTGGTACCTATGTACATTGTTAGTAAATGTTTCTGATTATTCTCTTGGTTTTCGGTAAGGGAGAAACAAGGAGTGGATTCATTGGGGTTCCTAAAAATAAAATGATTTTTGTCACATTTACAATTAGTTTGTTTGAGGATATGGACGGTAAACGACTTTAAAAATAATGTTATCATCAAGCATCATCTGACTTGCTTTTTGAACCTCCGACGGAAAAAGAGGGTTGTTAAATTTGACGTGTGTTTGTGTATCTGTCTGTGGTATCTCCTAAACGGATGAACCGATTTTGATTTAGTTATTTTTTGTTTTAAAGGCACCTATAAAGTCATATCGAGAGTGAGCTATGTTAGATGAAAATCTGTTCAGCCGTTCAACAATTATGGGCGTTTTACTGTTTGATTCGGGGTGTTTTCGCAAGATATCGTGTCATAATTATGTGTTCAATAGATTTTCGATCGAAGTACGAGTATGTCTACTACGAGGGCTGCAATAAAAGTATCGGGAATGGAATATTTCCACTGTTTCTGTCATATTAAAATCGTTTTAATTGAAAACTCCTTGGTTTTAAAAATCGAATACCATTTATTTATTTAAAAAAAGATTCTCGGTCTTGTTACAAGGTTTTGTCAAACTTGTTTAGTCGTTGAGAAAATGGAATTGACTCGAGAAAATTCAAGAGCGATGATTTATTATGACTTTCGAAGTGGTTTAACACAAAAACAGTGTGTTAACCGGATGATTTCTGCATTTAGTGACGAAGCCCAAAACCACAATTTATCGCTGGTTTGCTGAATTTCAACGTGGACGTGTCAAGGTCAGTGATGATCCCCGTCAAGGTCGTCCAAAAACTGCAGTCACCCAAGAAAACGTTGATGCTGTGCGTAAGCTGATTAAGGAAGATCGACATGTGACATACCGCGAAATTCAGGCAACTTTAGACATTGGCATGAGTCAAATACAAATAATCTTGCATGAACAATTAGGTGTAAAAAAGTTGTTTTCCCGATGGATACCGCATTCGCTCTGTGAAGAGCAAAAAGCGGCTCGCGTTACTTGGTGCGTCAGAACTCTCGAAAGATTCCACGCAGGATCCTCAAATGCTGTATACAATATAATAATACAACATCGTATCAGGGGACGAATCCTGGATATACGCGTACGAACCCGAAACAAAAAACCAGTCACGAGTTTGGGTGTTCAAAAATGAGTTAAAGCCAACAAAATTGACAAAAATTGGCCATTTTGGAGATCAACTTCCGAATGGAATGGTTGCTTCAATGATTGGTTCCATCGTATGGAAAAATGTGTCAAATTTCGCGGAGAATACTTCGAAAAGCAATAAATACATTTTTAAATAGTAATGTTGTGTCACTTCCTTGATTCCCGAAATTTTCAGTGCCGCCCTTGTACTAGTAAAATTATGCAGCATGAAATAATAAAAATGTATCGGGCGTTTTTATATTCTGTACATCGGCTTGCGGGTTTTATTGCATTCGAAATTTCAAATGCATCTATACATCCCATTTCAATTATTAACAGCATTCTATCATTATGTCAGTTTCAAGATATTTAGTGCATACAAGTTGTCTCTAGAAGTAGCGATATTTGAATCGTCCAACTTGGTCATTCAGCTACTATGTCACCTCTCTAACTGGCTTATGCCACTATTCTCACCATTGACATATATTCCATTCTACCGATAGACAAGAACATTCATGAAACAAATTGTTAGAACTAAAGTTCGCTGCAGCGCTAGCATATTTATGTTTTCTAATCAAACTATTAACACATGCAGCGCTAGATCGCTTATAGAGTTTAGTTTACTCGCGATCAAAACGGCAAGTTTCCTTCAACATAATGTAACAACAAGGTGTACGGATTGCAGTACAGTTCAGTCGAACAGAGTGAGATTTCGGCAAATCTAGTGCGTAGTACATTATATCGATGATGATTCTCAATTCTCACACGATAATATCAATACTCGTAACACGATACAGTATCGGCGCGAAGACTGTGCCTCGGAAAGCACATTCAACCTCAAGTCCTATTCAATTATGTCTTAATTATAAAAATCCGTCAAGTGGTTTGAAATACATGAGGTAAAAAAGAATATTATAAACATACAAGATACGCGCGAAAAACACAATCCTTTCCTTGCAGCTGGGTAAAAAGCCCGAAAATCGGAATACTATTCTTGCCAATGAGGATCGTGTTTCCCAGTTACTGGGTTGCGGAGGTCAGATAGTCACTTCATGTAAAATAATGGTATTCAGCTGTACAGTGTTAGACTAGTAAGAGACCCTAACTAAATTGGTCATAAGCTAGATAGATCTTATATATAAAATTCTCGTGTCACAGTGTTTGTCTGCAAAGTCCTCCGAAACGGCTTGACCGATTCTTATGAAATTTTTTGTGCATATTTGGTAAGTCTGAGAATCGGTTGTAAACTATTTTTCAACTTCTAGGTAGGTCAGGGTAGGTAAGGTACGTGGGTAGGGTAGGATAAAAATACAATGAATTCATAAAAATAATGTTTGGTGTTTTTATGGCAAAACAATGATTGCCGGGTCAGCTAGTTTTTATATACAGATACAGTACGTTTACCGTCCAATTCCTCAACAAATAGCATGGAGTAAGCAACTAACACACAGATCTAACACTCACACATGTACACACATGACATATAACGAAAATAAACTATGTAGTACATAATATAATGTGTGTTACCTATTGGCAGGGAAGCGGCTGAGTTGGGCATTGAAGAGGCGCCGCCCCCGGGGGATGGGGGCGCTGTAAGGGCTGATAATGCCTGTGGAAAGAGAAAAATAACAGTTTTAGTTAACGAGTCTTTGTTTTCTGATAGCTAGCTACAAACTAGTGGTTTTTGGAGAATCACTCGTGAGTCACCCGGCCACAAGCCCGGGCTCTTCGTCGTTTGCAAACTCCAAAGAGCGGTGGCTCTGGCAGCACCTCATAATATTTTTAGTGTATAAATAATACCTAGGACTTGTTTTTCTCTTTTCGATTAATTATTTTTTTAGCAGTCAGGTTTTTGTGTTTATAATATATATTTTTTTTTTTCAATAATCTGGCGACAGATCCATTAGTAGATAGACAAGTTTTAAGTCTGGTAGCCCTCTACATCATTGTAATTTTCATTACATCTTCTGAAGGTCTGTTTCAGTCAGTGCCTACTTACCATATGCGAGCTGGACGGGTCTATGTGCGTGTGCGACGCCTGCAGTTCCACGGAGGCGCACTTGCTGTTCGACTTCTTCTTCCTGAGCCCGAACTTGCGCCGATCCTTCTTTACGTTGGGGGAGGCACCTTCCAGTGATACCTGGAGATTTGCAATTAAAAATTATTGAGACTGGTATTAATAAAATATGATTTACTAGGCACCGTGTGGGCATTTGGGAGGTTCCTGTGAAAGGAAACGAACTGGTGTCACCGATGACACGGTGGAGCATACGGTGGAGGTCAGAGGAGCACCGCCGTGTCTTCGTGGAGGCGATCGGCTGTGGCGACCTCTCGTGTCCGGCCCTCGTCCAGACCATGGTACAGAGCGACAGGGCATGGGAAGCTGTCTACTCTTTCTGCGAAGCAATAATGCTCGCAAAGGTGGAGGCGGAACGCGTGAGGCAGACGCAACGGAGACGCTCTCACGCCTCTAGCCACCGCAAGAAACGCCCCGGGCGTCGGGAGTCGCAAGCCGATCCTCGGCCACCGTAGGCGTGGGCTTACGGACAGCGAGTAATGGGTAGCTCGCCGTCCAATAAGGACCAGGCCCGAGTTGACGGCGAGTATTGTTCCACGCGCGTCTTATAGATATGTCAGCAAAACGGACGGAGCCCGCTAGGGCAGACGCTTGTCTGGGTCGCGGATACATTTGAAAGAGAGTTACGGCGGCCCTGGCACAAGCAACTGAAGGAACACGGGCGGGTTTTAGTCAGTGAAAATCTTACATGCCATCCCGCTTCACGCAGAGCGGGAGAAGTCATCGGAGGATAGCACACTCCAAAAAAAGGCACTGTGTAGGTAAAGCAATGGGAGCTTTAATATTTAACTTATTCTGATTAATTTATAGATGACTGTTATGCAAGCCAATAGACAGAAAATATTCATTAAAACATATTTTTTTAATACAAGCTTTTTTCGTATTCTTCTCAGCAAACCCTTTCATTTGACACCCATATCATGGCAGAGCACAAAAAATAACTAGTCCGCCATCCTGGGCCGTCCGCCATATTGGATTTACCATTTAACCACGCATTGTCATCTAAACTAAACGTAAATGCAAAATTTTCATCTGAATCGGTGGCGGATAACTGTTTTAAAATTCAGTTGCAAGACTTGACCCGAACACACTTACATACATACATTGCAAGTTAAGTAAAAGATTGTAAAAAATATTGAAGATTTTTCTGCCGAATCAAATCGTTTTTAGAAAACTTTTGTAGAACATAAAGAGGCGAATTAATACTAGGATTTTACTGGAAGTATCAATATTATGGAACTGCAATCTCCAATACTTTTGCCAATCGTAGTCATTCTGGCAGTATTTCCATGTGGTCTATGGTACAATGAAAAATTAAAGAATACTAACAGTAAATTAATTGTTTTAGTTATATTTCACTGACTTCGAACACATAAATAGGACATCAACTTGTAACTTTCACCATTTTTCAAACTAACACGGACAATACCTGAAATATTATCTACATTTCGTTAATATTAGTACATTTCGTGTCGAGCATAAAAAGTCGAGATTTTAACGCGAGCTATGTAGCCAATTTCGACGTGAGCCGAAGGCGAACGTCAAAAGCTACATGCGAGTGTTAAAATAAAGCCTTTTTCCACCACCTTGTCTATTATTACCACGAGCAGTGGTGGCCCAGTGGTATCGGCCGCGACTTACAAGTTATAGGTCGTGGGTTCGAGCCCAGGCAGGCTTGTAAATTATTTCATCACCACTGCTCTCAAAACGGTGAAGGAAAACATCGTGAGGAAACCGGCATGTCCTAGAACCAAAAATTCGAAGACATGTGACATCCACCAACCCGCACTGGGCCCGCGTGGTGGATTACGGCCCATTCCCTCTCACAGAGAGGAGGCCTGTGTTCCAGCAGTGGACACATTAATAGGCTGGTGATGTGATGTGATGTGTGTCTATTATGTAACACATTGCCTAAGAAATTCGTTTCGAAATATGAACATTTCGACATAAGGTTATAAAAAAAATAAAAAAAAATACATAATAACAGTTACGAAATGACTTTTGTATGGAGTTTTGATATCATTATGTAACTGGCAGAATGATACTGAAACTGTTACCAATCCTGGTACGCAATGTGTTACATAATAGGCTTTGTTTTATCACTCGCATGTAGCTTTTGACGTTCGCCTTCGGCTCACGTTGAAATTGGCTACATTGCTCGTGTTAACACATTGCTACAGAATAAACAAGGCAGTGAAAAAAAAAAATTAGATCACTAACTACATTTCTGGAAAAATCAAATGTTAAAATTAAGTAGGACCGTACAAAGAGTTCCATGCACTTTCTTAGTGCTAACGAAACTCCTCGCTTCTTTGGAGGTATACTGCTAATCTTAAAGGACTGATCAAACTGAAGCGAATGTACGCGTTGTAAAGGAGAAAATTGGACAGCCCCGATTGTATCAATTTGTATGGAGAAATCCATCATCATTATATCAGCCGAAAAACGTTCACTGCTGGACATGCCCCCCCCCCCCCCAAAAGTCGCCACATTTACCGGTCCCGTGCGTCTCGCCAGAGGATCCCCGCAACCTTCATCAGGTCATCGGTCCACTTAGTGGGAGGCCTTCCAACGCAACGTCTTCCGGTTCGCGGTCGCCACTACAGAATCTTTCATCCCCATCGGCCATCCGTTCTGCGAGCAATGTGCCATGCCCACTGCCAATTAAGTTTGGCAATTCTTCGGGCTATGTCGGTAACCCAGAGAGTTCTCTTGCGGAACTCTATATTTCTGTTTCGATCACGCAAGGAAACCCCGAGCATAGCCCTCTACATTGCCCTTTGGGCGACTGTAAGATGTCTGATGAGGCCCATTGTAAGCGACCACGTCTCAGAGCCATAGGTCACACATATAGGGCAGCACACACTGGTCAAGAAGTCCAAACTGGTGAAAATGTTCGCGTGACTTCTTTAGCATTAACATGAACGACTCGCGCAGTCTCGATCCACGCCACGTTCACGCTTATTACGTTACGCTTGTTTATTCGCCTCAGTTTGAGTCCTTTATGTTACTATATACGTCATCATCTGTCAGTCAGTTGTTTTTCAACACCGTGTTTCAATAAACAGCCACAAAATTCTCACCAATATCCCAGTATTTTTCAAATTTACCGAAGACGCTCAAAAGCTCGCCGTTTGAAATCAATCTCCATTTTAAATTCACTCATAGGTTGACGTCATACAGCATCTTTAGGGAGCCTGCAATCATGGCACTTACATCAGTATCGTGGTGCAACTGTTGCTGCAACTCCAGCGCGTCTAGCAGTCGCTGCAACTGTTGCACGGACAATTGCGCCTGTCCCAGCTCTCGGGATGCAGTGTCTAAAGGACCACCTGATTCTGTGGATTGAGGACAGTGGGGGTTAAGTTTTGAGGATAACCGCCAGGTGAAATTCATCAACAATTTTAGGCCCGATTTTTTAATCGTCAGGTAACTTTTACCTAAGAATTAAAAATGGCGGTTTAGTAGCATTTGTATAGAAAATACACTAAAAAATTAATTGTATCTGGCGAACTTTCTTCTTACTAACAATAAAACTAGCTTTGTATTCATTAAAGTTTATTTAATAATTAAGGTGTGCTTAAATTTTTACAAAATTATATTGTCTAAAACAGTTTGGTTCAGTAAGAAAAAAGTTCGCAAGATACAATTATTATTTTCCGTGTATCTCAAACCACCAAATTAATACTTTCGATAAAAGTTACCTAAGTATTGAAAAATCAGCCCTTTATTAAGTTAATCAGCGCACCCTGACCGTCTCCACAACCTTGCTAACAGGCTTATATTTTATCTACATTATTTCATTGCTTCTAATTATGATTACAATTATTCTGATACTATTGAGGATGTCAGCCTGGCAACCCTAAAAGTGTTTTAAATTAAGGCTTACTTTGGATTGACCGAATTTTGTCGGTCAATTGTCAGCCTTACCATAGGCACATCCAATCTAGAAGAGCAATCAATGATATTTGATGTAATTCTTTAACACCTGCTAATATTTGACTCACATTAAGCGTTCTAACACAGTCTAGTTCTACTTCTAGATCAGCATAAAGGTTTCTATACCTTCCAAAGTAATTCAAAACTTGTGCAAAAGCAAGGCTTTTTCGTTAGGGCATGTGCTTGTCTATACACATGCAAATCTAACCATGCTTCACAACAAAAATAGTCTAAGTATGGAAAACCATTCATGATGCATGTCTTCAGATGGCTTTTTTCATGCATAGATAAAATACTCATTTGGTTTGAAGAGGAAGAATGATAGTACACTAAACGAAGTAGTTTGTTTCACCTTCACAATCTAAGACACTGAGATTTATAATAAAGAAATGTTTATTTCCTGGAAACAAAGATTAAAGATGAAGCCGCGTATTCCGGATTTTCCAGTTATTGAATGATTGTAATGCAGAGTAACCAAGTCTTAAGCTCAATCTCAAATAAAAATGTTAGTGGATCAAGTGCCAGTCAAACTTATGTCTAAAGCCGAAAACTTTAGTATCAGTTTACGGCTTCTGAATTTAAAACCATGATTATTGTGTAAGTATATTATTTCCAAATGCTACCACTAGAGGCAATAAGGGTCAGTTTGAGCTCATTTCTAATGTGGAACATCTATTGGCGCGCCTTGGCAGTAAAATCAACTCACTAATTGCGCACAGATCATGTTCTTGCAACACCTGTCTAAATATTTTCTACCAACCAGATGTAATTATTTGATTTGTTTTGGAATTATAAATGTAATCATTACTAAAAGCCCATAAAAATATTAACCTGACAATATGTATTTTTTTTGGTATTTTTTTATTATTTTACTCCATACTTCTTTATTGTTTTTTATTAATTACACATTCTAATATCAACTTTCAAAACCATAGACCAAATCTAGTATTAAAACTAAAAACGCGGCTTCATTGAACATGACAAGGGTGCTACATACCTATAATCCATCCAGCGAGTCGTCCGCCCGGAGTGCCCGACACGAAGCCCGCTTGAGGACCCCTGATCGGCCCTGCGGTGGGGCTCAACAGCCCTATAGACCAGACACGTCAATGACCAGGACAGGGGGACAGGCAATAGCATTTTGGAATATATTGCGCAAATGTATATATATACAGTACTGCCAAATCAGCCCTTTATTATTTGGGTCTTGAATATGACTGCGAAAGGTGGATGTACTAGATACCTTTGCATATTCTTTCGAAGGATACAGGCGTGATGAACAGAGCTCCGAAGAGGTAGAGTATATTTATCTAAAGTTCGAGGAAGTAATTAACATAGAGTTGATAATACCTCCTCTAAAATATGACGATTAAATCCCGGGATTAAAGAAATTGCAAATTACTTATGGCGCTTTGAATACATTTGAAGTAAATTATTATATTGAAGAATCTTATTATGTTTTAAGACTTTAATTAATTTTGTATGCACGAAACGCAACAAAGCTCTTTAATTTAACAGTTTTAGTACGGAACTCTGCGATTTATGACGCTTTTTATGATGCCGGGATTTTAGAGGAGGTCTTATCAACTCTATGTTACTTACTTCCTCGAACTTTAGGTAAATATAATCTACCTATTCCGATCTCTGGTGATGAAGTAGCGAGAGACTAGAGTGAATCAGTAAAATCCTAATATTTTTATTTTTCAAAACTGCAGTGAGATTGTAAATTGAAATAGCACAGGGCGGCCCGACCTCAAATAAAATGGGAATAGAACAAGAAGAAAGCTGCAATGCATTTGGAAACTATGCAAAGCCAAACGGGCTTTAATCGAATTTTTGAGCACAATATTCTTGAACATGAAACGGAACTGCATTTACTATTGTTTCGCGTTGTAATACAAAAAATCATGACAGATTTTGTGCTAACATTTACATTAGAAGCGGGATATTTACCATGTTTTCAGTTTGTTCCGAGTTTCCGATATTTCGGTGCTGTTGCAAGCACCATGTTCACGGATAAACAACCAACAAACAGTAAACATGGTAAACATCCCGCTTCTAATGTTAATGTTAGTGACCATGACAGATTTTGTGCTATACGCAACAGTACTTTTTATGTTTTTGGATCGCTAACGATTCTAGCGAGCAGGCCTAAGTGGTTTTGGTGTCCATTTGTTGCGAAAGCTTCGATCACTATTATGTTTGATAGACAGTTGGTAATAAATTCATAGTTTTTCATATTTAAATTTTTTTGCCAATATATTCCATAACACTGTATCACATACTTGCATGGGGGACAAGGTGCATGAGTCAAAGTGTATGAATGACTAACAGTACAATATATCCTTATCATATGGGTTTTTCAGTAATCATGCGGTAAAACATATTCGGTCATTAATTTTGTGACTCAATTACCGTTTTATCAGTTAACTCGAGCGACATCGGTTTTCCCGTAAATTATTCAGGAAATTGTCAATGAATTTGAGATTATTGCAGAATATTTTAATCGGATAACTTTGAAGATTTTTGCTACTTTACAATTATGAATATTGACCTAATTTCAACTTATTTTTTTAAATATAAATGGTATATTCATATATATTTTTAAACTGCAAACCAAATAAGAGGAATATAATATAATCATATATTATTTTGTAGAAATCAACCATTTTTACAATTCAATAGTTTTGTATTAAAAATTGCAAATGAGTCATCGATCAATATTTTTATCAACGGAATTTCGGTCATGGACCGTAGGTACTGTTCGTTATTCAAAACATACTAAGAAGGAAAATAAACAAAACTCGTGCAATTACTGAGACCAATTATTACACTACACGAATAACTGCAATACTTCACTATAAAAATCTCTTGCTATACTAAATTATCTATAACGTAAATTCTAGACAATAGGGATAATTCCTGGATAAAAAAAAAAGAGGTATTTAGTTAGCCCATCAGCTAGATAATCAAAAAATTTTGGTCACGTATTTTTTGCTTCATCAAATCAATAAACATTGAAACAGAGCGCACCAAAGTTCAGAAGTGGGGGCTTGTGACGTCACTTTTGAGTAGAAAGTGTCCTAAAGCGGGATATCACGCGAAAATTTAACGCACTGTATCATGTCGTTTTATGTTTAGGTGACAAAAAAAAATATGTATCCATATTATATTTTTTTTATTAATGTACTTGGTAGACAACAAATATTTCTTAGTCACCATCCCTATTACACTATCTATACGAATAACTTCAATACTGTACTATAAATTACTCTTGCTATACTAAATTCTCTGTAACTTTTTCTAAGTAAATTCCTTCTAAATTATTTCTTGTAGTCTAAGCACTAACATTATTCTACTCTAGAGCAATAAATGTACCTCTTACACTATTCAATAATACTATTCCGCTATAAGACGATATTTCGATGGCAAAACAAAATGCTTTGGCAGCAAGCAAACACATAACCGTTGACTACATTATTGCTTGTTTAGTACGCTATCCACTACTTCTACCTACGTAGAATAGTTCAAATACTGAGGGTCAAATCACACTCAGATTCGAGAGTCTAAGAATGTACATACAATATTGACCTTTATCTCCATAAAATAATGCACAAATTCATATCACGATAAAAAAACCACGCGGATTCGACCTTCAAATTTTCATGCGATCATATTTTTGTCTGGATAGAAAAGTGTGCCTTACACAGTTGTGATAGGGGTCAATATGCTATGTATATTTCTAGAAATTATTTTGTACTCTGAGTGTTGGCCCTTAATTCTACATTTAAAACAAAAACAATCTAACCAGAACAATAAGAATCACTGTTACATCGATACAAAGTCTTCAATTCATCACTTGGTCTTAATTCTATATTAGAATCAGTCAGAGAACTCGCCCTCGTCAAGTTAAACTTATTGCTTGAAAACAACTGGTACACAGTAAAATCATTATTCAGAAGCTTATCTCTCGCAAAACGTATCAACTTCCTATCTGTCTGCGATTGAGTTGAGACCTTAAACGCAGGTGATAGAAGCGAAATTTCTTTGACATATTCTGGCAGTCTCGGATGCTTCTTTTTATCCCCATAGTCTTTTTTAGACGGTGGTGTTTGCAAGCGGGTCTTTTGTTTATGAGTATCTAACATGCACTTTATTATTGTAGACATAGAGCATTCTTTCGTGTTGATGTTTCGGAACCAGTTCGGGTTTGAGGTGGAATTGTCGGCAGTTTTCACGCCAGTTTCCGGGAACGCCGTAGTGTTTATGGATCCAGTTTCTGCCATATTTGTCATTAGTGATGTGTCGGTCAGTGAGGGTAGTTTACGTCGGGGTCTGAGCACCTCTTCAGACACCGTTTGAACTTCAGAATTCATCAGCGGCGTTAAATCTATCGCACTGTTATTCACATCTATCGATGTGATTCCTTCTCTTATTTTGTCACTACTGCAAGTATTAACCGCTTTCTCATTTTTGCTGACTTCTTTGTTAGCTGAGCCCAATACGACGTTCCATTGAGTTTTCGCGTCCTTTTTACCGGGGCCACATGACTCTTCATTGTAAATCTTACCTAACAGGCTCAACCCTTGAATATTGACGCAGGACTTCAGAACTTTCTCGTGTTTCTTTCTTAATTTTAAGAACAAGTTGTTGATTTCTTTGTGTAAACTTGGAATGTTTTTCGATAGCAGTGATAAATTTTCCAACAGTAACAGTATGAATTTTTCGTCAATCACCCGAGGAGCAGGCTTTTCGAATATCGATAATTCTGTGCGTTTTGTCGGAGATCGACGCGGGGATATCACTCGTGGGTTCAAGAGCATACCGCCACACTCCATAAGATTTGTCTTCTTTCTCGAATGAAATTTAGAAGCCAAAAGTTCCTTCTTAAAAGACATCATATAGCAAGATTGTGTCCCTTGATTTTCAAAGGACTGTCCTTTGATTGAATCGTTGCGAAAGGAGTTGCTACTATTAAATGATAAGTCTAAAGAGTGTTCGCTTTCGTGCGTCACTTTATAATTTTTTGAAGTGGCATCACTGCTACTCGAGTAAGGCTTTAAATCAAACTCTTTCGGGTTATCTATAAAAGGGTTGTTATCATGCTTAGGGCTCTTGACTTTCTTTTGAAATATCTCATTAGATTTGGTGTCTGAATGTATATATTTTATCCAGTTATCATCAACGGCGTATTCCTTTTTGGATTCCCTTTTGGGGCGTTGAGACTCCGCAAATTGTAGGTTCAAGTGTGTGCGATTAGCTTCTGCTAGAGTCGTGGGTTTCTCCTTCAGTTTTATAGTAATCGACATTACGCCTTTGATAGCTGGGTCGCTGAACATCGAAATATGCTCCAAATCGAATTTCGTAAGATCTATCACAACCGAGTTCTCGTCAGTGTTTTCGTAGACGAGAGTCTTCCCAGGGTACTCCTTCACAGGTCTACCCAATTCATCCTTTTGTTCTTTCTCTATGATAACACCAGATTTGTTGTTGTCTTTAGAGTTTTCATTTTTCCTATTCTTCTCATCCAGTTGTTTTACTTTGGAGAATATCGTTGTTATTTTGTCTAGTATGTCTTTCAGATACATTTGTCCTGGATCGACTGGTTTTACGTCTTCGGTAGGTTTTACTTTTTCGGGTTCCGTTGGTTTGAAGGTCGTGACGCTCTTTGACACTCTTTTAACTACAGCTTCTGTTTGTACATCACACGAAAGCTCTTTAGAATCTTTAGACACAATAGAATGTTCACTTGACAGGTAGCTACTGCTTGTGCTTTTATCTTCATCTTTGAGAAGCACGTCCAAGTAAGCTCCCAGGAACTCCTTGGCAACGTCAGGAGGTATCGAAGTCTCGCTTATAAGATGGTTTATAGTATCTTTTATCTTTTCAGTCGAAGAGTTGGAGTTCTCATTGTTTATGTCAGGCACTTTAGTTACATTTGCCCTCTGAGATGGCTTCCCTATATTCTCTATCAGAGTTTTGGTTGTCTGGATATCTTTCTGTTTGCTAGGATCATTCCTGATCGTCTCACACATGTAGACGGTGTTTTTAAGTAATCGTTCGAGATCTTGTATCCGTCGATCTTTCTCGAAGCTGTCCGACAGTTTTATTGGACATGTGCACATGGAAGGCTGATCTTTCAACACTATCGTTGAAGTCTTCGGAAGCCCGTACCCCTCTTTATCTCCGTTATCGCTCATCCCGTGAAATTGAGTTTGTCTAGTGACGGTGCTGATATAAACACTCGAGAGATTTTTATCTTTTGTGAAGTATTTGTTGGATTGTCTGCCGATTGACTGGTTCTGTCTCATGGCAGCTTTGACGGGATCAACGTTGGTATTCTGTAGCCAGTATTCCAGTAGGCTCCTAAACAGTGCCTTCACAGGATGCACATCTTGTAACTTGAAGTCGTATAAGTCTCTTATGACTTCTTTGATGTGGTACTCCGCTTCACAAGCAGGGATGTTTTTGTGGTTTTGAAATATGGCCACAAGGAGTTTTTCCGTGATATTGTCATATTCTGAATTCGTCATGGCGTCTTGGAGCGTTTTCTGGTCGACAATCGTGACTTGCACTTCGTTACTTTCCTGCGGTACAGGCTCGCATGCTACCGAGCGATCCGTTGCCTTTTCAGTATCAGACTTTCTGGAAACTTGCATCTTATTCGTGTCCCCTCCTAGTAACATACATTTACTCAAGGGCTTTGTCAAAGTAGGTTCGTCCATTCTGTTTCTATACTTCACTAAATTTGTTGATTTCTTGCTCTTTCTCATCGGTGATTTTTTCTTTTCGGCTGAAGAGTTGTGGGAGTGAAAGAAGTAAGCTGCAGTCGGTTCAATCTTGTCAAGAAATATTGGAAATTTTCCCTCGGCCGGGTATCGAACTGGGGAACACTCCCTATTGACAATAACTTGGTCTTCGATGACGGTCTCTATGGTTCGTATAGAATTTATATCAAGATCGGTGCTAAGTATTTGTTTCTCAGCGATTGTGCTGCCCGGAGAAAAGTTGGGCGATATTCTTTTAAAATCCTCTTGTGGAAATCTGGCAACACAGTTCATGGAGCATAGACTCCTGTGGTTATTTAGTAGATCTTTTAATCCATCATAGTTTTTGGGTAGGTTTACTGGACTTTGGACGTGTACAGTCTCTCTGGGTTCTTCTATGGGTGGGTAGCAGTTGGAGTGGCAGAAACAGAAGTTGTTGTCACAAGTTTCGTGGAGGGAATGCTCCTTGGGGATTGGTAAGGGAAAGTCGTCGCTTGTACTTAAGGTGGAAGTTGCCTCGCTGTCGTGTGATGAACCTTTGGGAGGAAAGGAAGGATATACGATGAAAGGATTTAGGGATTGTAAAGGTATGTTTTCTTTTTGTCTGTTTCTGACACGCAAGCAGCCTATTTGTAGTAGAGCCGTGTAATTCTTAAATTCCTATAGCGTATTCAGATGAGAAAGAGATTAAATGACAGTTAAACTACCCACACTAATATTTTATCCCGTATGGTCACGTATTTGATACCCATATACGAAGATATTTTATACCTAATAAAAATAAACCTACGCATTCCTTAAACACACCTACAAAACCTCACTTCAAAAAATCTCAAACTACCCGTAAAACGTTCAGAAAAACATCTTCTAATCTAACATCGTACGCATGCGTCACAGCAAATAAAAATAGGACAATAATACGTTATAGCAAAGGCAGTAGACTCACGAGACGAGTTGTCTGTGGCAGGCAGGTCGTCCAGAGGAGCGTGGATCTTAGGCACTGACTCCCGCGCACCGAATGTTAGTAAGTGTTGGCGGTATAACCTGAAAGAGGGTAGATAGTAGAATAAGTGAATAACAATTTGAAATTGAAATTTAGTAACGGAGGCATAAGGTTGACATTGCCTTTCTTGATTGTTAAAGTAATTACTGGATATTTTAAAGGTCTTGAACATTTATTCTGCGTAAGCATCGGCGTTTAAATGGGGATTTATAAGACTCTTGTAAGGAAAATCCATCCCCTGCGGTACAATATATAGATTGGGTATCTTACTGGTACATGAATTCGTTGGCGTGTACGACTGAACATCGAAGAGGCTTTTGGCAAACTATAGCTGATATATTCGTTTAAATACAGACCTATGAGCTTTGAGCACATTGAGCCACGTTCGGAAAACATCGGGTGTCCTCGTTCTGAACTCGACGCATCTATACTATGCTTCGCGAGCCTTTTGGCTAGCTTCGGACGTAATATGACCGTTATTCTAAATTTAAATACTGACCTGTTAGCTTTGAGCACGTTAAGCCACGTTCGGAAAACATCAGCAGCCTTATTGCGCATTGAATTCGCAAAAGGGTCGATAATTCATACTCTTTGGTCTTTGCCTTTTACGAATTCATTACGCACACAAGACACCCGTCTTCGCTTGCTGGTGGTATTTATGAACTCGCGTCTATATCGATGTCTCGCCTTAGCAAATATGACAGCATTCGGAAAACTTCGCGAGTCTACGGATATGTTCCTGTAAATACAGACCTATGAGCTTTGAGCACATTGAGCCACGTTCGGAAAACATCGGGTGTCTTCGCTCGCAGGTGGTATATGAACTCGTCGGCATCTATATCGATACGTCGCCGCCTCGCCTTGGCGGATATAACTGAGAGGCCGACATCCACGGAGCCGTGTAGTCGGCCGCGGGCCACATCTGTTGGGGAACGGGCGTAGACTAGTATGCCGCCGTCTACGACGAAGAAACGCTGGAAAATAATAATATGAAAGATGAGTAAGTATCGAATACAAAAGGTAAACGGTAAGACTGGTAACGGTATCAGGATACGAATCCAATTTTTATGCACAATATTTTTACCGCACGTTTGGGCATATGGCACCCATGGGTTGGACCTAAAAATCACTGTCAGAAAGCATGAAAAAACAAACTGTAATAAAAAACTTTCGATCGTTGCTTATTAACTAACACGCTTTTATTAGCTTGGTATGTATGTATCAATGTAACGGAATCTTTGAACGTGATTTTCACCCACTTCAAAACGTGGGATTGATTTGAAACTTTGCACACTTATCAAGGACCGATGACAATGCAATAATTTAGTCAAAGTCAATAAATAGTACATTGTGATACAAGGGTGGGAAGTAGGTTAACCTACACACCCGTGTATCACACGACGTTTTTCAATACAGTTGTGAGAAACAGTAAAAACAAATCAAAGAATTAGATTTGTTTATTCACAAAAAATAAAATTTTCAATATGGCGCGTTTTTGCAACTGGACATATTTTTTTACAAAGAAAACAGCCTATACAGCCTATTCGATTTTTGACAAACGTTAATGTGAAAATAATTAACTTACAACTGTTAATTAAACATATTAAACAACTTTAAAAAAAAATGAGAATTCAATGCTAAAACGTACGGAATCATTAATTTTTCCTCGTATAAATTCGTATCCCATTTTATTCTATGTATGAAAACTCCTTGCTACTAAACTTTTTTAAATTTACTTATGGTGCTTTTTTTTTTTTTTTTTTTTTCGTTCCAGACTGAACAGGCTAAGGTCTGAGACCATGCTGCCTAGTCTTCAGTGCAATTTTAACATTCTTTAGTATGCATTAGAATACGGATGTAACGGATTCTAATGTTTTATGGAGTATTTGGCAGCAAATTGTATTGAGGCAGCCTTCCCAGTAAACTTAGCGGAGGTAGTCAATACTACAGTAAAATTCTCCGCTCAACTACCCTGAGATCGCTTCTGTCAATGATTTCACATATTGTCCAGTTGCGTAGACAGTTGAGACACAAAACCACACCAATTTTATATCACAATATCCACTAGGAATCAATTTGCAAATAATATTAACAGCCGCTGAACTTCACTCGAAAAAATCCCGCCAAAAACTCTGACTTATGGTGCGTTTTTGCAACTGGACTTATTTTTTTACAACGATATCAGCCTATACAGCTATACAGCCTATTCGATTTTTGACAAATGTTGATGTGAAAATAATTAAATTAAAACTGGTAATTAAATATATTAAACAACCATTTATAAGACTTTTGAGAATTCAATGCTAAAACGTACGGAATCATTCATTTTTCCTCGTAGAAAATCTATCCCATTTTATTCTATGTTTGAAAGCTCCTTGCTACTAAACTTTTTTTAAATTGACTTATAAATTTAAAACTAAACTGCAAACATAATGATCGAGCTCGTAAACAAAAGTCACGAATCGCACAGGCATCTTTCTATTACGCGGTCGTGACTTTTGTTTACGAGCTCGATCATTAGTTTTGCAGTTGAGTTTTAAATTTACAAGTCAACTAGCTGACCCGCGGGGCTTCGCTCCCGTCAACTGCTACCCTGCCTATCCAGTCTACCCAGCCCACCCAGCCTACCCTGCCCAACCTCCCTACCCTGCCTCTACCTACTCTACCTGGTCTACCTGTTTTACCTACTCTTAAAATTTAGAACACAAAAGCTGCTATTGTGACTTAACTATGATAGTTAGATATATTCCCCCGCGGACTTTTTTCTGGGTAATAATGAGTACTTTAATCATGTAGTACATAATTTTTATGTATCATCAATAGTTTTCTCATCGCACGCCAAATAATGAATTTTATAGGCAACATTTTGCTACTTTGGGTAACATTATTGCAATTTTCATAAGCATCTCTAATTTTTTTTAAATAAATTATAGCCTATGACACTCAAGAATAATGTAGCTTTCTACTGGTGAAAGAATGATCAAAATCGGTTCAGTAGATCCAGAGATTACCCCCTACAACGTCACAAACTCAAAACTCACAAACTTTACCTCTTTATAATATTAGTATCTATATATATATAAAAATTAATTGCTGTTCGTTGCGAGAACGGCTGAACCGATTTGAATAATTCTTTTTTTGTTTTGTTCGCCAGAATACAAGGAAGGTTTAAAAACAAAAAAATGGGGAAAAGATATGGGGAAAAATATGGTAGGGTAGGGTAGGTGGGGTTGGTGTTTTTATGGCAAAACACCGTTTACCGGGTCAGCTAGTTATAGATGTAAATATTGAATGTCGTGGTGGCCCAGTGGCTAAGACCTCCCCTCTCGTGCTTGAGGTCGTGGGTTCGAATCCGGACAAGTGCCAATGTGACTTTTTCAATTCATATGTAGTTTCTAAGTTTATCTTGGACATTGCTGACAACGGTGGAGGAAAACATCGTGAGGAAACCTGGACTTATAGTGTTTATTATAAGATTGTGCTCCATTGGTGTAATTGCTGCAAGGCGTTCCAGTGCGAGGATAAACTAATAAATAAATAAATCACAACACTTTTTTTTTAAAGAGTAAATGTAGAGTTTCTTGTCCGTTCTTCTCCATAACAAGCTACTTTTCCGAATGGACGGTAGAATAAATTTTTATTACTTGTAAATTTAAATTAGCCGTTCAAAAGTGTCGCTTAGTGGCCTAATTGAAATAAATAATTTGTCTTTGACTTTGATTATCGTTTGACTTTCACATCACATCACATCATCAGCCTATTAATGATCCCACTGCTGGGACAAAGGCCTCCTCTCTGTGAGAGGGAATGGGCCGTAATCCACTACGCGGGCCCAGTGCGGGTTGGTGGATGTCACATGTCTTCGAATTTTTGGTTCTAGGACATGCCGGTTTCCTCACGATGTTTTCCTTCACCGTTTTGAGAGCAGTGGTGATGAAATAATTTACACAAAGTAAAGCGCCTGCCTGGGCTCGAACCCACGACCTACAACTTGTAAGTCGCGGCCGATACCACTGGGCCACCACTGCTCACTTGTTTTGACTTTGACTTCGATTAAATGTTTATTTTTGTTCTCTTAGTGTTACCTTGTGCCACCCCTTGAGAGGCCATTTCCTCTTCTTGTGCAGGTAGCCGTTGAAGACGTCGGGCCTTTTCTCGAACCTCTGGCCGTCTTTGAGGCCCTCTAGCACCTCCCATTCACTGCCCCGACGACGGCTGCTAACAAAAAGAGAGAATTTTAGAGAACAAAGTTGATATCTATGGCAAATTTCAAGTATGTATACATAGTTTAACTCATCTGAGTGCGCGGCGCCATGTGTGCGTGCGCTTGTAATTATATATTGACCCCCGCGGCTTCGCTCCCATCAACTGGCTACCTACCTACCCTACTCTACCCACCTACCCTACCTACTCTATCTCCTTAATACGTTCGGAGCTTAGAAAATAACGAGACATGATTCTGAACAGATAGATAGAAGATAGAAGAAGGACTCCCTTTTCCGCACTTAGACTCTCTTTTGGTCCGTTGTGCGTGGGGTTTCCGGCTAAAGTAGCCAGCCAAGCTCCGTCCAAAAGCACAGAAGCTTCCTGGGGGCTTCACAGGCTTCGCGGAGCGACCTCACCGTTCCGAGGATTTCTTCACGTTGGGAAACCACGGCCTCGCAGTCCAGGATGACGTGGGCAGCTGTTTCCTCGGCGTTAAAACAGCCCCTGCAAAGTGGGCTGTCGGTGGCGCCTATGTTAAAGAGATGTTTGTTAAGAGGGCTGTGACCCGTAATTGTCCCTATGATTATTCTGAGGTTATTTCTTCTTAGGCTAAGAATTTTTTTGGTTAAGCGCGGGTTTACATTCGGTAAGGCCGTTCTTGACTGTCTACAGTCTGTGGCCTGTGACCATCTGTTGTTATGCAGTTCTGTTGATCTTTGGCGGATCCATGTGCGAATTTGTGAGAAAGGCAGGGGGAGAAGTGGGTACGGGCCTAGCACTATCATCTCAGAACCTCTCCTTGCAAGTTCATCCGCGGCATCATTGCCTAAAGACCCACTATGTCCCTTGATCCACTGTAGGGTGATTCGATTGGATGTCGATATACTCTCCAGGGCAAGGTGGCATTCAAAGATTAGTTTGCTGTTAGTTTGTTTGTTTTCTAGGGCTTTGAGCACTGCCAGACTATCGGATAGGAATCTAATTCCATAGTTATGGATACCTAAGCGCTTTACAGCAGTGGCGGCTTGTGTTAGGGCGACACATTCACATTGAAAAATTGAACTGTGTAAGCCTAGCGGTAAGTGAAAGTTAATGTTGAGGTCAAGGGAATGTACGCCAGCACCTGAACCGTTGTCTGTTTTTGAGCCATCTGTGTAGACGCGTACCTCATTGGCTCCAGACTGATCCCTATATTCCTCTACTGTTTGTATGCTATACTTTTTGTTAAACATAGATTGGTTTGGTGTTCTATCACACGGGGCGGCGATAAGAGGTTGGTACCGAATCGCCCGGTCCAGGATTTCAGCGTGTGGGCTGGTGAGATTCTTTCCCCATATGCCCAGATGCAACAGCCTGATGGCAGCTAGCGCTGCTTCTTGCTGTATGTATAGGTCAAGAGGAGTTAATTGTAGGGCTATCTCCATGGCTGCTGTCGGGGTGGTCCTCATGCAGCCGGTGATTGCTGAACAGGCCAGTCTCTGGAACCTCTGCAATCTGATAATGGTGGTAGACAGTTCCGTCCTTGTCCACCAAACCAGAGCGCCATAAGCCAACATTGGCCTGATCACCGCCGTGTATAGCCACATCGTGATCTTCGGAGAGAGCCCCCATTTTTTACCTAGCATTTTTTTACATTGGTAAAAAGCGATTGTGCTTTTGTTAAGTTTGTAGTCAAGATGCTTGTTCCAGAGCAGTTTGCTATCAAGAATCACCCCCAAGTACTTGACCTCGTCTTTAAGAGTTAGTTCTGTGTTAAAAAGTTTAGGGAGTCTATGAGGTCCAAGGACTCTTTTGTTAGTAAACATTATTAGTTCTGTTTTCAAGGGGTTAACCGATAGTTCATGCTTAGTGCACCAACCTTCGATTATTTTGAAGGCTTTTCTCATGAGGTCGCATAAGATGCCCTCAAACTTCCCAGAGATTAGAATTGCTATGTCATCTGCGTATCCCACCGAGTACAGGCTGCTAGCGTTGAGCTCTGCAATGAGCTCATTCACTACTAAATTCCACAAAAGTGGTGACAGCACCCCACCTTGTGGGCAGCCCCTACTCACGACACCGCGTGTGGTGGTGTTCACAGTAAATTGAATAGCGCGGTGTTTTAACATATTATTTATCCATTCAATAAGCGTTGGCGCAACACCGTGTGTGGCGAGTGCCTGCTCGATGCTGGTGAAGCTTGTTTTGTCGAAGGCACCTTCTATATCAATGAAAGCGCCAAGGGTTGGGTTTTTGGCTTTGAGGGCATTTCCTATGCGTGAAACTACGCAGTGTAGTGCCGATTCGGTTGATTTTCCTGCGCAGTATGCGTGCTGGTTAGGGTGTAGAGGAAACCGTTCCGAGATTTGATTTCTGATCTTCCTGTCCCCAAGCCTCTCCAACGTTTTCAAGAAGAACGAGGTGAGGCTTATGGGCCTAAAAGATTTGGGCTCGGTGTAGTCGCCCCTACCCGGTTTCGGAATGAATATGATTTTTACTTCGCGCCAGTTCAAGAGGATGTAGCGGTGCGCTAGACAGGCTCGAAAGACCTTGACGAGGTACTCCGCCAGAAAGTCTCCGCTCCACCTAAGCAGAGCTGGGAAGATGCCGTCTAACCCCGCTGCCTTGAAAGGTAAGAAGGTGTTGATTGCCCATGTTAGTTTATCTTTATCGATAACTTCTGAGGCTACTTCCCAGTCTGAGCTACTCGTGTCCCTTACCCTATCTGTTTCCCAACAATTCTGGGTAGCAATCTGGCAACCTGGGAAGTGGGTGGTCAGAAGCAGCTCGCTGGTTTCCGCGTCGTTTTTTGTGTATGTGTTGTCTGTTTTTTTCAGGCATCCTATTGAGTGTTCTGTCTCTTTAGCAAGACAGGCTTTGACCCTAATTGCCTGATTGTTGTTTTCAATGTTCGTGCAGAAACGCCTCCAACTGGTCCTACCTCTGAGGCGGATTAGTTTTTTGTAGTTTCTACGGATGGAGGTGTAGCGGTTCCAGTCTTCTGGCAACCGTGTGTTCCTAGCTCTATTGAACAGCCTTCTCAGCCTGTGACGGTGTCTTTCCAGTTCTGGACACCACCAGGACTGCCTAACTCCCTGCCTAGGTATGGTGAGGGGGCAAGACTGTTCATAGCTGGATAAAAGGATGGATGTGATGTTGTTTACAAGTTCGTCTAAGTTGGTTACAGGTATTTTAGCCGGTAAAGAAGGTAATTTATCTAACTCGGCTTTGACAAGCCTAGAGAACTTAGACTGGTCTGTGTTCCGAGGGGACCTTCTTGGCTGTGGTTTAGGTAGGATAAGGTTGATGGTATACCGGATCCATCTGTGATCAGAGCATGATATCTCGTTAGAGACCTGCCAGTGATTCTGAACAATTTCGATACAAATAAAAAACTACAAACTGAAAAATAACTTTATTTTTGGAAGTCGGTGTCTTTCGTAGGTACCAATTTTTTGCGATATAGACACCGACTTCCAAAAAAGTCTTCAGAAATATCTCTAAAGATGCTTGTTTGATTGACTATTTGTTGGCACGTTACTAGTTCGTAAGATCGATATTAAAACCACCAAACTTCATTTACACTTTTGGCTCAGTCTCTAGACATCACACAATACTAGGTAAGTATTTTTACTTCACTGTCTAGGCACCATTCATAAGCTAATTTTACCAAAAAGACAAGTCAATCAACATGATTGTCCACAGCAACCTACTTCCATAACTAATTTCAAATTAATTACAGTCTAATTTAAATACAATGACAAAAGATTTTATGTAGACCATTCAGTCTGCCTAGCCTTTTCCCGAAACTTTTGGGATCGGCTTCCAATCGATGCAACTGAATACTATATATAATTATAATATAGTATAATATAATAATTATACTAATATTATAAAGAGGAAAGATTTTTTTGTTTGTATTTTTTAATCCCGAAAATGGGTCCAGTGAGGTGGTCCACGGGACCGAAGCCGCGGGCAACAGCTAGCAATATAATAAAGAGGAAAGATTTTTTTGTTTGTTTGTACCGAATAGGCTCCGAAACTATTGCTACATTATGCCTGAGTGACATAGGCTATTTTTTAAGCCCGAAAACGGGTCCTGTGGGGTGATCCACGGGAGCGAAGCCGCGGGGAACAGCTAGTATTACATAAAGCGACTGCCTATCTGGCTTCCACAACACAGTAACTGGGTAACACGATGCCCATTGGCAGGACTGGTGGCAGATCTCAAGCTTCTGACCACACGACTGTCAAAGATCTTCAAATGACAGTCGGGACCATTTCCGAGGCACGGAGGAGTATTGGCATGAAATGGACGATGACCCACCCATCCTCAGCCCAACTTCGGTAAATGTTGCTTAACCTTGAAGATCGACCCGTGCGGCTGGTATAACTTAGTTTATAGCTCCTTTTTATATAAATCAAACCTAAAAATGTTAAAGTGTGACCTTTTTAGACTTCCTAAATTAACTTAAAATTTTAATTGATCTAATATTAACATGTCAGTACCTTTTTTAATTCGCAGAATTTGAAAAGGGTCACATGTGGAAAGTTATTTTTGAAGGGAAACATTAATCGTGTTCCAAAATAAAGAAACGCCTATGAAACACGGTGTAAATAGAAATTTAGAATTATAGATTCACCGCTCTACATAGTGTTCATGAATGAACATTATTTATTATATTCAGTATATTATGTATGGGTATTTTTCGACTAAAAACTAGACATCCCTGCTAAACATGTGGTTGGTTATATTATGTAAACATGTATATATGAAAACAGCTGCGCAGTCGGTTCATATGTCCTCTGTTACAACCTACCCCCTTCTCCAGGCGGGCGCATGGCGCGGTCGCCGCTGTCAGCTGATAGCGAGGCGGTCTCGCCGGAACAGTGCGAGTGGTTCATTTGTGTGCTCTGTTACAACTCACCCCCTGTTCTTGGCGGCGCGGGAGGGTAGCGGCGGCGGGCGCACGGCGCGGTCTCCGCTGTCAGCTGATAGCGAGGCGGTTTCGCCGGAGCAGTCAGAGTCAGAGGGCGCGCGACGTAACGCAGCCGCACGACCCGCTGCGCCGCGACGACGCTCACCTGGAAATGAAAGAAAATTTACATTTAAAAAATATGCTGCATGCGTACTGCCAACTCCTACTCAGAAACTTGCTACTTCTAATAGACTTGGTCGTCTGCCGACTTCGGTGTGCCAAAGGCTACTTGGTCAAAGCGTTGCTTTCACAAAGGCAACTTGTTTGGTCGATCCTTGTAAGCGTCTATGTCTCTTGATGTCGAACTTAGTCGACTTCGTTCGGCTAAACTACGTCGTCAGTCGACTAGGGTCGACTTCTGCTGCCCGCCGTACATGGTATTGTTGTCTACTAAGATTTTCTAACATGGCTAGTTTTTTTTGCAATTTGGTAACTAAATAGACTAAGAATTATTGATCGATCTGAACATTTTTTTGTCCTATAGCATGAGTTTGCGCAAATTAAGCAAGGTAACAGTGACTTAGCAATATTTTATTACAGATAGAACTTGTTATAAGGTGACCTATCCAGCCAATATTGATTTTTTCATCCTTTTTAACAGACTTCTTATTTTACTTCATCATGTGCCTTCGTATTGAGTATGGCCAGCAAAAACATCGCAGAATTAATGCATTCTTACGATGCGCCATACGAAATTAACGCGTTTGTTTTTAGAAAATAAGCCTCGATGACGCGGCGTTATCGTGGCGTATATATATATACCCGACTGAAAGGGTCAAGGTTATGTTTTTAACGTGTATAGTTGTTCTATCTCACGATGACGGATGAATCGTAGCTAAATGAATCTTATTTCGGCGTCTTAAAAGTCACGTAACCTTTCTTCGTGAGATAGAACAACTATACGTTAGTCAAAAATCGTCGCTGTAAAACCGCTAGATGGCAAAGCTAAGAAGTGTCATAATTATGTAGGTCGTAGCCCTACGTGTTGTGGTCATACAAGCAAGTTGAAAACTATCGTGTAAATTACATCAATGTCCTTCAAAATAAAAGTTTAGGACACAGCTGTTTGCCGACAGAAATATGGTCGCTGTGAGTATACGTAAATACAGTAACAGTTGACATGGCCCCTGGAGTTTTAGAAAGAGTGTCACGCAGGTGGGTATGAGTGACGCATGCGACGCTTTTATAGACCCTGAACTCCGCCTGATATTATTGTAAGACAGATGCTATGACTAGAAAAAAAAAAGAAAACAATATCAAGCGAAAACTGTCTTTGGACACCGACTGAAAAGAAAGGTTATTTTTCGTCAGTTTGTTTTTTTTGTTAAAAGATTTTTATTTTTCCCTTTTTTTGTTTTGGTACCTTAAATTTCCATTAAAATAATTTTAGCCAATGTATATCTCATGACGATTCCAATAAGCCCGAACACGAGTAGGATACATTGTTTTATTTCGGAGTTCCAGTGCCGACCTTCCGGCTTCATCATCAGATCAGTTTCATGGTATTTTCATTTTCATCAGTACCATTTATTTATAAGTATTTGCGTCATCATAGTCTTTCTTTCTTTCTTTTTTTTTCTTTTTTTTTAAAACGTTGCCCCACACTAGGAATTTCTCCTGTATCGTGGGTGCGAGAAACTATTAGAGATATAATCTTATACCCGTGACGTACTTATCATTAAGGAGTTCCAGTGGCCATCTGTGGTCTTCTTCATCAGTTCCACTTCAAAAAATGATACTTCCTGAGTGCAAATGATTGCATTGTTGATGATAATACCAAAATCGCTATATGTATGCCGATAATATTTGAGGAATTCCCTTGATTCCCATAGGATCCCATCATCAGATCCTGACCTGATGACCATGAGACCACCTGAGTAGTATACCCTTTCTAACAAAAGAAAAAAATCCAAATCGGTGCATGTGTCTATGGTGTATGTATCTTTGAGTAATCGGGTAACATAAATAAAAAAAATAAAAAAGATTACGATGAATTGAGAACCTCCTCCTTTTTTTGGATTCGATTAAAAAGAGTTGACCATTGAGATGAAGACAAAAGAGACGTATGGAAGAACAATACATGCAGTGCCGATCCCAAATAAGCAGGTGGCCAGGAGGATGATGTCAATGATATTATGCACGAAGTTCAATGGACCTTAACCATTATAAAATAAAGTAAATTTTACAATTTACAATAAACCGTGAAGTTCATTACCGACTTCACGCCTCAATTAATAACGAGGCAATCTCTTAAACAAACGACATCAGCTTTGTTTGAACAACTTGTATCAACACGGTGGTTACGGTAGCGCCTGACAAACAGACTAAGTAATTTTAATATGTTCAAAATAATATTATGATATATGATAATTATGGAGATGGCTCACTCTCTGTTCACACAAAACAGCCGTATTTCCAGGATCCTTATTAACGGATCTGTCGCTAGTGGGGGTCATGTTCACACCACATTTCGTCAGTGTACCACAAACTTTCAAACAAAACGGATCAGTATTTTAATATTATTTTCTTCCAACTATGCTTTAATTTCATCACAATCACACTAAAAACTCAGTACAAAGCGAGTCTTTAATGCTCTAGAGCAATAAAAATGTATGAAATCTCATTATTGCACAGTTTTTTTTTTTATTAGCACCAATAGGTGCCAATCTCAATGGATTAGCTCTATTCAGCCAGCCGATATCAATACTTTTTTTACGTACGTATTATTCGTTTCTATCCTACTTGTTCTAAATTTAAAAAAATTATTGCTGCTACTCTGATTTAAAAATGAAAGAGTGATTTGGCGGGAACTTTGTTAATTTTGCTTGACAATATTTTTAATTGAAAGAAAAGCAGATTATGCACCTCGCCTTAAGTAATTTATTATTGCACCGAGTGCCTGATTTAGAGCCCGAGCGTTAGCGAGGGCTCTAATCTAACAGGCACGAGGGCAGATGCAATAATCTACTATTAAATGTCTGTTTTAATACTGGATCTGGATTACTATGATTTGTGTGAACTCGCTCATACTACTACATACGTCAGCGTCGAATAAAGCGGACCTGTACCTATCTCTGTGTGAATGAGCACTTGGGTTGTGTATTTTTATTTTTTTTACTGGGTTCTGCTAACGGCTTCGCCCGCATCATCATCATCATCATCATATCAGCCGAAAGACGTCCACTGCTGGATATAGGCCTCCCCCAAGCGTCGCCACATTGATCGGTCCCGTGCGTCTCGCATCCAGCGGAACCCCGCAACCTTCACCAGGTCATCGGTCCAAATATTGGGAGGCCTTCCAACGCAACGTCTTCCGGTTCGCGATATCCCAACGGAAAGTACTCGGGATCAAAAGTGTACCTCCTCCAAGTTCCAATCTAGCTCTCTCACAAAATTCATAAAAATTGGTTCAGTGGTTTAGGCGTGAAAAGGTAACAAACTACAGAGAGTTACTTTCGCATTTATAATATTAGTACGGACACAGCCACCCAACGCGAAGAAAGAAAATTTGGTTTAAATAAATTGCACTAGTTAGCGTGATAAGCTACGATTTGTTATTTGAATGCATTTCTACCATCCTTGTCTACTGCCACGCCGCGGAAACGCACTCCCGCATACGGATTCTACCATTCCGCAGAATATAACCGTCAAAACTGAAGCGCGGGAAGATAGTCTCATTCAGACCTCGCAACAGATAGGGGTCAGTGACCCGGAGTCTCTTTCAGAGCGAGCAACAGTGCAGTGTTTGAAATATTTAGATTTTCTAGAGACGATCATAAAAAAATGTGTGTTCTTGTTAAATTAACTCTCAGCACAACATTAAGGCATATTGGGGTTAATTCACATTTCAAAGATTATTTGAATGGATCATTTAAAATCGATTCCAATAGATAGCGCGGTTTTAAATGTCTGAGGGGATGCCTCAATTTCTTAAATTTGTTTTGTAACACATTTTGGCACAATGAAACTGTAAAAACGTGCAAAAAATTCTACAAAACATATCGTCGCTGTATTAAAAAAGTATTTACTAACCGACTAAACCCTTTTACTTGCAAGTCGCTGCTAACATCATCTATATCCGTGGAGCGGAACCGAACGCGATCGATGTTCTTAGAAAAAAACGCTAGTTAGGTCTGCACGGTTTCTCTGTATGGGATAACGCATCTGTATGCTAGTATTATATTATCTGTGGTATAGATTCATTTTTGACAAGCTTCTGCTAGCGGCTTCGCCCGCATGAAATGTGTTTTTCGTCTTTTTGAGTTATCTTGCCGAGGAAACATATTCTCGAGATAAAAATTAGGTATCCTATGTGATATTTCAGACTATAATCTATCTCTGTGCCTTTCATTCAGATCAATTGAGTAGTTGCCGCATGAAAGCGTAACAAACAAACTCACATTCGCATTTACAATATTACTAGCTTCTGCCCGCAGCTTCGCCCGCTTGGAAAGAGTTTTATTATCCCATGGGATTACAAACTATCCTGTCCTTGTCAGGGTCTCAAACTATCTCCATGCCAAATTTCTTCTAAATCGTTTCAGTAGATCCAGAGATTACCCCCTACAACCTCATAAACTTTACCTCTTTATAATATTGGTATAGATTATAGTAAGGATAGACTCCTGTCTAAAACTGGGTCTACAACACTCCAAGAAATTCTTAGGCTCGACGTTCAAAGCCCGGGAATGCATTTGGAACATGAACAGGGGGCAAAGCCACTACCTGCTTGGGGCCTGACCTGGGCACTTTGGAACCAACGACATGCTCATGAAGATGGGTCTAACCGCGACACCCATGTGCAGGTTGTGTGGGGAACATACGGAACGCATGGAGCACCTTCTGTGTACATGCGGTGCACTGGCTGGTAACCGAATGAGTCTCGTAGGGGTTGGATATACCAAAAGACTATAGGCTCATATCTCCTAATCTCGTTGTAAAACCCGTGAAAACAGTTTTCAACGAGATTGGGGAGGAGTAAGTTATCTAGGGGACCAAAATTGATCCCAATGGGTCGAAGTGTCCGAGTTATTTCTCGGCCCTTCCACAAGATAAGATAAGGATAGACTCGCGTTTGATCAAGTTATCTCATCTGATGGTAAGCGATGATGTGGTCGAAGATGGCGCACGTTTGCTAGAATAAACCCATTCACTCTTGAGTTAGGTCATAACTGTCATTTTAAATTTAGGTAAGGTATGTTTACAGACGAGTTTAATTCAAATGCGAATGAAATCGCGCTTTTCTTTTAATTTTTCCCACAGTTGCAGAGAACGTTACTTTAGGACTTAGATTATGGACCGCTAACGAACGTTTCTCATCCATCCAGATTTATCGTGTACTAGCTGACCACCGCGGCTTCGCTCCCGTCAATTGGCTACCTACCTACATATCCTACCCTACCCCACTTACCCTACCCTACCTATCATACCTTACCCTAACTACCTGCCAATTTGTTTAACTATTTATTTGAATTAGAAAATCTACAATACGAATGTAACCAACTTTTGCTTCTACCGGCGATCTAATTGAAATTTAGAACATAAAAGAAACCTGGACTTCAATAAATGTAAGTCTGAAATAGCCAAGTCACAGGCCTGTGGGGTTCCCAGAAGCGGCTTAATTAACTCTGACACTAGAGGTGGCAACACCTTACACGAAAAGAAGAAGATCATAACATAACACTTGAAAATAAACTACGATGATAATAGCTCGAGGCAGATACTGTCAAGAATACTAACTAGGTTTCCCTCTAGCTTCGAGCCAGGTAATCAATTTGTACAGCCTTACCGAGACAGCGCGCAGCGGAAGGTTGTGTTAACCAATATAAAGTGTCTATACCTATAAAATGTACGTAGCCTCACTACGATACTAAGATACATTGTCTTCAAATAATCGAGAAACAAATATCCTCAACATACACCTATTTCTTATTTACATATCCGTTTAGAAGTTTGTGTATATATTTCGCGCACTGCGAAGTATTTTTGTGTCGGCAACGTGTATAGATGTCTGCCAGGAATCTCAGGCTGGAACACGTCGGTTATCCATAATTATTATATATATTTTCCCCTATAACCCTCGACCACACACCGGATTGAACGACCCCAGGGGTCCCTCGCGGGCATCAAGGTGAGTAATAGTGTAATTTGCGTATTACCCTTTATATCATTTTCCACCTGCCTGAAAGGAACCGGTATCTCAACGAACAAACCCCTAGCCGCCTCACCGCTGCCGCGTACCGCAGTTTCGCGGGTATAGACCTGATAGGATCCAGGAGTCGCAGCATTGCTATGGACCCCATTGTTCTCCTCTTGGCTTTGTGATCCGAAGGCCTGTATTAACACGCTCATTCTTTCGATTCTCGGATTAAAGCTCCTCCTTATTATTACTTATTTATCCGTCGGGACTCTCCTGGTTATTGGTGATAGGCTCGCTTTATTATGTTATAATAGCCAATCTCTTGTCAGGACAAGAACTTGGCCATACAACACGTGAAATGAGAATAATATGACTTCCATTTCGACTTACGCATAAAAAAAATAAAAAACCCGACTGCATAAGAAGCGAACTAAAAAGACGTAAACAAGAAGAAAATCAACATACTCGCGAGCTGGCTGAGTAAAACCAGATGTATCCTCCGTCTGCACAGAAAAATTTTCTTCTTGTTTACGGACACAGTCTATTGTCACTGCACGACAGCACTCTTTCAAGAAATACACACGCGATTCCAAGTTCTTTATAGACACGGGCACCCAACGCGAAGAAGGAAAATTTGAATCAAATAAATTGCTCTAAATGGCGTGATAGATAAGCTTCGATTTCTCATTGAGTTTTGTGAAATATTAAGATTTTCAAGAGATGATGAAAATGTATGTCCTTGTTTAATTAACTCTCCTAAGCATACAATTAAGGATTATTGGGCTCTTACTTCATATTTCAAAGATTATTTCAATGGATCATTTAAAATTGATTCCAATAGATGGCGCGATTTTAAATGTTTTGAGGCAACCAATCGATTTATTTAATTTCTTTTGTAACACATTTTGGTACAATGAAACTGTAAAAACGTCCAAATAATACTTTAAATCAAATCGTCGCTGTATGTTAAAAAGTATTCACGAATCGAGTAAACCCTTTCACTTGTAAGTCGCTGCTAAAACCACCAAACGCGATCGATGTTCTTAGAAAAGTAATTAAAAAAATAAAAACAGACGAAAAACGTTAGTTACGTCGGCACAGTTTCTTTGTATGGGATGAGGCACCTGTATGCTAGTATGTATTATCTGTGGCCTAGGTATATTCAAAACCGCTAAACCTGCCAAGACGTAATGGTAAAGTCATCGGATTACAAACAAAACGTTCCCGTTATCAGGTCAGGTGTGAGTGGCGCAGTGCGACGTACCACGGAGTAAAACTACGTTAAACTAGTGCACCATAATGCTATTGTGATTACGGGCTGTACCGGGTGTAATGCAATAAAAATCAATATAATTTGGCTCGCGTGATACCGTAGAGGTATCACGCGAGCCAAATTATATTAATTTTTGTATTGGCATGACCTGATTCTGGCCAGTCACAAAATAATCCTTAAGTCTCCTGCTCATCCTGATCTGGTAAGTCATAAAAGAGCCCTTAAATTACAATACTGCACAGCTTATGCATCGGCCATCTAAAACTTATGTGCCAGGCACTTGTCGGATGTAGCAACCTCCAGTCTTATGAACTACATAATTAAGGTTTTTAGAGGTGTGGTAGGTATAGGGTTTTGGTAGTCAGACAAACAGTGTCCCATGTATAATACTGGTACTCTGCTGCATCTGATTAGAATGAAGCCGACCCAACAGAAAAGGCAGTTTGATGACGCAAGTACTCTTTAACGTTTGGCATTTTGGTCAAAACAAGCACCAGTCCTCTCTAGACCTAACGAAAAAAGTGTATTGAGAAAAGCCTAAGGCCAGTTTTTTTATCCGTAGTTAATTCAACCAATGGTTATATATGTTAACCAATGGTTTCAAATTGCAGTAAATTACTTTTGGATACTCCTCAAAAAGATGGATGTTTAAAAAAAATTGCACAGAAAAATTTATGGCTACAATGGGGATGTGAAAGCAAAGCTGAGCGCAGATGTCGCTGGCGGCGCAATGGCTGCTGTCAAATAATTTTTGCTTTGTTTACATCAAGTTTTTTTGTTATTTTTTGTGTTTAAGCTGGTCTAACATCGTTATTGATAATTTGTATTGTCCCTGGAAGCTTAAGGAATTGAAAGACGAAATAAAGAAATGAGGAGAAAGAAGGAAAACTGGAAAGAAAACAGATCTTATTGAGAGGCAGACATTTATATATTAAAATATTTTTCTTCAGTGATATGTTCTAGATTTGGCTATTTTTGAGTTGTAACGAGTTATTTCTTACTTGACTCATAGTAGGAAAATTTACAAAAAATGAGAGAACATTAGTTTAATTTGTTGGGGTTCTATACGTTTTAGGTTAGAAGTTTTATTTTATCAAAGCCCTCAAGCTTCTGAAGTATAGCAAATGACATTCCTGCTGCAGAATTTTATCAATACGTTAATAGCTCCACTATTTCGCCGAAGATTACCAAGCAACAGAATCAGAGTTACTTTGACAGGCACATAACATAACCTATAAATATGTAAAGCCTTCTCTCGGTTTTTTTAGCGTTGTATCTTTGCGCAACAAATGAACACTGGGGTTGGTACATCCTGGTACAGCACACAGAGGCTTATTTGGAGAAATTTAAGATTTACTCAATGATAGGTTACAAAATGTATGGATTTGACAGTTTCCAATAGCCATAGCGACGATGCGCCACCTATCGTGAAAAAATGGCAGTTCACATCCCTATTGCTTCATAACTGAAATAGCATATGTAAATCAAAGAATAATTTGCAACTGTCCAAAAGGAGGATCAATATTGATACCTATTTTGGCTTCGAGCGGGCGCACGGCCAGTACTGCGTTAACATTGGGGAATATGCCTTAAATCATGGTTTCCTCACAAGTTTGCGTTCAGACTTCAAATACCACTAATTTCCCACACAATCACACGATGCCTTAAGTACCTGCTTACTGCTTACCCAACAGAGGCAACAAGCGTGTTGATAATGTACTACAATTTAATATCACCGTGACCGATAGTGATGAAATGTATCCTTGTCAGAAATGGAACCTCATAAATTATAGCTTTGTTTCTGTGGTCGTGGAGAGTTGTGAAATTAATCGGATGGAGACATATCTTATTTCTAGTTTCTACTACTTATCCTAAGGATGCTTTTCCACGAGAACTGTGCGAGGTAGCCAGGCGGTGCGAGGATTGGTAGCGGTGCTGTTAAACTCTCGAATTACTTGTACCAAAGTCGTGCGAGGAGGACGCGTAGTAAAATCTTTTCGGATGGAGCGGAGGCGTCTCTCTTTACTCTCTTGCGTCTCAGGTAAACATCTCACACTTCTCTGTATCAACAAATACCTAACTCCGCTGGTTCTTCTCCACCGGAGCTGCGCTAAGCCAGGGTAAATGAAGAATCTCAATGGCGGATTTTTCTTCGCCCACAGGCTAAATACATCGCAAATCTCTAGTGGAAAAGCACCTCAAGTAAGACTAATGGATAATGCTTCAAGAAATTACCTCATTACAAAGATAGCTATGTATCTAAAAGATGGCATGATTGGAGAAAGACCTGTCACACATCCACGGACCGACCTCGTCAAGCGTTGCTTAACCTTGATGATCGACCCGTGCGGCTGTTATTATTTACTAATACTAATTATAAATGCGAAATTGCTGGTGAACCACTTTTCATGATTTGACATAGATTTAGATAAATTACAGCTTGGAGAAGGACAAACCATACTTTTCATCCCTTGGGTAATTGCCGACTTTGCGGGCGAAGCAGTTGACAGAAGTTAGGTTGGAAAATAAAGTCCTGCAGAAGAACATTTTTGGAGTTTCAAGTTAAAGTAACGAGGTTCTGTCTGTGTGGTATAATCTCTTTTACATAACAAACTTACTACCTATTTGCAAAATAGTAATGTAATTTGGGAGAACACTGTGGACCTTGTAATTGTTTTGATGTGTAGACTATTTTCAATTTTGTTTTACGTTTCCGATGGGAGTGATGGGTGTAGCATTACACTGTAACAATTATTAATGCCATCACATTTATTAGCGACATCTGGTGCCAAACATGAGAACCAGCTTGGGTGTGTCACCAATAGTTACAACGTGAAAAAAAATACTCACGTTTATTCTCGAGGCGCGTCGGCTCCGTGACGACATTCTTCAGTCCTCCTTGATTCATGACTTTGCCGCTACACGCACCCAATAGTAACCATCTTAATTCAGCTGGAACAGAGGAAAAAAATCACATTAATTTAACATCACGCCTGTTATTCCTCGAAGGGTTAGACAGAATTGCACCAATAGTACACCCGACATTTCGCCAGTTAAAGTTCCATGTTATAGAGGCGAGCCTACTGCCGTCAAAAAAACACAAATCCAGACACATGATGTATAAAGATGAAATTTGGCAGGGAGGTTCCTCAAGTGACATAAGTGGGCACAAAAAAGGAATTTTTGGAAATTCAACTTTTAAGGGGGTGAACTCAAAAGTCATCTGTAGGATAATTAATACGGATCACGCGAACGAAGTCGCAGGCGAAGTGCTAGTTACAGTATACATAGCTGAGATCACCAATCATACTCTCGATGGTCGTAAAAATTAATTGTTTTACGGTAATAAATAATGCATTGAACATTTATTGTGTTATGTAGGAACAAAGACAATACATAGTTAACGGACATGCGCTTCAGAAATACTCGAACGCTATTCGCATCTTGGCCATTACTTAAAATGGCGCCCTTCTATGAAATATTTAACTGTTTGCCATATATCATTTTGTACTCAAAGTTTGATTTGATCATTGACGTTTGCCCATATCTTTAATGTCGGGTGCCAATATTTTTTTTTTGTCGGTTAGGCCCAATTGTGCCAAAAAATTAACTCAGAAATAGTTGCTAAAACTAAACATACATAATTAGCCGTGTTAACTAATAACTCGGGAGTTTTAGGATAACCCAGGGTGACGCAAGCGGGCCTTACATATGGAATTTGAATAGTTTTGATACTTATTCAGAAACCGGGCATAAAGCCTCATCAAATAGACTTTGTGGATGGATGGAGAGGGAGGGTAAGGCCAAAGAAAAGATGGATGGACTGTGTGAGGAGTGATATGAAAGAAAAGGGAGTCAGTGATGGCGAGACGGGGGACAGGACGGTATGGAAGAAGAAAACGTGTTGCGCCGACCACAAGTAACATGGGATAAGGGCAGGAAGGAGAAGAAGTAGTCTTTAAAATATCTTATATCCCAATCTAGGATAATAAACTTTTAATCCTAGGAGTCTGTTGCACGCTTAAACTGTAGAACCAATTTTGATGAATTTTGGTATGGATAGATTGTAACTTGGAGAAGGCCATAGGATACTTTTTTATCTCGGGAGGAAGTACGTTCCCTTGGGGTAACTAATTACCCGACTGCCGAAGGAGGGTAATGTGTTTATCAGTCTATTTATGTATGTTTGTTCCTATGTGGCGTTCTAGAGACCAAACGCTTTGGCCGATTTTGATGATTCTTACGTCAATCGATTCGTCTTAACCTAGCGAGTGACACTGGCTCATTGAAATTGGAAAATAGGAACAAGGCGGCTTTTGAGCGCCATATTGTGGGGGCCCAATATTTTTTTCTTCCGTATGCATCTTTGTTAAGAAAAGAGACACTAACTAGCTTGCAGATCCATCATAATATAACAACGATAAACTAAAGTGAAGCATAATGCTATTGGGTACAGCAATGTTCCCTCCATATTGTTGGAAGGGGACTGAAGGGAATTCATATTGGTAAGTGAACGTTTATTTATAGCTGGCCGATAGACGTGGAACCTCACCAACCATCAGCCAAGCTGTTTTCCAGTTATGTTAGGGTCGGGTTCCAGACTAAACGATGCAGCTGAATACCAGTGATTTACATGGACAGACAGTCAATCTATGTGTCTTGCGTTTTAACCCTCCATAATCTAGTTACCGAGTAACTCAAAATCTTTTATTCCAATAAAAAATAAGCTATAGTTCATTCGCGTCACAGCGCTAACAAAGAAAATTTGGTTCAAATAATTATAGATTTGTTATTGAATTGTGTCTAAAATTAACATTTACTAGAATGTATCATAAAAATTGTATGTTCTTTTTAAATCAACTCTCCTAAGCAAAAAATTATGGTATATTGGGCTCTTAATATAGGTAACGAATGATTTAAAATTGATTCCAATAGATGGCGCGTTTTTATATTTCTGAGGCATGCCACTTGATTTTTATAATTTGTATTGTAACACATTTTGGTACAATGAAAATGTAAAAACTATCAAAAAAATACTATAAAACTAATCGTCACTGTATTTTAAGAAAAAAATTGTCACGAACTGGGCAAATTTTACTTGCACGTCGCGGCTAACACCATCTATAGCCGTGGAACGAAACCGAACGCGATCGAATTACTTTTGTTTTTTTTATCGTGATGGTTTTGCTCTTGACTCTAGTCTAGGTCAGTGGTGACAGAGACAAAGTCGACGATGGAGTGAGCTTACCCAGAAGAAGCCTGTTCACTCTAACTTTGAAGAGATTCGGGTTTTATGCGTTCGGAAACACAGACGCAGGCAGTGAGTTCCACTCTTTTGCTGTGCACATTATGAAGGATGTTTGGAAGCGCTTGGTGGAATAGCAACTAGGTGAGGATGGTAACTTGCAGTGCGTCTAGATGTCCGATGGTAAAAGGGGGCCGGTGGGATGAGGTCGTGGAGTTCATGAGCACACTCGCCAAAATACAGTCTGTAGAAGACCGACAAGCAGTTAACCTTACGGCGATGAGCTAAGCTGTGAAGCTTGGCATCCACCAGTTTGACGTCGCCAATTAGTCTCTTGGCTCTGCGTTCCACCGAGTCAAGCGCGACAAGTTGATATTTAGCTGAGCCATCCCAGAGGTGGCTGCAATACTCCATGCAGAATCGGACTTGCGCTTTGTAAAGAGTTAATAGCTGTCCAGGCATAAGTATCGCTTCACTCTTATAAAAATTATCATCTTAATCAGACGAAAAACGCTAGTTACGTCGGAACGGTTTCTTTGTATGGGATGTGCGTCATCACTATACTACTATAATACTAGCATCCTATGCTAGTATAATATTATCTGTGATTCGCGTTAAGAAAATAGTGCACTATATTCTTAACGCGAATGAACTACAGTTGCAAAAACACACAATATAAAATCGCATATAATTCGTTTAACTCGCAGAATTAAGATTTCTGTGGTTTAACCAAAGTGAAGTAAGACTTTAGATACGGACCAATTTTAACGTTTTGTTTACAGATAAGCTAAGATTAGATAGTCTCAGTTAAACTCTTTATCTTCCAACTAAGTTAAATATGTTTGTTCTGAGATATTCTTAACAGGGGTTTACATATTTATTTCATTTGGAAATTAAATATTGGCTCTCAACACTTTAATGAAGAACTTTGCAGTAGATAACATCACATGGCCACATGCTGGAGTGCCTTAACTGCTCATGCACTTGCTCCTTTGAAGACCTTATGAACGCCACTGAAACTGCTATTTACCTGGCCACCTACATGGTCTAAATAATAATTATATCGTTTATTTCTCCTCATAAAACAGACATTAAAAGTTACTTACGTATAAAATACAGGTATATATGTTCGTAGTCTAGAAAGTGTGAGGAGCAGGTTTCTGAGTTAGGCATAGGAATGCCTGTGATACAAATCACCAGGTCTCCAGAAAAAAAGCAATAGAATTTAGTGATTCCGGTTTATTTACCTTCAATTTTTTTTTTATTATCTATAGGCTTGCGCTTGACCACTATCTCACCTGATGGTAAGCGATGATGTGGTCGACGGTGAAGCACGCTTGCCTAGAAAAAAACCATTCACTCTTGACTTAAAGACCCCTAGATTGTAGCTATCGGGAAACACAGACTCCGGCAGGGAATTCCACTCCTTAGCTGTACGCATAATAAAAGTGTCCCCAAAACGTTTTGTGCGTATGGGTGGGATGTCCACCATGTACCGATGACGCATCGCCGTACGTCTGGTAGTCCGATGATGGAACGGGCTGGGCGGAATCAAGTCATGCAATTCCATCGCACACTCCCCGAAATGCAATCGATAAAAAACCGACAAACTGGCAACTCGGCGACGATGTTCAAGGCTCTGGAGCTTTGACTTGACCAGTGCCTCATTGCCGATGAGTCTCTTGGCCCGCTTTTCAATCGACTCTAGTGCATCTAGCTGGTATTTGGCAGATCCGTCCCAGAGATGAGAACAATTTAGTCCGGATTGTAAGACTGTTAGAAGAAATAAGGAAAAATGATTAACAAAATTTTTTAAACATTATCATGCAGAAAAAAACAAATGGAATAAAAAACGCTAACGCGAAAAAATATCGAAAAATTAAAAAAAAAATATCCCCAAACTGAATATTATTATATAATATTATATTTACCAACTATTTATTTATTTAACCATTAATGTACACACATAATAAAAATTCAAGGAAGAAGGATCATAATATAGGTACAAAGGTATGCTTATTTCAAGCGAAATCTCTTCCAGCATACCTGCAAGACACTAAGTTAGAGTCGGCTTCCAAGTTTAACTGGATGCTGCTGAATTCCAGTATTTTGCATGGAACGACTTCATATCAGACTCCACAAAAGAACCTTCTATTCGAAAAGAAACGAAGGTAGACTTCAAACCAAAGAGCTCTCTCACGTCAAAATAAGAACACATAATTTAAACGCGTACAACACCCGTATCCCGTATAAAGCCGAGTGCATACTGCAAATAGTCTTACATTTAAATTCCCAACCAAGAAATTTCTTTACACAAAACTTAATAAACATTTCGTGTTCATTTCATTTCGTCAGCAACTCCTAATGAGTCCTAGATTTAGCAATGCGCCACAGTAAATAATAAATAATAATAAAGCCATTTATTCCATAACCCTTAAATTTACATTTCAAATGTTGATAGTAAGTTTTATAGATTTGCTTAATATCTAGTGTTAGTTAAAGTTAAAAGTAATTAAATGTAATCTATTTACTATAGGATATGGACCCCATTTTGGGTATAGGCCTCCCCCAACCTTTTCCACCTTTCTCTATCCTTGCTCTGGTCGAACCAATCTCTCCCCACCGCCTGCACGATGTCGTCTGCCCATCGCTGCTTTGGTCTTCCGGATTTTCTCTTGCCTGATGGCCCTTTCCATTTGGTGGTCTCTATTGTCCACCTTCTATCTGTGCAGCGTGCGATGTGACCAGCCCATTGCCACTTTATTGTTAGTGCTTGTCTCAGTGCATCCATAATCTTTGTTTTCTGTCTTATCACCTCGCTTCGTACTTTATGTATTTTTCTAATCCGTAATATGCTTCTCTCCATTGCTTTTTGTGTATTCTCTATTTTTTGTTTGATATTTTTTGTGAATACCCAGGTTTGGCAGCCATATAGGAGGCATGGCAGAATACAGGTGTCCATCACAGTTTTTTTCATGAGTAGGCTATAGTTGCCTTTTAATATTTCTTTTAGCGACCAAAACTTTTTCCATGTTAACGTTATTCTTCTCGTTACTTCTTCTAGGTTACTGTTTGCATTGAATGAAACTTGTTTTCCCAAATATATATAATTGTCAACCTGTTCTATTGTGTGTCCGTTTACTTGTATTGGTCTTTTATAACTATTAGTCATTATTTTTGTCTTATTTATGTTCATATCAAGTCCTACTTTTTTACTTTCCTGATCGAGTGCCGTTACCATTTCCTCTAAGTCTTTAGGTGATTCAGCCAGTATCACAATGTCGTCTGCAAATCTTAGATGATTGAGGTGCTTTCCGTTTATCAGTATTCCTTTTTGTGCCCAATTTATTTTGTTAAAGATATCTTGAAGAACCGCTATAAAAAGTTTTGGTGACAGCGGGTCACCCTGTCTTACACCTCGTTCTATTTTGAAGGGTTCTCCACTAGTCTCAAGTTTCACTCTGCTTGTACTGTTTTCATACACGTTTTTTATTACGTTGATATATTTCTGGTCGATTTTTAACGAGTTAAGTGCCTTCCAGATGGAGCTGTGACTAATGCTGTCGAAGGCTTTGCTGTAATCTATGAACGCAACGTAGAGGGGTCTGTTAAATTCTCTGTATTTTTCTATTATTTGTTCGATTGTCTGTAGGTGATCGATAGTGCTGAAACCTGAACGGAAGCCCGCTTGCTCTATAGGTTGTGCGTTGTCAATTCCTTGAGTCATTCGTTTGAGTAATATTGAGGCAAAGAGTTTGTAAGTGCTTACTAGAAGACTGATTGGCCTGTAGTTTCCTATGTCTTGCGGATTGCCCTTTTTAAAAAGTAGAATGATGTCTGACGAGCACCATTTTTTGGGAACTGTCTCTGTCTTCAGGATCAGATTAAATAAAAATGCGCCACAGTGCAGTTGTTAAAGTAGGCCGCCGGCAGTAAAACAAATACGATAACAATTATATCTTTTATTGCGATAGTAATATTGTTATTAATAAAGAGATATCACGTGTATCTATAGCTAAAGTCATGTGATTCCCCAAGGGTTTATACTAGGACCGGTAAGGTTTGATATGAAAATATTTTTTATATATTAATATTGGGATGGCTGCATCTAGCCACATCTGTTGGGTGCCTAGAGTTGTGGGCCAAAATAACCACTATGTTCCTTGACCCATTCAAAAGGCAGACGTCGAAAAAGATGAACGGGATAAAACTACCAAACAATTGGCGTTTTGGTCCAAAGATAAGACCAGAAAATTTGGCAGTCGTGAACGAAGACCTAGACGTGGGTTACCTAAATAACGAAATGAAATGAGTCAAAAAATAATAGCTTATCCATACTGCTATCATCAATCAGTCTTCTAAACTTGATGATAATAACAATATCTTTATGAAAATTCATTGTTTACGAAGAATTGGGGACTCACGAGTAGAACATAATAAATAATGGGTATATCTCTACAACATACATAATCCTTATAACGTTCCCACTACTGGGACACAGGCCTGCTCTCTTGTGAGAGGAAATGGGCCGTAATCTACCACGCAGGCAAGTGCGGGTTGGTAAATGTATTTCGATATCTCGATACAACCAGAGAGTTCAAATCCAAATTCTTCAGCAAAATAGAACCAAAGCTGCAAAACCAAGCTAAACAGTTCTATAAGCGACATTATTCTCCTGAACCGTCTACCTACTAAATTGCCAACAGAAAATCGATGCGCCATTATTGGCCAGAGCATATCTACTAGCTATTAATCACTTCAACCTTGCATCTAATGGGGTTGGTTACGAGCAGTTTTGACATAAAATAATATATTGACAACTTGATTTGCCAGTGGATTTTCCCGCGTGAAAATATCTTATATCCTTAGGGGTACACTAGTCGACGGCACGAACTATTTTGTGCGCGGGGTTAAAATGCATTTTATATCAACCGACAACACGTGCGGAAGAGATAGATACTGCGATGAGCAGTAGGAAGCTAGTTCGCGTATGAATACACACTTTTGCAAATTTGTAGCGAAATGGATAATGATTTAGGACGAAACCGATCGCGAGAAATTTTATAAACAGACCTTTGGCAGTCTAGATATCATGAAAAAACGACTAAATTTATCTGTTCAAAATAAAATTATTTGCATTGTTGAACTACTAATCTATCCCTGTATGGAGGCCGTTTTGCAATTATCCGTCTTCTTATGGTATTTATTTGCGCCCAAAAATGCGTTAAAATTAGTGTCGAAATGTAGAACTTTCGACGCTCATAACTTTAAAATATTTTCTTTTTTTACTTTTTTGCTTCCATACAGGGCTAGATAATGATGAGACAAATTGATATCACTTTTTATTTTGAACGTACATCGTCAAACAGTGGAATAATCCCTAGACTACGTTTGTATGGAAGAATTTTCGACTAGTGTAACCTTAATACCCGTATATACTAAACTTTATATCTCGGGAATCTGGGGGGTGACCATAAGCTCTTAGAGCGGTATCAATTTAAGATCGAGTAAGTGACAGATGTATACAAGTCATATACATCTGTCCCTTATTCGATCTCAAATTGATACCGCTCTAAGAGCGGTATCAATTTGAGATTCGGTTTCATTTCGGTCATTCCCCTGTTCCACGCCTAAACTGCAGAACAAATTTTTATGAATTTTGGTACAGAGATTGATTGGATCTTGGAGAAGGCCATATAATACTTTCTATCTCGGGAAGGTACGTTCGCTTGGGGTACCTAATTAAACACTTTACACGAGGGCGAACCCGCGGACAAAACTAGTAAAATAATCTATTGCTAACTAGCTTCTGCCAACGGCTTCGCCCGCGTGATAGTCAGCAATTATTACAAGGGAACGTGCTCCCTGGAAAAAAGTATCTTGTCTTTTTCCAAGGTCTAATTCATCTCTACACCAAAAATTTATTAAATAAATAAAAAAAGATAATTTAAAATTCAAAAAACCCAACTGCTTAAAAAGCGAACTAAAAAGACGTAAACAAGAAGAAAATCATGCTGTGCAGTCGGAGGATTTTTAAATTATCTTTTTTATTTACAACTTCTTAGTTGTTTTTTTTTTAACTAGGTACATTTAAACATATAAGTGTTATATTTTTTTTATTTTGATACCACACACGATGGATTTGGCAGAATATTTTTTTTTTCCCTCAAAATGACGCCCAAAAACCGCCGTACACTTATACCTAACTGATATTAGGTGTTGAAGTATTGATATGCACTGGACTGGTTTTACCTCAACGCGATAAATAATTAGGAAGATAAGCTGGGTATACATGCACTATTACGTATGACTCAAACATGGCTGGCAAAATGTGTGTACTTTAGGTATAATCGCCGGCACGTAAGTTGGCAAGAGTCGTTAGATGCGCAGAAGTCGTTTTTAGGGTTCCGTACTCAAAGGGTAAATACGGGACCCTATTACTAAGACTTCACGATCCGTCTGTCTGTCTGTCCGTCTGTCACCAGGCTGCATCTCATGAGCCGTGATAGCTAGACAGTTGAAATTTTCACAGATGATGTATTTGTGTGTTGCCGCTATAACAACAAATACTAAAAACAGAATAAAATTAATATTTAAGGGGGTCTCCCATACAACAAACGTGATTTTTTTGGGATAATGGTGCGGAACCCTTCGTGCGCGAGTTAGACTCGCACTTGGCCAGTTTTTTAGGTATAGTAGTGAAGCGGGGCGTGGGGCACGTTTAGGATCGTTCCGGGCGCGCGATTGGTGGGTCAGTTGACACAAGGATCGACTGACCAATCGTGTCGCGTCCACGTTCCGTTCGCTCTTTATGGTGGTTGGTCAGTTCGCAGAATATGCGCGAACTTACCCCCACTACGCCAAAACCTTGCCAACTTACGTGCCGGGCACTATACAACTCTAACTAACCTATTTGAGTAAATAGGCGTAATGTTATGATAGTTAAACGTAGGTAGGTATTATAAGAAACAAAATTTATTTTTTGTAACTAGCCACCCGCCCCGGCTTCGCCCTTGGCAAATAATACACAAAAAAAATCCTCGTTTCTCACTCTTTCTAATGGTTAAAACCGCATGAAAATCCATGCAGTAGTTTTTGAGTTAATCGCGTGCAGACGCGGCGGAGGACTTTTTTACCCGGCAGCAAGGAAAGGGTTATTTTTGTCTCGGAAATGCAAGGTGCTACATGAGCGAAGACACTGGAAAAAGTTAGTAAGCAATAAAAATGCACGCATACCTATTCGTAGGAGGCTGAACGGATTTTTCACTTTCATTGTTTTAACACAACACTTTTATGCAATTTTCTTAGTTCACCGATCAAAGTACATTGAAAATAACACTTTCCATCAAGTTATATTCAACAAACATTATTATTGTACAAATATGAAATCAATTAAAACACACTTAAATCACAGTCCTAACAAACACATTCAAATTGTATTATTTGCAACTAAATTATAAAACTACGCAGTCTCTAGTGCTGTACCCGCATCGTACTGAAGTTTTATCTATAGAATAAAATCGGTATCAGTATTATTATCCAAGGATATCAATAAAACATAAGCTTTATCTGCTACTATCTGTTGGACGCATGAATTACTCATCTCTAATCTTGAGGAAACACTAATGATAGTACCAACTCTGTCAAAATTTAAAGCGGGAAAATATGTTTTGTTCTTTAGTTTTCCTGACGGTATTTTTGGGAAAGACCAGATAAAGAGATAACACGTACAGTACACACGGCGGATCTTTGTGTCTCTGAAGTTGGCTGCAAGACCCTGTGTAGTTGCTATTTTTACCCGACTGCCGAAGGAGGGTAATGTGTTTATCAGTCTATGTATGTATGTATGTTTGTTCCTATTTGGCGTTCTAGAGACCAAACGCGTTGGCCAATTTTGATGATTCTTACGTCAATCGATTAAAATTGGAAAATAATAAAATGGCAGATTTTGGGCGCCATTTTGTGACGGGTATCAAAATGAAGGGTTATAAGAAAGAGGTGATTTCAAATAAAATAAAAATATATAACACTTTATGTTTAAATGTATCTAATTCTAAAAAAGAAATAACTAAAAAGTTGTAAATAAAAATAGTAAAAAAAAAAAAAAAAAACCCGACTGCTAAAAAGCGAACTAAAAGATGTAAACAAGAAGAAAATCATGCTGTGCAGTCGGAGGATACGTTTGTTCAGCCAGCTCGTGAATATGTATCCTCCGACGGCACAGCATGATTTTCTTCTTGTTTAAGTCTTTTTACTTCGCTTTTTAAGCAGTCGGGTTTTTTTTGTGTCAATGTTGAAGTAGAAGATAGCATTGTATTACTGCCTCTTTCACTCGCTTACGTTTGTCGCATCGTCCTATCTCGCTTACTCTATGCAGTATACTCGATGACAACCTGTTTCTTGCGCAATGGTTCGCAGAGCCAACTTCAGAGACACAAAGATCCGCTGTGACTAATATAGTCGCTGTACGCCGCAGATTTTAGTACAAAAATTTGAGCGCACAAACAAGTGCACTCTGATCATTTACTCAGGCATATCAGAGCAGAAGGCAATCCAGCACTACACGGGAGAGGTCAGTATCAGAACCAACGGCTGTACGCGTTTACTTAGGAATTTCTAACTCCGGTCTGCTACTGATATTTTTTCAACGGGAAAACCAAAACACTTTGGCCGACCTGGAAATCGTCCTCAGGAAGCAACGCTCAGCTGTCGTGCTTGCGTCTAAGAGACCAACGGGACAGTCGCAGATCACTAAAGATTCATCAGCAACTGTCCTCACCACAGTCAGACCAGTTTTAGGACCTTCAGTGAAACGCTCTTGCAACTTCTTGTAAAGATTTAGGCTAGGTCAGGGCTTCGAGACTTAACAAACAAGTCTGTATCGTAACAAACCAATTAATATGTATTTATTCGTGAAATTAACATATAAATCAAATGCACGCAATGTACAGTATATGCGTCAATAGCCTTACAAGATGTGGACTGGTGATCAAGAGGTCATGACTAGAACTTTAATGCCAGTCTCGGTCTGTGAACCTATTGCGGTCATGTCATGTCAAGAATGGCACGCAAGTTGCCTCGACAGATTATGGAAGTGATTGACTGCTTAAGAGTGAATGAAACATCAAAAAGTTCATTGAAAGTATGAAGCAGCTGACGAGGTCTTGTCGACATCTTTTTATTTGCCTACTAGCTGTGCCCGCGGCTTCGCTCCCGTCATCTTTCTGCCAACCCTACCTTACTTACCTTCCTACCAATATTGTTTCTATAGTCATCAATCTTTCGCGGAAAATCTTAACACCGAGATTCAGAAAACGACTTCAAATGCACAACGCCATCTATCGAATATCTAGTTCAACTGTCCGAGTATCTTAATTGCGTGTGTTGTGATAATTTTACATCTTGAACACTTTAAATTCATCTAACTTTTGATAGAGAGAACCGATTGCGATGAAACAAAAACTAAGTAATTCTTCAAGTTACGCACAATGTTTATGTATAAAAGTTAGGTACATTGGTTTCGTACATATAACGTGATGCGTGCACAAATAAACAGACAAACACACAAAAATTCCAAAAATGCCGGAAATAGGTTCTGTTGGTTATCCTTTAACACCCTGACAATTTTTTTTTTATATTTTCGATTGTAACGTTGTTCCTTAAATTTCAACGTCTTAATTTAAAATCACGTAATTACCTACTTATTAAAACAATACGTCAAGTCATTGTAATATGGTTCCAGCCCGCACCAAACTTGACAGGCCTGTGTTTTGTCTCACTCGCTCACAATAACGGTAACCTGTTTGTCTCCCACCCCAACCGATCGAGTAGCAAGCGGCGCGCCCGCGCGATCGACGCAGATCACGATAGCTAGCAGTTGGGACACACGTACACGTACTAACAGGTACCTCATATTAGGACCTTAGTGCGTGTCGTCTATCGTGTAGTTCCACAACTCTCTAAGCCTTAAATACCGAGGCATATAAATTAATAACGTTCAAAGTTTTCTTTATAATCAGTGTTATCCCCGATTGGGTAAGTGTTGAACAAAATTCATTATCGCTGATTCATGATGGTGTGGCCAATGACTTGCAAATTTATGTTTCATCATCTTCTTTGTTCTTGTAGATTTTTTTTTGTTTCTTTTTCTTTGTAGCTTTTCTCATAAATGCTTACCATTTGTGTCATTATTTATCTGTTATTAAAGTGCTTCACACTTCCTTTTTTTATATATAATTTGTAAACTCCGATTCTGACTGTGACCGTAACCACATTCGCCTTAAGCGCAATAGTACTTCCACTTACGCTTACGCTTACGCTGCCGTGGTCACCGTCAGAGGAGGGTTACCAGTGAACCAATATTCACGTAGTGGACATCATTCCAGGGTTCAAAGTTCCGGGTTCATCACCCTAGGGGAACCGCTGTCGCGACATCCGACCAGCACACGTCCCACTGCACTACCACCATCTCAACCCGGCGGGTCCTTCATCCGCCAGGGTCAACTCCACGGCTTCAGCGTCGTCGTCAGCTACGCGTCAAGCCAGGATAGTACTTGTCGCGCCTACCTCCATAACAGACAAAAAAAAATTGTAACGGGCTTTATTACCTACGACCCAATAAATATTTATGAAGCGTGTGAGTTTCTTTCATTTAATATTATTTTTAAAGAACTCATGACGTAACACGATGTACAAAAATTACTTTTCTACAGATTTATTATATGTATGTATTGATTAGCCCGATATCAAAGAGAACTAGGATTACCTACATAGCCCGAAGAATTGCTCGCAAAACGGATATCGATGGGGCCGAATAGCTCTGGTGTGGCGACCGCGCACTGGGAGACGTTGCGTTCGAAGGCCTCCCACTAGGTGGACCGATGACCTGGTGAAGTTTGCGGGGATCCGCTGGACGAATCCGATAGATGCGAGACGAACGGGACAAGTCAATGTGGCGACACTTGGGGGGATGCCTATGTTCAGCAGTGGGTTTGCCGCTAAAATGATGATGATTAGCCGGATTTAGCCTGATGGAGAATAATAGATGATTTCTATGATGGAATGAACGTGTACAGAAGATGCCTGCTCACTTTTTCTCTGAATAATGATGGGTCTATATAGGTGTTATTGTGGTTAAAACAAAGATAAGATGCTAAGTGAGTGAGCATTGGCAAGAACAAATAGAGGCCTGTGACCAACAGTGGCTGAATTCGGGTTGTGAATGATGAAGCAGCAGTGATTCAAAGTGCGGTATCTAAGGCTAGACTACTAATGAGTCGAAGTGTTTTTAGAACAGGAGAAGCCATGTGCCTCTAGGAATTCCCATCAACAAAAGTAACGCTCTTGCGTCTCCCATTTCCCTTTAGGTGATCCCTTGAACTGCTTTCTTAGTGCCCACTTCTTTCGTTACATAAGAAACTAACTCTAATGTATTTATTTTTGTAGACTGCGGTTTCGGCTGTGCCTTTCCTGTCAGTGAACGAATGGATTTAAGATTTTTATTTAGTAAAAGATCTTGCAAAAGCCGAGAAGTTATACAAGTATTTCAAAGCAGTAATAAACGAAGTTTCATTTGAGTATTCTGAGGTAGCACCTTCCATTATAAGTCAAAGTTCACACTGCATTAGCATAATGCTCAAGTAACTTTGCATTCACTATTGGTATGGCTTACAAAGCGAATCATCCTACTCCACGTCCACCAGAGTAGTCAATTAGGAAATACCGGCCTCATCTAGTGTACTTTGACAAAAAAGATTGTCTGTTATTTATCCTAGCAAATTATAAACGCAAAAACTTGTGAGTATGGATGGAAGTTTGTTACCCTTTCCCTCAAAAAGTACTGAACAGTTTTTGATGAAAATTTACAGTTATATAGCTTAAGTATCAGATTAATAATAAACATTAATTTATAACGAAGATACTAGCTTCTGCCCGCGACTTCGCTAGCGTGAAATTGTTTTATTATCCCAAGGGAACATTATACCGAGATGAAAACTAGCCTATGTATTAGTCCAGGTTATAAACTAATCTGTGTGCAAAATTTCATCCAATTCCTTCCAGCCGTTTTTGCGTGATTGAAAAACAAACATACAAACCTTCAATTTTAATATTATTGTTCAATTTGGCTAAAATGGGGAAAGTAATGGGTACCAACAGGTGAGATAGTGGTAAAGCGCAAGCCTATCAATAGTACAATAAATAGTATTAATTCCACGCGGGCGACAGCTGGTTTTATCATACAATCCAAAAATACGATGAATATGAAAGGGTTACGCAGTGCAAGTATTATTGGGACAGTGACGCAAGCGCTGATAGATTATTTAATTCATTCTAAAGTAAACATAGAAATGATTTTCTTTCTCAGAACTATAGTTTTAAGACAATCGTATTCTTTATTTTTTCTTAAAAAAGATCTTGCCCCACACTAGAAATGTCTTCCTGTATCGTGGGTGCGTTTACAAACATAAACTTACATATACAACTTACAGTACAGACATGGTTCGGAATATTCTTTTACTGATTAAAAAAATATTCCGAACCATATCTGTACAGAACTTCCAGAGAGCGCCTACAATCAATCATCTTTACTCTTACAAATATTAGCATTTATATCTTTACCTACATACATAAAATCACAGAGAATTGGTAACGGCCCCGACTTACGTGTCGTAGGTCATTGGTCGAACCCAGGCAGGCGCTTTACTTTGTGTAAATTATTTCATCACCACTGCTCTCAATCGCTGAAGGAAAACATCGTGAGGAAACCGGCATGTCATAGAACCGGCTCATTCCCTCTCGCAGAGAGACCTGTGTCCCAGCTGTGGATCATTAAAAGACTGATGATAATGATAAAATCACACCTCTATTCTCGGAAGCGTTAGGTAATGTTGCAACAGTACACCAACAATGCACCATTTATGTTACCTATATAAATATCTTGGTTACACCTACCTATATATTCATGAGAGACTATTGAGATCATTTGCTTCATCGATTGCGTCAAAACTGTTCGCATGAGATGAGAATCGAATGTAGTTCGGAACTCCGCCCGAGGGGAGCGTGTAGGAAGCGGATGGACAAGGGAACTGAATTGTCGCTCGGTGAGGCTGGCAGTAGACACATATAGTACTCGTACGTTTCCGAAATAATATTGCGCTATTTATAAATCAGATCGTTCTATTTTGTCATCTGAACGATCATATACACGACGGAAAGATGTGACCATATTTGAAATACTGTTTCTGGCCATGTAAATGAACAAATTTTTCCAAGGAAGACATAGGGAATTCCCAAAAAATTTTTTTCTTACAAAGTTATCGTCCGCTGATCAAAAGTTGGTATGGGAGATACAATATCTTTTTTTGTTAGAAGCAGTTTTTCAAATATGTTTTAACCTCTCCTTGCCGATATACTTTGAGAAAAAATTGTTTGTCTGTAAAGTCGGTTTACGGACGATAGTTTAACGTGACAACGTCATAACAAAACATTGATGAAATGATTGCATACTTAACGATACAATTAACTTCATTGTAACGTTACAATGAGCGTAACGTTACATTGAGTCATCCTTTTTCGTGCGTGCAGCCGGCGTTCATCGATTTATTAGACGTTGACACGTCAAAAAAGAAAAATGAAAATTTGAAAAATTAAAATTTTATTTAGCCTGTCAGTGAGATTATCAAATAATATCGGACACGTATTCTTTGCTTTACTTGGATAAAGCGCATCAAAGTTTAGGAGTGGAGGCTTGTGACGTCACTATGTCAGTATCAATCAAGTGTACTAACGGCGTGCAGTCACACGATATTTCAACGCATTACATCGTCATCATATTAATATTGACCTATCAAAAGAAAAGAATACGTGTCCAATATCTATCTAATACCTTTAAACGAGCAATTCTTGTATATATGTAATCTGAATCACGGAAATGGCTCCAACGATATTCATTAAATTTAGGATACCGCCGCACAAATCGATCTAGCTAGGTTTAATTTTTAGAAAACGTTGTTTTCTCTCTGTTCACTCGAGCAGAGCCAGCCAGGTACTTAATTATTAATCTACCGGACGGACAAAAAATAATTTTTCAGTTAACATCCCTATTGAAACTCTGGAAGTATAGTGGCCGGCACGTAAGTTGGTAAGGTTCTGGCGTAGTGGGAGTAAGTTCGCGCGAACGGAACGGGAACGCGACAAGATTGGTCAGTCGATCCTTGTGTCAACTAAACAACCAATCGCGCGCTCGGAACGGACCTGAACGTTCCCCGCGCTAAAGATACCTAAAAAACGACTTCTGCGCATCTAACGACTCTTGTCAACTTACGCGCCGAGGATTACATCTACTCATCCGATTACGAGCATACTTTTACTGTTAGAAAGCTATACTGCCGCTGGCTATCATAATTATGCTAGATACTCTTATAAGACGATTAAAACGCACGGTACCTGTGGTATAGGCCCCAGGAGCAAAACCGCAAGACAATGTTAGTGACTGGGTTGCTGATCCATACATTCATGCTCGCATAACTCGCCAGAATGTATGCGTCAGCTGTTATTTTCGTTGAATTTTTAAAGTAATAGAACAAAATTTGATGATTATGATGTTAGTAATACAGCCCTGCAAGGTTGTTAGTGTTTTACCAATAAGCCTGTATAAGTGGCAAATTTCACCTTGCGGTCGAAATTAGTCCATGCTCGTCTCGAAGCAACTATTTAACACGAAAAGTGGTGATTGCGTTTAGCCTCAATAGCGTTATTCAAGACACATTTGGAACTGTTGATCAACGTTTTACCATTCCTATTATTGCCTTCCCTCATCTTACTAATAGTTTACCCATTGTGTTGTTCTACTAACTTAGTTCATTAAACATTTGATTCACGCGATGTGAGTCGTGCAATTATGTCATGTTAGTTACATCATCGTCTGCCGTCGTGTTTGCGCGCGAAACCTGTGCGTATAGCCGAAGATCCCACTGCCAGTCTGCAGGTATTATTGTTTTTGATTCAACTTAATTTTCATAAATTATACTTAGTAGTAGAATAGACTGCTGAGAGCTGAGATGATGCATACCACCATATACATCATATACCACGATATACGGGCGAAATTCTTAGTGTAGGAAAACGTTAAAAAAGTAACTTTTTGCGGCCAGATGCGCTCAGGAAACCCTGCAGTATAATCTATTCTACTATCAAGAATCTATACTAATCTATACTAATATTATAAAGCTGAAGAGTTTGTTTGTTTGAACGCGTTAATCTCAGGAACTACTGGTTGAAATTGAAAAAATATTATTGTGTTAGATAGTCCATTTATCGAGGAAGGTAATAGGTTATATAATATCACGCTACGACCATTTGGAGCGGAATGAAACATGTTGCAAAAACGGGAAAAAATATTCCATTTTGAGAACTTCCGTTGCGTGCGCTGCGTAAACGGTTTAAGTTACGCAACAAATAACAATCATGCATGTAGGGTAGATGGGTAGGTAGGTAGCCAGTTGACGGGAGCTAAGCCGCGTGGGACAGCTAGTCATTAATAAAAATCAAGTTTCATAAAAAAACAAAATAACTGCAGATTTTTGCAGTGAGATCTCATACTACGATGGCTGTGTTCTGGGTCAAATCTAAGGTGTGAATCAAGGTCGGGGCTATAAATACCAGAATTATGATCCTTTTGTTGTTCTTTTGGCGTGTCTGACCGCCTTTAAGGCTTTGGAGCAGCGAAATTGTGAGGCTTTATAAAATAAATTAGTTCGTAGTTCGTTTCATAGAAATATTCGCCAAGTTTGTCACTGGCAATCAAAAGATCGTAAATCTGTTCATTTAACTTTAGGAATTTGGCGTAGACGTATAATTTAGTTTGGAAATCAAACGACAAACAGGCCCACTTGCACGAAAAACTTAACTCAGTGTTAAACGTTAACAAGAGGTTAAATTGACAATATTATATCACAAACTGTCAATTTAACTTCGTGTTAGCAACTAACTCTGAATTAAAGTTTTAGCGCAATTAGGCATCAGTTTTATGACTCTGATACGAAACAGCATCTGCCGGGCGAGCAAGGCCTTCTGTGGTAGACTTGAATCACAATTTGGGAGCAAAAACCGTGATAAAATGCGTGTCTCAAGCCTATCACAGAAGCCGTGCTCGCCCGGCTAGTCAGTCTGCGAGAAAACAGAAATGTTTTTAGGGTTCCGTACCCAAATGGTAACAACGGGACCCTATTACTAAGACTCCGCGATCCGTCTGTCTGTCTGTAACCAGGCTGTATCTCATGAACCGTGATAGCTAGACAGTTGAAATTTTCACAGATGGAATTCCGCGGAGACTTAGTAATAGGTTCCCGTTTTTACCTTTTGGGAACGGAACCCTAAAAAACGCAAATCTCGCTGCGCAGTTCTTCTACCGAAGTAGTGAGATCGAATGTAAAACAAAGTCGGATAATTTATTCAGTAGGTGATACCATAATAATTAGGTTACACACACATTAACCGACTTGGAATTACTTTTACATAAGGGGTCGACATTATTGTGTTCTTCTGGTGTAAAACCAAGTCGGTAAATTTAGTCTTCTAGCTTTATGCACTTCGCTTCGAGAAAAGGATGGTACGGGTGTGCCTTTGTTTGCTCGACTTGTTGGGGGCACTGCCATGCCCTCGAGATTTTTATTATTTTCTTACAAAAACTCGTCTTAAAATTTCCAAAATACTTATCAGATTCTAAGCCTTCCTATGAAAAGAACAATCTCATCGAGTCTCTTTGCTGTGTCTGATAGCTTGTAACATAAAGAGCGACGAGTATTTGGGTCAAGGCTGTGTCACTTTTCGGGCGATACACTGTAGCTATTTACTGATGCGTTCCGTTCATCCACTGACCGTTTCTCGAGCATAACATGGAGTCCATCTTTGCTTTGAAAAAGGTTATGAAGACAGTGGCACTATAAACAAGCTATGACTAGATTTCGACAACATATTGTTTCTTTCTAAGTTTATCTTGGACATCGCTGCCCACGGTTCAGGAAAACATCGTGAGGAAGCCTTTTTTAGACTTCCGTACCCAAAGGGTAAAAACGGGACCCTATTACTAAGACTACGCGGTTTCACAGATGATGTATTTCTGTTGCCGCTATAACAACAAATACTAAAAACAGAATAAAATAAATATTTAAGTGGGGTACCTATACAACAAACGTGAATTTTAGGGTTCCGTACCCAAAGGGTAAAAACGGGACCTGTGTCCGACTTTTACCAACTAAAACCAACCCGTGTTCCTTCAGTTGCTTGTGTCAGAGTCGCGGTAACTCTCTTTCCAATTTATCCGCGACCCAGTCGTGAGGAAGCCTGGACTTATTGCCTTGAACAAGCGTGGTTCTTTGTATGAGAAGCTCTGAGGCTTCTGCCCAGCAGTGGGACAGAAACAGGCTGGTATTATAATTATTAATATGGAGACCGTCTTTGCTTAAAGAAAATATAGTGGCACTATACAAAGGCTATGAAGACAAAACTCTGACTACAAATTGTTTCTACCTTCGGGGTCTCGAGAAAACGGTCCCATTTCTTAGACACATATTAATAAATCAACGGATGAAGCCTTAGGGTAAGATAAAAGAAAATATATGTCCCTACATGGCTACTGAATTTAAAACATCCAACAACAATAAAATATCATGTATGGGTACATAGGTTACACTAAACGTTTTGGGAATACTTTTATTGTGCGCACTTAGCTAAGGATTGGAACCTAGGGGGTCTTTAAGTTCTAAGAAATAGGTTACTTCTAGGCAAGCGTGCTCCATCATCGGTTACCATCAGGTGAGATAGTGATCGAACGCGAGCCTATCAATAAAAAATCTTTTTTACAAGATAATACTACCGACTTCCAAATAAGAAAACTACAAAGTGAAAAATAACTTTATTTTTGGAAGTCGGTGTCTTTCGTAGGTACCATTTTTTGCGTTATGGACACCAACATCCAAAAATAAAGTTATTTTTCACTTTTTATTTTTCTTATTTGGAAGTCGGTAGTATTTTTTTGTAAAAAAGATTTTTTATTTTTCACTTTTTTGTTGTACCCACCTAATAAGCAAGTTGTTTTTTTTTTTTCTTGTTCTTCTTTCGTGTGAGGTGTGGCCATCTCTGGTGTCAGAATTAATTAAGCCGCCTCTAACAAAAAAGCATACAAGAAGTCGAACATAGAACCTCCTCCTTTTTCGAAAGTCGGTTAAAAATACAAATTCGGACCTGAAGTAAGTAGTGATATTACTTAGAGGCTGATTGCTAAGGCTTAGTTGTAGTAATAAAATAATCACTTACAGCAGCTTTTAGAATATGTCATCCAGCTTTTACAAAGAACACGAGGCAACACAAAACATAGGGATTTTCACAAGGTCGCACAGATGAGCGGAAAAAACGAATGAATGAAATAACGTACGTAGAGGAAAACCGCGAGGAAACTGCTATATTACAACAGTGAAGGTAAACATGTTGCATGTACCCAATGTTAGTGGTGAACGTGAATAATAGAATAGTCAGACTTCTAGAGCTAACGACGGTGACGTAGCAACACTCCTAACGAAAGTATATGACGAATTAGAATTGACGTAAAAATTACTATTGTAGATGTGAAACTGTAACAATGACTCTGTGGTTCACCAAATCGTTGAAGCTGCAAAATAATAAGATATGTATGAGAAGAATGAACAGATTGAGTACAGCTCAACAACCGTACAAAATCGCCGAAATTTACCAAAATGTCAGAGCTCAGAGCAAGACTGTCTCAAAAATATTATTAGTTGAAGAAAATATAAGATCACAGCACAATATCTTACGGACCGCATTGAAAATCACGTGTTAACAGCCTACCATCAGTATCTATTGGAACACCGTCACACATGGGCCATGAACATAACTTGATATAGTCAAGTAACAATAAGGCGCTTTGCAGATGGAGCAACTATTGCAGCAACAGGCAACTAGCTGTTTACATATATCTCAATGAAACTGCGCACACGTAGCGACTCGAGTTGCGAGTTCCGGTGATCGACAACAGATTTCAGTTGCTGCAATTGATGATTAAGTTAGTTTCTAATTGCCGCAACTAGCAACTGTCGAATTTGTATCGGTTGTGTTAAGTTAGTTGAGAATAAAAAGTAAAAATAAAATGAGAACAAGTGCTGCTTCTTCGATATACATCATCACACTGTAAGTAGCGTAGATTGAACAATGCAGCTATCAAAGTTGCTCACAGATTGCCATAAAATTGCGGCAACCGTAAACCGGGCTACGGCATACGGCATTACCGGTTGTCGCAACTGGCAACTTTTAAAACAAACTTTTAAAAAGTTGATAGTTGCCTCAACTAAAGTTGCTCCATCTGCAAAGCGCCTAAGAGAATCGGGCCTCATTGGAGCACCGTATTCGAAAGGCAAAAGATGAACATACAAACTCTTCCTTTCTGAAGTCGGTTAAAAAGCATAGAACGAATAATCGGCTCATGGTTTAAGAAGCTGATTGCAACATTCTAAAAATATATCTTTAAGAGATTAGTCTAGCGAGGTCTCCCTACAATTGGAATGTTAACTGAAAATTAGTTTTTTTGTCCGGCGACGTATTTTTTTTATTGACACGTAAACATAAAGTGAAGACGATAAAATGCGTTGAAATATCGTGTGACGTCACGCCGTTAGTACAAAAGGTGCTCAAACGGGAATACACCCTTTATACTGACATAGTGACATCACAAGCACACATTGACAAAGATAAAGCGCATCAAACTTCAAGAGTGGGGCTCCTGAACTTTGATGCGCTTTATCTTTGTAAATTTGTATTTATTTGATAAAGAAAGAAAAGAAAGAAAGAAAGAAAAATTGTTTATTTGCGCCAGGCACGACGCATACCATAAAAACAAAAAAAAATAACATAAATACAATCATTACAAAGTATGCGTCACAACTACGCAAAACGGTCATCGCTCAGCATAATGCTGGGACTCATGTGCGAGACAGAGCCACAGCGCTGGTTTTCAGCGATAGCCGGTGTCGACTGGGTGACTCTGAACCAATAAAACCTTAGTAGCAAGTGACGGAGCGAACAGTTTTATTTATGAATAAAAAATAAAATAAATGAGTAAACATAAATAGGCAAATGAGCGTTTAAAAGTTCAGATGTAGAACAAAGGGTTATACTTTTTGTTTAGTGTAGGTAGTAAAGCAAAAATAGGTATCCAATAATATTTGATAATCTCATTGACGCACTAAATAGAATTATCATTTATCTACGCAGAAAACACCCGTATTCGGATAACGGAGCTAGCCCTAAAATATCGGTAATCCTAAGTAATTGAGTTGTGGAGGTTAGATGGCATTCTCTCCGTACCTACAAAATTCAGTTACTCAGGGTAGTCGAAGTCAAAGCCTAACTTTTTTGGGTAAAAGGATAGGTAGTACGATTATTAAATTGCCTTAGCTACGATTAACGCTTTTTATCTGTATACATTTCTTTTAACAAACAGTTTTGCACGTTAAACAAAAAAAATAATAGCAGCCTTCCAAAATAACACTTCAAAGCGAAAAATAACTTTCTTTTAGGAAACGGTTTCTTTGGAACCTACTCTTTTTCGTTTTTAACATCGACTGCCGAAAAGAGAGCAATTTTTCGTTTTGTAGTCTTGTTTTCGGAAGGCCGTTATTTTTTTTTTTGTTATTTTCCTCTTTTTAGTTTGGTAACTCGTCAGATCTTGGTCAAATTTCAATTGTGAACCATTAAGAAACCACATGAGAAGCACCAGCATTCAAATAAAATCAAAATCAGTTTATAATTGGCGGTTTATAATTATAAAACACTAGCTGACCTCCGCGGCTTCGCTCCCGTCAACTGGCTACCTTACATGCCTTCCCTGCATACCCTGCCTGCCCTGCCTACCTACCTAATAATTTTTATCTATCATCAATAGTTTTCTCATCGCACGCCAAAGAATGCAGGCAACATTTTTGCTACCTTGGGTTACATTATTGTAATTTTCATAAGGATCTCTATTTTTTTTTAAATGTATTATAGCCTATGACACTCAAGAATAATGTAGCTTTCTACTGGTGAAAGAATTTTCAAAATCGGTTCAGTAGATCCAGAGATTACCCCCTACAACGTCACAAACTCACAAACTTTACCTCTTATAATATTATAAGTATAGATACAGTCGAAATGAGAACCTCCTCCTTTTTGACGTCGATCGAAAATAATCTAAAAGAAGATGAAAGGGGGAAGGATTGGAGGGAGGCCTTTGCCCAGGACTGGCACACAGGCTAGAAATAAAAGAAGACGAGGTCTATGTTCCCCCCTATCCTAGTGCTCTGAGAAGAAAAACCGAGACAAACTCTGATAGATAAGGACTGAGATGGTCTTTCACTGAAAGAGCCACACGGATTTTAGCGGACCTGTCATGTCAGTGCACGCATTTGTCAGTAAAAATCAGCAGCTTTTTCTCGCCGAATTTTCATTTTTTTTTTGTAGGCTCGCGTTTGACCACTATCTCGCCTGATGTTAAATGATGATGTGGTCGAAGATGAAGCACGCTTGCCTAGAAGCAACCTATTCACTCTTGACTTGAAGACCCCTAGGTTGTAGCTATCAGGAAATAAAGACGCCGGTAGGGAATTCCACTCCTTAGCTGTACGCACAATGAAAGTATTTTCAAAACGCTTTGTGCGTATGGGTGGTATATCCACCATGTACTGATGGCGCATTGCCGTACGTCTTGTAGTCCGATGATGGAAAGGGCTAGACGGAATCAAATTGTGCAGTTCCATCGCACACTTTCCGAAATGTAACCGATAGAAAACCGACAGGCTGGCAACTCGTCGTCGGTGTTCAAGGCTCTGGAGCTTTGAGTTGACCAGCGCATCGTTGCCGATAAGTCTCTTGGCCCGTCTGTCAATCGACTCAAGTGCATCCTAGTTGGTACCTGGCAGATCCGTCCCAGAGGTGAGAGCAGTACTCCATGCATGACCGAACTTGCGCTCTCTATTATTCTATTCTATCTTCTAAAACTTCAAGATTGCGTCAGCGGGAATGACAGCAGCATTCTTTTGTCCTCTAATAACAACTGAGATTAAACAAAATCGACATTCGTCCATTGTCACCCGGGACAGGTCATCCATAGCAATATCTGGAGCATCACTTTGATGAGTGCAGTCGATATTTTTCCCCGAATGTGTAGGCCCGTTGATATTACGAGTATTCCTAGAATACGTAGGCTGTCTATCTAAGTCCCACGTAATAAGAGGTGTGCCTTTATGCTATTAATCGGACACAAAAACCGGCATTGCAAAGGCATACGAGACGCATTGATCACCACGCTTGCTCAAGGCGAGTTGGTGTTTTCAAAATTATATTAGGTCTTTACCTATGAAATTGCTGTTTTTTCTATACTAATATTATAAAGAGGAAAGTTTTTTTTTGTTGTTTGTTTGTATCGAATAGGCTCCGAAACTACTGGACCGAATTGAAAAATTCTATCACCAATAGAAAGCTACATTGTTCCTGAATGATTGTATACACAATTTTTTTTAAAAGAGTAACCATGGAGTTTCTTGCCGGTTCTTCTCCATAGGAAACGACTAACCCGAACCGTGCACCTTTTGTCGACGTTTTATAAGTGCCCATGTAGGCCTATGTAAAATAAAATAAAATATTTTGATTTTGACATAGGCTATTTTTTAATCCAGAAATTGGGTCCTGTAGGGTGGTCCACGGGAGCGAAGCCGCGGGCAACAGCTAGTATGAAATATCAAGTTAACGTATTTTTTTTTATATTTTTTATTTTTATTAATCAAAGTAATCACCCATGCAATCGATGTATCTTTGCCAACGCTGTAGCAGTTTATTAATGAAGAAATCAGCTGGACGGGAGACAAAAAATTCTTCACAGGCATTTTGTACTGCCTCTCAGGTATTGAATTTTTTCCTATACGACCTCCACGACCCAGTAAATGTGTAACACGATACCCTTTGGCAAGACTGGTGTCAGATTTCCTGGCTTCTGCCTACACGTAATTATTGTCAAAGATCTTCACCCATCTTCAGTCCTCAGCAAGCGTTACTTAACTTTTATGATCGTACCATGCGGCTGAATTAATTAGCCACGAGCGTATTCGATTCGATAGTTATTAGTATTCATTCAGCCACCACTGATTGAAGCATCCAATTAATTACGATAGATCTAGGAACAACATAGTACTGTAAGTAGTAATAATAAGTTATTAGTTATCTAGAACTTCTCCTCAACTCCCAAGTGTGTCGTCGAGGTTTGAAAATAGTTAAGTATTAGCTCAGAATTTAGATAGATGATGTCTTACTGTTCTCTGACACGTTATCTTGAGTATACAGGCTATGAGCTTGGAGACTTAGGTACGAGTTACGGCCCCCCGGTGGGTGCTCGAATTTTCGAGATGGGGGGGCTCAGTAGCCGTGGCTTGATCACTTACGGTGAAGCGAAGAGAAACCCGAGGAGGGGCCGCTCATCAGGGCTTTTGCCGATAAATTTGACGACGTAGCGGCCAACAAGTAGGTTGCAGGTGCCGCTTGGACGACATCGCGACTGAGGCGGTCCGCGAGTTCGTGGTGGGAGAAGTCTACCGGTATTGCGGCGCGCCGCTGTCCCTACCTTCCGTTGCCTGGACGGGATATCCTCCGTCTGATGGCGGACGCGTTGGGGCCGCAAGGGAGAAGTGACGGTATAGCGTTGGTCGCTCTACCTATCCCCTGTGGCCGAAAAGATGTGGGTGGCAGGGCCATGGACCTGACCCGTCACAGGGAGGCCAAGGGTATCATACACGGGGTCGTCTGGCGCTCAGTTGCTTGTTTGGTCCTTGGGGTGCGCCGGTGATGGGAGGTACTCTCCAGAGCAGGGTCCGGTGACGGCCAGCCGCGACGGGTTCACGGATGAGTGCTAACGCGTGCCCGTGTTCCCGCCATAAGCGGCTCAGAACACCGTGGAGTTTTAGTGGGTTGCAGTTCCACATAACTGCGCTATATGTAAAAGTTTGACAGGCTTTCTGGCTAAAGGACAGTTTGACAAATATTCAACAACAAATTCTGAATTCAGAAATTGGGGTTATGTATTTTAAATTCATTTCGACGCAATTTTCGTAATCTAGAATTGCGGGTGTCTTTATAGGAGCACCGCTGCCTGACCCTTAGGGGAATCAATCGTGATGTTATGTTAGTTATTAAACTGAAAGATAATTTAAACACAAAATAAAACTTTATAAAATCATAGAATCGTGAGGAAACCGACATGTTCTAGAACCAAAAACGCGAATACATGGAACATCCACCAACCAGCGCTGGGCCCGCGTGATGGATTACGGCCCATTCCCTCTCACAGAGAGGAGGCTTGTGTCCCAGCAGTGGGAACATAGTCATAATCATGGTCTACTAAAACTGATTTGATTTATAAATGGCCTTTGACGAGCTTATTACTCTGACAGGAACATAACATGAGTGATATCTCTCGAAATAAAATAACGTTGAGTGGTTTATTAATGCAGGCTTACGATAACTAATCTTCCTGATAATACGTTGATTATCTAACTACATAAACTATGTATGTACTTAATTAAAAAACGTGGAAATGAATTGTAAATTGCAATATTGCGTCGCATACCTATACATATATCCAGACTAATATTATAAATGACAAAGTGTGTTTATCATTCTGTTACGTTTCCACGTCAAAACCTCTGAACGCTTAACACACATTTTGGGAATACTTTCAAAGTGCGTACAGCGAAGGAGTGGAATTCGTGTTTCCTGATAGCAGTGAATAGGTTTCTTCTAGACTAATATTATAAAGGCGAAAGTTTGTGAGTGAGTGTGTGTTTGTATGTTTATTACTTCTTCACGCTCAAACGGCTGGACGGATCTGGATGAAATTTTGCAGAGATAGATTATAGTCAGGAATAGCACATGGAATAGTTTTTATCCTGGGAATATGTTCCCACGAGATATTTTTCGACATTCACGCGGGCGAAGCCGCTGGCAGAGTCTAAAAAAAAAACATTTTTTTTTATTACAACAATATGTAACCGACTTCTAAATAAAAACACTACTAAGTGGAAAAATAACTTCTTTTTCGGAAGTCGGTGTTCCTGTTTTCTTTCTTCGTTTTTTGACACCGACGTCCGAAAAAGAAGTCATTCTTCAATTTGTAGTGTTTTTATTTGGAAGTGTGTTGTATTTTTTTGTAAAAGTTTTTTATTGTTCACTGTTAGTTGTGTTACCTAATAGCCAAATTCTTTAGTAAGGTATCTATAATGCCAGAATAGATTACCCGAATAACATGAAACTTGAACAGAACCGGTGAAATGAGAGTGTACCAAGGTGATCTGTACACATCTCTGAACCCCTTTAGAGGTGCAAACAGACATGCCACTCATTTAGAGAGATTTGTCGTCATTTATTGAAGAGTTCTGTTGTTTATCTCAAAAGTTCTACATCAGATCTTGACCAAATTAAAATGGGATCAATTTGGGAACATACTCTTTCAAACAAAAACATATTTTTTAGGGTTCCGTACCCAAAGGGTAAAAACGTGACCCTATTACTAAGACTCCGCGATCCGTCTGTCTGTCCGTCTGTCACCAGGCTGTATCTCATGAACCCTGATAGCTAGACAGCTGAAATTTTCACAGATGATGTATTTCTGTTGCCGCTATAACGACAAATACTAAAAACAGAATAAAATTAATATTTAAGTGGGGCTCCCATACAACTAACGTGATTGTTTTTCCGTTTTTTGCGATAATGGTACGGAACCCTTCGTGCGCGAGTCCGACTAGCACTTGTTTCTTTTTAAAATAGGTCCACAATTGACGGAGAAATCGGTGAACAAAGCAAAAAAAATACGAACATAGAACGTCCTCCATTTTGGAAAGACGGTTAAAAATAATAAAGACTAATAGAGAAATATGGAAGAAGACATGTCGCGCCAACTCTAAATAAACCGGGATAAGGTCTAGAGAATAATGATGATAAATCGTATAATATTCCTAAATTTTCTAAGTGCGTTAAGCCATTTTGTCTGACAGGCAATCAATATCTATACTAATATTATAAAGAGGTAAAATTTTTAAGTTTGTATGTAGGGGGTAATCTCAGGAACTACAGGTTGGAATTGAAAAAATATTTTTGTGTTAGATAGTCCATTTATCGAGGAAGGTTATAGGCTATATAACATCACGCTACGACCAATAGGAGCGGAGCATAAATGAAAAATGTTGCAAAAACGGGAAAGAATATTACTTTTTGAGGGCTTCCGTTGCGTGCGCTGCGTAAACGGTTTCAGTTATGCAATCATGTAGGTAGGGTAGGTGTAGCGTAGGTGTAGGGTATGTGTAGGGTAGGTAGGATAGGGTAGGTACGTAGCCAGTTGACGGGAGCGAAGCTGCGTCTTTTATAATAAGATCGTCATTAAGGTAAGTTTGATACCGATTATTTATTTATACCTTATTCCGTACTAAAATTAGACGCTTATTCATAAATTTTGTAAATGTCAAGGTTTAAAGTAGAAACAAATCTTATTGGAAAACTCAGCGGCTATATTCAGACTTGGAGGCACTTGTCCAGTCCAATCTCCTTGGAGGGTAGTAGCCTGGTAATTTGGAGGACTTGCTTGTTAAGCAGTAACACTGTTATCTGTTTCGAATACCATTGTGGCTCAGTGGTTTAATAAAACTGCTTTCTTAATTATTTTGGACATGACAGACGGTGAAGCAAAATATCGCGAGGGAACGTGTTGCTTATTATGTATCTGTATGAAGCTGCAGTCCCAAGGCCTGATTTATACCAGGCCAGATCGCGCCAGGCCAGGCTGACAGGCCGTGGAAACCGTCGCATCTGATGAAGGCCGCGATGGCCTGACGTCGCCCGTCCGATCCATCAGGACCGAGAGTCAGTAAGTTCAAAGGCGCGGCACGGCGAGACGCCAACACTCGGCACGGGCTGCGCCAGACGTGACAACGCCTGGTCTGTCGGTTAACACGGGCCGTGGGACCTAGCTTTTGAAGGAGCGTTTTTCTCTGCAGCGAATCATACAAATGCTAATTGCATACCTGTGCCTTAAGACTATATATTTTTTTTATTCGAAGCATTGCATTGAGCCAAAAGAAGCCACATATTTATAGACGTGACATCCACCAACCCGCAATGGGCCTGTGTGATAGATTACGGCCCAGTCTCTCACACAGAGAGGAGGCATGTGTCTCAACTTTGAAAACGTAATAGGCTTATAATGATTATGCTGTTAAATGAATAAATATTAATTTTCCCACTATAATTAACTTATCACCGACTTCCGGTTCCGACTACCGGCGAGGTATACCGAGACGTAACTCACCGGAACAACTCGGGATGGATGAAATGGCGGCACGTCACTGGTTGTGCGACCCACGAATGCCACTCAAGTTAAAGGGGAAAATTAAAAAATCTGTGATTAGACCTGTCATCCTGTATGGATCAGAATGTTGGGCTGTGAAAAAGATGGAAGAAAAGAAGAGAAATGGAAGTTGCATGTAGCAGAGATGAGAATGTTGAGATGAATGTGCGAAGTGACTAGAATGGATAAATTTTGAAATGAGTATAATAGAGGAAGTTTGAAAGTGGCGCCAGTGACAGAAAAGTTGAAAGGAAACCGTTTTTCCTGGTATGGTCATGTTATGAGGACATATGAAACGCATGTTACTTAAAGATTTATGAATATAAATGTGGATGGATGGAGAGGGAGGGGACGGCCAAAGAAAAGATGGATGGACTGTGTGAGGAGTGATATGAATTGAACTGACTCCCTTTGTCAGTGATGGCGAGACGGGGGACCGGACGGTATGGAAGAAGAAAACGTGTTGCGCCGACCACAAGTAATATGGGACAAGGGCAGGAAGATACTGATGATGATATAATTAACATATCAAATTGTTAAGTACAATAGCAAAATTACAGGCTAATTATGCATTACACAAAACACTCTCAGAATTCCAATCAGAAACAGATTGACATTACCGGATCCATGTACAGTAGCGATAACAAGTCATTATCAATTGATAACACGGCCTGCATCCAGTGCCTTATTCAATCACGTATGTTAAATTAGTGGAAAGATAACATGGCGATTTCGATCGATAATTAATTAAGAAAATTACCGTGTTTTGTTTTTACGTTTTTTGAACTCTGTTTAATGTTCGGAGGAGAAAATATTCGATAAATCTTGTGGCTTTACTATCCGCGTGTATATATTAGGTACTAGGAAGTACCTTCATCATATCAGCCGAAAGGCGTCCACTGCTGGACATAGGCCGCCCCCAAGCGTCGCCATATTGACCGGTCCCGTGCGTCCCGCAACCTTCACCAGGTCATCGGTCCACCTGGTGGGATGCCTTCCAACGCAACGTCTTCCGGTTCGCGGTCGCCACTCCAGAACTTTTCTGCCCCATCGGCCATCCGTTCTGCGAGCAATGTGCCCTGCCCACTGCCACTCAAGTTTGGCAATTCTTCGGGCTATGTCGGTAACTTTAGTTCTCCTGCGGATATCCTCATTTTTAACATGATCACGAAGGAAACTCCGAGCACAGCGCACTCCGTTGCCCTTTGGGTGACTTTAAGCTTTCTGATATCGCCCATTGTGAGCGACCACGTCTCGGTCCCATAGGTGATCACAGGCAACACACACTGGTCATAGACTTTTGTCTTGGGCACTGCGGTAAATTGGACAAGAAAATACCACGCCACTCAAGAACCTTTCTGCCCCATCGGCCATCCGTTCTGCGAGCAATGTGCCCTGCCCACTGCCACTTAAGTTTGGCAATTCTTCGGGCTATGTCGGTAACCCTTAATAACTTTAATTCCCTATTAAAACTGTATGTTTTCAAAATCATTCCTCAGTGCTCGCCTTCGTTTAAATAAAACTCCTGTACCCACACAATTTCATGCTTCTAGACCCAGCGGTTTAGGCTGTGCAGTGACTGTCAGGGAATGAATTTAAGATCTTTATGTACATTTGACCAAAGGAAGAGAGAGAAATGGACGAATTAACAAAAGTTACAAGATGGGTTGTTAGCTTTCATAATACAATTCCTTAAGGTTACACTAGTCGAAAATTCTTCCATACAAACGTAGTCTAGGGATTATTCCACTGTTTGACGATGTACGTTCAAAATAAAAAGTGATATCAATTTGTCTCATCATTATCTAGCCCTGTATGGAAGCAAAAAAGTAAAAAAAGAAAATATTTGAAAGTTATGAGCATCGAAAGTTCCACATTTCTACACTAATTTTAACGCATTTTTGGGCGCAAATAAATACGAAAAGAAGACGGAAAATTGCAAAACGGCCTCCATACAGGGATAGATTAGTAGTTAAACAATGCAAATAATTTTATTTTGAAGTCGTTTTTTCATGATATCCAGACTCCCAAAAGTCTTTTTCGCGAAAATTTAAAGACAAAATTTCGCGCGCTCGGTTTCGTCCTAATTCATTATCCATTTCGTTACAAATTTGCAAAAGTGTGTATTCGTACTCGAACTAGCTTCCTACATCACAGCATCAATCTCTTCCGCACGTGTTGTTGGTTGATATCAAATGCATTATAACCCCGCGCACAAAATAGTTCGTGCCGATGACTAGTGTAACCTTAAGGCTCTTGGATCAGAGAAATTACATTTCATAGATTTGTTCAACAACTAAATGCATGATTTTTTGTAGGATGGATCATAACAAATTATTTAATTTGAATTTGATTCCGGAAACATACCCATCTCTATTAAAAACAACAATAATAGTTGGCTGAAATTACTTCAGCCATGTTACAACTATTCGTAAAATCTCAACATAAATACAAGCTGTAAAAGGTTACTAAATCGTTCGTAAACAAAATAATGATTCATTTCCCGCAATTATTTGCGCACAGCTAACCAATAACTTTCGGTTTGGGAGCACGTAATATTTTAGCAACACTATCTTTAAAATAAGTACGATTTAATACGCAGCGGTTACAAGTGATTGTCCAAATATTTCAAGGACGACTATTTCAAACGTTTGAACATTTTTTTCTGGTCACGCATGTGTACGGTTTATTGAAATAAGTATCTTATTATTTAATGTGTCAGAGTGTCTTTTGGAATTTGTTATTTATAACTTAGCATCTGTTTTCGTGGTCGCCTTTTGTGGGGATTGCGCATTGAAACCAATCAATCTAATTGGTGAAAATCCTGTCAAACAGATCGTGCGCATTGTTATATACAGTTTCTGTGTCTTTGCATGAAAAGTACGACCAAGTGTGTTCTGTGAACCCAAGTAATATTAGAAACTGTCTAGACCACGAAAGAGGGAAAACGCTAGGAAACTCATCGATCCAGTGACCTGACTGACCTCAGTTATCCATAATTACCTCGGTAATCTTTTAGCGTGGTAGGTACACGCGGAAGACTTCTCTATAAAAGTTCCTCTACGTGAAAATAGAAGTTATCTTGTAGTTAAGACGCTTCAGTGTAGAAAATACACTTCTGATTCGTGTGGAAATTGTCACTACATCTTTGGAAGGTAGAGGGTTATTATGGCCAAAATATAGGAACTTGCAAATTTACCACTTCTAGGCGACGCGGCGACGTATTGGTAATTGCATTTAGATTCCAGCTAGATTCTGCCTTGCAGTTAAACAAATTGATCGTTTCATCGCCACTTACTACGTCCGCAGGATGGCATGAGATGAGCACTGCAATGACGGCCATTTTTAAGATGGATCACACAACAATTTCCCGTTGGGAACTAACTGGTAAGTCAGAAAACTAAGGTGCCAGCTATGGTGACCAGGTAGGCAGTCACTCCAAGTAAAATATTGGTGTTAAGCTGCTTCCAGTAAGACTGGAAGCCGAACCAACATAGTTGGAAAAAGGCTCCCCTGATGATGATGACCAAAGAGCAACTTGTATGTTGCCAGTTTTATAACAATAGATAGAATTAAATAATAATTATAAAGACGTAGAAAAAAACTAGTTCTTAATAAGGCGCGTGGTTGTAGAAACCGGTTACTATGCATTCATGATATCATGTTCACAACGCAGATACGATACTGATATTTTAGAGTGGTTTGTAGTATTTTTGAATGATATCATCATTCGCAGCATCTGGATTTTAGGACAGAACATTTAGCAGGAACAAGCGGTCTTTAGAGTGCTGCCCAAACTGCTTCCCGACTCGATGCAGCGAGGGGATTGGAAGAAATGGAAGACGGTAAGACTTTGCAAAGTGTTGAGTAATGACGGAATCATTGTAGATTTTTGCGTTGCAAATGCCCTTCCTTTTTGAATCATAAAAATGAAATCAGGCTGTTAATTCAAATACAGACTAAAGCCAGTTTAGCCGGTTTTCTTTTTATTGTTTGATGACTAACGAAATGTAAATTCAATGTCTTTGAAAGGCCCGATATTGGACTATTGAACACGGGCTTATACAGTATATTGAACTGCCAAGTTCGTCTCGCACAACAAGATGGACAGATGATCTGATGAAGGTTGCGGGCATCCGCGGGATGAGAGAACGAACGGACCGTCTGATGTAGTAGCTCTTGGGAAGGCCGATGATTAGCCGTGGACATCTTTCGGCTAAACTATCTTACTTTAAACCTTACTAAACTGTATTTATGAGTAAGTTTTGAATGAGCATTATTTTACTCTCGTATCGTACCGCTTGTAAGCCAAGTTAACGGCTCATACCGAGGAGAAAAGATTATCCATTCAGCAAGGTTGGTACCGCGCTGAAAGCCGGCAAGCCAGTTCAACTTAATTAAAAAATAACTAGTCGCCTGAGAGCCATAAATTTCTAAAACAAATAGGCACTTATGTACTCTAGACTTATGTATTATCTTCTAGATAAGAAAACCTAAAGGATACAGGTAGCTAACAGGTTTATTCAAATTGATTCTATTGTGTAGTTTATTTAAAGTGTTGGTAAACACTTTTATACTTTTATTCATGTTGAGATTGAGCAATAGTGTAGTCAGGTGCTGGACATTGTTGGGAATAATAGTGGCCTAAGTGGTTTACACAATGGTTTGTAATGGAACATGTTACTAACATAGGTTCGGAATATAAATGTGGATGGAAATATGTATGGATTGTGTGAGGAATGATATGAGAGAAAAAGGAGTTGCGATAGCGTGACGGTTGTCGGGATGGAATAGAAGAAGTAAACATATGCACCGACCCCGAGTGACATCGGAATAAAGCAGGAAGACGGGAGTAAGAGATAGCGATGTACCGATTGATAGGACTAAATGGAAGAAGAAAACGTGCTGTCCCGATGGTGTTCTGTGCTTTACATTATCTATTTTACATATTTTTTCAATTTATAAGTTAAGGCGCAGATAACCTAAGTAGCTGATTTTAAAATCAGAATCACGTCTAAAGCTAAACGGCAAGTAGTCATTTTATGGAGAAAAAAAAAGATGATGATGCTAATTTAATATGAAAGGTTTTTCTGGGAATACCAGTGTGCTTAGTGCGAGTTTTTTAACGTACTCACTCGTGATAACGTAAACGATCTCTTATGTCAAAATGTATACAAAAAAAGAGGTTTTGCCTTGTCGTCACCAGACGGCGCTTACCCAGTTTCAATACAAATTGGCGTTAACGTTAACGCGATTGAACGTGAGTAAAAACTTGCACTAAGGCCTCTGCTACCATGTTGTAGATGGTGATAAGTGTGACATTATTATTGCATAGCCATTTTTAGGGTTCCGTACCCAAAGGGTAAAAACGAGAACCGATGGAACGGGACGGGACTGTCCGTCTGTCTGTTTGTCACCAGGCTGTATCTCATGAACTGTGATAGCTAGACAGTTGAAATTTTCACAGATGATGCATTTCTGTTCTCGCACGTTTAAGTGTGGCTCCCATAAAACAAACTTGTTTTTTTGCCGTATTTTGCGATACTGAAATGGGAACCCTTTGTGCGCGAGTCCGACTCGCACTTGGCCGGTTTTTTTACATTAACGTACTATGTACTATCAAATTAATTACTAAATATGGTTTTTAAGCAAATATTTCCTTATTTCTGTTGTTTTTATTAAGAGCAACACTCTATTAACAAAACTGGTTCAAATTCAACTTTCCTTATCACCATCGCCACCATATCTAAAGCTGAAGCTTATTTACAAATAAAAAGTCATAAATAATTAACCTAATTTACATGTACGGAATGAATCTACGTAATTCATTAACTGTATAATTAGTAGTAAATTATGTGTCCGCATAAATTAAATGAAGCCTTTTGTTTAGAGGTTATTTACAAGTGATCTAAAGCAACTTATGGTTGGCGATTTAAAGTATGAATATTTAAAATACTCTTCAATATAGTATAGAGTGAATGACAGATGCAAGGTTAAAAAAGTACTTGTTATTCAAATTGATGTCTTTGACTTTGATATTACTAGAGGCTATTTAAATATAAAATATTTTTTGACAGCGTTAAATGCATATGTAATTTCGGTTATCGACCGCATCCCGTGTTGATAACATCACATCTTAGGGAGCCAATCTGGGGTATTGCCAGAACCTAAGCATAAATTCATCACTGTCATCTTCCTGCCCTTGTCCCATGTTACTTGTGAAAGAAAACACATTTTCTTCTTTCAGTCTACATTATCTTCCTCCAACAAGATGTTTTCTACTCAATAATTTTACCTTTGTTTACTACTTATTGTAAAGATCAGTAAGAAGGCTGATATGACATCATCATGCATGAATGAATTTTAGCAGTCATCATTCAAAATAGACAGAATTACACTTGACTCACACTTAGGAAACAAACAAGGCTGCACAGATTGTTTACATGTAGATTCAAAAACCGGCCAAGTGCGAGTCGGACTCGCGCACGAAGGGTTCCGTACCATTATCACAAAAAACTGCAAAAAAATCACGTTTGTTGTATGGCAGCCCCACTTAAATATTTATTTTCTTCTGTTTTTAGTATTTGTTTTTATAGCGGCAACAGAAATACATGATCTGTGAAAAGAACTTTCAACGAAATTTCAACTGTCTAGCTATCACGGTTCATGAGGTACAGCCTGGTGACAGACGGACGGACAGACAGACAGACAGACGGATCGTGGAGTCTTAGTAATAGGGTCCCGTTTTTACCCTTTGGGTATGGAACCCTAAAAAGTACTGTTCTGGACTTACTTGTTTGCACAATTAGAGTGCAAATTAATCGTCACTTTCTGCTTTTAGTACAAACCAATACAACTAATTATGGTAGTCCGACAACCTTCTATGGTGGTTGGGATGCACTGGATGCAGAATACAGATAACAGTTTTGAGATGCAACGTAAAGAAAGCTTATATCCGACAATGGATTGCAATAGACAGACTTAATTTATTAATAGTAATAAAGTGTAGTAAAAAGTGCATTAACTTAACTAGCTTCTGCCAGTGGCTTTGTCCAGGTGAATGTCGAAAATGATGACAATGGAACACATGCCTGGGATAAAATGTATCCTTTGTGCTATTCCAAACTATAATCTATCTCCATGCCAAATTCCATCCAGATCCATTAAGTAGTTAATTTTAATAAATTACAATTAACTGAGCAAAATTAAATGATTTTAGGGTTCCGTACCCAAAGATTAAAAACTGGATCCTATAACTAAGACTCTGCGGTCCGTCTGTCTGTCTGTCATGAACCGTGATAGATAGACAGTTGAAATTTTCACAGATGATGTATTTCTGTTGCTGCTATAACAACAAATACTAAAAACAGAATAAAATATACATTTAAGTGGGGTTCCCATACAACAAACGTGATTTTTAGCAGATTTTTGCAATAATGGTACGGAATCCTTTGCGCGCGAGGCAGACTCGCACTTGGCCGGTTTTTTACAAGATAATCAATAAGCAAACCATTTTATTTAATACCTAGCGTCCAAGGTTCAATACTTTGCTATAGGTTTGTATGACCTTCAATTAAACCTGAGATTAAGAAGCATATGTATTTCCTCATTACATCGGTTTTAAAACTACGATGACTGGAATTTAAAGTGGTTTCACTGTGAATTACAATACTACATTACGTTTTTATTACCGTCAGAACATTTAACAAGTATAATAGGCGCCTTTTTATATCAAAAATTATTTTGCTTTAGTTCCTGATTTTTAACAACATCATTTATGCAAAAATAAACTCTTAAAACTGAAATAAAAAATTGATTATTGAGTACATTTTTGTTCACATAACTTTGACTCATTCCAGGAAGATTGGCCTAGAAGACCGGAGATAAAGTTGGCTGGAAAATAAGGAAGCCATAGCCTAGCAGAGCGACAACAAAGGCTAGTTAAAAAAAGTTGTAGAAAACTACAGGAAATAACAGCCTTTTTTTCTGTCCAAGAACAAAATTATTAAAGTAAATGGTAAATTAATTGTATGACATTATCAGATTGGATTACATGATATAGAAATATTTTATTAAACTCTTCAGTGAAATTGGGTACAGACATATTCTAAAACACATTTTTTGCTACATTCTTTGATCTTGTACAGTATTTTTGGCTATGGCGACAGAGAATCTGTGACTTTTAGAATGCAGAATATCTAAGACTTGCTTACTATGTATTCATAATTAAATATTTATTTGTAAGCCACTTTGATGTTACTGCAAAAAAATACTTCCAATGATATAATTTATACTCCTGGCAATGATCCAACCATATGTCTTAATAGATTTTTGTTTTGATTTATTAGAAGCTTATTCTGTTCAACCAGAAAAACTTGTACTTGTCTAATAATAAATTAGAATGGACATTGACTCTATAAACACACTACAGACCAAATCAATGACCCGAAGTACTTGTCCATTCTATGAATAAACTCTCGCCAGTTACATTACTATATCAAAAATGTTCTCAATGCCAAGTCTATCCGCGACAGCAAAATAATACGGCTTCCCAACTTATTGCTTACTCCTTGCTAATTAGAATTACAAAGCACGCTAACCTTCGACGATACCAGCAAACAGGGTTTTATCTCAATTACACTCATAACAAACACTAATGCCGCCAAAAATGCCTGAAAAAAGGGGTGTCTTCCGCGACAAATTACAATCTATTTAAAAAATATATCACCAGCGCATACGTAAAACTTGGCACAGTCAGCCCGCACCAAACGTGTTTAATAACATAAATAAGCAATATACTTACGTAATACACTTTAAATAACAGTCAGAACACAAACATCACAGAGGTAATTGATTTTGGATATCGCCGATCAGGATTTTTTTTCACACAATATATTCGCAAATTTATATTATCACAAAGAATTTTTATTTACAATAATTAATGGTGATCACTTCTTACACTTACAATTTACAGTTCATTTTATTAATAATTGATATAATTTAGAAAGAAACTCGTTAGTATGAAACACCATTTTGGAAGATTGAAGAAAAGATCGTCAAGGATTTTTCCCCTTCTTTCATGTCAACTGCTTGCGTCATTGCGGCAATTTGACGTTTATTCTCCTAGTGTTGCCAGAAATTATTTTTGAATTCCCTCTAGCGCTATATACATACATTATCGTCATTGCTTATTTTGCATCTTATTGATTATCCCAACGTTTTTTTTTTTTGTTATTAGTTATAAATAGTAGACATTTTTGACGACAACATCATGTTCTTTGAATATCCATTGCTTATCTTATTATAGCTTAGCAAAAATTATAAATACACAATTACATTTTTTTTATTTATTTATTTAATTTGGTCGTCGTCAAATGAGTAAAAATGAGTTTGAAGTCAATTTTATGTGGGTTAATTTTTGCATAGGTGGGTTAATAACTTTGGTATTTCCTTTAATTTTTCTCTTCACTTCTTCGATTAAGGGACAATTATTACGACAGCAACACTGTTTTACACCGTATTATTGACGTTGCGTTCCGTTCGTAAATTGTTATTATCATGACAAAGTTGCGTTCACAAATTAAACAGCAATAATATTTTAAGATCATGTAATTTTATATTTTGCAACTAATAAGTAGTTACTGCTAATATTCCATACTTAGTGACTACATTGTAATTTACTACTGCAATCATGAAATAGCTCTAAACTTCAGTTTTTAACTCTGTCGGTAAAACGGCCTACATGTTTATTTCGAAAGAAAAATAAAGCGATTTCAAATTTATACAAGAAGATAAACAGCATCATCACTGTTGTAATTTATCTCAGAAATCATGACTTTACCTTGTGGGCAATATGTGACACGAAGTTGGGAGATAACTTCAGTTGAAGATAGGATCAGTGGGATGGTAAGACTTCATCAGCAGTCCTTTATAAGATTTCGTGACTATTTTCGACTCAAGTAACGATGACCTTATAGATAATTTTGTTGTCTTAACTATTGTGTCATCCTTAGTTAATATTAAGGAAGGTAGGGCCGCCAAGGCCTGGGAAGGGCATAAATTAGGCACCATTATATTTTGTCATTAGATTTAAAGTGCTATGACGGCATTTTGACGAAAGGGTGGGGTTGTAATCATTTTTATAATTGGTATTTTTATGCTCTCAGAGTCATAAAATATATAGGTACCTAGGGAATTACTTATCCACATAATCATTAAAGACTTATCACCTAGTCAAATGCTAGACATAGGCGTCTCTCAAGTACTACTGTACTGCCGTTGGCAATCGGTTTTAGGACAAAATGGGGGCTACCGCGCTTGACTTTTCTGCGCTGATATAGACTGAAGTCCTCAATATCTTAATAGGTTTTAGGCTACTAGCGCGAGTTTATTTACATTTTTTTAATTGTTGTGAAAATTTTCCAAATATTCCAGATGAATATAGCTAGGTCAATCTGCCTAGCCTTTTCCCAACTATATTGGGGTCGGCTTCCAGTCTAACCGGATTCAGCTGAGTACCAGTGTTTTACATGGAGCGACTGCCTATCTGACCTCCACAACCCAGTAACTGGGTAACACGATACCCGATACACGATAAGATTAATATAGCTAGGTACGGTATTTAAATAAATCTGTATGTAATTATAGTTTTGGAAAAATGCCCTAAATCGTATTTATTTCATTATTTGACTATCAAACTACTTGTTTTTGAAAACATAAACGGACGGACTAAAAAGGCAGATTCATGCATAAAATTTATTTCTTATTGGTTTCCAAAGCTCGATTGTTATAGGTTTTTTTTTTAATAAAATCAAAATAGAAGACGGCCCCGACCGTGGCAATTTTCGTCATGGTAGTAATTTTTTTTGTTTTTGGAATTTGAAATTCAAAATGTCGCTGACCAAAATTTCGGTCATTTTCATCATGGCTGTCAGTTCCATGGTTTTTGGGGTCGCTAAATGCTTATATGGGGTCAAAATGAATATCAAAGATGGTGCTGACCGAAATTTCTGAAATTTTCATTATGTGTGTCATTTAGCGGTATTTAATTTTGGCCCCATACTCACATTTAGTGACCCCAAAAACCATGAAAATGACACCTATGACGTAAATATCAGAAATTTCGGTCGGCGCCATCTTGGATTTTTATTTTGACTAATATTCGCAATCACCGACCCCATAAAACAAAAAAAAAAATCTGAACCCATAAAAACAAAGAAGATTTCGGTCTAATAACTCAAAAAACAAGCCGAATTCAGAAACACCTTGTTTCTTTGAAGTCTGCTAAAAAACATTCCTAACCTACTGATTTTGTTACACTGTGGTCTCATAATAAACCGTCGATAAATTAGCCAACCAGCAAAAACTATGCTTACAACAATCTCAAGACTACAATTTTCTCGCTCTTACATCACTCCTATATAATCGTTTAAGCCTGGATTTGGGCACCATTTATAAGCATATTTACTGTAATATCGTTCTAATATCAGTCTAATTGAATGCTGTTTATACTTACAGTAATCTAGCCAAAATTAATTTAAGCCGACTTAGACTAATATTGCTTTTACGTAAGTATGTTATAAGCCTGCATAGGCTTATATTGGTCTAACGTTAGCATCTTTTGAGCCAAAACAAGCTCATTTTGATTTTACGTCAGATCAAACTTACTTATAAAGTTCGTGGAGTGCTGCGATACTTATAGTTTCAAAGTTTTACAACGGAAGAAAAATAACAATTTGCAATTAAAGTTGCTGTGAAGTTAATTGTTATACTAATGTGCCGTAATTTTAATGCGTATATTTAAGTTTTACGGTAATTATTCGCATTGGAAAATATTATTTACTGTTAAATAGACCCCATTTTACGCTTCAAACTTCATACGCCTTATTAAATATGATATTTCCTTTCCTGTTCTCGTTTAATTATTTTTTCGTTAATTTGTATTGATAGTGTCGCCATTAGTAAAGCTACATTTTATAAGCGCACTATAAGACTATTATAAGATTGTTTACTCTAATTTTAGCATTTGGAATACTAAAGGTAACTCCATATTGAAATAAATCAGGGTTCCTCGCAATTTAACATAAAACTTTAAATCGCCAGGGAGAAAAAATACCTGTATCTGAACACTTAATACCATTATGCTTAGTAAATTACTTTTTAAAACAAAGTACAATGTTTGTGATGTAAAATGGTTATTTATATGGACATAGACCGTTATTTGGTCAAGAAAGACTTGTGTATGCTAAAGCATTTAGCATAGCCTTGGAAAGAAAACACACTTCTTGATGAGTGAAAAATGTCACGGATGTAGCCACTACAACAAGGTCGTGAAGAATAAACCTAATTCCCTTGATTCATCTTCATTGAAATCATTTAAGGTCCAGACTTTTCGTTCGTTAAATTATCTTGTACGGAAGCAAAACCTGTAGAACCCTCACTGATATTTTTCTTAACACTATCGTGTCCTGGCAGCGGTATATTTGTTTTTCTTTTTAACATGTCGTTGTACTTCTTAAAATAATTCCCCCTGTAGCCACCAGTTTTCGTAAGTTTTTCCAGTTTTTGTAATCCATTATTACCATTAAAATTTAAAATAAAACATGGCCATTAAAATCTTACTCTTAAAATTTGTATTCCCAAAATCGATCTAAGATCAAACGCTCTTAGATCTATTGGTCTTTTCTTATGTATTGTAAATATGTTAATCCAAAATCACTCTTATATCATTCTTATCCAATACTTGATCGGATTGTTGATCTTATAATAGTTTCAAATAAGATCAGAAATGTACGTACTTACAGTGCTCTTATGTAATCCTGATTAGTCTGACATTCTAACAATAGCATTTAGCAAGTCTATTTATAAAATCAAACGAGCTTAGAAAACATGCATATAAGGGCAAGTTTTCTCAAATGCAGTTAGTCTTAGTAAATGCTTTTGTAGGAGTAAGAGGCTTAGATTAGCATTTTAATATACTCTTATATACGTATATGAGATTTGGTTATGAGACTAAATGTGCTTAAGTCCATACCGGCTTGTCTAAAAGTAATATAGGATCGATGGAATGTGCCAAGACAATTCTAAGAGCGCCTTAAGCCTACAACTCTTATAAAGTGCGGGTTCTGAGGAGCGCGAAAAGTGACATAGGTCCTGCCTCGTCAAGGCCTCGTGGGCGACTGCAAAGATTACGATTATATACTGGGTGACTGAAGAGCCGTACGGCGGCGGCGCCCGCTGTGTTATATATTATTTTATTATTAAAACAATTAATCTATTTTATAAATTCTACTCTGAGAATAAAATTCTACAGATTGTTAACTTTTTTTAGATATGTGTTTTAGGTAGTGAATCATTCATAATCTTCCAGAAACATAAGACAATGATCAAAAAAACATCGTTTTAGGCTCCGTTTCAGATATTTTTTGATCGAGCGAAGTTTTCGATATCATGTTTTGAATCTTAGAAATTAAAAGTAGGTACATTTAGTAAACTACAATATATATATTTTTGCATTTAAACAATCACTATTTGTTTGTTTATTATTGAATCAAAGTAATGTAAAAGTCAGGGTACCTGCCCGAAGCTCGTTCTTACTCTCTTGTTAGGATGATCAAGGATGAAGTTTTTATGGATAGAGAAAATATTAAAATAGTTTTTTACAAAAGCATTTATTTATTCAATACGGTACTTAATCCATAATCAGCTATACAACATTAATTTACTTGGTACATAAGTAATTAATAGATTTTATTAACATTATTTGAACACATTTACAAAACAGTTTTAATTATAATAAATATTTATCTTACAACCATAAAATATTATCCACCACTATGTTAAATATTCCCGTGCACCACCCCACAGGACCCGTTTTCGGGTTAACAAAACTTTTTTACCAAAAAATACAACCGACTTCCAAAAAAACACTACAAAGTGAAAAATTGCTTTAATTTCGGCAGTCGGTGTTCATGTTTTCGTTTCTTCGTTTTTTGACACCGCCTGACGAAATTGAAGTTATTTTTCACTTTGTAGTGTTTTTTTGGAAGTCTGTTGTATTTTTTTTGTAAAAAAGTTTTTTATTTTTCACTTTTTATTGGTAGGTACATAATGGACAAGTTCTATAGTAAGGTACCTATAATGCCCACAGTGATGCCAGAATAGATTACCCGAATAACATGTAACTTGAACATAACCGGTGGTATGAGAGCTTATCAGGGTGACCTGTGCACATCTGCGTACCCGTTTAGAGCCGTTTATTGGCGTGATGGTTTGTTATGAATTGGTGAAAACAATAAACAGACATGCGATAACAGCAAACCCAAGAGATTTGCCGTCATTTATTGAAGAGATCTGTTGTATATCTCCTAAGTTCTTCATCAGATATTTACCAAATTTAAATGGGACCAATTCTGAATAAACTTCTTTCGAACAAAACAAGAATTTTGCAAATCCGTGTATATATGACGGAGATATGCCCGAACTTACATAAAAAAAAGAAAGATCTGAATTGAGATCCTCCTTTTTGGGAAGTCGGTTAAAAAATAGCCTATGTCTCTCAGGAATAATGTAGCTTTTTATTGGTGAAAGAATTTTTTAAATCGGTCCAGTAGTTTCGGCGCCTATTCGGTACAAACAAACAAAAAAATCTTTCCTCTTCATAATATTATATTAAGTATAGATGTATAGATTAGTATAGATTATTGTGTAGTGAGATCTTAATTCCCTTGTGTGTATTTAGTTGGTTTGCCTTAATAAATAAATTAAATATGCGACGACTACGCAGAGTTGTAGACTACGCTTCGTGTGCTACGCCCTAAGGGCCAATGCCATTTCCATACCTATCGTAATGGCGTAGCCGCATAAACCTGCTCGGGCGTAGCCGTGTTGGCCCATAGGGCGTAGAACAAATGTAGCGTAGTCTTGTAGAGAGATGAAGTGTAAGTTATTTTGGTAACAAGTATAGTAGTCATTTATGTATCTTTGTTTCTCGGAAGTTGGCTGCAGGACCCTGTGCAGTTGCTATTTTTGTGTCAATGTTGATGTAGAAGATACTCGTAGCATTGTATAACTGCCTCTTTCCCTCGCTTACGTTTGTCGCATCGTCCTAACTCCCTTACTCTATGCAGTATACTCGATGACAAACTGTTTCTTGCGCAATGGTTCGCAGAGCCAACTTCAGAGACACAGAGATCCGCTGTGACTACTGTACCTCATCTGAAGGGTTGGGAGAAGGTGCACCTATCTATCGTACACCCAAATGTCGCCAGTTATGTAGGAAACGAGCCTAAAAAACCGGCCAATTGCGAGTCGGACTCGCGCACGAAGGATTAAAAAAAGAAAGAAAGAAAAATTGTTTATTCTGCACAAACTAACCGTACCATTATCGCAATAAACGCCAAAAAATACGTTTGTTGTATGGGTGCCCCACTTAAATATTTATTTTATACTGTTTTTAGTATTTGTTGTTATAGCGTCAACAGACATACATCATCTGTGAGAATTTCCACTGTCTAGCTACGGTTCATGAGAAACATTCTAGTGACAGACAGACAGACGGACAGTGGAGTCTCAGTCCCGTTTTTACCCTGTGGGTACGGAACCCTAAAACCAGAGCCTATAGAGTCCAGTTGAAGAATTTTACTCGTATTTAATAATTACTCGTAAATAATAATCTAATTTAATTTATTTTTAATGAATCAAATTTTAATTGTGTTTTACCTGTTAAATATCATCACAATCATCAGCCTTTTAATGTTCACAGGCCTCCTTTCTGTAAGAGGGAATAGATCTTTATCCACCACGCAGACCCAATGCGGATTGGTGGATGTCACATGTCTTCGAATTTTTGGTTTTGGGACATGCCGGTTAACTCACGCTGTTTTCCATCACCAATTTAGAGCAGTGGTGCTGAAATAAGTGCCTGCCTGGGTTCGGACCTACGACACGTAAGTCGGGGCCGTTACCGCTGGGCAAACACTCCTGTTAATTGTATGTGAGTTTAATTAATGTGTCTGCGTGTACTGCTATTATTGTTATTATGAGTCTATGTTACTTGAAATAATAGTAGTTTATGCAATGGTCATATAATAGGGGTTATTAAAACACGAGCGTGGGTTTATCACATGAGGTGAAGCCGAATGTGTTAATATTAACACGCGAGTGTTTTAATACTTAATTATATGCCGTTGCATACACTATTTTATCTTCACTCATACAGTTGAAATAAAATAAAAGTCGAAACGAAAAAAATATGCGGTATGGCGGGAAATTTAGATTCTCATTGCACCAAGACAGCGCAGCACACGCATCCATAGACAGTGACATAAAAAGTAAAATTGCGCTATAAAAATTAAAAAGTTATTTTATGATGCAGTTGTTTGAAAATCGAAGGAAAATGTTGCACTGTAATGGTTTTTTTTTTAATTTTACCTATCCACGAATCATCCACGAATATAAAGTACGTTTTGTTTATGCAATATTTTTTGAATTCATCATTAGAACATTACGAATTGAATAGTACCTAATGGTTATCTGGAGATCAGAAATCAGGGTAACAAGACTCGAGTATCTGTCTAAGGTATGTGTTACCAAATCCACACATGAGAAGGTGAAGGCAATCTACAAAATATTTCACAATGGTGGTCTATTTTAGTAGCCAAGTATCCACAGCTAGTGCCCATGTTGTGTTTAATGTTTTGTAATGTAATATAGTTGTACAGTACAACCATTTTCTTAATGTCCTTCGGCAAACTTCGTGTTTCGTCAGTCGTCGGTTTTCTATCGGTTGCCCTTTGCACTTGGTGCAGACCGGCAGCCATTGCATAATGAATTCGGTAAGAGCAAAAGGCAAAGAGCATGCGAGATGAATGACGCGATGTGGATTTCCGTCTGTGTGATTGGTCGATTTGGTCAATTGGATAGCGGTCAAACTCTTCGCGTTGCCGTATTTACTTACGCAATACGGCTGCGGACGCTCTCAATCAACTTGGAAGTAAATAGAGTTGTTAATACTCTTTTAACATAATGTAATTTATTTTATAAATCGGAGGAAAGCTGCTAAAGCTGCAAGTTTTACAGCTCTATTTAAAGAGCTGTAAATATTGCAGCTTAGCATATTCACATGGAAATCAAAACAAAACAAAAATAAAGTACTTACTTCTGAATTCAAATTATTTTACACGATAAATCTAATAATTGACGGATATGGTTTACCATTCGTTTGTATTCGGAAATGTGATGCTTGCCGAGGGATATTAAGAAAATAGTTGTACTGTAACTTACGTGTGTCACAAAGTTGTATCTAATTCAACATGTGGCATCTGTCATGTTATCTGAGCGCATTAGATTGAATAGCACACACCAAACGTGTTTTATTTAGATCAGCCGTTTAGTTGTATGCGGTTGTTTGAAATACAACATGATTATTTTGTAGCTGCTTCTTTAGGTACAGTATTCTTTTGAGTTGATTTTTATAGATTATTTATTTTACTATCAAAGTAACTTTGATAGCAAAATGAATAATCTTTTACCACAGAACTTTTTTGGAGAACTCGTTCATTAATAAAATTAAAACGATTAAGTGAAAATGGCATTAAACGAGGCACAATTAATTATTCTTATTAGACTATATCCAAAAATATATATGACCGCTAAAATGAGCATAACATGAATATTACCAGAAAAACAACGTTTGGAAGAAATTGCCGAGCAATAGGGAGTTTAGGGTAAATAAATTTTGTATATTTCTGTGTACAGGTATTTATTTTTTATCAACTCATTCAACAAGTAACAAGTAAGCACAAATAGCGTTCCATCTTGCTCAGAAGTTGCCGATCGACTCAAAAATCATGTAACACTACGTTTAGATCGACTGACGAGCATAATTTGCTGCGTAGTGTCGCGCCAGTGCAGTTTAGTATATTTAGTAGCGACGCATCGAATCGCTCCGCTGACGCGTAGTTACGTCTAGTGCGGTCTTACCTTTAGACTCAACAATGTGTTGATCCTTCCCTACTTTTCTTCGTCTAATCTAATTGTTAAAAAAATCCGCTAGAGAAGGGACACCACTTGAGTCGTAGGTACACAACACTTTGGCGGCTTAGACAGTTAGTTCCACTCCCATCGTCCACTCCCCATTTTTTACAGCGATTACTGTTCTCATAACACACAAATCCTTAAGATAACAGAGAGAGAGAATAAAAGAAAATGCAGCTTTACAATGCAGTAAAATGCAATTTTGTACAATTCTGTATTACGTATAGATCTCCGTGTCATCCCCACTGTTTACATCAGTCAGCCTCTTCCAATAAACATTCTCTTCTTTCAACCCCTTCGCCCCTAAATAGAAAGGATACTCCATAGTCGTAGCCAGATAGAATACACCCCTTTTCGTCTTATCTATACCTAACCCCATAACTATACTCTCCATAGGAGTATTAATATAGCATTCCGAATCTCTAGCTTGCTGAATATCCTTGCACTTCATTCCCAAAAACTTCCTAGGATTTTTCAAAGCCGACACCCATAGCGGTAAGACCCTAAAATGACTGCAAGTTGTCGTGCATGGATATATGCTGATGTCCGAAGGTTGGTACTCCCCTCCATTCACGTAGATATCCACATGTCCCATAGGAGTAGCCATGCCATAGCCATCAATATTTGTATGAATAACTTGGACGAAATCTGCATCAGAAGCGTCAAGTCTGTCTTTAGGTCCTAAGTTCCGGAAGCAAGGTCCTGATGGTTCTAGAGCAGCGATTGTGGAGATATTTCGGCCTGTCATGCTGTGGAAGTACTTGGCTATGAAGCTGGCTGTGTGGCAGCCTAGGCTGAAACCAAGGAGTTCTAATTTGGAAGGGTCTAGGCCATATTGTGTGAGCTGGACCAGGATTTCTGCGACGTGCTTGCCTACAGGACGCATGAGGCGGGTTGCCCTGAAATAAAAAAGAAGAAATTATGGCTTGGGTTCAAACACGAACTACATATGTTGGTTACGGAAAAAATGCGGATACGGGAACGATTACAGTTTAAAGGCTCATCACACAGACAGGCGTGACGCAACTATGCGACATTAAATTATAGAAAATTCTAGAATTTTGTAATTCTAGGATTGACACTATTTGGTTGCATAAAAAGATACTTATTAGTTTATTTCAGGATGATACCTACTCGTAATTTATCACATTTTAACCCCCGATAGAAAAAGAGTTGGGTTACAAGTTTGACGTGTGTACCTTTGTGTTTGTGTATTTGTATATCAGTCTGTGGCATCATAGCTCTTAAACGGATGAACCGATTTTGATTCAGTTTCTTTTTTTTGAAAGGTGACATTATCGGGAGAGTTCTCCCGAGAGCTATGTTTGGTGAAAATCGGCTAAGTCGTTTAAAATATATTGGCGTATTACTGTTTGAATCGGGGTATTTGCGCAAGATATCGTGTCGGGGGTTTTTAAATTTTACTTGTTCTTCTTTAGTGTTTTTAAGAAGCAAACGAATTGATTACGCTAATAGATTTGCTAACAAATATGTTACAGGGAGCCAGTTGTCTCACAAACGGTATAACAGAAAGTTTAAGTACAGCAAGAAATAATGACAAAATGGTGCATTTCAGATCTATCATCGATGCAGTACTTACAAATGATAGTGTACAGTAGCAAATCTCTGGTTGTCTACTATGATGACGTTGTACCCTCGGTCCTCGTACTCGTTGGCGAACATCGCTGAAATCGGCAGGTTCGGGCTGTCCAGGTAACCGATGGCTACTAGAAGCGTCCTCCTGGAAAGAGTAAACGATTTTCGATGTCAAAATTCTAATAACCCTATGATTTTTTTAGCGACTGTTTGTTTAAAAGGTAAGGTTTTTTTTAAATTTTATTGGGTTTCCTAACATCTTAGTTGATTTATCAAGCGAGTTGCTGCTCTTGCTAGCACTCAATCTCTGTTTTAACTGCAGCAAACAGCGATTAAGCCAAAAGCCGTCTCCCATCCGTCTCCTATGACTCGTCATGTACACTTTGCGGTGGCTCAGCTAATTTGAATTCATAAATTCTTCTCCATTCAAATATTAACCTTTTAAAATTAATCCTAGGATCTTTAGCTATATTCCTAGCGTTCCAGTAGGAGTACTTTTGTCTGCTTCGTCCGTTGCCTTGCACCACAAACAACAGGTATTTTAGCTGGCTTTTGGGGATCACTGCTGGTTTTGTGGAGCCCGGGCCTGGAAACAAAAGAAGGGTTTTTATGTTATTGTGTGCGAAGAACGCAGGTGTATCACTTAATCTCTTGAAAGAGGAAATAGCGCCCTTTCTGTGCTGATGCTGACTTCCGGGGTTGTTTTAGTGAGGTGAGGTGAGTGGGTATCTCACGCTCCATGATCGTTTGCGCCTTTCAAAGGTTTCCTTCCGAAAAAAAGGAGGACCACCTGACCTGATGGTAAATAAAACTCCCATCTATAGACATCTGCAATACCAAAGTTATCGCAGGTTTGTTGTTGTCTTAGAGACAAAGCTGGAATATTTCCAGTTAATACATCTGTGTCAAAACACAGAAACGGTGCTTAGCGGTGGATATGTATCTAGTTAGGGTGGTACTTCTCCAGACGAGCTCCTTTTTCCATCATTTCAGCCCCATCAGGTTCTCGCATCTAGTGGACGCCCGCTGCTCACCTCAAAGAGCCCAATCTACTACTACTACTAATAATATCACTTGAGAAAATGCCTTACATCACAGTGATTGCAGGAAACAGCGCCATTTTTTCTTTTATTAAAGAAGATTGCCTGTCATTAAAATGTAGTGCGTTACCGCACTGTAGTGGGTTACTACATAAGATCTGTGGCTTAGAACAGAATGGTGTACAAACATTTATATTATCTAAGTGCGTCAACACAACACGTTGGTGAGTGTCAGATTAAAGTTAGCAGATCAAAATTGATAGAAGGGTGGCTGGTTGCAGCTGATGAGAGTTGCCGAAAATCGATGCCAATGGCGTGGCATTAGGGAGGGGTCCAGCCGGGGAAGCACGGCCTTTGTGATAGGCTTCAGTCACGCATTTTTTCACTAAACTAAACTAAACTGTGTGACTCAAGCCTGTCACGGTTGGCCGTGCTTGCCCGGTAGCTGTGGACACGATACGTGCCAAAGGATAAAAGGAACTTTTAATCTGCACTGTGCATGTAGGAAGATTTAACATTTTTGTCTTGAATTGGCTCAATCTCCAAGGTTTAATCATTCATTATATTTTTAGCAGTAACAATGATGCCTATTAAAATTAAAGTTTGTTTTTCCTGGGCTGACCTAAGCTCAATTTTAATTTAATTTTTAAGGTCCTCTATTCATGTTATTTATTAACGTTCTGGGCCTTGTGGAGTTGCAAAAGTATATCGTTGGTCTCATCATAAGTTTTTAACCGACTTCCCAAAAAGCGGAAGGTTATCAATTCGACTGTATTTTGTTTTTTTTTATGTCTGTTATCTCTGAGCTTTTTACTAGGTGAACCGATTTCAATGATTCTTTTTTATTTGAAAGCTGGTGCTTGTCATGTGGGTGCCATTTAAATTTCAATAGATATCTTCAATAAACGACGAAAAAAAACAAACGACTTCCAAATAAAAACACTACAAAGCGAAAAATAACTTCAATTTCGGCAGTCGGTGTCAAAAACGAAGAAACGATGACAAGAACACCGACTTCCGAAATTGAAGTAATTTTTCATTTTGTAGTTTTTTTAGTAGTTTAACTGAGGTTTAAAAATAGCTGTTTGACATATTTTCTATACAAAATCTGTCAAACGGCCATTTTTATTCCTCAGTTAAAAGTTATTGAAAAATCGGCCCTTAAGTTACAAAGACCGAAATTATTATTTGCAAAGGAACCTTTTATCACGAGTTAGTACCCAGATGACACGGAGGTAAACTTCTAAAATACTTTATTAAGTATTTAAATGTTATGATCAGATAACGCAAACTGGAGCAGACGTAAAGGGCTTTTCTCTCTCGCTTTGTAGTGTTTTTATTTGGCAGTCGGTTGTATTTTTTTGTAAAAAAATTTTTTTTTAGATCTCTTTTACTTCCTCTTCATTATGCAGCAAAACTTCCTAGTTTACGTGTGCACTCTAAGAACTTACTGGCACAATCGTGAGCAAAGTGGTAGGTGGCGGAAGAATTACCTAAGCAGTGACATTAACCATCGGCGTGGTTGCAACATCGACAGAAGACTTAGATTGTGGAGTAATCTAGATATAGCTGCAATTTTGAGATTGAATTGGTAATGCTAATGTTGTTTCCAGGGTCAGTTATGATTGCCTGGTTGATTTAGTCGTAGCAATCGCACGTGTCTATTGTCATTGTGTATTTTTCAGGTTCAGTAATTATTGCCTCTTTAATTAAGTGATCGCAAGCGCTACTGCTGAGCAATGAGTTCCTCGGTTTGATTCCCGGGTTATCATGAGAATTAAACAAAGCTGGAACAATGTGGGTACACTATAGGATCTCTGCCCAACCATTCGAGCAATACAGCCGTGATTATATGTTATTTTTTAGGGCCATTTATCCATTTAAGTTCGTTCTTAGTTTAATACATAGTGTGTTATTATTGCCCAGTTGGTCTAGCGCTACATCAGAGCTGGAGGTTCGATGCCCAAGTCGGGGGCAGTTTTATTGGGTCATTTCATTTACAGTTAAGGTTGCCCTAGTCGACGGTACGAACTATTTTGTGCCCGGTCATCCGACAACACGTGCGAAAGAGATAGATGCTGTGATGAGCAGTAAGAAGCTAGTTCGCGCACACTTTTGTAATTTTTTGCGAAATGGTTGATGATTTAGGACGAAAACTAGCGCGCGATATTTTATAAACAGACCTTTGGGAGTATGGATATCATGAAGAAACTACTAAATGTATCTGTTCAAAATATAATTATTTGCATTGTTGAACTACTAATCTATCCCGTATATTGACTGTTTTGCAATTTTCCTTCTTCTTATGGTATTTATTTGCGCCCAAAGATGCGTTAAAATTAGTGTTGAAATATGGAACTTTCGACGCTCATAACTTTCAAATATATATATATTTTTTTGGTTTCCTTACAGGGCTAGATAATGATGAGACAAATTGATATTTTCTTTTATTTTAAACGTACACCGTCAAACAGTGGAGTTATCGCCAGACTATGTTTGTATGGAAGAATGATCGACTAGGGCAACCTTAAGCAGCAAAAGTGCAGGCACACTCTACCAAAACAGCAGCGGTAATTTTTTTTTGGGCAGTGACATTTCGACTTCTCACGTTTAGTAGGTATAATTTATACTTTAATTTCTATACAAGATATTTAATCAGTTGTGGATAATTTAACTTCTTCTACAAAAACTGGAGTTCTGGGAGAGCAAGACTGCACTTTTGACCCTTGACTAGACCATTTGCTCATTTGTCGCCATACGAACTATTTAACCCACTTTGGAAGCCATACATTTTCTATTTAATAGTAACACTGTAGCTGGAATTAAGGTTACACTAGAAACGGCACGAATTATTTTGTGCGCGGGGTTAAAATGCATTTTATATCAAGCGACAACACGTGCGGTCTTCCGCACGTGTTGTCGCTTCACAGCATCAATCTCTTGATTGATGCTGTGATGAGCAGTAGGAAGCTAGTTCGCGTACGAATACACACTTTTGCAAATTTGTAGCGAAATGGATAATGATTTAGGACGACACCGAGCGCGCGAAATTTTATAAACAGACCTTTGGGAGTCTGGATATCATGAAAAAACGACTAAACTTATCTGTTCATAATGTAATTATTTGCATTGTTGAACATACAGGGATAGATTAGTAATCTATTCCTGTATGGAGGCCGTTTTGCGATTTTCCTTCTTCTTATGGTATTTACTCAAAAATGCATGTAATGTGGTCATTATTTTGACAACCTTGTTTGAGCAAAGTCGACCTTGCCGTTCTGTTTCAAGGAGCGGCCGGCAAAGTTTTGCTGGCCGCTCTAACAGGCCGGCAATGTCTTGCCGGCCGCTATTTTGACGTTTCAACGTTTTAAAAAATCAAATCCAAAAAGATTTTATTTAAAACACAGCTGTTTGTATCTATAGAGATAGGTACAAATAGTAGATTATTGCATCGAGCACAAAGTAATTTATTATTGCACCGAGTGCCTGATTTAACAGGCACGAGGGCAATATAAATTACTTAAGGCGAGGTGCATAATCTGCTTTTCTTTCAACTATTACCTATAGGAATAGTAGATAAATCACTTTTTTAAATTTCTTTCATTTTGAAATCAGAGTTAGCAGCAATCATTTTTTAAATTTGGAACAAGTAGGATAGAAATGAATAATACGTACGTAAAAAAAAAGTATTGATATCGGCTGGCTGAATAGAGCTAATCCATTGAGATTGGCAACTTTTGGTGCGATTAAAAAAAAACAGTGCAATAATGAAATTTCATACATTTTTATTGCTCTAGAGCATTAAAGACTCGCTTTGTACTGAGTTTTTAGTGTGATTGTGATGCAATTAAAGCATAGTTGGAAGAAAAAGATTTTATTCCATGTTAGGCTGTATATTTCCAACTACCATTGCTAAAAAAAAAACAATGAAGTAACAACTTTTTTGCTAAAAATGAGCTCTCAAAGCGAAAATTCTTCCGATTCAATGTGTTTAACACCGCCAGACATTAAAGATGAAGCTAAATTCGTGGTTGAAAATTTGATACCGCGAAACTCAAAGGAAAAATATAAGCTTGCATATGAAAAATTTGTGCAGTGGAAAATCAGTAGGAAATCTAAATCTTTATCCGAAAATGTTTTTCTTGCGTATTTCAATGATCTTTTCAAAAAAATTAAGCCTTCGTCTCTCTGGAATACCTATTTAATGTTAAAGTGCATGGTTCTGATAAAGCACAATTTGAACATTAAAAATTACCACAATTTAACGAGTATGCTAAAACTACAGTCAGACGGATATAAATGTAAAAAATCAAAAGTGTTGACATCACAAAATGTAGAAAAGTTTATAAATGAAGCCCCCGACTCTGAGTACTTAGCGGTGAAAGTAAGTATTTATATCTAAAAACCCAAATTTGTACTGTACCTACACGTTCTCATATTTAATAGGCTAGTATTTAAACGAGCGAAAAAAAAAACAAATTAAAAGTGTAAAAAATACTGAATATGGCTTACTGAAATACTAAGTGGGCGACAAACAGTGGGCGAATACAAATGTTTAAAACAGCGACTTGAAAATATAAGTTTGTCGACAGGGATCCTTTTTCTGTCTGCAGGGTCTAAAGTAACCTAACATGAAGGAGATGACGGGAGCTAAGTTCGCTCGCTTTGCTCGCTCACTTCAGCTCTCGTCATCCCCTTCGAACCTAACCTAGCCGTGTCGGGGTGCGCTAAGTTCCCACACGAATAAACCCGAACTCCCGCACTGCACAGTGATGTCGCCTCGATAGTTGTTCAGCTATTTTCAAAAGAATAATATGCTAAAATAGAAAAAATAGAACCCCAAATACAATTAAGGTATGTAATAATATTATAACCGCAGCTCACAAAAACCTCCTAAGAGGTATTACTCAAACCGGATAAATAGTCGCTTACTAAGTATAATAGTCGCTCATTCAGTATATTTTTCGCTCGGTTAATTATTTCCCTATTTAATACTCGTACTTGTTATTGTTACAGGTAGTTCTTATTTTTGGCATTTACGGTGCATGTCGATGCATCGAAATTAACATTAACACCGTTAATGACATTGAAACTCACATCAACGTAATGATAATTACGTTGCGAGATACAAAAACGAAGATTGATCGTACTTTCGTTGTTCGTGACGCCTCATTTGCAGTGGTGCAAAAATATTACGCACTACGTCCAGTTGACGTAAAAATGGACCGATTTTTTTTAAATTATAAAATCTGCAAATGCACCAAACAAGTGATAGGGAGGCACAAAATTGCTCAAATGCCCAAAATAATTGCTACATACTTAGAACTGCCCCATCCGGAACAATTTACAGGTCATTGTTTCCAGCGTTCATCGGCCACTATTCTTGTCTATACTGGGGCCAATCTTATTACACTAAAAAGGCATGGAGGATGGAAATCCGATCGAGTTGCTGAGAGCTATATAGAAGAATCGGTGGAGAATAAAATCAAAATTACACAAAAAATCGATCAAAGTATAAACTTAAAACGAACAACGTCTTACGAGTTCCAGGAAGCTTCAACATCTGCTCAAGAACCTGAAGAAAAAAATTATGAAATAAATAAAGTAATAAATGAAGAAATAATACAGCCGTCAAACACCGCATTAGAATTATCGCAAACTATTAGTAATATCAAACCGGGAAAGTCGGTGTTGAATTTTAGTAACTGTACTTTTCATAATTGTAATTTTAATTAAAATTCTAGTTAATTAATATATTTTTTATTTGAATTACTTGCTGGTTTTATTTAGATTAGGTACTTGCATTTTTGAGTAAAGCACTGTACAAACCTTGGCCCACAATGACTGCTTCGCTGGTCACGCTATGATTGCCTCGAGCTAGCCTAGCTACGCTCTAGGCCTTTCAGCTTGGCCATCATTGCAGCCCTTGCTGTCCTCGCTGTAAAGGCTCAGCTCGTCCATCAAGTGCTGCATGCTGACCGCGCTGTGTCGGCCTGGAGCTGCGTTACGCTGCGCTGTCGGCCATAATCAGCGCGACCAGCAAAGTAGTCATTATAGACCGCGGCAGTAATGAAATATTATTCGCGCCCAAAAAATGCGTTAAAATTAGTGTCGAAATGTGGAACTTTCGACGCTCATAACTTTCAAATAGGTATTTACTTTTTCACTTTTTTGTTTCCATACAGGGCTAGATAATGATGAGACAAATTGATATCACTTCTTATTTTGAACGTACATTGTCAAACAGTGGCATAATCCCTAGACTACGTTTGTATGGAAGAATTTTCGACTAGTGTAACCTTAAGGAAACGAACACACTGTGAACCTCATAATGTCAGCAAAGACTCAAATTACTATTTTAAAGCTAGCCTCCACGTACCTACCTAATGATTTTAATCACGTAGTTAACTAACTACGTGATTGAAATCACTACGTGGAGGAAAAGGAAATAAATATCAATCGAGGATTGCCTGTTGCTGCAGCAGCTTAGTTATGTACTGTCCCGGCAAAACTATTTTGTTCCGGATCTCTTTAGTATTAGATGTGTGATAAAACCACTAGCCCGACCAAAATATTTTAAACCTCTACAACTCTTGAAAGCCAAAACCAACAACACCAGAAAAGTGACGAGATAATTGAAGCTCGACAAGACCGGCAGAGAAGATAATACTGCCGTCAAAACAGTTACCGGTGAGAATGAGCGTGGAGGGTTTTAATCACGGAGCACAAAACCAGTGGAGAGAGCGTGCCGGGATTACCGCGGGCGCCAAGCGTATGCAGTATCAATCACATGCGGCGAGATTTTAGTCAGTACGAACGTCACGCGCTTCCGTCTTTAAAACAAATAAACTGAAAAGTAATGCCTAGTTGTGCAATTAAATGGTGTAGAAAGTGTTCTAATACTTCAAGTTACACAAAAGATGCGATAACATTTCACAGGTAAGTGTTTTTCTACTCCATTTAATCAATTTCATTAAGTAAAATCAAATATTTTTATTTCTGGATGGTTCCGCTGCTGTCTCTTTCTGGTACACTGATTCGCACGTTAGTCGTTGTCTCTTTTTTTCTCGATAGTGCTGCAACGCATCACCACGACGATTATATCGATATGTTAGGCTCCAAGACGGGAAAAACTCGTCGAACGAAAAAAATACTCAGAATGCATTGTTTATTATTAAGTATTACACAATACTTTGTTGCCGAAATTAATAAGAACTGCAGCTGTGTACGTTATTTTGTTTTTTATTGTCATGCCCGTATTTACCATATCATAAATCTAACCTTTAATCGAGCAATTTATGTATATATGTATCTTTATATATATAATTCTACTGTACGTGTTATGTCACTGCACTCCTCCTAAACGACTGGAACGATTTGAATGAAGTTTTTTGTATGCGTTTGGGTGGCGCCCCGGATGTTTTAGATTCACAATAGGGTAGGGGTAGGTAGGGTATTTGGTGTTTTTATGACAAAACAAAGTTTGTCGGGTCATTACGAAAAATAATACAAGTCCAAAAGATTACATAAGAAAAACATATTCAAAGCTAATTCATTTTAAAAACCAGTAAATTAATAATTATTTTTAATTATATCTACCTTTAATTTATTTAACAGCTGTTTTATTTCAAAATCGAACCCGTAATCTCTGTATCCTAAAGAAATCCTTACACTATTAATAAGTTAAACAACTATCGATATTTTTTTAATTTCTTGTTTGGAATCTCTAAAGAATTAGCTGTCATTTGGTTGTCAATCTGTCGCCCAATCACAGCGGAGGAAGCTTACCTCGGCCCCCGCCGTTATTTGGTGACTTTGGTTTAGAACAAAAACGTGCCGATGCTCTCTCCACTGGTTTTGTGCTCCGTGGTTTTAATCTAGGCTTTGTTAATTCTAAAGGTACTGGTAGCCTGGTCATTCGACTGCTGGGTAAAGGTCCTCCAAGACTTCCAACTGTTTCGGTCCATCAGGGGCTTGCGCTGACCATAACTTATAGATATTGTACCTGAACCCTGCGTGCAGTAACGCTGGTTTGCATTTCTGACTTATTATAAATTTTATATCACTTTGATCCATTTGATTTAATTATTTAATAATAATAAAATACGTGAATGTGAATAAATAAGGAGAAGACTTTAATAAAACAAAAATAGGTAAAGGAAAACCAGACAGTATTTTATTGCACAATATGCAAACTATTTGCTGCAAAAAGTAGCTTTTTAATGTTATTATAATAAATAATTTGATTTCGACTGTTCGAAATGTGATATGTTGAGAATCTGGTGTTTAGATAGTTTGGTATTTTGAGAATCTGGTATTCTGAGATCGAGCTATTAATTTTTGTCTCAGCTTAGGTATAGTGATGATGATTTGATGATAGTTATTATTCATAAGGAGATTTCTAATTTAATTTGGTGCCACAGTTTTTCAAGTTGAGACATTTTAGCACTTTACGGAAGAATAATAACTATCATCATCTTAGGTACCTACTTTTTTGCATGCATAAATCTTTGTAAGTAAGTAAGTAAACGTTTATTTGCATAGATTGTAGGTACAGTAAATAAGATGTGACTTTGGTAGAGTATGTCTCTTGGGTTTTGGTAGATCTCTTGCATTTGTTTTATTTTACATTTACACACAAACTTAAGGAGTATCTAATGGAAAAATTTAGAGGTATGACGTTATCAAACAATATTGTGATGTGAACTTCTCCAATGAGAATTAATGACTAAGATAAATGGCAAGCCTTCCAAAAATTCGTACAGAATACTATCGTTTTCCTGTTGTTAAACTTTGAGGCATCAGGACTACAATGTATTCTGTGTTTGAGGTCATTGTCATCGTTTATATGAACAGAATACGACATTGTAAATCCTTCGATTGTATTGTTAGACTTAATTTAGACGGTACCTTGATTATGATTTATTTTAAGACCTATTGTTTGTTTGTATTCACGGTTGTTTCCAGGTTTGGGGATGAACAGAACTGTTGTGGCATCACAGCGCGCCCTACCAGAAAACCCTGCTCTGTGTAATTATTTTGTAATTAGCGCCGAATTACGGTGAGCCTTTTAGGCCTCGCACAGGTTTTTTTAGGATTCGTAGTCAACAAGGAACCCTTATAGTTTCGCCAGGTCCGTCTGTCCGCAACTTAGCTGTATTAGAAAGCTATAATTTGGCATGGATATACATATTAATCACGACGACAAAGTGGTAAAATAAAATCATGAAAATAAAAAAAAATAAGGTAGGTGCGTTCAGTGGTAAAGTGGGGATTACTTTTTTCGTGTAGCCCATGGTGTGGGGTATCGTTGGATAGGCCATTCAAAAATATTAGGGGTTTGTGAAACCATTTTTCTATTCAGGGATCCGTTTGCGTAAAATAAGCTTTAAATTGCTAATTTTTTAACAGACTTTCGAAAAAGGAGGAGGTTCTATGTTCGACTTCTTGTATGTTTTTTTATGTATGTTCACCGATATCTCCGTCAATTGAGGACCGATTTAAAAAAAACTTTTTTTGTTTGAAAGAGTATGTTTCGAAATTGGTCCCATTTTAATTTGGTAAAGATCTGATAAAGAACTTCGAAGATATACAACAGAACTCTTCAATAAATAACGGCAAATCTCTCGGGACTGCTGCAATCGCATGTCTGTTTAGTGTTTATACCATTTCATAACATAACATCACGCCAGTACGCTCTTAAGGGGTAAGCAGATCTCTCATTTGATCGGTTTTGTTCAAGTTTCATGATATTCGGGTAATATATTCTGGCGTTATAGGAAACTTACTAAACAACTTGCCTATTAGGTAGGTACAACTAAAAAGTGAAAAATAAAAAAACTTTTTTTACAAAAAAATACTACCGACTTCCAGAAAACTACAAAGTGAAAAATAGCTTTATTTTTGGAAGTCGGTGTCCATAACGCAAAAAAAATGTACCTACGAAAGACACCGACTTCCAAAAATAAAGTTATTTTTCACTTTGTAGTTTTCTGGAAGTCGGTAGTATTTTTTTGTAAAAAAGCTTTTTATTGTTGAGTCAAGTGTCTCCTGACAGCTAAATGGTTGCTAAGTAGGATTTACAAGTTTACGAGTAATAGTCGACCAACTTATAAAATGAATGTGTGAGCCGCCGAAACCATTATTGTGCAACTACGAAACCTCACGTATAATGCGCGTGGCCCGACACGCACATTTTTTATTTTTTATCTGTAGTATAAGTGGTGTTTTAATGACTTTTAGTATTAATTTACTATAAGTAAATATTAGCTTCTGCCAGCGGATGCGCCCGCGTCTATAATAAATAAAATAATAAAAATTAAAAAGCCTTTTATTTCCCGTAGATTTGTGTCTATCTATGTATGTACATATTATAATGTATTTCTAAGTATCTATAACCTAATTATTTCTTATATCTATTTATTATAATCTAAAGTCTATCTTTCTCTAGTACCTATATTTTTTTAAAATAAAATCTGTTGTTTTTTATTATTTGAATTCTTAAATTAGTTCTGTAAGTATTTATTTTTATTTTTGTAATAAATATCCAACAATTGTATCTTGCAACAAAAACTTGCCCGCCCGCGTCTATATCAGAAATTATTCCTATGGAACACACTCCCGGAAAAAAATAGCTTATATCCTTCTTCAAGGATAAAATTAACAGTACCTTTAGATGCATTTCTTTCGTCGTATTAAAGCCTAGCTAGATTTGGCAAAACACTGGCCTCAAGAAGTATTGCGCATCTCCACTCCTTATCGACGATAACAAAAAAGGATCACCTCAGGTGATTTTACAAAGTGAGAGGTAAATTATTAATTCACTGCGGATAGATCGGTAATTGAATGTGCTTCCTTCCATCAGCTATTAGTGCGCAAAGATAAGCAAAATCAGAATACCAATTTTTTATGATGGCTATCAAAGATTAGTTTAGTTCAATAACGTTGAATGGAAACAAATCATAAGAAAAGTAAAATTAAAAAAATTCAGAAATCCCCGTCACATGTTTATTTCATGCTACATAATGTATCTAGAAGTAGACACGTATGCTTCGATCGACAATCTATTGAACACGTAATTATGACACGATATCTTGTGAAAAACGCACATAACATTAGAACGGCTGAACCGATTTTCATCAAACATAGAAAAGATCCCAAAACAATTGTTTTCTATTTTGTTTTTAAATAAAACTTTCACTCAAATATAAATTTTATTTGCTCTGTAATTAAGAAAAATTGAAATTCGTTTTAGTCTATGGCCGATCGCCATTGTTAAATGCGCGCGCATAGGAAAACTGATTAATTTTGCCCGCCATTGTGAACAAAATTTCACAACTCGTTTTTACTGTTGAAAATGATTTTTTTGTATTATTTTCTTCACAAGTGTGATGAAAAACGTCGTATGATACACGTGTGTATTGATGATTACCGTCCTCGGCTCTTTTAAGACCCTCACCGACGGCTCGGGTCTCAATGGCGCCTCAGCGATAATCACCAACATTGCACACTTGTACCATAATATATACTATTAATTCATGTTTGGAACATTACGTTGTGAGTGTAGATACAAAAAATTTCACCATAGTAGTAAAGCAAGTCTCACAATCATTTTGTTAGCTATAAAATATTGTATTTATGAAATGTTGTTTATTGTTCTTCCTAAGTGTGTTGAAAAACGTCACTCGTTTTATTTTTTTGTTATTGTTATAAAATTTAATCTAACTATTCTAGATGTTTTAAGTGTATACCGTAAAATGGGGTGAATAGAAATCGCGGGGTGAATGGAAACAAATCTGGGAGTTTATTATTTTGGTCACTAATTTGTCTTTAGTCGACTATCGTTCATTTAGTTTTACGATTTATTAAACGGCAATATTTTCCCATTATACTGGATACCCCCAAATTTACGTCAAGTTTATTGACATAAAGAAAAAAGCGGTTAAAGTGACCTCTGCGTGTGCTAGTGATTTAAGGTTGTCTAAAACTTTTATCAAACATACCGTTCTTCAGTTTTATCTCCTTCAAAATTTATATAATTGTATAGTAAAGTTTCTCATCTCTTATGGACACAAAGAAAGTATAAATACCTATTTAAAGATTTTATTCGTGTTTTTATATTTTTTTTTATTTGTGATGGGTTTGCTCTTGACTCTAGTCTAGGTCAAAGGTGACAGAGAGTGAATAGATACGCGTGGGGGGTTAATGGAAACGCCTTCAGGGTCAATAGACACGAAGAAAGGGGTGATTAGATACGAGTGAGGGGTTAATAAAAACGAGAATGGGGTCTATAGAAACATAATTTTCAGGGTTGTTAATCGAGGACTAATTTAATATATATAAAGTGTATTATGCGATTTTCAAATAAATTGTTGAATTTTGATATTTTCTATCCTCATGGGCTTTGGTCTTGTATTTGTTATTTTTTTATTCACCCCTCTCTCGTATCTTTTGACCCCAGTTTCAAGGTAAATAGAAATCGCCTTCTTTTTTCTATGTTTACAAATTACTGAAATATTTTCGCAAATTTTAAGCATTAGTATTTGGCCAAATACAAAGCGACTCGCAATTTCACCATCCTTTAATAACAGCTTGCATACAAAATATCTGAGAAAATCAATGTGGAAGTTGAAATTTGTGCCTATTCACCCCATTTTACGGTACGCAGTTTTCTGTATCCTGCGCTAAAAGAGACATACGGTAATTCAAACAATTGTTTTTCTATTGTGTCTGCCAATTAGCCGGTTTAGTCGGTTCACTTTCAAATTTAAGGCACGTGAGCACATTCGCAAGAAGTTTGCAGAATCATCACAGAATTGATTTGTTGGTTTCGGTTTCTCTATAACATTGTTTATGTATGTATGTATGTATCTAAGTATATATTTATATATATTTTATCTCTATTTATCTTTTAATTTAGTTGCACCTGCCTTTTTTTTTATCTCTGCACCACCCTAAGGTCGACTGGCAGAAAATGCCTAAGGCATTAAGTCCGCCTTTGTGCTTGTGCATAAAGTTTTAATAAATAAATAAATAAATAAATTAGCGCTCAAGGGAATATGGAAAGAAAAGAAAATAAAAATAAATACGTTTATTTGGCACAAGATTTTCTGGCTCCTGATTACCGTAACGACGGACAAAGATCTACGAATGCCTAAAACGGTCGTGCTTTCCGTGTTACGGAGGAATCTCGGTATATAATGGATGGCTACCCATCCACAGAAGCCGCAGTGTTTTTACTTAGCCACGAGCACATTCTTTTTTACCCGACTGCGACTTTTGCGCCCAAAATCCGCCATTTTTTATCTTTCAAACCCTTCGTGTGGGGTATCCAAATAAAGTTTTAAAAGAGGTGATTACAAAAATATATAACACGTATATGTTTAAATGTAATTAATTCGAAAAAAAAATGTTAACTAAAAAGTTATAAATAAAATCATGCTGTGCAGAGGATACATCTGGTTTTGGTCAGCCAGGTCGCGAATCTGTATCCTCCGACTGCACAGCATGATTTTCTTCATGTCTACGTCTTTTTAGTTCGCTTCTGCTTAAGTAGTCGGGATTTCAGTTTTTTTTATTTTTTTTCGTTGTTTCTCTCTTGACCACTATCTTACGTTATGGAGCGATGATGTGGTCGACGATGAAGCACGTTCGCCTAGATGAATCCTATTCATTCGAGAATTAGGTTCATTACTATTAAGTTTTGTAAACTTCGCCTTGATACTTGTTTATTCTGTTTGCGTCAATAAATTGGCTTCCAGCCAATCACTGTGTATTGATTGACAAAACTCTTATTTTATATGGCATCTCAGCGGAATATCATCATCTGCCTAGCCTTTTCCCAACTATATTGGGGTCGGCTTCCAGTCTTACCGGATTCAGCTAAGTACCAGTGTTTTACATGAAGCGACTGCCTATCTGACCTCCACAACCCAGTAACTGGGTAAACACGGTACCCCTTGGCAAGACTGGTGTCAGATCTCAAGCTTCTGACTACCCGTAACGACTGTCAAAGATCTTCAAATAACAGCCGGGACCAACGGCTTAACGTGCTTTCCGAGGCACGGAGGAAACTCGGTATGTTGAAATGGTCACCCATCCACGGACCGACCTCATCAAGCGTTGCTTAACCTTGATGATCGACCCGTGCGGCTGTTATTATTTAGCCACGAGCTCCTCAGCGGAATATCATTTAATGCAAATAGCGACAGCCTTGTCGATAAGCCAAGAAAGTTTTGGTGGTAAGTGAAGGTCGCGGCTTCCGGTACCAAAATTTTTACAGAATGAATAATTACTTGCAACTCTTACTCAATTAAATTGAATTAAATGAATAAATTAATTATATAAAAAAAACTAGCTGTTGCCCGCGTTGTTGTTTTGCATTTTGTAATTTGTATTATTTTGGCTTAACCTTTGAGTTTGTGCCAAATAAACGTATTATATGTATTCGAAAACACAGCAATGATTATGAAGAAGCAATCCTTATGATTCTGTAAAATACGAGAATACCCCCCTAAATCAGTAGGGATATCGAGAATACCTTCGGGCACCAGAAGGCGCTACGAGTACGTTACCGCCAATTTAGCTGTCAAGCGTCTTTGCATTCTTGTGATTCTTTCGAATAAGAAAGAAAGTTTTCGTAAAGTGCTAAAAGTGCCTTTTAACCATTGTAACCGAGTTATATTAGTGTTAAAAGTGTTAGTAAGTGATTTTTAGGAAACACAGCATTGTATTTCTACAATAAATGGAGCCGGTAAGTAATGGTAATGAGAACCAAGGGCGAGCCGATAATGTTGCTTCGGATGGAGAACAATTATCGCCATCAAGCTCTGGGGCATCGAAAAGCAGCTCCTCCTCATCCTCGGAGTTTGAGGAGGGCACGGCGTCACCCCTGCCCAATAAGCGTTCTTGTACCTCGGGACGAAACCGTAAGTACAAGTCAAAACCGGTACGCACCGATCCTCGTATCGATACTTTAATGTCGCAAATGTCGTATATTTCGAATTATTTAAGCCAATATCCCGTTTGTCATAATAGTGCAGACGCACGAAGTAGTGGTAATGACATACCTAGTACTAGTACAGGTATTTACTCGCATCAACTTGTTAATAATGACAATGAAAGTATTTCGGCACCGTTTATTACATTGCCTACTCAGCCCAAGTCACTGTCTCTGAATTGGGGTTCTTTAAACACGGATATTGACGATAAGAAGATTATCCCAGCTAGTGATAGGGAGAGATTTTTGGAACTAAATAAGTTACAACAGTTTGATTCTCAGGCATGGAAAGGCATTAGGTACAAGCAGGTCTTACAAGGCTGCTTAGCGACCCCAGGATTTACAGGACTTCATATTAATGATGAGTTATGTCACTTTAATAAAAGCAAAGACTATCTGGCTTCAACGGAGTTGCTTTTAGCTGGCTTATCCAACAAGATTTTGGAACAAAGGCAGATATTAAGGACAGGATTACAGTCTATTGTTGACTGGGCTAGTACTAATCCTCAGGACTTAAATCCAAATAAATTGTTTGAAAAAATTTCTGATATTTTTGGACCGGGATCATTAGGTCATAAGAACTCGGAAACTACCATGCAAATTATATGTGGAAAACGTTCCGAGTGTATTGAGGTTAGGCGTGAACGTATACTAAAGGAAATTTCTAATGAAAATCTTAGGAACACGCTAAGAAATGTCCCACCTAGCTCTGAGTACTTATTTAGTAGGGAGGCTCTGCAGCCTATAATACAGTCCCTCGGAGGGTCACAGGTCTGGTTAAATACTCCAACCTATTTAAAAGAGAAAAAGACTTCAGAGCGTGGGGATCATGCTTTTCTTAATAGAAAAGGCTACAAAAATAAGACTAGGAAGACAGATAAAAAATTTAAGCATACAACTCGAAAGACTCAGCCCTTTCGTCAGCGTCGTTCCAATGGGGAAGGGTCAAACTCTAAGCCTAAAGAAGTTTGACTCTCACCGGGATTTCAGAGGGGGATGCCTGAAATTGGCCACAGAAAGATGGTTTCAATTAGGAGCAAGCCAGTTCATTATAAAGTTAATAGGGAGTTACCGCTTGCCCTTCAGGAAAAAACCTCCTCTGAAATATCCAACCAAAATATTTTTAGAATGTCTAGCCACCAAAGTTTCTCCAGAAATGACACAAATGGTCAAGGAGTTAAAAAGCAAGGGTATTTTAGAAAGTCCAATGACTCTAGACCCAGGTTTCTTCTCGAAAATGTTCCTAATAAGGAAATCGGATGGGGGATTGCGCCCAATTTTCGACCTTGAGCCCTAAATATGTTTGTAACAACAAAACATTTTCATCTAATATCACAGATAGATGTAGTAGACTTTCTTCAACCAAACGACTGGTTAGTGAAGATCGATCTTCACCAGGCTTATTTCCATCTGAGTGTCGCGGAGACTCACAGATGGTTTTTACGGGTTGTTTACGATGGAGAAATCCTTCAGTTAACAGCGCTACCGTTCGGCCTGTCCTCGGCATCCCGTGCATTTGCAGCAGTTTCAAACTGGGTGGCCGAGATCCTCCGGGGTCGTGGTGTACGTCTCTTAGTATACCTGGACGACTATATCCTGGCTTGTCAGGACAAATCCAAGCTCACGGCACAGGTTGCGGAAACGCTGGCCATCTTGGATTTTTTGGGTTGGCATGTAAATTACCAGAAGTCCGTGACCGAGCCCACACGCAAATTGGAATACTTAGGACTGGTCTGGGACACCCAGAATCAGACAGTAGCCTTGCCCACTCGGAAGGTTCTAGGTATAAAGAGCGCTCTGAAAAGCATGTTGAGCCGGGGCAGCTGCTCATTAAGAGAGCTTCAAAGCTTGTTGGGCAAGCTAAATTTCGCCAACCAGGCGGTCCCTCGAGGCCGGCTTCACTGTCGCAGGGCTTTTCTGGTGGTCGCCACTGTTGATTCTGGCTTTCAGGAGTTGCAGTGGTTTGGGAATAGTGCGGTGGGATTGTCGCAGGGCACAGCTCTTTTTAAGAAAATTTACTCTGAGAGGCCAGAAGAGAGCGCTGTGGCCCAGAGTGCGAGAGGACTTGCGGTGGTGGTTGGATGCGATAGAGGGCAGTCCAACCCCACTACACAAGAAAGAAATAACACATTTCTTAACTACAGACGCAGCGGATGCGGGCTGGGGAGCGAACTTAAACAGTCAATTCCTCTCAGGCAAATGGGCTACAAACCAAATAGCCTGGCACTCCAATATGAAGGAGATGTATGCCGTTTTTGCAGTTATCAGGTTCCAGGGTGCACTGTTGCGAAATGCCCACATTCTGATACAGTCAGACAACAGGACTCTGGTAGCATACATTCGGAATCAGGGCGGAACTCGTTCGCTAAACTTACTGGGGCTAACAACCAGGTTATTGGAATTGACCTTTCGATACAACATAACGATGACAGCATTCCACTTGCCAGGGAACCTGAACGGCATCGCAGACTGCCTATCAAGGGGAAAATCAGTACCCGAGTGGCATCTGCTACCACCAGCCACGGAGGCAATATTCAGTCGGTGGGGCGTTCCCGAAATCGATCTCTTCGCAACAAGAGAAACCGCTGTCGTCCCAAGGTATGTGACTCTAGACTCAAGAGATGGCTCGGCGCTTTTCTGCGACGCTTTCAGTCGAAAATGGGTGTATCAAACAGCGTGGGTATTCCCACCTCCCAGCATGATACCCAGGGTCCTGTCCCACCTAAACAAGGCAGTCGGGACATACTGTGTGATAGCGCCACGATGGACCCAGTGCTTCTGGTTCCCGGACCTCCAGGCACGTGCGCTAGCCCCTCCCCTGCCGATAGAGAACCTGAGGAAGGTTCTGTTAGACTGGACGACAGGGTTGAGCCCTCCTCAAGTAGACAAGCTAAGGCTTCAGGCTTGGAAAGTTGGGGGTGGGAGGATCAAGTAACGGATTGGAGTAGGGACGAGCAGCAGTTATTGAAAAAGAGCTGGCGTCCCTCTACCTTGAGCACCTATAGTGCCCCATTAAAAAGATTGTTGCACTGGAGTAAGTCGCATGGTGTAAACAGTAAGTGTCCAGAGGGCAAGGATGTAGCTAGGTTTTTGGCCAATCTTTATTTACAAAATAAATTTGCAAGCAAGTTTTAAAAGCTGTCTCTTTTTCTAAGCCGCACCCAGCCAAACCCCCTATATGGGATGTAAATATTTTGTTTGACTGGCTAAAGTCATCCACTTGTTCATGTTCTCTTTTTGACCAAAGCAGACGGACTGCATTGGTTCTTTTACTAGCTTCTGGTCGAAGGTTACATGATCTTACCCTCTTGGAACTCGGTGAGCAGAGGTTTACAGAGTCTGAGGATTCCGTAACATTTTGGCCCAGGTTCGGCTCAAAAACTGACACAGGTTCGCACAGGCAATCAGGCTGGCTACTAATACGGCATCAAGATCCTAAGATTTGCCCAGTAGCTCATGTTAAGGAGTTAATTAAAATGTCAAAAACCAGACGCTGTCAGGATAGTCGAATAAAATCTCTTTTTATCTCCGTCACAGGAGTGGTTAGGCCTGCATCCAAAACAATGATTGCAGGTTGGGTGCGGTCAGCTTTTAAGCTAGCTAAGATTGATGACTCCCCAGGTAGTATAAGATCAGCTGTAGCTTCTAGGGGATGGCTGGACAACAGACCAGTGCAGGAAATATTAGAGAGGGGAAATTGGAAGTGTGTAGAAACATTTTCAAGATATTACTGCAAAGAAGTAAATAGATCTGTCAGTGATGATGCTGCAGTAGGTTTACTTTATGATAATTTCAAAACTGTTTAATTAAATATAAGGTTAAGATTTCATGGTATGATCTCAATTTTAAAACTAAGAGTTAATTTATTTCATTTATTTAAAAACAGAGGCTTGTTTATTCTGTTGCTGTTTGTAATGATCCCTCTGATTAGCTTAGAAATTTCATCCTTAGAGGTTGATTGATGCATAATATAATTATTGTAGCAGTAGGTATGACTGACTGCATATTCTTGAGTTTATTTAAAGGAATAAGTTTTTATTTTGGTTTTGTTTACATAGAAAGTCAGTTGAATTTAGTGACTTTAGATGACTGAATAATTGTTAAATTTGATTTTATTAGTTTTTCCCAATATTAGAGCTTAAAGGTTCAATAAACGAAGGTTCAACAAAAAATGGATTTAATTATTTGTTTAATTTAACAATTTGCTTTCACATTGCATTCTTGTGTTTTACTTTCTGGTCACCAGTAGATATCAAACAGGTCTTCATAATCATTGCTGTGTTTTCGAATACATATAATATAACTGTTTTGCATTAAAACAAAACAGGTATTATATGTTGGAGAAAACACAGCAATGAAACAAGGAGCTTGCTGATGATGAAGACTGCAATGACGCTTGACAGCTAAATTGGCGGTAACGTACTCGTAGCGCCTTCTGGTGCCCGAAGGTATTCTCGATATCCCTACTGATTTAGGGGGGTATTCTCGTATTTTACAGAATCATAAGGATTGCTTCTTCATAATCATTGCTGTGTTTTCTCCAACATATAATACCTGTTTTGTTTTAATGCAAAACAGTTATAGTTTCTTTTTATAATTGGCGGGATATAGTAAACTGCGTATTCACTTAAAAATCTAGAATAGATAAGTTCGATTTTGAAAAATTAAATAAAATCGATCGACGTTTTTCAACACACTTAGGAAGAACAATGAACAACATTTCATAAATACAATATTTTATAGCTAACAAATGATTGTGAGAACATGCTTTATTATGGTGAAAATATTATTATATGAACTGTGCAATAAAGATTTGAATTTGAAATTGTCAGCCCACGGTTCTCTGCTTCTTCTTCTAAATTCGAATGCCAGTGCAAGCATCCAGAACTATTTTTTACCAGCCTGCAAAGTTCCCAACAGGCAACCTTCTTGGGCTCAAAAGATTAGAATGAAAGTCGATCTTAAGCAAACCTGCATTGGAAAGGCTGCAAGGAGAGCAACGCTTTTGCCTTGAAACTAGTAACTTTTAACTTGGGATTTATGCAATTATCTAAATAAATTAACACCGTATCTAATTGGATTTCGCTAGTATGTGTGAACTTATAAACTTGTAGGTGATTCAATCATTATATTGGCATATCTTTTACGTTATGTTTTTATCATTATTTTTGACAACTCAAACCACGCAACGAAAGTCGCGTTTGACGATGATGGAGCAGACATGCTATTTTTAACCGACTTCCCAAAAAGGAGGAGGTTTTCAATTCGACTGTATTCTTTTTTTTTATGTGTGTTACCTCAGAACTTTTTACTGTGTGAACTGATTTTGATGATTCTTTTTTTATTTGAAAGCTGGTGCTTGTCGTCTGGTCCCATATAATTTTCTTCAAGATCTGGTGAAGAACTTCGGAGATATTCATCAGAACTCTTCAAAAAATTACGGGAAATCACTCGGGATAGTTGCAATAGCTATTCTGTTTATTGTTTACACCACTTCATAACATAACATCACACTGGTACGCTCTAAAAAGGTACTCAGGTGTGAACAGTTCACCCTAGGATACTCTCATTCCATGGGTTTTGTTTAAGTTTCATGTTATTAGGTTAATCTATTTTGTCTTTTCTTTGGGTATTATAGGTACCTAGCCTATAGAACTGGTATATTATGAACCACAACTAAAAAGTAAAAAATAAAAAAAACGTTTTTTACAAAAATACAACCGACTTCAAAATAAAAACACTACAAAGTGAAAAATAACTTAAATTTCGGAAGTCGGTGTAAAAAAAAAACGAAGAAACAAAAGCAGGAACACCGACTTCCGAAATTTAAGTTATTTTTCACTTTGTAGTGTTTTTATTTTGAAGTCGGTTGTATTTTTTATCCTAGTCTCGATATCACATTTTAAAATTTATGTTTAAATTTTTACTAAGCAGTTGAGAATTGCATAGCAAAAACCATTTTTGATAAAAAAAAAACATACTCAGTATGTTTTTTTTTTCATCTTCCTCTAGTTGGGCACCAATACCTGCACCTCAAATTTGCTATCAGTCAGGCAGTTGACGATTTCTTTTGGTAGCCCTGATTGTACCATAGGCCTCTCTCCTTCCAGCTCAATGATGAATGAAACTTGAAAAATTACGTACATTTAGACATCAATCCAGATGGGTAACCGAACTCAGGCGTATGATCATCCGCCACACTCGGATACGAAACCATAAATAAGAAAACACTGGCACGAAACACAACCTTTATCATTTTCACTAATAAACTTTATCTAGCACTCAATTTATTTCAGGCCTAATTCAAATATCAATAAAATTGTACTAAAAACAATACTTTCTGTTTACTTTTATAATATTTGAGAAAAACTTTTTTATTTTCCATGCTAATTTTGGCGCGTAATGTTTGTTTCTTTTTATTGTCGTTGCGATTCAACGGCCGCGCGCTTGTACAGCCTCTGCAACACTGGCCGGTTGGATTTTACTTTTTACGAGCGGTAGGACCGTGGAATATGGCGTTGTGAAAAACTAAGGAATTTTTGCGATAATCTTGGGAGATAGTGTCTGTTAAATTGCTTGTTCTTCATTGTTTTTAGCGCAGAGAATTTGTGAAAATAAGTGGTGGCATCTTACTTGCTCTGGCATAGGTATACACCGACAACTATTGTTTTAAAATAGGTAGCACTTAGCAGATTTTTTCCGCAGCATCGCGCCCATTTCCCATCCCAAAAGAACTAAGAGTTTTTCAAGTAGCCTCTTGGCGATGGTGTACAGTAGCTTTCAGTAAAATAATATTCGTAATCAGAGAATAAACTCAGTATACTTTTTACAGTCATATAAAAATAACATGGATACTCGGGTCGGAATAAACGCCATTGGGAGGACATTAACTAAACATGGGGAAAAACTAACGGTCTAATTAACAGCCCAGAGGAGTCCGGATTTTAAGCATGGGACATGCCCCGAGTTTCCCACTTTAAAATTATCGCAGAATAAACGTGACAAATTGTCAAGCACGCGTTATCTGCTGTGATTGGCTGAATTAATTTTCAACAGCCAATCACAGCAGATAATTTTAAGGTGGGAAACTCGGGATTAATCACTTAAACACATCATCTGGGTGAACTTATAGATAAAGCTCTGCCAAACTCTTCGTGCGGACTACTGGCGTGATGTTATGGATCTGCTGAAGACTGTATGAATATATTTGTATTGTATGAACTAATTTTTTCTAGACTATACTTATATAATATTATAAAGAGGAAATATTTTTTTGTTTGTTTGTTTGTATCGAATAGGCTCCGAAACTACTGAACCGATTTAAAAAAATCTTTCACCAATAGAAAGCTACATTATTCCTGAGTGACATAGGCTATTTTTTATACATATGTTCGGGCATAACTCCGTCATATATAAACAGATTTGTAAAATTATTTTTTTTGTTCGAAAGAAGTTTATTCCGAAATGGTACAATTTAAATTTGGTGAAGATTTCATGAAGAACTTCGGAGATATTCAACAGAACTATTCAATAAATGAATGAAAATCTCTCGGGATTGCTGCAATCGCATGTCTGTTTATTGTTTACGCCATTTCATAACATAACATCACGCGAGTATGCTCTAAACGGGTACGCAGATGTATAATTATAGTTCACTCTGGTACAAACTCATTCCGCTGGTTATGTTTAAGTACCATGTTATTCGTGTAATCTATTCTGGCATCACTGTGGGCATTATTGGTACCTTACTATAGAGCTCGTCCATTATGTATCACTAAAAAGTGAAAAATAAAAAAACCTTTTTAGAAAAAAATACAACCGACTTTAAAGAATTACTACAAAATGAAAAATAACTTCAATTTCGGCAGTCGGTGTTCCTGTTTTTGTTTCTTCGTTTGTTGACACCGCCTTCCAAAATTGAAGTTATTTTTCATTTTGTAGTGATATTTTTTTTCAATAGTCTGAAAACTTTTAACTGAGGAATAAAAATTGCCGTTAATTAAAAGCTATCAGACTATTGAATAAATAATAGTTTAAAAAAGCTAAAAAACACGCTTTAACAGAAAACCAAACTAAATATTACAAAAATATTTTAACACGCCTACGATTTTTAACACGCTTTTATTAGCTTGGTATGTATGTATCTATGTATCAATGTAACGGAATCTTTGAACGTGATTTTCACCCACTTCAAAACGTTGGATTGATTTGAAACTTTGCACACTTATCAAAGACCGATGACAATGCAATAATTTAAGCAGTTTGTCCCATTATCCTTACCATTAAAGCGTGTTTTTTAGTTTTTAGAACTACAATTTACATTTGTTTTACATTTACATTACACTATTCTTAATTTAATTTTATTGAAAATAATATATTACTTTTTAGTTTGGAGCACACGCTATAATAGAAAACTATTATAGCGTGTTTTTTAAACTGTTATTTATTTTTTACTTTTTAGTTATAACGGATATAAAAAAATCGCTAATCCAGAAGATCCTGGTAAGGATAATGAGACAAACTATTTAAATTAGGCTAGTATTTAAACGAGCGAAAAAAATTCAAATTAAAGGTGTAAAAAATACTGAATATGGCTTACTGAAATACTAAGTGGGCGACAAACAGTGGGCGAATACAAATGTTTAAAACAGCGACTTGAAAATATAAGTTTGTCGACAGGGCTCCTTTTTCTGTCTGCAGGGTCTAAAGTAACCTAACATGAAGGAGATGACGGGAGCTAAGTTTGCTCGCTTTGCTCGCTCACTTCAGCTCTCGTCATCCCCTTCGAACCTAACCTATCCGTGTCGGGGTGCGCTAAGTTCCCGAGCTCGCTTCGCTCGCTCTTGGACACGAATAAACCCGAACTCCCGCACTGCACAGTGATGTCGCCTCGATAGTTGTTCAGCTATTTTCAAAAGAATAATATGCTAAAATAGAAAAAATAGAACCCCAAATACAATTAAAGTATGTAACAATATTATTACCGCAGCTCACAAAAATCTCCTAAAAGGTATTACTCAAACCGGATAAATAGTTACTTACTTAGTATAATAGTCGCCCATTCAGTATATTTTTCCCTCGGTTAATAATTTCCCTTTAAATTATTGCATTGTCATCGGTATTTGATAAGTGTGCAAAGTTTCGAATTAATCCGACGACGTTTAGAAGGGGGTGAAAATCACATTCAAAGATTCCGTTACATAGATTCATAGATACGTACATACCAAGCTAATAAAAGCGCGTAAAAAATCGGCCCTTAAGTTACAAAGACGTGATTTATTTGCAAAGGAACCTTTTATCACGAGTTAGTACCAGATGACACGGAGGTAAACTTCTAAACTACTTTATTATGTAAATGTTATGATCAGATAACGCAAACTGGAGCAGACGTAAAGGGCTTTTCTCTCTCGGAAAATATGCCGTTTTATTTTTCTGTGTCAATTCAGCTGTTTCTGCCCGGCTGCTTTGAACCTTTATATGTAAAAAAAAATACCAAGATCACAATTTAACGAAATTTTGCCTGGAGTTTGGATCTGGGGTTTTTCATCTAAGCGCGCTCATGGTAAAATACAGATTTGAAATTGACTTAGTGAGATTTAGGCGCCTATTTTCTGTTCATTTCTGTCACCCTGGTACTTTTCAAAACAACAAATGATGCAATTTCAAAACCTGTATTTTTACTATTAATGAGCTAAGCAGTAATTCGTTTAAGCACCTAGTTCCAGTTCATTTCTGCTTTCCTGTTAGTTTTAATAAGTAAACAATTAGGATAGGTACTTGCATTTTGAAAACGTCTATCGATATAATTTATTACGAATCCTTTTTGCTCTTCTCTATGTTTCATCGTGGGTCCGCTTCGAGGAATACCCCTTGGATCTGGGCAGTGAAAATATGCACATCCTAAAATAACATAACTGCTCACCCTTGAGGCTATACAGGCGTTATTTTGTCTAAACTAATATTATAAAGAGTTGAATTCTGGTCCAAGTAAGAAAATTCATTCACTGTTCGCAAGTAATTCTTTCACACTATCGCTACGCTACACATTGCTAAGTTTCATAAGCAGTGGGTGCTGTGCTGTGCATTTTCTCGGGATGATACGTGATTTATCCCGAAAAATGCACAGCACCTGTGGTGGGATGGGTCACGGCAGCCAATCGAAAAAGCTTGTGTTGATACTAGATGTGTGGCGATGTCAGTACACTTTAGTGAAGGTAGCTTCGTTGTCGTTGCACAAGATGGAACCATGAATCTAATATCGCAAAGGTTGCAGGTGAACTGGTAGTTGGCTGCTATAAACCAGAGTCGTCAGGCTTACTACGTATCTTGCAAGAGCAAAACGATAGCGATCTTTGCGCAATAATTGCTGTTCAAGAAGTTTTAGAGTTATTGGAGGTTTTTTTTTATATGTAGCATTTGACAAACAGCGAGCGATTAGCAAACGATTGTGTAGGACCTAAAATACCTACACTGTAGGAAATGCCGACTTTTATGACATAAAGCGTTTGTTCGCGCTATGATTGCTGGGGGCCTACTCCCTAAGCACGAAGTCCGTAGTTTCGGCCTTTGTTACGGGCGTTTCCTACTCCCTATTACCTACGGACGGATGATTCGTTCGGGGCCCGAACTAAGAATGACAACACAATGTGACAGTTGTAGGTACAACTGTCACATTGTGTTGTCATTCATTTAGTAGGAGAAGGTACTCCCGATGTGTTTTTACTGGTACGAAAATTTTTACTAAACACTTGATTTTAGGGTTCCGTACCCAAAGGGTAAATACGGGACCCTATTACTAAGACTCGCGGTCCGTCTGTCTGTCTGTCCGTCTGTCACCAGGCTGTATCTCATGAATCGTGATAGCTGGACAGTTGAAATTTTCACAGATGATGTATTTCTGTTGCCGCTATAACAACAAATACTAAAAAAACTGGTCTAGTGCGAGTCGGACTCGCGCACGTAGGGTTCCGTACCATTATCGCAAAAAACGGCAAAAAAGACACGTTTGTTGTATGGGAGCCCCACTTAAATATTAATTTTATTCTGTTTTTAGTATTTGTTGTTATAGTGGCAACAGAAATACATCATCTGTGAAGATTTCAGCTGTCTAGCTATCACGGTTCATGAGATACAGCCTGGTAACAGACGGACAGACAGACAGACGGATCGCGGAGTCTTAGTAATAGGGTCCCGTTTTTACCCAGTGGGTACGGAACCCTAAAAAACAGATTAAAATAAATATTTAAGTGGGGCTCCCATACAACAAACGTGATTTTTATGCCGTTTTTTGCGATAATCGTACGGAACCCTACGTACGCGAGTCTGACCCGCACTTGGCCAGTTTTTTTCACTCCAAAGTTTCGAAATACTTTCGGACGGGGCACGTAACTTCGTTGACCGAGATAGGGAGTAGACCCCCTGATTGCTGTTTCTTACGTAATGAGCCTGCTGGTTTGCTATCAATATAACTAAGATCATGATTCTATTCTTACATCATCATCATCATCATCTGCCTAGCCTTGTCCCAACTATATTGGGGTCGGCTTCCAATCTTACCGGATTCAGCTGCGTACCATTGTTTTACATGGAGCGACTGCCTATCTGACCTCCACAACCCAGTAACTGGGTAACACGGTACCTCTTGGTAAGACTGGTGTCAGATCTTATAGTATCCATACTTACACTTTTACTATCAATCATTCTCATCTTTTATTCCATTACATAAATTATTAATAGTCTGCCTCTATAGAACGCCAACGTCTGACCCTTATATATTTTTGAATAAGCTTGATCAACTTTTGTGCGAAACCCTAAAAAAATATAGATCAAATACAAAAATAGTAATTGCTGGTGACTTTAATATAAATACTCTAAAGCCGGGAAAAGTCACTACATATTTAAAAGATTTGTGTAGTAATTACAATTTGCAAATGCATATTAATGTCCCTACTCGGAAGGATTCTTGCATAGACCACATACTGAGTAACATAGGTTTATCTTCAGCGAATGTATTGCCTCTTTACCTATCTGACCATGACACGGCACAATTACTGGAATTCCCTATAAAAGAACAAAGTTCAAAGGCTAAATCTTATTTCATTGATAAAAAAGATTATTGCAATGAAAACATATCAAAATTCAAAGAATGCCTCGCTAACTTATCGTGGTCAGAAATACATCTAGAAAATGACCTAAATAAGGCGTTTTGTAAATTTCATGAGACTTTGTGTTTGCTATACAACTTATGCTTCCCAAAAATTAAGTTAAAGTTAATAACTCTAATACTAATAAACAAAAATGGATAAGTAGGGGTCTTCGAAACAGTTGTAAAACTAAACGAGTTTTGCGATATATTTATTACAAAAATAAAACTTTGGCAAACAAAATAAAATATAAAAAATATTCAAGCATTCTGAAAAGGTGTATCGTAAAATCAAAAATGAATGCTAATACAAATTTCATTAAAAGAAGTAAAAATAAATGCAGAGCAACATGGTCGGTTATTAATCATGAAATTGGAAACTTAAAATGTGAAAATGACATTTCTGAATTACAATTAGACGGGCATATAGTAACGAATCCCACTGACATCGCAAATATTTTTAATAATTACTTTATTGACTCGACAAATACCCTAACATATAATAATAATTACTCTTATATTAAGACAATCCCTAACACTTTGTTTCTCGGTTTCTTGACTGAAGATGAACTCAAACGGGAGATAATATCACTAAATAATACCAACTCCGAGGGTTATGATGGAATTAGTACAAAGATTATTAAAGTCTGTAGTGCGGAATTAGTGCCTATCCTGACACATCTGATTAATTTATCATTTTCATCTGGAACTTTTCCTGATGTCTTAAAGTTATCAGTTGTGAAACCACTGTACAAAAAGAACAATAAAAAGGACGTTAAAAATTATCGTCCAGTCACTCTTATACCTATTTTATCAAAAGTATTCGAGAAATGTATGAACAAAAGACTTTTAGAATTTTGTAGTAAATATAACATTATAGCAAGTGAACAGTTTGGTTTTTAAAAGCACAAATCCACGACGCTTGCTATATTTTCTCTTTTGAATAATGTTCTGACAAGTCTAAATAATAATCACTTAACGACGGGATTATTTTTCGATCTATCGCAGGCTTTCGACTTTGTGGCACATGACGTTTTATTGAAAAAGTTGGAAAATCTTGGGTTAAGAGGTCCTGTATTGCAGTGGATTTCATCTTATTTAAGTAACCGAAAACAATGCGTTGTCGTAAGTAAAAGTAAAGTACACGAAAATATACTTACTTCTTATTCTTCAGACTATAGAGACAAAAAATGCGGTGTTCCTCAAGGGAGTGTGTTGGGGCCCATATTATTTTTATTATATATCAATGACATTCCATTAGCTACTAATCACAAATGTATATTGTTTGCAGATGATATTTCTATCATAGTGACATCCGATAAGAAGCATAAATCAATATCTGATCATGAAATAGACATTAATAGTACTATTGACAATATATTAGAATGGCTACAGACAAATAAATTAAAAATCAATTTAGATAAATCTAATTTTATGCAATATAATAAATCAAAACATGCTAAATATAATTTTAAACTTAATATTGATAGATTGAAAGAAGTAACACAAACAAAATTTTTGGGTGTACTCATTGACCAAGATTTAAATTGGAAAGTACATCTAGATGGTCTGTGTAATAGGATTAACAAGTTTGTGTATGCTCTCAATCAAGTAAAGAACGTCACAAATAAAAACGGCAATAATAGCATACCACGCATACATAGAGTCCATTTTACGCTACGGGCTTATTATATGGGGAAACAGTACGGACAAAAACAGAGCATTTATTGCACAAAAGAAATGCATCAGAGCCATATGTGGAATCCGTCCTGACGAGTCCTGCAAACCAATTTTTAAAAAGCTAGGATTATTACCACTTCCTTCTCTTTACATTTATGAAATTTGTAATTTTGTCTTCAACAATAAGGGATTGTTCCAAAAAGCATATGAAGTAATCGCACAACCCAGAAAGGATCCACACAGACTTGTATTAAGAAATACTCCTAAATCTGGGAAATATGATAAAAGCTGTCTTGTGATGTGTGTGCGCATATACAACAAAATCCCAGAAGAATTGAAATTATTAAATAATATTAACGTTTTCAAAAATAAATTGTATAAATGGTTAAATGAACATAATTTTTATAATAATGACTTTTTTAATTTTTAATTATTTTAGATATTTTTTTATTTTGATGATTATTAGCATGATGACGAATCTTATTAATTTGTGACATTTGTATAACCTGAATATTTTGCATGCAATCTATAGACATTATCTATACAGCTAAACATGTGTACTTTAAAAACAAATTGTAACAACACTGTAAACCATGTTTAAGGCAAATAAAGACTTATCTTATCTTATCTTATCTTATAAAATGTCCTTTTTCCATATTATGTCGCGCCTTGGTGGCATTTATTTTTGTTAAGTCTTAAAATCGACCTAATTCGATTTATTAACTTTATTTTGCTGAAATAGAATATTGAATTTAATTTTTCAATGTTTACTTTTTGTCTGACATTACGTCAGTTGTCAAGCTGTCATTTACTTTTTCTTTAATTTTGTGTAATTTTCTTAGTGACTATGAAGGTTTAATTTGATTTATGTAATTTAAATTATTTTGATTAGTTGTTAGCTCTAATAATGTATATTATTGTTAATTTACTATTGTTTACTGGATAGTAGTTTCTTATCTTCTTACGCTTGTAAAATGTTATAACGCTCACAGAATTATTTTATGACTGATTAATACAGGCCGTTTTAAATACAGGCAACTCACAATGTAAAAATTATAGAAAGAATAATGGAATTCTAGAAACGTTTGTTTGGAAAAACGCTGACTATAAAAGGCATTGCCCAGACATTCCTGGGGCAGTTTGGAATCTGCACTGAAATCCGAAAGACGATTTTACCTTGAATTACTAAATGTCAAGTCTTGATCTGAAGACAAATCTATTAATATCCAGCTCGTGTATGTCTATAACTGAAGTTTATCCAGTTTAATATATTGTGTGTGATATACTGTGTCTGATTTTAAACTACGTATCCGCCTACCGTATGCCTACATAACAGCATATCAACCCGTGTGCCAGCTAGACCATCGTGGTGCCTATCTGTCAATTTGGAGCATATCACTACTCAAGAGGCGTTCCTGTCTGACCTGCTGCCTACTCCACGTCTTCCTGCCTATCCGACCTGCCGCCTGGTTAGCCGCCCACCGACTTGCTGTCTACTCCACGTCTTCCTGCCTATCCGACCTGCTGCCTGGTTGGGCCGCCCACGTCGTGCGAAGCCGGCCCACGAAGATTCTTATACTTTATATCCTTTTATTATTTGTTTTCTTTTGTTTATAATCTTATTTTTATTAACGTGGCTTAACGTTACAATCTCAAGCTTCTGACTACCCGTAACGACTGCCAAAGATCTTCAAATGACAGCCGGGACCAACGGCTTAACGTGCTTGCCGAGGCACGGAGGAAACTCGGTATGTTGAAATGGTCACCCATCCACGGACCGACCTCGTCAATCGTTGCTTAACCTTGATGATCGACCCGTGCGGCTGTTATTATTTAGCCACGAGCTCCTCCATGATTCTATTCTTACAGAATAATTTAATTTAGTTACTAGCATTACTATTAGATGAAGTCTACGACAAGAGGGTCTGATCAAGGCCATTCTATCCGTCGAAATTGGAAAGTGCTAGCGAGGTGTTGCATGGTCAATCCCATACCTATATCTTGCAAAAACATATAGGTATGTTTGGAAGAAAACATAGCTGCAACCCCAAATAAATTTTGATATGGGTTGGAGGAGGCTGACGATTATTGTGATAGAATTAATTTTTATCTAGACTCTAGGTCAGGGGTTACCAATTACTTTCATTTGGGGTCTCGTTTTTAGGGTTCCGCACCCGAAGGGTCCAAACGGAGCTCTATTGCTGTCACTCACGTGTCTATCTGTCTGTACGTCGTCTGCCACACAAGTTTTATAGTCAAATGGTACCAGCAAATCTTCAAATTTTCACAGTATTAGCATCTTGTGTGAAAAAAATAAAAATGCGGCTCCCATAGAGTTTTTTTTATAATGTGAGAGTCACGGTCCATAAGATTTAAAGCTACCCCCCGAGACCAAATACGAATTTACGTAGGTACTCTAGTAACACAAGTAGATATTGTACAAATAGGTCGGCACGGCGCGGCGGCGCGATGCTCTTAACTGGCAGAAAACGATCAGGTTCTGCTCAGAGCTAGAATATATATTATTTCATTTTCAGTGTAGGCCAATTTAACTGTAAATAATGCCTAATCAAAGCTATTGACAGTTTATTTGGGCCAGGAAAATATAAATAAATAAAACACATAATAAAATAAATAAAGGTAACGTTTATTAATTTACTGAAATGTTTTATTTTCAGATTTTAAATTGTAACTCCATTTTCCTCATGTCAGATTTGTGTTATCGTTTAACGTTAATTCAGTCTTAATTAATTGCAGGTTAATAATGTAACGTCATCAGGATGTCTGATAGAACTTTTCCATATTTTTTACTCTTTCTAGAATCTATGTTCTTCAATTTTGCTGTTCACACCTGGCAAGATTCAGCATAAAACCTCCTTCAGCTTATTTTCTCGTCTCCCATTCCCCAAACTCCAAAGGCTTCGCGAACTGACAGTCCTCACACTCATTCACATCCTTGGTCCTGCAAATCCCTCCCTTACAAGGATACTCTCCCTTCCGAGGATACTCCCCCTTCCGACGATACACCGAGGGTTTGTCAGGCGTCATCCAGGGTTTGTGCAGCTTATTCAGCATTGAAAGCTCGTATTCGTGGATGTGATCTGATGGAGCTGGAGCCACTAAGCTGAAGATGGCAATGAGGATGATGAGGGCTGGCTGGAAGAAAAACAAAACAGGTAAAAACATATATTAGAAGAAGGTATGCTTTGCATCAGACTTGTGTGAAGGATGGGCACGCATGGTGCGGAAATATAATCATAAACAGGGTCTATTGACGGAGTCACATGTTGTTACTTGAGGTTCTAGAACTGTTATGTGCGCATGCAAAATCTATGAGCGAATATCGTCCACACGTAAGTATGGAGGGATAATTGCAGTTTGGTCTCTGCAGTAATGGATGATAAAACGATGTTCCCTAATCGTCAAATAAACACAAGCAAGTGTATGAGTTTTCAACGGAAATTACTCATTTTGATAACATAAATAATGCATGATTATCCTTATGAAGTAGGTAGGTATACCCACGTGATTTACGATTCATAATAAAAATGGGAAGAATACTTTTTCCCTGAGAGAATAAATCTTGAGGACACATCAATTAATGTTGATAGACATTATTATAAAATGTTCACACGAAAACTAAAGAACGTGTGTTCTTTTGAAGAACATCAATTACTGGATGTATTGTTCATTGATTCTCAATGAGTTAGCCAAAAAGTTAATCAAGACTTATTGGCGCAATATTTTTCTCACTAAGTGTTAAATTACAAAATCTTTCTGACTTGTTCCGTTATCATTTATTGTAAAAATTTTTTTTTCAAAATTCAGTTGAAAAGATTCATGTGACTCTTACAGATAGGTTACTGTTAATTATAGGGACAGTTAATTTTTTGTTATTATGCACCCATTTTAAATAATTTTACTGCTCTTTTTCTATACACAGTTTTATTCCCTTTATGGATATTTTAATCAAATGTCCACAAATACTTCAAAGAAACATACATATTCAAAAACACAAGGAGAATTGATAATATATATTTAGTTTAGTTAATCTGAAGAAAAATTCTAGACCGTTGTTCATGAGCGATTGAACGAAAACAATAGAACAAATTCACTCTGCTATATTAATAACAGTCACAATAAAAATCAAGCCTAACAGATCCAACGCTAATCCTTGATTTAATTCACAAAATCACAAGATTTCACTCACCAAAATATTCATGGCGCCTCTGTATAAAATTTAGCACTAAAATGTGCTAAAACTGAGGCGTTTTAGCTTTAAATACTCAAGAGAAACAGCACACTGGCCCAGATCAGATGTTTGTATGTCTGTTCATCAGCTGGTAGGACCGTTATCTGCTTAATATAAAAACTGCGTTCTAAAGGTATGGCCACATTATCGCTGGAGTGTAATGAGTAGGCGTAGTGAATTGGTCGATGTGGTTTGCATTATTAGACTTCCAATCAAATAATTGAAAGTCTAATTAAGTTATAGTGAGCACAATCGATTTTTATTCACTTTACTTGTATTCAAACTTGTTTTTGTCAGCGGTTTCACTCCACCTCGGGAATATATTATAGAAACGTACTTTCAAGATAATAAAATATCAAAGGTATATTCAGATACCATGGTCTACCCGTGTCCCAAATTTCATCAAAATCCGTTCAACTCTTGAGGCGTGTTTGAATAAAAAAACTTCCACAATTCATACAGACTTCCACAATTATAATATTAGTCGGATCTCAGTAGAACCGAAACACTTAGTTGCTGTTACTGAAAACCGTATCAAAATTTGTTGCGAGTTTTGGAGAAATAATTGGGGGAACAGACAGAGGCACACTGCTATTTTGTATTAAACTAAAATAAAAGTATTTTTTTTAAATCCATTGCCCCATAGGTACTAGGAATTTCTTCCTGTATCGTGGGTGTTATAGTTATTTAATTCAAAACATATAACCTCTTATTAGATTTTTTTTTATTTGTAATGGGTTTGCTCTTGACTAGATACATTGCAATTACTTTAGATAAAGTAATTGCAATGTATCTACACTCAAATATAGTTTTATCGCCATGTATTTAGGTACTTAATTAGTTAAACTACCTAATAAACATGTTTGCATTACTTAGACTGAACCCCGCATCACAGGGCATCCTAGTGAACTGTTACTGTGTAAACTTAATATAGATAAATTTACACACAACATGACTTTTAGCGTTTCGTACCTGAAGAGTCCAAACGGAGCCCTATTGCTGTCACTGACGAGTCCGTCTGTCTGTCCGTGTCACACAATTGACCTACGAACTTAAAATTTGGTGATACTCGTAATGATAAATCTGAATTTTTCTTCGGTGCCCTAAATGTGCGAAGTCCGACACGTACTTGGCCGGTTTTTCACTAACAAAAAAATAAATAAAAAATCATCACAACGGCGGACGCGGCGCCGCCACCGTGAAACGGCACGTGAAGTCGTGCCGCGATACGGAGCGCCGCTGCGCCGTTCACGACTGTAACCATCGGTTCAAACGTTTTGTATAGTTATGGACCACGTATTAATTAAACAACAAGTCAACATCGATATTTTCAATTATTTGTTTGCACTAACTCGTACGAACTTACCCACAGCGATACATCAATTTCTGAGCAAGCCTCGGAGCACTGGTACACAGCACCGTGTCGCGGCACGACGCCGCGCCGTGCCGTTTCTTGGAAGCGGGTGGCGCCGCGCTGTGGTGATGTGTCTAGCAGGCCCTAACTGAACATAAACTACCTATTATTATAATTAATATAAACCATTATCAATTAGATAGTGTGATCCAGCCCTAACAGTCAGCCGAGAAACATCAATGAATGAGTGAGTCAGGATCATCCAAACAAAACACTGATTAGTAAGTCAACTGTTTTGGGCACTATGTACATAAAACAAATATATACTTATGTATATGTGTGTCAAGTGATTCATTCTCATGTACCACTATAAATAATACTACCAGCCTGTAACTGTCCCAATGCAGGGCAAAGGCCTCTTCTATACCAATATTATAAAGAGGAAAGATGTTTTTGTTTGTTTGTTTGTGTGTTTATTTGTTTGTACCGAATAGGCTCCGAAACTACTCGACCGAATTAAAAAAATCTGTCACCTATGGAAAGCTACATTATTCTCGAGTAACATAAGCTACAAATTATTAAAAAAAAAAATAGAGATCCTTATGAAAATTGCAAAAATGTAACCCAAAGTAGCAAAATTTTGCCTATAAAATTCATTATTTGGCGTACGCTGAGAAAACTATTGATGATACATAAAAATTATGTACTACATGATTAAAGTACTCATTATTACCTACAAAAAAGTCTGCGAGAGAATATATCTAACTATCATAGTTAAGTCACAATAGCTTTTGTGTTCTATAATTTAATTCGATTGATGGTAGAAACAAAAGTTGGTTACATTCGTATTGTTGTATTAATTATTATTTAAATAAATAGTTTTACAAATTGGTAGGTAGGGTAGGTGGGTAGGTAGGTAGGTAAGGTGGGTAGGTAGGTTGGGTAGGGTATGTAGGGTAGGGTAGGTAGGTATGTAGGATAGGAAAGTGTAGGTAGAGTGATCGGTAGGGCAGGTGAGTAGGTTGGTAGGTAGTGTTAGCCTAAATAACATTAAGTTGATTTATTTTTCATGTTGGTAATTAATTGACAAGCCGTGACAGTTGTCAACTATTACAACTGTCACTGTCATTCTATTCTATTCTATTCTACTTTTTTGCTTTTGACGGTTAAATAAAATGGTCAATACTTGTAACTAGCGAGGGAATGGATAAAATCATTATTAAATCCAAGTTGATAAGCAATCAGACTGTATTTCATTTATTTATTTTTATTTATTTTATTTTTTATTTATTTATTGACGGGAGCGAAGCCGCGGGGGTCAACTAGTCTTATACAAAGAAGGCACGAGCACTAGTCGCTTCTTGCTCAAAGGCGGGTTGAGATTTCTAACATGATTAACAATGTAAGTCCCAGGTTTCATCACGATGTTTTCCTTCACCGATGTCAGCAATGTCTTGGATAAAATATTTATTGAAATAGTCACATTGGTACTTGCCCGGCTTTGAACCCACGACCTCAAGCACGAGATGCGAGGTCTCAGCCACTGGGCCACCACTGATTAGTAAGATAACGTCTGCCCACTGGTTTAGGCTCTGTGTACTTAAAACATATGTGTATGTGTGTCAAGTGATTCACTCTCTTGTACCACTATGTAAAAGTTTATTGACTTCCTTTTGTTGTTTATGTCATATACTTATTATTGACTAGCGGACGTCTCGTGGTTTCACCCGCGTAGTTCCCTTTCCCGTGAGAATACAGAGATAAAAAGTAGACTATGTCACCCGGGGATAGTGCAGCTTCCCAACGGTGAAAGATTTTTTTAAATCGGTTCCGTAGTTTTTAAGTTTATTCGTTACATACAAAAATACAAATCTTTCCTCTTTATAATATTAGTATTGTGCAGGACGTAGCGTGTTCATTGGCCCCGAGAAAAGAAGGGCGTAAACCTTCTGGCCATTGCCGCTGAACGCCCCATCCACATCAACGAAAACAAAGGTTCTTGGATGCCTAGCTGCAGCAGTGACGTAGGGTTGCAAATCGACTCTAACGATTCAACGATGTGTTGGGTGTACTCGAGTTATTTCCAGATTCCGGGTTGCCTACTTCTGGATCAGCACTCCTGGTGTCCAGGTTCCGAGGTTCAGCTCGACAGGATCGAAAAGGGATGTCTTCATAAGGGTTGAAGTCGATGAATTAAATGAAACACTAAGTTATTCAGTACACGGCACGATTCTAGGGCTCTCAACAATTTCTGAGACTTGATTCTATATAAGAATTACTTCTTATTTACTAAGACAAGTACAAGCGACTAGCTTTGGATGACTACAAATTCTATTTTGGGCCCGGGGGTTCTTTATACCCTCGCATCGTGCCATTATTGAGAGCCCCGCAAATTCTCGCCGAAAATAATTTTTATTTATGTAAAAAACCCTTATACATATTTGGTAAATAGGGTTACCGCACCCCTTCCATGGTGCTATCAATAGCTGGATTCCTTCGTACTGTAACACAGTAACGCCCCCTATCTATGTATCTAATCAATATACCTAATTTCCAGGTATTGATAGCTTCCCTAGACTATTTCCATGAAATAAAAGGACAATTCCCTTTATTTCCCAGTTAAAACCTTAATAGTTTTCAACCTAGCCTAAGGATATCTATAGGTTGGGTTGACCTGCTGGTGCCAATAGCAGGCTGTCTGTTGACGTCTAGAAAAAGCTTATTTTCGGGAATCTTCTATGGGATATCATCCCTTATGTAATGAATCTATAAATTCCTAAGTCATTTCACCGACTTTAGGACTTCCTACTTAGGCTAACCAGACAATCACCGCCTATTATGGGGATTCTGGTAGCCAATAGACCACACTTTACATTTCTAGTGTTTATGTAAGTCTATCTAGGTCATATGCACATAAGGTGCCTTGATATGTACAAATTTGATAGCTGGTCACTTTCTTTGCGCCCAGCTATCAGAGAAATTAGATATAAAAACACTAATAAGATTGGGACGACACGATGGTGCGTTCAACGGGCCATCGGGAGGTCCCCAAAAATTCCTTGTTTTCGGAATTCCCAGGGGTGTATAGTCCCGGGAAATGCCAAAAACTGACAAAAAATTACGTTTCCAGAAACCTATTTTCTGGAATTGTACTTAAACTACTTGAGCGATTTTCGCTCCAAAGTGATGGCTTGATAGCTAGTCCAGCAAGCCATCCGAAAGTACTTACACCATGAGTACATCTATTCCCTTCATGGAGTTATTCCACCTGAAGGGTCTACAAATTTCAACGTTTTACGTTGTTTACATTTTTCACGACTGCTTATCTCGTTGACTATCCAAGCGATTCTTCCCATCTAGAAACCGCCTGGAAGCCCTTTTAGCAAGCTTTCCAATGGTAGTACTTTTACCAGTACACCTATATGTTTCTAGGTACTTAGGGCACCTAAAACCGTAAGCGATTGCCAAAAACCAGATAAACAGCAGTTTTTCTATTATATACTGACTTGATATTTTTTTTTTTTTTTTTTTTATTTTTTTTTTTAATACGTGGCGTCTCGCAGTTCAGTCAAAGGGACCGACTACTGCTTAAGCGGGCTTCCCTGTGGAGACTAATCTAGTTAGCCTCCAGCCAGGCTTCAAAAAGCTAAACCTAAAGCGACACGCTGAGGGCTACCCCAGTTGGGGTCGACACCTCGGCTCAGGGCGTCACTTGGGGGGACAGCTAAGGCTGGATCTAATAAAGTGATTCTACCATCCGTTCGGAAAAGCCTACGTGGAGAAGAACGGACAAGAAACTCCAATTGTAAACTAGCTACTTTAACTATAGCACAGCGTTCGCGGGCTGGCTTCATAATTTATAGGGACGTCGCGACGGGCCTCGGCGGCGAGGGCGGAACGAATACGGTTGATATGTGTTCTGTTGTCGAAATGTTCGTACTAGTTACGAACCCATTGACCGTCTTTGTAGACGAGTCTATCTAGTTCCCTAGTGATGCATTCGTACCTCGAGAAGATGGCACTGCATGAAACTGGGTCAAGAGGGCCTGCATTCCGGATTTCTGCATCCAGAGCACGGGCCTGAGGGGTCATCCAAATGGAGTACGCGCTGATGATATTTACAGCCACGCATAGATATGGCTTGTGCCCAGAGGGGGCGACAGGGGGCGGGCGCTTAGCGTCGGTGGTGGTGGAAGCCACCTTCCGGCTTTGTGCGGTCGTGGGGGCAGCAGTGGCTACTGGGCCTGGGGTTGAAATGGGCGCTGGAGTGGGCGCTGGAATGGGCGCTGGAATGGGCGCTGCTATGGGTTGATCCAGCAGCGCTGGCATGGGCTGGGAGTAAGACTGAGGGGCCACTCTTTGGTGGTTCAGTTTACCCCAAGGTGAAGTCCTCTGAGGGGCTAGACGGGGGGGTTGGGACAAGGGCGCATAAGGCGCTTGGAGTTTGTTGAAACGCTTGGCCATTTTAGGCGCAAGTTTGGGAGCTTTTGGACAACCCCGGTAGTTAGCAGGGTGTCCTATCTGGCCACAGAGCACGCAGCTGGGAGGCTCCGTGCATTCTGCGCGGTCTTTTGGACGTGTACAGTCCTTCGTGTTATGCTCACCCAGGCACTTTACGCACCTAGGGGTAGCATAGCAATTTGCCTGAGAATGGCCGTATAGTTGGCAGTTATGGCACTGACCAACTAGGTGGGGGCGGTACGGTTTCTCAACCGAAATGCCCGACAGGGAGCAAACGGTTTTGATATTAAAAATGGGATTGCGACCCTCAGTCGGGCTGCATGTAACCATGACAATGTCATACAGTTGTCCACCTCTAGCTTTGTGCAGCCGGTGGACCTCTGTGACTGGGACTTTCTGGGCTATTAAATCCTTACGGACATCTTCCGTAGAGATTTCTTTCGGTATACGCCGAATAACCACACGGAGGGGCTTTTCCTCCGGAAGGGAGTATGTGTGGAACGAAATGTTCCTGTCTTTTAGATAGCGAGTAAGATCTCGAAAATCACGGGACGTGGGGACTTGAATCCTGATGCCTAGTTGGCATGCAGTAGCCTTGGTGTAGTTGATTTTCCGCTCAACACAAGCGTTGGACACATCGTTCCATTTCCCCTTGTCTTGGAGATATATGGGAGGAGGGGGAGGAAACTTCCTGGTGGTATTTGTTTCCATCGGGCTTTGTGGGCGGCTTGTCCGCTGTGAAGCGGCAGTGGCAGCAGGAGTGGGTGTGGGTTGCCTGGCAGGCGAAGCCGCTGGCAAAACTGGCTGAGGAGAGGAATTCTTTACCGCCTTTTTGGGCTTGGTAGCATGGTTGGGACTTTTCGTCTTTCTCCTTTTACCGCCAGAGCAGACTATGGAGTCATCACCGTCAGAAGTGGAGACGGTGTCATAGTCGTCTGATTTGTCTGGGATATCTATGTCTATGTCTACTGGGTTATCAGCAACTGACTCATCCTGGTTAGCTACAGCTTCCCATTCTTCGTCAGTGCTAAGGGTTGCTCCATCCTCCATGGGGGAGTCATCCTCATCAGCCCATATATTGTACTGGCTGGACTTTTTAGACCTATTGGACCTACGATCATCCAAGGACTTGTGCAAGGAGGCAATGCGCTCCTTGTAGTCTTGGTATTGTTTGGTGGATGGAGGATCTCTCCTTGATTTGGACTCGGCGGCCTTGCGCGCTCGATAGTCCTCTAACTCCTTAATGGCTTTGGGGTCCCTCCATGATCCAGGCACGATGGCCGGAGACGTGGGTTTGGATGGAATTGAATCGCTACAAGCAGGTTGTGCAACAGGCTGGATAACCTGAGCATCACTCTGGGGCGGGGTAGAAGAGTTAGGTCTTGAAGTAGACCTGTTTGGAGAGGAGGACAACCTTTGCGAGTCCTGAGCCACGCTCGGCACGGGGGCCTTGCTAGGTCCAGGGAGCTCGGTCGGGCACGAAGCGGGTATAAAAGAGGCTAAAGCCTCATTTACGGCATGGTCGTATTTCTTGCTAAGACCTTCCTTCTCGAGAATCTCGTGGAGGAGTTCGATAATTGCCGCGAGCGACATTTTCGAAGAAAGATTTCCGGTGAAGCCGGTAGGGAGTCTTCCCCGGGTGGGTATGCCCGGGGATGTGTAAGCCTACCCTCCCAGTCGGGTGAGACTGGGAGGTGTGTCCCTGGTGAGCCCTAAGCTTGTTACCCTGCACCAATCTTATTGTGTGACAGGGGCCCTAAGGTACCGGTAAACCCACTGAAGGTGGGCCACCCACCTCTGTGTACCGAAAGTCTAGCACGTCGGGGTAGACACACCCGACCGTGCTAGGTGAATGCTGTGGAACGAAGCAGGGGTTGGCTAGGCTATCTACCAAGGCCAACGATCCTGCTCCCGAATCCAATGACTGCCGAGCCCTGAAGGGGCTTGGCGGGTGCTTGGGTCGACACCCCACTTGGCTTCGTTAGCACCGTTAGGTATCCGCCAAGGACCACAAGATGTGGATTTAAAACGCGACGCGGCGGCCGCAGCGACGACACGCAGGGGTGCGGCGAGGCGGGGGCGGTGCGCGGGGCGCGCAGCGGTGAGGCGGCGAGCGAAGACGCGTCGGCCGCAGTGACGTCACGCAGGAGCGAGACGGAGCGATGAGTGGGGGCTCGCAGCGGTGGGGCGAGCGGAGCGGCAGCGGGCAGCGAGACGACCGCGCAGGGCGACGGCTGGCGAAGAGTGAAGACTTGATATCTCAAGTAAATGGGCTTTATATAAAAGACTACGCTAACTATGAGGTGTATATAGGCTTCCTGTCTCGGTCTAGGTCCCCCATATACCCTAAAATGACCTAAAACCATATATTTGGTGTTTGAGATATCAAGTCAATATTCCTATTTACATAGCAGAAACTATGTGGTCTTCACATAGTTTCATCATTATGTACTGATTTCATGTCCAGTACATAGGATAAGCCCTTAAAACATGATTTTAATTACTATAATATTTTCGAAAACCACCAAAACTATATATATCGTGTGGTTCCCTCTCACGGTTCATTCGGAACTAATCCGTCGTCGAGCACAGACGTATCGTATGACAGAAATTTATGTTTTTTACTATGATAACTCTTATCAGTATGCTTTCTAATGATTTTACTCTGTTAAGGGTGAACTATTGAACCCTATAACATACTGACAAACACTAAAAACATTATACTACTATCTCAAAAAATGTAGGTAAAATTTTAGTATAAATATAAACGTGCCTCTAAAATTCATTTTAGTATCAGGTGGCGCGCCGTGGTAAGCAGACATGTCTACACATACAAACTTCAATTTCTATGAACCATTTAGTATGGTTGATGACGCTTCGTCGCGAACATATCTCCCGCCGTGCAGTGCTGTGTCGACTCGCTGTGTCGACTCGAAGTGTTGTCGGCGCGGCGCTGCATTCCTTCGGTGAGCGACGGACGGCATTTCTCGGCTGCCGGCCAGGCCCACCGAGAGGACGGTCGCCGCTCCGGCATCTCTGGTTACTGGGGCAGTGGGACGAGTTTCTTCACCGGACGCTTCAAGGTACCGCCAAGCGTGCGTACCTCAGCGGTCCGGATTTCTCCGTCGATTCCTGGATACACGGCCACAATGCGGCCTCGCGGCCACGTATTGCGGGGCAGCTGGCCGTCGGCTATCAGGACAGGGTCACCCACTTTAAATCTGGGCCCACTACTATGTGGCTCCCGCCGGTTTTGGAGCTCCGGCAGGTACTCTCTGACCCAGCGACTCCAGAACATATCAGCGAGGATCTGTGATCGTCGCCATATTTTCCTGCTGTCTATATCTTGCTCGGTGAACGTGCCAGGTGTAGGTAGTCTGGCTGACCCACCGAGCAAGAGGTGATTCGGTGTGATGGATTCATCATCATCACCATCTACCGACACGTGTGTCAATGGTCGGCTATTTACAATGTACTCTGCCTCACAAATCAGTGTGGACAACACCTCTTCGGTGGGGTGTTTTTCTGTAAGTACATTGTATAGTGTGTTTTTTACACAACGAACTAGGCGCTCCCAGGCGCCTCCCATGAATGGCGCTGATGGCGTTATGAAGCGCCATACGATGCCTCTACGACTTGCCTCTGTTTTGAAGGCGTCTCGCAGCTCTCTGTCGGCGCCGTGCATGTTGGTGCCATTGTCTGAGTGTATCTCAGCTGGGCATCCTCTGCGTGCGGCGAATCGGCGCAGCGCCAATATGGCGGAGTCTGCGCTAAGGCTGGCGGCGATTTCAAGGTGCACCGCCCTTGATGTGAGACACGTAAATAGTGCTACGTATCTCTTCTGATGCTGCCGACCGACGGTGACGGATAGCGGGCCGAAATAGTCGAGCCCGGTATATGTAAACGGCCTCTTATGGTGAGCGAGGCGCGTTTTCGGGTGGTCGCCGGTCGCAGGTACTGGTGCCTGTGCCTTGCGTATACGGCAATGCAGGCATCTTGCTATCACCTTCTTCGCTGTTGGTCGCATCTTCACGACCCAGTAGTGCTGCCGTACCTCATTAATTGTGAGTTCGGTGCCACTATGTTGTAGACTGCGATGTGTCCAGTCTATGTACAACTGCGTTATGTGATGGTCGCCATGTAATATAGGCGGGCGCATCACTTCTTCAGCTACCTCTTGCGTAGCTGCTATGCGACTTCTTAGTCGCAGCACGCCGTCGACGACCTGAATTTGTAAAGGTCGCAGCGAGCTATTTTTATTTATTTCTTCAACATTCGCTAACTCTGAAGCGAACGATTGTTGTTGTGCGACCTGGACAAGTATTTTCTCAGCTTCTTGGAGAAATTCTGCTTCTATGATTTGTCTGTTGACCTGGGTTGGTGCTCTGCATGCCTGCTTCTGCTTCTGTGCAGGTACAGCGGGCTTCTTGCGCCAGTCTGGGTCCTTTTCAGCGTTTTTTCTCGTCCGTTTATAGGACGTTATCTCTGTTCTATTTTTGCAAAGAGATATAAAACGCAGAACTGTGGCGGTCGCACGAAGCAGTCGCTCCCATCTGGAGAATCTGCTTGGCTCTGGAACGGCTTCTATGAAGCTCTTCTTGTCCCCTTCTGTGACAACGAAAGTTTTTTCTTCTCCCGTGTCGTTTGTAGTCGGAGGTTTCTCTGTGGGCCATAATTCGGGCCCAAGAGACAAAAAACTCGGCCCGCAGTACCACTCGTGGTCCGAGTTGAACCGCAGTGGCACGTCACGGGTTGCTGCATCAGCGATGTTCATCTTGGTGGGTATCCATCGCCAATCTTCGACTTTGCTATTGTCTTCAATAGCAGCTATTCGGTGAGCAACGAAAGGTTTGTATACTCTCGCTCCTCTTCTAATCCAGGTCAGTACGGTCTTGCTATCTGACCAATACGTTACTGACGTGGGCTTGCAGTCGTGTTCACTCATCACTGCTGCGGCTACGCGGGTTCCCAATACCGCGGCCTGAAGTTCGAGTCTCGGTATCGAAAGCAGTTTCAGTGGGGCCACCCGCGCTTTCGCCATAACAAGGCTTATTAAGTGCTTGCCTTCCACGGTCGTGGCCCGCCAGTATATAGCGGTAGCATATGCCATCTCGCTTGCATCAGTGAACACATGCACCTGCATTTCTATAGCGTCGCTATATCCAGGATAGCATCTTGGTACGCTAACGTTTTTTAGTTGGCGTAAATGTTGTACCCAAATTTTCCATTGTAATGCTAGGTCAACATCTAGCCTCTGATCCCAGTCGACGCCTCGCCTCCATGCTTCTTGCAATATTTGTTTCGCCTTGATGGTTACTGGCGAGGCGAGTCCGAGTGGGTCGTATAGCGACGCTACTATTCTGAGCGCCTCTCGCTTGGTGGGCGCCTCTCGGTCCAAGATACCCTCAGGCAGACGCGCGAGTGTGAGGTTGAAACCCAGCGTGTCTTCGCCTGGCCTCCATATGAGGCCGAGTATCTTTTCCGACGTATCTATATCTCCAATGGATACCATCTCAGTTTGTATATGCGATGGGTCCATTTTTTCTAGGAGCTGCGAGCTATTTGAAACCCATTTCTTGAGTTCAAACCTCGCCTGTAGGTGTATTTTTCGCACCATACTAGCGACTTCTGCCGCCTTCTCGATAGTTCTATAACTATCTAGGTAGTCATCCATATAATGACTACGTAGTATAGCATCCACAGCTTCAGGGTGCTTCTCTATATATTTGTTTGCGTTCCAGTTCTTTGCAAAAATTGCTGTGCAAGGCGAACTGGCTGCGCCGAAAATGATGGACGTCATTCTATATTCTTCTGGCGCTCCTTCTCTGCGGTTTCCCCTCCACAGGTAGCGAAGCGCGTCTCGGTCTTGGCTCCGCACCTTCACTTGCATGAACATCTCCGCTATGTCACCGGTTATTGCGACGCAGTGGCGGCGAAACCGCATCATTACGCCTGGCAGCGACTGTAATAGGTCGGGCCCAGTTAACAGGAAGTCATTCAGTGACATTCCTCTCGATTTGGCGGCAGCGTCATGTACGATGCGAAGTTTGTCTGGCTTCATTGGGTTGAAGACATCGAAGTGTGGGAGGTACCAAGTTTTGCCCGGCGTGCTAATTGCGGGTGCCCTTTCAGCGTACCCTTTCGCAATTAGCGAGTCCATCTGGTCTGAGTATCTTCTTAGAAGTTCCTGGTTCTTGTCCAGCTTCTTTTCTGTTGAGACGAGCCTCTTCAGAGCTGTCTCAAAGCTATCTGGCATCTCAGCATGCTCATTACGCCAAAGCATGGCGGTTTCGATGTGTCCATTCTCTAATTGGACAGTTGATCGATTCAAAATGTCCTCTGCCCTTCTTGCTGGGTCAGAGGCGGGTCGCTGTGGGTTTATGCACAACGATTCTATGGCGAAATGTTCGCGCAACTGATGATCCAAATTGTCATCAGTTGTTATTCTATTGACATGATGTACTTGTTGTCGTAGTAAACTACTGTGCGCGCCATGTAGTGTCCAACCCATTGCTGTAAGTGACGCAATTGGTTGGTGTCTTGGACCTCTGCGAATCTCGCTGGCCAATAACAAATGCCAGTTGTCTTGGCCGACGAGTATTTTTGGCACGCCATTGTTGTACATCAACTCTTTTCTCAAGTCGGTTAAATGCTTGCAGCGTGCGACAACCCTATCGCTCACTGTTTGTTTTGCCAAGCTGAGTTTAGGTATAGTACGTGCTTTAAATTGTACCCTTCTCTCTTGCGGGCTAACCAGCGTCACCTTGACTCTTCTTGAGCATGGGGTGGTGAGCATGGTGTTGCCTATCGCACCGATCTTGAGCGGGTCCACAGGGCCCTCTGCCCCGACTTGCCTCGCGATGTCTTCATCCATCAGCGAAACGGTGGACCCATCGTCTAGGAGAGCGTATGTTGCTACCTCTCCCGCCGGTCCGATTACCCGGACCGGCACTATCTTGAGGTACGCCTGGCTCGATGGTGACCCGAAACTGGCCACCGTTTCCTGAGGATCCTTGCGGGATTCAGGAACATCGGGCTTCTTGTTGGCTTCCCTCTGCTGTTGCTTCTTCCTATGAAGAAGCCGATGGTGCGTATCTCTGCACCCGTCTTGGCCACACTGTTTTCTCTTACAAGTGTGGTTGCCTCGTCGATGTTGAAGGCAGCGATAACATAGATTGTGTTTTTTCGCTAGCTCCCATCTTTTCTCGACAGCTACGCCCCTGAATTGTGCACATCCAGTGGCGTAGTGATGTCCCACGTCGCAAACACGGCATTTTCCTACCGGTTGGTCCGTAGCTATATGCGTCCTTTGTGTGACGCGTCTGTTGGTGTTCGCCTCGGCCGAAGCGATGCCTTCGGGTGGGGCGAATGGACTACAGAAGTGTGCCTGTTCAGATATAAAATTACTGAACAATGAAATATCTGGCACCGATTGGTACTTCTCCGAATATGATCGGTACCATTGTGCTCGTAGCGAATTGGGTAACTTCTCTGTTAACAATCGCATAAGCTCCGCGTTCATAAGGTAATGACCCTTTTTTAACGCGCGGAGCGTGACTACAGCACCTCTTACGCGACTTGCAAACGCGCAGATGTCTCTTGGTGACTCACTGCAGCGCGGCAGTCCGCGTAATCTATCTGTTTCAGCTTGCGCTATGGAGTCTGGACGGCCGAACTGCAGCTCGAGTTCCTTCATGATGTCATCGGGCCTGGCATGTCCGATGAGTTCTGAGCTGACGGTTTCCATTGCACGTCCATGTAAGCTTCTCCTCAGCCTCGCTGTATTCTCGATGTCCGTAAAATACGCTCGAGTTGTCTCATATATGGCCCGAAATGATAGCCATTCAGTATGAGAACCATTGAAATTCGGCAATGTCATGACGAATTTCGACGCAGAGGGGTTCGATTGGTCCCGCTGTTCTATTTTTCTGTCGGCTAGCGACGCTATAGCGGACGTCAACTCCGTCAGGAATGGACGGAGACTATCCCTCTGACCTCCTGTACACTCAGCTGACGCTGCAACTGGAGGTTTTCGCACTTCTTTTTCCTTAGGATGCTGACCTTCTATTTGCGATTTGGTGGCGGTCGCAGTCAGGGGTCTATGCATAGAATTTCTGGTTCCCCCTTCAACGACGTTATCCTCCTTCTCAGGCTGAGGCTCTGGTGCCTCTTCTAGCCATGAACGCACGTACTCGTCATTCGAGTTTCTGTCATCCAAGTATTCAGCTTCGGAACCCTCTTCCTCCGCTCTCTGAAGTGCCAATTGTGCAAGCTCCAACTTAATTTTGAGTAAGTCTTCGCGAGCTTTGTCTATGTTTTTTCGTGACCGAGTCACTCTAGTTGACGGCGGACGGCTATGTTCGATACGGGCGTCACCCCGGGTAGTCATCGGCATCGCTGTACGTCTGTCTTCTTCGGAAATCTTCTCTTTCTGAGAAGGTTTCAATGTTGTGTCTGAAGCTCCTTCTAATCTGGTTACTCTGGTAGAAACCGCTTGATCAGTTTCTATTGGTTGATGCGTCGGAGTGCTTTCAGTTTGAGGCGCTAGATGGCGCTGCTCGTCCGACGGCTCGGTCCCTTCGGTTGTGGAAGGTGAACACGGCGGCAGCTCATGTCTGATGCCAACTGGCTGATCCAACTCCACGGTCCATGCCTCCGGCGTCTTGCCTTTGGATCTGGTTATCGGCATTGTTGTTGAAATATTTTCTTTTGAAAACTCGAAGTTAGTTTTCAAAGATAAGTCCCAGTTCCGGGCTTCAGCGTTCAAACCGACGATCTCCAGAAGTTAACCTCCACTTCGATTGACTATAATTCAATCTTCAAATAAAAAATCACTAAAAACTTACGGTCAGTGATAAGTCTTCAGGAAACTTCAGGCATTTGCTATACAAGTTTATTTTTCCCATAAACGTGTATGTTCTATTTGATTGACTATAATTCAATCAAATTCTAAATCACCGAAAAGTCAAGGTTACTTTTCGGTGGTGATGCTTCATGAACTGCTTGTCCAAAGCATCAGAGCCGTGCATCAATCTTCCGAGCACGTATCTTGCTTGATTGAAGAAAATTCAATCTTCAAATAAATCACCGAAACGTCAAAGTTATTTTCAGTGATAGTGCTTCAGGAACCGCATAGTCAGTACATCCGAAACGTATCTAAGTCTTCAGAGTACGTTTCTTCCATTCACTGACGAAAATTCAGTCTTCAAAATTTTCCTGAAAACATAGGGGTTGTTTTCAGTCATAAGGCTTCAGGAATTATTCTTCAATCATCAAGGATGCACATCAGCCTTCTAAACGCACGTCTTGTATTTTTCTGACGGGCGCTCGTTTTTTAAACAAATCGCTAAAAACATAAGGGTAGTTTTCAGCGATAAGTCTTCAGGAACTATTCTTCCGCGTCAAAGACGTAATCCAATCTTCTGAACGAGTATTCTTGGTTGAATAAACAAGCGTTCAGTTCTAGAACAAATCACTGATAACATAGGGTAGTTTTCAGCGATAAGTCTTCAGGAACTATTCTTGGGGCTTCAAGGATGCGCATCTGTCTTCATACAGCATTTTGCGGCTCACAGAAAATTTCTTCTATTTTCTTACAATTATTGAAAAAATAGGGTATTTTCAATAACTGTCTCCAGAATTTTACCTCTTGGATCCAGCGGCAAATAGGGCACGTAGGACTTGTTCCCTGCAGTGCACGTCGATTTTTGGTTTATTTGTGAAATTAATTTCTCCAAAATTCGAAAAATTAATTCCACCACTGTTTCTTCCTGACGTCCTGGGGCGCTCCAGACTTCGAATTTCGGCTCGAACGGGTCAACGTTGTGTTGCACGTAGCCGACTTAATATGCAGGCACCCAGTTGTTTTTTCTGGATCTACTGTTCCCGACGTCCTGGGGCTCTCCAGGCTCCAAAATCCAGCTCGAAGGACCATTAAATGTGCAGGACGTAGCGTGTTCATTGGCCCCGAGAAAAGAAGGGCGTAAACCTTCTGGCCATTGCCGCTGAACGCCCCATCCACATCAACGAAAACAAAGGTTCTTGGATGCCTAGCTGCAGCAGTGACGTAGGGTTGCAAATCGACTCTAACGATTCAACGATGTGTTGGGTGTACTCGAGTTATTTCCAGATTCCGGGTTGCCTACTTCTGGATCAGCACTCCTGGTGTCCAGGTTCCGAGGTTCAGCTCGACAGGATCGAAAAGGGATGTCTTCATAAGGGTTGAAGTCGATGAATTAAATGAAACACTAAGTTATTCAGTACACGGCACGATTCTAGGGCTCTCAACAATTTCTGAGACTTGATTCTATATAAGAATTACTTCTTATTTACTAAGACAAGTACAAGCGACTAGCTTTGGATGACTACAAATTCTATTTTGGGCCCGGGGGTTCTTTATACCCTCGCATCGTGCCATTATTGAGAGCCCCGCAAATTCTCGCCGAAAATAATTTTTATTTATGTAAAAAACCCTTATACATATTTGGTAAATAGGGTTACCGCACCCCTTCCATGGTGCTATCAATAGCTGGATTCCTTCGTACTGTAACACAGTAACGCCCCCTATCTATGTATCTAATCAATATACCTAATTTCCAGGTATTGATAGCTTCCCTAGACTATTTCCATGAAATAAAAGGACAATTCCCTTTATTTCCCAGTTAAAACCTTAATAGTTTTCAACCTAGCCTAAGGATATCTATAGGTTGGGTTGACCTGCTGGTGCCAATAGCAGGCTGTCTGTTGACGTCTAGAAAAAGCTTATTTTCGGGAATCTTCTATGGGATATCATCCCTTATGTAATGAATCTATAAATTCCTAAGTCATTTCACCGACTTTAGGACTTCCTACTTAGGCTAACCAGACAATCACCGCCTATTATGGGGATTCTGGTAGCCAATAGACCACACTTTACATTTCTAGTGTTTATGTAAGTCTATCTAGGTCATATGCACATAAGGTGCCTTGATATGTACAAATTTGATAGCTGGTCACTTTCTTTGCGCCCAGCTATCAGAGAAATTAGATATAAAAACACTAATAAGATTGGGACGACACGATGGTGCGTTCAACGGGCCATCGGGAGGTCCCCAAAAATTCCTTATTTTCGGAATTCCCAGGGGTGTATAGTCCCGGGAAATGCCAAAAACTGACTAAAAATTACGTTTCCAGAAACCTATTTTCTGGAATTGTACTTAAACTACTTGAGCGATTTTCGCTCCAAAGTGATGGCTTGGTAGCTAGTCCAGCAAGCCATCCGAAAGTACTTACACCATGAGTACATCTATTCCCTTCATGGAGTTATTCCACCTGAAGGGTCTACAAATTTCAACGTTTTACGTTGTTTACATTTTTCACGACTGCTTATCTCGTTGACTATCCAAGCGATTCTTCCCATCTAGAAACCGCCTGGAAGCCCTTTTAGCAAGCTTTCCAATGGTAGTACTTTTACCAGTACACCTATATGTTTCTAGGTACTTAGGGCACCTAAAACCGTAAGCGATTGCCAAAAACCAGATAAACAGCAGTTTTTCTATTATATACTGACTTGATATCTCAAGTAAATGGGCTTTATATAAAAGACTACGCTAACTATGAGGTGTATATAGGCTTCCTGTCTCGGTCTAGGTCCCCCATATACCCTAAAATGACCTAAAACCATATATTTGGTGTTTGAGATATCAAGTCAATATTCCTATTTACATAGCAGAAACTATGTGGTCTTCACATAGTTTCATCATTATGTACTGATTTCATGTCCAGTACATAGGATAAGCCCTTAAAAACATGATTTTAATTACTATAATATTTTCGAAAACCACCAAAACTATATATATCGTGTGGTTCCCTCTCACGGTTCATTCGGAACTAATCCGTCGTCGAGCACAGACGTATCGTATGACAGAAATTTATGTTTTTTACTATGATAACTCTTATCAGTATGCTTTCTAATGATTTTACTCTGTTAAGGGTGAACTATTGAACCCTATAACATACTGACAAACACTAAAAACATTATACTACTATCTCAAAAAATGTAGGTAAAATTTTAGTATAAATATAAACGTGCCTCTAAAATTCATTTTAGTATCAGGTGGCGCGCCGTGGTAAGCAGACATGTCTACACATACAAACTTCAATTTCTATGAACCATTTAGTATGGTTGATGACGCTTCGTCGCGAACAAGTATAGATAGGATTTTTTTTTGTGAATCGATTCGATTCGATGGGTTGTTTTGACCATATACAGGGTGTCCCAGAAATCGACGTCAAGCCGTAAATGGGTGATAGACCAAGTTATAACAGTTCTCAGAAAAATACGAAAAAAAATCTATCTCAGGTTTTTAAAAATTTATGGTCACTTTAAAAATTTACTAAAAAAATCAATCCCTGTAATGGTTCTTTAACTCCAATTGCTACAAATCCCATAATTTATCTAATTTTTTTATATAGCTGTATTAGAACCTAACGGCTTGGTACGTGACGATGGGAAGAGACCAGATGGCATGACATTGGTGCCGTGGAAGGTGGGTAGGCCTCTGGTATGGGACGCAACCTGTGTCGACACCCTTGCGCCATCTCATATTCCTAGTTCGGCGGGCTGTGCTGGCGCTGCTGCTGCGGCTGCTGAGGCCCTCAAGCGGCGCAAATACTGTAACCTAATTGGTAATTACAGTTTTGAGCCGTTTGGGGTCGAAACGCTTGGGTCATGGGGCCCAAGTGCACGTCTCCTTTTTAAGGAGATCTCTCGCCGACTGATCGACACCGTGCGTGACCAGAGGGCTGGCTCTTTCTTTGCGCAAAGAATCAGCATTGCCATTCAACGTGGCAATGCTGCCAGTCTTCTGGGCACGTTCCCGGATGACAGCGATGTGGATGAGTACTTCGACGCCTAAGTGTACCTTTCTTTTGTATATAGTGTAAGTAGTTAGTTTAATTTTAAGATTGTAAAGTTTACTTTTGTTTAGTGTTTAAGTATGTACATATATAATATTTTTAATGTCTAAAATAAATGAATATTTTTTTATTATTATATAATCTTGAATAATGCTTGTGTAGATTTTTGCCTAAAATTCAAAGCCAACTCCTCCTACTTGGAAGAAAATTAAACTTTTTCAAAACCAAATTATTCAAATTTACTATTTCGCCCAACTTTAACTGACTGTACTGAAAAAAAATGTACTACGCTAGTTTGGCAAGTAACATGAAAAATTGGCGCATTTAATAAGGATTCAAAAATGGTGTAACACTTGCTAGATTACGTTTTCAATAATTGGTCAAGTTTTTTTTTGTAAATAGTCTCAGTTTTTACACAAAATGTCCATACTTCCTTAAAATGACTTTAGCTTACCTAAAGCTTTGCTAAACTCCGTTTCTAGTTCGATAGAGACGGAGAGAGTAATTTTACGAAGTGTGAGCGAGACAGAGAGTGACGCCACCTTTATCAGTGACACAACCTTTATCATGAAACGGAGATACAATTTACCGATGAGTGCGAATGAGACAGCAGTAGTTATTGTTCTGTTTTGTAAGCGCAGACGCACACACAATTACAAATCAGTACGTTACGCTGCTTTGTTTACTGCGCATCTCCGTATTCGTTCATGTTGATTCCGTACTTACCACTTTTTGCGTTGTTTTCTGGACTTAATTGCTTGTGATTTGGACTGTTTAATTCCTCTTTCTGACGACCTGTGCTTTACTCTGGACTGTTGCTGATCCTGTGATTGTGTAGTACTACCATGGCTGTGTACACTGCATTGGAATATGCGAACATGCACCTCGTTTATGGGGAATGCAGATGCAATGCCAATGCAGCCGCTAGACTTTATCGTGAGAGGTACCCGAACAATCGTCACCCAGATCATCGAGTTTTTATTAATATGCACCGTTCACTATCAGAGGGACGATTCCCTAACCAAGTACATGGTGAAGGAAGACATCGTAATCCGTACGAAGACGTCGTACTACAAGCAGTCCAAGAAGACCCAAGTGCTTCTGTACGTGGAATCGAAACAAGCACAGGTGTATCTAAGAGTACCGCCCACCGAATCTTAAAAAAGAACGAGTTCCACCCGTATCATGTACAGCGAGTACAATCATTACTACCACGGAATTACGCTCCCAGAGTTGCGTTTTGCCAAAGGATGCTAGAAAGGCACAGAGACGTAAAATTTCGATTTCTTTTCTCGCTCACACTTCGTAAAATGACTCTCTCCGTCTCTATCGAATTAGAAACGGAGTTTAGCAAAGCTTTAGGTAAGCTAAAGTCATTTTAAGGAAGTATGGACATTTTGGGTAAAAACCGATACTATTTACAAAAAAAAAATTGACCAATTATTGAAAACGTAATCTAGCAAGTGTTACACCATTTTTGAATCCTTATAAAATGCGCCAATTTTTCATGTTACTTGCCAAACTAGCGTAGTACATTTTTTTTTTCAGTACAGTCAGTTAAAGTTGGGCGAAACAGTAAATTTGAATAATTTGGTTTTGAAAAAGTTTAATTTTCTTCTAAGTAGGAGGAGTTGGCTTTAAATTTTAGGCAAAAATCTACACAAGCATTATTCAAGATTACATAATAATAAAAAAAATTGATAAATTATGGGATTTGTAGCAATTGGAGTTAAAGAACCATTACAGGGATTGATTTTTTTAGTAAATTTTTAAAGTGAACATAATTTTTTAAAAACATGAGATAGATTTTTTTTCGTATTTTTCTGAGAACTGTTATAACTTGGTCTATCACCCATTTACGGCTTGACGTCGATTTCTGGGACACCCATGCCATGTGTCTTGTTTTACAAACGAATATGATAAAGAGGCGAAATTGTTTACATGCTAAAGCGATAGATAATCTCTGGATGGAAGTTATTATCCGATTGGATTGACACATGCAGAGAGGGGCCTGTGCAGAGTCGGACTGTGGAGGATGATGATCCGAATGATTCCGAAAGAAGGAAATTCTTTCACTAATAGATAGCAACACTAACGCTAACTCTCATAGGCAATATTTTGACGTACACCTACCATATTGGGCACCCGCTTGAACGTAGTGAAATAATTAATTATTTAAAATTTTATTCCACATTTGACACCTACGGATCAGTAGGTACTAGTGTTGGGACGCTCATTTTTTTAGGCCGAAAAAATAAAAAAATCGATTAAAATCAGTAGAGAGTTTAATACCATGTTATAATATAATTTCCTCTTTTGCTTTTTTATTTAGAACTACTAGGAGGCAAGAATAATGAAGATGTACTTGCGGGCCTTGAATCATAAGCAGTAGAGATCTAACGGAGTACCAGGAGGTCAGAATCTAAAATATCCCGGTACTCTTTTTACATAATCATGATTCCAGCCTCGGTAATACTTCCTCATGATTATAATATCCTGGTACTTAAATTAGTTACTTTACCGGTAATGATGCCAGCCCCGCAAATACCAAGATTTCTTCATGATTCTAGCCTCCTGGTATTCGATTTTTTTATTTTAACGGCCTAAAAAAATGTCCCAACACTAATACCTACTGATGCGTAGGTGCCAAATGTGGCATAACATTTTAAATATTCTCACTTATGGCACCTTGTGTGAGACCACCCTGGTCCAGGCGGGACCCTAGTCCCGAGAAACTCAAAGAAATAATAATTTATTTATTCCTTTATCCTCGCACTGGAACACCTTACAGAATTATACCAATGGAGCCTTCGATCAAAAATACATTGTACACTGTGTATTATTGATCGAAGAATGGAGCACAAACTTTACTACTTATAAGTCCAGCAGCCTAAATACAGGTTTCCTAACGATGCTTTCTTTCGACGTTGTTAGCGATGTCCAAGATAAACTTAGAAAGTACATAATATGATTTTTTGAAGACACGGTTGGCGCAGTGGTTGAGCGATCGGCTGCTGCGCTGCATGTCGCGGGCTCGATTGCCTCACGGAACAATTAGCATGGCCTACAGATGATTGTTCCGGGTCTGGCTGTTTATATAGGTGAGTTTATATCATGTTTGTAAATACACCCACGATATAGGAGAAGCTAAATAAAAACGTCATATTGGTAGGTTGGATTTGAACCCACGACCTTAAGCACGAGAAGCGAGGTCACAGCCACTAGGCACCGCACGACATGCACAGCATGCATGTCATTTGAAAAATTCGTAGGCATTTCTCCACATCACTCAACTGAAACGAAAACTTGTGACTGATAGTTTTTTCAGGTTAAAATGATGATTATCCCCTGTATGAAAGGCTACTGTGGACATACAGGCCGCTGATGTGGAGATATCAAGCCCGCTTGCCAAATGTAATCATTACCTACGCACAATATGTTTTCGAAGAGCCCTGAGACTATTATTTGTGGAAATGGACTGCCCATGGAAATTGACAATCTATGCGTAGTCGTGTTCACTATAATTTCTTAAGGCGATATATACGCCCCAATGTTAACGCAGTACTGGCCGTGCGCTCGCTCGATGCCGAAATATCAATGTTGAACCTCCTTTTAGATAGTTTTGTTTTCAAAATATTATTTGATCTACATATGCTATTTCAGTTATGAAATTCCAGCCATAAATTTTCTGTGTAAAAATATTTTTAAACATCCAAGTCTTTTTGGAGGAGTATCCAATAGTTGCGCGTGCGCGCGAGTTGGCATCTTCCGATTTTACAATCTTTTTGTCGTCAACTTGTTCGAGCGTAAAACAAAAAACATGTATTTCAGAATGGGGGGAATAAATTTCACGGATTACAATTCGAAACGAAAGTGTGTGTGTTATTGTCGCTCGTCGCCGCGTCGCGTGAGTGAGTTTTGTGCGAGTTCTAAAAAAATTGGTAAAAATGAAAGGTGCCAACTCGCGCGCACCCGCCAGTTGACGAACAAGTCCGAGATGTTTATATGACAACGACGGACAATGCAACTTCCGGATTAGCACAAATACATAAATAAATTCACGCGTTTCCCCATGGGTGTTGGCAGAAACTACAGAACACCACCTGCTACGATCCTTACATACATCTCTGACTAAGCTCTTCTTGTCAATTCAAATTTGCTTCAATTTGCAAATCTGAAATTGCAATTCAACTGGATTGTGTAGATAATTCACTGTTTATGTCGCTTTCCTCACCGTTTTCGTTTTCATATTATTATTATTTCATGCATACCTAGTGTATGCGCTCGATACAGATTCCTTATCAAAATGAAAATGCACCGACTCGGTGAAGAAACCGAACAAAGCATAAGTAAAAAAAAAAAATTCAAAAACCCGATTGCTTATGAAGCGAAACTAAAAAGAAGAAGAAAATCATGCTGTGCAGTTGGAGGATACTTATTCGCGAGATGGTTGACCTAAACCTAATAACATTTTTTTTTTCGAATAATGTACATTTAAGTGTTATATTTTTTTGAAATCACCTTTTAACACCCTTTATTTTGATACCCCACACGATGGGTTAGGATGAAAAATAATAGGCCCCCACAATATGGCGCCCAAAACCAATTTTAATGTAGCCAGTGATACTTGCAAGGTTAAGACGAATCGATTGACGTAATAATCATAAAAATCGGCCAACGCGTTTGGTCTCTAGAACGCTACTTAGGAACATACATACATACATAGACTGATAAACACATTACCCTCCTTCTGCAGGCGGGTAAAAAGATCCGCCTTTCCATCCTATTGTCATAAAGTAAAATGTACATAGGTACGTGTTGATCGTTGTCTCCGCCATCTTGCGGTTGCGACACATAACTACTTACATTGCGATATCATCACGCTACTTATTTTCTAACGTAAGCAGCCTCATTATCTGGCCAAGGTTATAGTTTACACAGTGGCTCGTAAAATATTATACTTACTTTTTAGGGTTCCGTACCCAATGGGTAAAAACGGGACCCTATAACTTAGACTCCACGATCCGTCTGTCACTAGGCTGTATCTCATGAATGGTGACAGCTAGACAGTTGAAATTTTCACAGATGATGTATTTCTGTTGCCGCTATAACAACAAATACTAAAAACAGAATAAAATAAATATTTAAGTGGGGCTCCCAAACAACACACGTGATTTTTTTAATGGTACGGAACATTTCGTGCGCGAGTCCAACTCGTACTTGGCCAGTTTTAATATTTGTATTGTCAAACAGAAGATATAATCACACCTGTTTTGTTCCGGAAGTGTTAGTCAGGGGTCAGGAGGTATCGTCCTTTTTTTTCTTTAGTTCAGTCCCTCCGCACTATTCCCAAACCACTGCAACTCCTGAAAACCAGAATCAACAGTGGCGACCACCAGAAAAGCGCCGAAGCAATGAAGCTCGACGAAGTCCTGGAGAATGAATAATAAACAATATTTATTTGTTCAAGACTTAAACCTATTCACAATGATTGTACTAAGTTAGTGGCAAGATACAAAATATGTGCAACTGGGCTTAAACTAGGAGGATTCCTGTGCTATAAGCACCAGTTACTTCCGTCACCACCGTGTTCGAGCTGCCATTACAAGTGTGGTGCGGTGCAAAAGTAAGTATCAAAAACATTATAATTAATTAATTACTGTTATCATAAGAGTGTGCATGTATGAACATGTGTGTGTGTGGGATCCTGGTGTGTGGTGTGTTTGTGTGTGTGGGTGTGAATGTGTTTGCGTGCGTGGGCTTGACTGTTTTTATTATTATTTGTTTTATTTTGTACTTTATATACGTTTTAGTAAATTTTCAGTGTCTTCATAATTTTGAGAGAGAAGGAAGTTATCTATGGTAAGTTTTAGTTTTATTATGGGTAAGTTATATAACTGTGTATTTTTACTTATTTTATTATATAGGTATGGACCCATGTAGCACGGTTGTCTCCTGAAGAAGTCTGTTTTATACGGTTTCAGGTCAAAGACTATGTCCTTCCTTCGTTTATTTTTCAGTTTTTCCGGGTCGTACGTTGAGCCTCTATGGCTTATAAGCAGAATGAATAATAATAATTTAACTGTTATTTAAATAATATGAATTTAACTGTCTTGGATCCCGCAACGAAAATAATCAGAAAAGAATAACGGAGGAGTAGGAAATAAAAAAACATAATTTCCACCGGTATCGTCTATCTACATCCTAATTTCGCTTTATGTAAAAGGGCTGAGCCTATTGCAATTAATTGAATTTCTATTGGGAAACCTCAATAACACTGTTCAACATGAGGATCCAACCATCATCATCATCATCAGTCTTTTAATGTTCCCACTGCTGAGACACAGACCTCCTCTCTGTGAGAGAGTTTATGTTCGCGCTTGCAAATACGAAAACAGCATCATTAGTTACCTCGTTTCAGCAAGCAAGTCAAAATCTTCTTTCCCCACCAGGTTGGTGTCGGCATTCAGTCTAGCTGAGTCATCATCATAATCATCAGCCTTTTAATGTTCCCACCGCTGGGACACAGGCCTCCTCTCCGTGAGAGGAATTGGTCCGTAATCCACCACGCGGGCCCTGAGCGGTTCGGCGGATGTCACATGTCTTCGAATTGTTGGTTCTAGGTCATGCCGGTTTCCTCACGATGTTTTCCTTCACCGTTTTGAGAGCAGTGGTGATGAAATATTTTATACAAAGTAAAGGGCCTGCCTGGGTTCGAAGTATCACTTACAACTTGCAAGTCGCAGCTGTTACCACCGGGCCACCACTGCTCTGTTAGCTGAGTATTTACCAATATTGTACATGGAACGACAGTCTTTCTGACTTCCAACCCAATAACTGGGTAACACAACAGACACCAGTATTGCCCCCCCAAGTCATATTTTGTTGGTTTTGACTACACGTAACGACTGGAAGATCTGTACAGTTACAGCGGAGATCAATGGCATAATAGTAGTTTATGCAACAGTCATATAACATAGGTGTGCGGGAATTTAGGGGATTTGCTGAATGAAAACTGCAGGAATACTCAGTCCAAGGAAGAAATTCTATTCGGTAAAATTCGGTGTTGCCTACACGGGTTAACAAGCAAGTGAAAATATGAACAAAAAAGACATTTACGCATTACAATTGGTGGTAATAAATTGCTCATTAAGCGAGTTGCTGCCGTGCTGTGACGATCAGGCGCTTCAACAATAGGGGTTATTAAAACACGAGTGTGGGTTTATCACTCGAGGCGAATCCGAGTGTTATAATAGTATCAGACAAGTGTTTTAATACCTAATTATATGCCGTTGCATACACTATTTTATCTTCACTCATACAGTTGAAATAAAACATAATTGGAAGTGGAAAGAGTGGTTAAGTGGTATGACGGAAAATTTAGATACTCATTGCGCAGCGCGCGCATCCATAGACAATAACACATTTTTTATACTTTTGTTGCTTTTTCCATGCCATAAAGTCGTGATAGCATTTATCATATAATTTTCTCGACTTTGCTGGTAATAGATAATGAGTAATTTCCATCGCCGCATCTAAAATATCGGGTGCAGTCAAATTTTCTTCGCATTCACTGATATCAGACATTTTTAAGCAAGAATTAAAAAAACTCATGAAATTCAGTACGGCAAGACGTATGAATGGCGCCAAAACCCAGCACATCACCGCATTAACCGCGCATGCGCTAAAGCGGGCGTTGTCACAGACGAGTAAAAATTGGTATCAAACCTTTTTATAACACGTACTATAAAAAATGGCACATTACAAAAAATTGCAACAAATAATTGATGGGAACTCCTTGGTGATAATTACTTCTTGGATTTGCCCTGAATCGTAATAAAATGTTAATACCATTCCCCCTCTTATAAGCTTATTTTATTCACTGAAAACAGTGAATAAAAAGCACTTTTACTCACTGTTTTGGTGTTTGAATTTAGAACACACCAATATAATATTATTATATTCGACATCCATCTCAATGCTATACAACCTCCTTGCGCATAAAATACTCGATACAAACTCCTTGTGCAAAAAATGTTCGACTTTCAAACTTCTTCATCGATTTAATTTTCAGTTTGTTAATATTTAAGGATTTTCATGATTTTGATTTTAGTCTGGGATGTTTAGTGAATAATTATTTGGATTGTAATTCTAATATTAATTGCATTGGTGTTTAATTAATTATAATTATGTAACGTAACGGACGTGGTCACTGGCCCCTGAAACACAGATGCTGTTTCCTAGCTCAACTTCAATTTACAAAAAATGTGAAACCCTGAGTTTTCACATTTTTTGTAAATTTTGAAGATAATAAAACATTTATTGATTATTATTCCTTGTGCTTTTCGTTTAAATCTTTCTTTTTCTCGTAGTAATGGTATAAAATGTAGTATGCAACTCTTGAATAAAACGGATTTATATCGAGGGCCATGAATCACTCGCGTCGCTCAGGATTCTAACACTTGAATCACTCGCTATGCTCGTGAATTAATCATCATGAATCACTCCCTACGGTCGTGATTCAGTTGTTAGAATCCTTCACTTGTTCGTGATTCATCTATGGCCCTCGCTTTAAATCCGTCCTTTATTCACTAGTTGCATAATATACTATTTTCGTTGCTCTTCGATATTTATTTATTTATTTATTTTAGTACATGGAAGACTTACAGCTAATAAAAACAGACAAAAAGTAAACCATAGTCAACAGAAAGCCAGATACACACAGACAGCCAGACAGATATCTGCGGACAAAAGCCGTTTCTATCCGCTAGCTAGAGGATAAAGTAAATTGAATTTAAAACATCGTGTGCACAAAATTTATGAATTCAAAACATCATTAAACCTATTTACTTCTACCTCCATGGTGCCGAATTTATCATACAACCTTTTTTAATTTGTTAAAAACTCAGACTCGGAACCTTCTTGGTGCACTTTTTTTTAATTTTCGCGCGCCGTTTTATTTTCAAGTCATATTGTTCAGATATTGTTAAAACCATAACATTGACTAGATTATGTTAAAAACAAACAAACTTAAAAACTATTGAAAAACCTAAAATGACTGATTCTAGCGACGAGGAAGTTTATTTGACGCCAACAGAATTGACTGAAACTTTTAATAATGCGCAAATGAGATTTCTCCCTCTACAATCACGCGAGAAGTATTTGAAACAGCACGATATGTTAAACATTTGGCGACTAGCTTTAAAGGAGCCAAAACTTTCTCAGAAAACGTTTTGCTGGCATATTTAAATTTTATTGAATTATCCGACACCAAGAAATCAAGCACTCTATGGAGTACGTATTCAATGCTAAAAGCAACAATAAAGATGAAAAACGACATACATATCGACACGTATCCTAAATAGTGGCATTTTTAAAAAGAGATTCATCTGGTCATCAGTCAAAAAAAATCACAGCAAATGAAATTGAAAAGTTTCTTAACGAAGCACCTGATTACGTATATTTGGCGGCAAAAGTAAGTCAGTTGCACATTCAGTATCTACTTAAGTATATTAATTCATTCATTCATTCATTTATTTTATTTCCAAAATACTTAACCTATTTTACAATTGGTTTTAGCCACACAACAAAAACCTCACAGGGCTTAACTGTGTGATGGCGAGCCGTTTATTTTAAATTAAATTACAAATTGCAATAATCAACTAGGTACTTAACATAATCTAATACGTATACTTAGTAGATGTTGATAGGCATAATTATGCATGCATATCAATATTATTAATTTATCTACTACAATACTCTTTACGTTACAGGTTGTTCTTATTACTGGTATAAACGAAGCATGTCGTACTAATGAATTAACACAACTTAATGTCAAAAATATTGAGAATCATTCAGATGACTTACTATTAATTAATTTACCTAATACAAAGACAAAAAGAGGAATACGTAACGATTGTTAAGAAACATCAAGCCTTACGCCCGCCTAACACTCCAATCAATCGATTTTTTCTACAATATCGCAACGGAAAGTGTGTTAGACAGCCTATGGGTGCTAATAAAATTGGCAGAATCCCACGAGAAATAGCAATATTTGCAATCTGAACTTTCAGAACCCTGTTGTACACGGGTCATGTTTCCGACGAACTTCAGCCACACTCCTGGCCGATTCAGGAGCTGATCTCCTGTCCCTTAAGCGCCATGGAGGCTGGAAGTCCAATGCGGTTGTAGATACATACTTTTTTTTTATCTTATATAGGCTCGCGCTTGACCACCATCTCACCTGATGGTAAGCGATGATGTGGTCGATGATGGAGCACGCTTGCCTAGAAGTAACCTATTCACTCTTGACTTAAAGACCCCCAGGTTGTAGCTATCGGGAAACACAGACTCCGGCAGGGAATTCCACTCCTTAGCTGTACGCATAATAAAAGTATTTTCAAAACGTTTAGTGCGTATGGGTAGGATGTCCATCATGTACCGATGGCGCATCGCCGTACGTCTGGTAGTCCGATGATGAAATGGGCTGGGCGGAATTAGATTATGCAATTCCATCGCACATTCCCCGAAATGTAATCGATAAAAAACCGACAAGCTGGCAACTCGGCGACGATGTTCAAGGCTCTGGAGCTTTGTCTTAACCAATGCCTCATCGCCGATGAGCCTCTTGGCCCGCTTTTCGATCGACTCTAGTGCATCAAGTTGGTATTTGGCAGAGCCGTCCCAGAGATGAGAACAGTACTCCATGCATGATCGAACTTGCGCTTGATACAAGCTGAGCAGCTGTTCTGGCGTGAAGTACCTTCTCACCTTTGCAAGGATCCCCAGCTTCTTGGCAGCCAGCTGAGCCTTTGCCTCAATGTAAGGCCCAAAATTGAGAGTCGATGTCAACGTAACGCCAAGCAGCTCAAGATGGTCAGTTATTGGCACGGTCACACTTCATAGAGGATTCTATCCAAAATAAGTAAATAAACCTAACCTAACCATCGCTTTCTCTCGCCAACATTTGCGCCAAGGGAATCCGATAAATCAGTACAACTATAACGAAAAACAGTACACAAGTCACTAACACCAACATTACAGTACCATTTTTTGTTTAACAATAATATTACACTCAACTTAAGTAACTGTAGCAACGTTACTTACAATTTTTCTTAATTATACCTAAGTATTATTTGTTATAATTTAAAGATTATTCCGTAATTCTTACCTATCGTAATGTAGTAGTTAATACCTAAACTGAAATAAAAGTGTCTTGTGATTGTAAATGTTTATTTTTTTTGCATTTATTCATTTCCTCGCTGAAAAGTTACGTGTTGCATTCGAGTGCAAAGATTTTTCACCTCGTGCTCTTTTGATTCCCTCGCTAACGCACAGGATTCTAATTTTTGAATTCTTCGCTTGCTCGGTCATCAAAATTGAGCACGCGGTTAAAAAGCAACTTTGTACTCTTGAATAAAAAAATACTATTGTAGCATTATTTTGTTAGAGAAAAGTGTTATTATAGGATTTGATTTTAAAATTTCGGTATTGTGTTTATAAAGTATGTCAATATAAACTCGTTTTAAAGTTTATATTTCGAATATTACGATATGAGAGTAGATAAAAGTGCTTTTTAAGGCACGGAGGGGTCTCGGGCGGTTACACACTACATCCAGTGATTCTTTCAGGTACTACTCCGGAGGGGCTTTGTGCCCCCGTTGTAGCCTTACTAGCCCCGTGGCGTTTGGAACTTAATCAATAGCAATAGGTTGCCGCTCGCTCATTTTCGCGCGTATACAGCAGATTTACGTATATTCGCGACGAATATCCCTACAATTTGCCAAATTATTTTAACCTGGTATCATTTTAGAGCTGGAAACCCTTTATTGACGTGACTTGGCACTCAATTAGCCAATCAGGAATTGAGTTGTAGCTTTGATTTTAAAACTAGTTTCCTTTATTTACTCCGCCCCCCCCAGATCTCTTAACCGCCCCCCTGGAGAATTTTGCCTGAAAGAAACACTGACTACATCTGATCCGTGGCCATGACGTTTCGGTTCCGAAGTAGCCGTAGTACTTCTTGTAGGGAAGCTTACGCACTACATCCGTACTCTGTCCGTCATGATTCAGAACATTTTGAACTCGGAACTCAAATGACGGACACGGATCACGGCCATGGACGTGTAGTGCGTGACGGCCCTAGTGATCCGTGATCCGTGGAGTGGAGATGAGCGGACAAGGGATGGTCACCCATCCACGGATTGAATTCGACCTTAAAGATATTATTACTTAACTTCGATCATACATCATAATAGCTAGGTACTCTGCTCACCCTTTTTGAAAAACAACACGATAAAAGAGCTTATCTACCATGGATTTCATTAAAATAATCAGTTTAATGATTAAAACGTAAAAATAAACTAACAACTAGTTGCTACCTAAATTAGTTAAAATACTGTTAATTGTGAGTTTTATCTAATTAAAATGAAAAGTTATATTTATGTAGTAAGGGTGCGTGTTCATTGAAAATAAACCGAATTAAAAATTTAATTTTCCATGTTTATAATTTGTTGCTGTATGAAACAATCATTAGATGATAGAATAGAATATACTTCATTGTACACTAAAACACATCTTTTTTACAAAAAAAAACTTAAATCTATGGGTAGAACGGTGGCTTATTTCTGACAGCGACATCTACCTGAGATGGACTGATATTACAAACACACTGTATGTTTTTAGCTACGTTTTCACTAAACAACCGCTGAACGAATTTTGGTATAGAAATTGAGAAGCCATAGAAGAAGGACTCAGGGTACTTTTTATTCTGGACTTCGGCAGCCTTATTGCGTAAGTGGATAAGGCAACGCAAAGGGTTTGACCGCTATCAATCGACCAATCACACTGACGGAAATTCACATCGCGTCATTCATCTCGCATGTGATTGGTCGAGATATCAATCTCGGTCAAACCCTTCGTCTTGACGAATTCGCGCAATTCGGATGCTGGTTCTCCTCATAGGACACTAGCAATCTGCCAAGCCTTTTCCCAACTAAGTTTGGGTATAACCGGATACAACTTAGTACCAATGTTTTGCATGGACTGCCTATCTGACCTCCACAACCCAGTAGCTGGGTAACACGATACTCCTTGGCAAGACTGGTGTCAGATCTCAGACTTGTTAGTACCCGTAACGACTATCAACGGTCTTCAAATTAATGATGAAGGAAACTACTTTGCACAGATCACCCATCCACGAATAGAACTCGGCAAGCGTTGCTTCACCTTGAAGATCGACCCGTGCGGCTGCTATTATTTAGTCACGAGCACCTCATAGCTGTTTTGAATCTGTATTTTCGTTATCCTGCCTACATAGACACTTCAGTGTGCACGAGCCTTAGTAGGCACTTTTTTCCTATAAATTTTGGAATTTCGCAATAATTGTGTTAATCCATCGCCGTGGTTCATCATGGCGGCCCTTCCCGCCACTTTAGTTTTGTTTCTATATTTCACTTTAGCTTCCAGCTATAAATTGTTGGGTAAGTTTTTTATTCTTATTTTATTTATTGTTTCACTTTTTACCACATAATCAGCCTGTAATGTTTCCACTTCTAGGCCACAGGCCTCCTCTCTATGAGAGGGATAGGGCTGTGTCATGTCTTCGAATTTTAAGAGGAAATGCAGTCGCAGACAACCGACTGAATTTCCTAAGTAAAAAGACATAATTCAAGGTTTGGCTCTCGTCTTTTTTTTTCCTTAAACATTGGACCAATTTAAAAGATATTCCATAAACTAAAAAATAAAGATGTAAACTGTGCACCTATGTTTTCTTTTTTGATGATGAATTATCTTTACCCACTAGAACCCTCAAAAGATGCTCAAAATTGCGCTGTCAACAGAGGCTTACTAGTGTGCAAATTTGACAAATATAAATGAAAAAAAGGAAAACATAGGGGCACAGTATATATCTTTCTTTATCAGTTTATGGAATATCTTTTAAATTGGTCCAATATTGGAGGAGGAAATAGGCGAGAGCCAAACCTCGAAACTTTTTACTTAGGCAATTTAGGGGATGTCTGCGACCGCATTTCCTCTTAAGACGACGACTAACGCCAACGACCTTGAGGGAACAAAACGCGCACTCGTTTCACACCCGCGCGACCCGAAATTTAGTAGCTTTTTGTACTTTCTTTATTATTCTATGACTTTAAAAAAAAAGCTCAAATCAAAATGTAGATAATTAAATTGTCTTTGAGTTGGTATCAATTTCATTAAAATACGCCCAGCGGTTTTGGTGTGATTGTCGTGTTTTTGTCCGTTTTAGACATAACTTTACAAATTAATTACACTATGTTATACGAAGAAAACTCAAAATTTGCTCAGATAAAATTATTAAGAAAATAGTCTAATATAACATATATTTTTTTCAAAAAATTACGACTAGCCATTTAGACGTGATTTTCATTTTAAAATCAGCTACTCAAGGGAATCGGTGCCTTAAGATCTTGGAAATGCAGGTTTCCTAACGATGTTGTCCGTTTCCATTTTGTAAGCAGTGGTTTTACTATAAGTTGGAATCTGTAAATTGATGATTTAAGTGTAATTTTCAAAATGTTATTTTTCTAACTAATAGGAAATCAAAATTCTATTGATTGGTTATTTTTATATTGTTGATTCGATTTGTTTTTGCTTTGCACAAACATCAAGGCAGATGATTCATCATCATTATTCAAAGACTGACTTCTTCCAATACTGGGCACAGGCCTCTCTTTTGCATATGCTCCTGCGCTGAACACATCCACACACCCGCGACGGCACCGACGGAAAAAGTGGGGTGCTATAAAATCAAAATCAAAAGTCATTTATTCAAACTAGGCTGAGAATCAGCACTTTCCGAACGTCAAAATTACATAAGACAGTCCCCCAAAAACGCCCGCCCTTCACCACTTCCTAGTGCTTTTGCTGGGAAGAAGAAGTGGCGCAACAAACTCCCCAGCAGCACAGCTGTCTGTTCAGTTAGAAAAAAACAAAAACTTGATTCTATACAAAAGTATGCAAATAATTTACATTACTCAAAACAAAAAATTAAAATAAAATATATTTGCCATAATGACAGCTAGCACACGCCAATATACCAACAAAAACATCGAAATCTAAACTCAAGCGAAAATAAAAACTAATAAAAAAAACGTAAACGGAACTTAGTACCCGAATTATAAAGCCTCCAGGCATAAAGGGCGTGCCCTCCTACATATAGCTAATACAGCTGTAACTTTATATAAGTTTATATAAGTTTGATGTGTGTATCTGTTTATTTGTGTATCTGGCTTTGGCATCATAGCTGCTAAAAGGATGAACCGATTTTGATTTCGTGAATTTTACTGCTTGAATCGGAGTGTTTTCGCAAGACATCGTGGCATAATTACGAGTCAATAGATTGTCGATCGAAGCGTATCTACTGCTAGATAAATTATGTAGCACGACATAAAATGTATCGGGGTTTTTTTAAAAAAAATTTGTTCTAATCCTAGGATCAATATTCAATACCTTAATTTTAGGGCAATAAAAAAAAGAAGAAACCCTAATAGTTTTGCCAAGTCCATAGTTTTAGCAACTCTGTCCATCCGTCCACAACGCCTGACCACGGTTTTGGCAAGTCTGTTCATCCGCCCACTACGCCTGACCACGGTTTTGGCAAGTCTGTTCATCCGCCCACTACGCCTAACCACGGTTTTGGCTAGTCTATCCATCCGCCCACTACGCCTGACCACCGTTTTGGCAAGTCTGTTCATCCGCCCACTACGCCTGACCATGGTTTTGGCTAGTCTGTCCATCCGCACACTACGCCTGACCACGATTTACATCAGAGAGTCTTCAACAACCTATCCTTGTTATATTAGACACGCCTACAATTTTTGTCCGTCTTGTGGCTCTGTCTCGCAAGAGTCCCAGCTTGCTGAGCGATAACCGTTTTTCGCGAATGTAACACTTATTTTTCAAATTTGTTAGTTAAAATGATTAATATTGTTTGTACAGGAGATGACGATGACGACAATGAAATAGTATGGCCATCCGAATACCACTTCAAGGGGGAAAAGCTCAACTTCAAATCATCTCTGAAAGAAGACTTCGAAATGTGGTAAGTTATCAGTTTTATATTCATAACTATACATGGGTATTGATGAAGATTTAATAGCATTAATATGACATGTAACTTAATCTATTTGACATTTATAATAAAATTTGATTTGAAATTGATTGTATTTTAAACTCGACAATGTTAATTAATAGTACATTATTGCAAAGGCCGGGCAATAGACAATTGCAGGTCGAGTATGAGTTTGAAGGCCGAGCCGTAGGCGAGGCATTCACTAATACGAGACAGGCAATTGCCATTTCCGCCGAGGCATATATAATGCTTTTCTCAAAAGAATGCAGGGAAATAAAAAAGTAGTTAAATTTCCTTACTTTTTAAAGTTAATGCCACTTTAACATGAACTGTACATTTCAGCATGGAATAAATTGCCCATAATGAAGATGGCTTTTTAGTTTTAGAAATCTCATTAAAATACGCCAAAATACTGTTTCGGAGAAAATGTTCATATACTTTCATGTATTTTTCTTTTGACTTCGCTGGAAGCAAGTTTTCTATTGCCAATTTGGCTTCTGATCTTAAATCTGGTGGACCGTGAACCGTTGGAACTCATTTTATTTATTAAATTTATATTTATTAAATATTTAAATAACAAATCAAGACGAATTTTCATCATTGCCGCCGATTTTCTATTTATCATCTGTGCCGAAAGGCAAACGCATTTATGGCTTTACAGCCACGTGGACGCAATTTGTACTAAGCAAAGAGACTTACTTTGGTATGCCAAGAATGATAAAAGAGATCCAATCAAAGAGAATCTAATAACCCCAGCACGCCGTTTCATACAACATTGCTGGAGCATTGAAATGTTCCAAATTCAAAAAACGCTCCAGCAATGGATTTGATTTTCATTGTCCGTAAATTCAGTACTTCGCGTGTTCTTTTTTCTAAAATAATGACAATATTTCCATGCATGTTTGAGAAATAGTACATTATTGCAAAGGCCGGGAAATAGACAATTGCAGGTCGAGTATGATTTTGACGGCCGAGCCGTAGGCGAGGACTTCACTAATACGAGACAGGCAATTGCTATTTCCCCCGAGGCGTATATAATGCTTTTCTCAAAAGAATGCAGGGAAATAAAAAAGTAGTTAAATTTCCTTAATTTTTAAAGATAATGCCATTTTTAACATGAACTGTACATTTCAGCATGGAATAAATTGCCCATAATGTAGATGGCTTTTTAGTTTTATAAATCTCATTAAAATACGCCAAAAATACTGTTTCGGAGAAAATGTTCATTTTTTATCGTTTTTCCAAATCATAAAATGTTCATATACTTTCATGTATTTTTCTTTTGACTTCGCTGGAAGCAGGTTTTCCATTGCCAATTTGGCTTCTGATCTTATATCTGGTGGACCCTGAACCGTTGGCACTCATTTTAATTATTAAATGTATATTTATTAAATATTTAAATAACAAATCAAGACGAATTTTCAGCTTTGCCGCCGATTTTCTATTTATCATCTGTGCCGAAAGGCAAACGCATTTATGGCTATACAGCCACGTGAACGCAATTTGTACTAAGCAAAGAGACTTAGTTTACGCCAAGAATGATAAAAGAGATCCAATCAAAGAGTATCTAATAACCCCAGCACGTCGTTTCATACAACATTGCTGGAGCGTTGAAATTTTCCAAATTCAAAAAACGCTCCAGCAATAGATTTGATTTTCACTGTCCATAAATTCAGTACTTCGCGTGTTCTTTTTTCTAAAATAATGACAATATTTCCATGCATGTTTGAGAAAAATATATTTGAACGCCTCTGTGTAAAACATAGAGGATCTACCTATCTGTAATTTGACCTATGTTTACAAATAAGCATTCTTATTCTGACTCTGATTCTTGACTTTTTTAGCATTTATTTTGTGCGGTGTATGGGTACGGTGCACATACCCATAACACATTACCTAAAGTGTATGTTTGTTTGTTGGTCACCTTTGGAAATACGGATCCGATTTAAAAATTCATTCCGTGATAGAAATCTACACTATAACTGAGTGTCATAGGCTGCTTTTTCATCCCGGAAAAAACCTGGTTCCTACTACACTAAGTGTGCGAAGCCACCACGGTCAAGAAGCTAGTTCTACATAATCTTGATTGTTCCAGGTACAAAGGCGAGATCAACCGTTCCCGTATTGACTACTACGACGGCACAGTCAGAAAGTGGTACTACGGAGACACTGGTTACGCTTATGTGGTATGATACATTTTCAAATCACCATTATAATAATTTCAGCCGAAAGAAATCCACTGCCGAACATAGGCCCTCCTCGAATGTAGTCACATCGACCGGGCATTTTATTTATTTTTTTCCGTTTTGAAATGCTCATGCTACTGCGCTACCACGGGGAGATATATTATGTGAGACTCCAACCCACTAAAACTCTACGGTATCCTCCTGTGCGGCGGGAATACGGGCACGCGTTAGCACTCACCCGTGTACCCGCTACGGCTGTCCGTCACCGGACCCTCCTCTGGGGAATACCCCCATCACCGGTGCACTTGAACACCAGACGACCCTGAGTATGGCACCCTTGGTTTCCCTGTGACAGGTCAGGTCAGTGGCCTGCCACCTACCAATTTTCGGCCGCAGAGGATAGGAAAAGCAGCCAACGCTGTACCGACACTCCTCCTCCCCTGCGGACCCACTGCGGGTTGGTGGATGTCACATGTCTTGAATTTTTGGTTCTAGGACATGCCGGTTTCTCACGATGTTAACATTGTAAAATTTTGGTCGTTTTAATCCCGTAGAGTGTCGATCCGGTACACGAAACAGTATCGATTTGTAAAGATAAAATTAAAAAACAATTAAAATAAGTCAAAAATAAATAATTTGACTTCCAAAGCAAAACAAGCAAGAGGTACCAAAGACACTGACTTGCACTTTTTAGTGTTTTGCTATCGAAGACGATTAATTTTCTTGCCACTCTTTTGACTCACTCTCATAGTAGTTCGTTGGGACGACAATTTGACAGACCGGAGACAGATCTGGCGCTGAACCACCTGTCATTATTATCACCCACCTACCAACGTGCACCCAAAGGATTGAGTAGGTACACTTTCGTTTTCGTCGGTTAGTTTAAAAAGACGTTTTGGTTTTCAGAAACACCCCATCACTAATGAAGAGGTCACCAATGAAGATATCTGCATTTCAAGGTCTACAGAAGATGAGCAGGTCGATTTCCTGCCTGAAGTGTCTGAACTTAAATATACAGGTATTGTTTTTCTAGTCACTATAATATCCATACCGTGCTTACGCATTGCGTCACCACCAAAATAGATTATATTTACTGCGCTGTGGTCACCGCAGTGGTATAATAAGCGCCTAGGAAAATTACAATAAAGCGCTAGCAAGCGGTTTTGTTACGCATTGCGCTTGAAACACAGAGTTGTTGCTGTGTTTTTTGGGTGTCTAGATGCTATTACAGAGCATGGGGCTAGATTTTAGGGTCGGGTTATTGGGTTTGTAGAACAGAAGTTTCGCATTAGCCCTTAAATTTGGCCATCGCTTTGGCCTGATGTAATGACACTGTCAATTATCATTGTTGTCAACTGGCCCCTCGACCGATTAGGTCGCATGCTTTCTAATAGGTTGCGACCTGATTGGTCGAGAGGTGGTGAGCTGACAACGATGACTCACTATTATATTAACGCGAATAGACTATAATGGCATTTGGGCAGCGCTTCTCAATCCCATTTTTAACTTTCCACTGTCGTTATTGCTAGATTTAGAGGCTCTTGATATCAAGCAGTAGCGTTTGCGATCATGGACCAACGGGGTGGTTAACGGGATGGTTTAATGTCTTAATGTCTTCCCCAGGTCAGACCATGACTCTGTACGACAAGGTGGTGGACATTTGGACCAGCTCCAACGAGTACGATGCTAAGATGGTTAGGGAGACGACCTTGTACGTCTTCAAGACTGATTCCGGTGTCGACCTACCAGTGCAGTAAGTTATATATCATTATCAACTTTAGAACTACAAAATATAAAGATGAAAAGTCATTTTGTAACTCAGGTCAGGATAGATTTTAGATGAATAGTGCTTTTGTACCTAAGATGTGGGAGATATCTAGACGGTGCGAGGATGCGTAACGAGGCTATGGGGAGGTGTGTAGCTGAGGTGCGAGGATATAGTTCCTGCCAAACTTCTTCAATGGCTGCGCAGTAGTAAATCTCATACAATTAAAAAGCTAACTAAAAAGACGTAAATTAGGAGAAAATTATTGCTGTGCTCTCAGAGGATACATATTCGCGAGCTGGCTGACCAAAAACAGATGTATCCTCCGACTGCACAGCATGATTTTCTTTTTGTTTACGTCTTTTAAGTTCGCTTTCTAAGCGGTCGGGTTTTTTGTTTTTTTAATTAACTTTTTTATTTAGATCTTTTAAGTTACCAGTTTTTTAGAAATAAGTACATTTAAACATATACGTGTTAAATATTTTTGTAAATACCTCTTAAACCCATTTATTTTGATACCCCATACGATGGGTCTGGAAGAAAAAAAATAGGACCCCACAATATAGTGCCCAAAAGCCGCCATTTTTCTAATTTCCAATTTTAATTTAGCCAAGCTTAAGACTTACAAGCACTTACAAGAACTCTTAAGCTTAAGACGAATCGATTGACGTAAGAATCATCAAAATCGGCCAACGCTTTTGGCCTCTGGAACGCTACATAGGACAAACATATATACCTACATACATAGACTGATAAACACATTACCCTTCTTCGGCAGTCGGGTAATAACAGCACCGTTTCGTGCCTTGCGCATCGGAAAGCCAACTTCAGGGCGGCCCAGAAAGGTCCTATTTATATTTGAACTATACATAGCGGACTTTTTTCATCTGTACACATTCTTCGCTCGCAGTCTGCAGACTGAGAGTCTTTTGTAGATCTTTAACAGTCGTTACGTTATTCAGAACCCAGAAAACCAGAAAAATGCTAAAGGGTATCGTGTTATCCAGTTACTGGGTTGTGGAGGTCAGATAAGCAGTCGCTCCATGTAATCAGGTTAGACTGGAAGCCGGCGGAAAGAGCTCGGCAGATTGACACAGTCAGAAGAACACAAAACATTTATAACTTATTTTCTCTGCAGGCATGTGACTAAGGTATACAACTTGGATATCGGCGAGCTGTCATCCCACACCATCACCAATTTCTTCGACTTCAAGGACACCGTCTCCGAGGAAGACCTCACCGTCGACGATGGTAAGACATTTTTTTTGAGACAATCCCGTCGCACTATTGCCAAACCATCTGCAAATCCTGAAAGCCAGCAGAAACAGTGGCGGCAACCAATAAAGCGCTGAAGCTCTTGTCTGGTGGTCGCTAACCAATAAACCCAGTTGGGTTAAATAAAAATAAAAAATATCATAAGTATTAATGGGTAAGATTACCACTTCACTTCTTTATGAAAATGAAAGCATGTAGCGACATCTATGCCGCCACTTACGAACATGACGTCAAACGAAGCATGACGTCACAAATCCTGCATCGCGCAAGCAAAATTTTCGTCGCGATTTTAACACACAACGGTCCGACAACAATCGTTGGGCAGATGCCCGGACCAGACACAACACCCGTCTCGTCGGAGGATCCTCCCTTTTCTGTTTAGTTTTGCTGCGGGATCCAAAACAGTTTATTTTTTATTTTTTGTTGGCTCGCGCTTGGCCACTATCTCATCTGATGGTAAGCGACGATATGGTCGACGGTGAAGCACGTTTGTCTAGAAGTAACCTATTCACTCTTGACTTAAATTCCCCTAGGTTGTAGCACTGCAGACCCACCGTACCCCTGGCCGTACCTCTGGTGGTACGGTGGGTATTTTAAAGTTAAACGATACCACTGTATGAAGTGACCGTAGAGCTGTGCTGTATGAGTTATCTCGCATATTACATTTATTTTTAAGGATATTAAATTTATTAAAATAAAAACGCGTGAAGCACTTTCTTCAGAACACTAGGTAGAAATCTGCAAATGTTTCCTTGCGTGATCGAATCAGAAATGTAGAGATCCGCAAGAGAACCAGGGTTACCGACATAGCCCGTAAAATTGCTAAACTTAAGTGGTAGTGGGCAGGGCACACTGCTCGCAGAACGGAAGGCCTCCCACCAGGTGGACCAATGACCTATGTCCAGCAGTGGACATCTTTCGGCTGATATGATGATGATGATGCAATTACTCAAAGTATTGCAGTATATTCATACATTGGAGATGATTCCAAAAAAAAGAAGAAAGGATCAAATCATCAATGATGACTTCATTACTGACGTACAGATACAAATTGTAATTAAAGAAATTTCAGTTTGTGACGCATTAGAACCTACTAAAATAAATTGTTGTTCTCGAAAGTGGTTTTAACTAGTGATACAACACTATTAACTGGTGGTATCGTTTAACTTTAAAATACCCACCGTACCACCAGGGGTACGGCCAGGGGTACGGTGGGTCTGCAGTGGGTTGTAGCTGTCGGGAAACACAGACTTCGGTAGGGAATTCCACTCCTTAGCTGTACGCAAAATAAAAGTATTACCAACACGTTTAGTGCGTATGGGTGGGATGTTCAATATGTACCGATGACGCATCGCCGTACGTCTTGTAGTCCGATGATGAAACTGGCTAGGAATCATTGACTACTTGTCATAAATGTTTATTCTGGTTTTCAAAAATTACAGTGGCTATGAATAGTGTGAAGGCCTTGTTTAAAATAAAGTAGTTGACTCTTCGGGTGACCCGGGGACTGGACTTTTCACGACCAATGAATCAGTATTGCCTTTCAATGCAACGAGGCAATGCTGCAAGCCTTTTGGGCACTTTTACCATACACAGCGATGCCTATGGGAAATCCTGCTCCTTTTTATTATTATTACAAGCTTTATATCCTTGCTTTCGTATGTGTGTTCGGTAACTTGTAATCCATTTTTCAAGCACTTCCTGGCTTAAACTTTGCGTACTTATGTAACTTAAATAGTATCTGCAGTCGAATTGCGCAAGTGAATTCGGCAAGGCGAAGGGTTTGACCGCTATCAAATCGACCAATCACACAGACAGAAATCCACATCGCATCATTCATCTCGCATGAATCTAAATCTCGCTCTCTTTGCGTTGCCGTATTCACTTACGCAATACGGCTGCTGGACTTATAATGCAGGCGGAAGTTAGCCATAGCAACTCCTCAAGCAGACACTATTGTGTCTGCTTGAGGAGTTGATATAAATATCTTCTTGATATTTCACCATCGTGTTTAGGCTCATTGGATGTGACAAATGATATTATATAAGATACCTTTCAGTGCAAAAAAACATGTCACAAACTTAAAAAAAAAAAACTTCATTTGTACCCGTACATCTACATAGTAATTTTTAATATTCGTTTGTATTAAACACTTTAAAAAAATCTAGAGGACGAATGCGAGACAATGTGGCTCGGGCAGAACTTCCAGAAGGACATGAAGTTCTTCCATCCCGATTTGCCCTCGGAGCTGGACATGGCCTTCGACCTGTACATAAACCACCACAACAAGTTATATCAGGACCAGGAGCACCAGATGAGGAAGAGCATCTTCGAGAAGAACTGGAGGTGAGTACCGATTTTATTGGTCTTTTCATCAGGATAGATAGTGGGCTTATGGGTTATCCCAAGCATTTCACTCCACGACCTCATCCCACCAGCCCCCTTCTACCATCGGACATCTAGACGCACTGCAAGTTATCATCCTTACATTGTTGCCATTCCACCAATTCGCACCAAGCGCTTCCAAACATCCTTCATAATGCGCACAGCGAATGAATGGAACTCACTACCTGCGTCTGTGTTTCCGAACGCATTCAACCCGAATCTCTTCAAAGTTAGAGTGAACAGGCTACTTCTGGGTAAGCTCACTCCATCGTAGACTCTGTCTCTGTCACCTATGACCTAGACTAGAGTCAAGAGCAAACCCACTACAAATAAAAAAAAAAAAAAAAAATTGTATCTTTAAGCTATCAAATCTCTACTTAATTATTAATATACATAAAGGACTGCAATCCGGGTAGACAGTGGATTTAGAACCCGAGCATTTGAATTAGCGAGCCATCAAATCTCTGCTAAATACCATCAGACTATAATGACAAATGACCAAATCTTCAAACAGCTTTAAGGGTTTTCACAAGTCCATCATTGTAAAATTTTGATGACAATTATGGTATCATGTGATTAATTCTTATAGTTAAACGTAAAACTGTCCACCGGTAACAAAACTTAAATTGTGTCATACCACAGATAATATAATACTAGCATACAGATGCCTCATCCCATACAAAGAAACCGTGCACATACACCGTGCACATTGACATCCATGTCAGACCAATGTTTTCGTAGTTCAAAACGTAAAAAACGGGGCCAAAATAAAACAGCTGATTCGCAGGTAGAGACCTAATTTATCCTCATTCTTTCCAAACCCCAGAATGGTCGACGAGCACAACCGCAAGAAACTCGGCTTCAGGATCGAGCTAAACGACTTTTCTGACAAGACGGAAGACGAGCTGAAGTACCTGACCGGCACCTACATCTCAACACACGAGTACCCTGACATGATGCCTTTCCCACACACCCTGACGGAGGTCGATGATCTGGTGGAGGGACTGCCTGAGAACTTCGATTTGAGGATTGAAGGAGCTATTACTCCTGTTAAGAGTAAGTTTTCCTGGGTTTCTAGGTTAGGAGTGAGGAATATATTTTTACAATGCATGTCCTCGAAAAGAGCGTTTTCCAAGCAGCCAAACTGTGCGGAAAGTGTCACTTTTTTTTACTAGTGCTTTTTACTTTCCTCTACTTTTTTAATTTTTAACTCCAACGTCAGCCCGCCGCATAGAGTTTTTATTATTTGAGAAAAGTTTAAAAAATTAGTTAAGTACATATTATCATTCATATAAAAGGTAAAACAAAACTAATACTTCATTTAAGGCGTTTTTATTACTCTAGATTTAGATTTTGATCAATAAATTAATTTTAAATAAGTATTCATTAAATATGTTTGGCAGAATGAATATTTTGCTCGTGCCTTTTTGCGTTACGACGTGACAGCTTTTATTAGTTAATCTGTGGATATGCTGAGCGCCTTTGAATAAGCGCCATTTTATTAATTTCTTGCTTGGTTCAGATATATTTTTTTATTTCCTCGCACAATGCATAGTAAAATGTTGTATGATACACGTGCGTAAGATGATTTCCGACTCGTCTCGATTTATCCACTCACTCGCTTCGCTCGCTCGTGAATAAAAATACACTCATCGGAAATCACATACTTCCCGCACTTGTAGCATAAATAACTATTTCAATACAGTTGTTAAACATGGCGTACTTTCAGAGGCTATAATTATGATTCGAAAGTTTAATCTTACGCATAGGCATCTTTCTGTTACGCGGTCGTGACTTTTGTTTACGAGCTCGATCATTATGTTTGCAGTTTAGTTTTAAATTTTTAAGTCAATTTAAAAAAGTTTAGTAGCAAGGAGTTTTCAAACATAGAATAAAATGGGATAGATTGTCTACGAGGAAAAATGAATGATTCCGTACGTTTTAGCATTGAATTCTTAAAAGTCTTTTAAATGGTTGTTTAATATATTTAATTACCAGTTTTAATTTAATTATTTTCACATTAACATTTGTCAAAAATCGAATAGGCTCTATAGGCTGTTTTCGTTGAAATAAATGTCCAGTTGCAAAAACGCGCCATAAGTCAATTTAAAAAAGTTTAGTAGCAAGGAGTTTTCATACATAGAATAAAATCGGACACGATTTTATGCGAGGAAAAATTAATGATTCCGTACGTTTTAGCATTGAATTCTCATTTTTTTTTTAAATAGTTGTTTAATATATTTAATTACCAGTTTTAAGTTAATTATTTTCACATCAACGTTTGTCAAAAATCGAATAAGCTGTATAGGCTGTTTTCCTTGTAAAAAAATATGTCCAGTTGCAAAAACGCGCCATATTAAAAAAAAATTTTTTTGTGAATAAACAAATCTAATTCTTTGATTTGTTTTTACTGTTGCCCACAACTGTATTGAAAAACGTCGTGTGATACACGGTTGTGTAGGTTATTACAAACTCGTGTCATTAAAAACCCTCACATTCGGCTCGGGCTTGTTTATGACAGCTCGTTTGCAATAACCTACTTGCCACCCTTGTATCACAATGTACTATTAACCGTATACTTGGGAGCGAGTTTCGGGACCGACAAATTGAACTCCGCCCCACAAGCCAAGCTCCGCTGGTTTAGCAATGGTTCATTTTGGACAGATTTACGTCATACGACATCCTAATTAATAACGTGATTATTGATAAAGATACCTGATGAATTTTATTTGGGCCCCCAAATAAGATCCGTTAGGTATCTTAATCAATTAAAACAGTTGGATAAAAAACACTACAAAGTGAAAAATAACTTCAATTTCGGAAGACTTCCAAATAAAAACACTACTTATTTGGAAGTCGGTTGTATTTTTTTTGTAAAAAGGTTTGTTATTTTTCACTTTTTAGTGGTACACAATGGACAAGTTCTATAGTAAGGTACCTATAATGTCCACAGTGATTCCAGAATAGATTACCCGAATAACATGTAACTTGAACATAACCGGTGGAATGAGAGTGTACTAGGGTGAACTGTACACATCTGCGTACTCGTTTAGAGCATACTGGCGTGATGGTATGTTGTGAAATGGTATAAACAATAAGCAGACATGCGATTGCAGCAATCCCGAGAGATTTGCCGTTATTTATTGAAGAGTTCTGTATCTCCGAAGTTCTTCATGAGATCTTTACCAAATTACTTAATGCAGCAAGGCATTCTCTGCCAGTCAACCTTTGGGTTAAAAAGGACACAAGAGTGATTGGTGTATAATATAAAAAATAAGAACAATAATTAAAGTCGTATATAAATAAACTACTAATAAAATACATAAATAATTTTTAAAATAATAGACTAATAAATAACAAATTCTAAATGAAACTGAAATTTTAATATAATAACTATGATTAAATAATCACTAATTTTATGTTGATTTAGAAATTAAAAAAATAAACAATCCACCACATTTTTCCTTTTCTAAAAAATTAATGTTGCATATTTTACTAAATGCATATTTTATGCATTCTTTATGCTTATTTGCATGCATATTTCAAGCTTTTTATGTTGCATACAATGCTTCCCATAGCGATGATATTATACTGTGTCTAATTACTAAGTCAAGCAAAGTTCGTAACGCTTTCAAAAATAGTGTTCTATAGGATATTATGTCAATTGAAAACTGATCGGGACCTTTTCTATCAGGCAAAATTTGTCTTAAAATTATGCTCAATGTTTTTTGGTGTTTTTGTGAAAGATATTATTCATATTGTGTTCTCACATCATCACCTTAGAAATAACTTATTTAACGTTTCCTATTCCTCCAGACCAGGGTCACTGCGGTTCTTGCTGGGCGTTCTGCACCACTGCTGCCGTCGAAGGAGCCGTCGCCAGGACCAACGGAGAGAGGCTACTGGACTTGAGTGAACAGTCACTTGTGGACTGTGCCTGGGGGTGAGTGCACCAGATAAGCTTGGTGTAGCAGGATTAGAGATATTTCTTTGTAAATTGGTCATTCTTACGATTAAAAATTTCCTGAGAGCTACAACCTGGGAGTCTTTAAGTCAAGATTGAATAGGTTTCTTCTAGGTAAGCGCGCTACATCGTCGACCACATCATCACTTACCATCAGGTGAGATAGTGGTCAAGCGCGAGCCTATCAATAATAAAAAAAAAAAAAAAAAAAAAAAAAAAAAAAAATAAAAAAAAAAAAAAAAAATAACGTTGCCCCACACTAGGAATTTCTCCTGTATCGTGGGTGCGTTTACAAACATATAAACTCACATACACAAACACCCAGAGCCGGAACAACTATTTGTAGATCATGCAAATAATTGTTCCGTGCGGGAATCGAACCCGCGACACGCAGTGCAGCAGTCAATCGCTCAACCACTGCGCCAACCGTGCGATTTATATCTTTTTTATGTTGATAGAATGTATTCATTCCTAGATTAATTATTTGTGTGTGACATGACATTCTAATATCAGTGATAAAGAATGTTATAAGTACAAAATATTTGGAATTGCAATAAGTTGTGTACCAGAATGTCACGTGGTCTATACGTCGTAGGCCAATCGTTGAACTGGGCTGATCGAGATATATTTTTGCTTTTATTTATTTTTATCCTCACACTGAAATGTCTTGCAGCAATGACACCAATGGAGCCAACCAACCATATCATTCGAAGATTAACGTTTGACATTTGCGTGACCATGCTTGGATAAATAGAGGCTGAAGGGTGATCAAAGTACAAGCAAATAAAATAAAGTTTAGATATAATTAGTTTACTAGCAAATAAAAAGACTGTAACTGATGCTCGTAATTCACTTTTATTATCACAGTTTTTTTTTTTTGTGACGCCGCCATCTTTCTCGTACGTAAACACACGGCTGACAGAGCGCAAACAGCGCCACCAGCGCAGCGTTGCGAAACGGAACAACATTACGACGCGCCCAGCCATATCTCGATGGGTTGCTCTCATCGATCTGCCTAACTTAATGTTGGGCACATTATGAAATAATCGGCTAAATCACGAAATGCATATATCGTGATGTGCCCAGGCAGATCTCTTTTGGCCCAATTCAACGATTGGCTAAAAATAACTTTCAACATGACTCTTTGTCTAAGCCGTTAGGGCTTGTTTTGAGATCGATTCAGATGTGGTAGTGTTATGATGACTTGCTTTAAAGATATTAGAATAGCAACTTGATGGTTAGAAGTCTTTATATAGGCAGATCAAAAAAAATCCCAATGTAGTGGAAATGAAAATCTTCAGATGAATGTGATAAAGGAAAAAAAAATTGAGAAAAATTTGAAAGTGATTGAAAAGTTAAAAGCGAATCTTCTTTACTCATCGTATGTGAACGTAACGAATATAAATGTGGGTGGATGTAGAGGGAGAAGGAGGTCAAAGAAAAGTTGAATGGATTGGGTAAGCAATGATGTGGCAGAGAGTTAATGAATAATAGTGTGATGGTTGACAGAAGAGAATAGAAGGAGAAGCAGGAAGATGACGACATTACACTATAGCTGATTTTCCTGGAGATAAACAACAATCCCACCGCACTATTCCCAAAGCACTGCAACTCCTGAAAGCCAGAATCAACAGTGGCGACCACCAAAAAAACGCCGAGGCAATGCAGCTCGCGCAGTCCCAGAGAATGAATTTAACTGTCTTGGATCCCGCAACGAAATCCCTAGAGATGTTAATATCATTGATTTGGTTACAGTTTCGACAACATGGGCTGCAATGGAGGCACTCTGGATGGAGCTATGAAATACGTCCTCACCCACGGCATTCCTACTGAGGAAGATTATGGTCTCTACTCGGCTAATGTAAGACAAAGACAAAGACAAAGATATTTTATTTCAAGTAGGCCACCAAGCGGCACTTTTGAACGTTAGGTACATTAAAATTTACAAGTTATAAAAGTTGATTTTACCGTGCATTCGGAAAGTAGCTTGTTATGGAGAAGAATGCACAAGAAACTCCATACTTACTCTTTTTAAAAAAAAAGTTTTTTTTAAGTACGATGTTCCTAAAGACTGACCCTCAAAGATTTACTCAGGAAACTCCACGTTAGTTTTCAATGGTAACTCATAAATAATTAATTCATTATTTCTCAAGCATAGTATTCTTCTAGTTTTGGTGAAAGATTCACAAAAGAATACATTAACCACTTTTTACTAAAGTGGTTTTAGTCTTAAGGTCGCTGCACACGTAACGTGTTTTAATTCCCGACGGAACGGGACGACAAGTTTTGAAAATATATTTTTGTTCAAAATATATACGAAATGGCATACGATAACTTTGTATGGTAAATCCATTTTTTAGGCACGGAACAAATTTTTCTCTTGGTGAAAACTGCATGAAAATCCGTTTAGTAATTTTTGAGTTTGTCGTGTACAGACTCGGCGGGGGTCTTTATTTTATAATATATAGTGATGGGTAGTAGCAGTTTAAAAAAAAAATATGATCACAAATTGCCGTTACACCTTATATTGCATAAAGCTTTAATAAATAAATGATTAATTGTGACTTAATACTTTGTTCTCAGGACGGTTACTGTAGCATCCAGAACATGTCATCTCCGTACCAGATCCGTGGATTCTCCCGCGTCACCCCCAGGAACCCTAACGCCTTGAAGCTGACTCTCTACAAATACGGCCCAGTCACTGTGGCTATTCATGCTAGTCCGTTGATGCAGCACTACTCCAGTGGAATGTTCTACGACTTCTCTTGGTAAGTTTCTACCAAGAGAATTTGTGATTTGGGTCTAATAAAACACGGGTAGCCCATGGCTTGGATTAGGTCAAAGAATATGTTCTTAACCTGCTTTTACGAGTACGTTCCCGTTAATAAGGGCGCCAGCATAAGTTAGTTTATTGGCAACTTCTGGCAGGCCATATCAGTCCCGGTCGCAAAATCCTACTCCCTCTCTAAAAATGTTTTGACCATAATTATTAACTCTTTCAGACCACTATTGAGGACATACTTTTTTTTACATGTTACCAAACTGTCTTTAGCCTTGTTTAATCTTAAAAAATCGACACATCTCTAAATGGGAATTCATTTACTGTAACAGTCTTCTAATTTGCCCACTTTCAGTGATGGGGACTACCCGAACCATGGAGTTACAATCATCGGTTACGGCGTCCGCGACGGGGAAGACTATTGGATCGTCAAGAACTCCTGGGGGGAAACCTGGGGAGAAGACGGCTACATCCTGATGTCTGCCAAGAACAACAACTGCTTCGTCCTGGACTCGCCTTACTATCCCATCGTTTAAGTTTAAAATATAAATAAATTCCACGTGCTTATGTTACTAAGGTTTTTTATTTACTTCCTACTTTTACTTATTAGAGCAGTGGTGGCCCAGCAGGTAATGACCCTGACTTACGTGTCGTAGGTCGTAGGTTCGAACCCAGGTTGGTAATTTCCTTTGTGTTACATATTATTATTTTATCACCACTGCTCTATAAAATAGTGAAGGAAAACATCGTGAGCGAAACCGGAATGTCCTAGAACCAAAAATTCGAAGACATGTGACATCGACCGACCTGCACTGGGCCCGCGTGGTTGATCAAGGCATTCAAGGCCCATTCCCTCTCTCACAGAGAGGAAGCTTGAGTCCTAGCAGTGAGAACATTAAAAAGGCTGATAATGATGCCTCCTCTTGGTCTTCTTGCCCCATTCCCAATTTATTTAGGGCCGGGGCTCCTTGTGCATCTACGCCAGGACGGTCTCTCCTGGGGTGTCGGTGTCGATTGTGATATATTATGATCCATCAGGTCTCACGCACTGGGTATCGGACAGGTCTATAACACCCCATTTTTCAAATAGTGTTTGCAACCTACCTAGGTGCGCAAACGATTCAGTGAATATGACACACATGCTATCCCAAGTGCTCATACACCTGCACTTTGGAAGTTCTTATGCTGGCCACTGACGCCGCAATCGTTGTGGCCGCCTACTAGACCCAACATACGAGGAGGGATCAAAAAGTAGTGAGAATGAGATAGAATATAATGACTATTGATAACTTAATAATTTATTTTTCTACATAGTTTCCGAGTCTCTCTACACACCGAGTCCAGCGGTTTTCCAAGGCTTCAATCCCTTTCACAAAAAAAAATTGTCTTGGTCGTGCAAAAAGCTCTCCACGGCATCCATCACCTCGTTATCGTCTTCGTACGTGTTTCCCCTTAAGTATTTTATCAATTTAGGGAACAGATAAAAATCGCTAGCCACCAGATCTGGTGGCTAGCGATTTTTTTTCAACCAATTCGAAGCCAGCTTGCTGTTGCTGAATGGCAGCCGTCGCAACTGCCGACCTGTGCGCGGGTGCGTTGTCGTGATGAAACAGCACGCCCCTTCGAAGATTCCCTCTCCTTTTCTCTTTGATGACATTCCTCAACTTGGGAATGAAAGCTGCTTAATATTGGCCTGTAGTAGTGGTTCCACGCTCCAGGTAATCAGTCAACAATATCCCTTCTGAGGCCCTAAATATTGAGGCCATAACCTTGCCAGCCGATGCTACGACACGAGACTTCTTCAGGGTCGGTGATGATGGCCGCTTCCACTGCGAAGATTGCTGTTTTGTCTCGGGATCAAAATGATGGACCCATGTTTTTGTTACGAAACGAGACAAAAAGTTTTCAGAATCTTCTTGAAACTTGTCCAACCATATCTTCGAAATATCAAGTCGATTTTGTTTCTGACTGTCGGTTAACATTCTCGGCACCCATCTTGCGGAGACTTTTCTCATATTCAAAGATTGTTTCAATATGGATTGAATACTTCCATATGAAATGCACCAGTTTGGGGGTATGTGGAACAGGGTGTAAAGTCCCACAAACCTCCATAGAAAAGGGAGGATCCTCCGACCAGACGGGTGTTGTGTCTGGTCCGGGCAACTGCCCGACGGTTGTTGTCGTGTGGTGTGTCACGTACGTCACGTTTAGATCTTAGTTTAAGTTAAGGTAGATAAGCTATGTCCATAGTTATATTATAATATATGTCACGCACGGACTAGGTATATATTACACTAATAAAGGGAGTCTTGAGTCTTCAGTCTCCAGTTGACTCATGGACAAGTACACGACATGGTATTTACTTAACCCCTCCTTCCCTCCACATCGCATGGCGATCCTGCCAGTCGACTGGACGGCGTTATAGTTGCCCGACCGGGATCTCGTCGGAGTCACTTCAGTCGGCTTCAGTCAGTTTCTCGACAGTTGGCTAGTCACAGGCCATGGGGAGCACGTCATCCAAGGAAGAGGTTATTATAGCCCAGACAGCAGCGGGTGGTTCAAATACCGCGACAGTAACACAAGAGCAGATATCCACCATCAACGCGATGCTGTTGTTTATCGCCGTGTGTTTGGCGATTGTCATCATTGGCGTGGCAGTCCGGCTGTACAGGAGGTGTCATCAGAATTGGATCGAAGAGAAGATCAATCAGCGTGAGGTGCAGCGAGCTGTGCAGATGGCCTGACCGGGAGCTGGCGGACTGTTGTATGTGTTCTAATCGCGCCGAAAACTTTACTTGCGCGATGCAGGATTTGTGTGACGTCATGTCATTAGTTCGTAAGTGGCGGCGCTGGTGCCGCTACATCACTCCCCTCCGGAGACCGGAGGTCGATAGCAGGTTGAGTCGTCCGTACATCTTGTGATGCGTGCCTGGCCAGTGGATGGTTGGTTCCCGTGAGTCGGAACCGGAAGTCGCAGAGTTCGCGGTGAGTCGGAACTGTATGCGGTTGTGCCCCAGTGAGTCGGGGTGATGATATCCCAGTGAGTCGGGACAGTGCTGCTGGCTCCAGTGGGTCGGAGCGGTGATGGTGTTCCAGTGAGTCGGGACAGTGCTGCTGGCTCCAGTGGGTCGGAGCGGTGATGAAAGAAGCTGAGGGTGATGACCAGGAATGCGCGTCCGCTGCATGCTGGTGGTCAGGATACCCCCGTAGATGCCGTGGGTACTGGCTGGCTGTATGACTCGCTGCTCGAAAGCTTGAGGAAGTGATGATGACGTCACGACGAAGTTATTCTGCACGAAGGCTGCGCTGACGTTCATGTTCGGGGTCACCAGTTTGGGGTGTAAGGGGCTCCGCTAAGACCATTGGAGCCCAAGCCAACCTCGCCTGCACGTGGCGCACCTGCTGGACAACGGAAAGGGCTCTGGCGATGCCACTCCTCTGGGGTTCGTCCTAGGGGTTCGGGGGTCAGACGGCAGTTGCCCCGGTAATTGGCACAAAGCCACTTAAAAAAAATGGATAGGAAAAGAAAGAGATATACGTTTAGGGCTAGGGCGTCGCCGCATAACGACGCGCATGGGGATCGCCTTAACCCTGCGACAAGTATGCGAGGGCTCCCGGGCCCCGTGCGAGCCCGGCTAAAGACGTTAGCACCAACTACAAAGATTCGCTTTGCAAACTGGAACATTGGCACGCTTACGGGACGCTCCGTAGAACTTGCGGCCATACTTGCCAGGCGTAAAGTGGCAGTGGCATTCCTGCAGGAGACACGGTGGAAGGCCAACAGGAGCCGGAATATTGGGCACGGCTACAAGCTGATCTATACAGGCTCTTCTGGTGGGGAGAACGGTGTGGCAGTGGTGCTCGCCGAGCATTTCTACGATAGCGTCTTGGAAGTTAGACGCATATGCGACCGACTTATGGTAGTAAGGTTGCTTATTGAGGGGGTCGTGACCCACTTAATAAGTGCCTACGCCCCACAGGTCGGTTGCAGCGACGCGGATAAGACGCTGTTTTGGGATCGGCTCGGAGATGTACTACGCGGCATACCGTTGTCCCACGATGTCGTTTTGGGTGGCGACCTGAACGGACATGTGGGCGAGGTGCAGGGGGAGTATGAACGTGTCCACGGCGGCTATGATTACGGCCGAAGAAACGCAGAGGGGGAAACCATTCTCAGAACCTGCACTGCAGCTGACCTGGCCGTGGTGAACACGTTCTTCAAAAAGAAAACCGAGCACCTGATTACCTACAGGAGCGGTCGGAACGCCACTCAAATCGACTATCTACTGACCAGGAGAAGCCATATCAGTCGCGTGGCCAACTGTAAGATCATACCCGGTGAGTGTCTCTCTACCCAACACCGACTTCTTGTCATGGACCTCTGCGTAAAACCCCGTCGCAGACGCGCCGAACGTTGCCGCCATCAAATCAAGTGGTGGCTGCTGGATCAAACCAGATTCTCAGAGTTTGACTCTGCCGCTGGTGATATTAGTCTCGACACAGCAGGCAAGTCCGTCCAAGAGTGCTGGAAAACGATTCAGACAGCAATCACAAAGACGGCAAAGCAAGTTCTCGGCGTGGCGAAAGGGGGCCGCAAAATCGACAAGGAGACCTGGTGGTGGGACGCCACAGTCCAGGGTTCATTACGGGAGAAGAAAGCGCTCTTCAAGACGTGGCAAGCGACCAAATCTCCTGAAGATCGCGCATCTTACAGGACAGCGAAAAGAGCTGCCAAGAAAGCTGTAGCCAGAGCCAGGCGTGTCCACTTGCAACCATTATATGCTAAGTTAGACACTCCTGAGGGGCACAAGCTCATATATAAACTGGCTAGGGCCAAAGCAGCGCAAGATATTACTCGCTGCTGCAGCGTCAACGGCCCTAATGGCGAGCTCCTGTACGATGATCGTGCGGTGAAGGAGTGATGGCGCTCTTATTTCCACGTTTTGCTGAATACTCAGCACCGGGAAGTGCACCCTCCCGAACAACTCCCGAACAATGGACTCGTGCCACCGATTACACCTGACGAGGTCCTCGCATCTCTTCGTCACATGGAGAATCGGAAAGCTGTCGGACCGGACGAGGTGCCAATTGAAGCGTGGAAAGCGCTGGGGGCTCGTGGTGTGTGCATTCTTACTAACCTTTACAATAGAATCCTGAGCGACCGAATAATGCCCGATCAGTGGCGGCTTAGTATAATAACGCCGGTCCACAAGGGTAAAGGGTCCGTTCAGGATTGCGGTAATTACCGCGGTATAAAGGTGATGTCACACACCATGAAGCTCTTCGAGCGCATTATTGACACCAGGATCCGACAGGAGTGTACAGTGTCGGACTCCCAATACGGTTTCCAACCAGGACGCGGTACCATGGACCCTATATTCGCCCTAAGGATCCTCATGGAGAAGCACAGGGAAAAGAATATGCCTCTGCATTTTCTATTCCTAGACCTGCAGAAGGCCTTTGACTGTGTTCCCAGGGAGATGATCTGGTGGGCGTTGCGGTCGAAGTTGGTACCAGAGACCTACGTGGAAATCGTACGTGACATGTATCGCAACTCCGATTCAATAGTCAGGACCGCTGTTGGTGATACCATCCCCTTCCCCATAACCGTAGGCGTGCATCAGGGCTCCGTCTTGAGCCCCTATCTCTTCAGTGTGATATTAGACGAACTGTCAGCCAGCGTACAGAAACTACCGCAGCCTTGGCTGCTTATGTACGCTGATGATATCGCACTGGTAGATGGGGACAAAGGACGGCTCACCAGACGCGTGCACGCATGGAGGGAGGCGCTTGAGAACGGCGGGCTGAAGCTAAACGTGGCGAAGACGGAGTATATGGCCTGCAACAGCACAGATCTGACGTCTCTCCGTATAGGCGACGACACCGTCGAGTGCGTGGACAACTTCAGGTACCTCGGATCTGTGCTTGATGCGTCCGGGGACATCGATCGCGACATCAAGGCCCGTGTATCAGCGGCTTGGGCGAAATGGCGCGAGGTGACGGGTGTCATTTGTGACCCCAAAATGCCGGTCAAGCTGAAGGGACAGGTCTATAAGACCATCATAAGGCCTGTCCTTACGTACGGCAGTGAGGCGTGGCCGGTGTTGGAGCGACACCGGCAGTTGTTGCATGTCACGGAGATGAACATGCTGCGGTGGATGTGTGGCGTCACGCGGTAAGACCGTGTACGGAATACATACATCCGTGGCAGCCTCCATGTCCGTGACATTGCTGACAAGCTGCAGGAAAGTCGCCTCCACTGGTACGGCCACGTCTTACGACGACCGGCAAGCTACGTGGGAAACAAGTGCCTGGACATGACCCTACCTGGCACCAGGAGCAGAGGACGGCCCAAGAAACGCTGGCTTTGTAACGTTGTACGTGGTTGCTAACACATCAGAACCTGGGTAGCATTAATAGAAAAATAATTGAAACCTATTTGCGCTTGCGGCTGATATTTTAAACTGGCAACACTATAATGAACAAGCAAATACTGTCGCAAACTCCGCGCACGGAACTGGTTTGTTGAATGTTGGTAGTTGATTTCCCTCTGAGTACGGTACGACTAACGCTCGCGGACTTCCTGCGGTTCGTGGAACAGTCTCGACCGGCAGTCACTTGGCACTACGTAGCAGCGGAGAGACAGTGTCTGCATAGTGTGACATGTACCTCTGTCACCTTCACATAGTGACCTTGTACGACACATTTTTATTATAACTACTTTTATTATCCACACGCTACCGTGAACAATAAATTTAGACTCAGTTAACCCCAGATAGGGTGAGTGTTGCAAAACTTATATTATCTAGAATTAAGTGATCATTGCATGACTTGTTAAAATCTCGCTATTTGAAAGTTTTGTAATAATGTCTACTTTGGACGCTTGAACCGTTGATTCACATAATCACGTTTTTGTATCAACGGTGATTATTAAATTCAAACCTTATTTTAACTTTTATGTTTCACCGAATGACCGTAACATAGGTGTAACGGGTCATGACGGTTACTTTTAAATGATCTTCATTCCTTTCATTCATTATTTTCATTATTCAATGTAGTATTGTTGAGTGGTAGTAAGTCAATGGAAATAATTGTTTTGAAAAATTCTTAAAATCATTGTGTTATTTTTTTCATCTACCTCACATTACTAGATGTTATAATTATGTTTCATCATGCTTTTAAATTGTACCACGCTGCTTAGACTGCTTCATCTTGATGGCTAATTGATGCTAGATCACCGCTTTCCACCGTAGATTCCATGTTCGACGGTTGTCAGGATGTTGCAGTCAGTGGTACGAATTCGGTCATTTTCTTAAATGCCTAATTCGGAATATTCCAGGGTTCACCTATACCGGACACCTTTCGGTGTTGCTACAAGGCTGTGGCTGAACAACCTGCGTGCTACCCACCGACAGGAAGATCGACCTACCTACCTGGCTGCCACCAGTCACCTACGTTCTGGAAACTGCCAGGATAGTGGTTTTCTTACGGCGGTCTTGAACATAACACGCGCTCGATATTAGGAACTCACACCAGTCTCCGGCTGGGTTTCTGGTTAATTTTATATAATAATTATTTTTAATAAATTGTTATATCTACCCTCTCTTCGAGACTTTAATTTACCTGCCTGGCCCCTAACCGTTACAGCTTGATGTCGCGCAGGATGACATGCGCGCCAATGGGCTAGTTGCGAGGGATGCCGAAGACCGGGCAAAGTGGAGGAGGAAGAGTAGGAAAGCGGACCCTGGGTTCTCCCGCGCTGGGCGGGATGAGCAACCGGGATAAACGCTAGGTAGAAGAAGACACTTCCATATGAAATGCCCGTTTCATGAATTAAGTATCGGATGGTAACTCTTCGATCGCTCAATATAATTTTCTCGACTTTCGCAACATTTTCTTGGGTGACTGAAGTCGATGGACGGCCACAACGATTCACACGTTCGTCTTCCGTGATCGTTCTCCCTACTCGAAATTGAGAAGCCCACCTTGCGACAGTGGAATACGGCGGAGCAGACTCCTAATGTTGCCTCCAAATCGTAATGAATCTCTTGCGTCGTTATTTTTTTTAAACAGAGGTATTTAATAACGGCTCGCACTTCGTTTTTCTCCATTTTCGAGAACACGTCGAAGTAAGCAAATGACTACATTCAGAAAAAAACAAAAGATAATCGAAGATTTTTATTAATATTACAAATATGTTTTTGAGCTATGCCTACCTGTATTTTTTTTTCTTACCAATTAGTATGTCGTTCTCACTACTTTTTGATCCCTCCTAGTATTTAAAAGTTTTCCATCGACTCCAGAAGAAGAAGGTCCCTCTCGACAATGGTCCACCAAGGTCTGGCGGTCTGACCCTTATTTGTTGCTTGGTGTTGATTTTAACTTTAAGCATAGTTTTTACGAAGCACCTATCTTCTTGTCTCATAATGTGACCATACCACCTCAGTCTGCTTTCTCTGATCTTATTTACTTCACAGCAATATTAAATGAGTAAGTAGCTCTGTCTGTCGCTTTATTTTCAGCATGTCGCATAGTGCTTGTCAGTACGGTAGGCAGGAAGAAGCAGTTTTCGCTGCCCCTCACAGCCATCGGCCCCGGGCCATGGCCCTCTTGGCCTAAGGGTAAATCCGCCAGTCTGGCTGGGATCGATTGCCGGGTCAGTTTCAAGTGTGACATTTCTATGACCGCAAATTTAAGTTAATTTGTTATGGATTTTGCTGATTATTAAGAAATAGTTTTACATAAACCGCCATCTATAGGATTGATTTAAGATAAATCGCTTTACAATCTATAGATAAAAGGACAACCTTCAACCGGAGAAAAGGGCGCTAACTATATATGAAATATATAATTTTATTTCATACGACATTTAAATAAAAAAATGGCGTTGCACCACGACACTTTGGAGCACCATATTTGGATAATTTTTTGAAAGTGCCCTCTCTTTTAACACGCTTTTATTAGCTTGGTATGTATCTATGTAACTATGTATCTATGTATCAATGTAACGGAATCTTTGAACGTGATTTTCACCCACTTCAAAACGTCGGATTGATTTGAAACTTTGCACACCTATCAAGGACCGATGACAATGCAATAATTTAGTCAAAGTCAAAGTACTTTTGAAAGTCAAACAAAAATTAAAAATTACAAGAAATAAAAATTGATTCTACCGTGCGCGTTTAAATAGTTTGTCTCATTAGCCTTACCAAGATCTTCACGATTAGCGACTTTATAGTTCAATTTACCATTAAAGCGTGTTTTTTAGTTTTTAGAACTACAATTTATTTAACACGCTTTTATTAGCTTGGTATGTATGTGTCTATGTATCAATGTAACGGAATCATTGAATGTGATTTTCACCCCCTTCAAAACGTGGGATTGATTTGAAACTTTGCACACTTATCAAGGACCGATGACAATGTAATAATTTTGTCAAAGTCAAAGTCAAATATATTTATTCAACTAGCCAATAAGCGGCACTTTTAAACGTCAAACAAAAATTAAAATTTACAAGTAATAAAAGTTGATTTTATCGTGCGCGTTTAAATAGTTTGTACGATTAGCCTTACCAAGATCTTCAGGATTAGCGACTTTATAGTTCAATTTACCTTTAAAGCGTGTTTTTTAGTTTTTAGAACTACAATTTATTTAAGTTGCGGAAGAAGGGTACTGAAATGCACGGCATGGCAAGTGCCCTTTCTTTCCTTCCTGAAATATATCCTTAGTTCCTGAAATAAGCTACTGATACAGACAGACGGATAGACTGACGAAGTCACAGTATCGTAATTTAAACCCTTAGAAATAGGTTAAATTAATATTTTTATTAAATTGACTAGTATTTCCAAAGGTTTGGCTTCCCGTCTAACCGGATGCAGCAGTATCAGTATTCTGCATGGAGCCATTCAGCGACTTCCTACCTGACTTCCACAACCCAGTTACTGAAGAATACGATTTAATATGAGTATTTAGACCAGCCAGCGTTCGTAGCCTAGCTGCGTTTTGGTGACCTCTTTGAGGAAACCAAAGGTTTTGTCTTTGCAATTATGGACGATGTTATCATGGCGAATAACTGCTGGCGATTTATTGTGAAGGATGGCACGGTTGACATATCTGTCGGGCATGTCACCGGCCGGGTGAATCAATCCGCTTTTTTTTCGGCGGTAGGTGCAAATAAAGTATAGACGCGTTTTCGTTGCGCAATTTTGAATTAAATTAAAATTAAGTATTTTTCCACATTTTTAACGCTAATATTAGTTGAATAAACCACGAATAAGCACATACCAATATTAGTAAAAGAGTCCATGTAAGATAAATAAAATCATCACCTACCAGCTGTTCACTAGTTCTTTCATAGTAACATTAGAAGATTCCACTAAGAGCCACAGAAGGAAAAACTACTCACATTATGTCTCAGCTAGACGACATCCAATCGGCACAGAACAACCTAGAAGACTGTTTCCTCAGGAAGATGAATGAGCTTGAGGCGCAGATTCAGTGTGCTGGACCGGCAAAGGACAGTGAAAGGAGTTCCGGACTTTTAGGGAGCTGATGTTCGGAATGCTGGGACTTCTTCGGCGGCAGATCACAGAGTGCTCCAGAGCGGTGGACGGATTGGAGACACGCTCACGTCGTAAGGCGCTGATGTTCATTGGGCTGGCAGAGGTTGACAAGGAGGACTGCAAGGCTCTGGTACTGGACATACTGCACAGTAAACTGGCTTTGCCGAATATTACTGGCTCTTCCATCAAAGCATGTCACCGCCTGGGGCCTGGGGGCATCGAGCAAAGGCCACTCGCGCAGCAGACCAGTTTTGGTGAGGTTCTCCAGCGTGGAACATAAATCTGCAGTCTGGAGGGCACAGTCTGCCTTAAAGGGCTCCACGATTACCGTCAAGGAGTTCCTAACCAAGAGTTGACAGACTGTATTTGGTGCGGCGCGTTCACACTTCGGGATGCAGGCATGCTGGACCCAGGACGGGGTCATAGTTGTGAGATCGCCCGACGGAGCAAGGCATAAGATTACAACCATGAACGAGCTCAATGTCACGGTGGCGAAGTACCCAAAGACGGCACCGAGAACCATCTTCTACTGCAGGGAGCAGGCCAGTTATCGAAGTGCGTAGAACTTAGTTTTGCAGTCTTACAATGCTCAGTCATCACATTTAGTCAACACATCACCATTTACACTATATTATATTTACACTATTCACACTATTTACACTCATTACACTTATCTTAACTTATTTATTCTCGGATGACATAGTTCACGTAAACATTATGTCTATAGTACACGTCTACCCACTTAATATGTTATATTCATTTGCTTATTCTTAATTATAATAACTTTGAGGGTATTAGCACAAGGAAATTGTTTTGTTTTGTGGTTCTATGTTTCTAATTTACAATAATTTCACTGTCGACTATCTAATTTATTAAAAACATTTAAATTATTGTTAATGTGACGTCCCATGTTCCGTTGTTAAATGTTTGTTCTGTGTAATTTTTAAATCGCGTTTAGTTCTAGCTAAATGTAACTTATTTATGTATCATTTCGTTTCACTTTTGTTTTGTAATTTCTCAATTGCGTTTCGTACTTGCTGTATGTGACTGTTTTAAGTGTCGCTTTTTTTTGTCGCTTGTACATACTATGGTATTTGTTTGCGATATTTGTTTCATGTTTGTATTGTTTTCTTTTTATACTGTTATTTGTGTTGTGGTGGTATACGTGTATCGTGCTGGTGCAGCTGGTGGGTGGTGCACAGATAGTGGAGGTGCACCGTCAGGATAAATTATTTAGTCGTCTTTTTTTTTATTTTTTTTATTTTTATTATCTATAGGCTTGCGCTTGACCACTATCTCACCTGATGGTAAGCGATGATGTGGTCGACGATAGAGCACGCTTGCCTAGAAGAAACCTATTCACTCTTGACTTAAAGACCCCTAGATTGTAGCTATCGGGAAACACAGATTCCGGCAGGGAATTCCACTCTTTAGCTGTACGCATAATAAAAGTGTCCCCAAAACGTTTTGTGCGTATGGGTGGGATGTCCACCATGTACCGATGACGCATCGCCGTACGTCTGGTAGTCCGATGATGGAACGGGCTGGGCGGAATTAAATCATGTAATTCCATCGCACACTCCCCGAAATGTAACCGATAAAATACCGACAAACTGGCAACTCGGCGACGATGTTCAAGGCTCTGGAGCTTTGACTTGACCAGTGCCTCATTACCGATGAGTTTCTTGGCCCGCTTTTCGATCGACTCTAGTGCATCAAGCTGGTATTTGGCAGATCCATCCCAGAGATGAGAACAGTACTCCATGCACGATCGAACTTGCGCTTGATACAAGTTGAGCAGCTGTTCCGCCGTGAAGTACCTTCTCACCTTCGCAAGGATCCCCAACTTTTTGGCAGCCAGCTGAGCCTTTGCCCCAAAATTGAGAGTCGATGTCAACGTAACGCCAAGAAGCTCAAGATGGTCCGTTATTGGCACGGTTACATCACGGAAAGTAGGAGCCGGGTAGAATTGGCTCCTTTTAGCGGAAAAAAGACACGCCTGGGTTTTAGCAGCATTAAACCTGACCAGATTGGCATCGCCCCATTCGGAAACTGCCTGCAAGGACAAGTTCAAGCGCTCCACCATGGCCTCCCGGAGAGACCGGACCTGAGGCCCGGTAGCACGCGCGTTGGACAAGTATCTCTCAGCAACAGTGCTGTCGTCTGCATACCCAAAGCAGATCGTTAATGTGCAACAAGAACAATGTTGCTGAGAGTACGGACCCCTGAGGGACCCCGGCATTAATATCCAATTGGTCCGACGAGCAGCCATCGATAACCACTCGAATGGACCGCCGATCTCTCAGGAAGTCTGCAATCCAATCACACAGACCACCGGGCAAACCGAATGAAGGAAGCTTACCAATAAGGCTTTCGTGCCAGACCCTATCGAAAGCCTTCGAGATGTCGAAGGAGACGGCAAGCGCTTCCCCATGCCTCTCGATGGCCTCACTCCATATGTGAATGGCATACGCTAGAAGATCCCCAGTAGACCGATTTCGGCGAAAGCCGTATTGGCGGTCGCTAAGGATATCGTTAGTTTCTAGGTATGCCAGGAGCTTAGTGTTAAGTACACGCTCCATACTCTTACAGAGTATGGATGTTACAGAGATGGGTCTGTAGTTGGCCGGGTCAGCTCTACTGCCCTTCTTGGGCACGGGCTGTACGTTGGCTTGCTTCCAAGCATTCGGCACTGTTCCAGTCTCATATGAAAGGCGGAATAGGCGTGTCAAGATCGGAGACAGTTCAGGCGCACAGGTTCTAAGAACTATAGCTGGTATGCCGTCAGGGCCGCTAGCCTTGTTCACGTCGAGGTTGCGCAGCACCCTACGGACGTCCTTTTGATGAATGCGAATGTCCGACATACTCGTCTCGCACCCATCAGGAGAAGGAGGGGGCCGCGAATCACCAGGATTCAGACGTGAAGATTCCGCAAAAAGAGAGGCAAACAAATTTGCCTTCTTCTCAGCGGTGTGAGCCAGTGACCCATCGGGTTTCAGCAGTGGTGGTAGTGAGGGACGGCAGAAGTTCGACTCGACCGACTTAGCCAGGGACCAGAACGCTTTACTACCTGCTGGGTAAGAAGCAAGTTTGGCCCCCATTCGGCCAATGTGGTCGAATCGAGCCCCACGCAACACCTTCTTGCAGGACTTGGCAGCCCTGTTGTAGGCTTTCTTCTTCTGACCCAAGTCACTCGCTTTACGCGATCGAGCGTCGACCCATACCAGGTACGCCTCATGTTTAAGCGCGTCGGCGCGACGACATTCGGCGCCAAACCATGGCCGGTCAACGCTGGAAATCGCTATGTCAGAGAACGGAATGTAGTACTCCATTTCCTGACGCAACACATCAGTAACGGCGTCCGCGCACGACGAAGGATCAGCCGAAGAAAAGCAAGTAGGCTGCCAAGGATAGCAAGCGAAGGAAGAACGCATGCCATCCCAATCTGCTGACCTGTACCGCCAAACCCGCCGGGTGCCTCTTGGGCTGGGATCGGGCGGGGAATAGACGGACACAGACTTCACCAGACAGTGGTCGGAACTACCCAGGGGTGAACTTATCGACACAGAGTATCTGTCTGGATCTGTTGTCAGCAGAAGGTCCAAGCAATTCGCTGTGTGCGAATCAACATCCGGTACCCTCGTTGCCCCCTGGACCAGCTAGGTGAGGTTTAGCGTTAGCGAAAGCTTACGCATCTCCCGTCCAGCATGGTCAGTGCACTGGTATGGGAAGAGCCACTCCTGATGGTGGGCGTTAAAGTCCCCCAGTAACACTAATTGGGCGGAAGGGTACCGTTGCTGTGTCGCATCAGCCGCCTCACTGAGGTACTCTGCGAGCCTGGATGTCTCCTGATCTCCACTGTGCGAGCGGTAGACACAGGCGTAGATAATTTTATCCAGACCTGTGTCCACTAGAGCCCACAATGTTGAAAATTTTGAGTCCTCAAGGTTACGGAGACGCCGATAGCAAGTGTCATCACGGGCGTACATACACACACCCGCGCGCGGTTTATAATTGTGCTCCAGGGTAAACCCTGGGTAAGATAGGTACGACGCGTCCGACGGACTCGCTATCTGCGTCTCCGTAAGAAATAACAGCGCTGGTTTCTCAGTCTCTAGGTGGTAGTGGACTGCAGAGAGATTTGAGTGCAGACCTCGAATGTTGGTGAGGTGCACTTTGAGGGGGAGGGAGTGCAGCCGCTGTTCAAATTTATTATTTCTTTTCCTTGGCATTACGAGTAATATAAGAGTGAATGGAGGAGAGGAGTTGGAAGTGAGACGAGGTTCCACGCTGCTAACCTTCAGACCCGCACTGAAAGGACAGCATCATTGGGGCACTAGTCCGGAGACTGCGGGGACGCCCGAGCCCCCCCGGAATGTCCATCGGGCCCTCCCCATCTGGTCGCCAACCAGCACGATGGCGCATCCCGGGATTTTTCGACAGTTGGCGGGGCAGCCTTTCATGTGTGGCTGGCACACTACTTGGGCCCCCAACTACCTGCGGTCGGCCAGCGGCGCACCGTGCCTCGGATCCCGCTACCCTCCGCGACCAGTCTCCCGATACGTCCATACCAGCGCGTGTCAGGCTGGTCAGTCTGCAGTGGAACAGCTATCTCGACCCAACTCCTCTTGTGGCTACACCGAGCATCGTACCGGAACACGGCTAAGCCGCTTGGCGGTACGTCTTTGTACGGTGGGTGGTCGCAAGCATTCGGCCGAAGCCAACCACCAGTTAGTGTCACCTGATTTGCACCACCCGGGGACCACGTGTAAGGTAACGGAATGGGGTACACTCCTACGGACGTGGGTGACTCAGCCCCCGTCTATTTGTTTGGAATTTATATTATTTTTATTTTATGTATTCTGACGATGATTCTTCTCACTCGGCTATTGAATCCGTTAACTCTGCCGCAAATGCTAGTTTTACTTCGATGTCCGATACCCTTAGCGACTTTTTGCGTCAGAGCTTCAATCTACAAAAAGGTCATTTATTTAATGTCTGCCATATAAATGCCCAGAGTGTGCCAAGCCACTACAGTGACTTGTTCGACACCTTCTCTGACGCCAATGTGCACGCCGTGCTGGTTTCGGAGAGTTGGCTCAAACCTCATCTTCTTTCTACCACCTACCCTCTTCCTGGTTTCATTCTTGTCCACAACGACAGAATTGGAAAGGGTGGAGGGGGTGTCGCTATCTATCTCCGTAGTGATTTTCCTTTCAAAATCATTGCCTCTTCTTCGCCCTACAGTGCTTCTGCTGAATACCTCTTTTTAGAAATATACATCAAAGGTGTCAAGATCCTACTTGGTATAGTCTACTGCCCACCCGCCGTTGACTACTTTTCCAACCTTGAATTGGCGCTGGAATCGATAGGGTCAGAGTATGCACATTGCGTCATAATGGGCGATTTCAACACAGACCTTAGTCACCCATCCCCTCGTTCCCGTAGACTCCTTCATATTATTGAGTCCGTGAGTCTCCATGTTCTACCACTGCAACCCACTCATTTCAATATCTCAGGCGATGACACGTGGCTTGACTTAATCCTTACTTCCTCTCCCTCCCTTGTTTCCTCTCATGGTCAGTGTCCTGCACCTGGCTTTTCTCACCATGACCTCATTTTCCTCTCATATGTCCTAAAACCACCAAAACCTCTCCCTAAAGCTGCGCATGCGTTGTTTTGCTCGTATGGATGTTGAAAAGCTACGTCAGGAAGCATCGGAACTCGATTGGGGACATCTTTCAGAGGCAACCGACGTTGATGACAAATTGCGTACCTTTAATAGGACGATCCTTGCCCTCTACGACCGACATGCCCCTGTGAAGATAGTTAAACTCAGGCGTCCACCTGCACCTTGGTTGACGGCGGGGGTACGTATGGCGATGAGACGTAGGGATCGAGCGTTTCGGAAGTTTAAAAGCGATCGGAGTGAAGTAAATAAGAACCTCTTCAGAACTGCAAGAAATCGGTGTAATCAGATGATACGCAACGCCAAACGCCGCCATATTCTCGAAAACATTTCATCCTCTTCAAAGACAAAGACAAAGACAAAGACAAAGATATTTTATTTCAAGTAGGCCACCAAGCGGCACTTTTGAACGTTAGGTACATTAAAATTTACAAGTTATAACAGTTGATTCTACCGTGCATTCGGACTACTTCTCCTGCCGATATCTGGAAATTCTTCGGAACTCTTGGTATTGGCAGGAATCGTCATGTGGATTTTCCAAAGACGATTGGCCTGGACGAAATCAACCGTCATTTCACAACCACTTGCCATTTGGATTCCCAAATCTTGTTTCAGACGGTTGATTTCATTACTAGCCTACCCGGTCCTATCATAAAACCATTTTGCTTGTCTCCAGCCACCGAGGATGAGGTTAAAAAGATGATCCTATCCATAAAATCCAAGGCTGTGGGGAATGTCGACGTCAGTCTTTGCATGGTCACCTTGATCCTCGACTTTCTTCTCCCACCGATTACCCACATCATCAATTTTTCTCTCGATTCCGGACAATTCCCATCCCTGTGGCGTATGGCATACGTACGCACACTTCCTAAAACTTCAAATCCCTCCCTGCCTAATCATTTTCGTCCAATTTCTATTCTCCCTTTCCTATCCAAAGTGCTCGAGGCCTGCGTACACAAGCAGTTTTCGGGATTTATTTACCGAAACAACCTCATAAGCTCATTCCAGTCTGGATTCAGACCTGGACACAGTACAGCCTCTGCTCTCCTTAAAGTGACTGGCGACATTAGAGAAGCTATGGAGAATACTAAGGTAACTGTGTTAGTATTAATTGATTTCTCAAATGCCTTTAATGCCGTCAGTCACGACATACTCCTTTCTATCCTCTCCAATCTTATGGTTTCTTCCAAGGCGGTGGCATGGTTCTCCTCTTATCTTCGGGGGCGTCGGCAGTCGGTTCGCGTCGATTAGAGTTCATCGAATTGGCGTGACCTGGATGCTGGTGTTCCACAAGACGGTATTCTATATCCATTATTATTCTCAATTTTCATCAATTTTATAACTCACTGTCTTCGGTGTTCGTATCATCTTTATGCCGATGATCTTCAACTGTATACAGCGGCGCGGATAGAAGATTTATCAGACGCCATAGAGGATGTAAACCGGGACTTGAATGCTATTAAGGACTGGTCTGACAGATTTGGGGTGTCCGTAAACCCCACAAAATGCCAGGCCATTGTAATTGGAAGCTCGCGCATGGTGGGTAGAGTGGCGGTAGGCTCTCTTCCACCGATCTTTTTCAATGGTTTCGTCATTCCCATTAGTCCTAGCGTGAAAGATCTCGGTTTGCATCTTGACTCGACGCTTGGCTGGCAAAGTCAGGTATCTAGTGTCAGTCAGAGAGCCAACGGTACTTTGCGATCCTTGTATCGTTTGAGGCGGTTTTTGCCTGTAAAGACGAAGACAATGCTTGTGCAGGCTTTAATTTTCCCAGTCATCGACTATGGGGACGTGTGCTACTTTGACTTGAACGCGGTCTTGCTGGACAAACTGGATAGGGTCTTGAACAACTGTATTAGATTCATATTTAATCTTCGGAAATATGACCATGTATCGAGCTATAGGTCCGAGTTAAAATGGTTACCCATTCGAGAAGATTACGCGCTTTGACCACGCTTTTCTCTCTACTCAATTCGCCCACCCCTCCTTCCTACCTTATCTCTAGCTTTCAATATCTAAGTTCTTCACACGCTCGCAATCTGCGTTCTTCCAATAATCTCCTCTTACTCTGTCCCTCTCATACTACTGATTTTGTTCACTCTTCCTTTCATATCCAGTCAATTCTTTTTTGGAATGCGCTTCCTTCCGAGATCAGGGCGGCCACCAGTCGGTACGCATTTAAACGGCAATTGCGGATTTATTTATTTTCAATACAAATAAGCTGAGTCATCTCACTTTCCTCTTTTCTGTTTCTTCATAAATATTTATAATATGTATATTTATATAGATATATATTATATACAATATATATGTACGTGTATTTTACCCATTTTAGTATAATAACTTCTAGCTTTGTATTATTAAACTATGCACCTGCCATGATGTCTCTTCACCACCTTAGGTTGACTGGTAGAGAATGCCTAAGGCATTAAGTCTGCCTTTGTACCTTTGTGCATGAAGTCTAAATAAATATATAAATCCGCCACATTATTTCTAGTTGTTCTCGTCTAGCTAACGAAGAGTAGTTGCATAGGCACAACCTTAAATTGTAGCCAGGATTATCCATCAGCAACTTGCTCTGAAATACACTCTTGTAGCATCGGAGGTGCCGTTCTACAGATATGTGCCAGACCTAGTTCTCGAGAATGGCAATATCACATAGTACTGGGATCGGTCCATCATCACTGACAGGTCTATTATAGCTAATAAGCCTTATATAGTGGTGGTAGACCGAAACGAGAGGCGTGCATTGAATCTTGACTTGGCTCGCGAGGTTGTCGACCTGTGGGATATGGACTCGGCGATAATTGTACCGATAGTCATGTCAGCCAATGGCTTAGTAGCCACGAGCCTCGACTTGTTAGTCGAGCCTTAAGAAGCTCTCGTTAGGTGGCTTGATTCAGAAAGCAGTACTTCTAGACACGGCTCGTAATATCAGGAGATTCCTTTCTCGGGAGCCCTGAACACCAATAGCTTGGACTCTGTTCTCGATACCAGTGGGCCTCTATTTTATTATATTTTTTAAATGTTTTATTTTTATTTTATAGTAAATAAGAAAGATAATGAAATAAAGGTCAACATAATAAAATTACACACAGTTACTATTTAATCAAATATAAACACATGACAGCCGGGACCAACAGCCGTGCGTGCTTGCCGAGGTACGGAGAAGTATCGGTATGTAACTGATGGTTACCCATCCACGGACCGACCTCGGCCAGTTTTGTTTATCTATGAAGATCAAGCAGTGCAGCTGTTATTATTTAGCCAACAGCTAGGAATAAAGAAAAACAAGGGATCAAGTATAGGAGCATCTGGAGATCCCTTACAGCGTCGCACTCCATCAGGCTACTGATCGTAACAGATGGAAAAGCCTTTGACAAGTTGAAAGAGGTTCTCAGTAATGAGGAGCGTTTATTTAAATACTAGCCTACACTGTCCAGTGGGACAGTGTAGGCTAGTATTTAAATAATCGCCTCACCCAAGTGTTTCCATGTATTCTTTTGCTGAGGCACCTCGAACCAGCCCGTAGGCGTCTAGGTCGTCTCGAGTTGAGGCCGGCCCAGAAAGAAGTGGCTCTTGCCGGCCTCAGCGGCGCCGTCCATTCTCAGGCACCCAATTTGTGGAGACTATTGCCCAGCGGTCACTGTAGATGCGGCTGACATGACCCACCTAATGCCATTTTAGGCTGGTAGCCTTTTTTCCTACGTCTATGATTCCCGTTTCAGAGCGCAGCGTGACGTTTCTTAATCTATCAGCTTTTTTTGCGGCTAAATTGCTGCACTTTATTGCTCTTTGACAAACCCCAAGGCCGACCAGGTGCACACACGTCGATGAGTTTTCTCTTCAGGGGAGGACACGAATAGAGAAGGAAAATTTAAAATCAGTAAGTATCAAAAGCACGTGGAATTTATTTCTCTAAATTAAATTTAAACGATAGGATAGTGGGCGTAGTCCAGGAACTGGCAATTGTTGTCCCTGGCAGACATCAGGATGTAGCCGTCTTCTCCCCAGGTTTCCCCCCAGGAGTTCTTTACGATCCAGTAGTCTTCGCCGTCGCGGACGCCGTAGCCTACGACCGTGATGCAATGACCCCCGACAGCTTGGTGCTTACTGGAATGGTAAATGATTTGTTCACGTTTAAGAATATACATCTATCTAAGCAAGTATTAAAAAAAAATACATTTTACAAAAAAATACAACCGACTTCCAAATAAAAACACTAAAAAGTAAAAATAACTTCAATTTCGGAAGTCGGTGTAATTGGTTTCGTTCTTTGTTTTTTGACACCACCTACCGAAATTTAAGTTACTATTCACTTTGTAGTGTGTTTTGTGCTTTTGTGTGTGTGTGTGTGTGTGTGTTGATATACGATATATACAAATCAGCCGTTCAGTGCATTTTGCCGAGATAGTGCGTGCAAAAATGTACTGAACGGCTGACTTTTTTTCTTTCAAAGAACGGATTATGCAAAAATCACCGCCCAAAAAGGAAAACAAAGTCAGGCGTTCAGTATATTTTGCCGAGTTAATACGGCCAAAAATTTATTGAAAGGCTGTTTTTTTTTTTGGATTTGATTTTTGTGTAAACTGTTCTTTGATTGATCCCTAATTCCTGTTGCAAAAATTTCTGAGACCGGTGTTTTTGAATGTTGTGTTATGGAATTGATTAACTATAAGATTGTAATTGTTTGTATTTATAGAGTTCCAAAAGCCAGTAACTTCAATACGTGCATGGAAAAATTGCACATGCTTTTAAGAGTGCTCACTAATACATCTTTTCATAACATTGTAATAGCGGGTGATTTCAATGTAGATATCTTACAAAGAACTACAATTTAATATTATCTCTTAACCAGCCCACTAGATTGAGGAGTCAAACATGCATCGATAATACTGCGCATAACTTTAACAGAGCCTGTAAAGCAGAAGTTTTTGAATTTGCGCTATCTGATCACACAGCGCAACTCATTAAGATACCTGTCCAAAACCGATGCTCTTTTAAATATTGGCGTCGGAATAGACGTACTTATAAATTAGAATATGTTACAAAATGTATAAATTGTTTACGTAGTTTGTCTTTCTCTGAAATATATGCAAAAAGTGATTCCAACATTGCATACAATTATTTTTTGGAAACTTTTTCACTGTTCTACTATCTATGCTTTCCTGAAGTAACTGTTACCGTACAAACGACGAGAAAATCAAAGTGGGTATCCCGTGGCATAAAAATGTGCAGCAAAAAAAAGCGACACCTTTTATGGCAATATAGAAATGACCAAAGAAGAAGTGAAGTGACCCAAATAGAATGAACAAAATGAACTTTACCAAATACTCGAAATTATTTAAAAAAATATCCAGCTAACGTAAAAGTAAGTAAGTATGCACAAAATAATTACAAATCAAAACATCAAATAACAAATCCAAAACCAGTTGGCAAATTATTGATGAATCAAAGCATAATGTACCCCGAAATCCTATTACGAGAATAAAAGTAGACAATGACACTATAACAGATCCACAGAAAATAGCTAATGCATTTAACAATTATTTTATTGAAAAATTGATCTCATTAGTTGATTCAGGTAATAGAGTGACTTCAAAAATACCCCCTTGCATACCACAAGATGTATTCAAAATAATCAAAACATTAAAAAATAATAATAATAAGTACAGGCCATACTCGTATTCCCTGACGCTTTAAAAAAATCTATTGCTAAACCTATATTTAAAAAATAAAATAGGGAATCCATGGAATTTTACAGACAAATCTCAATAATTAGTGCGTTTTCAATATTTGAAAAAAATATTTATAAAGAATTAAGTGAATATTTTGAAAAAAATAATGTACTAGTCAACGAGCAAAAAGGATTCAGAAAAACCGTACTATTAACATGGCTATTTATGATTTCCTACATTGGGTCGTGGTAAATGTTGATAAGACAACGCCCGTTTGCACGATATTCTGTGTTATGACCCAGGCGTTCGATTATGTCCGGCATGATATTTTGGTGGATAAACTAGAGGCATACGGTATTAGAGGCAATGTTCAAAAACGAATAAAATCGTATCTTGATAATAGAAAGCAGGGAGATAGCGTCAATAAATGTAAAGTGAAGAAGTGTTTCACTCACATGAACGAGTCGGCAAGTATGAAGTCCCCCAGGGAAGTGTATTAGGCCCTCCTTTATTCGCAGTTTATATAAACGACCTACCTAAGTATGTAGATCATCCAGTAACACTCTTTGCTGATGACAGCACCATCACAATTCAATGTAATAATAAAGATAGCTATAATAGTGACATTAATAATTCTCTTACATCAATAATAAATTGGCTTAATAATAATAATCTGAAAATAAATCTTAATAAAACTAACGTAATTAATTTTAGTCAACGCTCATCAGCAATGACTGATCTTATGGTCCAATATAATAATAAAATTGTTACAGAAGTTGACACTACTAAATTCCTTGGGGTAATGATTGACAAAAGACTGAACTGGAAAGAACACATTGAACAACTAAGCAACAAAAATTAGTAATTCTACATATGCTCTATTCAAATTAGTTCCAATGCTTAACATTGACTCACTGCTCACAGCTTACCATGGTTTAGTTTCTTCACATTTGAGATACGGAATCATCTTTTGGGGTAATTCAACAGACAAAGATATACCTTTCAAAGACCAAAAACGGTGCATTAGGACTATGTTTAGATTGGACTCAACAGAAAGTTGTATGCCTTACTTTAAAAAATATAAAATATTGACTCTGCCATGTCTTTATATATTAGAAATTGTCATGTTTGTAAAATCTAATCGAAACTTATTTCCACGGCAATCAGAAGTAGTCAATCGTAACAGACGTGACGACACAATTCTTTGTTTGCATAGATCGAAAACCGCATTAATGCATAAAAGTGTTTTCTGCATGGCTCCTAAAATATACAACAAACTTCCAAAAAGTTGGCAGGAGGAGAATGCCTGTATATTAAAAAAGAAATTAAAGTTACATCTTGAAGGGAAAGCATACTATAGTATTATAGAATTCCATAACGATAAAATTTAATACCATATTAGTACTATGAAAGTTATCGATGCATCTTTGGCCTATTTGGCAGTGTAGTGTAGTGAATTGACAAGTACCGTTACATGTTACTGTTTTACTTTATTTTATTTTTTAACACGCTTTTATTAGCTTGGTATGTATGTATCTATGTATCTATGTATCAATGTATCAATGTATCAATGTATCAATGTAACAATGTATCAATGTAACGGAATCTTTGAACGTGATTTTCACCCACTTCAAAACGTTGGATTGATTTGAAACTTTGCACACTTATCAAGGACCGATGACAATGCAATAATTTAAACAGTTTGTCCCATTATCCTTACCAATAAAGCGTGTTTTTTAGTTTTTAGAACTACAATTTATTATTATTTAACTTGATTGTTGTGTTTTTTTGGAGACATATACTTGACATTCAAATGCACAATTATTATAAACGTGTTTTGTGTTGTAGGACATTTTTAATTCCATTGACATTTTTTTTATGTTTTTTATATTATCCCACAAAGGCCATAGGTACATGACTAATCCAAATATTTTATTGAACAACTTGCATGCTCTGTACTTGTACTCATGGTCGACAATTATAGAATTTTGAATCTTGAAGCGTGACATTCAAAAGTGATTATTTTGTTATTATTTGCAAATGTTTGTTTTATAATTTTTACTGTGACATTCTAGAACGATTATTTTGATATGATTTATTAATTTGACATTATTTTTAATATAATTTTTTATCTGACATTCTAGAATGGTAATTAAGACTTGCATTATTTTTATTGACATTTGCACATATTTTATAAATTGTTGTATTGTTTTTTTTAAATTTGATAATCTAGAATAATTATTTTGAACTGTGTTCCATATCAATATTTGCATGCCATTACCAAGGCAAACATGAAATTCCATAATCTTTATATTTTAACAACTCTTCATGCTGGCAATTTGTAATGTATGTATGATACTCATGTTTGAGCGAATAAACAATGATTTGATTTGATTTGATGCCTGGAAAAAAATGGCTGGTCATTGAAAACTAAAAAAAAAAAGTATAGCTAAGAAAAAAACGCATGGGTTCCCAGCGCTAAGAAAGAAAATTTTGTTCAAATAAATCTGTTCAAAATGATCAATATTGCCCAATCTTAATTCACATTTCAAAGATTATTTTAAATGATCCTTGAGCGGTTTTAAATTTCTGAGGCATACCACTCGATTGTTTAAATTTTAACCCTCTTACTAATAAACGCGGTATAAAGTTATACCAGGAATAACAAAGGAATAACCATACATTTTCATAGGTTTATACCTATTAAAATGTATGGTTATTCCTTTGTTATACCTGGTATAACTTTATACCGCGTTTATTAGTAAGAGGGTTAGTGTTTATAACACATTTTGGTGCAATGAAACTGTAAAACATGCAAAAAAATAGAATAAAACAAATCGTCACTGTATTTAATGGAAAAAATATTCACAAACCGAGTAAAATCTTTTACTTGCAAGTCGCGGCTAACACCATCTATCTATCGCTGTAGAACTGAACCGAACGCGATCGATATACAAAAAATAATCTGATGATCAGACGAAAAACGCTAGATACGTTGGCACGGTTTCTTTGTATAGGATGAGGCATCTGTATGCTATTATTATATTATTACGAGCTCAAAGAGCAATTCTAAAGGTTGCTACCTTTCGCCGTTTTCGATTTCCGACACAGCAGCTCTACAAAGCATATAATGTTCTTACAGTACGGCAATTATTTATTTTACACACAATACTGCAACAGCACATTGCACTCCCCTATGATCCAGACGTCTCTTGACGGAAGGATCTGGTATGCACAATGCCACAGACCAGACATGCTTTTATTAATCGGTTTTATGTGTTTTTAGGACCTTCTCTGTATAGACTCAACAAGATACTCGATGTTTATAGCTTAACATATAAAACATCAGATTATTTAGGGACACTCAATTACAGTGACACAGGAGAACTTCTAGAAATTGTTGTTTGATTATGATATACCGTCATATCTACTTGTACATACTTAAATTACTTACTTTTATTTTTTTGTTTCTTTTTTGTGTTTTGTACCAATTCATATTTAACTAGCTGTTCCCCGCGGCTTCGCTCCCGTGGACCACCCCCACAGGACCCGTTTTCGGGATTAAAAAATAGCCTATGTCACTCAGGAATAATGTAGCTTTGTAACGGTGAAAGAATTTTTTAAATCGGTCCATTAGTTTCGGAGCCTATTCGGTACAAACAAACAAACAAAAAAATCTTTCCTCTTTATAATATTGGTATAGATAATTTAACTGACCCAATTATTGCTTTATGTAAAGTGATGGCCTGAAACACAGGTTTGAAAGAACCTAAATCGGGCAACCGAAAATAGAAATTATACTATATAAAACTGCATTACCACTCACTCACTGACTCACTCACTCATTGACATAATTGTTCTCCCAGATGGTGGAGGGGAAGGTGGGTATATTTTGACAGATTCGTAAACAAGTAACTCCCGTGAGTATGGGAAAAGTGCCAAACCTCCCCTTTTCCCCCCCCCTCCTCCCCCCCTCTATCGTATCTCGGAAACTAAGGTACCCGTAGAATGTTTTTTTTACGGATTCGTTTAGAGATGGCTCGCAAAAGTAAAAACCATTTTTCAAAGTTGACCCCCTCGCCCCCCTTCTCCCCCCCTTTAAGCGGATCTCGAAAGTTGGAACATTTGGAACATTTCTTTTTTCAGGTTCATATAAAGGGGCAATGCTATAGTCACAAACGAACCAGTTTTCAAAGTTGACCCCCTTGTCCCCCTTCACCCCCCTCCCCCCCCGTTTTGGCTTATCTTTTTTTTTTGTTTTTTTTACGGATTCGTTTAGAGGAGGCTCGGAAAAGTAAAGACCATTTTTCAAAGTTGACCCCCTCGCCCCCCTTCTCCCCCCCTTTAAGCGGATCTCGGAAGTTGAGAGACTTGGAACATTTCTTTTTTCAGATTCATATAAAGGGGCAATGCTATAGTCACAAACAAACCATTTTTCAAAGTTGACCCCCTTGCCCCCCTTCTCCCCCCCCCCCCCCGTTTTGGCGAATCTTTTTTATTCAGTTTTTTTTACGGATTCGTTTAGAGGAGACTCGGGAAAGTAAAAACCATTTTTCAAAGTTGACCCCCTCGCCCCCTTTCTCCCCCCCTTTAAGTGGATCTCGGAAGTTGAGAGACTTGGAACATTTGTTTTTTCAGATTCATATAAAGGGGCAATGCATGAGTCAGAATCATTTTTCAAAACTCCCCACTCTCCCTCCCTTCATCCCTCCTCTCCCTAACCTCCCCTACCTAATATCGGTCGTCGAAACCTGTCCGGTGGGAGTGGACCAGGCAGCATAGGGACCCCGAATGGAGCGAACCTACGAGACCGAGTGCAGCGCAGGGGGAGGTGGCGAGCGAAGCGAGCCGGCGACCTCCGTAGCGTAACGAAGGTTGAGTGGGTGAAGCGAAATTCAGTGCCTGCCGACGAATGCAAACATTAGGGTTATGTTTTTTTGGAACTAAGTGTAGGGTAGGTGTAGGGTAGGTGTAGGGTAGGTGTAGGGTAGGTGTAGGGTAGGTGTAGGGTAGGTGTAGGGTAGGTGTAGGGTAGGTGTAGGGTAGGTGTAGGGTAGGTGTAGGGTAGGTGTAGGGTAGGTGTAGGGTAGGTGTAGGGTAGGTGTAGGGTAGGTGTTAGGGTAGGTGTTAGGTGTAGGGTAGGTGTAGGGTAGGTGTAGGGTAGGTGTAGGGTAGGTGTAGGGTAGGTGTAGGGTAGGTGTAGGGTAGGTGTAGGGTAGGTGTAGGGTAGGTGTAGGGTAGGTGTAGGGTAGGTGTAGGGTAGGTGTAGGGTAGGTGTAGGGTAGGTGTAGGGTAGGTGTAGGGTAGGTGTAGGGTAGGTGTAGGGTAGGTGTAGGGTAGGTGTAGGGACAATAACACGCGAGCTGCTTGCAGCTCGCGCACCAAGCAAATACTAGTTATACTATATAAAACTGCATTACCACTGACTCACTGACTCACTGACTCACTCATTGACATAATTGTTCTCCCAGATGGTGGATGGGGAGGTGGGTATATTTTGACAGATTCGTAAACAAGTAACTCCCGTGAGTATGGGAAAAGTCCCAAACCTCCCCTTTTCCTCCCCCCTCCTCCCCCCCTCTATCGTATCTCGGAAACTAAGGTACCCGTAGAATGTTTTTTTTACGGATTCGTTTAGAGGAGGCTCGCAAAAGTAAAAACCATTTTTCAAAAATGACCCCCTCGCCCCCCTTCTCCCCCCCTTTAAGCGGATCTCGAAAGTTGGAACATTTGGAACATTTCTTTTTTCAGATTCATATAAAGGGGCAATGCTATAGTCACAAACAAACCATTTTTCATAGTTGACCCCCTTGCCCCCCTTCTCCCCCTCCCCCCCCCCTTTCGGCAAATCTTTTTTTCGTGTTTTTTTTACGGATTCGTTTAGAGGAGGCTCGGTAAAGTAAAAACCAATTTTCAAAGTTGACCCCCTCGCCCCCCTTCTACCCCCCTTTAAGCGGATCTCGGAAGTTGAGAGACTTGGAACATTTCTTTTTTCAGATTCATATAAAGGGGCAATGCTATAGTCACAAACAAACCATATTTCAAAGTTGACCCCCTTGCCCCCCTTCTCCCCCCCCCCCCCCCGTTTTGGCGAATCTTTTTTTTTTGTTTTTTTTTACGGATTCAGCGTAGGGATCCCGAGTGGAGCGAACCTACGAGACCGAGTGCAGCGCAGGGGGGAGGTGGCGAGCGAAGCGAGCCGGCGACCTCCGTAGCGTAACGAAGCTTGAGTGGGTGAAGCGAAACCCAGTGCCTGGCGACGACAAGCAAACATTAGGGTTATGTTTTTTGGAACAAAGTGTAGGGTAGGTGTAGGGTAGGTGTAGGGTAGGTGTAGGGTAGGTGTAGGGTAGGTGTAGGGTAGGTGTAGGGTAGGTGTAGGGTAGGTGTAGGGTAGGTGTAGGGTAGGTGTAGGGTAGGTGTAGGGTAGGTGTAGGGTAGGTTTAGGGTAGGTGTAGGGTAGGTGTAGGGTAGGTGTAGGGTAGGTGTAGGGTAGGTGTAGGGTAGGTGTAGGGTAGGTGTAGGGTAGGTGTAGGGTAGGTGTAGGGTAGGTGTAGGGTAGGTGTAGGGTAGGTGTAGGGTAGGTGTAGGGTAGGTGTAGGGTAGGTGTAGGGTAGGTGTAGGGTAGGTGTAGGGTAGGTGTAGGGTAGGTGTAGGGTAGGTGTAGGGTAGGTGTAGGGTAGGTGTAGGGTAGGTGTAGGGTAGGTGTAGGGTAGGTGTAGGGTAGGTGTAGGGTAGGTGTAGGGTAGGTGTAGGGTAGGTGTAGGGTAGGTGTAGGGTAGGTGTAGGGTAGGTGTAGGGTAGGTGTAGAGTAGGTGTAGGGTAGGTGTAGGGTAGGTGTAGGGTAGGTGTAGGGTAGGTGTAGGGTAGGTGTAGGGTAGGTGTAGGGTAGGTGTAGGGTAGGTGTAGGGTAGGTGTAGGGTAGGTGTAGGGTAGGTGTAAGGTAGGTGTAGGGACAACAACACGCGAGCTGCTTGCAGCTCGCGCACCAAGCAAATACTAGTTATTATATTATATAAAACTGCATTACCACTCACTGACTCACTGACATAATTGTTCTCCCAGATGGTGGAGGGGGAGGTGGGTATATTTTGACAGATTCGTAAACAAGTTACTCTCGGGAGTATGGGAAAAGTCCCAAACCTCCCCTTTTCCTCCCCCCTCCTCCCCCCCTCTATCGTATCTCGGAAACTAAGGTACCCGTAGAATGTTTTTTTTACGGATTCGTTTAGAGGAGGCTCGCAAAAGTAAAAACCATTTTTCAAAGTTGACCCCCTCGCCCCCCTTCTCCCCCCCTTTAAGCAGATCTCGGAAGTTGAGAGACTTGGAACATTTCTTTTTTCAGATTCATATAAAGGGGCAATGTTTTAGTCACAAACAAACCATTTTTCAAAGTTGACCCCCTCGCCCCCCTTTCCCCCCCCCGTTTTGGCGAATCTTCTTTTTTTTTTTTTACGGATTCGTTTAGAGGATGCTTGGAAAAGTAAAAACCACTTTTCAAAGTTGACCCCCTCGCCCCCCCTCCCCCCCCCCCCGTTTTGGCGAATCTTTTTTTTTTCAGATTCTTATAAAGGGGCAATGCTTTAGTCGGAAACATTTTTCAAAGTTGACCCCCTTGCCCCCCCTTCACCCGTCCTCTCCCCAACCTCCCCTACCTAATATCGGTCGTCGATCGGTCGTCGAAACCAGTCCGGTGGGAGAGAACCAGGCAGCGTAGGGACCCCGAATGGAGCGAACCTACGAGACCGAGTGCAGCGCAGGGGGGAGGTGGCGAGCGAAGCGAGCCGGCGACCTCCGTAGCGTAACGAAGGTTGAGTGGGTGAAGCGAAACTCAGTGCCTGACGACGACAAGCAAACATGAGGGTTATGTTTTTTGGAACAAAGTGTAGGGTAGGTGTAGGGTAGGTGTAGGGTAGGTGTAGGGTAGGTGTAGGGTAGGTGTAGGGTAGGTGTAGGGTAGGTGTAGGGTAGGTGTAGGGTAGGTGTAGGGTAGGTGTAGGGTAGGTGTAGGGTAGGTGTAGGGTAGGTGTAGGGTAGGTGTAGGGTAGGTGTAGGGTAGGTGTAGGGTAGGTGTAGGGTAGGTGTAGGGTAGGTGTAGGGTAGGTGTAGGGTAGGTGTAGGGTAGGTGTAGGGTAGGTGTAGGGTAGGTGTAGGGTAGGTGTAGGGTAGGTGTAGGGTAGGTGTAGGGTAGGTGTAGGGTAGGTGTAGGGTAGGTGTAGGGTAGGTGTAGGGTAGGTGTAGGGTAGGTGTAGGGTAGGTGTAGGGTAGGTGTAGGGTAGGTGTAGGGTAGGTGTAGGGTAGGTGTAGGGTAGGTGTATGGTAGGTGTAGGGTAGGTGTAGGGTAGGTGTAGGGTAGGTGTAGGGTAGGTGTAGGGTAGGTGTAGGGTAGGTGTAGGGTAGGTGTAGGGTAGGTGTAGGGTAGGTGTAGGGTAGGTGTAGGGTAGGTGTAGGGTAGGTGTAGGGTAGGTGTAGGGTAGGTGTAGGGTAGGTGTAGGGTAGGTGTAGGGTAGGTGTAGGGTAGGTGTAGGGTAGGTGTAGGGTAGGTGTAGGGTAGGTGTAGGGTAGGTGTAGGGTAGGTGTAGGGTAGGTGTAGGGTAGGTGTAGGGTAGGTGTAGGGTAGGTGTAGGGTAGGTGTAGGGTAGGTGTAGGGTAGGTGTAGGGTAGGTGTAGGGTAGGTGTAGGGTAGGTGTAGGGTAGGTGTAGGGTAGGTGTAGGGTAGGTGTAGGGTAGGTGTAGGGTAGGTGTAGGGTAGGTGTAGGGTAGGTGTAGGGTAGGTGTAGGGTAGGTGTAGGGTAGGTGTAGGGTAGGTGTAGGGTAGGTGTAGGGTAGGTGTAGGGTAGGTGTAGGGTAGGTGTAGGGTAGGTGTAGGGTAGGTGTAGGGTAGGTGTAGGGTAGGTGTAGGGTAGGTGTAGGGTAGGTGTAGGGTAGGTGTAGGGTAGGTGTAGGGTAGGTGTAGGGTAGGTGTAGGGTAGGTGTAGGGTAGGTGTAGGGTAGGTGTAGGGTAGGTGTAGGGTAGGTGTAGGGTAGGTGTAGGGTAGGTGTAGGGTAGGTGTAGGGTAGGTGTAGCGTAGGTGTAGGGTAGGTGTAGGGTAGGTTAAGGAATACTTCTCAAAAACACGACAAAGCCGCGAGCTGCTTGCAGCTCGCGCACCAAGCAAATACTAGTTATATTATATAAAGCTGGATTACCACTCACTCACTGACTGACTCATTGACATAATTGTTCTCCCAGATGGTGTAGGGGGAGGTGGGTATATTTTAACAGATTCGTAAACAAGTAACTCCCGTGAGTATGGGAAAAGTGCCAAACCTCCCCTTTTCACCCCCCCTCCTTCCCCCCTCTATCGTTTCTCGGAAACTAAGATACCCGTATTTTTTGTTTTTTACGGATTCGTTTAGAGGAGGCTCGCAAAAATAAGAACCATTTTTCAAAAATGACCCCCTCGTTATATTATATAAAGCTGGATTACCACTCACTCACTGACTGACTCATTGACATAATTGTTCTCCCAGATGGTGTAGGGGGAGGTGGGTATATTTTAACAGATTCGTAAACAAGTAACTCCCGTGAGTATGGGAAAAGTGCCAAACCTCCCCTTTTCACCCCCCCTCCTTCCCCCCTCTATCGTTTCTCGGAAACTAAGATACCCGTATTTTTTGTTTTTTACGGATTCGTTTAGAGGAGGCTCGCAAAAATAAGAACCATTTTTCAAAAATGACCCCCTCGCCCCCCTTGTCCCCCCCTTTAAGCTGATCTCGGAAGTTGAGAGACTTGGAACATTTCTTTTTTCAGATTCATATAAAGGGGCAATGCTATAGTCACAAACAAACCATTTTTCAAAGTTGACCCCCTTGCCCCCCTTCTCCCCCTCCCCTCCCCCGTTTTGGCGAATCTTTTTTTCGTGTTTTTTTTACGGATTCGTTTAGAGGAGGCTCGGAAAAGTAAAAACCATTTTTCAAAGTTGACCCCCTCGCCCCCCTTCTCCCCCCCTATAAGCGGATCTCGGAAGTTGAGAGACTTGGAACATTTCTTTTTTCAGATTCGTATAAAGGGGCAATGCTATAGTCACAAACGAACCAGTTTTCAAAGTTGACCGCCTTGCCCCCCTTCTACCCCCTCGCCCCCCCCGTTTTGGCGAATCTTTTTTTTGTTTTTTTTACGGATTCAGCGTAGGGATCCCGATTGGAGCGAACCTACGAGACCGAGTGCAGCGCAGGGGGGAGGTGGCGATTGAAGCGAGCCGGCGACCTCCGTAGCGTAACGAAGGTTGAGTGGGTGAAGCGAAACTCAGTGCCTGGCGACGACAATGAAACATTAGGGTTATATGTTTTTTGGAACTAAGTTTAGGGTAGGTGTAGGGTAGGTGTAGGGTAGGTGTAGGGTAGGTGTAGGGTAGGTGTAGGGTAGGTGTAGGGTAGGTGTAGGGTAGGTGTACGGTAGGTGTACGGTAGGTGTAGGGTAGGTGTAGGGTAGGTAAGGTAGGTGTAGGGTAGGTGTAGGGTAGGTGTAGGGTAGGTGTAGGGTAGGTGTAGGGTAGGTGTAGGGTAGGTGTAGGGTAGGTGTAGGGTAGGTGTAGGGTAGGTGTAGGGTAGGTGTAGGGTAGGTGTAGGGTAGGTGTAATGTAGGTGTAGGGTAGGTGTAGGGTAGGTGTAGGGTAGGTGTAGGGTAGGTGTAGGGTAGGTGTAGGGTAGGTGTAGGGTAAGTGTAGGGTAGGTGTAGGGTAGGTGTAGGGTAGGTGTAGGGTAGGAGTAGGGTAGGTGTAGGGTAGGTGTAGCGTAGGTGTAGGGTAGGTGTAGGGTAGGTGTAGGGTAGGTGTAGGGTAGGTGTAGGGTAGGTGTAGGGTAGGTGTAGGGTAGGTGTAGGGTAGGTGTAGGGTAGGTGTAGGGTAGGTGTAGGGTAGGTGTAGGGTAGGTGTAGGGTAGGTGTAGGGTAGGTGTAGGGTAGGTGTAGGGTAGGTGTAGGGTAGGTGTAGGGTAGGTGTAGGGTAGGTGTAGGGTAGGTGTAGGGTAGGTGTAGGGTAGGTGTAGGGTAGGTGTAGGGTAGGTGTAGGGAAGGTGTAGGGTAGGTGTAGGGTAGGTGTAGGGTAGGTGTAGGGTAGGTGTAGGGTAGGTGTAGGGTAGGTGTAGGGTAGGTGTAGGGTAGGTGTAGGGTAGGTGTAGGGTAGGTGTAGGGTAGGTGTAGGGTAGGTGTAGGGTAGGTGTAGGGTAGGTGTAGGGTAGGTGTAGGGTAGGTGTAGGGTAGGTGTAGGGTAGGTGTAGGGTAGGTGTAGGGTAGGTGTAGGGTAGGTGTAGGGTAGGTGTAGGGTAGGTGTAGGGTAGGTGTAGGGTAGGTGTAGGGTAGGTGTAGGGTAGGTGTAGGGTAGGTGTAGGGTAGGTGTAGGGTAGGTGTAGGGTAGGTGTAGGGTAGGTGAAGGGACAACAACACGCGAGCTGCTTGCAGCTCGCGCACCAAGCAAATACTAGTTCATGTATAAAATCTTGCAGATGTAATAAAATATTTTTGTTATAGTTCACATATAAGCACTATTTATACCATTGTTTTAGAAATAATACAACTGCATCTAATGTACAATTTTTTGGACGTACTTACTTTTTAATACATTATTCCTATTCTTATCTGTGGCTATAGTAAACCCTCATTTCAACAGTTATATTAAAGTTACATGTAATAGGGGGCAAGACACACAAATCCAAACTCCGGACCTTAGCTGAGAAATTCCAAATATAAAAACTAATAACACATGACATCTGAGAATCGTACTCAGGGCCACATGCTACGCAGTAGCGCTTAGAGCCACTAGACCAAAGAGGCAGTCAATAACATTCATCATCATCATTTTAGCCGAAAGACGTCCACCGCTGAACATAGGCCTTTCCCAAATGTCGCCACTTTGACTGGTCCCGTGCGTCTCGCATGGTCGATGGGGCTGAAAAGTTCTAGAGTGGCGACCTCAAACCGGAAAACGTTGCGTTGGAAGGCCTCCCACTAGGTGGACTGATGACCTGGTGAAGGTTGCGGGGATCCGCTGGATGATATAACATTAATTTAAAAAAAATCTTACCAAAACGGGTCATAGAATATTCCGCTGGAATAGTGCATAAAATGGAAACTGATGTGAACACCCACTGTGACCGGTCCGTACTTGTAAAGGGCCACTTTCAAGGCGTTAGGGTTCCGCGGGGTCACTTGGGAGAACCCACGGATCTTTTGTGGAGAAGTCATGTTCTGGATTTTACAGTAGCTATCCTGGGAACAGAAATGTTTAGTCACAATCATGAGCTAAAATCCCGAATCCTTTGGCATGGTTTTTGAGTAAGCTTATTCTGGTCGAAAAGAAATTGGTTATTCTGGTTGATGACTGTGTAGCGACATGCTGAGAGGACACCCAGAATATATCTAGAAAGTTTCAGATAGGAGACCCCCCATCTCCTATCTGAAACTTTCTAGATATATTCTGGGTGTCCTCTCAGCATGTCGCTACACAGAACACCTTTGTACACTTTCAAATTTCCAAAAAAGGACAGTGCGGGGCCGTCCATATTCATTTGATCGGTTGTGGCGGTGTGACGCAAAATGACAAAAATATGCGGAGAATAAATTATGGGCTTGCCCATAATTTCACAATTTCTTTGTACTCACTAGAAGTATGAAACAAATCAGCTGGTTAGTACAAATCATTACGAGTACACAAGCAATATCATACTTACACTAGCCAGGTAGAGACCATAGTCTTCCTCAGTAGGAATGCCGTGCTCGAGAACGTACTTCATGGCACCATCCATCATCCCGCCACTGCATCCATTGCTTTTGTAACTGTAAGCCAATAAAAAATGCTACAATATCTATACATCGGGCGACCATTGAAATCAGCGACCTACTACTATGGCACAGACACTTACAGAAGAACAATGTGACTACTCAGGCCCGAAGGAGATGAGAGTGCACACCGACGGATTGAAGACGGACTCCGGTACCGGAGTCGGAGTCTTCTCACACGACCTAAATATAAATATATCCAGACCGCTAGGAAAATTCAACACCGTCTATCAGGCGGAGTGTGTGGGCATAATACTGGCGGTCCACGCCCTAGAAGCCAGGAGGATTACGGACACCCACATACGTATACTCTCCGACAGCGCCTCAGTCCTCCAATCCTTACGGAAAAAATATATTACATCGAAATTAATACTAGAATGTCACAACGCACTGGAACAACTTACTGTATCTAGTCGTAACACGGTGACACTGCAATGGATAAAGGGACACAGCGGATTGTTAGGCAACGACGCGGCTGACGAGCTTGCGAGACGAGGATCCAGCACGGTGGTCTATGGACCCGAACCTGTCTTACCCATCCCCTTCAACCAAATACGTAGGTGGCTGAAGGAATTCACCCAGATACAGGCGGAAAACTGGTGGACCTCGGCACCGGGCTGTAGGCAGTCCAAAAAAGCTTTGCCATCTTTGGACAGTAGTCTTACCAGACGTCTGCTACGTCTGGACAGAAAAGGCCTGCGCCTGGTGACGGGGACCATCACGGGACACTGCTCACTTAACAAACACTTCCACACAATAGGCATAACGGACAGTCCTCTGTGCAGGGCATGCATGGAGACTGAGGAAACCGTTGCGCACGTTCTCTTTGAATGCACAGGAGTCACACAGATAAGAACACAAACCCTCGGGTCACCCAGATCTTACACGGACGTTCTAAGGAAACCAGGAGCCCTAATAAGCTTCTGGAGGGAGGTGGGCTGGTTGGATTAATCCACCCAACGGCCGCCATGGCCCACGCACAATGGTCTAAGTGCGGAAACCAAACCCCATAACATAGAACATAGAACTATGGCACAGAATGATGCTGAGTGAGAACCTTCGTATCACAGTCACGATGTATCAGTCTCGTGGGTTCCGTCTTTAATTTTATCATCATCAGCCTTTTTAATTTTCGCACTGTTGGGACACGGGCTCTCTGTGAGAGAGTGAATTGGCCTTAATCCACCACGCAGGCCCAGTGCGAATTGGTGGATGTCTTCGAATTTTGTGCTCTAGGACATGCCGGTTTCCTCACGTTGTTTCCCTTCACCCTTTTCTGTATGTTTTGCGTTAAATATATAATTGTCCTAGGAATTACTTAAGACGAGAAATTACAATGGGAACCTCATATAACATCTCTCGCAGGGCGGCTAAGCTCAGCTGCTTATGTTGCTAGAAAGATAAAACAGTTAACAGACGTAGAAACCACGAGTTTGGTTGATTTAAGTTACTTTCACAGCATTATGTCGTACGGTATTTTGCTGTGGGGTGGGGCAGATGATACTGAAGATGATAATTTCCTTTTTCTCGTTTTAAAAATAATAAAGTTGTCTGTTCACACTCACCCCCAGGCACAGTCCACAAGAGACTGTTCGCTCAAGTCCAACAGCCTCTCTCCGTTAACCCTGGCGAGGGCTCCTTCAACGGCAGCAGTGGTGCAGAAGGCCCAGCAAGAACCGCATTGACCCTGGTCTGGAAGATGGAAAATACAGATTAGATTTAAGGAAGCGAAAAGTATATCTTTGGGCACTTTGGTTCAGCAGTTGGAAGTATTCATTGATAAAAAATACAACAGTTACAAGAGTTACAGAACTTCTTAAAAAATAAAAAATAAGAGAGATTTGGTGTGAGAGAAAGAAGGATTTTATATCTATCATCCATCTCATAATCATCTCATGTTTCGTTCAACTATCAAATCGCCGCCTAAGAAGTTATACTATCAGAAAAACTATCAGCAGCTTGACTGTAAAGATTGCGTAGCCTATTATTTGATGATCCACGTAGACGCTAAGTCTCTTTTAATGACTAGCTTTGATGGTTATCACGGAACCATACAATACATATCCACAGGTAAGTAATAAGTAATTTTGTATTTCAACATAATAATATGAGTTCAAAGTCTTGAACTTCCAGGTGCCCGACAAAAAATACATTTTCTATTGTGTCTCATTGTTGAAGCAAATAAGGTGTTAATTACATTTCGTTTTACTTTGACACAAACTTACGCTTAATAGGAGTAACAGCTCCTTCCATCCTCATGTCGAAGCTTTCCGGCAGTTCCTGCACTATCTCATCGATCTCCTCCAGGGAGTGAGGGAAAGGCGTCGTTTCAGGGTACCGGTTCTTACTGTCCGTGGAAATATAAGTGCCAGTCAGGTATGCCAGTTCCTCTTCGGTCTTGTCAGAGAATTCGTTCAACTCGATCCTGAAGCCCAGTTTCTGTCGGTTGTGCTGTTCGATTTTCCTGGGGGTTTTTGGTAAAGGTTAAATTATATTTTGATTTAAATCAGAATATGTCAACAGGTTATCGGCCTAATACAGGGTTAATCTCGCCTTTTTGCAACTGTGTTGGTGTCGGCTTCCAGTCTAACCGGATTCAGCTAAGTACCAGTGTATTACATGGAGCGACTGACTTTCTGACCTCCACAACCCAGTAACTGGATAACACGATAACCCCTTAGCTAAACTCCATTTACGATAACATTATACGTTTAAATTAGCCCATTTTACAAGTCTATACCCCATGTGAAATAACATTAGACACGTTTCCAAATCTTTTTACAGTCCGTTCAATCGATTTTGACTTCTATTGCGTTGGTGTTACGACAAAAGGTAGCTGTAGTAAACAGATGGTTTTGGTAACAGGTTTATGCTTTTTATGTCATCCTTATGTCTACGGAATAGAACTCAAAATCGGTTGAACGGACTGTAAAAAGATTTGGAAACGTGTCTAATGTTATTTCACATGGGGTATATAGACTTGTGTCAGATATGCATGCTTCTGACTACCCATAACGACTGTCAAAGATCTTCAACAGACAGCCGGGACCAACAGTTTAACGTGCTTTTCGAGGCATGGATGAAATTTACTATGTAAAGATGGTTTTTTTAAAACTGCTTCTATACATGTAAATGAACAACTTTCTTCAAAGAACTCAGTTAGGCATGGTGAACCTTTATTAGACAACGTGCCACAATATATTTTTTGTAATTTGGACTTGGTACACGTACTAGCCAAAAAATCTTGACGATACCAATATCTGAATGGACAAAAAACAACAATTTTCTCGGTCATTGCAACCCGAAATTCGTACAGCAATCATAGTTAGTATGCACAGTTTCATATTTAAGTATTTAAATAAAAGTAGAAATTGATGAGATTTCTGCTGTTGAAAATTACCTGAATGCTAAACAAACTTATTATGATGTGCCCAAAATATTTTATAGAGTGCCACTGGTACGCGAGCCATGGGCTCGCCATCCTTGTCCTTGGCATTCCAAAAAAAAAAAAAATTTTTATACTAAGTTGTCGTTAGCTGACCAAAATTGATATAGGACCTAATTTTTTTAAGAGATATTTTCAATTTACAGAGGCTCATATTTAGCAGGAATTTGGTGGCTAGCTTATTTATATGCTTCACCATCCGTCTCTTACCTCCAGTTCTTCTCAAAGATGCTCTTCCTCATTTGGTGCTCCTGGTCCTGATACAACTTGTTGTGGTGATTGGTGTACAGGTCGAAGGCCAGGTCCACTTCTGAGGGCAGGTCGGGGTGGAAGAGCTTTATGTCCTTGTGGAAGTCCTTTCCAAGCTCCGTTTCTTCGCATTCTAGAAATTTAATAAGGGTAGGTCATGACTGACGGACAAGTTACGAAGCGAACTTATTGTTTCTCTTAAAAGTGTGATTAAGTAACAGCAGGCGGCAGCAGCAGGCGACGACGTGACGCTGTGATAACAAAAGACCGTAGGCTATAGTGACACTCGGTCAACGAAAGCGAGACGAAAGCAAAAAATAATGGCTATGCCGAGTGCTATCAAAATGCCGAGTGATCAATCCCTTTCATGTTGACATTGCGACAATCGCCATCGTTGTTAGAATAACATTTTGGCTAGAGTCTCAGGTGGTCTGCCACCAACAACCGCCTATGGAATCAGTCCTCTAAGAGATACAATATCTGGAACAGACTAGATGCGGACGGTAGAGGACTGGAAGTTGCAGCATGGGAGAGGCCACTGTCCAGGAGTGGATTGCCATAAGCTGAGTTGACTTAGAAAGGTGGCTGGGACAGACTGGATGCAGGTGGCAGGGGACCGGGTGTTTTGGCACAGCTTGGGAGAGACTTATTTCCAGTAGCGGTCTACCATAAGCTGATTTGACTGTTCTCCATATTTCGAAGAATGTATGGAATTAACAAGGTATACTCCGGCAGAGTAAGCTGTTAAGGGTACACTAGTCGACGGCACGACCTATTTTGTGCGCGGGTTTAAAATGCCTGCTATCTCATCCAACAACTCGTGCAAAAGACATAGATGCTGAGATGAGCAGTAAGTCTAGTGTGACCTTAAGTCATAAGTCCACGACAGCCACGTAATTACCAAAGAGTGTCTCCAATGGTCCGTATCACCGTATGCGAACGAAGTGAACCAGCAGAGAATCAAAGTTGTTGACATACTCGTAGCTCACAGAATAAGCAACATGAAATGGCACTGGGCCAGCTATATTAGCCTTAGAACCAATGACCGGTGGGGAAGACGTGTTCTAAAGTGGAGACCGCGAACTGGTTAAACGTAAGGCTAGGAAGAGCGACGTTCTGCGCAGGGTGCTTGGTAGCAGCTGGCAGTTTAACAGTCAAATGGCGTGCAATTGGAGAGCATTGGACTGCTGTAGGCTGATGATGATGATGACCGTATGCCGCAAGGCGGGTTGGACCTACAATGGTGGGAGGTGGAATTTGGCCTTACCTTCGTCGACAGTGACCTCCTCCTCGGAGACAGTATCCTCGAAGTCAAAGAAGTTGGTGATGACGTGGTCCTCCAGCTGGCCGATGTTTAAGTTGTACCTCTTTTCTACTACCCTGCAGCGATGGAGATCAGTATTAAGGTCTTCACAAGCTATATTACCTTGCTTTTGTATGTGTGTCCGGCAATAGGGTAGTTGACAAAAAGCCCTTCAGTTAGATAACCTAAAAATATTGGACACGTATTTTTTCTTTAACTACACGTTAACTAAAAATTACGACGATAAAGTGCCTTGAAATATTGTGTGACGTCACGGTCACCCGTGACGTCACACGTGCTACACTTTATACTGACAAAGTGACGTCGCTTCTGAACTTTTATGTTTGTCAATTTTTTTTTTGTGACACATCAAAAAATACCAATATTATTTGTTAATCTCACTGTCGGACTAAATAGAATTATATTTTTTTCTACCCAGGAAATATTTATTTATTTATTATACGCTTTATTGTACACCATAAAATACATTAATAAAAAAACTTAAGTCTAAAACACATACAATGGGCGGCCTTATCGCTTGCCGCGATCTCTTCCAGGCAACCTGGTATGGACAGTAATTGCTTGGACATTAAATGGGGCGGTCATTGGTGTAATAATAACATTGCTTAAATGATATACTACAATAGATACACAGATAAATACATAAGTTATGTAATAGATACATAAATACATACATACCCACTTAATATATAGGCAAATAAAAAGAAATACAAAAAATTACGACAGTCTATTGATAATTATAGTATCTAATTGAAATTGACAAGCTAAGAGGAAGACAGCGACAGATAATGTTCCTTTACAAGTCTTTTGAACACAGGCAATGATTGAGCACGTTTGATTGGATCTGGCAATGCATTCCATAGACGAGTAGCCTGTACAGTAAATGATTTATCAAAAAAAGTCGTGCAATGCGTTGGCATTTGAAGTCGTAAGTAAGAAAGTAAGAAACATCCTTATTATTAATCGATTTTTCAAGCACTTTTTTTGGAGTATTTATGTAACGTTGGAATAACGTATGGTACTATGGAGCTGATCTCAGAATGAAGCCGGAAGGTGGCCATAGCAATTCCTCAACCAGATATTATAGCACCACCGTTTTTGGGCTTATTAGGGTATTTATAAGTGATATTACATTTCGTACTTTTGAGTCCATTAAAAGCTTGCTTTAAAAAGATTTTTATTTTTAATTATTCGGTAATGCTTCACATCGTGTTGATGGCGTGAATAGCAATTAGATATTATAATTATTGCAGAAGTAGAGGACTGTCACAAACATTACATTTCACGTTTTGGTCTAATACCAACAATTAATTAACTTCAATAACTAGTACACTACGAATTGTGAGATTGTAGGAAAAATGAAACCTTTTTTTAACACACTCTAAAAATGGTTCCTATCGCACTTACGCTTTTAGGTATGCAATGGTCGCGCAGTGCGTTTGTTACTCTATATGCGCACAAATTTCATAAAAGTGTGGTCAGCCTTCACCCATTCAGTTTCTTATACAAATTTACAATATTACGTTTATAAAATTTTATAATTTGTTCTTCCGCTGTTCTTTGTGCGGTCTTCCAAGCAGGTAGGCGTTTTCTTCAAACGATCAATTAATGGCATTTTTTTTTTTTTTTAATCATAATTATTATAATAATAATTGTAAAGCTGATAAGTGAGTTTGTTTGATTGCGCTTATCTCAGTAACTACTGGTTGGAATTGAAAGATTCTTTTTGTGTTGGACAGTCCATTTATCGAGGAAGGTTATAGGCTATATAACATCACGCATCGACCAATAGGAGCGGAGAAAAATGAAAAATGTTGTAAAAACGGGCAACATTATTCCTTTTGAGAGCTTCCGTTGCGTGCGCTGCGTAAGCGGTTAATGTATGTAGGGTAGGTAGGGTAGGGTAGGTAGGTAGCTAATTGACGGAGGCGAAGCCGCGTGTGACAACTAGTTAATAATAATTTTGTAGTGTCAAAGCGAAAACTAAAAAATACAAAAATAAAAAATAGTTATATAGTAAATTAAATTAGTAAACTTACTGAACAGGAATGTCAACGCCGGAATCCGTCTTGAAGACGTACAGCGTTTTCTCGGACACCATTTTACCGTAATCGTCCTTGCTGGTCCAGATGTCGACTACCTTGTCGTAGAGAGTGATGCTCTGACCTGGGGATGAAACATTACTTGAAGTCCACGCCAGATAACAATAGTTATTTTTGCTACAAGTGCGGAAGGTAGGTGATAAATCGACACGAGTCGGAAATCATCTTACGCACGTGTATCATACAACATTTTACTATGCATTGTGCGATATATAAAAAAATATATCTGAACCAAGCAAGAAATTAATAAAATGGCGGGCTTATTCAAGGGCGCTCAGCATATCCACAGATTAACTTTTACTGCGCATGTACAAATAGCTGTCACGTCGTAACGCAAAAAGGCACTAGCAAAATATTCATTCTGCCAAACATATTTAATGGATATTTAAAATTAATTTATTGATCAAAATCTAAATCTAGAGTAATTAAAAACGCCATAAATGAAGTATTAGTTTTGTTTTACCTTTTATATGAATGATAATCTGTACTGAACTAAATTTTTAAACTTTTCTCAAATATTAAAACTTTATGCGGTGGGCTGACGTTGGAGTTAAAAATTAAAACAGTACAGGAAAGTAAAAAGCACTAGTAAAAAAAAGTGACCCTTTCCGCACAGTTTGGCTGCTTGGAAAACGCTCTTTTCGAGGACATGCATTGTAATAGTTATTTATGCTACAAGTGCGGAAAGTAGGTGATTTTCGATGAGTGGATAAATCGACAGGAGTCGAAAATCATCTTACGCACGTGTATCATACAACATTTTACTATGCATTGTGCGAGGAAATAAAAAATATATCTGAACCAAGCAAGAAATTAAAAAAATGGCGCTTATTCAAGGGCGCTCAGCATATCCACAGATTAACTAATAGTTCAAGTTCCTCGGGCATATTTACTGCGCATGTGCAAATAGCTGTCACGTCGTAACGCAAAAAGTCACGAGCAAAATATTCATTCTGCCAAACATATTTTATGAATATTTAAATTTAATTTATTGATGAAAATCCAAATCTAGAGTAATTAAAAACGCCTTAAATGAAGTATTAGTTTTGTTTTACCTTTTATATGAATGATAATCTGTACTTAACTATTTTTTTTAACTTTTCTCAAATAATAAAAACTCTATGCGGCGGGCTGACGTTGGAGTCAAAAATTATAAAAGTACAGGAAAGTAAAAAGCACTAGTAAAAAAAAGTGACACTTTCCGCACAGTTTGGCTGCTTGGAAAACGCTCTTTTCGAGTACATTGTAAATAAATAAATGTCATTGGTAAAAAAAAGTGACACTTTCCGCACAGTTTGGCTGCTTGGAAAACGCTCTTTTCGAGGACATGCTTTGTAAAAAAATAAATGATATTGATCCGACTTGTACCAAAAAGTATAGTTACTTATCTTAAAACATGATTTTTTTAAATCATGTAAATCGGTCCACGCGTTTAGGAGATATTAACTCATTACTGAAAATTATTCTCAAAAAAAGTCAAGGACGTCCCCTACCGCGATACTCGTACATTTGTTTTGATCGTGTTAGCGACACTGCATTTACATTTATGTCGTATCGTTTTAAAATATTGCAATACATTGGTAGACAGGTGTTAACGACTTTAATTTTTTAAGGTGCCGTACCCAAAGGGTAAAAACGGGACCCTATTACTAAGACTCCACTGTCCGTCTGTCTGTCACCAGGCTGTATCTTATGAACTGTGATAGCTAGACAGTTGAAATTTTGCCGCTATAACAACAAATAAAAAAACAGATTAACATTAATATTTAAGTATAAAACAGAGTTGTTTTTTTTTGCCGTTTTTTGCGATAATGGTACGGAACCCTTCGTGCGACTCGCACTTGGCCGGTTTCTGTTATCTGGCCGAGACTTTAATACATTATATAACATAACGCTCATTCCCCGAAGGGTCATGCAGCGCTGCTCACATTTCACCAGGTATATTTCAACTCCCATGTAATAGGGGACAAGCCTATTGTCATCAAACGGGCACATGTTCAGCCTCTGGGTTTCTATTGAGAAATTCAATTCAATTCAATTCATTTATTCATTAACGATTCTTACATCATGTCTGAATTTCTATAACTAAATATAAATAAGAAATTCCAGATGGAAGAACCTAATAACACTTTGCCCGACCTGGGCATCAAACCTAGGCCCTCACGCTCAGCACTAGCGCTAGTAGACCAATGAGACAGTACAGTAGAAATTCAACAGAGTAAAGAAATCATTTGCACCAGGTATGATGCATATGTAGCGGCATCAACGCCGCCACTTAAACAGAAATGTTTTCGGCGAGATTTGAACACATACAACAGTCCGACAATAACCGTTGGGCAGTTGCCTGGACCAGACACAACACCGGTCTGATCGGAGGATCCTCCCTTTTCAATGGAAGTTTATGGGATTTTACACCCTGTTTTGAATACCTCCAGGTAAGCAAGTGCTGTGTGGGAGCGAGACAAAGCATGGAGTGTGCCTGTGTTTTGCGGGTATTATTTTTATGTTTTCGCCAGGAATTTAAGATACTCGCGCTTTGGGTTTTCACATCATGTTTTTGGGTGGTTCTTTTTTTTTTTTGTCTTACTGTATTTATATGTTACTGTATTTATTTTATATTCTTTGTATCTATTTTTACATACACAACAATTTGATTTCCGTACGTCACGTTCTAGGCGACCACTGAAAATCAGCGCCGTGCTTTGGGTCCCCCACGGCACATCATTATGCTGAGTGGAAGCCTTCTTGCCACAATCACGACATGCATCTGCCTGGTATCTTTTTCACCCTATTGCTTTTCTGTTTTTTGCAAAATGTAGGTAGTAAATGTTCTTATTGTTTTATTTATTTCGCGTTTTTACTAACTTACTTTAAGTAATACTAATACTACTGTTAAGGGTTTAGCATAAGCATGTTTTTATATTGTATGTCGTTTTGTGACTATTAAAAACATTTTTCTTCTTTCTTTTTCTTGTATGCAGCATAAAAAAAAACGGAAAAGCAAAAAATTTAATATAATTATATGGAAAATATACGTCACATCCGCGCTAAATGACCATCGCTCAGCATAATGCTGGGACAGAGCCACATTGCTTGTAGCAAAACAAACCATTTTTTTAAAAGAGAAACCGTGGAGTTTCTTGCCGGTTCTTCTCCATAGGAAACGACTAACCCGAACCGTGCACCTTTTGTCGACGTTTTATAAGTGCCCATGTAGGCCTATGTGAAATATAAAAAAAAATATTTTGATTTTTCTGGTCGTGGGTTCAAATCTGGGCAAGTACTAATGTGACTTTTTCAATTAATTTAGAAACACTAGACTTAAGTTAATAACTAGCTTCTACCAGCGGCTTCACCCGCATGCTATGTTTTTATCATCCCAAGGGAACATTATACCGGGATAAAAAGTCTATGTGCAATTCTAGACTATAATCTATCTCTATGCCAAATTTTATCCAGATCCGTTCAGTAGTTTTTGCGTGCAAGAGTAACAAACATTCGAATGTTAATTTTACTCAAAATTTAATTACAAATACATAGATGCATGTCGCGCCATCTACTGATATTTATTTGAAACAAATTTTCTTTGATAGCGCTGGGACCCCCTGCCCTTAGCATGACTGGCGACTGGATTTTCGGGCCTGTGACGATTCGTAACGATAACTTTCAAAGATATACTAATGACAGCCGGGACCAACAGCTTAGCAACTCTCTGAGGCACGGAGGAGTCTCGGTATATCTGGAATGGTCACCCATCTACGGACCGACCTTGGAAAATGTTGCTTAACTGCAAAGATCGAACCGTGCGGCTGTTATTGTCTAGCCGCTGCAGTGAGACAGTAACAGGCAGAGCTGGGCAAAATACATGCTTTGCTTTAATTAAAATACAAATTACAAAATACTATCTCGTATGTTTTTAAAATACGAAATACAAAATATTTATAAGTTGTGTATGTATTTGAAATATAAAGTACAGTAGGTATTTTAAATATTTTTATGTAAAATATAATCGATCATCCATCGTGAAATTCGTACTAATGAACTTAATTAATTCTTGTCTAGAATATTTGAAATGAAAATGACAATTGATAAGATACTTGACAATTTGACGTACGCGGTCGCCATTTTGCTTACGAATTCTATCGAGCGCTATTTTCTGCAGAACGCACCCATTAGTAAGATCGCTAAATATATTTATGTTCAAATGTATTTTGAAGCCATAAGTATTTTAAATACTAACTATAAAATACCACAGCGTCAGGTATTTGAAATACTATACAAATTACATTTTTAAGAAGTAACTGAATAACAAATACCAAATACCTACGTATTTGTATTTCAATAACTTATTTTAATTACAAGTAATTCAAATACTGCCCAATCCTGGAAACAGGCGGGTATTCATGAAAGGTTACCTGTATAAGTGAGATCTGATGTGTCAGGTAGGAAGTCCAACTGCTCCATGGATGTTTTTCTTGAAGTGCAGACCTCTTCGTTTGTCAACTCTGCGTCGGTGATCGGGTGTTTCTGTAAAACCAAGTTTTTATCATCAGCCTTTTAATATTCTCACTGATGGGACACAGACCTCCTCTCCGTGGGAAAGGGAATGGTCTTCATCCACCACGCGGGCCCTGAGCGGTTCGGTGGATGTCACATGTCTTCGAATTTTTGGTTCTAGGACATGCCGGTTTCCTCACGATGTTTTCCTTCACCGTTTTGAGAGCAGTGGTGATGAAATAATTTACACAAAGTAAAGCGTCTGCCTGGGTTCCACGACCTACGACGTGTAAGTCAGCGTCGTGAAACCAAGTTTTGCTTTTTAATAATTAATTCTATTAGTAGTTTTAATTTACACAATCAATCCGCCTAGCTACAAGGTCGGCTTCCAGTCTTACCTGATGCTGCCGAGTTAGACCAGTATTATACAAATACATGAAGATATTGCATATCAGAGCACCACAACCCAGTAACTTGATGGGGACGGTACCCCTTGGCAAGACTGGGTTTTTAGTCTGGACAGATTTTTTTCTATCCGTAAGGACTGTCAGAGATCCACTACTTATAGCTGGGATCAACGGCTTAGCATGCTTTGCGGTAACTAACCCATAGCATTTAAAATAATATTTATTACATGTTATTTTAAACGCTATGGGTTATAAAAAAAAAAGAAAACAAAAAAAAAAAAACTATTTATTTCCACATGCATTCATAAAATGTTTACATAGTAAATAACGCTCAATCTTTTTGAGGCAAGATTATGTGCGCTATAGATTTAGGTTTAAAGTTACTCGCTCACAGTTTATCTGGTAGTGGACCTACACGTAGGCCCTTCCCCCATTCTAAACTTTTCAACGGTAAAGTAGATTTTCAGGATGTTGTTTATTTGTAGAGGTTTTTTGTTTTCCATAAAAAAAAGCTAATTAAAAAAATACAGAAAAAATACCGACTGCTTAGGAAGCGAACTAAAAAGGTGTTAATAAGAACAAAGGATACATGTTCGCGAGCTGGCTGACCAAAACCAGATGTATCCTCCCACTGCACAACATGATTTTCTTCTTGTTTCGAACGAATCTTGACGAATCTATTGACGTTAGAATCGTCAAAATCGGCCAACAGGTTTGGCCTTTAGAACGCCACATAGGAACAAACATACATACATACATTAACAAATAACGGCAGTCGGGTAAATACATGTATCTTTCAAACGCCCCTGTATTTTTTAATAAAATACCGAATCATTCCTTGCGGGTCTTAGGTTGAATCTTTCGCAAGTTTAAGTTTTTTTTATTTATGTATTTAATGGTGTATTTTTCGCATTAATATATTATAATAAGATGGTATTTTGAGGGTATATTTCTACTGATGATTACTGTTCAATTAATATAAATAAGCAAGATTTTTTCCCTTTGACTGTTAAATATTAAAAATACACAGTATAAAATTGTATTTTTCAGACGAACCTCAAATTTGTTTGTTAAGAAAATTAGGTACATATATTTTATAGAAAAGATACAAGGTTTAGAAAAAAAAAACAAATTGTTACTTTCGCAATTTTCAACACTATAACCCATCCACAGACTGACCTCGAAAATCGACCTGTGCAGCTGTTATTATTTTTATGACCATGCATGAGCTTTTTAACACGACTTTAAGATTGTACCTATTTGAGCAGTTTTTATTTTAAATTTTGTTTTGTAAAGGTCATACCTGATAGGTGTACCCAATGTCTGCCAAATACCACTTCTTCACAGTGCCGTCATAGACATCGATGCGGGAGCGGTTCAGCTCGGCAGTGTACCTGAAACATTAGAAAAAACACATCCAAATTAAATTCACGCCTTATTCTCAAGCAGAGACTACAGAACGCCACCTGCTACGATCTTTACACACTATTGTTCTCGCCAAACTTCTTGTCTGCCCCTGTAGAGTTGGCTTTCCGATGCGCAAAGCACGGATCTGGAGGTGCTGTTTTGTATGAGATTTACTACTGCGCAGCCATTTTAGCTAACTTCAGGGCAGCCAAGAAGTTAGGCGAGAACTTACTCTTGCTTATATACGGCTAGTCATGCACGCCATGTGAGTACTGCACACTCTGAAGACTTTCATCAATAAGATTTTAGTATGTGTTCCTCCTGCCGTTGAATGCGAGGCTGTGGCATCCCGACGTGAAGAAATCCTCGGAACAGTGAGGTCGCTCCGTGCAGCCTGTGAAGCCCCCAGGAAGCTTCTGTGCTTTTGGATGGAGCTAGGCTGGCTATGTTAGCCAGTACCCCTACGCACAACGGACCGAATGGGAGTCTTATTGCGGAAACGGGAGTCCATACCAGTACTACTACTAAACCTCCTGCCGTTTCGACGTTAGTAAAACGACCTTTTGTTATAGTCGTGACAATCTAAGAAGTCGGCTTTGCAGCTTTAAAAATCATCATCATCACCATCATCAGCCTTTTAAGGCGCCGATTCCCTTGAGTAGCTGATTTTAAATTGAGAATCACGTCTAAATGGCTAGTCGTAATTTTTTGAAAAAAAAAAAAATATATATTAGAGCAAATTTTCAGTTTTCTTCGTATAACATAGTGTAATTAATTTGTAAAGTTATGTCTAAAACGGACAAAAACTCGACAATCACACCAAAACCGCTGGGCGTATTTTAATGAAATCGACACCATCTCAAAAACAATTTAATTATCTACATTTTGATCTGAGCCTTTTTTTTTAAGTCATAGAATAATAAGGAAAGTACAAAAAACTACTAAATTTTGGGTCACGCGGGTGTGAAACGAGTGCGCATTTTGTTCCCTCAAGGTCGTTGGCGTTAGTCGTCGTCTTAATGTGCCCACTGCTGGGACACATGCCTCCTCTCTGTGTGACGGTATGGGCCGTAATCCACCACGCAGTTCCAGTGCGGTTTGATGGATGTCACATGTTTTTGGATTTTTGGTTCTAGGACATGCCGGTTTCCTCACGATGTTTTCCTTCACCGTTTTGAGAGCAGTGTTGATGAAATAATTTACACAAAGTAAAGCGCTTGCCTGGGTTCGAACCCACGCAGCCGGTACCACTGGGACACCACTGCTCCTATAAAATGCTATAGAAATACTAAATAATAATTAAAACTTGATGCTTACGAATGATACTCGTTGTTAAAGTGATGAATTTGATTTTTGTGCACGTTCATACAAAAAATCGCGGCATGTAAAATGAGAAACGTCATCGGACTTCTAAGATTGTCACGATTATAGTCGCCTATCATCCGTCCTCTCAACATCAAATACTTACAGACAAATTGTTTGCATTAAGTGCTTTACTTACCTACAATTCTAATTTTAAGCACTTGCGTAATTATGTACCTACCTAAATGATAATGATAAATGATTTTATTTCTGTAAGTTGGTTTGTTCAAACACTTTTACATGTTGATCATATTTTTAAAACTAGATGAGGTCGGCGTTTCCTATCTGACTACTCTGAGAAGAAAGGCCGAAACAAACTCAGAGGTCACAGTCTCTTTTAAAGTCCAGACAAAAATCTTGGTTAGATCATGTGAAGACCATGTAGATTGATGTCTGAAATGGTCTTTTGAGGAAAGAACCAGCCAGATTGAGTGGACCTGTCCAGTCACACGCATTTGTCAATAACCGAGCAGCTCAACACAGAATTTAAGGAGCTCAACGATTCGACGAAAAATACCAAAGAAAGGACATTCGGGTAGGCCGCATAAACGACTCAAACTGCCAGACCACGATTAAAAACTGAGATAAATAAAAATAAAAAAAATGGTCCACATAGTCTACACATTCACAATAATTAAAATAAAATAATATAATACTTTAAAAAGTAAATATTCTTGTCATTGGAAGAAAACCAAACAAAAAAATTAAACAAAATTCACGGTGGAAAATATAAAAACACAAAATTAATTTTTAATTGGAGCAGCTGAATCCCAAGCCTTTTTGTCCTCAACGTAATCTTTAATGGTATGAAACGCTTTCTGGCACAACTTACGTTTAATGAATGATTTGAATTGATTAAGACTTAGAACTTGTACGTGGCTTGGAAGCTTATAATAAAAGCGCACACATTGACATCTAAACGAGGCACCTATTTTCTTGAGCCTTGTTGTTGGTACTACAAATTTGTGTTTGTTCCTAGTATTTATGTTATGGATATCACTGTATTTTTTAAACAATTTTTTATTTTTATGGGCAAACAAAAGATTTTCATAAATATACTGAGAAGGCACAGTCATTACATTAATCTCCTTAAATTTCTCTCTGAGAGAGTGTCTCGGGCTTAATTTATAAATTGAACGAACAGCTCTTTTCTGCAAAACAAAGATAGTCTGGATGTCGGCGGCGTTTCCCAACAACAGAATACCGTACGACATTACACTATGAAAATAGCTAAAGTACACTAAACGGGCTGTCTCTATATCAGTTAAATGACGAATTTAAAAAAAAATACAATCGAATTGATAACCTCCTCCTTTTTGCGAAGTCGGTTAAAAAGAGGAATATTTCCACCACACATTGTTTTGATATATCTCTAAGGAATTAGGCAGCGTTTTCGATGAAAGCACCCAGGCGGTTTGACTTTTTCCGAATTAATAAATAAATTATACACTTAAATCTTCCTCAAAAATCACTCTGTCTATTAGTGAAAACCGCATGAAAAGCCGTACAGTAGTTGTTGAGTTTATCGCGAACAGACAGACGCGGCGGAGTACTTTGTTTTATATTATGTAGAGATAGTTTAAATTCGATTTTCACTAGGACTGCTTATGTACACAGGCGAAATAAACCCAAAATCAGGTTCTTTAATATTACAGCCAAGCTTAATGCGATGGGTCGCGGATACATTTGAAAGAGAGTTACCGCGGCCCTGGCACAAGCAACTGAAGGAACACGGGTGGGTTTTAGTCAGTAAAAGTCTGACATGCCCTCCCGCTTCACCCAGAGCGGGAGAAGTCATCGGATGATATCACACCCAAAAAAATAAAAAAAAATAAAGCTTAATGCGATAGAGATTTTGCACATACATAACCAATAAGTAACTATAAAACTGAATTAAAATTAATTAATTGCTACATAAAATATATAATTTATGCTCATTAGGTACACATTGATGATATGACGATAAGTAGCTATAATATAACTTCGATAGCAATGTTTGTGATTTCAATGATTTTGGTAGTATCAATTCAATTAACGAAAAATGCATTTTGGTCACCATAAAAAGTAGGTAATCAATTTTTTTTTTTATGTGACGCCGCGTTCCTTTAAGAGGATATGGACAGAGAGCGCCGACTGAATTTCCTTAGTAAAAAGTCATAATTCGAGGTTTGGCTCTCGTCTCTTTCCAATATTAGACTAATTTAAAAGATATTCCATAAACTGGTAATGTAAGATATATACTATGTCCCTATGTTTTCCTTTTTTCATTTATATTTGTCAAATTTGTACACTAAGCCTCTGTTGACAGCGCAATTTTGAGTATTTTTTGAGGGTTCTAGTGCTTCTTAAGATAATGTATCATAAAAAAGGAAAACATGGGGACATAGTATATATCTTTAATTTTCAGTTTATGGAATATCTTATAAATTGGTCCAATATTGGAAGAGGAAACAGGCGAGAGCCAAACCTCGAATTATGACTTTTTACTAAGGAAATTCAGTCGGCGCTCTCTGCCCCCGTATCCTCTTAAGGCCGTACCCTGACCAAAAAATCAGCATGAGATATGAGCATTCCTATTGGCCTAGCGGCACTTGTGGCGCATGAATTACGGTAGTGAATATGCCCAGATTTTAGAATAAAATCTTTATAAAATCGAATATTGGTCTTTTGAAAAAAATAAAACTTACAAAATGTTCGTTATCAAATTGTTTATCCATTAGTGTTAGTATAAAAAATAATTAATGCACACTTTACGAGGAGATGCATGCTATCAATAATTATTTCACATTTTTATGGTTTTGTTGGAAGGAGATTAGTGACACATATATATCTTTAAAAAAAAAAGTGTACTACAATTTTAGAATTAACATTATGTAGAAATTTAATGTATTTTTATTAATTGATATTTATTTTTAAATAAACAGTAGATAGCTCTTAAAAACTGCACAAAATTCGACTAGCGCGGCCTTTTGCTCGGGGAGGCGCCTTAAGCGGGATAAGTAATTATTAATAGGTAGTTAGACTTAGACAGCAGAGTAAGTACGCTTTCCTAGAAGTAATATATTCACTCTCAACTTTAAAACCCCCGGGTTGTAGCTATCAAGAAACACAGCTATGGCTTTCACAGAAAAAGTTCGAAACCCAATTGAATTCCGAGCGATGGATCTCTTAACAGTTTGTTGTGACGAAAACTGAATAACTTACCATATTTCGAAGGTTTCTTTCTGAGTCGTTTTAAAGTCTAGCTTTTCCCCCTTGAAGTGGTATTCGGTTGGCCATATTATTTCATTGTCGTCATCTCCTGTACAAGCAATGAAAAGTAATGTATATAGAATGTAATATATCTACATATGAAGATGACGGTGGTAGTATTTATCAAATATTCATGGATTTCGACAACAGCAACCCCAAGAATTTGTCTCCTAGTATGTGCCCTAATATGGCTCGCCAGTTCGAATTCGGTCAACCAATTGGGATTAACCAATAGAAAAATGGTCGTAAGCTCGTAATTTTATTTTTCAATTATTTTATGAAAATGGTAATGAAATTGGGATTAACCAATAAAATTTTTCAATAAAATTACGAGCTTACGAAATTACGAAAATTACTCCTTTGCAGGATTATTAATTAAATTGTCTCATTTTTTTTTGCAACTACTAAATAGTACTAATTAGTATTTATAGTTTATATATATTTTTGCATAACCCTTACTCGTCAATATTGCACCTACCACTAGTTGTCTCTGCATCACCCAAAGGTCGACTGGTAGAAAATGCCTAAGGCATTAAGTCCGCCTCTGTACATTTGTGTGCTTGAAGTATTAAATAAATAAATAAATAAATAGATTCTTAATTAAAATTAAATAAAAAATCTCTAAAGACGCCATCGCGGCAGACCAAAGCCATAGCGGGACAAGCTCGACTCCTACCGTAGGTCTGGCCCGCATTAGTCAATACCAAAAGACAGAATTGTGTGAAAAGGAGAGAGGGAGGCATTAGCCCTGCAGTGGGACATAATAGGCTACATAGATAGAGAGAGAAAGAGAACTTTACTAATCAGTAGTTTCTTCTGTTTTTCTTATCGATGAACTCAAATTGTGTCTTAACTTTTCTCAAATTTTGTCTGACCAGTTTAGAGTAAGTTAAATTTTGTTAACCGACAAAATTTGAGAAAAGTGGACAGCTCTGTCTTTTGCCTCATTCCTGAAAATGCCTGAAAATTCCTGAAAAGTGCTGGCGGCTGGACACGAAGGGCAGAAAAGGAGGTAGATGCTCCACCTCCTTTTCTGCGAGGGGACACTGGCACCTGTGCTTGAAATGCTATGAGACTTCATTTGGCCATGTTTTTTCTACAGCGGCCAACCTGGGCCCGCAATCGGTTTAGGGACTTGCAGATTGGCCACTGCAGTTCATGTCCAGGGGGCAGGTGCTCCGCCGGAGTGATGAAATATGGAGGATCAGTTGCTAAACGGGGCCATATCGTAGGAGGTCTGACACAGCTGGATGGGATCACGAAAGACCGAGTAAAAGATGGCGAGGCCCCATGGATAACTTACTTGAAAATTGGTGAGATGAAGCACAACATCGAGAAAATAGAAGGAATGGGGAAATTCAGGCAAATAACAAAAAGGTTTGCACGGATGCTTAAATTTTTAGAGATATTTGGCAAATAAATTGTAAATACACAAAACAATAAAAATAAAAAACTTACGCAATAAAGTGTAGCCGGTAGCTAAAGTGAAATATAGAAACAAAACTAAAGTGGCGGGAAGGGCCGCCATGTTGACCCGCAGTGATTGATTGACACAATTATTGCGAAATTCCACTATTTATAGGAAAAAAAACGTGCCAATTAAGACCCGTACACACTGGAGTTTCGAGAAAGAGTACCGAACCAAATAGGTAGTAAAGCGGAATTGAAACATTTTTTTTTTTTTTTTTCGTTGCCCTTTTTATTAAATCTGTAAAAAAATTATACAGGAAGGTTGGGTTAGAAGTAATACTAAGAAGTAGTACTAAGAAGAACTTACGCAGTTTTACATAGCTTATTGTATAGGTAGATAGGATTTGTCGCTCTATCAATCAACAGAATAAATACCTGTTTTATTGCAAGTAGCTATGTTTTGTAAAGTAACTACAACTACTATTTGTATACGGAATGTTAAGCCACAGTACATCAAAAATTTTCAACTCTAGGAAAACCAGTATTCTTTACTTGATCATGACGTAAATATTGTAATTTTAAAGGAAAAGCGAACGCGAAATTAATTCGAGGCCAATACTGCATTTTTTTGATAAAATTAAAAAGACTGTAGTTCAGGGAAAGGTACAGTACAAAATATACTCTCGACAACCTTGCCCTGATATTCCGTATTCTTCAGTTGAAAAAACGACTTAATTAATTTATCATAATGAATATTTTGTAAGTTGGGTTGTGAAAAAGATAGAAGAAAAGAGATTGCATGTAGCAGAGATAAGAATGTTGAGATACATTTTCGGAGTGACGAGAATGCATAAAGTGAGAAATGAGTATATAAGAGGAAGTTTGAAAGTGGCGCCAGTGACAGAAAAGTTGAAAGGAAACCGTTTGTCCTGGTATGGTCATGTGATGAGGAGGGATGAAACGCAAGCGAAAAAGTTATGAATATAATTGTGGATGGATGGAAAGGGAGAGGAAGGTCAAAGAAAAGATGGATGGACTGTGTGAGCAGTGAAATGAAAGAAAAGGAAGTCGTGATGGGGGACAGGATGGTATTGAAAAAGTAAAAGTGTTGAGCCCACCCCAAGTAACATGGGATAAGGGCAGGAAGAAGAAGAATATTTTTATACCTTTTCAGTGAGCATGCTCCTTTACTTCAATCAATCTGCCTATAGTTTTCCCAACTACTTATATTGGGGTCAATTTCCAGTCTAACGGAAAGCAGCTAGATAGTATGTTACATGGAGTGACGGCCTGTCTGACCTGTTACTGAGTAAAACAATAAGTATCCCTTTGCAATTGGTCAGATTTCAGACTTCTTACTACCCGTCCCCTCCTCCTCACGTCGTGTTCCTCATTAATGAGGGTCGTGATTCCCCCGACAGGAGAGCAACTTTTCTCTAAACGATGATTCTCCATCTGTGTCTGCCCACCTAATCCTTGACCTTGTAGACCTTGCCAGTGATCATCAACTGCTCAAGATTATGAACATCCTTTCGGGCAATGTGACCAAAGAACGGTTGAGAGTCTGGCCTTGATGCTCCGTTGTCGAAGGATATACTCGTTTGTGCTGAACGCAGTCCACGGAATTTGAAGCATTCTTCGCGAACACAACATCTCGAAAGCGTCAATTCGATCGCGATCAGCCTTTTGTCCATGTTTCCAAGCCGTAACTAAAGATGGAGAACACAAGAGAATTCACCAGATTTATCTTTGTCTTCCGAGAAATGTTACGGTCTCTCCAGATTCACTGCAGTTAGGATATTGCGCTTTTGGGCATACCAATTCTTCTCCTGATTTCCTTTTCGCAAGACTCTGTGTTGCTGATGGTAGCACCCACCGTTCTCCCCGGTTCTCCCGGTTTACTACCTGTAACGACTGCCAAAGATATAAAAAAACCAATAACAACTGGGACCAACAACTTCTTGCTTTCCGAGAAACGGCAGTCTCTTTTTGTTATAAATGTTATAACCCATCAACAGAACGACCTCGACAAACGTTGCTAAGATTCATCACTGCTTACTGCTTCATCTATCTAAAGTTTTATTATAAACCGCCTTTTAAAAAAGAAGAGGTTTTCAATTGGTCAATTATTGTTGATAATTCTTTATTTTCTAGCTTATTATCACAGAAAGAGTTTTCAGAAAAGGATCAAGTTTTATTTTTGGTAGCTCAAAACATGAGCGCCAGCGCTATAATAGATTTCATTAATCGCCTCATAACGGTGACGGAAAACATCGTGAGGAAACCGGCGTGTCCTAGAACCAAAAATTTGGATGTCTGTGACATCCACCGACCCGCACTGGGCCCGCGTGGTTCCTCACAAAGAGGAGGCCTGTGTCCTAGCAGTGGGAACTCTAAAAAGGTTGATGATGTTGATGACAAATTGTCTCATATGTTTAAAAGTCCGTCTAATTGAAAGCGTAATTGCGATCTATTCCATGAATTTATAATATGTGCGCAATTAGGTTACAGTTCTTTTAAACATCATATTTGCTACTTTTTGGAAAAAAAACTGATAAAACAAGTATTTAACAATGCTATTAGTTACTCATTTAGGCTAGTTCGTTACTATTATCACTGAGCTAATGAATGATTAATGAATTAATTCGTGATTATTTTAATGAATCCATAGGCTGGCTGGCTTATCTCGTAATATCGCTCGGCTGCTTTTGCCAATACTATATTGTTTTCAAGGTTTCGAACGAACAAATTAATTAACATATTATTATAATTATAGTCATAATACTTAGTAGTACCTGGGTGGTCCTCTGCTCAGGTGGAATCAAGAAAACGTATTTTATCAGATATGAGACCAAGCTAGATCGATTTTTTGCCCACGAATGAAACCCAATGCTTCATGCTATATTGCAAATTTTATCTAAATCATTAGAGCCGTTTTCGAGAACGTACAAATATTGTTCGTTTAATAGTAAAGGATATAATTATAAAAACAAAAACCCGACTGCAAAAAAATAATTAACTGAAAAGAGAAAACAAGTAGAAAGAAATTTAGCAGTCGAGTTATTAATTTCAGAATTTTTAGTTTTATTTATGAACGAGTTCTCCAAATAAGTGTGGCAAAAGATTATTTATTTTGCTATCAAAGTTACGCTTATCTTGAATTTGTGCCAAAATAGTAGCATACAAGTGTTACGATTTATTCTTGGTTTATTTGGATATGGACTTATATGGATCTATATTTGGAATGGTCTATTTAGTAGCTTTACTCATATTGTTAAGACTAGCTGTGCCCGCGGCTTCGCTCCCGTCATCTGTTTGCCAACCCTACCCTTCTTACCTTCCTACCTACCCTACTTACCTACCTACCATTTTTGTTTCTATAGCCATCATTCTTTCGCGGAGAATCTTAACACCGCCATTCAGAAAATTACTTCCAATGCACAACGCCATCTATCGAATATCTGTCCGAGTATCTGAATTGCATGTGTTGTGATAATTTTACTTCTTGAACACTTTAAATTCATCTAAATTTTGATAGAGTGAACCGATTGCGATGAAACAAAAACTAAGTAATCTTCATGGTACCCACAATTTTCATGTATAAAAGTTATCTACATTGGTTTCGTACATTGCACGTGATGCGTGCACAAATAAACAGACAAACAGATAAACAGACAAAAATTCCAAAAATGCCAGAAACAGGTTCTGTTGGTTATCCTTTAACACCCTGGCTATTTTTTTTTGAAATATTTTCGATGTACAAAAATTACTTTTCAACAGATTTATTATATGTATTGATAAGGCAAAACAAATTATCACCCTCTTTTTTTGAGAGGCGCCATATTGAAAAATTATATCTAGCCTATGTTGGCCACTCCCACAATTGAGACGAATACAACGACACCTCATATGTCAAAATACGTCGAGCAGTATAGGTTGTAGAGCGTGTTATAGAAATGGACATACATAAATACATATGCTCGCCTCTTCTACCGCAGTCGGTTAAAAAGGAATGGATTTTTCCTACTAGATGCAGTGGGTTTTTATTGTGGAGGTTAGGTACCTACTCCCTATTACACTCACAAAAGTAATCTCTGTTTATAATAATACCCTGCCTCTTCTCATACAGAGAAGGCACGGCACTGATCATCAAGCTTGCTCAAGATGGGTTGGCGATTTCAAACTTATCATCATCATCAATACACATAATAAATCTGTAGAAAATTAATTTTTCTACATCGAAAATATTTCCAAAAAAAATAGCCAGGGTGTTAAAGGATAACCAACAAAACCTATTTCCGGCATTATTGGAATTTTTGTCTGTATATCTGTTTGTCTGTGCACGCATCACGTGAAATGTACGAAACCAATGTAAATAACTTTTATACATAAAATTATGCGTAACTTGAAGAATCACTTAGTTTTTGTTTCATCGCAATCGGTACACTCTATGACAAGTTAGATGAATTTAAAGTGTTCAAGAAGTAAAATTATCACAACACACGCAATTCAGATACTCGGACAGTTGAACTCGATATTCGATAGATGGCGTTGTGCATTTGAAGTCATTTTCTGAATGGCGATGTTAAGATTCTCCGCGAACAAAAATAGTAGGTAGGTAAGTAGGGTAGGGTTGGCAGACAGATGACGGGCGCGAAGCCGCGGGCACAGCTAGTATTAACTAAAAGTCCATTTTTACTAATTTTTTTTCCCTTCACCGTTGTCTTTATAATATTAGTTTAAATTTGAATAGATATAAGGCCCGTGTTTACACACTATCTCACCTAAAGCATACATAAGCATAATCAGCCTATACTGTTGTCCCACTGCTTGGACTCAGGCCTCCTCTTTGGGAGAGGCAGTGAGCCGTAACCAAACACGTGAACCCGGTGTTTGTTGGTGGATGTCATATGTCTTCGAATTATTAGTTTTAGGACAATGATCATCGAAGTATTCCATCACTGTTTTATTTAAGTACAATTATCCTCATGAAGTATTCCTTCACTGTTTTATTTAAGTACAGCTATCCTCACGAAGTATTCCTTCACTGTTTTAAGTGCAGTGGTGGTGAAATGCATTATAGTTCTCGCCTTCTTCTTGGCCGCCCTGAAATTGGCTACAATGGCTGCGCAGTATTAAATCTGATACAAAAACAGCACAGTTTCATGCCTTGCGCATCCGGAAAGCCAACTTCAGGGCGGCCCAGATGTTTGGCGAGAACTATACAAAAAGTAAAGCGCCTGCTTGGGTTGGAACTTACAACGTACAACTCGTAGGTCAGGGCAGTTACCACTGGATATCTGTCACGTGCTGGTAAGCGATGATATCGTCGACGATAAACAGTTGCCTAGCAGTAACTTATTCATTCCTAACTTAGTCATGTTTTTTTTTGTTTTTGTCTTCAAAGTGGAAAAATTAACCTTTAGAATCTCTTTGTTTTCGTTTGTCCGTCTGTATATTCAAATCCCTTGATCTCAAGAAAGGGTACCTAAAGGAATAAAGTTGAAATTATTAATTATGTCGAAGCAGCAAGGTTGTGAACAGTAGACGAAACTTGATTGCGCTTTCGAATTTTCGTAGTTATTTTTAAGTCCTATGTAAAAAGAGCCTATTTCCGACAGTCGGACAGATTCGGGATTCGGGTTATTCGGATTGCCCAATATCTCATAGGGCATGGTAACTTTAAATAGTAATTTGTTATTCAAGAGTGCAAAGTTGCTTTTTAACCGCGTGCACAATTTTGATGACTGAGCAAGCGAACGATTCAAAAATTAGAATCCTGAGCATTAGCGGGGGAATCAAAAGAGCACGAGGTGAAAAATCTTTGCACTCGAGTGCAACACGTAACTTTTCATCCCAATTCAGCGAGGAAATGATTAAATGCAAAAAAAAAACATTTACAATCACAAGATACTTTTTCTCAAAAATGGTATGGAATGTTGTCATAACATCTCTAAAAAGTATCCAGAAAGTGAACTCTACCGGAGACTTATTCACAACTGTCCAGTAAGAAGAGAGATTTTAAATTTGGAATCACCTACTGTCCAATAAGTAAATTTACTTACTGGACAGTAGTAGGGATTGGTCCGATATATCAAAAGGTAACTTATATCGGATATGTGTTAGATATCATATCATATCTATATCAAAATAACCGATATTACAAAGACTGTATTTAATAAAAACTTTACTAGCGTGCGAGAACGAATAAGTTTAAACTTAAAACCATAACAATGCGGAAACGTACGAACTACTAACAAAACACAAACTTCACAAACGATAGGAACCAAATGCGCTACCTCTCTTTCTAAGTATTATTTCGCGTTCGTTGTTAGTTTGCTCATCTAAATAGCATTTTAACTTATGCAAACTGTACTAAATGATATCGATATCTGAAAACCGTTTACGATATCAATATGAAAACTGTATATCGGTTACATAACCGTTTGTGCAAAAAACCGAAAACACTGAGATGACTTTAGACATTAGGTCATCCTCTTCAGAACTGCTTAGAAAAAAAAACATAGTACTACCAGCCAGACACAGATTAGAGTTTAGCCATTATAACAAGGTTATAGGAGGGAGGCTCCAAATATATATCTATCTCTCTTTTTAATATGACATTTTATGAGATAGATATATTTTTGAGTCCGTTAATCAAGACGTATACAACAAACAAATATAAATGCCTCCGGTAAATCGATCACGATATTTATCAGTAATTGCCCTAATATGAATGTAACCTTCAATATTAATTAAACGAATTTGTTGTTAAACTTTCTTTAATTTTTGAGAAAAGCATTATACAAGCCTCAACCAGTACGAAAGCCATCCTGGCCTCGTATATAACCGGACCTCTCCTGCGGTTCGGTCCGGTTAACACATACTCAAAATCAAAATCAAATATTTTTATTTTACATAGGCCTACATGGGCACTTATAAAACGTCGACAAAAGGTGCACGGTTCGGGTTAGTCGAGTTAGTACTTGGCCAGGAAGGCTTACTTACTGGATTCTGCAGTAATGTACTATTATTTCAGTTTAGGTATTAACTACTACATTATGATAGGTAAGTCTTACAGAATAATCTTTAAATCATAACAAATAATACTTAGGTATAATTAAGAAAAATTGTAAGTAACGTTGCTACAGTTACTTAAGTTGAGTGTAATATTATTGTTAAACAAAAAATGGTACTGTAATGTTGGTGTTAGTGGCTTGTGTACTGTTTTCCAGTGAACTATGTGTCATATACTCAATAGTTGTACCGATTCATCGTATTTCCTTGACGTAAATGTTGGCGAGAGAGGGCGATGGTTAGGTATTTCGTAACAGCTCATTTTTTATGTAGAAGGGCCAGTCCAGGTATCTGACTGAGGCTCTTTCAGTGTAATGGCTCCTACGATGCCTTTACATATTTTAGACTTATTTTGGATGGAATCCTCCATGTATCCCTTTACAACTGCATTGGACTTCCAGCCTCCATGGCGATTAAGGGACAGGAGATCAGCTCCTGAATTGGCCAAAAGTGTAGCTGAAGTTCGTCGTAAACAATGACCCGTGTACAACGCGCTACCAGTGGGCGGCCCACGCGCTTATACTGCTCGCTTGAAGCACGTTGCTAGCTTGTCGAAAAAGGTAAGGCGAAAGTGGTTAGTACGGTGACAGCTGGTTGCCTGCTAGAATAACTGTCGGCGCATAGACAGCAAGCAGTCATCTCCGTTTAAGGTTGTGTTGGACCGGGGTGGTGTAAATGAGCTACCTTTCATGTTCGGCATTAGCACTTGTTGCAATCACTAGGTCTAATAAGCAATCACCTTAACGTTGCCTTCTTTGTTAAAAATACTATGTGAATTTTTTCAACAAAGGTTTCTCAAATAAATAGTTATCTACATAACCCATTGACATATATATTACTGGACATAACCTCAGTACTTTTCAATCTCCGTACGAACATCAACAAGAACAAAAACCGTAGCGACATCTATTGGAATTTTCTTGAAATATCAAGCACAGTACTTCGCAACTTCAAATATCGCCATCTATCGTCATTTCCCCGTACTGAACGAAGCAATAACGAAGGTAATGGGAGCTATAAACGTGTTAATGGCTTCGTTTAGTCCTATTTTATTTGTTCGCATTAATTTTATTATAACAGCAGCTTTATTACATGTTGGGTTACGTGAATGGGTTTACAAAATTATGGGCCTGTTAAATCTCACAGCAGGTATGCTCAATCAATAAGCCTTTTTCCAAATATGTTGGTGACGGAATTTCAGTCTACTTACTACTTGGTATTTTGCATGAAGAGACTTATTATTACAAAAAAAAGTTAATTAAAAAATTGCTTCAGAAGCGAACTAAAAAGAAAATCATGTTGTGCAGTCGGAGGATACACATATTCGCAAGCTGGCTGGCCAAACTAGATGTGTGATTCTCTTCCTTTTTACCCGACTACCGAAGGAGGGTAATGTGTTTATCAGTCTATGTATGTATGTATGTTTGTTCCTATGTGGCGTTCCATGTGTAGTTCGATTTTTAAGCAGTCGAATTTTTTGATTTTTGTATGAACTTTGTCCGTCGTCCGTTTTTTCAGTGACCGTCAATATGGCTTTCGCCGGGGACGGTCAACTGGCGATCTTCTTGTGTATGTCACGCACTGCTGGGACGAAGCCATCGAGAGACACGGCGAAGCACTTGCTGTATCGCTTGATATCTCGAAGGCCTTTGACAGGGTCTGGCACGCGAGTCTACTTAGTAAGCTTCCTGCTTATGGCATCCCTGCTGGTTTTTGTAGCTGGATATTAGACTTCCTCAGTGAACGGTCGATCCGAGTAGTCGTTGACGGCTGCTCCTCTGACCTTATGGCTATTGATGCCGGAGTTCCTCAGGGGTCTGTTCTCTCTGCAACTCTTTTCCTGCTGCACATCAATGACCTTCTTCAGCCTGGTATTGTTGGGTACGCAGATGACAGTACTGTTTCAGAGAGATACTTGTCCAGCGCAAAAACCAGTGTGGATGAAGTTCGTTCCTTGAGAGAGGCTATGGTGGAGCGGACAGATTTGACCTTAAGCCTTGTCTCCCAGTGGGGTGATGACAATCTGGTCTCTTTTAACGCCACCAAAACACAGGCGTGTCTTTTTACCGCTAAAAGGAGTCTTTTCGATCAAACTCCTACTTTTCGGGGTGCGTCTGTTCCTGTGACTGATCGGCTCGAGCTCCTAGGCATGGAGTTGACATCCAGTCTCAACTTTGGCGCCTCCATTGAGTACAAAGCCCAAATTGCGGCCAAAAAACTAGGCATCCTAAATAAAGTGAAGCGATACTTTACGCCTGGACAGCTTTTAACCCTATACAAAGCGCAAAACCGATCCTGCATGGAGTATTGCAGTCACCTTTGGGATGGCTCAGCTAAATATCAGCTTGCCGCGCTTGACTCGGTGGAACGCAGAGCCAGGAGGCTCATTGGCGACGTTGAGCTGGCGGGTGCCAGGCTTCACAGCTTGGCTCATCGCCGCAAGGTTGCCTGCTTGTCGGTCTTCTACAGACTGTACTTCGGTGAGTGTGCTGAAGAACTCCACGACCTCATCCCATCAGCCCCCTTCTACCATCGGACATCTAGACGTACTGCAAGTTATCATCCTTACCTTGTTGCCATTCCACCAATTCGCACCAAACGCTTCCAAACATCCTTCATAATGCGCACAGCGAATGAATGAAACTCGCTACCTGCGTCAGTGTTTCCGAACGCATTCAACCCGAATCTCTTCAAAGTTAGAGTGAACAGGTTTCTTCTGGGTAAGCTCACTCCATCGTCGACTCTGTCTCTGTCACCTTTGACCTAGACTAGAGTCAAGAGCAAACCCATCACAAATAAAAAAAAAAAAAAAAAAACTTTTTTTATTTATAAATTTTTAGTTAACATTTTTTTTATCGATTTAGGAAGGCCCCACACGATGGGCAAGGAAAAAAAAATTGGGCTCCCACAATATGGCGCCCAAAAGCCGTAATTTTTCTATTTTCCAATTTTAATATAGCCAGTGACACTTGCAAGGTTATATACGAATCGATTGACGTAAGAAACATCAAAATATGCCAACGCGTTTGGTCTCTAGTACGCCACATAAGGAAAAAATACATACATACATAGACTGATAAACACATTACCCTCCTTCGGCAGTTGGGTAAAACGGCATGCTCCGTAAGCTAAAGCTCTTATATTTCTATCTTCTGGCAATATATTCGCCCGCGTGATAGTCGGTGTCCTCTGTCCTACTCCAGGAAATGATCTACCCGTGTTTTAAGTTTTCTTCAATTCCGTTCAGCTGTTAACACATGAAAATATTACAAACAGACACGGACCCGTTTACTTTCGCATTTAAGAGTGTGGATATTATAATAATAGTTTTTAGTATTCATTTGCTCTATTGGTTGCTAAGACAACTACTGAGTGTGAACTTCCAAGCTCCTGGGTTTGATCCTTCAGACAGGCAACGAGTTGTTGGTATTTTTAATTAGGAAATTCTCAGTACCTGCCTAGTTGAGCCTGGAATCAATTTAGTGTAAAAGTCACCCGTTTTTCATAGAAGTTGAATATTACGAGCTAAATGTGGATATTTTAGGCTTTCTCAGTAGAAAGCCTAAAATATCCACATTTCATTGCAGGGATCAGTGATCCCTTCGGCAAAAACAGGCGTATTGAGAAATCCGAATATTCTTCATCTTAGCGTGTCGATGGCAAATATAAAAAGTTAAATATTGTGTTTGGCCCAGAATTCAGCCACGCAATACCATTCGGTGACGCAGTCATAAGGTCTTCGTAAGTACAGGTGACGTGACAGGGCATGCTGCGCACTCCGTGAGAATGGCCGAAATTCGGTTCGAAATCCGAATATTATAAACACGAGAATAACTGTTTGATGTTATGCTTTACGGATTCGTATAAAATATTCTTTTATTAACACTCAGGTCTAGCATGATAAGAAAATCTTTTTAGCCCGGTAGTTTTTTCCATGCTTTTCAAGCTGGCGGAGCCGTTAGCTGACGCTCCGCTCTAATTATTTTGATTAGCACTACATAACATTACTTTGTTATCGGTAATTTCATTATCACAGTCAAATGATATCTAGATTTGATTCTAGTACCCATTTTTACGAACGGCAGCACCGCCGAGTGGAATTAAATTTTTCGACGCGTAACAAATTAAACAATGTGTTGCGATTGGCTGTTGAAAATTAATTCAACCAATCATAGCATAGCAGCTAACGCACGTTTGACAATAAGTCACATTAAATGTGTAATAGGTATAGATAAAACTCGGCTTAACAGGGAATATAGGTTCTATATGCCTTGTTTCCATTGTCATTCCATTCCATGTCCAATAATTGTGAGATTAAGAAGACAACAGTGGCCAAAGATCTTGAGGGAATAAAACGCGCACTTGTTTCACACCCGCGCGTCCCCAAATTCCGTAGTTTTTTTGTACTTTCCTTATTTTTTCAAGACTTAAAAAAAGCCTTAGATCTAAATGTGTCTAATTAAATTGTCTTTAAGATGGTGAAAATTTCATTAAAATACGCCCGGCGGTTTTGGTGCGATTGTTGTTATTTTGCCCGTGTTAGATATAACTTTATAAATTAATTACTTTATGTGATCTGAATAAAACTCAAAATCTTCATCGATCAAAAGATTAAGAAAATGGTCGAATATAAAAAAAAAAAACCGTAGAAATATCACTAGCCGTTTAGACGTGATTCTCATTTTAAAATCAGCTACTGAGAGGTATCTGCGCCTTAATCCCTACCGTTTAAAAGATCTCAAGTGCGTTACTCGTATTATTTCGCCTGCCTAATATTTTAGATGTCACTAGTTCCCCAGTGTCAGGACATTTGATTTTATGGGTACTAACCACAGATAATATAATACTACAGGCACTAACGTACAATGCCCAGGCGGGCACAGCTGTGCCTGAAATAGTCACTTACTTACGGTTTACGACGCCAGGTAGGGACAGTTTATTTCTAGGCAGATATAAACTTCCCATTTATATGGTGTACAGTCAAGTCGTTTATACCTTCGTTAGTTTTCGAATTCTTTCCTTTTTCAAGACGGAATATATACGTAGAATAGAATAGAATATACTATGGTACTTGGTCGGTTGGTATATGTAATACCTTTTGAAGCAGTGGTGGACCAGTTGTATCGGCCGCGACTTACAAGTTGTGGGTTCGAACCCAGGCAGGCACTTTACTTTTTCTAAATTATTTCATCACCACTGCTCACAAAACGGTAGAGGAAAATAGTGAGGAATCCGGCACGTCCTAGTACCAAAAATTATAAGACATGTGACATTCACCTACCTGCGCTGGGCCCGCGTGTTGGTTAAGGCCCATTCCCTCTCACAGAGAGGAGGCCTGTGTCCCAGCAGTGGGAACATTAATAGGCTGATGATGATGATACCTTTTGAAGCTCAGTAGCTTTATTATGTAGTTTGCTGTAGACTGTGCATTGCAGTCAATGTGCTGACTAATGCTTACTTCAAAATCAGATCTGTTTTATTTAATCATCAGCGTCATATTTTTATTATAAAAATACTGAATTCGCAATCAGGAAAGCTTAGTAAGTATCATGCAAGGTATAAACAAAAACCATTCCAGTTCCACGTCATCCAGTCGACACCGGCTATCGTTGAAAACTAGAGCTGTGACTCTGCCTCGCACACGTGTCCCAGCTTTATGGTGAGCGATGCCCGTTTTACCCGCATTTTTGGCATACTCTTTCTGTTTTTGTTTGGTTTTTTCTTTTTTTAATGCTTCATACCTGGTGCTAATAAACCATTTTTAGGGTTCCGTACCCAAAGGGTAAAAACGGGACCCTATTACTAAGACTCCGCGATCTGTCTGTCTGTCTATCCGTCTGTCACCAGGCTGTATCTCGTGAACCGTGATAGCTAGACAGTTGAAATTTTCAGAGATGATGTATTTCTGTTGCCGCTATAACAACAAATCATAAACACAGAAGAAAATACATATTTAAGGGAGGCTCCCATACAACAAACTTGTTTTGTTTGCTGTTTTTTGCTCGATATTAATAACGGAAACAGGTAGACGCTTGAAATATTCACAGAATATTTAGTTGTATATTCACTTAAAAAAATAGTAATGATTAAATTAAAATAAAATGAATTAAGGGGGGCTCCCATACAACAAACGTGATTTTTTTTCCGTTTTTTGTGATAATGGTACGGAACCCTTCGTGCGCGAGTCCGACTCGCACTTGGTCGGGTTTTTCTTTCTTTCATAAAGTGACGAACCAGTTTTTAGCGAGACTGTACGTATCTACATAAAGTTTGTATGTTATTACTACCTTGTAGGTTTTTAGCCTAGTCTAGACGTACTAATATTGGAATTAAAATAACTCTGGTGGCCCTAGTGGTAACGGTATCGTAGATCGTGGGTTCGAACCCAAACTGGAGTTTCATTTTGTACAATTTATGTTTTGTGTGACAGTTAAATAGTTTCAACCTTAGTGATTTAGTGATTTTTGTTTAGCTGTAGATTTATTTCTTACTTATTTAGGGAACACGAAAAAAATACTTGATAAAAAAATATTAAAAATCAATCATCCTCCCTGTGAGAGAGATAATGGGCCTAAATCCACCATGCGAGGCCAGTGCGGGTTGGTGGATGTCACATGTTTTTGAATTTTTGGTTCTAGGACATGCCGGTTTCCTCACGATGTTTTCCTTCACCGTTTTAAGAGCAGTGGTGATGAAATAATTTACACTAAGTTAAGCGCCTGCCGAAGACCTGGTGAAGGTTGCGGGGATCCGCTGGTTGCTAACGCACGAGCCCGGTCAATGTGGCGACGCTTGGGGGAGGCCTATGTCCAGCAGTGGACGTCTTTCGGCTGATATGATGATGATGAAAGCGCCTGCCTGGGTTCGGACACGTAAGTCGGGGCCATTACCACTCGGCCACCTCTGCTCTCTGAACACACAGTATTAGAATGTAGAAAAAAAAAACTTTTTTACAAAAAAAAAAATTGACATTAACTTCCGAAATTTAAGTTATTTTTCATTTTGTAGTGTTATTTTTGGAAGGTGTTTGTATTTTTTTGTAAACAGGTTTTTAGTTTTTAGTTGTGGTACATAATGAGCAAGTTCTATAGTAAGGTACCTATAATGCACAAATTTATGCTAGAATAGTTTAAGCGAAGTGAACTGTACACATTTGATCTGCGGACCCTTTTAAAGCGTTCCGGCGTGATGTTATGTTATGGAATGGCGTAAACAATAAACAGACATGCGATTGCAACAATCCCGAGAGATTTGCCGTTGTTTATTGAAGAGTTTTGTTGTATATATCTGAAGTTCTTTATTAGATCTTTAGCAAATTTAAATGGGACCATTTCGGCATTTTTTTTTTTTACACTATAGGCTCACGCTTGACCACTATCTCACCAAGTTAATAATAAGTAAATAAGTTTTTTTTCCCTGACAGCGATAAAGATACACAAGATACACTCAGATACACAAGATATACAAGGATATATTAAGAAACTAACTGTCCCCCGCGGCTTCGTTTCCGTCAACTGGTTACGTTACGCAGCGCACGCAACGGAAGCACTCAAAAAGGAATAATTTCTGCCCGTTTTTGCAACATATTTCGTTTATGCTCCGCTCCTATTGGTCGTAGCGTGATGTTATATAACCTTCCTCGATAAATGGACTATCTAACACCAAAATAATTTTTAACTCAAACCATTAGTTCCTGAGATTTGCGCGTTCAAACAAACAAACACACAAACAAACTCTTCAGCTTTATAATATTAGTATAGATAGGTATTATGTATATACCTGTATATACCCACCTGATTGTTTTAACACAATCCAATATTTTTTTTTGTTTTACAGGAGTTTTGCGGAAGCGGATTACAGGAACATTACCAAGAGTTAATCTTTAGATTAACTCTTTAAAAAAATCTTCCGTTCTCTATAATATGTTGAGTAGTTAGGTTCGAAAGGCGCTCTCCTATTGCTTGCTAGCTCAAATTTAACAAAACGAGTTTGTTATTTTTAAGAATGTCTAGCGATATATGTTGCTGACGGTAGATGCACACTGTTCTTTAAAAATATAGGTCGTACCCAGCAGCGTCCGCAGACAGGTGCGATCCGTTAATGCGACAACAATGTACGTTTTTTAATAGAAATTTGCTTTAAAGCAAGAATTATTCCAGGAAAATATGGCGTCGTATCGCACCTGTCTGCAGGAGCCTTTATAAAGCCAGTGCTACAAAATAACGTAGATTAAAGTCTTGTCAACCATACAAAAAGAAAACAGAATGAGGTTTATAACACAATTTCATAAAAACATAAACGTTGAGGAAATCCTTGTTATAATATTTCCATTTTCCTTTCGTATTTATAATGAATTCAGTCGGACAGGGCTTTTGCGAGAGTTCGTTTTGTTTATAATTTGATACGGAACTCAGAATTTAAGTCTTTGCTTACTTTGGTGCAGGAAAACTTTGAAAAAAGAAACTCGGATATTATTTGAAAGCGCCGGCACAGCACGCGTGGTGATTAATGTTCCTTTCTTCTGCAGTATTCTTTAATGATATTATAAATAAACAAGCTTTTTAATATACTTTGAATTGTTTTCCTAACGTGTATGCAAAATTTCAGCTCAATCGAATCGACAATAGAAAAATGTCCAAGTGATTTCAGCAGGGAAGAAGAAGTGGCGGCACGACGAACTCTCTAAGAACCAACTGCAGGTTTTAAGTTTTGACATCAAATTGCGAATGTAAAACGGTAAAAATGGTAAATAGAGCCCTATGATTAAACAGAATAGTTGAATTCAACTAGTAAAAATCTGGTTTAAAATATTTATGAAATACACACATCAAAAGTGTCTAGGGATCAAGTACACTTTAATTCCTTTGTTTATGTTAAGAGTTGGGATATTTTGTAAATATTAAGAAAGATTGCTTTTTTGCAAATTGTGAAAATTAACCTAAGTTATTGTCTTCAATTAAAAGGCAAATATGAATACTTAAAAAAAAATTATAGAGATAAAAAATTAATAATCTGTGTTGCCCCCATTGAATCAGCGATTTGGCATGCTTAAGATGATTTCATCAAAATCACTTTGAGGAATGGCCGCCTACGTTCTTTTCAACAAGTCAAAAAGTTGTTGTGGGGTATGTACGGCATTCATACTCAGCAGAGTTCTTCTTTGGAGCATATCCCATGCGTGCTCAATGGGTTGAAGTCTGGCGATTGACGGCTAAACGTTGATGCGAGCATCAACAAGAGTGCGTGTTACGACTCCAGCAGTGTGTGGACGTGCATTGTCGTGCATTGGTCAAAACGAATCACCCAACCGGCGCGCGGCGTCGCAAAGGGATGACACGTCTGAATCTGAAAGAATCCTCTCGGCATTTTATACCATTAAAGATTACGTTGAGGACAAAAAGGCTTGGGATTGAGCTGCTCCAATTAAAAAATAATTTTGTTTTTTTTATATTTTCCACCGTGAATTTTAATAATTTTTTTTTGGTTTTCTTGCAATAACAAGAATATTTACATTTTAAAGTATTATATTATTTTATTTCAATTATTGTGAATGTGAAGACTATGTGGACCATTTTTTTTTAATTTATCTTAGTTTTTAATCGTGGTCTGGCAGTTTGAGTAGTTTATGCGGCCTACCCGAATGTCCTTTCTTTGGTATTGTTCGTCGAATCGTTGAGCTCCTTAAATTCTGTGTTGAGCTGCTCGGTTATTGACAAATGCGTGCACTGACTGGACAGGTCCACTCAATCTGGCTGGTTATTTCCTAAAAGACCATTTCAGACATCAATCTACATGGTCTTCACATGATCTAACCAAGATTTTTCTTTTCTCTGGACTTTAAAAGAGACTGTGACCTCTGAGTTTGTTTCGGCCTTTCTTCTCAGAGTAGTCAGATAGGAAACGCCGACCTCATCTAGTTTTAAAAATATGATCGACATGTAAAAGTGTTTGTACAAACCAACTTACAGAAATAAAATCATTTATCATAAATCTGAGCATTGTGGTTGTCCCTGATCCAAATGAGATCGGTTCTTCCACCGATCCAAATACCGGCCCAAACCATTATAATTCCCACTCCATATAAATGGACTGCCTGACAAATCGTCCGGAGGTCCTTCAAACTCGAGTACATCTTGCATCCGGCCTCATACCGAAACGAGATTCATCGGAGAAGCAAACACAACTTCAGTCTTCTTCCTCCCAATTTCTGTGTTCGCGAGCCCATTGTAAACGGGGATATGATTGCGGGGTGCCATAGGTGGAACTCTCAGCGGCCTTCGGGAACGCAGACCCACTTGACGTAAACGATTTCGGATGCTTTGGTCGCTTATCAGCAAGCCTGAAGAGCTGTGGAGCCTCGTAGCAAACATCATGGCGGTCATGGAACGATTCTGTCGAGCAGTATTTTGGATGTACCGGTCCTGTCTGCAAGTGGTGATCGAGATCTTCCTCTATGTCGCTCGGTCACGCTGCCTGTGATACGATAGCGTGTCCAGACGTGGCTTATGACGCTCTGAGTAATGCCAAGAGCGACAGCCACAGTTCTTTGCCTGGAACCAGCTTGCAACATTTCGACGGCTCTCATCATTTCTTCTCGTGCCAAATGATGTCTTCGCTCCATATCGATGCAATTTTTTCAGTTCAAATGCAGAAATTGTAATGGTTTTGTAAAAACGTTATTACACACTTTTATAGGAATTATTGACAGTTGATTTTCAATTTTTTATCAAAATTTAATGAAAATTCTTTATTCAAATAGTGAAATTCACCAAAAAGAATCAATAACGACACAAGTAAGTTAAAATGATTGCGGGGATACTCTAAAATGTACTTGATCCCTAGACGTGGTTTTAGACCCCCCGAGTGTGTAGTTTTAGACAGTGTCTGGGACGCTTAGACAATCCCAAAAGCTCGACTTATGGACAATCATTATTGCTGTCAATGTCGCTTTATATAGTCCTAAGTCAGTTTTTTTTTATTGGCATTGTCCATTGACACATTTTTAGTGTCTAGATTCGCAATGCCTTAAGTCTAAATTTTTGTCATTTTCCTAATTGCATAGATGAATTCGGCAATGAACACATATAGGTAAGGGTGACGACATCTTTAAAATAACGACTTTAATATTGCGTAATATACTCGAAAAGGGATAGGCCATGGAAAGGATGTGTGAATTCAACTCATAGAGTGGCGGACGTACCCTTTCTGAATTATTTAAATACGCAATACCGAAAACATTTAAAGGAAATGTGTCGTACTCTTTCATGGAGCTGTTTGCCCTGTCAGACTCACTTACGCAATTAAGCTGCTCGACCTGCCGTCTTATTGCGTTAGTGAATTCGGCAAGGCAAAGGGCAAATAGTATGAACAATCGACCAATCAAATACGAGACGAATGATGCGATGTGGATTGCCGTCTATGTGATTGGTCGATTTTTAGGGTTCCGAAACCAAAGGGTAAAAAACGGGACCCTATTACTAATACTGCACTGTCCGTCTGTCTGTCTGTCACCAGGCTGTATCTCATGAACCGTGACAGATAGACAGTTGAAATTTTCACAGATGATATATATAAATAATTCTGTTGGCGCTATAGCAAAAAATACAAAAAACAGAATAAAATAATTATTTAAGTGGAGCTCCCATACAACAAACACGATTTTTTTGCCGTTTTTTTGCGATAATGCTACGGAACCCTTCATGCGTGAGTCCGACTCGCACATTTTTAATTTTTTTTCTCGCACTTGGTCGGTTTTTCATACTCTTTGCCCTTTGCCTTGCCGAATTCACATACGCAATAAGGCTGCTGGTGCCATGTATTGTACAGTTAAGGGTCAAAAGTGCAGTCACACTACCAAAAAAGATGTGGAATTTTTATTTTAGCAAAATTTTTTTTTACGGTTAGCAGGTATAATTTATACTTTATTTTCTATACAATATATTAAATCAGCTGTGGATAATTTAAATTCTTCTAGAAAAATTTGCCATTTGAGTTTTGGGACAGTAAGACTGCACTTTTGACCTTTGACTGTACCTACTATACAACTCTGCTCAAGCTTTTAAGGATCACCTTCTTGATGTTTCACTTTTATACACTTACAACATCTAGGCCAGTCAACAAGATCCATAGCTCTAACTAGACCAATTTAATGCTACATAATTATAGTAAAAGGCTCATTAAACCCGAGACAGTTAACGTCCGTCGTCTGAACCTCTGCTTATCACGTGAGGGTGTATGCGTGATTGAGACACACGGACCGATACGGTGTAGAAAGCAAAGTGGAATTGCGTTTCTTGAGTTAACTTTCACGCGGATGTGAATCACTGCAAAATACTGTTGTTATTGTTTTTGAGGAGTCTTCATTTGTATACCAAATAAATTTTTCAACACACTTGCTCATAAAGTGGCTCTAATTTCACCGCAATTAGGCACATAATGATACCTGTTATCAAACTGTGACTTTTTCATTGCTATTACTCACAAGTGAGTTATAGAGACTTTTTTTAAAATTGATTGGTTGAGTTGCTTTGTTCTTAAAAAAGTTTCGATACAAAAAAAGATCGTGCTCAATAGTACAAATAAATTAATGTACCTATTGCTTGCTCATTTCATGCAACTTCGTATTTAAATAGATAATTTCAACTTGTACGTGCTTAATAAATAAAAATTTACTCAAATATAAATTTTATTTGCTCTGTAATTAAGAAAAAAATAAATTCCCTATTTTGTACGTGGCTAAAACACTATCCACGAAAAGCCAAAAAAAAAGAAACCTCATTCTTTTAGTCTATGGCCGATCGCCATTGTTAAATGCGCGCGCATAGGAAAACTGATTAATTTTGCCCGCCATTGTGGATAAAATTTCACAACTCGTTTTTACTGTTGAAACTGATTTTTTACTATTATTTTCTTCACAAGTGTGTTGAAAAACGTCGTATGATACACGTGTGTATTGATGATTACCGTCCTCGGCTCTCTTAAGACCCTCACCTACGGCTCGGCTCTCAATGGCGCCTCAGCGGTAATCACCAACATTGCACACTTGTACCATAATGTACTATTATTGGTAGAGAGGCTTAAATTCTGCTATGATAAATTTTTGGCCTTCTTGACACGACATATCATTAGCGATTATGATTGCCTTCATCATCTTCCTACCCATGTAACTTGCGGCGTCGGCGCAACACGTTTTCTTCTTCCATACCGTCCTGGTCACGCTATTACTGACTCCCTTTTCTTTCATATCACTCGACACACAGTCCATCCATCTTTTCTTAGGCCTTCCTCTCCCTCTCTATCTATCCACATTTATATTCATAACTCTTTTAGTAACATGCGTTTCATCCCTCCTCATCACGAGACCATACCAGCTAATATACTCGTTTCTCACTTTATCCAATTTCGTCACGCCGCACATCAATCTCAACATTCTCATCTCTGCTACATGCAATCTCCTTTCATCCATCTTTTTCGCAGCCCAACATTCTGATCCATACAGTATGACAGGTCTAATTACGGACTTGAAGATTTTCCCCTTTAACTTGAGGGGCATCCGTGGGTCGCAAGTTATTCCAGTAACCTGTCGCCATTTCATCCATCCTGAGTTGATGATGCCAAAAGGTCAATATGTTTGGTCATGCACGTGACCTTTCTGTACCGCATGACAATAGGGTAGTTGACAAAAAATACATATATATCGGACACGTATTTTTTCTTTTGCCACGTAAACAAAAAAATACGACGATACAGTACGTTGAAAAATCGTGTGACGTCACGGTGTGCTACAATTTATATTGACAAAGTGACGTCACAAGCCATCTTTGTCCATTTTATTTGATAAAGAAAAAAAAGGGCTCCAATATTATTTGCTAATCTCTCTGACGGTCTAAATAGAATTAGCATTTATGTATCCAGGAAACATCTATATTGGACTTTTTTTTACAATCATTGTTGCTGATAGAACGTCTGTATGTTGGGCTCTTGAGTTAACTAGTGCGACCATAGATTTAGATTTTTTTTGCTGTACATACTACATCTATGAGTGCGACGAACATAGCATTGCAGATGTAGATAATGTATGATTTTGTTATTATTATTATTCGAATGCGACTCGTGGCTAAATAATAACAGCCGCACGGGTCGATCATCAAGGTTAAGCAACGCTTGACGAGGTCAGTCCGTGGATGGGTGACCATTTCAACATACCGAGTTTCCTCCGTGCCTCGGAAAGCACGTTAAGCCGTTGGCCCCGGCTGTTATTTGAAGATCTTTGACAGTCGTTACGGATAGTCAGAAGCATGACATCTGACACCAGTCTTGCCAAGGGGTACCGTGTTACCCAGTAACTGGGTTGTGGAGGTCAGATAGGCAGTCGCTCCATGTAAAAAACTGGTACTTAGCTGAATCCGGTAAGACTGGAAGCCGACCCCAATATAGTTGGGAAAAGGCTAGGCAGATGAGATGAATGCGACTCGGTTGCTATAAGAAGCAGGAGTTATGGATTTGACTTGGTGGCTTCTCTTTGCTATCAAGACAGCGCAGACTAAAGAAGTCCGGTAAATTCACAAAGTTTACATCTAAAACAGCTTAAAATCCAGATAAAAGATAGTTTAATCTCTGCGACATATGTCAAACTGACGTATACGTTATTGTTAAGTTATTGTTAGCCTGTCAAGCGCTATTGTTACTGTATTGATACTGACAGCTGTCGCAGAGATCAAGCTACCTTTTATGAAGTATAGGGCAAGTGTAGGCAGCGAATCTGTGGTACCCTTGCTATTTCAGATGTCTATAGGCGGAGGTGATTGATTACCAAACACAGGTGCACTCTGTGTTTCTTTAATCGCAAAGTTTGATGGTATGGCAATTCGACTCGACAAGGGAGATACCTTAGAATCTATATAAGTGATATACCAACGAAATTGTAGCAATAGCTATTCATGAACTGACAAAAGTGTATGGGATTGCCAAGCACTATCGTAATGTCTCCAAAGCTGATAGATGTCTCGAGCCACTGAACACTGGTGCTATTTCCACGCCCCGCTTTCCTGCTTTTCCGACCGTATGTCCCATCTCCCAGGGCTGTGCCAGGGAGGGGATCAGGGGTACCTCAGATCGCGTCGAGCCGCCGCGAAGGACGGACGCGTTATAAAATGGTCCTCTGAACCTCGCCAGTGCCGAGACAATGGTGAAATACAACGTTTTGTTTGCTGTTACAATCGCCATCTCTTTGGCAGTCGGTAAGTGCTAGATTTTATTACGATTTTTATTGCGCGGTTTAAATTTCGAACGGTTCGTTTTGGTCCTTTGATTCGTGTTTTTGGTACGTTTGTTTTTTTTTTATTCGTGTTTTGGCACAACGGTAATTAAATGTTTTACTTTTATTGCTGTCTAGAGTGTTTAATTTAATTTAACATCAGGGTTAATTGTTAAAATCTATTTATTGTTTCAAAAACATGAAAGAACCTATTGTTTGATATCAGTGTCTATGTTGGTTTTGCAACTGAAAGATGACACTTCAATTTTTTTTAATATAAAAGAAAAGCGACATTTTTCTTCACTGTAAATACTTACTTAAGTGGTTTAAAAATTCTACGTTTAATAAAGATTATAAATCCTATCAGCTGTTGCTGTTGACGTAAGCTAAGCTAGAGGTACATATCTAGGTAAAAAGGTTATTCCAGAAATGGGGTTACACATTTGTCGCGTTAGACTAGGTCTGACTACCTTTTCTACTCTACTTTATGACGGCTTCATCAGTCAAATGTTTTTCCGATAATGTAGTTGGCACACTCGGACACGTCTTACCTTTGTTTTGTGAAAGTCCTGATCGAGTTAGACCAGGATTTTTATTTAAGTTGGGCAGTATAGGTAACTCGGACTCTATAAGAGATACGGGACCTATTATAAGAGCGTGTGATATGTATACCAAAAATGTCCCATGAAAAAAAGAGGTAATTTTGACTGTATGAGTTACCTCAATAATCGAAAATTTATTCTGAAGGTCGTGTCCCTGAAAGGCCTTCGTAGCTTTATGCACGATGTTCTCCCACTTCATTCGGTTCTCAGCTTTTCTCAGGGTGGTTGTAACAGAGAGTCCAGTGAAGGCGGTTACCTGGTCTGACTGGATAAGTGACCGGCCGTGAGATCTTTTCCCATCCACCTTGCCCATTACCATCAACTTCTCTAGACTGTCTGGTTCCCGACGGGCAATGTGACCAAGTAGCTGAGAATCCTTCGGTAGCAGAGCGTGACTAGTCTGTATTTATGCCTAGTTGATCAAGGATAGATTTGTACGTTCTTTGGTTCATGGTATGCAAAGCATTCTTCGCCAACACCACAACTCAATCAGCATCTATCTTTTTTCGTTCTAATGCCCGAATCATCCACGACTCCGAACCGTAAAAGAATATCGTGAAAACCAGTGTCCGGGCTAGTCTCATCTTGGTGACATTGCAAATGAATTGCTAAAATAACACCATACTGACCATACAAAAGAATTTCTTGAGATAAGACGTGACAGTAGAATGAATTGAACTGATATTTATAACGCTTGGAGGTATACGTATACCAGTACAGGACGTCTATCGGCTGAAATGATGATGATAATGATTTATGAAGTTTTGCTGACTTAGACCTGTCTGTCCCCTGTGCTCTTTTTTTAAATAGAGCTCATGTAAAGCTTTTTACTAAGGAGGATTCCCATTTGGGAGCTCGTCTTAAGTGTTGTTTTAGTATCTCATAACATTGTTATATGGTTTCTCAAATAAAATAAAATTTAAGATAATTTCAATTTATAAAAACTGCTCCCATAAAGACCTTTATGGGAGGAGTTTTTATAAATTGAAATTCAAAATGTTATCATATTATTATCACTGACCTACATAGGTCGCTTACGTAAATGGTCTTAGTAACTTAGGTACTTACTACAATCAAACCTTTGTAGCTCTATGCAACATTGCCAGTTCCAATAGTAATATTAGGAGCCGTCCTACACTTACCACAATTTTTAACACTGGGATACCATCACATCTCCTTTTAGTTAGAGTAGGGAGTCCAAAGGTAGACTTCGTCAATGCAAGAACCAATGTACTACGACCAAATATTTATGTCGCCATGCAACATTGCTTTAATTCAGTTTCAAAAGTGTGCGGGTGAAATTACAGACACATGGGAATTTCCACCCCTTTTCTTTTAGTCAACTTTTTGAGTCTCATGGGAAATATGGCTGGCTTAAAGAACAACAGTGCAAGTTGAACAAACAACAATACCGCACGTTTCTAGCGTATGTAGGAAAATTAATATAACATAATATTACGACTGTATTTTCCGATGGGGTAGGTAGAAGTGTAACAAAGTACATCAACAATTCACCAGTTAAGTTTAATTCCCATGTTATAGTGTGCCTTATTGCCATCATCAGCCTTTTAATGATCCCACTGCTGGGACACAGCCTCCTCTCTGAGATAGGAAATGGGCCGTAATCTACCACGCGGGTCCAGTGCGGGTTGGTGGATGTCACATGTGTTCGAATTTTTGGTTCTAGGCCATGCCGGTTTCCTCACGATGTTTTCCTTCACCGTTTTTGAGAGCAGTGGTGATGAAATAATTTACACAAAGTAAAGTGCCTGCCTGGGTTCGAACTACGACGACGACTACGATTTTATGAGAATATACTCCTAGGATTTAAATTATCCGATGTCCTTATTCGGGCAATGGTCTACCTGTGTTACAGATTTCATTCCAATTCAAAATTACCCACGGATTTGGGTGTATTCCTTAAGGGTTTGATTGACTAACACACAAAAACATAATGTTCAAGGCAACAATAAATATTCCGATTTTCCTCGTCTGCGCGCAAGAGTTTCAGCAAGTTTAAGTTACCCCTATCTGAGATTTCATAACAAGCAGTTGGTGAAATGATACTGTTGTCACCTGATTTTATTGTAGAGCAACTTAATTAGTTCGTTTGCTTAATTAGAAGTAGACGCCTTCCAGTAAAATTGTTGAGATATTATTATAGGTGGGTATCCGTCATAAATTGAGAGAGACCTTCCAAAAGTTTAGTAGGCCAATTAACTTGCATAATAAGGACAGGGCGTACCGTGGGTTTTACTGACACCTCGTTTTTTTTTAAATAGGCCATACTAGACTGAAGCGAACTCGGCACGCGGTTTGCTATTTTCGGGAGCGGTCGTGCGTGCGAGACATTACAAAAATAAATTAAATGAAGAAAATATCACATCATCAGCCTATAAATCTGTAGCACATCACATCATCAGCCTATAAATGTTCCCACTGCTGGGACACAGGCCTCCTCTCTATGAGAGGGAATGGGCCGTAATCCACCACGCGTGCCCAGTGCGGGTTGGTGGATGTCACATATCTTCGAGTTATTGGTTCTAGGACATGCCAGTTTCCTCAAGATGTTTTCCTTCACCGTTTTGAGAGCAGTGGTGATGAAATAATTTACGCAAAGTAAAGCGCCTGCCTGGGCTCGAACCCACGACCTACAACGTGTAAGTCGCGGCCGATACCAGTCGATACCAGTGGGCCACCACTGCTCCGCTATTTCTGTAGCAGTCCATAAGAATACATGTGAAATTAAAAATATTAGATACATTACAAATTAATTAAAAGATTTCAATTACATACATTAAACATTATAAGTTACAATTTAACAATAACAAAAAAAGTTAATACAAAAAATCAAAAACCCGACTGCTTAAAAAGCGAACTTAAAATACGTAAACAAGAAGAAAATCATGCTGTGCAGTCGGAGGATACATATTCGCGAGCTGGCTGACCAAAACCAGATGCGCTAAAGTAGCGAGGCAGCTTCATCAGCGCCGTGAAGATAATGCCGTGTCTCTTGTAATGTGAACGCATCTAAGCAAATGTTCGGATAACCGTATCAATCTATCTTCGTCTTGTGCACATTTCTGCAATTCCATTCAAGAGTTTCAAGTTATAAAGTTACTGCTACTGATTTCATAACATGCAGTTAGTAAAATAACAATGTTATCATCTACTGTTATTGTAGAGCAACTTAATTAGTTCGTTTGCTTAATTAGAGGCAGTCCCCTTCAGTAAACTTGGAATGATATTATTGTTGTGTCTACTTCTCGGGTTGAATGCTAGTAAATATCAGAAACTTATCAAAGAGGAAATTCTCGTATCTTCAAGGACTTCTCAGTTACAACCATTCTCGTATCATCAAGGAATTCTCAGTTACAATCATTCTCGTATCTTCAAAGAATTCTCAGTTAATAATTCTCGCATCTTCAAGAACTTCTTAGTTACAATCATTCTCGTATCATCAAGGAATTTTTAGTTACAATCATTCTCGTATCTTCAGGGAATTCTCAGTTAATAATTCTCGCATCTTCAAGAACTTCTTAGTTACAATCATGCTCGTATCATCAAGGAATTTTTAGTTACAATCATTCTCGTATCTTCAGGGAATTCTCAGTTTATAATTCTCGCATCTTCAAGAACTTCTTAGTTACAATAATTCTCGTATCTTCAGGGAATTCTCAGTTAATAATTCTCGCATCTTCAAGAACTTCTTAGTTACAATCATTCTCGTATCATCAAGGAATTTTTAGTTACAATCATTCTCGTATCTTCAGGGAATTCTCAGTTTATAATTCTCGCATCTTCAAGAACTTCTTAGTTACAATCATTCTCGTATCTTCAAGGAATTCTCAGTTAAAATCATTCTCGCATCTTCAAGGACTTCTCAGTTTCAATCATTTTAATTTTAGTTTTTTGTTTTCAAAGCACCTATTATTATTAGGAAGAAGATAAAGTATTTTAAATTATGCCATTTACCTTGGTGTATCTAGTTATAATATACATGGCATGCTAAGACAGACTCCTGGGGGGTGACCATAAGCTCTTAGAGCGGTATCAATTTGAGATCGAATAAGGGATCTGACTTGTATATATCTGTCACTTACTCGATCTCAAATTGATACCGCTCTAAGAGCTTATGGTCGCCCCCCAGGGGTCTAATGGTGTGCTTTGTGTAATCCTAAGGACAACTTGTTTTTATGAATAAATAAATAAAATAAAATAAATAAATAATGTACGATTGTATTCCCAAATAAAATACAATTAATAACATAAAATAAATATTGTTATTATCTACCTATACCTATTTATGTAATTAAACAATTAAAACAATTCATTAAAAGCTAGCCTATTTCCTCATCTGTGGCAAGCGGGTAAAAATAACCGATTCCTGTACTAGAAAAGATAACTTATCTCGTGAACTCCAATTTTTTACCCAATCAGAGCCACGAGCAGAACTAGCAGGTACCAACCTAATAACACTTTTATTATCTTTACAAAATCAATAATACCAACACAACTCGCTCAAAGAACATCGTAAGAGCTATATCAATAACTTCTGCGGAACATGACGTGGGATGGTAGAATATTTCCCATGGGAGTCGACTAGCTAGCTCCACTGCAAACTTACTCGATATATGGGTAGAAACCTGCCTAACATACCCTTCATACATTTAGGGTGCTTTCTCAGCAGATATACTACCAACAGCTCGTTTCATCATCGGACTACAAGACGTACGGTGATGCGCCATCGGTACATGGTGGACATCCCACCCATACGCACTAAACGTTTTGAAAATACTTTCATTATGCGTACAGCTAAGGAGTGGAATTCCCTGCCGCAGTCTGTGTTTCCCGATAGCTACAACCTCGGGATTTTTAAGTCAAGAGTGAATAGATTACTTCTAGACAAGCGTGCTACACCGTCGAGCACATCATCGCTTACCGTCAGGTGAGATAGTAGTCAAGCGCGAGCCTATCAAAAATAATAAAAAAAATGTAAAAAATATGTCGTTTGCGATGTGAGTAGTGTTGGGCCAGTGGTAGGTAACGGCCCTGACTTACGGTCGTAGGTCGTGGGATCGAACCCAGGCAGACAGGTTCTTTACTTTGTGTAATTTATTTCGATTTCGTCACGACTGCTCTAAAAACAGTGAAGAAAAGCATCGTGAAGAAACTGGCACAACCAACCCGAAATGGGCCCGCGTGGTTGGATTATGGTCCATTAACTCTCTCACACAGAGTAGGTCTGTGTCCCAGCAGTGGGAACATTAAAAGGCTGATGAAGTTGGGCAAAGGTAGACAGATTGATTGGGATGTGCGAGGTGATGAGGCGATGCGAGGATGTCTAGCGGCGTTATGAAAATCCCACCAAAGCTGTACTAAGAGCCTCCGCGATGCAAGCGTGAAAATCTATCAAAGACCTACAAAATTAAAACTTACCCGCACTTATCTTCCAAATAATACAATTATAAACAAAAAAATATTAAAGAAAGACTCTTTTGAAACTCCCCCAAAGGAAATTGATTCGTTAACCCGACTAACAAGTCAATTTGGGCCACCCAGTCACAAAAAGGCTTCTAAAAATACCCGCATTCATAGGTCAAACCGTTTACCGAACAAGATATCTAATAAAAAAAAGTTAGCTAACTGAAAATGAAGGAAGAAAAAGCATTTTTCATACTAAATGGAAGGAGTTGTCGGTCTATAGAATTTTTGGTGTGTTGCCAGCTGAAATATATAGTTGAGCTCTTTGTCTATGGAAGTAAATATTTGAAGAATATTTAGCTCTGGATTTCTTTGTCCTTTGAAACAAACCATTTTAAATTTACATAGCTAGTGACTTGTCAATGCACCAAAATTTCTTACAGTATAATGGGTATGTAAGTTTAATACCTATAATTATACGTACTATCCAACACAAACCATTTGGAATAAAATATCAAAAGTTTGGTAAAAGCCCCATCAAAATCCGTTGCGTAGTTTAGAAGAACAACATGGCAACACAGACGGACATTATTTCCTAACCCTGACCTCTGCCCGTGACCTTGCCCGCATCAAAAATATTTTATTATCCTAATTTATGTCTTAGTCTATCCAAAAACCATATGTTTCATCACAATCCGTACAGCTGCTTAGACGTGAAAATTTAACAGACAAACAGACACTCTTTTTTTTTATAAATGTTAGTATTTGGATGTAAATATGTGTATGTATATTCATATGGATACAGATTATAATCTTGTATACCGTGAAAACTGTTCTAAGTAATAAATCATTGTCAAAATGCAGAATTTAATCAGTGCGTACAAAGGACCGTTTAACAATGGGTGTTGCCATAAAAGAATTTTCTCAGGTCACTTAAATGCAATTGTTCGGAAAAGGTCTGCATTTTAGACGTTTTTATTTCTTTTAAATTTAGAATACATGGTATTCTTAAATTAACACATTGAATGCCAACTACGCAATATTGCGTAGGCACTAGTGATGCTAGGGGCCAACTACGTAATACTACGTAGCACTTTCTTACAATTTATATGGGTGTGTTTATTATTAGGCCTCCTGGAAAGGACGTTTTTAGGTTCGTTGGCATCTCAAATAAGACGTGACATGGAAAAAAAGTAACTTTATTATTTTAAAACTGTTAAAATCACATAATTTCTAAGGCACTTTGAGGCAAAAAAGTACAGTTTTATAATGAGATCAAAAATTAGTTTTATAACTAATGAGATCGATTATTATATAAAAAAAAGGAACTTTTAAAAACAACAATAGAATTTTTATATAAAATTATGCAAATCGAGGATCAGTGTGGTAAGTGTAGAAACAGTTAACAACACACAAGGCAGGCTTTTCCGGGCAAGTGGCACACACGAAAGATGACTCTTTTCGTTTTTTATTTTTGGTGCAGACACGACAAGGCTTCGCTGGAACAGCCTTCTAGGCAGTAGGTGGGAGCTTTTCTAAGTAATGGAAATTGCTCAACGGGACTCGACTTTTATGAACAGCTGGCGATGCAGGTGGTACATATGGCCCAGGTAGCAACGGCGATGGGTCTCTTTGATCTTGTTCAGGCTGTACTGGCGGTATTTGTGGTCCAGGTGCTTCTGCAGCTGTGGGAGTAATATCGCCACAGTTCAGTCCCAGTAGATATTTCACGAAATCTTCCCGAAACTTCAAGAGCCGTATTTTGGATGTGCGGTCTTTCAAACGAAGCAAATTATGCGCATTTTGTACGTAAACCTCAAAGATGTGCAGTGCTAATTTTTTGTGCTATCTCAGTGTCTTTCTGAGGCAAGAGTAATACGAGACCATCTGGTCCCCTCTGTCAATACCAGACATGCCTAAATTATCGTCCGCAACAATGTTAGGTTTCAGTGAGACTTTTCCATTTCTGTTCCTAACGTTTACAAGCTGAAGTATGTGTTTATTTGAAATCACCAGAACGTCACGTTTGTCCTTCCATTTGCAAACAGTGATATCGTTACAACTTTTAGCAGCTAACTCTCCACGCTTCAGCTTGGCGTTGGTAACATCCTTAGGAAGATTCTTGCGCTTTTTTCGAAGTGTCCCGCATATATATGTATTTCTTTCCCGCATATATATGTATACGTAATATTGCGTAGTAGGCACCACACATGTCATTTTAAAACGGGGTGCCGAGTACGTAGTATTACGTAGAAGACCATTTGTATGGTGGGAACCAATGATGACCTGGCCATATATTTGGCATTAAATGTGTTAAAATACTGTTCCGACATTTCATATCTTTTTGTGGTAAAAATTAGGAATTGTAAATGAAATCTTTTTGTTTTGTCTATGCTTGCCTGCAATAAATGAGTTTTCCAAGAAATGATAAAAATGAAATAGAAACATAGTACCTTTATTTTTCTTTAATTTCACGTACCGTATGTAAATGTCGCGTGACTGTGAGGTTTACGTTTTCATATCGCGACCGACCGCGGGTCTATTCTAACGTGGGGTAGGTTGGTACAGTTTATATGTATTTAATGACGCATATTTTATTTGAGGGATCTCTGGGCTTGAGAATTTAATAGCTGAATAGATATAAGTACTATCTAAGGTTTTAATTACCTACGTACAGTTGGTATTTAATTTAAAAACACCTTAACGGCATAACATCACGCTTGAATCTTTCAAAGATAAGCAGACGTACATAAAACATTATCATCTGTAATTCCTAAGTGTAATTCAAATTTAGCGATGGCGATTTTCAAAATTCCAAAATTTAAGGGATTGACCACGCGAACATTTTGATAACGTGTGACAATTCCATACATTTTTAACCGACGATAAAAAGGTTGAGGTTCTCAATTCTACATGTATATATTTTTATCTTTGGACTGTCTGTATGTGATCTGTTGAAATTAAGTAAACTGAAGAAAACTTTTTAACAAAAAAAAAATGAACTGAAAAGCAAAAAAAATAAAAAGAAAGAAAGGAAAAATATTTATTTGTGACAAGAGACACGAGATAAGAAAAACACAAACAAAAATTAAAAATAAAAATAAATAACCCCGTGCGAGACCAAAAAGGCTCCTATCTCAGCATGTGCATCGATATCAAAAAGAAAATAACGCTGCGCTGATATTCTGATAGGGCAAAACAAGACAACTTAAATAACATTTAGTCTAGCATTTTGAGTTTGCGCCAAACAAACAATCAACGTAGATCAAACAAGCGACAATCATTCTACGCTTTAGGTTAAATTAATTTGCATGTTTGTCTAAAACCACTTTGTCTAAAACTCGTATACCTTTAGACATAATAACCATCTTGGTAGGTGAGGTGGGCACTTGGGTAGGTACGTAAAAGGACGAGTCTATAGCCATTTCCCGGGCACAAAGTCAGACTTAGGGCTAGCCCTCGGTATTGGGAAATTCCTAAAACTCAATAACATTTAGGCTACTCCCCAGTCACGCTCGCAACCACTCTAGACAAAGACGCAGTCTGAATAAACAACGAAGACATTAGCCCTATGATACGTAGTACAGGGTCAAATTCAATTAGTAGCGAAACTTCTAGAGAGTAATGGATGCCTAGCGATATTGAATGACGAAACATTTTTCTTGGACAGGGACAGACACATATTTCTAGGCAGTATAGTCGTGACAATCTAAGAAGTCGGATTTGACAGCTTTATAAACACGAAAAACAATATATCACGACTAAAAAAACATACACTCGTTATGAACAAACATACAATTATAACAGAGAATTTACAGATATAGATCTTTTTAACATTTCTCTTAATAGCCTTAAACAAAAAATTTAAAGTAGATATATCACCTAATTAAAACTTACCTTTTATTTTTTACTTTATATACCTTCACTTTACTTTGTAAACTGATAATGATGTTTCATTGAACTTATGTTCTGATACAAAAATTAGTATGTATTTCTTGCACGTCTTTCTTTGTTAGGGTACACTAGTCGACGGCAAGAACTATTTTGTGCGCCGGGTTAAAATGCATTTTATATCAACCGACAACACGTGCGGAAGAGATAGATGCTGTGATGAGCAGAAGGAAGCTAGTTCGCGCACGAATACATATTTTTGCAAATTTGTAGCGAAATGGATAATGGTTTAGGTCGAAACCGAGCGAGCGAAATTTAAAAAACAGACCTTTGGCAGTCTAGATATCATGAAAAAACTACTAAATCTATCTGTTCAAAATAAAATTATATGCATTGTTGAACTACTAATCTATCCCTGTATGGAGGCCGTTTTGCAATATTCCGTCTTCTTATGGTATTTATTTGCGCCCAAAAATGCGTTGAAATTAGTGTCGAAATGTGGAACTTTCGACGCTCATAACTTTCAAATATTTTCTTTTTTTACTTTTTCTCTTCCATACAGGGCTAGATAATGATGAGACAAATTGGTATCACTTTTTATTTTGAACGTACATCGTCTAACAGTGGAATAATCCCTAGACTACGTTTGTATGGAAAAATTTTCGACTAGTGTAACCTTAAGAGTTTATTATACTTATTTTTATCATTATATCACATTGTCGGCACTATAGGTCTTGTGTAAGTAACCAATTTTCTGAAGAATTATATTGATTGTTTATGACTGTATGAAGCCAAAAAAATAAAATAAAAAAAAAACTATTTGCTTTCGAAATACTTTCATAATGCGTACAGCTAAGGAGTGGAATTCCTTGCTGGAGTCTGTTTTTCCGATAGCTACAATCTCGGGGTCTTTAAGTCAAGAGTGAATAGGTTACTTCTAGGCAAGCGTGCTACCTTCGACCACATCATCGCTTACCATCAGGTGAGATAGTGTTCAAGCGCAAGCCTATCTAAGATAAAAAAACAACTGTCGCGCACGAAGGGTTCCGCACCATTATCGCAAAAAACGATTGTATGGGAGCCCCCCTTAAATATTAATTTTATTCTGTTTTTAGTGTGTATTCTGTTTGTAGTGCATTTTTTGTTTAGCGGCAATAGAAATACATCATCTGTGAAAATTTCAACTGTCTAGCTATCACGGTTCATGAGATACAGCCTGGTGACAGACGGACAGACAGACAGACAGACAGACGGATTGTGAAGTCTTAGTAATAGGGTCCCGTTTTTACCCTTTGGGTACGGAACTCTATAAAAATGGTACTCGTTGTTATAATGTGTGGATAACATAGTAATTAATTAGGATTATGAATTTGATTTTTCGAAGACATCTGGTTTTGGTCAGCCAGCTCGCCATTAAGTATCCTCCGACTGCACAGCATGATTTTCTTCTTGTTTACGGCTTTAAGTTCGCTTCTTAAGCAGTCGGCTCTTTGATTTATAACTTTTTGGTTTACATTTTTTTTTAAAGTTACCTTTAAATATATAAGAGTTATATATTTTTAAAATCACCTCTTAAAACCCTATTTGATACCCCACACGAAAGGTTTGGAAGAAAAAAAAATTGGGGTCGTACAAAATGGCGCCCAAAAACCGGCATTTTTCTATTTTCCAATTTTAATGTTGCCAGTGATACTCGGAATGTAAAAACGAATCGATCGGAGGGTAATGTGTTCCTCAGTAAAAGTGTTTGTACAAACCAACTTACAGAAATAAAATCGTTGATCAGTCTATGTATGTATGTTTGTTCCTATGTGGCGTTCTAGAGACCGAACGCGTTGGCCGATTTTGATGAAACTTACACTGTTCCCTAAGTTAAGAGATACTTAGTCCAATAAAAAATAATGATCACGATTCGATAATTAGTTTCGGAGAAATGCGTGGACAAACATACAAACAAACATACATATATCACTTATGAAATTAGGCACACATGTTTAGAAGCCCATTTAGTGTAGCTTATGTGAATATCGTGCAATTCCAGCAATATTACATAGTACGTATCGAATTGATTACCTCCTTTTTTCAACCGACTTCGCAAAAAAGGTTATCAATTCGATTGTATTTTTTTTTTTATATTTGTTACCTCAGAACTTTTTATTGGGTGAACCGATTTTGATGATTCTTTTTTTATTCGAAAGCTGGTATTTGTCACGTGGTCCCATTTAATTTTCATCAAGATTTGATGAAGAACTTCGGAGATATACATCAGAACTCTTCAATAAATGACGGCAAATCACTCGGGATAGCTGCAATCGCAAATCTGTTTATTGTTTACACCATTTCATAACATAACATCACACTGGTACGCTTTAAAGGAGTACGCAGGTGTGAACAGTTCACCCTGGTATACTCTCATTCCACCGGTTTTGTTTATTTAAGTTTCATGTTATTGGGTTTATCTATTCTGGCTTCACTTTGGGCGTTATAGGTACCTAGCCTATAGAACTGGTCCATTATGTACCTACCACAACTAAAAAGTGAAAAATAAAAAAACTTTTTTACAAAATTACAACCGACTTCCAAACAAAAACACTACAAAGTGAAAAATAACTTCAATTTCGGAAGTCGGTGTCAAAAAACGTAGAAACGAAAACAGGAACACCGACTTCCGAAATTGAAGTTATTTTTCACTTTGTAGTGTTTTTTTTTGGAAGTCGGTTGTAATTTTGTAAAAAAGTTTTTTTTTTAAATCGGTAAAAAAGATTAATTGTATGTTGAATCTGACCTTCTGTGCCTATATATTTTCTGTGCTACGAGTACAGCTTATACCCTGTCTATTGTACGCATACTGAAAGCTTTTGATCAAGAACAATGGGGAGCTGACCTTGCGCGGTGCGCCCTCGGCTGCAACGCGCTGGACCGTTTGAAGATATACTGCCAAGTGAAATATCGTTTATGCGGGCGAAACAGATTTATTTTCATAGTTATAGCAGAGTTATGTCCCACGGGCTGAAGCTGCCTTTAGTAAGTATGGGAAAGTTATGTCCCACTAGGGGTCCAAAGTAAGGTTACTAGAATGAAAAGTTATGTTTGGAAATTGTATGACGTATGTAACTTCTAATACTATCATCGGTCAATCTTAAGTGTTCTTAATAAATTGTTCACGTACGGAAGTGCCTTTAAACAGTAATTACTGAACCGGAAAATCATATCTTAGGCGCTCCACAGAGAGATGCGATACGACAATGCGATAACATGATATGAAAGTTTTTTATTTTAATTGCTCTACAATTTGAAAGAACACTACACTACCTACGTTCGAGGAGCTCGTGGCTAAATAATAACAGCCGCACGGGTCGATCATCAAGGTTAAGCAACGCTTGACGAGGTCGGTCCGTGGATGGGTGACCATTCCAACATACCGAGTTTCCTCCGTGCCTCGGAAAGCACGTTAAGCCGTTGGTCCCGGCTGTTATTTGAAGATCTTTGACAGTCGTTATGGGTAGTCAGAAGCTTGAGATCTGACACCAGTCTAGCCAAGAGGTACCGTGTTACCCAGTTACTGGGTTGTGGAGGTCAAATAGGCAGTCGCTCCATGTAAAACACTGGCACTTAGCTGAATCCGGTAAGACTGGAAGCCGACCCCAATATAGTTGGGAAAAGGCTAGGCAGATGATGACTACACTACCTACGTTCACTACTCAATTCCACTGATTTTGTGTTAAAATAGTTTGGTAACGTTTGCTACGGTTTGGGGCGTCTAGGATCTTGGACTTGAGCACGGAAAACTGTCCATTTCCAATATACATAAAAAAAAATGAGCATTAGGAATACAGCCCTATACTTCATAAAAGATAGCTTGATCTCTGCGACATATGTCAAACTGACGTATACATTATAGTTCGGTTATTGTTAGCCTGTCAAGCGCTATTGTTACTGTATTGATACTGACAGCTGGCGCAGAGACCAAGCTATCTTCAAAAAAACGCAGTGGGTTTGGAATAGTGCGGTGGGATTGTCAACCCCTGTGGGGTTGTGTGGTCGATGATTTTAAAGTATTTTCCAGGTATTTTCTTTATAATATTATAATTTATAGATTTAGTTATTTTAAGCAACTTATTTCAATATTTCTTTTTTCCAAGCTGTAGTTATTTCTTTATATTTTTTAAAGTTTTGTTCGTGCTGACGTCATAAAGTAGTCTGAATGGCATAGGACTTGGACTTGACGTTTACATTGACACGTTTTCATTACAACAACGGCGCACGAAAGTCTTAACTCGGAGTTGGTAGCTAGCGCGAGGTTTAATTGAAATATTGTATGATTTTTATTTTTATTCTTAGATAGGCTTGCGCTTGACCACCATCTCACCTGATGGTAAGCGATGATGTGGTCGAAGGTGTAGCACGCTTGCCTAGAAGTAACCTATTCACTCTTGACTTAAAGACCCCGAGATTGTAGCTATCCGGAAACAATGACAAACTGTTAATTTAACCACGTGTTGGCGACTAGCTCTGTGTTGGGTTTTTCATGCATGTGGGCCTTAATTATTTCACCACCCCATTCCTTTATAGGATACATTATGACGTCATTTAGAGCTCAAGTCAAAGTTAAGTGATTTTAAGTATTTTTGTGAAAATATAAACGATCTTAAAATTAACTAAATAAATTGAAAAATAAGACTGACAAACCTAAAATGTCTATATGGTATTGGAATCGGAATGGGTTAATTTTTACTTTACGTACCGAATTCTATTACTGATGGTGATGGTGGAAATACCACGTGACATTTAAATAGCGCTTGACAATCCAATGCATTTGTGACATTTTTTATTTTATCGACTGACCAATCGTGTCGCTTCCACGTTCCGTTCGCTCTTAATGGTGGTTGGTCAATGGTCAGTTTACGGAATATGCGCGAACTTTGTTGTAATATTCACATTTAAATTTCGCGCCTTTTGTTTCTATGTTAAGTTTTACATTATCTGTGCTAACTTTACTTTTTCGCCCCGCTCTGTGAACATCACAAGTGAATTAAAGTTTTCTGCTAATTACTAAAACAAAAGTAATTGTTTTATTAAAAACCCATTAGGTTATGGGCCCAGAGTGTCCGATTAGTTAAAGTCAGTGAACAAAAGTCAGTAAACTCAGTGTTCTACGCGTTTTCAAAAACATATAACCTCAACCGCAACGTGCTCAGTCTCAAGTAGAAAAGTTTGGTTTTCAGATATAAAGCTAAACATGTCATCGTCAAATAACTCACTCGCATTAATAGATAAATTAACAGGCCGTGATAATTACGCGACATGGCGTTTTGCAGTCAAAACATACTTGGAGCATGAAGAACTATGGGACTGCGTTGAACCAACTAATCCAAGTACACCAATTGACAAAAAGCGTGACACCAAAGCCAGATCTAAGATAATTCTTCTTGTGGATCCTGTGAATTATATCCATATTCAAGAATCAAGCACTGCAAAAGAGGTTTGGGATAACTTATCCCGTGCGTTTGACGATTCAGGACTGACACGCCGGGTTGGCCTACTGCGTGACTTATGCAATACTACACTAGCAGGATGTTCAAATGTGGAGGAATACGTCAGCAAGATTATAACAACAGCACATAAACTGAGGAACATTGGCTTTCATGTAGACGACGAGTGGCTTGGTACTCTTCTATTGTCCGGCCTACCAGAAAGTTACAAGCCAATGATAATAGCAATAGAAAGTTCAGGTATGAAGATTAGCTCTGACTCAATTAAAGCTAAAATTCTACAAGATGTGAAACAAACTGAAAGTGATTCAAGTGCCTTCGCTTCAAGTCAGAAGTTTCATAATAAAAACAAAAGTTTTAAAAAGGGCCCTCGCTGTTATGTTTGCAATAAGTATGGTCATAAAAGTCCTGACTGCAAATCTAATAAGAATCAGAATAATAAAGAAAGTAAACAGAATCAGTCATCGTATGCTGCTGTATTTATTGCTTCTTCTGGTTACTCTGATGACTGGTATATTGATTCTGGCGCCTCAGTACACATGACCAAACACAAAAATTTACTTATAGAAGAAACAAGTCCAGATATAAAAACAATTAAAGTTGCAAATAACAAATCATTACCTGTTGAAAGCTCCGGGAAAATAAGCTTGTGTGTCCATAATGAGAGAGGTCAACAAAACGAAATATTGTTTACAAATGTACTCTATGTGCCTGAACTAGCTACAAACCTGCTGTCAGTTAGCCAAATAATTAAGAATGGTGGCCAAGTGAAGTTTAATAAGAATGGCTGTGTTATATTAAACCAAAACAATGTCATAGTAGCAACAGCAAGCTTGATAAATAATATGTATCGCATGAACATGCCTGCAGCACATGCTTGCATATCAGATGTTATTGAGCAGGATACTTACCTGTGGCATCAGAGGATGGGCCATCTAAATTTACAAAGCTTGAACAAATTGACTGAGAACACTGCTGATTTAAAGCTTGGTACACATGCAATTAATGTGAAGTGTATAACGTGTCAGGAAGGGAAACAAACACGTTTACCATTTAAAAGTCAAGGATCTCAGAGTAAAGACCTGCTTGAATTGATTCACTCGGACATATGTGGACCAATGGAAACTCAGTCATTCGGCAAAGCAAGATATTTTGTGACATTTTTAGATGATCACTCAAAGAAGATATTTGTGTATGTGATGCATAACAAATCAGAAGCCCTAGAAAAATTTATTGAATTTAAAAGGTTAGTTGAGAATCAGTTAAACCGTACAATTAAAATTCTCAGAACTGACAATGGACTTGAATATGTCAACAGAAATTTTTCAAACTTTCTCAAAGATGCTGGAATTATACATCAGACAACCACACCCTACACTCCAGAACAAAACGGCACTGCCGAACGAATGAACAGGACCTTGATAGAAAGAGCAAAATGTATGATGTTGAATGCCAACCTTCCTAAAGTCTATTGGGCTGAAGCAATTCACACAGCTGCTTACATCATCAACCGCTCTCCGACAAAATCTCTGTGCTATAAAACACCAGAAGAGATGTGGACTGGACACAAACCCAAGGTCAGCCATATGAGAACATTTGGATGTGAGGCAATGGTTCACATGCCAAAAGAGAAAAGAAAGAAATTGGATTCAAAATCACAAAAAATGATTTTTATTGGATACTGCGAAAACACAAAAGGGTATCGATTTTTATTACCTAACTTAAGAAGAGCTATTAAAAGTAGAGATGCTATATTTCTAGAGTCAACAGTCAAGAGAGACTATGTGCCCATTGAATTGACTACAAATGAATGCAGTATTCAAAACAAGGATTGTGAAGAAATTTCAAGTGATGACTCATTCAACAGTGTAATTGAAAGTAAATCACAGTCAGACAGTGAGTACATCCCTGATGAAAGCATAGAGTCTTCACCAGAAAGGAATGTTACAGTCAGAACAAGAAGTCAAGTTTTAAAGGTTCAGAAACAAGAAGAAAATTCTTACCTGTGTTTTGATGAACAATTATTAAATTATGAAGTTCCTGATAACTATGAACAAGCAATGAAGTCTGTTGATGCTTCAAAATGGATAACATCAATAAAAGAAGAACTTGATGCTCATCAACAAAATAAAACATGGACATTAGTTGATAAAACTCCTGATATGCGAGTAATTGGATGTAAGTGGGTATTTCGCATCAAAGAAGAATCTTCTGGACCAAGATACAAGTCTCGGCTTTGTGCGAAAGGCTACTCACAAACCAAAGGTATTGACTATCAAGAAACATTTGCACCCACTGTAAGGTACGACTCAATCCGCTTATTACTATCAGAAGCTGCCCAACATAAACTTCAGATAATACAACTAGACATAAAAACAGCTTTTCTGTATGGTGAGCTTGTAGAGGACATTAATATGACTGTACCTGAAGGCTTAACCTGCAAGACTAATAAGGTATGTAAGCTGAATAAATCATTATATGGTTTAAAACAATCTCCCAGGTGCTGGAACTCTAAATTTGATTCTGTTTTGAAGAAATTTGGGCTAGTTAATAGTAAGGCTGATCAGTGTGTGTATGTAGGTACTATTAATGGAGAAAAATGTTATCTGTGTATATATGTCGATGATGGACTGATACTTTCCAAAAATAGATCAACTATAAAGGAGTTACTTAATGACTTACAGTCAATATTTGAAGTTAAAACTTTTCCACTCAGAAACTTTGTTGGTATGGAAATAATGCAATCTGATAATTATATCTTCATACATCAATCAAGCTATATTGAGAAACTATTAAATAAATTTAATTTGAATAATTCTAAACCTAACAGCATTCCAGCTGATCCACATACAGTACTGGAAAAAGGAGATGGTGAAACAGAAAAGAATATTCCATATCGGGAAGCTGTTGGATCATTGATGCACCTTGCCACAGTAAGCCGGCCTGATATATCTTTCGCTGTCAGCCTGGTGAGTCGATTTTTAAATTCTTACAATGAAACTCATTGGAACGCTGTAAAGAAAATTTTCAAGTACCTAAAGGAAACTAAAGAGTATGGTCTGTACTACACACCATCTGAGCCTAATATTGTAATGGGGTATAGTGATGCAGACTTTGCTAATGACCCTAATACGAGACGTTCGGTCACTGGATATGTTTTTATTAAAAATGGAGGAGCAGTAACATGGGCTTGTCAGAGACAACAGACAGTGGCTCTGTCAACCACTGAAGCCGAATTTATGGCAGCCTGTGCTGCTACAAAAGAAGTTTTATGGATTAAACAGTTGTTATCTGATATTGGTGAATTTAATCAAAAATCTGTATGTTTAAATTTAGACAATCAAAGTGCTATCAGTGTAATTAAAAATACTAACTTTCATAAAAGATGCAAACATATAGACATTAAATTCCATTTTATTAAAGAAAAATATTATGATAAGATTATTGAATTAAACTACGTGTGCAGTGATGAGCAATATGCTGATATTTTTACTAAACCTCTGTGTAAAATTAAATTCTGTTATTTGAGAGATAAAATTGGAATTAAATCTAGTGATGTATGTACTTAGTTACTACTAGCAGTAAGTTATTGTTTCAGAGATGTCTTGATTTTTTTTCAATGTTTAAAATTAATTTTGTTTATGAAGGCTTAAATTTAGGAGGAGTGTTGTAATATTCACATTTAAATTTCGCGCCTTTTGTTTCTATGTTAAGTTTTACATTATCTGTGCTAACTTTACTTTTTCGCCCCGCTCTGTGAACATCACAAGTGAATTAAAGTTTTCTGCTAATTACTAAAACAAAAGTAATTGTTTTATTAAAAACCCATTAAACTTACTACGCCAAAACCTTGTCAAATTTCGTGCCGATATACCAATGTTAGCTCGTGGATGAAGAGATGAGTGGACTGTATAAAAAGGCGGTTGGTTTTAAAATCTAAATTGTCAATGACTAACAACGCACTATCCTTTAACGAAGCACGTAGGTAGTGTAATTTGTTGATGTCGTCTATGTCCGACCGTGAGTGAATCAAGGAAATGTATGTATCTCTAAATTTGAGCCAGTGTTGATAGTGACCGTGGAAAACAGGTAAATCAATTTTTGGGAGCCTTAAAAAATTGCACTTAAAGCCACCGGCCTGTACATCGCCGTCACCTGTTACGGCACCATCTTGAAGACTGCAAGCCTGGGGAGGACGAGCACCGAGCATACGCCGCGCCGTCGCCACCAGCTTATAGTACTGGTTCTCGAAATTCTCACGCTCCTCGCTTTCGTCATTGGCGTTGTCCACCAACTCCTCGATGTCACTCTGTAATTTATCGTATTCCACATATAAGCAATCAAATTTATCAAACCTGGTTTCTAAATCCAACAGCTGTAAGCTGCTAATTTCTGTGCAACTATTCAGTGTCTGAAGGTAGTTGCTAAAAATTTTGAGTTTGTACACGAAAGATTATACTTATCTTCTCTCCCTCAACATTCTACAAACCACTTTCCTAAGAACATCATTTACAAACTCCTGAAAACGAACTGCTTAGCCTCACTTATTTTTGACTTTTGACAATAGGGAACTATCCGCAAAGCTGCGCTCAGATGGCGCCACAGATTTCAGCGTAAACAAACTAGAGAAGGGCGTTTTCGGTTTTTTGCGCAAACGGTTATGTATGTGTTTTCATATCGATGTCGAAAACGTTTTTCAGATATCGATATCAGTAGTACAGTTTACAAAAGTTAAAATGTTATTTAGATGAGCAAACTAACAACGAACGCGAAATAATACTTAGAAAGATAGGTAGCGCATATGGTTCCTAACGTTTGTGAAGTTTGCGTTTTGTTCGTAGTTCGTACGTTTTCGCATTGTTACGGTTTTAAGTTTTGAATTATTCGTTCTCGCACGCTAGTAAGGTTTTTGTTAGATACAGCTTTTGTAATATCTCTTATTTTGATATCGATATGATATGATATTTAAGACATATCCGATATAAGTTACTTTTTGATTTATCGGACCCATCCCTAAAAAAGAAACAAACTGTCAAAGTCGAGCAACAAAATTTCGCAGTCTAAGCATACAAAATATAAAACTAATAGTGAAAGTAAAATGAAGCTAACTACTTCCCCAATATTATTATTTGGTTTTTGAACACAAGTTATCTTAAAAACAGTAAAAAATAGTTCGGTAACCACAAACAGTAGTAGACGCCATGTTGTTATGATTTTGTTTACTCTGAGCCGTCAAGCGCCATCTGGCGGGAGCAATTGGCAGTAATGTTCCCTATTGTAAACACTGATAAAATGTCATTTTTAGAGGCCAATAAGTACATTTTTGACTGCAAGATAGTACAGGCACAGATAATATAATACTAGCATACAGATGCCTCATCCCATACAAATAAACTGTGTCGACGTATCTAGCGTCGACGTATCGTCTGATTTTTTTTTTATATGATAGATATTATGTGATAGATATATGGTGTTAGCAGCGACTTGCAAGTTAAAGGGTTTACTCGGTTCGTGAATATTTTTCTTTAAATACAGTGACGATTTTGCGCAGTTTTTTACAGTTTAATTTCACCAAAATGTGTTACAATACAAATTTAAATAATCGAGTGGAATGACACAGAAATTTAAAAACGTGCCATCTATTGGCATCAATTTTAAATGATCCGTTCAAATAATCTTTGAAATGTGAAATAAGAGCCCAATATTCCATAATTTTGTGCTTAGGAGAGTTGATTAAACATGAACATACAATTTTTATGTTTAATTCCAGAAAATGTAAATGTTACACACAATTTAATAACAAAGTGGTGCATATCACGCCATCTAGTGAGATGTATTTGAACCAAATTTGCTTTTTTAGCGCTGCGACCCCGTGGTACAGGATTCTTCAATTATATTTCGTGTATTATTTTTCGTTGTAAAAGAAAAGCGAGCTCACTTTCTTGAAAATTAAATCTCAGCTGGTCTTTGATCAATATTCTCTAAATTTCATAGTTTCAGTTTAAATATTTTGCTGGAAAATACCTTATCAAAATTACTTTTCAGTTTCACAAACTCGTCAAAGATTCGCTCCGTTGTTTACGGTTCTCATAACTACTTTCATTTTACGTAAAAACCTAATCGATCGGATTTCACTTACGTAAAAGTTATTCTATATCTTACCTAGGTGTGGTAAGAGGATTAAGATTAACAGGTTACGTCACATCGTCAGCAGATACCTAACTACCGTAATTTGATAAACCAGATAGTTATCATAATGAATAAGTAGATATATTATGAACTTTTCTGATGGTGTGGGATTCTGGTATTTACTAGAAAGAAAGGACTGGATGCTGTGGTGACCGACGCTTGAAGATCTAAGTAAGTTGGTCCGGTACATGGTGGACATCCCACCCATACGTACAAAGCGTTTGCGAATACTTTCATTGTACGCACAGCTAAGGAGTGGAATTCCCTGCCGGAGTCTTTGTTTCCTGATAGCTACAACCTTGGGGTCTTCAAGTCAAGAGTGAATAGGTTACTTCTAGGCAAGCGTGCTTCACCGTCGACCACATCATCGCTTACCATCAGGCGAGAAAGTGGACAAGCGCGAGCCTATCGCTAAAAAAAAAAATTGTCTTTCGTCGGATGAAATATTGATTAATTTTTTTGTAAGATAATCGGAACAAACTACTAGTGAATTAAATTAAAATAAGATTGTTAGAATGCGAATCTTAAGATGGATGTGCGGCGTGACGAGATTGGATAAAGCGAGAAAAAAAAAAAAAAAATGAATAAAAAAAATGAAAATAATAAATAATAATAAAATGAAATGAAATAAATGAGTATATTAGAATCATCCAATGACTTCTCCCGCTCTGGGTGAAGCGGGAGGGCGTGTCAGACTTTTACTGACTAAAACCCACTCGTGTTACTTCAGTTGCTTGAGCCAGGGCCGCGGTAACTATTTTCAAATTTATCCGCGACCAAAAACCCTTCTGTCCTGGTATGGTCATGTGGTGAGGAGGGATGAAACGCATGTTACTAAAAGAGTTATGAATATGAATGTGGATGGATAGAGAGGGAGAGGAATGCCAAAGAAAAGATGGATGAACTGTGTGAGGAGTGATATGAAAGAAAAGGGAGTCAGTGATAGCGTGACGGGGGACAGGACGGTGTGGAAGAAGAAAACGTGTTGCGCTACCCCAAGTAACATGGGATAAGGGCAGGAAGATGATGATGATGAAATTGATAGTCGGCCTAGCGTTTTCAGTAGGATCTCTAGTGGCTTAATTAATGTAAAATCAAATCAAACCTTACACCGCTTTACTCCAAATGCCCCACAGTCCCAAGATCTTATTCCAATAAACCATTCATAAATTAACCGAAACTATCAGAGCATAAAGAGAATGGACAGAGCACTACGCTCACAGCATTAGTCATTTTTAAGAAAGAGACAGAGCTACTTTGCAACTAATACCTGTCTCTTTACGGTAAGTTGTAGTGACGAAGGCGACCCTACAAGCCTGTGACGTGGCCCAATCTGAAATGCTAGTCCATTCTTCCAAATGATTTGTCGTTACCTGGTTTCTTTTAGTTATATAAATCAATGACTGCACAGTTAATAGAACATTTGCAATGAAAGATCTGGGGGTCACATTGATCATAAACAAATTTGTATGACCACATGCTAATATTTGCAACATTTGGTTTATACTACGAAATGCTAAAGATTATAGTAACACAAGTGCTATCAAATCCATGTTGTAGTAAGCTGGAGTCCAGTGCATCTGGAACCCACATGAGAAGAAGACGCTTTGATAAGAAAAGGTTCTAAAGGCTTACCTTAGATATATCTATAATGGTGCGTTCACACTACATAGATTTTTATCAACTTCTATAGAATTTTGTCTGCGCAACACAGCACTACAGACAAAAGTCGGTGTCAATATATGTCAAGTCTGTGCAAAGTCCGTGTACTGTGGACGCACCTTAAGTTTCCAGATATATATCGTACTGGACGGCCGCACAATTACTTTATCCCGTTCACAATCTCTATACTCACATACTTGTGTAAGAAAAATTCAGTCCATTCTCTACGTGTATACCTCGGAACTAGCGTAGCATCGACTCAATAACCGTAATTCATCGTACGCAATCCGGCTCAGCATATCGACAGTTCACCGGTCCGGACGCGGCCCGTACTCTTTCCGGACGGACGGACTTATTGCCGATCGATACTAGACTTTTCTGTATAGCTACGATACATGAGGTGTAATGAATTTGAGGATATTGGAAAGGTTAAGGGTAAGGATTAAGCTGATTTTATTGTTTTTTACTTGGAAATAAAAAGAGAGAGATGGACACATTAGTATATAAGTGAGTAAATAAGTAAGTTTTTATTTTACAAATATGGTTATAAACAGATAAAAGGGAGGTTCAGCCATAATCTACCAATAAGCATGCAAAAGTTACAATTTGACGCTAAAACAATAAATTAACGAAAACACCGAATAGTTTTAAAATCACAGCTTATCTAGATCACCGCAACACAATTTATATTAAATAGACTACAATAATGATATAATATATATACTATTATAAGGTATTTTATATGGTATTCGGCCGCGACTTACAAGTTGTAGGTCGTCGGTTCGAGCCCAGGCAGGCGCTTTACTTTGTGTAAATTATTTCACCACCACTGCTCTCAAAACGGCGAAGGAAAACATCGTGAGGAAACCGGCATGTCCTAGAACCAAAAATTCGAAGACATGTGACATCCACCAACCAGCACTGGGCCCGCGTGGTGGATTACGGCCCATGCCCTCTCACAGAGAGGAGGCCTGTGTCCCAGCAGTGGGAACATTAATAGGCTGATGATGATGATGATGATGATATGGTATTTTGATTGGTCTACTCAAATAACTTACTCACTACTACTTCACTATAATTTTGCCATTGAGTAAATTAGGTTTGCTTAAGAAATTTAAAATCAAGATAATCAGGGTCTAAAAACCTGGCACCCTGCCAAGCAGATTTAAACGAAACACCATTCGATACCGGTTAAAACTCGCTAAAGTTTTATTGCTAAAACTTAGTTTAACAGGTCTGAATCTCTTCCATCTCTTTAAAGAGACGAAAATTCGAGAAAAAATTGAATTCCAACAAGAAATGTTAGTTGGAATCTTTGTAAGACCACTTTGGACACGTCCGTCTAGCACAGAGGATTTTCTCGAGATCTTTTCTATCTTAGTTTAGGTAATGTCAAAAATAATTTATTGATGCCATATAGATAGTATTACAAAACTATAATTATCTATTTGTACTAAACTTAACTATTTCATTATGTAATAGCTGTGCCCGCGGCTACGCTCCCGTCATCTGCTTGCCAAGCCAACCCTACTTACCTACCTGCCTACCCTACATACCAATATTTTTCTAGGGTCATTCTTTCGCGTATAAACCGCCATTCAGAAAATTACTTCAAATGCACAACGCCATCTATGGAATATCGAGTTCAACTGTCCAAATAACTAAATTGCGTGTGCTGTGATAATTTTACTTCTTGAACACTTTAAATTCATCTATCTTTTGATAGAGTGAACCGATTGCGATGAAACAAAAACTAAGTATTACACATCCTCGTTTATTTTGCCAAAATATGACCGATAACATAGATTGTATGAAGGTTGGAATGAATGACTGACTGAGGTGAACTGACACTACAGTGTTCTGTATGTCATTGTGATTTGGAGGTTATGAAAAACTATAAAATACCTGAAGGATTTAAAGGAGACGATATTTGAGAAATAATAATCTTTTCAACACACTTGCTCTTAAAGTGGCTCTAATTTCACCGCAATTAGGCATATAATGATACCTGTAATCAAACTGTGACTTTTTCATTGCTATTATTCACAAGCGAGTTGTAGTTTTTTTTAAAATGGTTTCCTGCCTTCATTCTAAATACTTTTAAATTAAACTTATTTTAAAAGTGTCACAAATCAATCCAATGAATATTAATAAAATAAGTAATTAATTCTAATCCAGTTAAAATTGAAGTATTTTCAATGTAATAAAATGTAACACTGTTAATCAATTAAAAGTGTCCCATTCGACATTAATCCCTTTCTATTCCTGTCATGGAATTAGTACTTACTATATCCATAACATGATATGGGTAGTAATTACTATTTCCATGATATCCATTAAATACATAAAATGTGGCATAGCTTCTAGTCAAACAATTCAGCAAAATGCTAGTACCTAACATATTGCTTGCTCATTTCATGCAACGTACGTGTTTAATAAATAAAACTTGACCTCAAATATAACTTTTGTTTCTCTGAAATAAAGTAAACTTGAAATGCCCGATTTTGTACGTGGCTAAAACGCTATCCGCGAAAAGATAAAAAAAAGTAACCTCATTGTTTTAGTCTACTGCCGATCGCCATTGTTAGATGCGCGCGCATAGAAAAACTGATTATTTTACCCCGCCATTGCGAAAAAATTTTCACAACTCGTTTTCACTGTTGAAAATGATTTTTTAGTATTATTTTCTTCACAAGTGTGTTGAAAAACGTCGTATGATACACGTGTGTATTGATGATTACCGTTCGCGGTAATCACCAACATTGCACACTTGTACCATAATGTACTATTGAATGTTGTTTCTTTATTTACAGGTAAAGTAATATTTTGTAAAGCAGTTAGTACCTACTTACTTTATAAAACAATCTTTTGTAAAACAATAACAAAACTTTATTTGCAGAAACGCAGTCGAGTTTACTTACAAATATCTTCTATGTACAAAACCACTTGGGCTTACAATTTATTGATACCCCGATATTTTCTTTCGTAAAAGCTTAGGACTATCTATAGGTCCCACTGGCAATGATTAAATTTGGAGGTCAAACTTCGGTCTATATGAATAACTAACGAAGTCTCTACTGGTTAAGGTTACACTAGTCGATCATTCTTCCATACAAACGTAGTCTGGCGATTACTCCACTGTTTGACGATGTACGTTCAAAATAAAAAAATATATCAATTTGTCTCATCATTATCTAGACCTGTATGGAAACGAAAAAGTAAAAAAAAATATTGGTTGCCTGTAAAGTCGGTTTACGGACGATAGTTTAACGTGACAACGTCATAACAAAACATTGATGTAATGATTGCATACTTAACGAAACAATTAACGTCATTGTAACGTTACGATTATAACGTTACAATGAGCGTTACGTTACATTGAGTCATACTTTTTCGTGCGTGCGGCCGGCGTTCATCGATTTAGTATGAACGCCGGTCTCAATCATCGATTTATCACGTTGTCACGTCTATATATTAGAAAGTTATGAGCGTCGAAAGTTTCACATTTCGACACTAATTTTATCGCATTTTTGGGCGCAAATAAATACCATAATAAATAATAACGGAAAATTGCAAAACGGCTACCATACAGGAATAGATTAGTGTAGATAATTTTATTTTGAACAGATACGTTTAGTCGTTTTTGACGTGACAATGTCTAATAAATCGATGAACGCCGGCTGCACGCACGAAAAAGGATGACTCAATGTAACGTTACGCTCAATGTAACGTTACGCTCATTGTAACGTTACAATGACGTTAATTGTATCGTTAAGTATGCAATCATTTCATCAATGTTTTGTTGTGACGTTGTCACGTTAAACTATCGTCCGTAAACCGACTTTACAGACAACCAATTTTTTTCAGGATATCCAGACTTTGGGAGTCTGGATATCCTGCCTGTTCAAAAAATTTCGCGCGCTCGGTTTCGTCCTAAATCATCATCCATTTCGCTACAAATTTGCAAGTGTGTATTCGTATGCGAACTAGCTTCTTACTGCTCATCACAGCATCTATCTCTTCCACACGTGTTGTCGGTAGATATAGCATGCATTATAACCCAGCGCACAAAATAGATCGTGCCGTCGACTAGTGTCACCTTAAATTAGAAACATAATATAATTACTGCCGAAGCAAAGACTGGATTATTGATGATGTTAGTTGGTCTATAGGGAAAGGGTCGATGTATTGAGACGGGGAATATACTTACTAAAGTCTAGTTGAGTATATGCCAAAGCTTTATTGACAAAGAAAAGATGAAAATTAATTAGTGTTTGTTTATGACGGCTTAAACAATCTTTTTAACAAAAAAAATTAACCGACTTCCAAACCAAAAAACTGCAAAGCGAAAAATAACTAGCTTTTCGGCAGTCGTTGTCTTTGGTACCTATTTTTAGGGTTCCGTACCCAAAGGGTAAAAACGGGACCCTATTACTAAGACTCCGCGATCCGTCTGTCTGTCCGTTTGTCACCAAAACGGCAAAAAAATCACGTTTGTTGTATGGGAGCCCCCCTTAAAAATTATAGTAGTTACTTAGTAATTATATAATTATATTGTTGTTATAGCGGCAATATAAATACATCATCTGTGAAAATTTCAACTGTCTAGCTATCACGGTTCATGAGATACAGCCTGGTGACAGACGCACAGACAGACATACAGACAGACGGATCGTGAAGTCTCAGTAATAGGGTCCCGTTTTTACCCTTTGGGTACGGAACCCTAAAAATCACAATATACAGGCTTCCGAAAACAGGCGTCCGCCTCCGCCAAATTTTTGCAAGTCATTGGAAAAACATGTTCTGTATTTTATCATCACTCATGTCTAAATCAGGGTCCAAAAATCACACGCACAGACCACAACGACCGACCACACACAGGGATGATAAAAACCCTTCAAACCTACGGCCCAGTATATCACCACGGAATATTTAGTTACAGAAGCTTCATACACAGAGTGAAAACGTACGCACACATAGACACACAAGCTTCACAGTGTCTATAGTAATAGCCGCACGGCAGTCTTATTACGTATCTTGCAAAAACAAAACGATAGCGATTTTTGTGCAATAATTGCTCTTCAATACAGACGTTTTAAAGTTATTGGCGGTTTTTTTTTTAAATACGTGCTTTTGAGAAACTGCGACCTATTAGCAAACGACTGTGTAGAACCTACCAATCTACCATACCTATAGTAGACGATCTAATTAAAAACAACCTTCACCCATCTGTTTAGTCGATGAAAAATTTTTGTTATCAAATTTAGTATGTTAGAAAATACATCGCGAGTGGGTTGGCTAAACAATTCCTGGCCAGGCAATGGTTAATTAAAATTTAAAAACCGGCCAAGAGCGAGTTGGACTCGCGCACGAAGGGTTCCGTACCATTATCGCAAAAAACGGCAAAAATATCACGAAGCCCATAAGGGAGCCCCACTTAAAAATTAATTTTATTCTGTTTTTAGTATTTGTTGTTATAGCGGCAACAGAAATACATCATCTGTGAAAATTTCAGCTGTCTAGCTATCACAGTTCGTGAGATACAGCCTGGTGACAGACGGACAAACAGACAGACAGACAGACAGATAGACAGACAGACGGATCGCGAAGTCTTAGTAATAGGGTCCCGTTTTTACCCTTTGGGTATGGAACCCTAAAAATGATTTTTTATTTAATATTGCACTTTTTATAAATTTAATTACCAAGCAAAGTATGAAGCCAGAATATGCAAACGTTGGATTTTCTATGCGTAACTACTGGATTGGCAGGTATAAACGGGTATGTTGACACTAGCTATTTTCACTTATTTGTTAACCGACTTCAAAAAAAGGAGGAGGTTCTCAATTCGTCGGCATCTTTTTTTATGTATGTTCCTCGATTACTCAAAGACGCATGGACCGATTTCAAAAATTCTGCTTTTGTTTTGAAGGGTATACTTTCTAATTGGTCCCATAGTCATCAGGTCGGGATCTGATGATGGGATCCTAGAGAAATCGAGGGAACTCCTCAAATATTATAGGCATACATATTGAGATTTTGGTATTTTCATCAACAATGCAATCATTTGCACTCAGAAAGTATCATTTTGTGAAGTGGAACTGATGAAGAAGTCCACAAATGGCCACTGGAACTCCTAAATGCTAAGTATGTCACGGGTATAAGATATCTCGAATAGTTAACCGAATTTGATGAAGCAAATACTCATAAATAAATGGTACTGATGAAAATGGCACCACCGAACTGATCTGATGATGAAACGGGAAGGTAGGCACAGGAACTCTGATATAAAACAATGTATCCTAGTCGTGTTTGGGCTTATTGGAATCGTTATGAGCTGTTCTTTAGCTATAAATGATTATCATGTTAATTGGAGATACCTACCAAAACTTTAGAGAAAATGATAAAACTTTTTAACAAAAAATAACTTTCTTTGCCGAAGTCGGTGTCGAAAAACGGAAAACAATGGGTACAAAAGACACTGACTTCGGAAAAGAAAGTTATTTTATGCTTTGTAGTTTTTTGTTCTGATTTTTTTTATTAAATAAATCTTATAACAAACGCGCTATTTCATTCCGAACACGATGATATAAGGTTATCTGCAAAAAGTCTAGTTTTAGAACTTTAAAAAGTGCAATGTGCTATTTGTTCATGTAATAGAGAAGGACAGCGATACACTAGTAAATACTGAACAATATTTTGGACCAAGTGTCAGTAGACTTGAAAAAATAACAATAAATAAATACAAAATATTATAAGTATGTGTATACATGTTCATGGCATGTTGTATGGCATTACAGGTTATAATGTTCTTCTGAATAAAAACATATCGCGATATATCATGAAATGTGACATTTATCTCGGGCAAAGCCGCGGGCGAAAGCTTGTTCGCATGTAATTTTCGCCAGTTGTACAGAGCTGGACTTCTGCAACCTATCTATTCTGTGTATCCACCCCGTTCGAGTATCTACCCCTACCGAGAACCGGGCGGGTAGGGTGAGGCGTTTATTTTATTACTACTTCGCACCCCTATTAAGTGGTATCAAAGTTATGGCCGACTTGATGCTGAGGTCTTCATGTAAGGGTTTTGGGTTGAGCAGAAATGTTGGGACTGTGTCGAATGAAGGCTGTGGTAAATGATTGGAATTTTTGGAGCGAATTGTGACTTTTCTGCGATAAATGGAGATTTTTAGTTTATACAGTGACAGAAAGAAACAAACTAGAACAAATTTCCTTGCGTTCAAGCGTTTTAGCCATACCTATTATTGGAAACAAATATAACAGCTCACAATGTTAGGACCCATTAATATTAATGGATATTTGGGCTTCGTTGAGCTTCATTGCCTCGGCGCTTTTCTGGTGGACGCCGCTGTCGATTCTGGCTTTCAAGAGTTGCAGTGGTTAACAGACAGATAGTGACAGAGAGTTAATTGTTAGGTAACTAAAATGGAAGGATTTTTATGTAAAGAGTGAATACGTCACTTCTAGGCGTACTCTATCGTCGGCCACATCATCGCTTACCATCAGATGCCTTTGTGCCTATTGGCCTTCTTTATTCTGTTTGATATGGAGGGAAGTGGAAATTTGTATTTTTTCCTACTCCTCCGTTATTCTTTTCTGATTAATATCGTTGCGGGATCCAAGACAGTTAAATACATTCTCCGGGACTTCGTCGAGCTTCATTGCCTCGGCGCTTTTCTGGTGGTCGCCACTGTTGATTCTGGCTTTCAGGAGTTGCAGTAGTTTAGGAATAGTGCGGTGGGATACCATCAGATACCGAGATGGCAGTCAAATGTGAGCCAACCAAAAAAAACATGAAGGATTCCAAAGCTAAAACGGGATTGGGCGGGTCACGTTAGCCGTATGAACAGAGACCGCTAAGCAATAGTCTCCACAAATTGAGCGCCTGAAAATGGACGACGCCGCCGAGGTCGGCCCAGAAAGAGGTGGCGAAACGATCTAGACGCCCACTGCAAAGGCTGGTCTGAGATGGCTCAGGCATTTAACCCTTAGAAGGATTTAGGGGAGGCCTTTGTCCAACAGGGGGAAAGTAAAAGCCAATAAAAAAAAGAAGGATTTTGCTTTACTTAATGCTACATTAAACAGTATTGAGAGATCCATACCAATCCTGCGCGCATTTATCTCAAGAGCGGTTATCCGGAAAAACGGAGCCTTTCGTGTTTTCTCTTTAATTTAGCTTTGCCTGTTTTTTGTAAGTACCCAAGAGCTCAAAATCGTTTAACAAATTTTAGTTTTCCGCAAAATAAAACGATGATTAAAATCCACGGTACAGCTTAATCATGTTCTACCATAATAGCCAATTCCTCTATGATTAACACCTCATACCGATACACCCAGGTCTTAATAAAGCGGATATTGGAAAATAGAAGCGAATATCAAAGAAACCTGCTCGGTTTAATTAAAAGCCATTAATATGGCGCACCTAGCAGATCTGCGGATATATACGGCTATTTGATCCGAACGGTAAATCCGCTTTGTAGGCTCGACGTTCGATGTGTATAATCTCTTTTTTCAAGCATGGTTTTAATATCTCACTTTGTAGATCAAAATAGAAGTGGACAGATCAATGACGAACAAGAGTTATATAAATGTTGGACATCCCACCCATACGCACAAAACGTTTTGGGGACACTTTTATTACGCGTACAGCTAAGGAGTGGCATGTCCTGCCGGAGTCTGTATTTCCCGATAGCTACAATCTAGGAGTCTTTAAGTCAAGAGTGAATGGGTTTTTTCACCGTCGACCACATCATCGCTTACCACCAGGTGAGATAGTGGTCAAGCGCGAGCCTATAGAGTATAAAAAAAAGAATATTGTTGTAGTTGTATTTTATTTCATGTTAAACCCTGACTTGAGTTCGATCTTGATCCAACAAATTATTTATACTTACCTATGGCTCTTAACAGGCTGCACGCCAGCTGCAAACAATCAGTTTGGATAAAGTTTCTGTGGAGTTAAATTAACTGCATCGCAACTGACAACTAACTGTGCGGCCCACACAGACCAGCCGATCATTATGTAAAAAACTCGTCATGAAATCTTAGATGAAGTGGTCACATATAAAGAAAAAGAAAGAAAGAAAGAAAAAATATTTATTTGTGACCCGCACAGGAGACACGAAAAACACAAACAATAATAAAAAATAAAAATAAATATCCCCGTGCGAGACCAAAAAGGCTCCTATCTCAGCATGTGCAACGATATTAAAAAGAAAATAACGCTGCGCTGATATTCTGATAGGGCCCACTGTTGGTGCCACGGACACATTCACGGAAACGGATTATATTTAAAATAGAACAAGATATATAATAACACAATAGTATACATGAACACAGTAGGTGAGTCACAGTATGTAAGTAAATACAACTTATAACTTGTATGTACATAAAACACAATAAATATACGACCAAAAATATACGAGTATTAGTTAATTGAAATATGCACGATTTTTCACGACATTTGCATTTTGCACATTCAATATTTTAATATCCTGACATTTTTTTAATAATTTTGAGTTGACATTCTAGAATGATTATTTTGAATTGATTTATTATTTTAATATCTTTATTCTTTTTTATTATTTTACTCTGACATTCTAGCAGCATAATGTTGACTTGTATTATTTTATTGACATTTGCACGACATTTATTTTAATTTTTTATTATTACTAAATGTGACATTATTTTATGTATTTTAATTTGTACTCTAAATTAATATTTGCATGCCATTATCCAAGGTAAACATGACGTTCATTTTGTATCCTAACATCTCTTCATGCTGACAATTTGTTATGTATGTATGGTACTCATGTTTGAGCAAATAAAAATGATTTGATTTGATTTGACCAAAATCTCGACTTCATATCCACTTCATCTAAGATTTCATGAGAGAGATAGTGAATTGTCATCCCATTGAGGCTTCAGATTGACAGCTCACGTCAGTGCTGACTGTGATCACGGTGAAATTGTAACAGACAGCACGAGTGCATGTAAATGGTAAGGTATCAGTTCAAATGCGATTAGCTCTGATTTGAGCCTAAGTACCTTTTCTTAGTTAACACTACCCCTTTTCAAAATAATATTAACAAAAACAAAATTAAAAAACTAATTCTTTAATTAATCCCACAATAACACCTCGCTCATTCATCAAAAATATCAGCAGCAACAAACAACTCAATAATTTGGCGGTCATTAATAAGTTGCGACAGCTATCCGCGGCGGCGATGGATCCGTTCGGTTATTGGAGGTGGCAACACTGACAGGCGGCCATTATCAATCATAACTGATGCATCGTCTGAGTGGGCTGAAAACGAAATAGTTTTGGTAAGCGAAATTGGTGACAGATTTGATGGAATATTTATTAGATTAAATTAATATTTTCACAGGTAAATTGAGATAGCTATGTCACCAGATTTTTTATTTAAAGTTACTGTCTACAGCCACATTCATCATCAGTCTATTAATGTTCCCACTGCTGGGACACAGGCCTCCTCTCTGTGTAAGGGAATGGGCCGTTATCCACCACGCGGGCCCAGTGCGGATGTCACATGTCTTCGAATTTTTGTTTCTATATGCCGGTTTCCTCACGATGTTTCCTTCACCGTTTTGAGAGCATTGGTGATGAAATAATTTACACAAAGTAAAGCGCCTGCCTCGGCTCGAACCCACGACCTACAACTTCTAAGTCGCGGCCGATACCACTAGGCCACTGCTCCTCACAGCCACATTATTTAGTTACATTGCAATTATGCCATTTTTAGGCACGCTTTTTCAACCCTTTACTAATGTTATGAGTAAACGAGTAATTTATTGCCTCTCCATCCGTCCACAGTTATTTATAATTATTCTAATCTTAATTAAATAACGCAGCGTTTATTATCCCCAAGTATGGTTTAATTTCACGAACGACACTATAGCAAAAGCCTTATACAAAGCAAAAACAAAATTGTTAATCGCAGGCGATGGACGGGCGAGCGCACGGTTCTTCATAAGTTTAGTTGCATCCATATTTTAGCTTCGCTTGGTGAAAAGCATAAGCCAATTTTGCAGCAGCTGCATTATATGTCTGACGCTCATGTAATACTGGCTGGTTTCAGTTAAAGCAATTTTATGATATGTAAAAGTGCAAATATGTTTTTATTGTCGCTAGTGATGGCGCCAAACTCGAAGCTAAGAGGCTTACTCAATAATATAGTCAGTATTATGGGACTTATTACAAGCCTGGGTTACTCTAAAATCAAACTCTGCTGCGGAGAGGTCCTGGGTTCGATGTCAGGGTCAAGCGAAGTGTTACTGTGTATTGAGTATTTCACTTGGAATTTCTCAGACAGAAATCTGCCTTTGTGTCCGGTGAATGGCACCAGACCCTATTACATAGGACTTAGAATTAACTGGCGTAATCATCATCTTCTTCCTGCCCTTGTCCTGTTACTTGGGGTTGACGCCGAAAGTTTTTCTCCTTCCATTCCGTTTTGTCAACCGTCACTCAATCACTGACATAATTGAAATAATGTGAGATTACTTTCCTCTAAAGGAGCGTCCTCACTGAGAGCATCCATGTGTAATGAGCATTCGACGTCGAATATTCGAGTGGTGTGGACGTTGAGCCGAGCGTTTACACGCGCGAACTTCGGCCGGTGTCGACGTTGCAACGATTTTCGCGGAAACGGCTCGCATTCGAATGTTCACGCAAATAAAACTATAATGAAATGAATGAGTATATATGTAGGAATATTACTGGCCACTTGTAAGCAAGGAACAGTTCCTTGATCTTAAGTGTTTGTGTACTTCTTGGTCAATCATATTATCGAATGAATTACATTTAAGATCGTATTCGAATGCTCCACATTCGAATACGATCTCGAGCTCGCAAGGGAATGTTCGACTCGCACGTTCAAAGTTTTGCTCGAAGTGATACAGATCCCGTAGCAATATAAGAGACACATATATTAATAGTTGATAGCTGGCTGTTCACACTGCCGGCGATTACTCTCTCGACACAAGTTTGTCGAATCGACAAGCAAAGATATTACTCGCTTGGCAATGCTCGCTTGGCAGTGCTCGCTTGGCAGTCTAACCGCCACTCACGCCGAGAGACCAATCAACCAACGCGTGCAAGACTGACTGCCCGAGTGAGTGTTGCGACTGCGAGTAATCGTCCGTCACACAAAAACACTCGCTCATAGCCGAGCGGTAAAACTATCGGTAACTCGCATCTCGCTTCTCGCTGCTCGCCAACTCGTATCTAGTTTCTAGCTCTACTCGCTGCTCGCTGATCGTTGGCGGTGGGATACACTCGGCTCCTCCATTGAGAACAAAGCCCAAATCGCGGCCAAAAAACTGGGCATCCTAAATAAAGTGAAGCGATACTTTACGCCTGGACAGCTTTTAACCCTATACAAAGCACAAGTCCGATCCTGCATGGAGTATTGCAGCCACCTTTGGGATGGCTCAGCTAAGTATCAGCTTGCCGCGCTTGACTCAGTGGAACGCAGAGCCAAGAGGCTCATTGGCGACGTTGAACTGGTGGACGCCAAGCTTCACAGCTTTGCTCATCGCCGCAAAGTTGCCTGCTTGTCGGTCTTCTACAGACTGTACTTCGGTGAGTGTGCTCAAGAACTCCACGACCTCATCCCACCAGCCCCCTTCTACCATCGGACATCTAGAAGCACTGCAAGTTATCATCCTTACCTTGTTGCCATTCCTCCAATTCGAACCAAGCGCTTCCATCAATCCTTTATAATGCGCACAGCGAATGAATGGAACTCACTACCTGCGTCTGTGTTTCCGAACGCATTCAACCCGAATCTCTTCAAAGTTAGAGTGAACAGGCTTCTTCTGGGTAAGCTCACTCCATCGTAGACTCTGTCTCTGTCACCTATGACCTAGATTAGAGTCAAGAGCAAACCCATTATAAATAAATAAAAAATACACTTATCCCACATTAAAGCTACACTTCTGCCTAAATCTTGTGGGAATACAGAATGTTATGTTATATTGCAAGACTATGGGTAAAATATACTACCCAATCATACTGCCACTTTGGAGGATACAGGCGTTATGTTCCAACGTTCTGTATAACATTGTGGTAAGCGTCTAATAGAGGTGTATATATCGGTCCATCGTCAGCGCACAATGAACGCGAAGCTCCCGTTAGCATTGATAATGGCTGCGTAGATACCGTTCAGTGTAGATTTGAACATGCTGAATTGGTGATAGCATATTTTTGGAGGCTATCGAAATTGTGTAGACCACTTTAGAACTATGTTTGAGACAATACGTAATAATATGTATACGAACCACCATATGAGCTATTTAAGTTTGTATTACCAAATAATTTATGTCTCTAATCACACTCACACTTCACACTTATAATATAAAGGCGACAGTTTGTGAGGGTTTGTATTTGTGTTCTTATCTTATCTTATGGAGGGGCCGAGAAATAACTCGGACACTTCGACCCATTGGGATCTATTGTGGTCCCCTAGATAACTTACTCCTCCCCAATCTCGTTAAAAACCGTTTTCATGAGTTTTACAACGAGATTAGGAGATATGAGCCTATAGTCTTCTGGTTTTGGATACCCAATCCCTAGGAGACTCATTCGCTTACCAGCCAGTGCATCGCATGTGCACAGTAGGTGCTCCATGCGTTCCGTATGTTCTCCACACAACCTGCACATGGGTGTCGCGGTTAGACCCATCTTCATGAGCATGTCGTTGGTTCCAAAGTGCTCAGTAAAGGCCCCAAGCAGGTAGCGGATTTGCCTCCTGTTCATGTTCCAAATGCATTCCCGGGCTTTGAACGAAGAGCCTAGGAATTTCTTGGAGTGTTGTAGACCGGTGTTAGACAGCCAACAAGTTCGTTGTCTGTGATCTGCAAACTCCCTAAATGCTTGTATTTGTGTTTGTATGTTTGTTACTTCTTCACGCTCAAACGGCTGGACGGATCTGGTTGAATTTTGGCACAGAGAATATAGTCAGGAATAGCACATAGGATATTTTTATCCTGGGAATATGTTTCCTCGGGATAATTTTCGTCTTTCACGCAGACGAAGCCGCTGGCAGAAGCTAGTTCTATAATAACTTACCGTAACAACAAAGTTGAAGTAAATTTAAAACGAGGTGATGATGATGAAGTATAGCTAAAATAGTGATTCGATTCGATTGATGAGTATAATAGTAACATTTAACTCGATTTGCACTTACTTAATACAATAGTAGAATCGGACCAAAAAGGCTTCCCTGAGGGACTCCATAGATAACGGGTAAACATTTCCTGCATGGTTTCAGGAAAAGTTATGTCTTCATCCATCTGTGAGAGGGCGGATCACAGATGAAAGATATGAAAACGACAGTGCGTGTCAAAACCCTATCTGCTTCACTTTGACATTCATACCCGAGTTGATTTAGTATCTCGCAGATCTTTTGAAAGATTTGCAGCAGCCCAAGATCGGGATGGAGCTATTGCTTAAAGGTCAGCAGACACCTCTCAGTAGCGGATTTTAAAATCTAAGTATCACGTCTAAACGGCTAGTCATAATTTTTGAATGTTACATTAGACCACTTTCTTAATAAATTATGAACTATGAACATTTTGAGTTTTATTTGTAAAACATAGTGTAATAAATTTGTAAAGATAGGTCTAACACGGACAAAAAAACGACAATCGCACCAAAACCGCCAGACAATTGAATTATCTTAATTTTGATCTAAGGCTTTTTTTCAAGCCGTAGAATAATAAGGAAAGTACAAAAAGCTACTGAATTTTGGATCGCGCGAGAGAAACAAGTGCGTGTTTTGTTTCCTTAAGGGTACACTAGTCGAAAATTCTTCCATATAAACGTAGTCTAGGGATTATTCCACTGTTTGAAAAGTACGTTCAAAATAAAAAGTGATATCAATTTGTCTCATCATTATCTAGCCCTGTATGGAAACAAAAAAGTTAAAAAAGTAAATATTTGAAAGTTATGAGCGTCGAAAGTTCCAAATTTCAACACTAATTTTAACGCATTTTTGGGCGCGAATAAATACCATAAGAAGACGGAAAATTGCAAAACGCCGACCATACAGGGATAGATTAGTAGTTCAACAATAAAATAAATTTTATTTTGAACAGATACGTTTAGTCGTTTTTTCATGTTATCCAGACTCCCAAATGTCTGTTTATAAAATTTCGCGCGCTCGGTTTCGTCCTAAATCATTATCCATTTCGCTACAAATTTGAAAAAGTGCTTATTCGTACGCGAACTAGCTTCCTACTGCTCATCATAGCATCAATCTCTTCCACACGTGTTGTTGGTTGATATAAAATGCATTTTAACCCCGCGCACAAAATAGTTCGTGCCGTTGACTAGTGTAACCTTAAGGTTGTTGGCAACTGTTGTCGTCTCAAATGTCGGATGCCGGTCAGTTGGCAAAGTGGTAACTGGACTGGCAGCAAAAGGTGTGCCAGACTTTTATTTGCGTTACTCTATGATGGTTGATTATAATCTGAAAGTGTCTTTGGTGACTGAAAAGTTTTGAAAAAATCGGTTATCATGATAATTATGGACATGACATGCGAAGGAATGAGAATCATCATCATTTCAGCCGAAAGACGTCCACTGCTGGACATAGGCCTACCTCAAGTGTCACCACCTCGATCAGTCCCGTGCATCTCGCATCCAGCGGACTCCCGCAGCCTTGACCATAATGGCCATGAGGAACATAGGGACCGTGAGGAAAGAGTCGAGGATGAACGTGTATAGCTGGCGAAGGAAGAGACCTAGAAACATCTTTCTGCCACTAACTGCACAATATAAACCTACATAATATCCACAGTAATAAAGTGCTGATACATGCAACGCGCAACGTTTTCAATTAGCAAATTCGGATACGAGTAAAATGTAATATAGCGCTTAAAAAATCGCTGCACCGAGTTGAATTAAAATCAATTAGCAGGCTGACCGGTGCGGATCCGAGTGGCGGATATTTCGCATCGGATATTCGGTTATTCGCTGATATTTGCGGCCACAACATGCGGTTTGCATCGCGTAATGGCTGTAATATGAAGAGCTAAATGGTGCATTGGTCGAGCTTGCTTTGGAGCTAGTATGTAAAATCATATGTCTGGTCTGGTAATAGTCCATTGCTGCTGCCGATTTTGAGGTAGTTCCATTTACCTGTAGAAGTTTACGTTGGGGCGTTTTTAGTTGCACATTGCAGGGGTTTTAATCAGTGCACCCCCTTTACAATCTGGCGGTGTACCTCAAACCTACTGCATTTTTCCTGCTGCATTTTGAAATAGTAAGAGAGACAAGCCCCTTGTCTCAGAGTTTTTCTGTATAAGTACGATTCTATAACAGAGCCGCTAAACAGCAATGAAGGGTTTTGCTTGCAAGACTATTTTAACCGACATCAAAAAAGGAGGTAATCAATTCGATACGTATGCATGTAATATTGTTGGAACTGTACAATATTCACGTAATAATTATTACTAAATATGGGCTTCTAAACACGTGTGCCAAATTTCATAAGTGTATGTATGTTTGTTTGTACATGTATTTTTGTCCTCGCATTTCGCTGAAACTATCATTCTTCTTGTCTTGTAAGTATCTCTCAAATTAAAAAGATAAATTATAGATTATAATTACAGATTTATAGAGCAAGTTTCATCAAAATCAGTCCAGTAGGTTTCAAGATATGGAGCATAACCCGAACTCCTTAGCGACAAACAGCACGAATGTGTAAATCGAGTTATTATGGGTATTTTGTCAATCCTTTAGGTACTATACTACACTATAGAACTTGCTCATTTTTAGTGATGGTGTACTAAAACTAAAAAGTTGAAAATAAAATCTTTTTCACAAAAAAATAAACCATCCTTCTTTGGTAATCAACTATCTTTGGTACCTCTTGTTTTTATCATTTTTTGAGACCAACTACTTAAACGAAAGTTATTTTACACTTTTTAGTGCTTTGCTTTTGAAGTCGGTTTATTTTTTGTGAAAACCTTTTTGCTACATTTTTAGGGTTCCGTACCTCGAAAGGAAAAACGGATCCCTTATAGGATCACTTTGTTATCCGTCCGTCCGCCTATCTGTCTGCCAAGACCCTTTTTCTCAGAAACGCGTGGAGGTATAAAGCTGAAATTTATATCAAATACTCAAGTTTACTGTCCCTTAAAGCTGTGAAAAAATCAAACATCTAAGCCAACGCAATCAAAAGATACAGCCGTTTATGCCGCAAATTTCCGAAAATTTTCGACACTCGCAAGGGAATCAAAACCTACCGGGTACTTCCCGTGAAATCAGAATCTTGAAATTTGGTACGAAGCAACGTCTTATAGCACAGATAAAGGAATAATTGTGAAAACTATAAAATTTTAGTTACATCATATAATAAAAATATTTTTAATAATTTTAAACTTACTACCCCTTTCCTCATGAACGCGTAGAGGTATTAAATTAAAATTCACATCAAATACTCAGGTCTATAATACCTTTTAGCTGAGGTTTGTGCGGCACTATCGGTGCGCGAGTCCGACTCGCACTTGGCCGGTTTTTTTTATAACAACCTAATTGTGCCACGGTTAGATAGGGTAAGATATATCTTCTCCCGTACACGCCTCTAACCCGTCATACCAGCGTTTCATAGGCCTCCCTCGAGCACGACGACTGTCATCTGGCCCCCACTGCTTAACATAAATGACCAAGAGCATCCGATGACAGCCTAGCAAACTTGTTGTCCACAGTAGAGCTTGTGTTGCTTTGCTATATGTATGTACAATTAAATCCACGAGTATTTTAAAGTACCTAGTGTTCAAAAGCAATCATAGCATCTACCAAGTTCACAATTCAGTGTTTGTCTAGTACCTAGATAGTTCCCGAACTGTTGCATGCATGAACTACCTACGTGCCTGGTAACAGGGTTGCTAAGCGTGTGGAAAAAGCCGGACATAGCAAGGATTTTTAATGCCGGGAAAATTAGACAGTGTCCATTAGTCTATAGATGTATTTTTTTCAGCGAATTAATAAAGAAGATTGATTCTTTCAATTTCGTTATTTTTAATGTCGTTAAGTTAAGATGATAAAGGATCAAGAAGCTTGAATTATTGTCTTTCATTTTAAAACTAAGACCCACATTCTAAAACATTTTTGAATAAAAAGTCCACTTCACTCGACTCAGTCACAGTGACAAACTGACAACTGATAAAGCCAGCGAATCGCGGACGACAACCTCAAATAAAATGTAGTTCTAAAAACTAAAAAACACGCTTTAATGGTAAGGATAATGGGACAAACTGTTTAAATTATTGCATTGTCATCGGTCCTTGATAAGTGTGCAAAGTTTCAAATCAATCCAACGTTTTGAAGTGGGTGAAAATCACGTTCAAAGATTCCGTTACATTGATACATAGATACATACATACCAAGCTAATAAAAGCGTGTTAAAAACTACAATTTGGTTGAAGCTAAGTTGAGGTTGAGTCGAGAAAATTGATTAGAATATGGGTGTTAGGCACCTATCCTCGGCTTTTTTACCCAAAATACCAGCAAAAACGTGTGATCTTTTAAGTTGCCCCATATAGGACTTAGCAACCCTACTTGCAACTCCACCGGTATACTCCGACCGAAACGAACTGATACTTTGATTGTAAAGTTTCTCTTTCAGTTAATAGCTGAACAACTTACTGTTGACTCGCTTAGCTAATATATATTGGACAGCTTAGTTGGGTTCAGTTTGTTGTAGTTAATGTGGCCTATCGTATAAGACTCGTATTCTAAGGTGGCAACCCTACTCGCAACTCCTCTGGTATACTCCGACAGTAGCTAACAGATACTTTGATTGTAAAGTTGCTCTCTCAGTTAATAGCTGAACAACTTACTGTAGAGCCGCTTAGCTTAGCTAATGAAACTGATATACGGTTAGCAAAGTTTTTATTTCCGAATTATAAAATGGAGGTTGCATAGTTTTACAGTCTGTCTGAGTGTGTATGTTGGAACGTAGTTCAAAAACAAAAGAACCGATTTTGTCAAATTTATATATTTATTTAGACTCCATGCACAAAGGTACAAAGACGGAGGCACATCATCAGCCTATTAATGTACCCATTGCTGGGACACAGGCCTCCTCTCTGTGAGAGGGAATGGGCCGTAATCCACCACGCGGGCCCAGTGCGGGTTGGTGGATGTCACATGTCTTCGAATTTTTGTTTCTAGGACATGCCGGTTTCCTCACGATGTTTTCCTTCACTTTTTTGAGAGCAGTGGGGATGAAAAAATTTTACACAAAGTAAAGCGCCTGCCTGGGCTCGAACCCACGACCTACAGCTTGTAAGTTGCGGCCGGTACCACTGGGCCACCACTGCTCGCGGAAAGACGGAGGCATTCTCTACCAATCAACCAAGGGTGGTGAAGAGACAACATGGCAGGTGCATAGTTTAATAATTATGAAGCTAGCAGTTACCATACTAAAATAGATGAAATACACGCAAATGGATTTTTGATTTTAATATTTACTACATGGACTAATAAAATAGATAATAATAATTTTATTCAAGCACCTATTAAAAGGGGAAACAAGAAGAGCCCATTGAGCATCAATTTTTTTTTCCAAATTCCGAACACTGAAAGTGAAAAACGATGAGAGTAGAAAGTGATCTTCCAATATATGAATTGTTAGTATCCCTGCAGCTGTAGCCAAGTTGACAATCGACAATCGATAACGCTAGTAGAAAACGAATCAATGTATGGGAATGACACATCTGAACGTTAAGTCACGTGGTCGGACCATACAAATAGAAGGCGTTAACGATTGTAGAAAGTAATTCGATACGAAACGTTTGTAACTTGGCTAGGGGGGCTGAGGACGGATTTGTGCCCCATTAATGGCAATAATTCCTCAGTTTTGTGAAACAAATACAGACGTGACGTAATGTGACAATTTTTTAACCGACTTCAAATAAAAGGAGGAAGTTCTCAATTCGTCGGAATCTCTAATTTTATTTTTAAATTATGTCCCCGATTACTCAAAGACGCCTGGACCGATTTGGAAAATATTTTTTTTGTTTGAAAGGGTACTACTACCCAAGTGGCCCCATGATGGCGGGGAGAATCCGATTGCCAGGAGCTCGTGGCGCAGTTGTTGAGGCTGTTTGTTCCTGTGGTGCCCAAACAACAGCTTAGACCACGAAGGCACCGGCTTTTGGCCGAACCTTCGGCACGTACGGTGTCCCGAGCTAACTCGCCTCTAGTTCGGGCTCTCACAATGCTAAATGCCCTTCTGACATCAGCACCGGAGTGTGATCTGTTTGCTGGGAGGTGGATAGATGTGTGTCGTGAATGTTTAAGTTTTTGTGAGAAGATGGATGAACGTTAGATTAGTGAATAATTGTTTATGTATTCTTTGTACAATTTTTTTTTAACTTCTGTTTGATATACTTATATTACTTTCCGTTTTTTTTGTATCTTTTTTTTATCTATGTTTTTTGGTATCGTGTTTATTTTTTTTATAAATTAGTTTTTATTTGTTTATATTTAATTTTGCCTAATTCTTTTATGTTTCGTTTGTGTGTATTTTTTTTTCTCATTGTATAACGCCTTAGGTATGACCTGTAAAGTTATACATGTATATTTAAATAAATAAATAAATAAATGATCATGCGGTCAGGATCTAAAGATGGGCTTCTGGAGTAATCGAGGGTACTCCTCAAATATTATAGGCATACCTATACCGATTTTGGTATTTTCATCAACAATGCAGTCATTTGCACTCAGAAAGTATCATTTGGTGAAGTGGAACTGATGAAGAAGACCACAAATAGAAATTAAACTCCATGCTAAGTATCTCACGGGTATAAGATATCTCGAATAATAATTCGCAATTATTCGTGTTTCGTTTTGAAAGTCGGTTTGATTTTTTTGTTAAAAAGTTTTTTCTTCACAACAAGTGTATGTGACTTGTGAATCTTTTAGAACATCCGTACTGCTACGAACTTCATCATGAGTTTTTCATCCAACGTAGTCTCATACTCCACTAAGCCTTGCAAATCACACACTCCAGGACAACAGGTTAACATTTCATAAAGTACGGCTCGTATGTCTAACGCCTTTAAGACTCCTCTTTCAAAGACGATCTGTTGAAAGTCTGACTATTCAAAGATACGGAGAGTCTGTAATTATTTACGAAATTTAAATACGTGAGAAGTTGAAGAGTTGAAACTGTTGTTTGATTTCATTGTTGATGTGTGATAGAAGCTAAGTTGCTGTGAATTAAGACACTACAGAGCAGTGGTGGCCCAGTGGTATCGGCCCCGACTTACGTGTCCTAGGTCGTTAGTTCGAACCCAAGCAGGCGTTTTACTTTGTGTAAATTGTTTTATCACCACTTCTCTTGAAACGGTGAAGGAAAACATCGTGAGGAAACCGACATGTCCTAGAACCAAAAAATCGAAGACATGTGACATCCACCAAACCGCACTGGGCCCGCGTGGTGGATTACGGCCCATTCCCTCTCACAGAGAGGAGGCCTGTGTCCTAGCAGTGGGTACATTATAAGGCTGATGATGAAGGCACAACATAGTATTTGCCAGCTGCTTCTATCGCGTTAAGGTTACACTAGTCGAAAATTCTTCCATACAAACGTAGTCTAGGGATTATTCCACTGTCTGACAATGTACTTTTAAAATAAAAAGTGATATCAATTTTTCTCATCATTATCTAGCCCTGTATGGAAACAAAAAAGTGAAAAAAGTATATTTGAAAGTTATGAGCGTCGAAAGTTCCACATTTCGACACTAATTTCAACGCATTTTTGGGCCGCGAATAAATACCATAAGAAGACGGAAAATTGCAAAACGGCCACCATACAGGGATAGATTAGTAGTTCAACAATGCAAATAATTTTATTTTTAACAGATACGTTTAGTCGTTTTTTATGATATCCAAACTCCCAAAGAACTGTTTATAAAATTTCGCGCGCTCGGTTTCGTCCTAATTCATTATCCATTTCGCTACTAATTTGCAAAAGTGTGTATTCGTACGCGAACTAGCTTCCTACTGCTCATCACAGCATCAATCTCTTCCGCACGTGTTGCCGGTTGATACAAAATGCATTTTAACCCCGCGCACAAAATAGTTCGTGCCGTTGACTAGTGTAACCTTAATGTCGAATATTATCCATAGGGAACGTACTACAAGGCTCTTAAATGATCTATATCCTAATCCCGGGCATGATCTACCCGTGTTTGGCGTCCTAAATCCGTTAACCCGTGAGGCATAATTTATTATCAAACCTTAATACTTAAGACTTTCACATTTATAATCTATATTATATAATTATTTATTATTCTCTTATCTTTAGTCAAATTTAACAGAGGGTGGCTACTTAACAAATCACTTGCGCAGGCTCTTTTAAAAACACTTAATTTTTCCTGCTGCTTCATTCCCACTTTATGCGATTATATTATAAAAGTAACCTATGATGTTCATTAAGAGGAAATGCGGTCACAGACAAAAATAAATATTATATATACTGTGCCCCTATGTTTTCCTTTTTTCATTTATAGTTGTCAAATTTGTACACTAGAATAGGCCTCTGTTGACAGCGCAATTTTGAGCATCTTTTGAGGTTTCTATTGCTTCAAATCAAATCAAAAATTTCAAATCAAATTATTTATTTGCTAGAATGAAGGTATACAAAATAAGATGTTGGGTTATTAGAACAGTTGAGCCATACATTCTGCCCAAAATTTGGCATGCAAAATTTAAACAAATACAACAAACACATATTTATACAATTAATAATAATAAGGTGAAAAAATAATAATAATAAAGTCAGATTCAGTTATAATTTCCAAAATACAATAGAAGCAGTCATTTTGTCAATTAGGGTTAAAACCGTCAAATTAAAATTTATAAAATCATTAAAAGAAAGTCAAAAAAACATTAAATATAATCATAGTAAAAAAATAAAACAAATTTAAATAGTTAAAAAATATCAAAATAAAAACAAATCAGTCAAATGATATACATTAAAATAAATTGAAAACAGTTAATTACATTTTAAAATATAATCAATAAAAATCAAGAAAGTCAAATTGGAATTAATAAATATCACGAAGAAAGAATAAACTAAATTATGTCAAATATATCAAAAATGTCAAAATAAAATAAAATCATTAAAACAGTCAAATACAATTAATAAAATCATCATAGTCAAATATAAAATAGTCGCATACAATCAAATTAATAAACAAAATGTCAAGGATTAAGTCGGTCGTTTAAAAAAATCAGTAAAACGATAAATAACATTTCTCCAGTAAAAATTCTTTTAGCTTTTTTTTTAAAGTTGAAATGTATTATCAAAAAGGAAAATATAGGGGCACAGTATATAACGTTCAGTTTATGGAATGTCTTTTAAATTTGTCCAATATTGGAGGAGGAAATAGGTGAGAGGCAAACCTCGAATTATGACTTTTTACTTAGAAAATTCAGTCGGAGGACCGCGACCGCATGTCCTCTTAATACTGTAGCTTGAAAGTGAAAGTAATTTCTTAATCGGATAAGTATTCCAGAAATAACCTTTCACAATCGAAAACAACCTCTTAAGTAAAGTTTGTTTAAATAAAATCAGGCTTATTTTCTCAGAAGCGTAAAGGTGAAAGAAAGGGGAATTATGAAGGTGTGTTTAATACAGGCCTTCGGATCGAAGCCGAAGCCAAGAGACAAACGCTGGGGCCCATAGCAGTACTGCGACACTTGGATCCATCCAGGTCTATATCCGCGAAACCACGGTACGTGGCATCGGTTGCTAGGGGTTTGTTCTTTAGAGATAGATACTGGTTCCTGTCTGACAGGTGGGAAGTGGGACAAGTACTCACCTTGATTCGCGCGAGAGACCCCTGGGGTCGTTCAATCCGTGGGTGTGGTCGGGTGGTGTGGGGTTATTGATAGGAAGATATATACGTGGGACACTCAGAAAGTTTTGCGAAACTAAAAAAAATTGTTCTATACGTACATATATTTTTATTAAATCTTTTCAAAGTACTTTCCACCAGCCTCTATACAAAGATTCATGCGCCTAAACCAGTTTTCAAAACACTTTTTCCAGTCCGCCGCAGACACCTCGTTTACAGCCTGCTCGAACGCAGCCAGCGCATCTTCCGGCGACGAAAATTGTATCCCTTTGAGCTGATTTTTTATTTTTGGGAATAAAAAGAAGTCACACGGTGCTAGATCAGGGCTGTAAGGAGGGTGACCCAGGAGTTTGACTGGCGTGCTGTCCAGGAAGTCCCTCGTTTTGAGTGCGGTGTGCGCAGGTGCATTGTCGTGGTGGAGCAGTAGCCCGCGGAGCCCTGTGTTTGGTCGCTTGTTGCTTATAACAGAGAAAACTTTGGCAAACATTTGGTAGTATACCATTCGGCATTAATGCTTCTTTGATCCCGTAAGGGAATTGATACCAAGTGGCCAGTCAAATTAAAAAAGCTAGCGATCAAAATCTTACCCCCGCTTCTAGATCGCTTCACTTTGGTAGGCGTTGGCTCATTTTGAAACACCCAAACAGTCGACTGGCGCTTGGTTTCTGGGTCGTATTGATAAATCCAGGACTCATCACCTGTAACGATGTCGTAAACACGCCGAGACGAGCCTGCTTCAAATTTGTTAAGCATATCACGGCACCATTCCACCCGGGCCTGCTTCTGAGCATCGGTGAGGTTGTGCGGCACCCAGCGTGATACTATCCTCCTCACGCGAAGATGGCTGTGTAGAATCTCGTGAACGCTTCCCGATCCAATCTTCAATATGTGTTGAATCTCCTGATATGTAATTCGCCTATTGTCTTGGATTAAATTTTTCACTGCTAGCACGTTTTCTTCGGTAACAGCCGTCAAAGGGCGACCGCTTCTTTCGTCATCCCCCAAAGTTGGTCGACCGCGCTTGAATTCGTTATACCAACGATACACGGTTGCCTTGGAAGGGCCTTCATCCATGAATGCCATTTGAAGTCTATCGTACGATTCATCCGGTTTCAGGCGACACTTGAAATCGTATAAAATCATAGCTCTAAAATGTTCCCGGCGCAGATCCATATTTCAGTGAGACACAATACTTTGAATTAACTCGCAAAAAATGTGGAGGGAAATTTTGAAATTGGAACTTACTTATTTTTACTTATAAATAATCATATTTTCGAAAAACATTATAACTGGCCAGTCTCCCATATATAAAAACTTTTTTTCGCAATACTTTCTGAGGGGCCTGGTATAATACCTTTGGTGGGATTCCCGCTATGAGCACCAGCGTTTGCCTCTTGGCTTTGTGATCCGAAGGCCTGTATTAAACAAGGTGTATATTGACCAATGTTTCACCTGGTGACCTTTCAGATATGAAAGGGTAGAAAACTGGTTCTTTATAATCAGCTACTGAGAAATTTCTAGAGAAAAACCCAATAACGTTTTGTCTGAACATGGAATCGAACCAACGCTCAGGTGTCACACACGCAACCTTTTCCCAAATATGTCGGTATGGCTTCCAGTTTAACCTGACTCAGCTGGATACCAGTATATTACAAGGAGCGACTGATTATGTGACCTCAACAACCCAGTAACTGGGTAACACGATACCCCTTAGTGAAACTGGTTTCAGATTTTTTGACTTCTGAGTGCATGCCGTAACGACTTTCAAAGATGTTCAAATGGCAATTGGAACCAACAGCTTAACATTCTCCGAAGAGAATTGTGCCTCGGAAGGCACGGAGGTGGTCCACGGACCATCCACGGACCGACCTCGTCAAGCTTTGTTATATCTTGCAGCTACTTATCCATGAGCTCCTATCAACCACTAAACCAAAACGTATCGAGTCACACTAGCAAACCACTCAATGAAAAAATAAAAACCAAAAAAACACTACCGACTTCCAAATAAAAAAACTAAGAAGTGAAAAATAACTTTCTTCTTGGAAGTCGGTGTCCATAACGCAAAAAATTGTATCTACCAAAGACACCGACTTCCAAAAAGAAAGTTATTTTTCACTCTGTAGTTTTTTTTATTTTTCACTTTTTAGTTGTACCTACCTAATAGGCAAGTTGTTTAGTAAGGTACCTATAATGCCAGAATCGATTACCTGGATAACATGAAACTTGAACAACCGGTGAAATGAGAATAAACCAAGGTGAACTGTCCACTTCTGCATACCCCTTTAGAGCGTACTGGCGTGATGTTATGTTATGAAATGGTATAAACAATAAACAGACATGCGATTGCAGCAATTCCGAGAGATTTGCCATTATTTATGGAAGATTTCTGTTGTATACCTCCGAAGTTCTTCATCAGATCTTCACCAAAAAAAACATAATATTTAAAACAAAAAAAAATCGAAATCGGTCCACAATTGACGGAGACATCGGTGAACATACACAAAAAAAACAACAAAACATAAAGTCGAACATAACCTCCTCCTTTTTGGAAAGTAGGTTAAAAATCGCTTTCGATTCTTAATTTAAAAACCAATTAAAAGTGCTTCGTAACGGGTGACAGATATAGGAACTCCCGTATCTATAGTGCAGCTTGATTGACAAATCACCCACGCAGTACTCGTATCTATAGTGAGGCCGTCGGGAATTGATGGCATTTTCAGTTCACAGCCAAAAACTGCAATAAAACGAGTGAGTTGATACATTAAAAGCTTTGCGAGTGATTTTTATTGGTTCAGAGGTAGCATTGTAGGAGAGCCAGTGATTGCTTTTTGAATCATAGGTGTTTTGGATGTTGATATAAACAAGATATTGATATACATGCTCACCTATTTGGCAGAAAGAGTAGCCTGGTTGGACGAGTGGAGCATGCATGAGTTCTTAATTTCCATTCTCGGGTCGGGAAGTAGCCCGTAGTCTTTGAGTCCGGGATGCTTTGAGGCCCGGAGTCTTTTAGTACGGAATGCTTTGAGGCCCGGAGTCTTTGAGTCTGGGATGCTTTGAGGCCTGGAGGCTTTGAGTCCGGGATGATTTGAGGCCCAGAGTCTTTGAGTCCGGGATGCTTTGAGGCCCGGAGTCTTTGAGTCCGGCATTCTTTGAGAGCCGGAGTCTTTGAGTCCGGGATGCTTTGAGGCTCGGAGTCTTTAAGTCCGGGATACTTTAAAGCCCGGCCCTATTATTATGGGACATGGTGTACTCACTACAGCCACACCTTCATACCTCTACCAAAACCTTCAGGAGATATAGGTTAAATATAGCTAAATTCCATCTATGTTTTGGTAAGAAAACTTCAAAAAAAAAGAAACCGACTTCCAAATAAAAACTCTACATAAGGAAAAATAACTTTAATTTCGTATATCGTTGATCCTGTTTTCGTTTTTTGACACGTTGTAGTTGTAGTACATAATGGAAAAGTTCCTAAAAGTAAGGTACCTATAATGCCCACAGTGATGCCAGAATAGATTGCTCGAATAACATGTAACTTGAACATAACCGGTGGAATGAGAGTCCACCAAGTTGAACTGCACCTGTAGCTAAGTTGACAATCTACAATCGATAACGTAGAAAACGAATCAATGTATGGGAATGACACATCTGAACGTTAAGTTATGTGGTCAGACCATTCAAATAGAAAGCGAAGAGATTCAATACGAAACGTTTGTAACTTGGCTAGGGGGGCTGTTCACATCTGCTTAGCGTACCGGCCTGATGTTATGTTATACAAATACAAATTGTTTATTTCTGTACCAACTAGTATAATATACATTAGTTTATGATTGGAGCCTCCTTTTAAGCATTATGACGCCTGTTTTAGGAGACTCCGCTCTTCCACAGTACTACATGTTTGTACAACTTACAAAATTATTTAGTTACATTTCTCGTTATTACCAGACAATATAGTTATTTTTACAATGCATGTCCTCGAAAAGAGCGTTTTCCAAACAGACAAACAGTGCGGAAAGTGTCGCTTTTTTTTACTAGTGCTTTTTACTTTCCTAAACTTTTTATTTTTAACTCCAACGTCAGCCCGCCGCATAGAGTTTTTATTATTTGAGAAAAGTTTAAAAAAATAGTTAAGTACAGATCATTCATATGAAAGGTAAAACAAAACTAATACTTCATTTAAGGCGTTTTTAATTACTCTAGATTTAGATTTTGATCAAAAAATTAATTTTAAATATTCATTAAATATGTTTGGCAGAATGAATATTTTGCTAGTGCCTTTTTGCGTTACGACGTGACAGCTATTTACACATGCGCAGTAGATATGCCCGAGGAACTATGAACTAGTATTCAATCTGTGGATATGCTGAGCGCCCTTGAACAAGCGCCATTTTATTAATTTCTTGCTTGGTTCAGATATTTTTTTTTATTTCCTCGCACAATGCATAGTAAAATGTTGTATGATACACGTGCGTAAGATGACTTCCGACTCGTGTCGATTTATCCACTCACTCGCTTCGCTCGCTCGTGAATAAAAATGCCACTAATCGGAAATCACCTACTTGCCGCACTTGTAGCATAAATAACTATTATCGAGCGTGTGTTGTGTGCTACAATGACATTTAAATATAGTACAATTCATATAAATTCAAACACGCTTCTCGCTCGTGAGTTAAAGTGAATAAATATATTAAAGTGTTATTAAGTGTTTATTTTATTTGTGTTCGGTGTGCGGAGTGTGTGATGTGTGTGGTATGTGTAAGGTGTGTCGAGCGTGTATGGTGTGGGTTGTGTGAGATATGTGGGGTGAAATTGAATAACCTATTTTTTATTAGTTATTGGTTAAACATAATATAACATCGGGCCGTGTTTATTAACAGACATGCGATTACAGCAAATCCGAAAGTTTTGCCATAATTTATTGAAGAGTTCTGTTGTATATCTTTTATCAGATCTTTAACAAATTTAAATGGTACTACTTCAGGAACATGTTCTTTCAAACAAAAAAGAATTTTCAAAGTCGTTCCACAATTGACGGAGAAATCGGTGAACAAACACAAAAAAAATAAAAACTTACAGCCGTTTAAAAAACCTTCTCTATTTTGTATATCGGTAAATAAAAAGACACACGATATAAGAAGAAATAAACACATACTATCAAAAAAGCTTCTCTAATTAATACCAATTAATACCGGTTGTTCACCCGGCTAACAGAATACCCGGATGTGAGTCTACCCACCCGCGACACGGTCTCGTGATGGATGTGCTGGATTACTGCCAGCCCCCATATTTACGCTGCCAATAGTCGTGACAGATTGCTGGATATACCTACACGGGCTAGGAGACAAGGCTGGATTTTGTAGTTTATTGTGCTTACGGGATGAGGCTTATCATAGGTCTTTTCGGTGAGTTTTGTAGAATTCTTTAGTAAGTAGGTACTCTCTTAAATATCTATGATGTTGATGAACGATGATGGAAAACATTGTAAATCACCTGAAATCCTGAACTAATATAATCATCATCTTCCTGCCCTTTTCAAGCAACACGTTTTTTTCTTCCATACCGTCCTGTCCCCTATCACGATATCACTGAGTCCCTTTTCTTTCATATCACTCCTCACACAGTCCATCCATCTTTTCTTCGGCCTTTCTCTCCCTCTCCAGCCATCCACATTTAGATTCATAACTCTTTTAGTAAGATGCGTTTCAAACCTTTCCTAAACGAATCTAATTAAGAGGAAAAACCGGCCAAGTGCGAATCGGACTCGCGCACGAAGGGTTCCGGCGTTCCATTATCGCAAAAAAAGTCAAAAAAAAAACACGTTTGTTGTATGTATTTAGTTTTTGTTGTTATAGTGGCAACAGAAATACATCATCTGTGAAATTTCAGCTGTCCAGCTATCACGGTTCATGAGATACAGCCTGGTGATAGACAGAGATACAGACGGACAGTGGAGTCTTAATAATGGGGTCCTGTTTTTAGCCTTTGGGTACGACACCCTAAAAAACCATTGTTTGTTCGACTTCGATTATTAAAATTCTTTAACTGATAGACTCCTACACAGCTATGACTGAGTGTCATACATAAGTTACTCTTAAATAATAATAATAATAATTATCAGCCTGTAACTGTCCCACTGCAGGGCAAAGGCCTCTTCTCATTTAGAGAAGGCACAAGCATTGATCACTACGCTTTCTCAATGCGGGTTGGCGATTTTAGGCTTACGATGATGTTTTCCTTCACCGTTGAGTGATGACCAAGATAAACTAAGAAAGTGCATATGAATTTGAAAAAGTCAAATTGGTACTTGCCCGGATTGGAACCCACGACCTCAAGCACGAGAGGCGAGGTCTTAGCCACTGGGCCACAACCCGAAAAAGGGGAAGATTTCTGCGTTATTAGGCCACGAGAGCGAAGCCACAGGAAAAAGCTAGTAGGTTATAAATATGAACGTGGCAGATTCCAGTGGGCTGTCTGTGAACTTTATTTTGATCGTCATTAAACCACAAACCACAATAAAACGATTTGATTTGATTTGATATGATTTCGTTTGATTTGATTTGGTTTGATTTGATTTGATTTAATTTGATTTGATTAAAGTCTAAGTCTTTGGTATAATGTCTGAAACATAGGCTGAAGTGAAGTCTGAGATAAAATTATCCAGTTTCAAAAAGTAGGTAAGTATGAAAAGTCTGAGTTAAATAAGGTGGCAATATATGTATAATGTCGATAGACAAATACATATTTGCAAAATGAATTATATGAAAATTGAATATAACGAAATCATACCCGGGTTTTCACTAATGCGGTTACCCAAAAATACTCGCTAAAATGTTTTCCATTGAATTTGTCTGTGTTGTGTAATATAAATATTGTGAAATTGGATACTCATGAAACGGCTGATCATCGCTTAATTTTCTCTATAATGCAAAATGCCCGGGTTGCAATAAACTGAAAATGAGTTCTAATTATAACCGGATTGTGTTTGATTACAAATAGTCACTGATTATTTTAACTGACATTAATTTTAATATCATAACACTGTTATATTATCAACGAAATCGAAGCAAATGATCGGAACAAGTAAAATTTAAACAAAAAAGAACTCCCGACACATTTTTATTTCATGCTACGTAATGTATCTATGACGTAATTATGACACCATATCTTACGAAAACACCCCAATTCAAACTGTAAAACGTCCATTACTTTAGAACGGCTGAACCGATTTTTATCAAACGCTAAGAACACTCTCGATAAAGATACCTTTCAAACAAAAAAAGAAATCAAAATCGGTTCAACCGTTTATGAGCTATGGTGCCACTGACAGAAATAATTTTTTTTCAGTTGCAGCCCGAAACTCGGCTTTCTGTCCGGTCGATAGTAATACGAATAATGGAACTTGAAGATAGCTGGAGAAATATGAGTGTTGCTACAGCTCTGTTTGCCGTTTCGGAAAATGCGGTTTTGCACAAATATATTTTTAATTATGCATCTTTAAGTTTCCTATGACGCCCCTAACTTGATCACAGATGTGTCCCATTCTTGGTTACTGCTCGGCAAAGGTTGTCTTTGTAGCCCTCCCTTGGAAAACATCGTGAGTTAACCTAACTGCAGGTGCTGAAAACCTCAAACGGCGCAAATACAACAACTTAATTGGTAATTATGTGTTTGAGCCGTTTGGGGTTGAAATACTAGGGCCATGGGGTCGGGATATCGCTAAGCGGTTGATCGACTCTTCACGAGACCAGAGGGCTGGCCTTCTTTTTGGTCAAAGAATCATCATTGCCATCCAACGTGGCTATGCTGCCAGCCTTCTGGGCACTTTTCCTGTTGACAGCGATGTAGACGAATTTTTCGACACCCCGTAATTGTACTATAAAGGTCAAAATTGCAGTCACACTCTACCAAAACATAAAAGGCAATTTTTTTGTAGGCAGCAGAATTTCAACTTTTCGCGGTTAGTAGGAATAATCTATACTTTAATTTCTAAATAAAATATTAAATCAGTTGTGGATCATTTAATTTCTACTAAAACTAGCCATTTGAGTTTTGGGAGAGTATGACTGCCCTTTTGACCCTTGACTGTACATATGTTTATTCTAATGTTAGTTTGTAAATAATGTACTTAACAATACAAATTAATAACCACCTAACTTAAACAAAATGGTTATATGCCAATTTGAATTGAGCTAGCACGTAAATCAATGTTCGTTCCATTTTCTCCATGAAAGGAGACATAAATACTCGGAACTACCTTCCCACACGAAACCACAACACAAAAAAATATTTCCTGCAGTTGATCGAATCCACAGTATAGAAAAAAGCAGTTTACCAATGCAAATATTGAATAAATATTCATGTAAAATCGGTCGGTCTGCGTGTTCCACACAATCTGTCATTAGGGTATTGGCACACGATTGTGGAATTATAATTGATTGGATATTTACTTTCCTGATACATAAATAAAACATGACATCGGAGTAATATTGAGATTGTTTATTTACAGATATAAAAACTTACAAAGGTTGGTCTGTAAGAGATTGCCCTGTGCGATAAGACCGCCCATTGTACACTTATATTTATAAAAATTGTGTACAATAAAGTATATAATCCAGCATCCACATCGCATTCAATGGGCAATGTCCACACATGCCTCCTTTGTGTGTGAGGGAGTGGGCCGTAATACACCACGCGGGCCCAGTGCGGGTTGGTGGATGTCACATGTCTTCGAATTTTTGGTTCTAGGACATGCCGGTTTCCTCACGATGTTTTCCTTTACCGTTTTGAGAGCAGTGGTGACGAAATAATTTACAAATATTATTGAGCCACGATCTAAAATTAATAATTTTTTTGCTTTTGAGGTAATAATTACGATATTTTGTATTCATTTTAATTGTGGTCGGGACAGAGTTGTTAAATAATTTTTCGGGCATCATTGTTAAGGCCCGGAGCTAAGCATGTTTCTGAAATTCATTATTTCGGAAGAGACACGCTGCCCAGCTCCCAAATAATTTGAGATAAGAACATCGCAGAATAATATAAGGTTGGGATAACATGTCTTTTTCTTCTTAAGTAACTCAAATTCTGTTAACCGTAATCTCAGCAACGTTCTTGAAATACACTGTATGTTAAATTATAATTGACTTGATGGTTTAGCCGTGTGGAAAAAAACCGGCCAAGTGCGAGTCGGACTCGCGCACGTAGGGTTCCGTACCATTATCGCAAAAAAATCACGTTTGATGTACGGGAATCCAACTTAAATATTCATTTTATTCTGTTTCCTTCGTGCGCGAGTCCGACTCGCATTTGGCCGGTTTTTTGTATATGTTGTTATAGCGGCAACAGAAATACATCATCTGTGAAACTTTCAACTGTCTAGCTATCACGGTTCATGAGATACAGCCTGGTGACAGACGGACAGACAGACTGACAGACAGACAGACGGATCGCGGAGTCTTAGAAATAGGGTTTACCCTTTGGGTACGGGACCCTAAAAAAACACTCAGACACACAAAAGGGCTAAAATAATGTATGAAAAAAATATGTGAGTTTTTTTCTTAACATTCCATTCACATCTCCATCTCGAACTGAAAAAAAAACTGAAACAATATGAAACTCGTTTTTCTTTTTTTTTTGCGAATAGTCTGTCAAGTCAAGCCATTACGAATTCATCTCGAAGCTCATAAAAAAAAAGAATAATTAGTGACTAGCAATCTCAAATTGAATCACAGACATTATATATTATTGCCTGGCATTTGAGTAATATCATAACATTGGAGATGGAAACGCAGCGCTTACCAAAACGTTTATCGATTGGATTCCATAAAAATTCACTGTCCGTCCAGTTTCCAGTGTGAAATATGAAAACGGACAGTAGGTCAACTTTTTGAATTTCGTACGCGACTGTTTGAATTCGTAAATGTTTTGGAAATGTTGTTGTCCATTTCATGTCATATTTTGGTTTGTAAATAAGTATTAGGGTACACTAGTCGACGGCACGAACTATTTTGTGCGCGGGGTTGAAATGCATTTTATATCAGCCGACAACACGTGCGGAAGAGATAGATGCTGCGATGAGCAGTAGGAAGCTAGTTCGCGTACGAATACACACTTTTGCAAATTTGTAGCGAAATGGATAATGTTTTAGAACGAAACCGAGCGCGCGGAATTTTATAAACAGACCTTTGGCAGTCTAGATATCATGAAAAAACAACTAAATCTATCTGTTCAAAATAAATTTTTTTGCATTTTTGAACTACTAATCTATCCCTGTATGGAGGCTGTTTTGCAATTTTCCGTCTTCTTATGGTATTTATTTGCGCCCAAAAATGCGTTAAAATTTGTGTCGAAATGTGGAACTTTCGACGCTCATAACTTTCAAATATTTGTTTTTTTTACTTTATTGCTTCCATACAGGGCTAGACAATGATGAGACGAATCGATATCACTTTTTATTTTGAACGTACATAATCAAACAGTGGAATTATCCCTAGACTACGTTTGTATGGAAGAATTTTCGACTAGTGTAACCTTAAGATGCCTTATTGAGGTTCCTCTTGCATTATTAACTAGTTTATATTACCATATTTATGAGGTAATTCAAGATTTGTTACATTTTTATCTGCACACAAGAAGATCTACTATATTATGTAATAATCTGATTCTACAGGGTACTTTTAATTCGTTGTGTTAGTTGTAAAGTTCGTTGTGTTGTGTCCCACATCAGAAGCTCCCATTCCGTCTTTCAATTTCCGTCTCTATTTTGCTACTACATCCGTCTAATCCTCTAGATAGAAGTCTAACTTGACAAGTTATTTCCATCTGGACCAACCGTGTCGCCGACACCGGTTTCTATTGTTCGGAATCCAATAGGTGGTGAAAGTATTCAATTTGTTAAATCAAGTTTGTTTCTGTTCATAGGTAAGTAGGTTTAAACAAGATATTTAGAAAAGGACATTGTCTAAAATGCGCCTTTTTTAAGATTTATTTATTAGTTTATCCTCGCACTGGAACGCCTAGCAATTACACCAATGGAGCACAATCTTATAATAAACTCTTTCTAAGTCCAGGTTTCCTCACGATGTTTTCCTTCACCGTTTTCAGCAATGTCCAAGATAAAATTGGAAAGTACATCAATTGATACCGCTCTAAGAGCTTATGGTCACCCGACCATAAGCTCTTAGAGCGGTATCAATTTGAGATCGAATAAGGGACAGATGTATCTGACGTGTATACAACTATCACTTACTCGATCTCAAATTGATACCGCTCTAAGAGCTTATGGTCACTCCCCTGAATTCATAGAGTCACATTTGGTACTTGCCCGGATTCGAATCGAGGTCTTATCCAAGATAGATCTATCTACAGAAAATAACTAGAGCACAAAATAGATAAAGCTTAAAATAGCTCCTAGACCGTTATCCTGTTACTAAAGTCAACATTCATCAAACAAAACCGATCCAAAATCCCCCATTCACGGTAAGACAAATAGCCAAGTTAAACTTCTGCGACACACCCACAGTTCACCTGTCTCTGAACGAAACGATAAAACTCAGTGAAATAGGATTTTATTCACTGACCGATTCGTTTGCCAGCCGAATGGTCCCCCCTCGGCCCAATTCCGGCACCCGTTCAGGCGTGCGACTGTCCGGAATAAGGCTCTCGGAATAACGTCTGTAAAACGAAATTGGCAGGATTATTCTGATGTCTTTCCGATTTTAGTAGTGATTTTTTGAAAACGGAAAATTGTTTCAGATTGTGACTTGTTTTTTAAGGTTCCGTAGTCAACAAGGAACCCTTATAGTTTCGCTGTGTCCGTCTGTCCGTCCGCAGCTTAGCTCATAAATTCTTGGTACTAGAAAGCTATAATTTTGTATGGATATACATATATCTCAGCTCATCTCAGCTCTGTCTCTGTCACCTATGAACTAGACTAGAGTCAAGAGCAAAACCAACACAAAAACAAACATTAATAATTCCGACAGTGGTAAAACAAAATAGTGAAAAAATCATTTTTTTTAGGGTAGTTCCTCCTGTAGACGTAAAGTAGGGATGTTTTTTGTCGTCTATCCCATTCATAGATATTTTATCTACTATAACAAGTCAATAACAATCTGTATTTTATATTTCATTGATCCCATTGTGTGGGTTATCGATGGATAGGCCTTAAAAATATTACGAAATGTGTAAAAATTCAGGGCAGTAGTATATATAAAGAAATTAAAAGCAAATTTTCCAAATCGGTCCAGGCATCTTTGAGTAATCGGAGAGAACATACACAAAAAAACATTCCGACGAATTGAGAACCTCGTTCTTTTTTGAAGTCGGTTAAAAAGTATATAAAAGTAACAGTTAAAACTAAATTAAAAGTCACCTTCTGAAACAACAAAATTGTACTTTCAAGACTGTCTCAGAAATTGTTCGTTGCTAAAAACAGAACGTTTGTTTTGTTGACTTTACTGCGATACGTTTTCCCTACCTACTATCCTTACCTACTTTCCCTGTTTTAGAGTTTTGTATTTTAGCCATCAATTGACTTTTTGCCAAGGTGTATGGTGTTTCCCAGTCACTGCAGGGTTGTGGATGTAGAATACTAGTATTCAGCTATAAAACCCGTTAAGTCAAAGTCAAATATATTTATTTCAATTAGGCCAGTAAGCGACACTTTTGAACGTCACACATATATGAATAAAAATTTAAAAGTAATAAAAATTGATTCTACCGCGTGCATTCGGAAAAGTAGCTTGTTATGGTGAAGAACGCACAAGAAACGCCATACTTATTCTTTTTAAAAAATAGGTGTTTTACAATATTTACATAAGTACATACATTGATAAATTCATATATGTGAGGACGATGCTCCCAAAAATAGCACTACACACTATACTACGTACAGGTGTAAAGTAATAAAAGCATTAACAGGTAAATTGATTAAATTAATAAATAGGAACATGGTTCTCACATACTTACAAATAATGCGAACATAGGTAAAATACCTAAATCAACAACAACGGAACAGTGTGCGAGTCAATAAAAAAAAAAAAGAAAATTAATACAATAAGTATGAATAGGAATATAAATTAGCAAATTTGATTTTGTCTTCACTAAAGATTGCCCTATGGAGCAGGACCAGCATGTTTCCAAACATTCTTATCTTGAATATAATCATCTAGTTTGTAATATGCTTGTTTACAAAGTGTGCCTTTAACTAAAGTTTTAAATTTAGTTTTAATATATCACAAGGTATTTTATCATAGAATTTATCAGTACCCCATGAAAGATGAGTGTACTTTATCTAGTCTATAAGATGGTTGATCTAACTTATCTTTATTTCTCGTATTACAATTGTGTCTATCACTAACTTTACTAAAGAGATGTATATTTTTCCTTACATACATAATATTTTCATAAATAAAGACGTAAGTTAAGACTGGAAACCTTTTTTTTAGGAAAAAGTCACAAGCAACAGTTTATAGCCTGGTTTAGTCCCTTAAATGTCTGACGACACTTGTGGGAGCTTGGGGTCATTGCTATTAACGGGGTTATCACCACTTTATTTACTCATAAAATTAAATAAATGAGTTTTAAGTATAGCCTATGAATTTGGTATTATAGTACCAGTCTTCCAGTGTTTTTCCAAAAAGGTTTGCAATCTTTTTGTCGTGCTGATGACTTAAAACACCTGATTCTTTGTTTGTTATTTGTAGAATTATGGTTGCCCTAGTCGACGGCACGAACTATTTTGTGCGCGGGATTAAAATGCACGCTATCTCATCCAACAATACGGGTGAAAGATGTAGATGCTGTGATGAGCAGTAGGAAGCTAATTCGCGTACTTCTCACAAAAAGATTTTTTTAAAGTAAGTCATTTTGTAAGTTGGTCGACTATTACTACACTTACTACTGGTAAACTTGTAAAGCTTACTTAGCTGTGATAGTTTTACTTTTAATTTCGCTATATATACTACTGCCGTGATTTTTATCACATATCCAAATGCTGAAACTAGGCAAATTTTGCTAGCAGCAAATGAAAAAAAAAAAATTACAATTAGCATTTTTTATCAAATTTAGCTCCTTAGGCTTTAGCTCCTTCTGCGCATGCGGCTTCCATGGTAACTCATAAAATATATGGATGTCTCTAACTATTCTCAATCTCATTTTTTTTTCTCTTTTTATTTGACTTTTTACAATGTTTTTCAATCATCTTTATAGCCCTTTGCTAAGAATAGTCACAGCACTGATAACAGTATTTGTGCCACATGTTAAATTTAGTGTTGTTATTTTTATATTTCATTAATTTGTTTTTTTTTTACCTTTGTATAGATTCTTTTACCGATTGTTTTGTGAATGTGTGAACATCGTAGGCTTACCAGATTTCTAGATGATTGTTAACATTTGTTAACTTTTTATTTGGTTTTACATGTTTTTTTTGTTTTTTTTAAATATTGTAAACACAAACAAATTTTAAAAGAGCAACCATGGAGTTTCTTGCCGGTTCTTCTCCATAGGAAACGACTAACCCGAACCGTGCACCTTTTGTCGACGTTTTATAAGTGCCCATGTAGGCCTATGTAAAATAAAAAAAAAGTATTTTGATTTTGATTTTAATTCGTGCTCACTATAGGTGTACAGGAAAACCAACGCTACAAAAGGATTTTTTTAGTATTCACAGGAGGATTTATTAGTTACGCAAAAAAATATCCTCATTTTATTTTACAACTTTGTCGGCGTGATTAATTTACACATCCATTATAGCTTTCTAGTACTAAGAGTCTCTGAGCTAAGCTGAGGACGGACGGACAGACGGACATGGCAAAACTATAAGGGTTCATTGTTGACTATTACGGAACCCTAAAAAGTTTAGGGTACTTAACTACCTCTCCCTTGCCGGAAACTATCCAATACCTGTACCATCAGCAACAGGGTAATAAGGCACGAAATCGCATGAACTTTTTACCCCTGTTCCAATCCAATTTATCTAGTAGGTATGTCTTCTTCTTCTTGTTTATTAGCCGTCATTTCAGTAAATATCCACTCCCTTTCTTCTAGATTTTGCTAGAGAAGCTTTGATACATCTTCTTCTTTACATATTTTAGACCCAGTAGGTGGCCACCCCGATTGCGGCGTCATGGCAGATGTATGGGCACTTGGGACACGCCAGCATGTGTGCCATATTCTGCAAAGGGGCACCGCAATCACGCTGGATATCAGATGGGTCTATAAAACCCCATTTTGCCAATGTATTTGTAGCCTGCTTGTTGCAAACGATTGAGTGCTTTCCATATAGGCGAGCGGTTCATATCCAGGTGACAGATTTGCCTGGGATTTTAAGAAGTCGGGTGTTGGTATGTGAACTTCTTCGCACAGCTGGCTTCTCACTCTAAGCGGTAAATCTTGGATGGCTCGTGTGCATCGAAGAAAACTCTTCTGAAACTTATGTCTACTCGGGGTTGTAGTGTGATCATAGAGGGCATGTCGAGAATCGGATTCCTGGTATTTTTAGAGTTCCGTACCCAAAGGGTAAAAACAGGACCCTAATACTAAGACTCCGCGATCTGTCTGTCTGTCGGTTACCAGGCTTTAACTCATGAACAGTGATAGCTAGACAGTTGAAATTTTCACAGGTGATGTATTTCCGTTGCCGCTATAACAACAAATACATATAAAAACAGAATAAATTAAATATTTAAGTAAGGCTCCCATACAACAAACGTGATTTTTTTGCCGTTTTTTGCGATAATGGTACGGAACCCTTCGTGCGCGAGTCTGATTCGCACTTGGCCGGTTAAATTTTTCTCAAGCGCGCTTGCGACATCCCTTCGTAATTATTGGTGGTACAATACCAGCCAACTGGTATAGCGTGTTGAATGGAGTCTGTTTGAGGCAACAACTGCCAAAAGCCAACGTGTGTAAAATTAATATGTTTTTATAAAAAGCATATTACCAAAATTATAAGGTCATTGTGCCTGTGACAAGTGACCACCGACCTGTGCAAATGATTTATTGTTACCGCCATTTTATTTAAAACAAATGTTTACGGCACATTAAATTTCAATTCATTGTAAATTATACTGGTGGTCTGTTACGAGTGAAATTAATCGCTCGGAAAATAATGGTTCAATAGAATGAGGAATGAAACTGCGTAAAAATTTATCAGCTTGTAGCTGAAATTTACAAAAGTTTTATTTTTAAATTAAAACCAAAGTACTTTGGTGCACAGTAGTGTTGGCGATTTTAGACCAAGTTTCATGTTTTATTTCATAAAAGCCAAGATTTTAGTGTCTACTAAGATTTAGGGATTTTAATATATCTCGTTATTTTCTATTAGTTTTTTTTTTCGAAAGTGTAGCTGTTTGTTTTTGAATGTGCTTTAAAAAACTACCGTTGCTTAACATGGCAGATTGACCCGTGTGGCTGTTTTTAAGCAACTATCCAAAAAGGAGGAGGTTCCATGTTCGACTTTATATATTTTTTTTTTTAAAGAAAGTCAGTCTGCCAGTCTTCTGGGCACGTTCCCGGATGACAGCGATGTGGAGGAGTACTTCGACGCCTAAGTGTACCTTTCTTTTGTATATAGTTTAAGTATAATTTTGTTAAGTTTACTTTTGTTTAGTGTTTAAGTATGTACATATTTAAAACCTTTGTTTTACTAATAAAAACTTTTGAGCCATATTTTTTTTGGAACCTATTTCTCCTTCAATTGTGGACCGATTTTGAAATTTATTTATGTTTGATATATTTTGTGTTTGAATGCGTATGTTCCCAAATTGGTCCCATTTAAATTTGGTGAAGATCTGATAAAGAACTTCGGAGATAATCAACAGAAATCTTTAATAAATGACGGCAAAAATCTTGGGATTGCTGCAATCGCATGTCTGTTTATTCTTTATACCATTTCATAACGAGAATTAAAGAAGAAAAGAGGAGAGAGAAGAGGTTGCCTGTAAGAGATTGCCCTGTGCGATAAGTCCGCCCATTGTGCACTTATCTTTATATCATAAATGTTTTGTCCTGTAATTATTTGAGTAGTTTACAATAAAGTATATAATAAATGAAATAAACGAAAGAAAACAGGAAGTGTAGTGTTTTTATTTGGAAGTCGGTTGTTTTTTTTTTGTTAAAAACGTTTTTACTATTTAGCCACGACCCCCGCCAGACTTTCACATCTATAAAAAACTGGCCAAGTGCGAGTCGGACTCGCGCACGAAGGGTTCCGTACCATTATCGCAAAAAACGACAAAAAAATCACGTTTGTTGTATGGGAGCCCCCCTTAAATATTAATTTTATTCTGTTTTTAGTAGGTACTTGTTGTTATAGCGGCAATAGAAATACATCATCTGTGAAAATTTTAATTGACAAGCTATCACGGTTCATGAGATACAGCCTGGTGACAGACGGACAGACAGACAGACAGTCGGATCGTGAAGTCTTAGTAATAGGGTCCCGTTTTTACCCTTTGGGTACGGAACCCTAAAAACCAAAAAGGAAGTAGAATGCCATCTCTAGTAGATCCGTATTCTGTATTAATACGTATTTCGGATTTAGTAACTAAGTGCAACACTGTATTCAACGTTGTAGGAGTTTAATATCCGGGGAACTGTGTAGTTCTAGAATATCCGGATGTGTTCTAAACAACCCGGGTATAGTGAGCGGTGTCTCCATACATAATATATGTGTAATGTTAAGTGAAATTTACTGGTATTCGGGTTACTGTTATTGTTTTAGTGCGATTCAAATGAGTTATTAATAAACTAGGTTTTGCCCGTAACTCCGTCTGCGTAACACTAGTAGGTACTGCAAACAGGTTAGGATAGGACTGATGGACCCCATTTGGTCCGTTGTGCGTGCAGGCCTCCTCTCTGTGAGAGGGAATGGCACGTAATCCACCACGCGGGCCCACTGCATGTTGGTGGATGTCACATGTCTTCGGATTTTTGGTTCTAAGACATGCTGGTTTCCTCACGATGTTTTCCTTCACCGTTTTGAGAGCAGTGGCGATGAAATAATTTACACATAGTAAAGCACCTGCCTGGATTCGAACCCACGACCTATACTTGTAAATCGCGGCAGTTACCACTGAGCCACCACTGCTATCAAGTCTATTGCACACAGCATATATTATCACGCAATAATATTTTAGGTGTGTGGGCCGCCTTACTTTGGTTCACCTCACAAACTTACACCCCTTTTACGGATGATTTCCAGGATAAAAAACATTATAATAATATGTCCTTCCCAGTGTCAACTATCTCTATGACAAATTTCATCTAAATCGGTACAATGGTTTAAGCGTATGTGTTCTGTACCGTCTGTGTTTTCTTACCGCAAAGAGTCGTCATTTCATATTGTTTTCTTCATCATTAATTCCAGCGACTACCACGTTCAGGCTAAACTATGCAGACCGAAACAATCCCACTTTTCCCCCCATTTTTCACACGCCAACGTAAATTATCCCCAGGTCCAAAAACACCCGGTTTTGGACTATCGCCAAAGTATTGGTCCGCCGGTAAACCAATGCACTTTGTCGCTTATTACCCGGGTCACCGGTTCCGGGTAGGGATGGAACGATACCACTGAGGTATCGATACTTTTACTCGATATGGTATCGGTCGTGAAGTATCGGTACTTACTCAGTATTAATTTCAAATAATTATATACTAGCTGTTCCCCGCCGGCTTCGTTCCCGTCAGCTGGCTACCTACCTACCCAACCCTACCTAGGGTATAGGGTAGGTGGGTAGGTAGGTAGGCCCTACCTACCCACCTACCAATCAATTTATTAAACTGTTTATTAGAATAAAAAATATTACTACGATATCAATGTAACCAACTTTGGTTCTACCGGCCGGCGATCGAACTAATTTTAGGACAACAATTACTGCTATTGTGACTTAACTATGCTAGTAAGATATATTCCCTCGTGGATTTTTTTGTAGATAATATTTACTTTAATCACGTAGTACATATTTTTTATTTATCATCAATAGTTTTCTCAGCGCACGCCAAATAATGCAAAAAATTGCTACTATGGGTTTCATTATTGCAATTTACTTAAGGATCTCTATTTTTTTTAAAGTAAATTCTAACCTGTGTTACTTAGTGATAATTTTACTTTATATTGGTGAAATAATGGTTAAATCGGTCCAGTAGTTTTGGGTACAAACAAACATAAAAATCATGCCTTTTTATAATGTTAAAATAATATATGGTATAATACTCGTAGTATAGAAGTATAGATTATTATATTATTATTACTCGTATCAATCGACGAAAACAAGGTGTCAACGTCGAGAAAATAAATGTAGTGACAGATTTTTCTCTCTGGCGTAGATAAAGAACTCTGCCAACTGCAGAAAAGAATTACGAAAAGATACGTAAAAAATTTGATACGAGTAAATTTTGATCGATACTTATGTGTACTTCTGACCGATACCTACTTGGTACTTAGCTTCAAAGTATCGATACAAAAAGTCTTGGTATCGGATGAGGAGTATCGAGTAAGTATTAGTATTTAATCGAATCTTTTCATCCCTAGTTCCGGTACCCGTTCAGATAAGTCTAACCGGATAACCGGGACAATCTTTGCGAGGAATTGACCCGGATTCTTTACATTTCGTATAATAAAATCCGAATTAGGTCGGTGGTAGAAAGTTCTGATTGTGATTTGGAAATTGAAGAAAACGATTTGGGAGCTCGGTTCCAATTTAGAGAAGGTTTATTAAGAAGAATCATGTTCAATTTGTTTACGTTGCTTGCGGGGTTTACCTTTTTGTAGTGTATATACTCGTATAAGTTTTCCACCATGTTAGTCAGCAAAAACTGTTGCGACTGTACTGAGAAAGGATTTCCAGAAGCATTCATAAACTTTTTGGAAATTCTTCCATTGTACGTACAGCTAAGGAGTGGAATTCCATGCTGGAATCTGTTTCCTTATAACTAAAACCTAAGGGCCTTCAACTCAAGACTGCATAGGTTACTTCTAGGCAAGCGTGCCTCATCGTCGTCGACATCATCGCTTACCATCAGGTGAGAATGTGGTCAAACACAAGCCTATCAATATTAATTTAAATATACACAATCTTGAAGGTCCTATAAGTGCAAACGCATCGTGTGGTAATTAATTAAGAGCTATTACATAACATTTATTACGAAGTCTCATGTTCATGACAAGACAGGTAACTTATGTGTCAGCTCCATTACATAAATGAAGTTTATATAACGCACGCAATTACCGCACCTATAGCACAAATAGGCTGAGACGAGAGTCAGGCTAACGCTTCACTCAATTTGAAAAATCTCAAAAAAGAAGAGAGGTGTCTTACGGACACCCGGCTGGAACGGAGTTCGATTAATTAAATTTACGTTCTTTCTGTTTCAACAACAACACAGCTGATGCTCAGTGTAAACACACAATAGCGGCTGCTAGCGTAGGTACTGTATGTGTCTACTCAGCGCGCGCTCGTACGTCTTCGGTTTTCTAAGTGCGCCTCCGGCTCTCTCCTCTGCCACTTGTAGCCTTTTTGTGCGTATCTTCGCTTGCACTATCCTGCATGCAGCATGCTGTGCCTCGCTTAATTTATCACGCAAAAATGATAATTCAAAAATTAATAAAAAAAGGGCATTTAAACGTTAAAATTATAAATATTTTAAAAATGTAAAATTAACGGTGATCTGATTCGATTGAATAAGTTTTAGTTTCCCAGGTGATCGGGCAATGCATAAAAATTACTGCAAAAATGGTCTTTGGTGTCATATTTTTTCTTTGTTACACTTTTTTTCGGTTAAGCCCCTCAGCCCGCAAACAAATCAGAGCTATAACTTGCGATTAGGAACTCCGTTACAATAAATGAGCCTAACCTAACGCACAACAGTGTGTCAAAAAAAAGTCCTAGAAACTTGGGCTGTATTTCATGCGGAGCCAGACTCACTCAGCTGTAATAATAACTAATAAATAAACCAGTAATCAAACGACCCTTCATCGAAAAACTTATACCCCACAATCAATCATCAATTTCAGAACAATTCAGCCGCTTTACCACAACTCGCTTTAAGCGCTTCTAGCGACAATTTGAAGAAACACTTGGCAACAAATTAAATGCTGGAACGCTTCGATCAGCGCTGGGATCGCTTGAAGAGTTGAATAGTATCGATCAACTTCAACTTACTTTGGTCAACACTTCTGACCGAGAGTGGGGACGGTCTCAGTGACAGCGCGTCTACCATTGTAAATGAATGATTGGAATTTCGTCCAGCTTTTGATTTTATTGACATAACTGTTAGGATGAGGACAAGGTGGGGAGAGGAAGAGATGTAATGACGGCTTTTCCATAATTATGTGTTCTAGATTGGATTAAGAGCTAGAAAGATCGATTCTCGCCTGGTCAAAGTCTTTATTTGTGTCCGGTAAATGGCCTTGTTACCAGTACTCTTTGACTAAAACATGTGTGGAAAGTTAAACTTTTTAAACCCCATGCTACAACTGACATTTTCTATACAGAAGTGTTTGTTTTTTGTCTATAGGCTTGCGCTTGACCACTATCTCACCTGATGGTAAGCAATGATGAGGTCGACGGTGAAGCACGCTTGCCTAGAAAAAACCCATTCACTCTTGACTTAAAGACCCCTAGATTGTAGCTATCGGGAAACACAGACTCCGGCAGGGAATTCCACTCCTTAGCTGTATGCATAATAAAAGTGTCCCCAAAACGTTTTGTGCGTATGGGTGGGATGTCCACCATCTACCGATGACGCATCGCCGTACCCCTTGTAGTCCGATGATGGAACGGGCTAGGCGGTATTAAATCATGCAATTCCATCGCACATTGCCCGAAATTTAACCGATAAAAAATCGATAGGCTGGCAACTCGGCGACGATTTTCAAGGCTCTCGCCGATGAGTTTCTTAGCCCGCTTAGTTTAGTTCTACCCAATTAGAAAAATAAAATTCCTCTGATATTGCCACTGGCATTTTTTTAATAGGAGTAGCTTTTATTTAATGTATCCAACTTGAAAACTCAAAATCGTTTTTGTGAGCTATTGCGGTTGAATTATTGCCCTAATATTCAGGGGTATAATATTATGGGTATAATATTCTGGGGAAACTGTAGCGAGAGAGAAAATATTTTTAAAAACGCTGTATCAGATCTATGTTTAAACTCAATGTGACCGACAGCTGCATACCTTTTTTTCAAAAAATATAATCTTTTAACTTTTGCATGCCTATATATATTAGAAATAGCCATTTTTGTTAAAAAAATGATCATTTATTCCCAACTTTAAAAAATACTAGAAACAGGACTACAAGTTTAAGAACTCAATATGAAGATAAGTTATGCATAAGTGGATATAAAACTGCATTATTGATAAAGAGTGTTATGTGCATGGCTCCTCTTATTTATAACCACATACCAAAAATTGTTAAAGAGCAACCTTTAAGAATATTTAAAAAGTACCTTAAAAAATTACTAGTTTCTAAATGCTATTACTCTGTATCGGATTCCTTGAATGACAAGACTATTTAATTTTTAATGTTCTTATATTATTAATTAGCTTTAAGTAAATACAATAACCTAGAGTAGTATAAGTTACTAAAATTTTTGCATGCCATGAGGCAGAATGTATAAGGATCCAAAATATTGTAACATCTAAATGTATTATTTACCTACATTCTAAGCAAATAAATAAATCTATCTAACTATCTATCTAAACCTAAATTATTTGTTTGGATCACGTATGTAAGAACAAATTCATTTGAGTAAAAACTAACTAATATTAGTGTGTATTGATCTAAATACTCCCTTGCATCCATGAACTCACACCTTTAATCCCAGTAAGAAGATTCGCTTGCATATTAATGGGACTCTAAGTTGTTGGTATCCAAAACATGAAATGGAATGTCTTACTATGTAACAACGAGATTACACTTCAAACTGAAACATAATTACTCGTCCTAAACCCTGACACTGCCGCCACACCTTATCCCCCAGTCTTCAATTCGTTAGCAGTGGAACCACTACAAAAGCAAAGTTAGCGCAATCATTTATAAGTTACTGCAGCGACCAACATTAATGGTAGACTTCCGAGCAAAGCGGCCGGCGGGCGTCACAGACTCGGTGGTAGAGCGATACTACCACTTATGTACTACTAGCTTCTGCCCACGGCTTCGGTGTTTTATAATCGCAAGGGATCTATGCGCTGCCACCGATATCGCCGTGGAAGTGGCTTGGTTTTGGGCCAAACGACTGTCGTGCCGGCGACACGAAGAAGAAGAAGAATCCCAAGGGATCGCTTTACCGGTATGAACATACCTATGTGCTATTTCAGACAATAATCTATCTCTGTGCCAAATTTCATCCAGTTCCGTTCAGCCGTTCCAGCGTGTTTGATTAACTTTCCATCTATCCATCCAAACTTTCGCATTTATAAGGAGGATTAGTAGGAAGAAGGATGGACATGTATGTGGGACTATTCGAGTGCAGCGAATCTGGCGCGGCTATAGTTGATTTTCCAAGTCATCATTTCAGCCGAAAGACGTCCACTGCTGGTGCAAGTGTCGCCACGAACGGTCCTGTGCGATTATCCAAGTATATCTTAATACTATTTAATGACTCCAAAGGTCGATCAACTGCCTCGTCGGTCTAGTCGCCACAAGTGCTACTGCTGACCATGAAGTTCCTGGTTCGATTTTTCCGTCTGAAATTTCTGCCCGCTGCGTTCCTGACGTCGGGGCTGCTGTGCTCGGAAGTCTACCTTAACGCGTTTTGTATTCAGTCTCCATCGAATCGATCCCGTTCAAATTGATGCAATTTTTCAGTTCCGCATAAAATAAAACTGAATAAAATTCAATATTGAATGTTTCGAGGACTTTGGCAACTGGCCGGAAAATTGTAGAAAGAGAAATAAAGTTTAAAATAAAAGTCTCTATAGTTACTTTTTTCGTGGAAACTATTTTAAAGTGCAATTTTATTTGAATTGTACTGTCACAGATAATATAATACTAGCATACAGATGTCTCATCCCATACAAAGAAGCCGTGCCGACTTACTGTACTGATTATACTGATTATTTTTTGTACATCGATCGTTTCCGTTCCACGGATATAGATGGAACGGAACAGAACCCGATCGATTTACAAAAAATAATCGGTATAATCAGATGAAAAACGCTAGTTACGTCGGCACGGTTTCTCTGTATGGGATGAGGTATCTGTACTATAGTATTATATTATCTGTGGTACTGTTGAAGAGTATTGTCTACAATGTACAAGTATTTTCCCATCTTGTGATTTCTGAGAATTTTAAATGCCAGTTTAAAAACAACTATATTCAGAGAACCGATAATTCAAACATTTCTGTGAAGTAGAGCTCTTTAGAATCTATTTTTTTCGATACTTCTAGGAGTTTTCAAGAAACTTGTTAATAGGTATTTTGAAGCAAGCCATTGTTTACTTAAAACAGCCTGTATTTGAACACTATTTACCTGAAAGAGGTGAGGTGCTGTCTATAGGACGGACAAAGAAAAAAAAATTGACGGTGAATACGTACAGACATTAATCTGAAATTAATAAATTAATCTGTACTAGCTTTTGTCCGCGTGTATACCCTGAATTATCTAACGGGAAAAGATTATCTGCATAAAAATTCTAACCCATATATTTCAAGGCCGATCGAAGCCGCGCGCGATCGATCACGTGCGATTGACGCGCGCGCCTGCGATCGGCCGCGATGCACGGAATTGTACCTTTATAGGATATATGGTTAGCATGTCTGCCAACTCGACTCCATCTCGAAGCTTGAGATCTGACACCAGTCTTGCCAAGGGGTAACGTGTTACCCAGTTACTGGGTTGTGGAGGTCAGATAGGCAGTCGCTCTATGCAAAACACTGGTACTCTGCTGAATCCGGTAAGACTGGCAGCCGACACCAATATAGTTGGGAAAAAAGACTAGGTAGATAATTGTGGGTTTTCTGTTGTCATTGCGACAGACTCTACTGGAAGTCCTTGAAACGGACTTCGAATATGGACCTTATTGACTTGAACTAAAGCTGTTATTAACTAGATTGCGTTGCACAAAGGGAAACTTCACAAGTTGCAACTCTCGTGATGGCAGATTTTGAATGCAATTCTCAAATAGTTTCTCTAATTGACCCGAAACTACAATTGCTATTGTGTAACTACGCTTTTGAGGATAGTGAATCAATTAAGTCTGCTAACCCGATTATTTCTTAGTTTCTAATGTTCGTACACCTTTTGAAAGGGTAAGCTAAATTGCTATCTCAATGGGGGCTACCGCGTTCGAATTTTCCGCTAGGGGTGCTGATGTAGACTGAGGTTATCAAAATGTCATATTTTTTTGGTTTTAGCGCGAGTTCATTAATACATTTTTCGAGTTCCGTGCCCAAAGGGTAAAAACGGGACTCTATTTCTAAGACTCCACTGTCCGAAAATAAAAAAAGAATAAAATAAACATCTAAGTGGGGCTCCCATACAACAAACGTATGTTTTTTTGCGATAGTGGTACGGAACCGTTCGTGCACGAGTCCAACTCGCACTTGGCCAGTTTTTTATACTGAGGTGCATATTTTCCAAATATGGCAGATTAAGATAGGTACGGGATTTACCAGCCACTCCTTTGATAGAGCTATATGTTTCGACAAATTCTATCCTCCCTTTTTTCGAAAAAAAGGGTTTGCGCAAAACTGCGGCATATGTACTCAATTTTATAATTAATCCCACTTCTACAGCATTAGAAATGTATTCTAATTAAAATTTTGCAGCAGTGGCGCCAACTGGTAAGCAATAAAATATTTTTGTTTTTTTAAAGATTTTTGAACTGTCTGACCTGTTTATGTAACGTAACATCAGTCCTATATACCCCGAAGGATACTAATACCAAAACCCATATAAAATATATACAGTCCCCAGCATGTAACTTGGCAAGGGTATGGCGTAGTTAAGGGCGGAGTAGAGGTAAGTAAGCGCATAGTGCACTAACTGTCAGTGGATCCTTGTGTCAACTGTGCAACAGATCGCGCGCTCGGTACACTGCCAAACGTTGCCCTCGCCCCGCTTGGTAACCAAAGAGACCTAAAAATGACTTGTGCGCATCTAACGACTGTACACTTAGATTTCACTTCATGTTTAAGTCTCATGTTATAGAGGGCGAGCTTATTGCCATCAACAACAACTGATAAATTCCTGGTAGAAAGGCTCACGCATACTGCACTACCACGGGGAGTAGACTCTAACCCACTTTAACTCCTCTTAATCGGTCCCGCCTCGGGGTCCTCTTCGCTTCACCGTGGTTGACCAAGCCACGGTTGCTGAGCCCCCTAGCCTCGAAAATCCGGGCACCCACTGAAGGATGGTAGAAAAACACCTGACTTGACCTAGCTACAAGTAACAACTTCGCGGTGAGTGCTAATGCGTGCCCGTGTTGTTTTTAGGTGAGTTGAGTTTTAGTGGGTTGGAGTTCCACATAACTGCGCTATATCTCCGTGGTCGCGCAGTATGCATGAGCATTTCACCAAGGTAAATAAAATACAAATTAATAATAATAATAAAGAAAAACCACCGGTAGCATGAACCCAGTTCCCGATACCGGTGGGCCTCTATTTTTTATATTTTTAAATGTTTTTTTTTTAAGTTTCCTTTTTTAAATATTTAAAAATGTATTGAGTAAGTATGTAAATAAATGACATAATAAAGAAAAAAAAAACTTGAGAGGTGTCAAGGGACACCCGGATGGAACGAAGTTCCTTTAGTATATATATATATATATGTGTATACATTTATATGTATATACAAATACATACATATATATACATATATACATACATATATATATGTATGTATAAATACACATATATATATGTATATATACTTTCTGGATTTCGTAAACACAACAGCGTTAGGTTAGAACACGAACGAAACACACGCACGCCGCACGACTTACAACTATAGCAAAAAGTGTCGTTACAACTTTTCGTTAGATTTTTTTCCGTCTAGCCCCCTTTCGCAACGCGCGATAAGGAACTTCGTTCCAAAAACTACAAGTAACACCAAACTTGACCTGAAAATAGAACCTTTATAGGCACTCGCGCTCAACAGTTACACATGAGGAAACTAGACCTACAGGTAGTCCTAAACAAGATTTAACTATTCAATTAAAATATCGATCGGTCTCACTGAGACCTCACCCGAATTCGCTTATATTCCGCTAAACTCCGCTATACTGAATCCACAAAGCAAAGTCGGTATATGTGCAAGTTCTGAACAAACGACCGTGCTGCCCCCTAGTCGGGAATTTAGCATCGAATACGGGTGGTCGCACAAATTGCGCTGTTTCGTCCAACTTATAGCATGATTGCTAAAACTGTTGGAAGTTAGGAGGACTAAGACTGTGTTCAGTTGTTGTGTTAGTGCTTAGCCTAGACAAGTGGCATTCGATGACAGCGAAGACGATAGTCGAAATGTCAGAATGTAAGTGATTGATCACGTGATTTTTTGATATCGATTGTCAATGCCTTAGAATTTTGCCTTTTTGACAATCTCTATCGCCACGCTTTCGAAGATAGAATATATGTCACTTGTCTAGGGCCTCAGGGTGAATATTAGCTGTTCTCAATATACCCTGGGTTAACACAAATCATTGAATTATACATGCATTCCCTCTCACAGAGAGGAGGCCTGTGTCCTAGCAGTGGGAAAATTAAAAGGTGACGATGATGATTGAGAAATTTCAGATGGATCCCTACTACACTTTTCTCGACCCGAATTTGCGATAATCACACAAGGTGAAAACAATTTCCCTTAACTTCTTCTTCATACTTCACGCCTGAACAGCTGCTCAATTTGTATAAAGCGCAAGTTCGGTCATGCATGGAGTACTGCTCTCACCTCTGGGACGGAATTGCCAAATATCAACTTGATGCACTTGAGTCGATTGATAAACGGGCCAAGAGGCTTATCGACCACGATGCACTGGTCGCCTCAAAGCTCCAGAGCCTTGAACATCGACGCAAAGTGGCCAGTCTGTCGGTTTTTTATCGGTTACATTTCGGGGAGTGTGCGATGGAACTGCACAATTTGATTCCGCCTAGCCATTTCCATCGCCGGACAACAAGACGCACGGCAATGCGCCACCGGTACATGGTGGACATCCCACCCATACGTACAAAGCGTTTTGCGAATACTTTCATTGTATGCACAGCTAAGGAGTGGAATTCCCTGCCGGAGTCTTTGTTTCCTGATAGCTACAACCTTGGGGTCTTCAAGTCAAGAGTGAATAGGTTACTTCTAGGCAAGCGTGCTTCACCGTCGACCACATCATCGCTTACCATCAGGCGAGATAGTGGTCAAACGCGAGCCTATCAATAAATAAAAATAAAAAAAATACTAGTTTCAAGAAAACCTCATATTATTATTCAGCTTATACTCAAAATATAATAAAACTCAAAACAGACAATAGAAACTGGCAAATCCAAATAAATGTCGAACCCGATTGCGAATATGCGATACAATACAAGTCCGTAGTACATTTGCATGTAGCCGCACTGTCGAACAACCATGTTTTGCATTCAATGCTTGGATGGGTCGACAAATTGCAACATTTTTAGGGTTCCTTATAACGAAAACGTTTTAGGAATTGCTATTTTTTATACTGAACTTATTATTCTATTTTAGTAGAATGTATAGTGCTATTGTTGTGGACAAGAGATAAAATGTTCTTGGATTTGATAGAGTAGAAATTTTTATACCATGAAACTAGGGGTCGGCTAAGACTTGCATTAGTGTTTTGTAGGTTGATTATCTATATTAAGGTGAGTATAAACTAGAGGATTCACTTGTATACGGTTTAAAATTCTTTATTTCTCAAAGATTACAAATCACTTACGAGGAGAAATAAAATATAAAACAAAACATAAGCAATTTAAAGTACAGATACAGACATAGACGGTAGGCATTCCAAATCAGTAAAAATAAAATAAGAAAATTACATTTCTGGGTTAGTGGGTAATTTGAATTAACATTGTCATTCGTGTTAACTAATGCGGGCGACAGCTTTTGAACAGATAAAAGGAACGGTTTACATGGAGTGAGTACGATAATAATATTGGACTGAGACAGATTTACTTTTTTGTGATGCCGTTGAAAATATGTTGTTTTAATAAATTTTTGAATAGAGACATTGACTTAGTATCTTTTATAATGTTTAGAGAAAGAGTTGTAGATCTGTGCTCCTTGATACAAAATACACTTTTATAATTAGTATCACATTAAAAATATCCTAACGGCTAGGCGGTTCCCTAGAATGGGTGGGATACGATACTTCGATATCGGAGTGACAGCACATTTTCGTAGTAATTGTTGTACGGTTTTTTTATCAAAAAGCTTTGTCGAATAGTCGTGGTTTGCGTCTGGAGGAAGATGACTCTTTAGAATCGTCCACGTAAAGTATTAGAGATTTGCGCAAATCTTTTCTACTTATGCCTCAACTTTTCATTAGAATTCGGTTTACAGAGAAATCTTCTGCTTCTTTTATGTCGATTAACTCAAACTTTAGTCTCACCCGTTCCGATTTAGTCCATCCAGTATGTAGCTACTCGGACAGCTCTGTCATTTGCTACGTTAAAATCCCGTAAGGTGCAGGTGGTCGGGCATGAAGGGCAGACAAGGAGGTGGGCCATATCTTGCGAATCGGCTCCACACTGGAGCTGGCGCTGTTTTACTACACTCCAATTGGCCAGGTTGTTTCTACAGCCGCGGTCAATCTGGGTCCACAATCGGTTTAGGGATATCCAGATTGGCCACTACACTTCGTTGCTAGGGGGCAAAAATGAAAAGTTATAGAGAGAAATGACATGTTTCCTTATTTGGCAAAAATACTTTTAACATATATATAAAAGTTACAGTAATAAACCTTCTTACGTAAACGTTAATTTCTTCGGGTTTATTGATTTTCCTCAGTAACAAAAATTTTATGGATTTTTTATTGAAACAACACTTATATCTTAGTTTCTCTCAGAGAGTCTTCCAAGCCACTACGGGCGGAAGTTCGTAACTTTCAACAAAAAGGTACTTATTATTTATGTCAAATAATATATTAGTTTCTCCTTGAACGGAAGACGGTGACAACTTTGCACATAAATATTTTACTTCGCTTTCGTCTAACGTAAAGGTTTCCGCAGACAGGCACGACGCGATAACTACATTTCATAGAAATTGTTTGATGGAATTGATTGTTGTAAAACTATTAAAAATTATTATTATAGTTAATTATTTTATTATTAGAATTAACATTTGTTTCGGGATATTTACCATGTATATTTAGATTTTTGTTGAGAGCTCGATATTTCGGCACCGTTACAAGCGCCATGATCACGAGAACTCAACAAAAACTAAATATACCTGGTAAATTTTATCCCGAAACAAATATTAATTCTAATGATTGTGACCATGTCAGCTTAAAAAACTCATATTTTATTATTAATAAACTATGATAGCGGGACGAACGGGACCGGTCAATGTGGCACGTCTGAGGGAGGCCTATGTCCAGCAGTGGACGTCTTTCGCTGATATGATGATGATAATAAACTATTTCTACGAAAATGAATTCTTGTCATATTATCAAGTTCACCTGTCTGTAACCTGCCTAAAACCAATTAAATTTGTTTCTTTAGTTAGATACTCTGTCTGCCCTATGTCGATATCCAACATGAATGAGACTGATTTGGTAGATTTATTAAACCAATTTAGAACATACAAATAATCCTATTTTAATATATTATTTTTCATTAGTACATTCCGATTACAAGTCCTCTCAGGTGTTTGATTTTATCCTTATTACTAGCCATTTCCATGGCCTCATACGACATGAAGCGTGCACTATGGCAGTCAGCTATAGAGTTCTGTTAGTGAAACACTTATTTTTTTTGTTTTCTTAAGGGGCGGGTCAAACAGAAAAGACGTAAGACAAGACGCGTAAAAAAAAGACTGCGTCTCGTCCACGCCCTGTCTTTTTAGGGTTCTGTACCCAAAGGGTAAAAACGGGACCCTATTACTAAGACTTCGCGATCCGTCTGTCTGTTTGTCTGTCACCAGGCTTTATCTCATGAACCGTGATAGCTAGACAGTTGAAATTTTCACAGAATATGTATAATAAATACTAAAAACAGAATAAAATAAATATTTAAGTGGGTCTCCCATTCAACAAACGTGATTTTTTTGCCGTTTTTGCGATAATGGTACGGAACCCTTCGTGCGCGAGTCCGCCTTGCACTTGGCCGGTTTTAATTTGTTTAATTTGTGTCGCGCCGCTTCTATACATTTTGTATGAAAATTTATTGAAGGGGCGCCGTGTCTGCGACGCGTCCTCGTCTCACGTCTTTTCTGTTTGTCCCGCCCCTTACACATTTTTTTTAGTTTTATTTTGTTTTGATCTCTTTATCTCCTCTTCTCTAAATAGTATAAAATAAAGTCGCTATCAACCTCTATCTGGCTCGCCCCTCATTTCTTCTAAGCCACACAACGGTTTTTGACACGGTTTTCACAAACAGAAAAAGCCATAAACGAGGAAGGTTTGTGTATTAATTTGTCCTGAATGAAACCGGGGCCTATCGCTAGTTCATAATATAAAGAGGTCAAATCGAAATTCAACCTTTTTATATTGTTAGTTCAGAAAACATTCATAGGTATATTATGTTAATTCTCCATTTTATCCACTAAATATTCGTTCGGACTTCGGGTCTCGGCGTTCTGTTTGCATAGGACCGTTTAAGCCAATACCGACTGGACTGTGAGAGGACCCGGTGTACAACTTTTACTGTTAAGGTGGATGACCGTCCATACAATGTTTGTAGGGATTGTACGCTAAAAAAAGACACTCTTTGTTTAAAACGAATAATTTTATCACTTTTCTACAATCAAATGTGCTCGCTTCCATCCTTTTTAGGAAATAACTTACACTAATTACTGAGAAAAACAATCGTGAAATTCAGACAAAATTTGACACTTCTTTACATGTGTGGGTTCGTTTTGACAAGCAAACTAAGCGCCATGTTTGTTATAGTTTAAAAATGTAAGCGCTGGATGGCGTGCAGGCGATTTTATAATTCTGATAAAACAATAAGGGAATAGACCGTATCTTTCCGTATCTTTCTTTAACTTCGAGTTGGATCCTGTTAAAGGGGTTTTTGCTAGGCTTTTTTACACTGATATAGTTTTTTGAAGGTTCAATATATTCAACCCTAACTTGGTTAGATACTATTATCTACATCTACTTACTCCGAATACTGTAAAAAAAAAAAATGGCTGGTGAATAAGCATACGACCCCTGATGGACATCAATAAAAGCTTTCAAAACAAGTGCGAAGCAACAATGCGACAAAGATGCGACGACTGTTGCCCGCGGCTTCGCTCCCGTGGACCACCCCACAGGACCCGCTTTCGGGATTAAAAAATAGCCTATGTTATTCGGGAATAATGTAGCTTTCCATAGGTGAAAGAATTTTTTAAATCAGTCCAGTAGTTTCGGAGCCTATTCGGTACAAACAAACAAACAAAAAAAATCTTTCCTCTTTATAATATTATAGTATAGATAATTGTTTTACTATAAATGCCCTAAATAAAGAACATTTTCTATGAAAAAACGTACCACAGTGTCGCCTCGCCACCTGTCTGCGGGAACCTCAACACTACAAACCCCACCTCTGATATTTGAATCTCCGTTAAATTTACGAAAATCAGAAACAATTTCAACAAATCTGTCACAAGCTTCCTCAAATTAAAGTATTTTCCCTGCAATAAAATTAATAAGTCAGAACTAGTGAAGCTAACAACGTGTTGAGTCGTGTTGAACAAAGACAGTGATTGTGACACCCTTACCCCACCGGGTGGGGTAATAGGTGGGGTAAGGGGACTATTGGTCTATAGTGACCTATTTTCTTAAATGGCTGTTGCAACTGAATTCAATAAGCGATAATAGCTTGAATGAGAGTATAAAGGAAGTATATGTGCACGATTTCTGGAGGATATTGATTTTTATTCGGTTTCGAAAGTTGGTTGGTAAGTAATGTGTACTCATCTTCTGCCTAGCCTTTTCCCAACTATATCGGGGTCGGCTTCCAGTCTTACCGGATTCAGCTAAGTACCAGTGTTTTACATGGAGCGACTGCCTATCTGACCTCCACAACCCAGTAACTGGGTAACACGGTACCTCTTGGCAAGACTGGTGTCAGATCTCAAGCTTCTGACTACCCGTAACGACTGTCAAAGATCTTCAAATGACAGCCGGGACCAACGGCTTAACGTGCTTTCCGAGGCACGGAGGAAACTCGGTATGTTGAAATGGTCACCCATCCACGGACCGACCTCGTCAAGCGTTGCTTAACCTTGATGATGTAGTTTACTTCGTTTGGTAAGTGTAAATAAATCTAACCTTACATATATATAAGTAAACTTAATATTACTTATGTAGAGGTAATATTGGTTTTTTGCTTATAGGAGGCAATCTCTGAAAGTCCTCATCTAATTACGAAAATTCACAATACAAAGAAAAATACCAAATATCTCTGACTATAATAGGGCAAAATGTGCCGTTTTTAAGGTAGGTAGGTTACTGTAATATTATTATTTCATATAAATCCAACACGCACTGGGCCCGCGTGGTGGACTACGGCCCATTCCCTCTCATAGAGATGAGGCCTGTGTCCCAGCAGTGGGAACATTAATAGGATGATGATGATGATAATAATATAAGTCCTGAATAGCTACGATTATTTTAAATGAATTAGTTTAATAAAAACCAACGTCACAGATAAAATAATAGATTACCGACGTTAGTAACCGAATGAATAAGCCGGGCGCAGAAAGTTTGCCGATGACATCATGACGTCACTCTGACGTTCGGCGAACAAATGAGGCGAACGCGGGGCTCCGAGCGGGTATGCGGGAGGGTTAGTTATCGGCAAACTTTCTGCGCTCGGCTAGTAAGTAAACTTTTTTAACATTCGGTAAGCATCACCGTATTACATTATTTTCAACTCAATAGGTATCACTAACATTAACATTAAAAGCGGGTTATTTACCATGTTTACTGTTTGTTGCGAGTTCCCGATATTTCGGTGCTGTTGCAAGCACCATGATCACGGATAAACTGAAGTCATTGCGGGTGGGTGTTTATGAGGAGACAAAACGGTCTACCCTCTTTCTTGTTCGTTTTTTGCACTCAGTACCGCTACCATTGTCACTCACAACTCGATTCTGTTCCCGACACACGAAACTCACTATGTCCGCTCGCGAACTTTTTCGGCACTTACTGCTGCAACAGCACCGAAATATCGGGAACTCGCAACAAACAGTAAACATGGTAAATATACCGCTTTTAATGTTAATGTTAGTGGCCATGACAGTTTAAAATCTTATATCAATAGGTATCTATAATAGATAATAGAAAGTCAAAGATTATCAGCGTAGCGCGATAAACCCAACAATGTCGGCACATAACACAAAATTTACATAACCATAGGACCGCGATAAACCGAGCCAGCCCCGTCAGCTATTTGCAAACTCTAAAATAATCCTCCGATAAGCCTTTTCAGCCATCTTTTAAGCAAATTCTGCCAAACCCTTTCCTATCTACACAACGACAACATGAGCCTTCGATAGTTTTATGGAGTGTTGATACGATATCCACCAGCCAGCATTATTTGACGGCCACTGCTGGATTTAAACACAGAGTAATAGTTGCGTACAGAAGGCTAGCACACTGACTCGCACACTGTTCCGTTGTTGTTGAATTAGGTAATTTACCTATTTATGCAATATTTGTAAGTATGTGAGTACCATGTTCCTATTTATCAAGTGAAGGGTTTACCTGTTAGTGCTTGTAATACTTTATACCTATATGTAGTATAATAGTGCTAGGTGCATCGTCCTCACGTACATGAATTTATTAATGTATGTAATTTAATATTGTAAAACATATTTCTTTTTTAAAAGAGTAAGTATGGAGTTTCTTGTGCATTCTTCTCCATAATTCTCCATAACAAGCTACTTTTCCGAATGCACGGTAGAATCAATTTTTATTATTTGTAAATTTTAATTGTTAACGTTAAAAAGTGCCGCTTAATGGCCTAATTGAATAAATAAATTTGACTTTGACTTTGACTTTAGCTTTATACAACGAGCGAAAACGCACGCACACTTAGACACGCTTCACGTATGGCGAGTGCAAGGCGCTACTGTTTTTGTTTTAGAACACCACACTGCCGCCGTTCGTACGTATTTGTTGATCTACGCTTGTCGGGGTCGGTCTGTGAATGGATGACCAATATGTGCAACCATTACTAATAAGGAAAAGCACGTAAAGCCGTTGGATACCGCGGTCGTTTATTGATCCTGGACAATCTTTACAAATAGTCAGTTGCCTGAAAGTCCACCATGAGATTTGGGTAACCCAGGAACAGGATGGAGGTATAAGCAATCGCTTCATGGAAAATATTAGAATTCGGCTGCATTCGTTTATACTGGAATCTACTCTCAATATAATTTGGGAATAGGATAGGTAGATTCCACATTCGCGCTTGAATCAAACACCCCCAGGTTATAGCTAACAGGGAAAACAGACTCCAGCGGGTAATTCCTTACATTTATGTACGTGTCTGTTTTCACTCAGTGTAATGACTTAAAGCTGGCATTCTGTACTGTCTATTCTGTGCCGTAAATAAGCACAATGGACATGAGGATGGGACGTAGAAGTCGGTCGGACGTTAGACAGCTCTCACACTGTGGAGCAGATTTTGGTGACCTCCATGTTATAACTACCAGAAAAAACCGACTCCAGCAGAGACTTTCACTCTATAACTGTACGCACAAAGAATGTATTCCCATGACTTACGCATCGATATGTACGCGTCTGTTTGCGCTAGTTGTATGGACTTGTGAAGCTAGCCTTCTGTATTAATTATTCTGTGGCGTAACTAAGCACATTAGACGATAGGATGGGACGCGGCATTACCATAGAAACGATGTCGGTCGGACGTTACACAGCTCTCACACTGTGGAGCAGATTTTGTTGAATATTTAACGATAAGACTGGAGTTTATCAATCTTTTCGGCATCAGGTGTTGGTTGGGTTATTTATTAATTTATGTTGAGTGTTTAAAGCTTTGGAGAATCTTTCTAAGATTTAACAAAAACAATATAACATCACCCCAGTATTCCCCGAAAGATAAGCTGAAGAACCCTAACGACACCAATACATATACACGACATAGCTCAGAGAATAAACAAGCTGAAGTGTCTATGGGCCGGCTATATTAGCCGTAGAACCGATGACCATTGGGGCAGACGTTTTCTCGAGTGGAGATCACGAATGGGTAGACGTAGCGTGGGCAGCCCTCAGGTCGTTCGACACGATTTGCGGTCATGATTTTTAACACACGATACACTGCATACGGTCTGTCGTCCGTTCTTTTGTTCACTAGACACGATTCTGCAACGACACTTGTATTGTTTTATAAGCGCGTGACTGACGAATCACGCGTGAGCCGTGCGGTGCGATGTGTCGTGTCGTCAACTAGCTCATACCGGTTTTGTTCAGCCGCTAAATGGTCATCGCAAAAAAACCGTGACGACATACCCGAAAAACCGTATGAAAATCGTATCGCGTGTGGTGCGGTGTCGTGCAATGAACAAACGGTCCATACAAATATATGAAGCTCTGAATCGTAAACACATTTTGCGATGTCTTGTGTCACGTCATGAAAAACGGCCTAACGCTAGGTGGAGCGATGATCTTCGCAGGGTGGCTGGTAGCAGCTGGATGAGAGCTGCCGAAAAATGAGACCAATGGCGTGCGATTGGAGAGGCCTATTTTCAGCAGTGGGCTGAGGATGATTATGATGAAGAGACCCACATTATGCCTGTCCCATGTAATAGGTACACTGAGAAAAAAAAACTTGATAACATTGATCAAAAAAATTTTTGCAGCTATCAAGGAACTTGTTTGTATACGAGCGCATAAAGTTTTATGATTATGGCAATAAAGTGATCTTGATTAAGCAACAAACAAGTTGTCTTGATAAAACCAAACAAAGTAATTGTCAATAAAATCAAGTTTAGTTAGTATAGCAATGATTTAATTTGATTGAAGTTATAACGAACTTAGTTATCAAGTGATTAGTGGTTTTGATTGCTTCACTCATTTTTTTTTCTACCAAGCAAAATGTCATACTTGATTGGCCGATTTTTCTCAGTGTATGCGGGCTGCTACTGAGAAATTTTAGATGGAAAAACCCAATAACACTTTCCCTGACCTGGGCATTGAACCCAAGACCTAATGCACAGCTGCAGCACCACTTGCAGCTACTAGAACTAAACAAACTTGGCAGTCACTAATTCATGTTGAGTGTGTAAAGGTTTGGAGAATCTTTCTAAGATTTCTTTAGACAAGAATACTTGTACAAGTTGCATTTGCCGATTTGCTCTTTGAAAATTATCTCTGAAGACGTAGTTTTCAACATGAATTGAATTGTACTGCATTTGAGTGTATTTTCGCTCCTTTGATCTTGTTAGTTGTTGCTCGTCCCTTGTCTAAATCAGAATAGTTCTAGCAATGCAACGAGACAATTGACATCACTCCAACTCAATTAGTTGTTTGAAAAGCCCGTTTACTTTCGTATCTTTGTACTGACTTGGTGATGCTTGTTACTTTTTAACCCTCGACGGAAAAAGAGTGGGGGTTTATAAGTTTGACGTGTGTACCTGTGTGTTTGTTCGTTAGTATATCTGTCTGGCATCATAGCTCCTAAACGGATTAACCGATTTTGATTTCGATTTTTTTATTTGAAGAGAGAGGAGAGTGTTCTTAGCTATGTTTAATGAAAATGGGCTCAACCGTTCAAAAGTTATGGGCGTTTTACTGTTTGAATCGGGGTGTTTTCGCAAGATATCGTGTCATAGTTACGTGTTCACTAGATTGTCGGGTTACTCGACGATTCGCACGGATTTAAGTCGCCCGAAATGTGCGAATCGACCCTTTTTAAGTATATTATCTTTTTTCCGTGGCGATTCGCACGAAATTAATTTATTGGTGTGCGAATCGAATCAAAATTATGTGCTAGGCAATTGGCAGATATTTTATTTTAGAGAGCAGCAATAGTCATCATCATCATCAGCCTTTTAATGTTCCTACTGCTGGGACACAGCCTCCTCTCTGTGAGATGGAATGGGTCGTAATCCACCACGCGGGCCCAGTGCGGGTTGGTGGATGTCTATGTCTTCGAATTTTTTGTTCTAGGACATGCCGGTTTCCTCACGATGTTTTCCTTCACCGTTTTGAGAGCAGTGTTGATGAAATAATGTACACAAAGTAAAGCGCCTACCTGGGCTCGAACCCACGACCTACAACTTGCCACCACTGCTCGACACTGGGCAGCAGCAATAGTATAATTAATCGAAGTTAATATATATTTTACTTGAATCTAGGAAAGCAATGCATTAAATAAGTAATTACCACAAAAAACGTGGAGATATGCAAGTTAGATAAGATAGACAGGCAACAAAACAATAAGAGGGAGACAGCAATATTCGCTACAAAAAGAAATGAAAGAGAAAGCTTTATACGCTATAAGCCCATTCCGGTACCGGTAAAGACTAACTTAAGTACCAGAAGTTTATATTTCGAGATATTGATTTTTTATCGATTAGCGACGTAGCTAACCTACGTATAAAAATGGAATTGAATCGGGGTGTTTTCGCAAGACATCGTGTCATATTGTTACGTGTTCAATAGATTGTCGATTGAAGCGTGTCTACTACTAAATACATTATGTAGCATGAAACAAAAATATGTCGGGGTTTTTTAAAATTTTACATGTTGTTTGAGGAGTATTCTGAAACATTTAACAAGATATTAAACAGGACAGCCTGTAATATACTGCCTATTTTTTTCAGCTGCTTCCCTTAGAGTTGAGTTTTTACATGTATTTATTTAACTTGCCATGTTAGCAGTTATCTCCAACATAATGTAGTGAAATTTTGCATACGCCTTTGGTTTAGATGAAAATGCACGATTAGTTAACATCATTCTAAATCCTCTAGAACAGACTACCAAAGATGGCGGACTAATGATGAATATATGAATGGGTATCGAATGAAAGATGATGTATTTCTGTTGCCGCTGTAACAACAAATGCCACAGTTGTGTCCTTTTTAACCCAAAGGTTGACTGGTAGAGAATGCCTTGTGGCATTAAGTCCGCCTATGTATCACCATTGTACATGAAGTTTAAATAAATAAATACTAAAAACAGAATAAAATAAATATTTAAGTGGGGCTCCCATACAACAAATGTAATTTTTTTGCCGTTTTTTGCGATAATGGTACGGAACTTCGTGTGCGAGACCGACTCGCATTTGGCCAGTTTTTTAAATTAATTAAGAGTAGTTGAGTCGCTAGATTTCAAAATCAGACAAGCCACTTTTGAACGTTGTCGACTATTTTATAAAGATTATTTATTAAAGACGATTTCATTTCAGTGCTTTTAATTCTATCAAAATCGCCCATAATTCCCTGTAGATTTCATACAAAACGGCTTTGAAAATTACCATTTGTTTCAAACTAAGCCACGTCTATAGTCAACTTTTATCAAAACAAGACAAGTCCTCTTAAATCAATCGGAGATTGCGTTTGTAACAAGATAGCTGCCAGTTGCTTGTTACAGTGTACTGTGACTGTATTGGGATTTTTATCAAATTTGTTTAGAAAATTGAAGATAAACGATGGATGAAATACCCATTAAGCCTCCAGGTAAGGCAAGGAAACGAGTGATACCAAAATGTTTAACCAAACGAGAGAAATTAACCTACTTACCTGCGTCTGTGTTTCCGAACGCATTCAACCCGAATCTCTTCAAAGTTAGAGTGAACAGGCTTCTTCTGGGTAAGCTCACTCCATCGTTGACTCTGTCTCTGTCACCTATGACATAGACTAGAGTCAAGAGCAAACCCATTACAAATAAAAAAATTAAAGGAAAACGGTTAGTTTCTGTAGCCATATAGCCCGCCATAACCTGACTGTATCCAGGGCCGTATTAGTGCAGTGTAGTGTAGTCAGTACAGTGACGTAACCTACTAGTGTATCCGCGTTTATATTTATTTTAAAGTTTTATTTAATACTAGCTGTTGCCCGCGGCTTCGCTCCCGTGGATCACCCCAAAGGACCCATTTTCGGGATAAAAAAATAGCGTATGTTACTCAGGAATAATTTAGCTTTCTATTGGTGAAAGAATTTTTCAAATCGGTCCAGTAGTTTCTGAGCCTATTCGGTACAAGCAAACAAAAAAATCTTTCCTCTTTATAATATTAGTATAGAAAAAATAGAAACATTTATTATTAACAATAAAACAAACATTTTCGGACTTTGCTGATATGAAATCTAGAGATCCAGTTTTTGTTGGTAAATCGTTGAAAAATATTGGTTGGAGATAAAAAAACAGGTATTACAAACAATACATTTTATAGTTGGCAAAGACAATCATTTACCCGATAAAAGCGCGCAAAGGATTATTTCCTATAGCACAGATAGTATATACCAGCATACCTATAGTAAGCCATAAAGCAGAGATACGAGAACCTTGTCTGATCCAATCTATTTGAGTAAGACAAAGGAATCTGACATCTACGACCTGCAACCTAAAGCACATAGTTGTATCTACTATCTTTACATAATGATATATGCAGCTTTGCTCAAACTTGATATTATACGTAATTCTCCATGCATGAAACAGGGTGAGGTCAGGATATTCAGCCTGTGTGCAGATCTAGACTGGAAGACGGCTAGAATCGTGCCTGGATCTGAAACATTACAATGTTAGAATATGCTGGAGATTTGAGACGGTTTGCACCGAAGTGTTTTCGTTAATATTTAATGGTTAGACGGGCTCTTAAACGTCCGTTAAGTTTGGAGCAGGGCATTTTTTGCAAGCTTAACTTAAAATGCTATCGCAATTTTTAAAATTCTGCTTGCAGCAGTCATTCAAACTTGCTGATTGGCAGAACGATTAAATATTTTTGCTGAGGGTTTTTTTTGGACGTTCGGACATTGAGACCTGGGTGCCCGTCCCGAATCAAAAGCAGATGCAATTTTTAAGCATTAAAAGTAAAAAATCCGGGAAGTAGGCGAATCAGTTCTGTACCATAAATCATTTGTAATAGACAGGAAGTGGGTCACCCAGGAATTTAATCCTTTTCAGCCCTGTGCCTCTTTCGAAATTGGAAACCGGGTTAACCGGTTATTTAATTTTTTAACGACGGACCAATATTTAACCTTTAGGTCTACGGTAAAGGGACACGGTGTAACCTGCCCGACACAATGTGTGTACAGTAAAGTTGTACCTACTTTTGTTATTTACACTGTCTGTCAGAGAAATTAAAGCTGCTCGGTGATGCATTAAGCCGAGCGAATGCTTGTTACAAGGCTTAGACGTGGGCTTAATTCTAATTTAATAGCATTACACTGTCGAGCTCTGGTAAATGGTCTGCCATGTCAAGGTATTGAGGTCAGCCCTAGTATTTTTGAGTTCATAGGTTTATATTTTAGAATTTCAGTTAATTAAGTTTTCCCATTCTACAGTAATCGATATAATTCAATATTCTAAAGCTTTTGCCGGCGTGAAAATTATTCCCGGGACTAAAAAATCCCATTTTCTATTCCTGACTATAATTACATAAATTCTGTGCCAAATTTCATCAAAATTGGTTCAGCCGTTTGAGCGTGAAGAAGTAGTAGGATTTGTAGTTCTAGACCATCACGATGACGATCACCTTTACCGCTAAAAGGCAGAGATAATTGAATAAATTACATGATATGCGCGAAACCGAGCTGCACCCGCGTGGTAGATTTTGGATTGCGGCCCATTCCCTCGCGCAGAGAGGAGGCTTGTTTCCCAGCAGTGGGACAGGCTGAATGTAATCATGCTATGCATTTACCATAAATATCTATTATTTATTATTTATGCGTATTTCCTTAACATTTAAGGTGCTGTCCACACATTGCCGGTCAAAGTCAAAGTACAAATCGTATGTTACCGATTTTTCGTGTTCCGTCAGTGATGGGAACCCGGAAATTTGTCGGAGAGGAAATACGGTCGCAGACATCCGACTGAATTTCCTAAGCAAAAAGTCATAATTCAAGGTTTGGTTCTCGCCTATTTCCTCCTCCAATATTGAACCATTTTACAAGATATTCAATAATCTGGAAAAGAAAGATATATACTGTGTGCCTATGTTTTCCTTTTTTCATTTAGTTGTCAAATTTGTACACTTGACAGCGCAATTTTAAGGATCTTTTGAGGGTTCTAGTGCTACTAAAGATAATGTATCATCAAAAAGGAAAACATAGGGGTACAGTATATACCTTTCTTTTTCAGTTTATGGAATATCTTTTAAATTGGCCCAATATTGGAGGAGGAAATAGGCGGGAGTTAAACCGAATTATGACTTTTTATTTCGGAAATTCAGTCGGGTGTCTGCGACTACCTCTTAAGGGTGCACTAGTCGACGGCACGAACTATTTTGTGCGCGGGGTTAAAATGCATTTTTTATCAACCGACAACACGTGCGGAAGAGATTGATGCTGTGATAAGCAGTAGAAAGCTAGTTCGCGTACGAATTAGCACTTTTGCAAATTTGTAGCGAAATGGATAATGATTTAGGATGAAACCGAGCGCGCGAAATTTTATAAACAGACCTTTGGCAGTCTAGATATCATGAAAAAACTCCTAAATCTATCGGTTCAAAAGAAAATTATTTGCATTTTTGAACTACTAATCTATCCCTGGATATGGAGGCCGTTATGCAATTTTCCGTCTTATGGTATTTATTTGCGCCTAAAAATGCGTTAAAATTAGTGTTGAAATGTGGAACTTTCGACGCTCATAACTTTCAAATATTTTATTTTTTTTACTTTTTCGCTTCCATACAGGGCTAGATAATTATGAGACAAATTGATATCACTTTTTATTTTGAATGTACATCGTCAAACAGTGGAATAATCCCTAGACTACGTTTGTATGGAAGAATTTTCGACTAGTGTAACCTTAGGCATACGTAATTTCATTGGCGCTCATATATGTCTCTCAAACCAGTTCACGCCAATTCTGCATACTTGTTGAATACGTTAGTTGTAGAGTTTTAATTGAAGTAGACGTTTACTACGATTCGACTTTATTCTAAACTTGTTCAACTTGACATTACTAACAAGATTATCAAAACTACAACAAACTTAAAACTAAACCACAACAAAACACACACTGTGACAAACTTTAAGGGCGGTTACACACTACATCCGATCCGTGTCCTTGAAATGTCGGTACCGAAGTAGCCGTAGTACCTCTTGTAGGCTTACCTTATGCACTGTATCCGAACTCAATCCGACACTAATATTATAAAGGCGAATGTTTGTGAATGTGTGTGTGTTTGTATGTTTGTTACTTCTTTACGCTCAAACGCTCGGCCACGATGCATTGGACGCCTCAAAGCTCCAGAGCCTTGAACATCGACGCCAAGTGGCCAGTTTCTTGGTTTTTTATCGGTTACATTTCGGGGAGTGTGCAATGGAACTGCACAATTTGATTCCACCTAGCCCTTTCCATCACCGGACAACAAGACGTACGGCAATGCGCTACCGGTACATGGTGGTCATCCCACCCATACGTACAAAGCGTTTTGCCAATACTTTCGTTGTACGCACAGCTAAGGAGTGGAATTCCCTGCCGGAGTCTTTGTTTCCTGATAGCTACAACCTTGGGATCTTTAAGTCAAGAGTGAATAGGTTACTTCTAGGCAAGCGTGCTCCATCGTCGACCACATCATCGCTTACCATCAGGCGAGATAGTGGTCAAACGCGAGCCTATCGATAAATAAAAAAAATGAAAAAAGCGGCTCGACGGATCTGGATTAAATCTGGCATAGAGATAGATTATAGTCTGGAATAGCACTTAGAATACTTTTTATCCCGGAAATATGTTTCCTTGAGATAATTTTCGGTATTCACGCGGGCGGCGCCGCTGGTAGAAGCTAGTATTATATTAAAGGCGAAAGTTTGCGAGTGTGTGTGTGTTTGTATGTTTGTTACTTCTTCACGCTCAAACGGCTCGACGGAACTCAAATCGCGGACAGGGATCACGGACACGGACGTGTAGTGCGTAACCGCCCTTATGGTCGATCCAACTGATCCAAGATGGCTGCCATCACAAGTTGATTGTCACTCTCTCTGAGTTTACAACAAAATGTAGAGCACGGAATCTCTGTGCGGACTAGCGACGCCATTCGATCTACCTATGCTTTTGCAAACTATATTGGGGCTGGCTTCCAGTCTCACCGCATACAGTCGAGTACCAGTATTTTACATGGAACGAATGCCTATCATACCTCCACAACCCAGTAACTGGGTAACACGATACCCCCTCGCAAAATAGTGTCAGATTTCTGGCTTTGAGTACCAGTGACGACAGTCAAAGACATCAAGGACCTATTAATGACAGCCGGGACCAAAAGCTTAACGTGCTTTCCGAGGCACAATCTTTCACAATCACAATCACACAATCTTTGTATAATAAACGGTCACCCATCCACGGACGGCCCTCAGTAAGCGTTGCTTAACCTTTATGTTTTAATAATGTATTCGGTTTTTAATTGAGGACCCCTTCATTTTTGAGCTATAGCGTTAATATATTTGTGTCCGTGCAATGCGTAGCCAGCACAAGTTTCTGGTCCAGTCTATTTTCGACATAAATTCCAAAAAGGCTGAAAATTTACATGAACGTTAGGGATACCATTATAATGAAATTGTGAAAAATCCTCGTCGATTTAATTTGTGCAAAAATTTTTATTCAAGGACACAAAAACATTTTTTTGCTTAATTCTATTTTGACTCATATATCGAAAACTAATGAACATTAGTGAATCTTATGCAGTACTTTTTTGTGCGTATTTGAACAAGGAACAAACTTGCCCTAGCACAGATTTCAGTAAAATCATAACTTGCCGAGAATTAAGCATAAAATTGTTTTTTGTGCCCTTAATTTTTTTTTCGCACACATGGAATCGATGAGTCTTTTTCACAATTCCATTATAATGGTAACCCTAACGTTCATGTTAATTTTCAGCTTCTTTGGAATTTATGCAAGGGTACCTACGTCTATTTTTTGAGCTTACTTGAACGGACTATTGGCCCGTGTCAGCCAGAAATTCAGAATTATCATAATGACAATTTTGTCGTTTAGTTTGTTATTTTGTATGGAAGTTTCGGTGCTCTGTGGTAACCACTACAGCAGATAAGCTTTTGTACAATGTTACCTTTTATAGCGGAACAAATAATATAAGTTGCTTTTCCGACGATGTGACGATGCTTTACGAGTTGTGAAACGAAGAGATAAAACGATGGATGTCGGTAAAAAGATACGAGCTAGCTAGGATAGAAAATGATAAAATCAGATAGTGTGAAAATCAAACTTGCTCTTTATTTAACCGTTTATCACAAAATCCGAGAAAATTGTAGGCAGGTATTAAAATAAAAGTCGCTTCGGTAAGTATCTAGAGGAAAATTCAGGCTGAGAATCCGCCCAATGACGAAAGCTACTTATGACAGCTCACAAAACGCCAACACTACACAAATTCTAGTGCTTTAAAGTTGCCTAAGTTTACCGGCGTTGAAGACCTGCCGCGCGAGCACGGCTTCTGTGATAGGCTTGAGTCCCGCATTTTATCACGGTTTTTGCTCCGAAACTGTGATGCTGATTCTAAACCCATTTGTTCCAAACTACTGGAACACAATCCTCTTCTACATGATACGAGTGGGCTATAGTCCACCACACGGGCCCAGTGCAGATGGATATAGGTATTACATGTCTTCTATGTTTTAATTCTAGGGTAAGCCCATTACTTCAAGATGTTTTCTTTCACAGTTTTGAGAGCACTGTTGATGAAATAAATAACACGCAGAAAGTTGCCTATCTGTCACGAACAACAACTCGTAAATGAAGGTTGTTTTCACAAGGCAACCATTGTTATAGCCTATTTTTATCATTCTAAATTGTGATGCTTTATAATTTCAACCCCCGACGGAAAAAGAGAGGTGTAATAAGTTTGACGTGTGTTGCTATGTATCTGTGTGTCTGTCTGTGGCATCATAGCGCCTAAACGGATGAACCAATTTTGATTAAGTTTTTTTTTTATTGAAAGGTGACTTTGTCGAGAGTGTTCATAGCTATGTTTGAATAAAGTTGGTTTAGCCGTTCAAAAGTTATTTATTATTTGAATCTGGATTTTTTCGCAAGATTTCGTGTCATTATTCCGTGTTTCGATAGATTGTCGATTAAAGCGTGTCTGCTACTAGCTATATTATATGTAGTTTAAAAAGCATGAAATAAAAATTAAAATCGGGGGTTTATAAATTTGTAATTGTATCTTCTTGGCAATAGATCTCGCCTATTACTTTATTTTTTCAATAAGAAGACTTATTCGCATTTTAAACATAACATTCGTTTTCCCCTCATCAACCAAATTGCCGATTGACCAATAACAATTCAAAAACATGACACAAATCATCGACCACGGTAATTGCTTGTCCAATCACCGCGATTTGTTCGATCAACATTCAAATATACTGGCTGACACATATTCGGATATCGTTTGTGGATGCTGCGGCTACATGCTACGGAATACGATAAACGTCGAATATATGCGGGGTGATGTCAAGTAGATATTTATTTCAGAAGGTCAACTGTGAATGAAATTTCTCGACACATTTCCTATTTTTGTTAAGTTTTAATTTTTAGGGTTCCGTACCCAAAGGGTAAAAACGGGACCCTATTACTAAGACTCCGCGATCCGTCTGTCTATCTATCTGTCCGTCTGTCACCAGGCTGTATCTCATGAACCGTGATAGCTAGACAGTTGAAATTTTCACAGATGATGTATTTCTGTTGCCGCTGTAACAACAAATACTAAAAACAGAATAAAATAAATATTTAAGGGGCTCCCATACAGCAAACGTGATTATTTTGCAGTTTTTTGCGATAATGGTACGGAACCCTTCGTGTGCGAGACCGACTCGCACTTGGCCAGTTTTATAAATTAATTAAGAGTAGTTGAGTCGCTAGATTTCAAAATCAGACAAGTCCACTTTTGACAGTTGTCGACTATTTTATAAAGATTATTTAGTTAAGACTATATCGTTTCAGTGCTTTTAATTCTATCAAAATCGCCCAAAAATAGAATAAAATAAATATTTAAGGGGGGCTCCCATACAACAAACGTGATTATTTTGCAGTTTTTTGCGATAATGGTACGGAACCCTTCGTACGCGAGTCCGACTCGCACTTGGCCGGTTTTTAAGTCAGTGCTATAGCGTGATGGTTGACAGTGAAGCCACTTTGACGTTGACCCCAAGTATCATGGGATAAGGGCAGGAATACCATAATGAGAATGTTTGTAGTTTTGCAGTTGCCAGTTCCTTAGGCCGCGTGTCCACGGCTAGAAAAATCGCCGGGTCTATGCAAGAATTCGTGTCGTTTCTATACACGGCTAGTGTACACTGCATCGGCGCTGCACAAGAAAAATCTTGTCTGCGCCAGACACGACGCGATTTGTAGGGGGCGGGGGGCGGTGTCTACAGTGCACATGATTTTCATACGAAAATAAAGGACGAACTTTTCCTCATACTGTCGCAGTTCAAAGTAGAAGTTAGCAAACTCATGTTTTTGACTTAACATAGGATGCACCCAGTACTTTTTCTTGGAGTTAGTTAGTTCTTATTAATTTTTCCATACATATAATAGGCAATCACCATTTTTATTGCTTGTTAGTTAACATTATTACCCACAATTACACGACACGATGTACACCCTACAATGTCTCGACCATGACTGAACGAAACTATTCGTATCGTGTACATACTAGATTTTTCTTATCTGCAACAGACACGACGTTCATTCGTGCACAGACCCGACAAAATCCTTCTCATGTACATGAATATTTTCATCTTGTCTGTATCCGACACGACAAATTTCTTGCCGTGGACACGCGGCCTTAGTTACAGTAGAATAATTTACCATTCTCACAGACTAGACCCTCTGAATCTAACCTGCCACACCCAAACCTCTGCTGAATCCACAATACGAGTTCAACATCGTAGCATGATGAATAACGTTTACTAAGCGACATATTTCCGTAGCGCGGTGAGAGCAGAATCCTAACCAAGTATTGTCTGACTTAAATATGAGAATACCTAAGCTATGTCCTTGTTGTGTTGGGGTTCGCAAACGATTTCGTTTATAAGAGGTCATATCTCTCGAATAACAAAAAATATTTAACTGAAAGAAACTTAGGCTCAGCGCAGACGGAACGGAGCGCAGCTGCGGGGATTTTATTAACGCACTTGAAAATTAACTTTAAAATTATTACAATAAAGTGCATAAATGCTTGAACCTGACAAAAAATGCTCGCGCGTCCTCGAAGATACGTGGGCGCGCAAGCTCGAGCATTCGCGAAATGCCCGAGACCGCGCAGGGATTATTCCTCTCTGTCTGCGCTGACCCGTACACTAGAGATAGTGTAGTGAGGCTACTTTTTATCCCAAAAAATGCACTTAACCTGGTAAATTTACGATGCCTGTGAAATAGAACAGGAGAGCGAAGCTGCGGGCGAAAACTAGTGAAGTTATAAAAGGCTAGTTAGTTAAAAATACTCCGTGATGACTTTTATCCCAGAATGAAAAAAAATATACAAAAACTACATGCAATTAAAAATCCGGTCTACAAAAAGTAAAATGAATAAATTCGTGCTAAAAACGACATGATTATCCAGCTAGAGTTGCCAGAGGATTAAAATTTCAGCGGTTGCAATAGTGTCAGTGAATTATCAGAGAGCAGAAAAAGCCCCTTTAATTAGGATGCTTACAATAATTTGTGAAATAACAGGCACCTGGTGTATGCAGCTAGTTAGGTTTTTTTAAGACGGAAAATGTATTAAAAAAAACCGACTATATGAAGCAAATACTTATAAATTAATTAATGGTTCTGATGAAAATGGTAACATCGAACTGATCTGATGGGTAGGCACTGGAACTCCGAAATAAAACAATGGATCTTAGTCGTGTTTGGGCTTATTGGAATCGTCATGAGATTTACTTTGGCTATAAATGATTTTCGTGGTATTTGGAGGTTCCTACCAAAACTAGAAAGAGATAAATAAAAAACTTTAAAAAAAAATATAACTTTCTTTTCCGAAGTCGGTGTCGAAAAACGGAAATCAATAGGTACCAAAGACACCGACTTCGGAAAAGAAAGTTATTTTTCGCTTTGTAGTGTTATTTTTTTTTCATTAATTATATTTTTCCTTATCCAAAACAAAATTTAATATCATTTAAGTTTTTTCAAATCTGACACCCAGTTTCCGAATTAAGAACATGAAGTTAAAAATTGCTAATCTAGAATTATATGACTTTCGTTAAACTGTGGTTTTAACTTACTCAAAGACACAGGATATACTTATTATCCCTTACCAAAGGTCTTCAGTTGCGTTTCAAAATTATTAAAAAGTAACGCGTTTCAAAATTATCAAAGCCAAGTTTGAGGTTCTCTGAACATAGAATGTCCCCTTTCCTTTCACGACAACCTCGTATATGGTTGACCTATTTTATTCTAGAATCTCGTTTTTAGGGTTCCGTATGCAAAGGGTAAAAACGGGACCCTATTACTAAGACGCCGCGGTCCGTCTGTGTCTGTCTGTCCGTCTGTCACCATACTCTATCTCATGAACCGTGATAGCTAGACAGTTGAAATTTTCATAAATGATGTATTTCTGTTGCTGCTATAACAACAAATACTAAAAACAGAATAAATTAAATGTTTTAGTGGGGCTCCCATACAACAAACTTGATTTTATTGCGGTTATTTGCGATAATGGTACGGACCCTTCGTGTGCGAGTCCGACTCGCACTTGGCCGGTTTTTGTTTACGATAACTATAAAACTAAGCCAACCTTAACATACCAACTTTCATTCCACTTACCTGAAGGCCAGCCTGCTTACCTAATACAATTTAAACTGCAAGCCACAGATTTCCCGATACAATTCTTCCACTAACTACTTAAAGTTTGCACTGAACAATACGTTTCCTATCTCTTTCGCAACACTTAGGAAGTGCTACAAAAAGAACTAAGTTACGCTAAACAATACTGGTAAGGTAGTGTTCGTAGCGATAAGCGGACGCGACAAGCGGACGAGGGCCTAGTAGCGGGTGCCGCTTCATAGCAGTCCACGGCTAAACTACGCAAGCGTATACTTTACTTTGTACGAAAATGCAGGCAGGATCGGTCACTGAGATTCACAGCCACGCTACGCATGCAACTGACATGGCTAATCTCTCCCTGCACATCATAATTAGCAGTGGACGGTCGACGTTATCCTGTGTAAATAATATTCGAAATTACACTGTTGGTGCAGTGGTTGAGCGATCGGCTGCGCTTCGTATCGCAGTTTCGATTCCCGCACGGTACAAATATTTGTATGGCTTACAGTGAGCTTAGAGTGAGTTTATACTCACGCTGATTCGCGTTAACGTAAACGTCAATTTCTATTGACGCTGGAAGCGCCGTCTGGTGACAGTAAGGTGAAACTTCTTTTTGTGTATACAAATTGACATATGCGATAGTTTACGTTATCACGATTGAGGGCGTTAATATATCGGAATATGCACACTGATAGTTGTGCTGGATCTGCGTATTTGTGTATGTGAGTTTAAATGTTTATAAACGCACCCACGATACAGGAGAAGTTCCTAGTGTGGGGCAAAGATAAAAAAAAGGGTAAAGTCAAAGTAAAATATATTTATTTCAATTAGGCCAGTAAGCGGCGCTTTTGAACGTCATACATATATGAATTAAAATTTACAAGTAGTAAAATTTGATTCTACCGTGCATTCGGAAAAGTAGCTTGTTATGGAGAAGAATGCACAAGAAACTCCATACTTACTCTTTTAAAAAAAAATGGTGATTTACAATATTTACATAAGTACATACATTAATAAATTCATATATGTGAGGACGATGTTCCCAAAAATAGCACGACACACTATACTACGTACAGGTGTAAAGTAATAAAAGCATTAACAGATAAATTGATTAAATTGATAATAAATAGGAACATGGTTCTCACATACTTACAAATATTGCAAACATAGGTAAGTAGAAGAACAAAATAATATATCCCATGTGTAATCTCCATCCTGATTTTTGCTGCGTATCGTTCCAACGATCTGTGCTCCGACCCGCGTGCCAATAACTTATTTGCAATCCCAATATCGAAATGACAAAATGGATTGACATTCCAATTTCAAATTTGATGTCCGTTTCTCTCAAAGATCTACATGAATTACTTACCTACACGCTTCCCTGCTTTGAATAGTTTTTTGTCGTGACAATGCGGCATCGTATTTGTCATTTCCAGACATTTTTAATTATTTGAAAATCTTTATCACTGTTTTATAAAATAATAATATCTGTTTGCCTGAAAATATATTTTGTACTGCATATATATATATATATATTTGATCATTGCCCGCCACCGCTCTTGTTGCCCCCATGTGGTCTAGGCCTAAGATCTAGATCTATTACGACGGTAGCCTGCCGTGGGACCTACGACTATTATATCTTCACGTATCGGTGCGCGTGGGTTATGCAGTTATATAAGTATCGAGATTGTTAATGTGGTTTACATGGGTGTTCCCATGTAAACCACTTATTTATACCTAATTACCTGTTTACCTAATTTATTTCTTTAGTGGTTTATCTTTCAGTTAGTCAGTCTATCAGTTGGGAAACAGATCTGCAGTAGTGTGTTATGACCGGTACTGACCCATTTTTTTACCCAACATATGTTTGGTAAAACTTAAAAAAGTCCGGACCTCGAGCATAAAAAAGGATTGGTTTTGCCATGATCTGATCACGTTTCTATGGTCCATTTTTGCGTAGGTTGCGCGGTTCCAGAGATATAAAAATACAATCCATTAATTTAATCACCCTCGATAGTGTTTCATTGTTTGCCAGTTCTTATCTATTGTCCATTGACCAAGGTGAGTGCTGAGGATTGTTTGCATATTACTCAATCCAGATAAGCCACATAGTATGCTATTTATTACGAATAAATAAAAACATGTCTTTTATTAGGTAACTCTTTTTTTTTATTTCAATATATAAAATATGAACTGAACATCGCATTCACTAAAACATCGTTGTACAGTGTATTATGATATTTTTACAAAACTGTTCAAAAACATAATATAAAACATGCAATATTCACGACAAACTGAAGTAATCAAATCATTCTGAATCCTATCAACATTCCAATCCCATCTTTTACAATTCCTATTTAAAAACTCAAGATGATATCGTGCAGGCGAACATCCATATGATTCATAATATTGACCAGCACTAAATTTGATAGTTATGAATTATAAGTTAGAGATAACCTTCGTAGGCTATGCTGATTTTGAAGCATTTCGAAAACTAATAGAATCTCATCTCATAAAAATTGAAATAAATGATATTTATGAAGAAGCTATGAAGATTCCAACTACTGATCATTGGCAACATGGATTACACGGATTGTATCTTATGTAAAGAATAGTAACGACAGCATCTACGAGAACACAAACATTTTGTCAACTTATTTCAAATGATTAAAATTTGAAATTAAATTGCAAAATAGTTAGAGATACCCTTCGTAGTATATGCTGATTTTGAAGCATTTTTAAAACCAATACAACCTCATCTCATAAAAATTGAAATGTATGTTATGAAGAAGATTTGTAAGATTCCAACTACTGATAATTGGAAGCATGCCACCACAAGGATTATATCTTATGTAAAGAATAGTAACGACAGCATCTACGAGAACACTTTCGAAATTTATGCTGATTTTGAAGCATTTCTAAAACCAATAGAATCACATCCATAAAAATTGAAATACATGATATGAAAAAGCTATGCAAGATTCCAACTACTGATCATTGGAAACATGGATAACAAGGATTAAATCTTATGTAAAGAATAGTAACGAAAACATCCACGAGAACACAATCATTTTATAAACTTATTTCAAATGATAAAAATTTGATATTAAATGTGATAGGTATGAAAAAAATAAGAGATACCCTTCGTAGTTTATGCTAATTTTGAAGCATTTCTAAAACCAATAGAATTGCATCTCATAAAAATTGAAATGTATAATATGAAGAAGTTTTGCAAGATTCCAACTTCTGATCATTGGAAGCATGCCACCACAAGGATTATATCTTATGTAAAGTATAGTAACGACAGCATCTACGAGAACACAAACATTTTTTCAACTTATTTCAAATGATAAAAATTTGAAACTAAATTTGATAGTTATGAAAAAAGTAAGAGATACCCTTCGTAGTGTATGCTGATTTTGAAGCATTTCTAAAACCAATAGAATCTCATCTCATAAAAATTGAAATATATGATATAAAAAAGCTATGCAAGATTCCAACTACTGATCATTGGAAACATGGATAACAAGGATTAAATCTTATGTAAAGTATAGTAACGACAGCATCTACGAGAACACAAACATTTTTTCAACTTATTTCAAATGATAAAAATTTGAAACTAAATTTGATAGTTATGAAAAAAGTAAGAGATACCCTTCGTAGTGTATGCTGATTTTGAAGCATTTCTAAAACCAATAGAATCTCATCTCATAAAAATTGAAATATATGATATAAAAAAGCTATGCAAGATTCCAACTACTGATCATTGGAAACATGGATAACAAGGATTAAATCTTATGTAAAGAATAGTAACAAAAACATCCACGAGAACACAATCATTTTATAAACTTATTTCAAATGATAAAAATTTGCTATTAAATGTGATAGGTATGAAAAAAGTAAGAGATACTCTTCGTAGTTTATGCAAATTTTGAAGCATTTCCAAAACCAATAGAATTTCATCTCATAAAAATTGAAATGTATAACATGAAGAAGCTTTGCAAGATTCCAACTTCTGATCATTGGAAACATGCCACCACAAGGATTATATCTTATGTAAAGAATAGTAACGACAGCATCTACGAGAACACTTTCGAAATTTATGCTGATTTTGAAGCATTTCTTAAACCAATAGAATTTCATCTCATAAAAATTGAAATGTATGATATGAAAAAACTATGAAAGATTCCAACTATTGATCATTGGAAACATGGATAACAAGGATTTTATATTGTGTAAAGAATAGTAACGACAGCATCTACGAGAACACAAAAAAATTGTCAACTTATTTCAAATGATAAAAATTTGAAATTAAATTGATATGTATGAAAAAAGTAAGAGATACCCTTCGTAGTTAAAGCTGATTTTGAAAATAATTTTAAACCAATAGAACCTCATCTCATAAAAATTGAAATGTATGATATGAAAAAACTATGCATGATTCCAACTACTGATCATTGGAAAATTGGATGACAAGGATTATATCTTATGTAAATAATAGTAACGATAGCATCTACGAGAACACTTTCGAAGTTTATGCTGATTTTGAAGCATTTCTAAAACCAATAGAATGTCATCTCAAAAAATTAAAATGTATGATATGAAGAAGCTTTGCAAGATTCCAACTACTGACATGCACCCACAAGGATTATACGTTATATAAAGAATAGTAACAACAGTATCTACGAGAACACAAACATTGTGTCAACTTATTTCAAATGATAAAAATTTGAAATTAAATTTGATAGTTATGAAAAAAGTAAGAGATACCCTTCGTAGTTTATGCTGATTTTGAAGTATTTCTAAAACCAATAGAATTACATCTCATAAAAATTGAAATGTATGATACACCATCTCTAGCGACTCGTGCCACTGTTGAAGACACCAGTTTCTTCTTCTGCATGTGTTATTCATGACGATGCCACAGCTCTCTTCTTCGTGTAAGGATGATAGAGGTGAGTAGTATTATAGCTTATAGGTATTTTCATCATTGTCTACGAAACTGAATGATTTCTGCAACAACACAGTTATCATGTTAATACCAATTTGTTTACACTTAATCAGTAATGCAAGGAAAAGTTCATGTTAATAAAAAATACTAAAAGGAATATACTTTTCAATAGAATAAACACTTACCTCTTTTGTCGTTGATGCGTTGAAGTAACACAAAACGTAGTATTGGTACACTGCTCCACTGCTTTCAAACGAGTTGACTGTGGAGTGACTGCAGTTGCTTGGTCTTATATAGCATCACTAAGTGATTTCTTATCTAAAACAAATTACAAAACTTACAAAAGTACCAAATTTATCTCACATTCCTTCGAGATGCGTTGCACGGTGACTCACACAAATCTTGGGTACAATAGATACAAAATAATGCCATTTAATATTTACAAATCACTATAACTGAACATTCCAATGTTAACCATTGAATTAATTGGTACTGTAATAATCTACTAACAGCAAATATCATGGATACACTAGATGTACAACCTTATCTGACATGGATTTGTCCCAGTCTAGAAACAAAATATATTCTGCTAATAGACTACCTATGTATACCAATGTACCAACGTATATGGTATGAAATTTGGATATAAATGATAAACCAGGCTCACACTGGGCAGCTTTACATATTGATATGAATGGTGTCAGTCAACATTTTAATTTGTATGGACGAGCGCCTGCACGATATCATCTTGCGTGTTTTTAAATAAATCGTAAAGGTTGGGACTGCAATGTTGATAGGATTCAGACTGCAATTTGTGGTGAATATTGCATAATGTATTTGCTCAGTTTTGTAAAAACATTTGCACTGTATAATGATGTTTTAGTGGATGCGATGATCTGTTCATATTTTTAGGGTCCCAAAGGGTAAAAACGGGACCCTATTACTAAGACTCCGCGATCCGTCTGTCTATCTGTCTGTCCGTCTGTCACCAGGCTGTATATCATGAACCGTGATAGTTAGACAGCTGAAATTTTCACAGATGATGTATTTCTGTTGCCGCTATAACAACAAATACTAAAACCAGAATAAAATCAATATTTAAATGGGGCTCCCATACAACAAACGTGTTTTTTGCCGTTTTTTTGCGATGATGGTACGGAACCCTTCGTGCGCGAGTCCGACTCGCACTTGGCCGGTTTTTTTATTTGGATTACCTTATTAAAGTGGTTTTATTGATCCATAGAAAATAGCTATTATGTGGCTTATCTGGAATGAGTAATAGATAAACAACACTCACCCTGGTCAATGGGCAATGGGTAAGAACGGGTGATTGGCAATGGGTAAGAAAGGGTGATTATGTTGATGGATAATATTTTTATGTCTCCGGAACCGTGCATGTTCAGAACAAGGCAAAAACTTTATATTTTACCTCGATGGTACATAATCTTTCTCTACAAGTCCTTACGGTCTATTTTGTATTTCACTCAATATTTTAGAAAATTTTGAGGCAGAACCGGTGATGACTCACTATTAACTGCTTCCTAAGAAAGTTGAAATCTCTGGAGATGATAAGGATCTGTTTAAACTAAAAGGTATCCGAGATAGTAAAACTAAAAAATGTTATCTATGAGGAATAGAGTGAAGTACGAATTGAGTCTTCAAATTCGAAGAAAAGATTTATAAGAAATTTTGCCTGAGTAACAATGACTGTTGGTATTTGCCAACAATTCGTATAAAAACATCTACTTTTATCTCAAATTCTTTGTGAGTATAACAAGATTTTTATCTTGACAAAATTGTGTGAAAATGTTGAAAACATCCGCACACACTATTTACTATTTTCTGTACAAAATAGAACCGTCTGTGTGTCACAAATTCAGAATACACTGTCTGTCACAGTAACATACGATTCTACAGATAAATGTGGTCACAGAAAATGTAATACATTGTGATTGTGAAGGCTAGACATTTCGTTTATAATAAATAAGTGTCTGAGTTGTTTTTTATTAACTAAAGTTATTAATCTAAATATGATACAATATTGTTTTGCCTCTTATTATCTTAGCAGAAAAAACAACCAAATATAAAAAAAACGCGCTACTCAAAATGAAAAAGTAGGAATTAAAATTTGCCATGGAAGCTAGAAAAAGAAACGGCCAAGTGCCAGTCGGACTCGCGCACGAAGGGTTCCGTACCAATATTTATTTATTTAAACTTCATGTCCCGGCTGCCATTTGAAGATCTTTGGCAGTCGTTACGGGTAGTCAGAAGCTTGAGATCTGACACCAGTCTTGCCAAGAGGGACCTCCACAACCACACCAGATAGGCAGTCGCTCCATGTAAAACACTGGTACTTAGCTGAATCCGGTAAGACTGGAAGCCGACCCCAATATAGTTGGGAAAAGGCTAGGCAGATGATTATGTACAATAGTGGTAAACAGGCGGTGGTGATTCATATCGCAAAGAACCACAAAAAAATCACGTTTGGTGTATGGGAGCCCCACTTATATGTTTTTTTAATTCTGTTTTTAGTATTTGGTCAATTATTAGGTTTACCTAAGGAACTGGGATATATGTATAAAATATGCGAACGGACTTATGCCAAATATCTCAAATTAAAATCAAAGCATGCATTACAATACAAAATTACATAAGGTTAAGTTTTGACACAAATTAGAACGCCGCCGCTTACGTACTTTATGGCTTAGATCACAATTTTGAAAAAGTATAAACAATAAGGTTAAGGTTGCTTGTCATTTGTCTCCGTCTATAGTTTTCATTATTTGTTTTTTGAATGTAGGTTTGTTACAGTGAGATATATTGACTTCTGTGAATTCCACAATGCGAGACAGTACACAGTTCTTGGCATAGTTAACGAAGTGCCGAAGAACGTCCAACATTACCGTATGACGAGTGCGACGTAGGGGAGTGTTAAAAGTTTTCTGTGCGACCTTACTATGAATAGCCGCATTTAGGGAGTTTGCAGATCACAGACAACCAACTTGTTGGCTGTCTAATACCGGTCTACAACACTCCAAGAGATTCCTGGGTTCTACTTTCAAAGTACATGTTAAATTTAGTGTTGTTTTTTTTTTTTATTTTGTATAGATTCTTTTACCTATTGTGAATGTGTGAACATTGTAGGCTTTCTAGATTTCTAGATGATTGTTAACATTTGTTAACTTTTTATTTCGTGCATTATTTTTTTTGTTTTTTTTTTTTTTCTCAATTTCGTACGACTTATTGTCGGGCGTACGTTGTCCCCCCATATCCAAGTACTAATGCTGTAACATGGAAATATTGTAAACAAAAAAATTTAAAAGAGTAACCATGGAGTTTCTTGCCGGTTCTTCTCCATAGGAAACGACTAACCCGAACCGTGCACCTTTTGCCGACGTTTTATAAGTGCCCATGTAGGCCTATGTAAAATAAAAATATTTGTTTTCGATTTTGATTTTGAAAGCCCGGGATTGCATTTGGAACATGAGCAGGGGGCAAATCCGCTACCTGCTTGGGGCCTTTACTGGGCACTTTGGAACCAACGACATGCTCATGAAGATGGGTCTAACCGCGACACCCATGTGCAGGTTGTTTGGGGAACATACGGAACGCATGGAGCACCTAGGCTACTATGCACATGCGATGCACTGTCTGGTAAGCGAATGAGTCTCCTAGGGGTTGGATACCCAAAACTAGCAGATTATAGGCTCATATCTCCTAGTCTCGTTGTAAAACTCATGAAAACAATTTTCAACAAGAATGAGGAGGAGTAAATTATCTAGGGGATTACAAAAGATCCCAATGGGTCGAAGTGTCCGAGGTATTTCCCGGCCCCTTCATAAGATAAGATACTATGAATACATGGCTGAAGAGTGTATCGTTCTGTTTCTGGAAAGAGCCTTCTTTCAGGTAGTGTGCACTAAACTACATCGAGCGCTAAACAGTGATGGAACATCATTGTAATGTTCAAGCGATTGACGGAAAAGCTTTTGCGTCACAAGAAATTGCTTTGATACTTAGATATATGGTTAAGAACTAATTGAGTAATCTCGAAACGATTGGAACTGTACAAAACAGGCACAATGCGTCGATGCAACAGTACCACAGCGATATGACAGTAATTTTTCATATTTAATAACCATCGGCGGGAGCCTCAGGGGAGTGCAGGACAACTGTATGTATTGGTTTTCAAAAGTATTATTATTTATTTAATATTAATGTATACTTAATTGTACACCACAATAATACATAAATGACAAACAAAGACAAAGGTCAAAGTATATTTTCCCATAAAGAATGTATCCGGTTAAACCTTCAAATTATAAAACCTGTCATAAATATTGACATCGAGTCAGACGGGCAGTTACAGACATTACCAAAGCTACAGTTACTGGCAAGAGATTACAGAGGTCTAACCCAACTCGCTCGGCCAATCTAAACGCTCCTCCACACCAAAGTCCAAGTTACAACACACCCCCAAAATTGCGACCATTAACGAAATTCAGTAGACACCAACAATTTTGTGGCCCAATAATCGATATCTCTTCCAATATTAATCCAAAATCAACCTTACCCTGACGTATTAAAGTAGATTTTTGATCGAAATGTTGGTTTTAAGACAATTTATCATGAGGACATATCTCAGAGTTTCGCTATCATAATATCTGGGGGATAAGGTGAAGATATACTTCGTTTTATTACGAATATGACGTTAGCAGAGAGCGATCGTAATTTTAATGCTTCATAATATTTAGTTGATGAAAGGCTCAAATTATTTGTATTTGAGCGTTTTGGAAGTTTTTAGTGGAGTTTATATGTATTCTCTTCATTATAAACTCTGCTAAGCAAAGTTTTCAACTGACTAATTAGTCCAAGAGTGAGCGAAGCGAGCTCAGAAACTTAGGTCACCCCTTCACGGACAGGTTCATGACAGGACCTTGACTGCAGAGCTACAGGAACCTCCTCTAGCTCTGCAGACAGATTTATGAGGCTCCGTCGACTCTGCTTTGGACACGCACATCATCTTTCTCTACAAGTCCTTACATAAGATCTTTGTGACGTCAATCATCATCATCATCATCATTTCAGCCAAAAGATGTCCACTGCTGAACATAGGCCTCCCCCAATGTGGCGAATATTGGCCGATGTCAATAATTCGTTGTAGTTATAGTTACACTTATCTTGCGCGCACTCTAGTATGTCTATCTATGAATTAAAAGTTGTTTCGAACCACGAAAATGCTTGTCATCTCCTGCTAATCTCAAACGTCAGCTAAGAAAAAAGTTTGACTGATGTACCATGGAGAGCCAACTTATCTTTTGCCAATGTTTCGCCGAAAAGATCAGCAAAAAAGATCTCTGTGACAAAAAGATAATTGTATAGAACAACATCAACAAAACCAAAAGCTTTTATATTTTTTCCTTTGATGTATCGTAGTCGGTTGGAAAGAAAGAAGAAACTCATCTTTCATTGTTGACATTGCTGTTCAATGACCTGTAAGGGTCATCCATAAGGCTAAGAGCAGGAGAGCTCAATTTATTCGGTGTCGGCGCAGCGACTCCGTATCAAAATGAGTTATTCGCAAAACGACATTAGAGCAGATCGTGCTATTCTCAAAATGACCTGGCAGCAAAACGTCCTACAAACAAAAGAAGAGGAATGGTACAGCCATACCACACAATTATATGAGATTTTTAAAGGAATAATTTTATTCAACAATTTGTTGAGACTGTTTTAGCTTTAAAATAAAATTAAAAAGTAAAATCAAAAAAAGTAAGTAAGTTTTTTTTGCGTTCAGTTCGAAGGTAATAATTTCTAGTTTTAAAGTAAGTTGAATTTTTATGAATGTTCTTCACCCTGGGGCGGGTGGAGGAGTCTATCAAACTCATACCTTTGAACTGAGCCCTGGAGTGCTTGTGCAATTCATCACATTTCCCTGGCCAGGTATTGGCCCGCATGATCTGATGCGGACCCCGTCACCCTCTGTGGCCGTAAACTGTCGAAGTACCTCTCGGGAGGTTTTTTTTTTTATCTGATATAGGCTCGCGTTTGACCACTATCTCACCTGATGGTAAGCGATTGTGGTCGATGATGGAGTACGCTTGCCTAGAAGTAACCTATTCACTCTTGACTTAAAGACTCCTAGACGTATTAAAAAAAAACTACTTACTAGATCTAGTTCAAACCAGTTTTGGTGGAAGTTTACATGGTAATAATGTACCATTTTTTTTTTTTTAGTTTTATCATTCTCTTATTTTAGAAGTTACAGGGACACATTTTACCACTTTGGAAGTGTCTCTCGCGCAAACTATTCAGTTTAGAAGACTTATCCATAGATACCCCACACGTATGGGTTTGATGAAAAAAAAATTTTGAGTTTCAGTTCTAAGTATGTGGAACCCCCAAATTTTTGTTTTTCTATTTTTGTTTGAAAATCCTAATGCGGTTCACAGAATACATCTACTTACCAAGTTTCAACAGCATAGTTCTTATAGTTTCGGAAAAAAGTTGCTGAGAAATACGGATGGACAGACAGACAGACATGGCGAATCCATAAGGGTTCCATTTTTGCCATTTGGCTACGGAACCCTAAAAACGATATTAATTTTTCAGTATAATTGTACCTTGACAGTAGGACATTCTGCTAATAGGACGATATGCTGCTAGGTCATTTTGAGAATAGGACGGTTTTATACGGAGTCAGCGCAGCTCATTGTCTTCTTCTATACATCTCTGTAGAAGCCTCTGCAAGCTACAGACTTTTATTGCAGAATACTGACTAGCTGTACCCGCGGCTTCGCTCCAGTTAACTGACTGCCTACCCTACCCTACTTACCTTTCTGCCTACGCTACTTATACCTACTCATTTTTTTCTTGGCTCATCATTCTTTCACGGAGAATCTTAACACCGCCATTCAGAAAATTACTTCAAATGCACAACGCCATCTATCGAATATCAAGTTCAACTGTCCGAGTATATGAATTGCGTGTGTTGTGAATGTTGTGATAATTTTACTTCTTGAACACTTAAATTCATCTAACTTTTGATAGAGTGAACTGATTGCGATGAAACAAAAATTAAGTTATCCTTCAAGTTACTAACAATTTTTTGGTTTCGTACATTTTACGTGAAGCGTGAACAAAAACAGATATCATCATCATCAGCCTATAGCAGTCCACTACTGGACATAGGCCTCTCCAATCGCACGCCATTTGCTTCGATCTTCGAATACGCGATCATCGCGCGAATTAACGACGCGAGCGACTGCGGATCCAGGTACGCAGAACAACGAAAACACTCAGTTTATATTATTTTTCATGGACTTTATTCTACGTAAAAATTCCAAACACTTTTTAGGTACAGACAGCTCCGAAAACACAAAAATTCGCGCCGTAAGTTATTTTAATAGTTTCATAGTTTCACATTTTTCCATTGCACGTGTCAGAGTAAAATTGCCTGCAGCGATTTTATTCGTCAGCGATCACAAAAACCGGGTTTTGTAAATTTCGAAAGAAAAGTTTAAATTTAATATAAATAAAAATGTAAAAAAAACTGTTTTTAAATACTAAAGTAGTTAGGTACCAAGTCAAAAATGGAGAGAATCATGCAATGTTACCTACATTGATTCTCTTCATTTCACCAATATAGCCCGAAGAAAAATGCGAAACTTAAGAGGTAGTGGGCAGGGCATAATGCTCGTAGAACGAGGTAAGTTACTGACATGGCGACTGCTTACCGAAAGGCCTTCCAAGATGACCGATAATCTGGCGAGGGTCACTGCAGTCCGCTGGATGCGAGACGCACAGCCCAAGTTACAAAAGTTTCGCATCGAATCTCTTTCTACAATCGTTAACGCCTTCTATTCGTTTGGTCTGACCACGTGACTTAACGTTCAGATGTGTCATGCCCATACATTGATTCGTTGTTTAATAGCGTTATCGATTGTAGATTGTCAACTTGGCTGCAGGTGCCTGGACCGGTTTATGTGGCGACGCTGAATAGAATAGAATATTATTTATTTGCTCAGAATGTAGGTATTTACAATAAGGCGGTAACAATAATATCAAGAATCCTTGTACATTCTACCATTTTGGCATGATTGATGACATTGATGCAATTTATCATCAAACTTACAAACATTATGCAATTTATCATCAAACATACAAACATTTATACCTAAACAACACAACTAAAATGTATCAGCTAGAAAAGCCGACACGGAATAGTAGCATTTATTTAATAGAAGTAAAGTTAGTTTCTTTTTGAAGGTTTTTACTGATTCCTCTTTATGGAATTAGGAATGCGGTTAAAAATAACCGGTGCCATACCAAAAATACTTTGAGTGCTTTACACGCTGAGTGGTAGTCTATGACCAACAGTGGACGTCTTTCGACTAAAATGATGATGATGAACTGGCACCATGTAGGTGATATAAATTTTCTGAATTGCCATTATTCCTTATATTAAGAAACTAAATAAAATATGGACTAACAATATCGTTTCTTAATAAAGATCTTTCCAAGCGTAGGAAGCCATAACATCAATAACAGCGACAATAGAGGGCCGCTCGTAAAAACCGCATATTACCGATTTTTTTTTGCTGCCTAGATAAATTATTATCGGTTATTTTTTTATTACCGCTCGAGATCGTTTTATTGGAGCATTTATCAATGGTTATTAAGGGTAAGTTAAGTTTGAAAAAACCTTTTTTCTATGGTGAAAAAATGTTCTAGAACAAAGAACTTTAGGGAATCTACCTGTTTACTCTTTACTTTTTTATGACTAAATATTTGTTGTCAAAAAAAATCTAATTTGTTGTAAACAAGAAAAGCGTATTTTATTTATTTCTTTATAGTAACATCCTAACACTGTTTTTGTACAGAGAATTGGGTCCTGAAAACTTGTGGAACTTAAGCATTGTAGTACCTATAGTTAACAAGTCGTTGACTTGAAATTCTTGATCTTTTTATTATATACTAGCATCTGCCCGCGGCTTCGCCCACGATCAAAGTTCAAAAAAAAATTGCTCCGATTGCCACCAAACTGTACAGGATTATCCGCTGGGTGAATCTAAAGATTATCTGAAAATTTCATTAAAATGCTGGGTCCAGCCGTTTCGGAGTCTAAGGAACATACATACATACTTTCTCTTTTATATATATGGATTTATTGTACACCACATAAAAATTACAGGACAAACATTTATAAAAGTAACTTGTGTACAATGGGCGGCCTTATCGCACAGGGCAAACTCTTACAGACAACTTTTGGATGGTCTGAACAAGAGGAGATAGACACAGGGGCAGTCAGTGTACAAAACATCTTAAATAATATAACTGATACTTATAATAACACTTACATAACAATACTTTATGCCCATACTAGGGATGAGAGTTGTAGGTAGTGGGTTCGAGCCCAGGCAGGCGCTTTACTTTGTGTAAATTATTTCATCACCACTGCTCTCAAAACGGTGAAGGAAAACATCGTGAGGTAACCGGCATGTCCTAGAAACAAAAATTCGAAGACATGTGACATCCACCAAACCGCACTGGGCCCGTGTGGTGGATTACGGCCCATTCCCTCTCACAGAGAGGAGGCCTGTGTCCCAGCAGTGGGAACATTAATAGGCTGATGATAGCAGGGATAAGTCACACAGATTTTTATAAAAACGTCTATGATAAATGAACTCCCAACACAGATATAACTATCAACACTCCAGAATGCAATTTCTATGCACCCTGTATCAAGAATCTACACATGAACATTTACCACTAAACACACACGAACTCACCCGTGACCCAGCCGGAAGCCCTCAGCACTGATTGTAGAGGAGTCATCCACAATTTACCGCCATTGTGTAAATCAGCCTTCCATCTACCCCCATTATGTGAGGGCAGCCCTTAACCCGGATGGAGCCTTGGCCTAAATAGCTTGGCGCGGAGTTCGGAGACAATGAGGCAAGGGCATGGAACTTGACGGCGGAGTATGCACAAAATGAGCATGTTTTTCATTCTGTTTTCCTTTGTTTATTTATCTTTCTTTTTTTTTCTTGTCTTGTTCAAATAAATACTTTTTCAATTATTTATTTTATGTGCTTATTTATGACTAGCTGTGCCCGCGGCTTCGCTCCCGTCATCTGTCTGCCAACCCTACCCTACTTACCTTCCTGCATACCCTACTTGCCTACCTACCAATTTTTTTTTATAGTCATCATTCAGAATTTTAACATCGCCATTCAAAAAATGACTTTAAATGCACAACGCCATCTATCGAATATCGAGTTCAACTGTCCGAGTATCTGAATTGCGTGTGTTGTGACAATTTTACTTCTTGAACACTTTAAATTCATCTAACTTTTGATAGAGTGAACCGATTGCGATGAAACCAAAACTAAGTAATTCTTCAAGTTACGCACAATTTTTATGTATAAAAGTTATTTACATTGGTTTCGTACATTTCATGTGATGCGTGCACAAATAAAAAGACAAACAGATAAACAAACAAAAATTCCAAATATGCCGGAAATAGGTTCTGTTGGTTATCCTTTAACACCCTGGCAATTTTTTTTGGAAATATTTTCGATGTACAAAAATTAACTTTCTACAGATTTATTGTATGTATTGATTTATTGATAGGATTTTCCCGCGTATCCTATCCTTAAGGAATTATTAATTTTTAGGGTTGCGTACCCAAATGGTAAAAACGATACCGTATTACTCAGACTCCACTGTCCGTCCGTCTGTCTGTCTGTCACCAGGATGTATCCCATAAACCGTGATAGCTAGACAGTTGAAATTTTCACAGAAGATGTATTTCTGTTGCCGCTACAATAAAAAATACTAAAACCAGAATAAAATAATTATTTAAATGGGGCTCCCATACAACAAACGTGATTTTTTTGCCGTTTTTTGCGATAATGGTACGGAACACTTCGTGCGCGAGTCCGATTCGCAATTGGCTGTTTTTTTTTAATGAAATGACTTTAAGGAATGTTGTCTTTGCCTCAGGTATAGTGTACTTTTCTATTAAAGACAGAATATTGATAATTAAATCATTTCATTTAAACTTATATTTGTTTTTACCCGGCTGCAAGGAAAGGGTTATGTTTTTCGCGCGTATCTTGTATGTTTGTAATATTTTTTTATTACCTCATATCTTTCAAACCACTTGACGGCTTTTTATAATTAAGACATTTTTAGATAGGTCTTGGCCGCATCTCTCTGTTAGGTTTTGAAGACATGACTGAACATTTTTCTTGATTACTTTCGCGTGGTTTATACACCGTGAAATTTAAATGGTTGTTTTCCCGCAGCGAAATGGTTTTTTGTATGTAATACAATCGTTTCATAGTTATGTAAAATATTAGAAACAAAAACTGGCATATTTAACATTGTGAAAAACTTAACTCGAAAGCGATCACGAACCAATAGTAATACCTCCCAATTTCTACGGCCGAACGACAGCGGGGCGTTGACCCGGGTGCGTTGACACGGGTAAAATAGGCGCTATGCCGTATCACTACACGCGAGAGCTAATTTTACTTTGAACATTTCTAAATCGGTCTTTTCTTTGTCGGCTTCGCGGCGATTTTTTGTATTGTTCCGTGCAAACTATTTTATGACGTATCACTACGTGCGAGAGTTTATTTTGGTTTGAACATTATCTTGTGCATCGCTTTTCTTTGCCGGTGGTGACGCGAGTAGTACCTAGTACCAACAAGTTACTATTGTTACTCACTTTTTCCAGTTGATGAATATTTTTTAAATTATTTTAAAACAAAAACATCGTTATTTTTTTACTTTAACTCTATGCTTTGAAAGTACTCCTTAAGGCAAGTCGTTCTGCCGCGGGAAAACAACCAATTGAATTTCGACGATTTAACATAATTAAAAGTAATAATATTTTTAAAACAAGCTTTTAATGAATTAAAAAGTACGAAAAGTAATATAGCTTGTCAATACACATCTTATGAGCCCAAACGCCAAGAGTTGCTATGGCCACCTTCCGGCTCCATTATGAGAACAGAACAGCTCCAAAGTGCCATATAATTTCAATGTTTCTAAACTTACGTCAGTACGCCAAGTTTTAGCATAACCACACATACGAAAGCAAGGTAGGTCATATAAAGCTTTTAATAAAAAAAAACCGGATGTACTAGAGATGGCATTCTACTTCCTTCTTGTATTTGAATAGATTTGGAATAGTAAAAAACCGGCCAAGTATGAGTCGGACTCGCGCACGAAGGTTTCCGTACCATTCTTCTTTGTATGGGAGCCCAACTTAAATATTTATTTTATTCTGTTTTTAGTATTTGTTGTTATTGCGGCAACAGAGTTACATCATCTGTGAAAATTTCAACTGTCTAGCTATCACGGTTCATGAGATACAGCCTGGTGACAGACAGACAGACAGACGGATCGTGGAGTCTTAGTAATAGGATCCCGCGTTTTTAGCCTTTGGGTACAGAACCCTAACAATACAGACAGATAGGATCGGATACTACATTTCTGTCTACCCCTTCATTTAACACAGGCGTGAAGTAATATCTGACATACAAGTTTACAGGGCAATAAGAATGAGATATTATTTTCTGTTCCTCTGAAAGTTCGTCAAACTGTACAGTAGGTCTCGGCTGTTATTCAAATACCTACAAAGTTTCGGGTAGGCGAGCCTGAAAGCTATCTGAACGGAAAGTCTAACTTTCAGTCTACTTTTGTAATATTTGTATTGCCTAGGAAATACTTTGCGAAAGTCTCACTGAGTACAATATTGATGTGAAATCGCTTTTAGTTTTTACTGAAAGACGACTTCTTTCATGGCAACTCAACCAGTAGGTCCTATAGTAATGTAGGATAACAAATCAGAGATCAATAGGGATGTTGCCTGCGTAGAAAAATTAGAATTATATTTAGTCCGTCTGCCGTCAATGAGATTATTAAATTATATTGGACTCGTATTTGTTGATTTATCAAATAAATAAAATTTTACAAAGATAAAGCGCATCAAAGTTCAGAAGTGGGGGCTTGTGACGTCACTTTGTCAGTAATAAGTGTAGCCACTGTGACGTCACACGATATCACAACACACTGTACCAATATTTTTAGGTTTTCTAACTGCCAGACTAAATAAATATTTACTGTCAACATCCCTATTCTCGTATCCTGAAAAGTTCAAATAAAATTCAAGTCGCAATATTATCAAAGCGACAATCAATACCAAAAATATAGCTGAGAAACATTAAAGAAATACAGGTATCGCCTTTCAGAATGTCGTTCTCGAGATAATCATTGACAGACAGAGATAAATGTGAATAAAGTCTAAGAATGAAAATCAAGAGGGTGTAGATACTGAATAATAATAATAATAATTTCTTTATTTGTACAGAATGCAGGTATTACAATAATGATGTTAGTTTCAGATATATTCCCAGTACATTCTGCCTGTTGGCATACAAAAATATAGTGGTTAACTTACACATAACTTAGAAACTAAAATTAAATTAATTAGTACTTAAATTCAAAATGAGATCATGAATCAGCTAAGTCTAAAATAATTTACATAATAATTAAGATACATTGAAGCAAATATTACAATTCATCATTTATAAACTCGGTAACAGAGTAATAACATTTCTCTGTCAGCAACCTCGATATGAGTTTCTTGAATTTTATTAAGGGCTGATCCTTAATACAATTTGGCAATTTGTTAAATATGATAGGAGCCATACCAATAATGTTTTTTTAAGCAAAACAGTGTTATATCTATCAGTACACAATAGACTCTGATATTTTGATCTCAAGGCAGTAGTTCGCATCCTCGTATCATTCAATGCAGGAAATAGATGCTTGTTAGTTTTAACGAATATAGCTATTTCGAGAATGTATATAGAAATAAATTGTAGTTCTAAAAACTAAAAAACACGCTTTATTGGAAGGGACAAACTGTTTAAATTATTGCATTGTCATCGGTCCTTGATAAGTGTGCAAAGTTTCAAATCAATCCAACGTTTTGAAGTGGGTGAAAATCACGTTCAAAGATTCCGTTACATTGATACATAGATACATACATACCAAGCTAATAAAAGCGTGTTAATAAAGACTCCCGCAAACTACAGACTTTTTATCGCCTGATAATTTGGTTTGGTTTTTACCCTTTGGGTACGGAACCCTAAAAAATATAGTAATGAAACAAATTATAGTAGGTAATCAAAATATGACATTTGGGCGGTTGAAATGCCAGTTGACTTTTAATTTGTTAGGGATTGTACTCCTGGGATAGTTTACCCTTAATTAGCAGGGTTTAATTAAGGGTTATTAGATTACGTGGATGACGAATGAAAACGTTCACGGAACTTTAAAATGATCAGTATTTAGTATGCAATGATATAAAATTTGGTAATGTAGATAATATTGTTGAAATTTTTGGAATTTCGAGACAAAACTTCTATTATTTTGATAATCAAGTTGTTTTCGTAGTATATATATGCTTTAATAATCCATTTATAATAAGCGAAAATTACTACGAACAGAACGGGCATTTTTACGAGTAGGTATATACAGACGATTTTGTAATTTCGCTTAGATTGAAGACAGAAAAGGCCGATTTGTTTATTTAACTAACAACTAGTTAATGTGCTGTATCAATTTACTGCGAATTATTGTCAAAAGTGACAAACAATTAAGTGCACCGACTTTACGATTTGAATTGTCCAATAAATGAAACTTACTTTCTTGTTTCAACAAATCCAATGTAAACAAAAAATTAACAATAAAATCAAACCGACTTCCAAAACAAAACAAATAATTTTCTTTTCCGAAGTCGGTGTCGAAATACGGAAAACAATAGGTACCAAAGACACCGACTTCGGAAAAGAAAGTTATAAATTACCTTTGTAGTGTTTTGTTTTGGAAGACGGTTTGAATTTTTGGTAAACATTAAATATTTATCTCTTTTTAGTTTTGGTAGGTACCTCCAAATACCATGAAAATCACTTACAGCCAAAGTAAATCTTATGACGATTCCAATAAGCGCAAAAATGTCTAGGATCCATTGTTTTATTTCGGAGTTCCAGTGCCTACCTTCCAGCTTCATCATCAGTTCAGTTCGATGGTACCATTTTCAACAGTACCATTTATTTATAAGTATTTGCTTCATCATAGTCGGTTAGCTATTCGATATATCTTGTACCCGTGACATAATTAGCATTAAGGAGTTCCAGTGGCCATCTGTGGTCTTCTTCATCAGTTGCACTTCACCAAATGATACTTTCTGAGTGCAAATGATTGCATTGTTGATAAATATACCAAAATCGCTATATGTTTGCCTATAATATTTGAGAAGTGCCCTCTATTTCTCTAGAATTCCATCATCAGATCCTGGTTTCCTTATTATGGTACCACCTTTGGGATCTACTTTCCAACAAAAAAGTAATCATCAAAATCGGTTTATAAACGACGAAGTTATACGCGAACACAAATAAAAAAATAAAAATAAATTATATACGGTCGAATTGGGAAACCTCCTCCTTTTTGGGAAGTCGGTTAAAAAGCCGATTTGTTTATTTAACTAACAATTAGTTAATGTTTTGTTTAAATTTACTGCGAATTATTGTCAAAAGTGACAAACAATTAAGTGTCTTGTTTCTTGTTTCATCAAATCCAATAAAAATAACAAACATCGCAACATTATTATAAACAATAATAAACTTAAAACTGAAACAAAGAACATGTAAGTAACATTTTCTCAAAGGAAAGTGTTATGTATTGTCGTACATACCCGACTGCGTTACATAAGTGAGGTTATGCACGCGATGCCAATGCTCTGTGACAGGTACAAGAAATGTGTGTTTATTGACAGAACAATGTAGCTCGTTTATTGTAGGTGACAGATGGGAAAGCTTACCTCTATCTTTGTAATTAATAGTTTTGATTACTTGGAATGATTCTAAAATTAGGTGTTACAATAATTCCAAGTAAGGCCACATCATCAATACATGTTATAAAACTGTTCAACTGTTCTGTTTCTGTTGTTGTTAGAAAAGTCATTTTGTAAATCGAAATATATATTAGAAAACATAGATGCACAATATGTATCTTTTCTCAAACATGCATGGAAATATTGTCATTATTTTAGAAAAAAGAACACGCGAAGTACTGAATTTACGGACAAAGAAAATCAAATCCATTGCTGGAGCGTTTTTTGAATTTGAAACATTTCAACGCTCCAGCAATGTTGTATGAAACGGCGTGCTGGGGTTATTAGATACTCTTTGATTGGATCTCTTTTATCATTCTTGGCATACCAAAGTAAGTCTCTTTGCTTAGTACAAATTGCGTTCACGTGGCTGTATAGCCATAAATGCGTTTGCCTTTCGGCACAGATGATAGATAGAAAATCGGCGGCAAAGCTGAAAATTCGTCTTGATTTGTTATTTAAATATTTAATATTATATAAATTTAATAATAAAAATGAGTTCCAACGGTTCACGGTCCACCAGATTTAAGATCTGAATCCAAATTGGCAATGGAAAACCTGCTTCCAGCGAAGTCAAAAGAAAAATACATGAAAGTATATGAACATTTTATGATTTGGAAAAACGATAAAAAATTAACATTTTCTCCGAAACAGGATTTTTGGCGTATTTTAATTAGATTTCTAAAACTAAAAAGCCATCTACACTATGGGCAATTTGTTCCATGCTGAAATGTACAGTTCATGTTAAAAATGGCAATATCTTAAAATTTAGGAAATTAAACTACTTTTTTATTTCCCTGCATTCTTTTGAGAAAAGCATTGTATATGCCTCGGCGGAAATGGCAATTGCCTGTCTCGTATTAGTGAAGTCCTCGCCTACGGCTCGGTCTTCAAACTCATACTCAACCTGCAATTGTCTATTTCCCGGCCTTTGCAATAGTACTATTATTTTTTAGTTCATGGAATATCTTTTAAATTGGACCAATACTGGAGGCGGAAATATGACTTTTATTTAGGATATTCAGACCGTGAGTTAATTCCTTACTCATCTAAATATTTGTATTCATTATTTCCTGTTGTCGTATTATATGGAGGAGCTCGTGGCTAAATAATAACAGCCGCACGGTTCGATCATCAAGGTTAAGCAACGCTTGACGAGGTCGGTCAGTGGATGGGTGACCATTTCAACATACCGAGTTTCCTCCGTGCCTCGGAGAGCACGTTAAGCCGTTGGTCCCGGCTGTCATTTGAAGATCTTTGACAGTCGTTACAGGTAGTCAGAAGCTTGAGATCTGACACCAGTCTTGCCAAGGGGTACCGTGTTACCCAGTTACTGGGTTGTGGAGGTCAGATAGGCAGTCGCTCCATGTAAAACACTGGTACTTAGCTGAATACCGGATTCTGGAAGCCGACCCCAATATAGTTGGGAAAAGGCTAGGCAGATGATGATGACTGGAGGCGGAAATAGGCGAGAGCCAAAACTCGAATTATGACTTTTTATTTAGGATATTCAGACCGAGAGTTAATTCCTTACTCAGCTAAAAATTTGTATTATTTTTTCCTGTTGTCGTATTCCTCAATGCTGAGTGTTGTGTCCTCCCCAAGGGATAACTTTTACGGATGTTTTGTTCCTTTCATTTGTTTTGTTCTCTTGTGGTTTGAATACCATGAACTGTTATTAAAAGTGAGTAAGGTACGGATCTGTAATGCTTGTCGGTGAAGTTTAGTCCGAACCTTACTCAAATATCCACCCACAATTCGATAGCGAACTTTCGTTTTAAAGCGATTTCTCTCGTATTCTACCTCTAGAATCAATTAGGAATAAGGTGATACCAGTGCACGCAGTAATATAATATTCGCTGTCTAATCATCAGATCTTGAGATTATCTTTTACAAAAATAAAAAATGTTTATACAATATTATAAAGAGTATTTATAAAAACCGTCCAAGAGCGAGTCGGACTCGTGCATGAAGGGTTCCGTACCATTATCGCAAGAAACGGCAAAAAAATCACGTTTTTTGTATGGGAACCCCACTTAAATACTAATTTTATTCTGTTTCTAGTATTTGTTGTTATAGCGGCAACAGAAATACATCATCTGTTCAACTATCTAGCTATGACAGAAATACAGCCTGGTGACAGAAATACAGACAGACGGACCTCGGAATCTTAGTAATAGGGTCCCGTTTTTATCCTTTGGGTACGGAACCCTAAAACTATTTCCGCTGTAAACTCTCTGCGTACCGCAAAACAAAAAAAAAACATTTAAAAAGGCTAAAGTTTAAATCCAGTGTCTCAAATCCCGAAATGTTTGAATAAATAATGATCATTATGTAAATGTCAAAACCTTTTGAAGTCCTTTACCAAAACTATAACGAGAAGGCTTAAAACTTAGTAACTGGCAGGTAATACTCTTTTAGAATGTTTTTCTCTTTTTTTTTTTAAGAAAATATAATAGGTAGAATTTTTAAATGTCTTCTAAAAATAAAAATCCTGTTAGATACATGCCGTCCTAACGATCTAAACGTACTTATTTAAGGTTACACTAGTCGAAAATTCTTCCATACAAACGTAGTCTACGGCTTATTCCTCTGTTTGACGATGTACGTTCAAAATAAAAAGTGATATCAATTTGTCTCATCATTATCTAGCCCTGTATGGAAAATAAATATTTAGTCGTTTTTTCATGATATCTAGACTCCCAAAGGTCTGTTTATAGAATTTCGCGCGCTCGTTTTCGTCCTAAATCATCATCCATTTCGCTTAAACTTGCAAAAGTGCTAATTCGTACGCGAACTAGCTTATTACTGCTCATCCCAGCATCTTTCTCTTCCGCACGTGTTGTCGGTTGATATAGCACGATTTTAACCCCGCGTACAAAATAGTTCGTGCCGTCGACTAGTGTAACCTTAAGTATTCATCATGCAATTTTATGAGAATAGAAATTCAGGCCGTAGTATATTCGTATACTAAAATCCATTAAAGGGTTTAGACGTAGAAACGAAACAAGCAAACAGATGAACACCTTCGCAATAAAATTATAACATTAAAGTAGACATGGATTGTTATAATTTATTCAGTAGGAACCTATATAAAATTGCAATTAAAGTAATGTCAGTCTACAAGGTAAACAACAACTGTCCTTTATCAAAGTCACAAGGCTCATAATGGGCTAATAACTTATTCCCTTTTCAAAGGAAATTCATAATGTGCCTAAAAGGAAACGTAAGAAAAATTAATAAGTAACAGATTTCCTTGAAAATTTCAATATCAAAGACATTTCAATATCCTGTGAAGTACGTTAAGTGTCAACTGCTTCTAATACGGAATAAGTTATATTAAGTAACGTCAAGTTATTATAAGGAGGATGTGGCAGGGTGGCCTACGAAATTCAATGTTGCTTACTCGTACCATTACCATACTTCATAAAATATAGCTTGATCTCTGCGACATTTATGTCAAACTGACGTATAAGTTATTGTTAAGTTAATGTTAGCCTGGGCGTTTTGGCGGGAACGTGATGGCGTCTATGTTGCTTCTGTTTTATTTTCCTATAATTGTGTTAAATTGAATATTAATAGTGTAAAAATGGTGTTTTTTATTCTAATAATATTAGTGAACTTGCACGAGTGTGGGCAAGTAAAACCCAGCGGTAGAACAAGAGTACATGGTGTCGACAAAACTCCGTAGAAGCTTCCAATAAAGTTACCACCATTTTATTGGGGCCTAACTTGAACGACTAAAATCTAAAGAAACTAGAAGAACTTCTATTCTAAACTTGACACTGGTTAAATGCACAAACCGTGCGAAGCCAAAATATATTTAAAAAAAAATGTTAGCCTGTCAAGCGCTATTGTTACTGTATTGATACTGACAGCTGTCGCAGAGATCAAGCTATTTTTTTTTAAGAAGTAGAGTGTAATGTGGCCAGAGACAACTGTGTACTTTAAGGCCAATGTAGTCCAATACATCAGTGAGCTTGTTTTAGGTGAGCATTTTTAGGCCGTAAAGTGTTGTAAATGGCAAAGACCTAGAGGAAGAAATCCTATAAATTGGTCAGACCAAAACCAAATCATGTTGAACATTAAAGCCAGAAGCCCTCCATATTGCCGAAAGACCCACTGGAGAAGCATAATTCAGGGTAGAGTTTGAAACCCATGATGTGGTCACAACTCTCTGCATTGGAGGAATTAGAGAGACTACTTAATGTTGTAACATCTCAGCCTCATACACTGCAACCAACGTTTATAAATAAAGTTCTGATTCTGACGGAATTAGGAGGAATACCTTGAATTTTATAATAGTACACTTTGATGCAAGTTTGTCCGTACGTATCAAAATTAATGAAATTAAATAAGTACATCCTTAACACTGACCTGTAAATTGCATAAACCGTAAGCAAAATGTAACCTCGCGAGCTACACTGTCGCGTCACCCTTGAGTAACGTCAAGTTATGTTAAGAAAACGCAAAGTTTAGGTAGTTTATAAGTTGGGAACTGCGCGTCAAAATAAACAAGGTCGTGTGTGCAATCCCTTCTGACAGGTCAAACTACTTACTTACTTGGTAAAGGAGGAAGTAGAATGTTGTTTGTATGGGGTGGCTACCGCGTATGAATTCGCCGCTAGAGGCGTTGGTGTAGTGTGAGGTTTCCGAAATGTCAAATTTAATAGTTTTTTGGCTTTTCGCACGATTTTTTTTATTGTTGTGAGTATTTTCCAACTATGGCAGATTAAGATAGTTACGGGATTTACCAACCACTGCTTTATTTTTATGTTTCGAAATTTGTTATTCTCCTTTTTTCGAAAAAAAGGGGCTGTGCAAAACTGTGGCTTACTCGATTTTTTATTTAATCGCACTTCTACAGCATAAGAAATGAATTTTAATTCAAACTTTGCTCCCGTGCGCGTAATAACACCGCGTTTAACAGCTATATTCAAGGACCTCACTCGCCATTGGCGCCAACTGTTGAGCACAAAAACAGAGGCATTAGAAAGAAAGAAAGGAAGGAAACATTTATTATTTATTTATAATAAATTTTATTTTGTTAAAAATACAGAGTAGACTTATAAGCTACGCACACACCCGCAAAACTGCACATACAGTTTGACTGCCACTAAGAAATGATAAAACATAAACGAAACACAATTTTAAAGGACAGTATTTCATCATCTGCCTAGCCTTTTTTTTCCCAACTATATTGGGGTCGGATTCCAGTCTTACCGGATTCAGCTAAGTACCAGTGTTTTACATGGAGCGACTGCCTATCTGACCTCCACAACCCAGTAACTAGGTAGCACGGTACCCCTTGGCAAGACTGGTGTCAGATCTCAAGCTTCTGACTACCTGTAACGACTGTCAAAGATCTTTAAATGACTGCCGGTACCAACGGCTTAACATACTTTCCGAGGCACGGAGGAAACTCGGTATGTTGAAATGGTCACCCATCCACTGACCGACCTCGTCAAGCGTTGCTTAACCTTGATGATCGACCCGTGCGGCTGTTATTATTTAGCCACGAGCTCCTCCGTCCTTAAAGGACAGTATTTCCAGTATGGCAAATGGAGCGGGCTCAGCCGATGCTGACCAGTGTGCAGCATGGCTACTACACTAGTCAATGCTGATTTCCAGCCCGCCCCTTTTCTCACAGCACGTATCAAAATTATAAGTCACTTGACAAATACCCAACCCAACCTCAATAAATATCCTTAACTACCCTAAATATTAAATCATACATACCCACAATTATTACAACATATACAATAACTATTACATCAATAAAATTCCAATTAATTTAAAAATACCAAAAATAATTAATTTATTCATCAATTTCGCATACTATTACGATTACAAATTATATTTAGAACAGAATATCGTTTGTAGCCCTGCTGAATGTGACATAGTGTATGCGAGGACAGAGATAGCAGCATTTGAGATTTGTTTGCGAAGTATTATTGTCTTGACTCGCCCTGAAAGCTGACTGAGAAATGCTCTGTCTAAGCGGTGGAGGCAGATCATTCCATATTTTAGCCGCACTGTATTTAAAGGGGTGGCCACATGCCCCTTTTAATTTTTCGGTACAAGAAGTAGCCCATAACACTCAGTGAAAGTAAAACTTTCTATTACTGAATGAATTTTCAAAATCGGATCATTACTAAGTACGAAACATTACAAAGAAAATACAATTTTACATCATTATATGATAAGCTATGATAAATGGGACACCAATAAATTAACACTTTAAACTTAAACGCGTTAGATCCAGAAAGATTCATGCTAAAAAGTTGGGCTCTTTGCAGGTTCCAGTTTTCATTTGAATGTCTAAGATGAAATAAAAGGCTTGTAAAAATACCATAGTTGCTGTACAATATAGCTTTAAAACTACATTCAAATAAGTAATATACACACCGCCTCAATTTCGCATACAAGTAATAGCTGTCAACGGGAATTGCAAAATTCCACAAATTCAGAACTGTCTTTCGAGACACATAGCCAGCATGTGGGTCGTGTGTGCCCGCCTTTATAGCAAACATATTAGGCGGGTTTAATTTAGAGCTGTGTTCAAAAGAATCTGCTTTGACATTGCTTGAATACGTACTACATTCAGTGGCTTATTTAAAGATTAAATACGTACTGTATTATTATCTTTAAATAATAAACCCACCGCCTCGTAAAACTGTAAACGAGGAAAACTTCTACACACAGTTCACTTTATCTCAGTGAACTGTGTGTCGAAACACACAACCCCGCATGTGGGTCGTGTGTGCCCGCCCTTATAGCAAACATATTAGGCGGATTTAATTTAGAACTGTGTGCATACGAATCTGCTTTGACATTGCTTGAATACGTCCTACGTTTGTGGACTTTAAACTCGAGCTTCGGTTGACGTTTTAAATATTTGCTACAATTTATTTATCTGTGCCGTGACTTAATGTTACCCCCGTATTTCCAGATCGGAGGCCTTGGGCAAAGTACCATTCTGTTAATGATATTTATTGTCGATAAGCCAAACATGTATGGAATACGCTGGCGCTATCGAAATGTCACGTGATCCGTGATCCATTTTGGCATTTCTTATGGTTCCTTATACACGTTTTGCCAGTTATGATAAAAAAACCTAATTCCTATAGGTAATTTACCCGTTGGAGCGGTGTTTGAACTCAAGAACCCATGCTAATAATTGCACTTGCTACCACTGCAACTGGACCAACGAGGCAGACAATATTAAGTCTTCAATAAAATTATAGAATTAGGTTCTGTCCATCGGAAATTTTTCATTAGTAGTCGGGCTTTTCGCCCGGTTAATGCCAATAAGCTATGGAACTTCATAAAACAAGCGAAATGAGGGGATCCTATATACATATACATTATGTCTTCCTAACTCTTCGGAGAATACAGGCCTCATGTTATGCGTGTATGACTTCTAAATGCAATGGAGATATATTGCATTGTGAAGAGTTCTGAGTGAAGCGAGGGGTTCAATATGCCGCCCATGACGTAAGACTGCTTTATCCCCTTGGTGCATAATGTACGATTATTTATTATTAAGGGGGGTTATCTGCTGGATCTACTTTGCGTCCATATTAATGATGAATGGATGAACATAAGGTGATCTAGTAAAAAGCGTTTGCAAGCTCTCAAACTACAGGTGAAATGCTAAGGCACAGCCACATTTGATATGCTCTTGTATAAACACCTCCAATCTGGAATGTACTCCATTCTTATTTAAATCTAGCATGTTAATTGGTTTTATACAGCCAGACGTCCATCTAGACCATACACGTGTTAGCCCTTGTAGACCATTTATTAATTTTATTGCCGATACTGGCCATCATATAAAGTTCAGCTGAGGATATTGTGGTCTGACAATACAAGATTAATGTCCAGATTCTACCATTATTGCCGCTCATGATTCTTGTTGTGTGTTTTGGCTTCCAACCGGTCTGTGAATACAGCTTATGATAACAACTCGATCCATTTCATGTGTTGACTCATATAGCTTGAGTTTGGTGATAAATAGCTGACTTACACGATGTAGTATTGTGCTTGCTTCTGTATGTTTGTGTGAGGGACAACGATTGCATTGAATTGATTTATTGACGGTTCTTCTCTATCCGGTACCTCCTACACTTTGGCATGTACCAATTGGCTTAATTTTACTGACTGACCGATTTTTTGGCAAATTAAAATAGAGTCTATAAAATAGAGCGTGTTTCTGTTTATTAATTGTATTTTGTACCACATCTATTCAAAAAGAGATAGTTTATTCTTCGTAAACAGGGACTAAAAGCTCATTTATCCCTAGAGACTAAAAGTGTCTTTAATTTGGAATGTGGATATTGTTAGTAAATGTTTCAATTAGCAAAGAGATGAATCACAAACCATGCGGTCCAAAATAGGATTACATCGCTAAAATCGATTACGACGAATGTATGAGGTGAATGGCTAATTAGCGATTGTAATTCTATTTCGGGCCGCACGGGAACATTGTATTGAACAAGGGACTGGCTGGAAAACCGCGCGCGAGTCAAATTAAAAATAAATCTACAACTGTAACGGATAGCACTAATCAAATTGTTGCGATGCGCTTCCATAATTGTTCAAATATAAACATTAGCCTCTAATTACTTCTATGTTATGTGTAATTATTTGTTTGGTTCCTTATTGTATGTAAATAAATAAGCGTAACGTTCTTGGTCATAAGTTGCACTTACTTATTTTCTCATAGAGGGTGATAAAAAGTAGTGTGTCCACCTCGGGTGCAACACTATTTTAAGCTCGAGTGACGTACTTTGAATCCCTCGCTGCAGTTAGGATTCTACTTTAGAATCTTTCGCTCCGCTCTTTATTAAAAAAAAACTCTCTCGGATTTAAAATAGTTGTTTACTCCCTAGATAAACAATCTACTATTACAACGCTTTGAGTTTGCATAGAGGAATTCTTATCTTGTGGAGGGGCCGAGAAATAACTCAGACACTTCGACCCATCGGGATATATTGTGGTCCCCTGTGGGCAATTCAGACACGGCCGGGGCGAGATCAGGTGTTTTTGAGTAGGTATTCAAAATCGCCTGATCTCGCCCCGGCCGTGTCGGAATTGCCGTCCGCCGTATGAGAGTAAAGGCATTCATAGTGCACCTATTTTACATACACACTTGTGTACTAAAAAATACGATAATATCGCCCGTTTTCTTGGCTAATCTCTGTTGAGATGGGCCACTTTGACCGAAATTCAGCCGGATTTTTTTATCAGGATAATAATTTCTTTAGGAACTCTCTATAAGAGAAGAAAACCTAGTTGTTTTAGGACCCGAAATAAATATAAAAATCAACTAATGTTTTTGAATAGAATAAATCCAATTATAACCAGAGATAATGTTAATCCAACTTTTAACAGTTGCCCCACTTAACAATTCCGACTGCTTTCCAGTTAGACCAGATACGCCTGAACAGATATTTAGGTAGGTACCTAGAAACCAGCGCGTCGCTCATCCCATGTCGCAGCGGTTGGAAACAGTACACCTTCCGCTTACCCAACGCGTGTGGGGCCAGTTCCGGTAAAAGTGAGCACTCTAATGACTGTGAGATGTGGGAAGAGCTGAGAGTAGCGGAGCGGGGAGCGGGTTGGTAGATAGAGGAAATTATTTTTCTATGATTTGGCCTTGAAATGTAGATAATGTTATTTTTTTGTAACAATCTTACTTTTATAATGTCAATACAAAATCAAATGTTTACATGATAGGCTACCGTAGTGCGTAAATGGTCACTAATTACAAGCAGTGGAAAAATATATCAACAGTATTAAAGGCAAGTTTAGAATGATGGTTATTCTTCCTTAGCAGCTAGCCTTACTAGTATCATTACAGAGTACCTTTTATGTATTACTACATCAATGCACTGAACAACAGATATTTTGGAGTTGATATGTACTTTCAACATTTGAAAGATCACAAAGCAGTTCTTGGTCCAAATCGGCAAAGATGAATGGCAGATTTTGCACCGCATACTTTTTGTTGTTGTTGAGTTATAGAATTTGTACCGCTTATTAAGGCAACTAAGCCATTTATTTTCTTGTAAGTTTACTATTTTTAGAACTTCGGCTTAATTAATAATATCAATAAAAAGATTTTAATGAATAAACGAAATAAAATCGTACACTAAACGCAGTTATGTTTTTAGAAGTTGCCTTATGTAAAATAACACAAATATTTAAATAATAATTAATTATTTAGAAATAGAAATAACATATTATAATCAAACTCATCATTATCAAACTGTTGCAAACTGCTGGACATGGATATATCCTAATGCCCTGAGTAGGTACGATCCTTATCTCAATCTACCTACTTAACGGTAAATAAAACACTACAAAGATAGCAACAGACAATTTAGAACATTTAATTTACACATTATTTAACAACATGTAACATTTAGCTAAATGTAACAATCTACATTTTTATCCTAGTATATAACCTTAAAAATTAAAACTGGTTATAACTTTTTCAACACACTTGCTCATAAAGTGGCTCTAATTTCACCGCAATTAGGCACATAATGATGCCTGTTATCAAACTGTGACTTTTTCATTACTATTATTCACAAAGTGAGTTATACAGTTTTTTTTTTAATTTATTGGTTGAGTTGCTTTGTTCTTAAAAAAGTTTCGAAACAAAAAAGGTCGTGCTCAATAGTACAAATAAATTAATGTACCTATTGCTTGCTCATTTCATGCAACTTCGTATTAATTTCAACTTGTACGTGCTTAATAAATAAAACTTTCACTCAAATATAAATTTTATTTGCTCTGTAATTAAGAAAAATTTAAATTTCCTATTTTGTACGTGGTTAAAACTCTATCCACGATAAGCCAAAATAAAAAGAAATTTCATTCTTTTAGTCTATGGCCGATCGCCATTGTAAGATGCGCGCGCATAGGAAAATTAATTAATTTTGCCCGCCATTTTGAAAAAAATTCACAACTCGTTTTTACTGTTCTAAAAATCTAAGAATTTAAAAAGGGATTATCTATCATATTAACTACCAATTAAAACAATAATTATCCAGAAACACGACATTTTATTAGCGGTACGAAATTCCCATACAAGCCTGCCGTTCGCCATTGAAAAATGTCATCCCGGTCCGCCACTCTCTCTCCTCTATCTTAACAATAGCGTGAGCGCCATCGAGTAGAACTCGCGCCATCAACACAACAAAGTAATTGTCGAGTTTACTTTGTTTCGTTTCCGATTTACAAGCAGTTTTTTTGTTGCTTTTATGTGCACTAAGCGTACATGCATGCAGTTTTCATTGCCAACTTGATAGCCGACAGCTGCTGGCATATTGTAAAGCCGATTATAAAATCAATTCGAAAAAAAAAATTGTCGAACTTGTAATCGGTCTAGCATTGGGACAAACCCACCGCACTACTCCCAAACCACTGCAACTCCTGAACGCCAGAATCAACAGTGGCGACCACCAGAAAAGCGCCGAGGCAATGAAGCTCGACGAAGTCCCGGCAAATGAATTTAACTGTCTTGGATACTGCAACGATATTAATCAGAAAATAATATCAGAGGAGTAGTTGGCTTCTGAATACTCGATAGTCGTTAGAATGTCGAAGATCTAGCAAATTACAACATCATCACAATTTCAGCCAAAAGACGTGTTTCTGGACATAGGTTTCCCCAAACCACGCCACATCGCCGTTCTGTTGTTCTCGCATACAGCGGACTTCGTAGTACTATTTTATATACGTGTTGAATTTTGGACAATATTGTTGGGATATTATTTACAGAGATTGGGGAAGAGAATCTTTACAAATTCTTCTACTAAAGTACATAGTACGAAATTATTCACCGTAAGTGCATAAATTGGAAAGTCAGCATTAACAACAAAATTATATCGTGTTTTGTTTTCATGTTTGTGGAAAGGAATGGAAGAAATTATTTTCTTTGCACATTCCAAATGTTTATTTCCTTGTGTTAATTGATTGCGTAAAGTTCTATAATAGGAGTTGTACAATATTCATAATCATCATTACAGTCTTGACTAGTTCAATATATCCGAGAGACGACTTCCAAATAAAAACACTTCAAAGTGAAAAATAACTTCAATTTCAGATAGCGGTGTTCCTGTTTTCGTTTCTTCGTTTTTTGACACCGATTGCCGAAACTGTTTGGAAGTCAGTTGTATTTTTTTGTAAAAATGTATTTTATTTGTCACTTTTCGTACATAATGGCAAAGTTCTATCGTAAGGTACCAATTATGCCCTCAGCGATGCCAGAATAGATTACCCGAATAACATGTAACTTGAACATAGCCGGTGGATTGAGAGTGTACCAGGGTGAACTGTACACATCTGCGTACCCGTTTAGAGCATACTGCCGTGATGGTCTATGTTATGAAATAGTGTAAACAATAAACAGACATACGATTGCAGTAAATGCTGAGAGATTTGACATTTATTGAAGAGTTCTGTTGTATATCTCCGAAGTTCTTTATCAGATCTTTAATAAATTTTAATGGGACCATTTCGAATTAAACTTCTTTCGGGCAAAAAATATATTTTGCAAATCGGATATAATTATGACGGAGTTATGCCCCAACATAAATTAAAAAAAATATATATAAACATCCGAATTGAGAACCTCCTTCTTTTTGGAAAGTCGGTTAATAATAAAATATTAAGTACTATTCCTCTCTCCTAGACACTGACTGTATCTAGAATGTTGCTGTGCCCGACAGGGTCCATAATTGTTTCTGTAACTTATATTTACCACCTGTATGTACAATATGGATGCAATAGATTTAATTTGAATTTAGAATTTATGAATTTGGTTTCATAAGTAAGTAATAAAAATAATGTTATTCTTGGTAATTAAAATTGTGATAAATAGAATAAAATATGGATGAAAAGGGAGAGGAAAACCGTAGTCAAAACAGTTGGATTGTTTGAGGAACGAAATGAAAGAAAAAGAAGTATATGATAGTATGACAGTTGATAGGGGACAATGAAAGAAGTAGGTACACGTGTTGCACTAACCCCAAGTAACACGGACAAGAGCAGGAAGACGATGATCTGACTTTTAACTAAGATTTTTTTACGTTATTTAGTCACAGATAATATAATACTAGCATACTGATGTCTCATCCCATACAAAGAAACCTTGCCAACGTACTGTACTGATTATTTTTTGTACATCGATCGCGTTCGGTTCCGCTCTACGGATATAGATGGTGATCTATCTATCGCCGTGGAACGGTACCGAACGCTTCGATTTACAAAAAAATATCGGTATAATGAGATGAAAAACGCTAGTTACGTCGGCACGGCTTCTTTGTATGGGATAGAACTTGTATAAAGCGCAAGTTCGGTCATGCATGGAGTACTGCTCTCACCTCTGGGACGGATCTGTCAGGCACAAACTAGATGCACTTGAGTCGATTGACAGACGGGCCAAGAGACTTATCGGCAACGATGCGCTGGTCAACTCAAAGCTCCAGAGCCTTGAACACCGACGACGAGTTGCCAGCCTGTCGGTTTTCTATCGGTTACATTTCGGAGAGTGCGCGATGGAACTGCACAATTTGATTCCGTCTAGCCCTTTCCATCATCGGACTACAAGACGTACGGCAATGCGCCATCAGTACATGGTGGATATCCCACCCATACGCAGAAAGCGTTTTGAAAATACTTTAATTGTGCGTACAGCTAAGGAGTGGAATTCCCTACCGGCGTCTTTGTTTCCTGATAGCTACAACCTAGGGGTCTTCAAGTCAAGAGTGAATAGGTTGCTTCTAGGCAAGCTTGCTTCACCTTCGACCACATCATCACTTAGCATCAGGCGAGATGGTGGTCAAACGCGAGACTATAACAAATAAAAAAAAAAACAAAAAAATGGGATGGGCCATCTGTATGCTAGTATTATATTATCTGTGCCTTAGTAAAAAAATCCTTCATAGCAAGGACTAACTTTGAAAATACTTATAAGATAATTGAAGTTCTTGGTCGTGGTGAATTTATATTAAAATCATTGTTGCTTAGTAAAATCAAAACTATCTGCTGAAACTAAATATTTAATTTGCTGAAAATCTCAAGGCGATTACCAAAACTTCCTGAAAATGTAATGCTTTTCTTAGGTCATTAAATGACACTAGTCTATAGTGTAATTTAATGACAGCGATGGCGATGGTTAAATTTGTCATGTTGAAAGGTTTAGCTCAAACGAATTCAAAACATGAAACTCTCGTTGAAATGTGTACCTGTTTTACTTAACATAAAGTTCTATATTTAATAACTATAGGTACTTTTAAAACCGGCCAAGTGCATGTCAGACTTCGCACATTGAGGGTTCCGGACCAATTTATCAATAGATTGGTATTTGTTAGTAAAATATTCGGAATATTAAACATTATCACCAAATTTCAAGTTTATAGGTCATTGGGAAGTTAAAAACATCTTCGGAACAATGTTTGTGACAGACGACAGACAGACGGACACGTGCGTGACAGCAATAGGGATTCGTTTGAACCCTTCGGGTACGGGACGCTAAAAAGTGTGGACTGTGTATGTTACGTCTCATCTCGGTGTAAGCTAACCCTAACACTGGCTGGTAATATCGTTAGCCTCGCCAGCTGTCATCGCTTGAAAACGAAACAAATGACTGCAAAATGATTTACATTGATGTTTAATTTCCTATTCACATTCTGACGTTTCATTTTATGTCCCTAGAATGATTTATTACCGATGGTGGCCATTTTTAACTGATACGGTTTTGATTTTAATCGAATTGTTCAAAGAATATTTGCTGTCTGTCAATTTGGCTGTTAAACGCCATACACAGATCTGCGGTTAATTCAGATGCAGACTCAAAGAGGTAAAATTGCATTTTGTTTGTATACATTCATGTTTGTGAGCGTCCAACTTACCGCAGTGTCTCAAGACGAAAGTCTATGATCAGTGTGTGTTGCCAGTGATTACTTACGGGACAGAGACGTGGTCTCTCACAATGGGCCTCATCAGATGGCTTAAAGTCACCCAAAAGGCAATGGAGAGAGCTATGCTCGCCGTTTTCTTGCGTGATCGAATCAGAAATGAAGACATCCGCAAGAGAACCAAGATTACCGACATAGCCCGAAGAATTGCCAAACTTAAGTGGCAGTGGGCAGGGCACACTGCAGTCTGCACGTAGAACGGATGACCGTTAATGCCAGTTAATGTTAGTTTTGGAGTGGAGACCGTGTACCGGAAGACGCAGCGTTGGAAGGCTTCCCTCTAGGTGGAGCGACGACCTGGTTAAGGCAGTAGGAGTCCGGTGGATGCGAAACGCGCAGGACCGATCAATGTGGCCACGCTTGAAGGAGGCCCTATGTCCAGCAGTGGACGTCTTTCGGCTGAAATTATGATGATGATGTTTGTGAGGCAAAATTATAATAGATCTATACTTGATGACATCGCTAATGATTATATCACTGCGTCATTGAGTGGGAATAAGCTAATTTCCATACCGGCAAATTGCACACAGCCTGCAGGATTAGCCGCAAGAGCAAAGCCGCGGGAATTTGCTAGTTTACTGTAAGAACAAAATGCTAGGCTGTACCAATATTGCGTGGGAATATTTTCGTTTAGTTTTAAGACATTTTTTTTACTCTTGCGTGTTTTCTAGAAGAATCTTAGCTCTGAGCTTTTTTTCTGATTATTACAAAAAGTTTACTGGTTCAAGGATTGTTAGACTCCACCAATACAATACACTAGCTTTTGCCCGCGGCTTCGCCCGCGTTCAAAGTTAAAAAAAAAATGCTCCGATCGCCACCAAACTACAGGATTACCCACCCGCTGGATCAATCTTAAGATTTTCTAAAAATTTCATTAAAATCGGTCCAGCCGTTTCGGAGTCTATAAGGATCATACATACATACTTTCTCTTTTATATATATAGTTAGAAGATAGATAGATAGTTTAGGTCAGCCTGCTTTGTTTTATTTATACCACCACAGTAAATAGTTTCCTAGTTTGGGTCGTCAGCCTTAGTTAAGAGCAGTGGTAGCCCAGTCGTCACGACCCCGAATTAAGAGTCAAAGGTCGTAGGTTCAAACTCAGGTAGGCGGATTACGTTGTGTAAATCGTTACCTCACCAATGTTCTAACATGGTGAAGGATCAGGTATTATTTTCCACTTACACAACCAGCTAACTCAGGGGTAGGAAGTAGCATGAGACAATTGCAGGGATTATTCCACATGAACTTGACAGAAGTAAAACAAATACATTTTGGTCAACTAATTTAATTTTCTAAGCACACAGTCCGTCATCACATTTTCTTGATGTTAATAAAGTTCATTAAACTCACTTTTAAACGGGATACATTTTACACTTAGTTCTCAATACTGGAGATTTGATACCTCAAACAGTATTGTTAGCCCGTTTAGCTGCCATCCAGCATCTAGCAGATCAGAGTATCATATGTGCTCGGAATTTATTGCTGTAGTTTGATGCTGTTGCTATTGGAATCGGTTCACCATTTTTATTTATTTGTATATTATCTAAGATAATCCTAAGGAGCCCTGCCAAGGATAAAATGCATGGTAATTTTGATAATTACGTAGTACGCACATGTTTCACGAACATGGAAATTCAGAAAAATTCAACTAATACTCACAGCGCCTACTGAACCATTGATTCGTATGGAATCCTTCATCATGACGCTAGCCAACTTATTTCCTCTCATCATTAAGGATATTTATTTATTTTAAATTAAATTATATTTCTTAGGTGCCTCTGACCTCACATGCTCTTGTGTTAATGAATTGACAGTCATACCAACCATAGACCTTGAACGTTTATCAACCAATAGACGCATTATATCTATGGTATTCTTTATGTATCTAATTCTAAAGGAATTTAATAATTTATTATTTATGTGTTGAATTTGTGCTTGTTGAATTAAATTATTTCACACAAATAGGATATATTTTATTATAAACATTTATCAATGCCTTTCAAATATCAACGACATCTAGTACCAAAGTGACATAGCACTCGAATAGGGACACATCTAATCGATCATGTGTTTGGCACATTGACACCAGATGTCGCTAATATATGTAATGACATTATTATTTGTTACACATGTGTCATCCACCAACCCACACGGGGCCCTATTCCTCTCTTGGATAGCAGGTTTGTCAACCAGCAGTGGAAATGATAAACGGCTGTTATAAGTTATGTTATGAGTTACCACACAATAGGGATTTGACAGAAAAAAATCAATTTAGTCCGTCAGTTAGATAACCTAAAAATATTGGACACGTATTTTTCTTTTTGCAAGTAAACAAAAAATTTAGACGATACACGATACAGTGCGTTGAAATATCTTGTGACGTCACGGTGTGCTACACTATTTGATAAAGCAAAAAATACGTGTCTAAATAGAATTATCATTTTTTAAACCTAGAAAGCATCTTTATTGCATTTGCTAAAAAAACATGTTAATATAGTTTTGAGGGAGATTTCAATAAATAAATAAAAATATAAGCAATTTTTCTTAGCTAATTGCTGCCCGCTCCACGCGCCTCTACCCTCCCCGGTAATGTTTGCCCCAACCTCTACGCTACGTGTTCAAGCGTTACAACCGTCAATGCAACTAATGTGCTCAAATTATTAATTACTTATATTCCTGCTTCGTATCGAATAGTGTTTTGCTATAGTTTAGCCTGTTCAAGTACTGCATTCTTCATTACAATGGCTGTTATATAGCTACTCGCCCGCTCCTCATTCCGCGATCCTCTCTGCTCCCCGCTCCGCGATCCTCTCCACTTGTCTCGCCCCTAAACTTTACTTGTTCAAGCGTTACAACCGTCATCGCTACTAATGTGCTCAAATGATTAATTACCTATATTCTTGCTTCTTATCGCATTGTGTTTTGTTATAGTTTAGCAGTTAGCGTGTTCTGTCTTAGTATGGATCTGTAATGGTTGTAAAAGCTGAGTCAGTGTAGCTTTGAAAAAATATATTAGAGGGAGGTTCATGTTTCAGGGCCTTTTTAGGGTATATTTTTTTGTAAACCCGGGTTTGTTTAATTGCTTTAGTGTGGCAAAATTAAAACTTTGAATTAGTTGACTTTTTTTGGCATTCGTAACCTACAACTAAAATAGTACCATACTGTAATTTTGACCAGCAACTAAGCTACTAGAATATGAAGCGGCGGCGGCCCCCGAAATCAGACATATTTCTCTTGAAAAATCTTCAACCGTAAGTTTACTATTTCTCACTTTATTTAACCAACATAAAACTCCTTATCATGAACATAAACGTAACCTTTCTCACTCAAACCAAAACAACACAACTCTCAATTACCGTTTAACCATTAAAAACGATTCACAAACACAATTAAAAGCAACTTTACCTTTAAACGGAAACTAACAAACTATCGATCGAGTAATCCCGGGGCAATCCCCGGATTACCGGCGGGTCTTCCCGCGGGTCCAGAACTCCGGGACTCCAACTTTTAGTGGCCGTTAAATAAATAATTAGCTGCTCAATCCCGGGCTGCTAATCTTTGGGGACTGCTCAGTATGGTACAGGTCCCAGGAGCTGATTGGAGAGAAGTTGTTTTGTTTCTTGTGATTTCCTTGAAGGTTTTCAGTCATATTCCGGAAACCGGTAGGGCAGGGATGGCGAACCTTTATTAGAAAACGTGTTATTTAAATTATATTTTTTTTATGTGACAATGAAGTGCCACCAAAAAATAAAATAAAAAACTCTAAATGCTTTGAATTAATCAATTCTTTACTTGCACCCAGAAATTCTTACAGCAATATGTATATTATATATATATTTATTTACAATTTTATGTTGTATTTAAATAAAAGTAGGAGTTGGTGTAATTTCTGGTGTTGCAAATTACCTAGATTCTAAATAACCTCATTTAAGCGTCCACAAAATATTTTGTCGTGTGCCACCACTGGCACGCGTGCCATAGGTTCACCATCCCTGCGGTAGGGTCTTGTTCATTTGTTTCCTTGTTGAATAATAAAAGCCTAACCCTAAAGGATCGTAAGATCATAGCTGGCGTTTTGTGGTTTCAGAAAAAGGTGTGTGTTTATGTATGTACGTACAGTGAGTCCAATGAGTCGTACCCACCCGTCGGTCGTACTGTACGTACGTATGTGTGAAACTTAAAGAAATGGTGGTAAACGGTATAGTCGATGATATTCTTAAAGGTTTATTATAATCGTATTGGTCCTTCGAGCCGGATTATAGTTATTTCGTTCCATGTCGGCAGACTAAAATGTTTGAACACATGAGTGTTGTTGGTGATGAAGAGGGAAGTAATCTGGCAACGGTATCGTAGAATCGATACCGAGGTAATTAATGGAGGGGACTCTTTGTCCAACTGTGGGACAGTTCGGGCTAGTAGCAAAAGTAATAATAATAATTTCTGACAGTAATTACTACAAGTTTCTCGATAGTTTTTAGTTCTGTGGGTCTGAGTTGGTACGAGTATGTTATTTGCAGCTGAAAGATGTAATTATGTTTATTGTTAGACGTATTTCAACATAACATTTACCAAAACTTTTCACACCCTCTTCACGTCCAGATTTTATGATACGGCTATATTCGCCCAAGAAAATCCAAGGCCACCATACCTGCTCGTCTGAAGGTGACACCCATTTGAGCTCCTTTCATCCTGCCAAGCCTTATTATGTAATTAGCGTCCTTTGTCATTACGTACACTTCTGAGTAATTGGATTTATGAGACAATGAGGACATGTGGCTCCTCCTGTAATTATTGTTATCGGGAGGAGGGGAGGGGTGGTAATTGGAGTAATGGGGGCATGTCACGATTGTAGTAGGTAACATAAAGGTATAATATGTCTATAATCTCCGTGGGATTGTTTATTTATTATTGACAAATGAAGATTCATTTATACTGAAACTATAAATCAGTTTTTTTTTTTACTTTTATCTATATCACCCTCTATAGTTAAATATTAGCTCACACGTGTTACATAAGTAAAGAAAGCCAAAACTCAATTGACCAGAACAGATTACATAATATCTTTACTTCCGCCCTACCTGTAACAATAGCTCATCATCAAACTCTGAATGTTCCCACTGCTGAAACACAGACTCTCCTCTCTGTGACAGAGGGAATGGACCTTAATCCACCACGCGGGCCCAGTGCGGATTGGTGGATGGCGCGTGCCAGTCGTCAGCTTCGAATTTCTGGTTCTAGGACATAAGTTTCCTCACGATGTTTTCCTTCACCGTTTTTAGAGCAGTGGTGATGAAATAATTTACACAAAGTAAAGCGCCTGCCTGGGTGGTTTTGCACCACGTAAGTCTGGCCCTTTATCACTGAGATCTATAAAGAAGCTGCCCTACCTTAAATTGACGTTGCTTCCGCCGTGGAGCCAGGAGTGGCAGCTCTCTCTGGAGTAACACGTCGCCTCTAAGCCACGCAGACAGATGAGAATTGTTCATTCATAGGGCTTTGATATGAGCCCCCGTGTGTGTGTGTTTCGGATTCGAAGTTATCCTTGGATGATTGCAAAATAATTAGGATAATACAAAAATTAAAGATTTATGGTTTTTGTCTATCGTTAGAGATTTTAATTTATCCAGAAGATAAGAAATTTTTAACATAACGTTCAGAATTTTGCAAGCTGCACCCTCCATGATTTAAACGAAGGTAACAACAGAGCTATCCAGGTATAGTACATTACTGCAGCAGCCAGCAAAAGAGGCATTTATGGACTAACGTGTAAATGAGGGCCGAGGCGAAACCGAGGCACACATACGTAAGTCGATCAATGCCTAGTTGTGGCTAAGGCTTGTACAGTAATTTTCAAATAATGCGCGGAAATTAAAACTAAGTAGTACCTAGAACTCATTTTGTCAAATACAATTACTTTTCAAAATCAATGACGAACAACGAACAAAAATAATTAACAACTCGAAATATAAATAAAATCGTTGTTATTTTACCTCCTTGGTTGCCATGTTTCGGAGTAAAAGATCGTTCCATTTTTTAAATTACATGACAGATATAAGTTTACTTTGTAATTTATTTGGCCGCTAAACCACGACAGGACAGATATGTATTTTCATACAACTTTTGCCGGCCGCTGCCCGCATGTATTTGGCCAGTACAGCAATTTCGATTTATCTCGAAGAAGGTTGTCAAAATAATGCTCTTTCCAAGCATGTTCGAGAAAAATACATATCTGCTGGTCGGACAAAATTTGATTCAAATCACTACGACAAAAGAGAACATCAGTTGGGCTAGTTCTGTCATATTTTGTAAAGACCTGATGATAATTTTAACAAACTCCACTATGGTTATTATTTTTTCATGGAAAATCATCATGGATACCTACACCAAAAGAAGGCAAAAGAATTTTACAGTCTCAAATTGCCATGGAATCGTAACCATTCCAAAACTTGCGAAAGGCATCCGCGTTTGAGCTCTCTGAGGAGATTATTCTATTTATTAAAGTCGCTCCATTATTGTGATAATACAATGCTGGCAATAAACGTGTTTCTTTCTAGTCTTGTCGTGGTCATTACGTATCTACTCCCACCACCCTGGGAGTTACAGCGGTAACCTACTCCAAGTCAGCCAGCTATTCAAATCAATAATATCCAACATCACTTTGTTACAGTATCATCCCTGCCGAGCCCAACAGCAGCCGACGACGATGATGATGAAGATGAGACGACGCAGCAGAGCCGGGCTGACGCTGATGATGACGGCAGGATCTACAAAAACCCCAGAAACTCACCCTCGGCGCAGTGTCCTCGGGATGAGGAGCAGGCTACCTTGCTGGTAAGAAATACTTAGAATTTGTTTGTAGAAATTACAGAATGCGGAATCAGCAACGCTTTCTCCTTGTCTCGTTTCCAAAATGTAGAGGTTCGTGATTTATCATGGTTTCCAAACTTTCGCTTTGATGTTGTTTCGCTACTTTCAGCAACATGCACGGCTTCTGAGACTTTGCCATTCCAATTACCTTCAGTAGGTTGTCACCAGGATTGCGGGCGATAGCCAAACTAGCTATGGAAGTCAAACATCTTGCGGAAGCCACACATTTGATAATCTTTGCCTTTTTTTGGGGTTCCGTAACCAAAGGGTAAAAACGGGACCCTATTACTAAGACTCTGCGATCCGTCTGTCTGTCCAGGCTGTAACTCATGAACCATGATAGCTAGGCAGTTGAAATTTTCACAGATGATGTATTTCTGTTGCCGCTATAACAAAAAATACAAAAAACAGAATAAAATAAATATTTGAATTTTATTCCCATACAACAAACGTGATTTTTTGGCGTTTTTTTTGCGATAATGGCACGGAACCCTTTGTGCACGAGTCCGACTCGCACTTGGCCGTTTTTTTTTCAATTACTGAGCGACTAGAGACGCCACAATATTCATGTCCAGTCCTGGTCCATTCCATTTCCGCTGAGCTCAAGGTTCAGCTGCCGTAGTCTGTCTTAGCCATAGACTAAATTGCCACTTGACACGGGCCGTCAATTTGAATGTTTAACGGCTCACTGATACGCTTGTTTTGAGGTTTGACAATCTCTAGCAGTGGCTGTCGAGGTGGCTCGGTGGTATGTGGTAGAAATTAACGTCAGCAGTATCAGTGAAGCTCGTCATGTCTGAAGCTGGGATTTGTCTAGCTATGAACTTTGAATATTGGGTTCGGCTTCTACACTTACCGTAAGCCGATATATAATGGAGTCGCGGGTGGAGTGCTGGTACAGCACTCCACCCGCGACTCCGTTCGCGTGATTTCGTTTATCCTCTAAATGATTTTCTTATGTGCATTTAGTGAAGACGAACAAACATAAATTCGCCAAAAATTCCTGCTAGTGCTCGCCTAGTACCCTACGTCAAAAACTAAACCCTGTCCAGTAAGATTCTTAGTTTGAGGTTAGTTTAAAAAAACTTGTAATTAATTTTTAATTAATTTTTGTGCCAAGTTTCAAGTTAGAAACCCAAGATATTCTTCAAAAAATCTTTAACAACCTCTAAATCGTCTTTTGGGGAAAGATTCGAAAAATTAATAGTTGCAACATTTATCATTTACTTTGATTACTATTTGTGCCAAGTTTCAAGAATTTTGGCCGAAGGAATTTGATTTTTCCTACAAACTTTCAAACCCGTTTTTACCCCTTTAGGGGTAAAATTTTCAAAAATCATTTCTTATTGCTCACTTACGTCACTTGAGAAATCATTCTTCCAAATTTCATGCTTCTAGGCTTAGCAGTTTTGGCTGTGCGTTGATCGATCAGTCAGTGAGTCAGTCAGTCAGTTTCTTGTCTATACTATAATAATATATATAATATTATAAAGGGGAAAGATTTGATTGTTTGTTTTTTTGTTTGCATTGAATAGGCTCCGAAACTACTGAACCGATTTCGGATCCTTACAAAAACTCCAATAATGTAACCGAATGTGTAAAAAAATTACTTAAAATATTCTTTATATCGTGTGCGCTGCGAAAACTATTGACGATAGAATAAAATAATGTGGTACGACTTTGCAGAACACATCATTATTTACAAAAAATGTCGCGACAGCATATGACCTAACTATTATAGTTATGCCACAATAAGTGTTCTTTTATTTTAAAATTTAATTAAAATGCCGCCGCTGGAAAAGGCTCTTTATTTGTATCTTGGTATTAATCGTTATCAAAATAAATTAATTCATATTCAAGACTGCTTCAATACTTTTATAATTTATGCATTTATTGGTTTTCGGAAATTCTACCTCTAAAGGGGTAAAAAAGGGTTGTAACTTTGTATCAAATTTTTGTAGTTTGTAAATAGGACATGTCAAATTTTTGATTTACGCTCTTGGTTGATAAAAAAAAACCATGTAATTATTATTTTTTGGTAATTCTACCCCTAAGGGGGTAAAATAGGGGTTGAGAATTTATGTGAAATTTCTTCGGTTTAGGTAAGGTAAAACATCTGAAATTGTTGGTTTACGCTCTTGTTTAATAAAACAACAATGAATTTTTTTTTTTGGAGGTTCTATCCCTGAGGGAGTAAAATGTCGGTTGAAACTTTGTGTGAAACTTCTACGCTTTAAAGTGTATCAAGTGAAATTAAAGATTTTCGCTTTTGGTTGATAAAAAGAATTCATAGTTTTTGGCAATTCTACCACTACCTAAGGAGGTGAAAAGGCGGAAATTTGTTGGGCTTATTTATATATTTGAAACTTGGCATAAATACTAACCTAAATAAATGGTAAAGGTTTTCACTATTAGTTTTTCAAAACTACTCCTAAAAGACGATTAAGAGGGTGTTAAAGATTCTTATGAATTTTACAGTACAGGGCTTCTTTTTATAATGTAGGGGAGCACTAATAAGGGATTTTTGGCAATTCAACCTTTAAGGGGTGAAACTAAAAAGTCATCTGTAGGATTAAACACGGATCACGTGATATATATATAGAAATATTGTATGAAAAGTCCTCCATAACCAAGTAACTGGCCTAGGCTATGTGTTTAAAATCATTTTGCTGAAATGAACCAGCAGCTACTGCGGTGCAGAAAAAATTAACGATACTTTAGCGTCTGTGTCGGGGTTAACCGCTGAGAATTCAATCCCGCTTCCGATATTGCTGGCGAGCTAATATTTTTACTACGCCAAGAGCTATGCTAACAGTTCACAGACAGGACCAGACATTGTATTACCGAGTTTTACGAGACCACAAGATAAAATTGAAACCACTTTCAAAATCAAAATCAAATATTTTTATTTTACATAGGCCTACATGGGCACTTATAAAACGTCGACAAAAGGTGCACGCTTCGGGTTAGTCGTTTCCTATGGAGAAGAACCGGCAAGAAACTCCATGGTTACTCTTTTTTTTTTTTTGTGTTAACAATATTTCCATGTTACAGCATTAGTACTTGGATATGGGGGGACAACGTAGGCCCGACAATAAGTCGTACGAAATTGAAAAAAAAAACAATAAACTTAAAAACTACTGGACCGATTTCAAACATTCTTTCACTGTTGGGAAGCTACACTAGCCCCGAGTTACATATGCTATTTTGATCCCTCTATTCCCACGGGAACGGGAACTACGCGGGTGAAACCGCAAGGCGTCCGCTAGTATTTAATAAAACTCCATGCAGGCACGCAGGTATCTCATTCGTGTAGGTGTCATTCTCTACCAGTCAACCAAGGGTGGTGGAGGCAGGTGCATAAAACAAAAGAAAATTAATAATTATTTTACGTTACCATAATACTAATATTATAAATGTCAAAGTTTGGATAGATGTATGTGTGTACGTGTGGATGTATGTTTGTTACTTAATCACGCTAGAACGGCTGAATGGATCTAGATAAAGATTAGAGACATAGATCAAATCAAATCTGTGCATTCGTTTTGTCTTTGGTCTGAGGAAATACGATCATGTCTCGCAGTTCCGCAAGGATCTCAAGATGCTCCCTATCCGTCTTCGCAGGAACACTCGAATATTATGTCTCTTACATAACATCCTTTTTAACCCTGCATACCCTGGCTACTTGCGCGATCGTTTTTCTTTTACTCGCCCTGCTGATGCTCTGTGCAGATCCCGCCTTAAACTACATCTCAATTTTCCATCCCATAAAACCCATTTCTATTCCCACTCCTTCTCTGTTCATGCAGTACGATTGTGGAACTCACTTCCACCTAAAATCTGTGACTCCCAACATGTATCTTTATTCAAAAAACAAGTCAAAGAACATTACCTCTCCACTATCTTGTAATTTTATATATTGAGTATATATATATATATGTATTTTTATTTTCTATATTTATTTAGTTAAGGTAGGTATATGTGTAATTTATAGATTAGTTAAGTTATTTTTGTCTGTTTTAAGTTTCCTTGTTCTTTCTACACACTGTGTCTTCGTTTATCATCCAACTCTCCTGTCGCAGGTCTGCTGGAAGAAATTTCTAATGAAATAAGCAGTACCTTTGTGCTCTTCAATCTGTATTATTTATTTTCTCTGTAAAGTGTTTTTGTGTGTACATAAATAAATAAATAGAGTATAGTCTGGAATGGCACCTAAGCTGCTTTTCATCCTGGTATAATGTTCCCTTGGGATAAGAAAACATTTTTCACGCGGGTGAAGCCGCTGGCAGGATCAAGTGTTTGATAAATCTGAATTTCGTCAGTTTATTATTTCGACACGGTCCCAATTTCGAAAAACAATAGTTCGACTACATTGCTTCGACAGAACTTATGTTCAACTAGCATTACTCTGACAGAACATACTTCGACAACACACACCTTCGAAAAACACTACTTCGACAGAACCCTTCTTCGATAATACGCACTTGTTCGGCGGATCTTTTTTTCGACGGAATATACCTTCGACATTCGTAGCCTATCTGGTTGTTCTTTGTCAGTCATGAGTAATAAGTCCTTTTATTATGAACATTTATTTTGTATTAGAAATTACATAATGTCTCTTCAGTTTAGTTTGCCTCTTGATAAGGCGTCTCCTAACAACTTCCACTGTCTCTCTTAAAAACCATGAAATACTCTTAAAAACAAATGCTGATCGTCTCTTCTTTTTCAGGGCCAAAAGTGTCTGCGCAAGTGCTCGTCGGACGAGGACTGCAAGAGTAAAAAGAAGAAGTGTCTCTGTGATGGAGCTTGTGGCATGTCCTGCATAAAACCAGGTAAGTGGTAGATTTCCTTAAGATTTCAGCAGGATGATAATGTTATGGGTTTCGGCCTGACGACAACACAGCAATGTTTTTAGGGTGCCGTAGTCAACAAGGAATCCTTATAGTTTCGCCATGTCCGTCTATCCGTCCGTAGCTTGGCTCAGAGAGTCTTAGACAGCTGTAATTTGGCATGCCGACAAAGTGGTAAAATAAAACCACTACCTTTTTTTTGTTGTGTTCCTCCTGTACACGTTAAGTGCGGGTGTTTTTATTTCTTCGTCTATCCCATGGTGCGGGTTATCGTTATCTAGGCCATTCAAAAATATTACGGGTCTGTGAAAACCAATTTCTTGGACTCAGGGATCCGTTTGCGTAAAATTAAGCTTTAAATGGCAAATTTTTGTTTAAGTCAAGTGTCCCTCCCCCTGCCATCTAAATGGTTGCTTTTGGATACGTATATAAAACCTATTTTTTTATTTTTAGTCTATGATCAATATTTGGAGGTTTAGTTCCAACATGTTTAGTTTCACATAAATATAGCACTACAAACTCTCCAAAAATCTACATCTACACAAGTGATTTGGTTGGTGGGTTATATCCGAGGTTTCTTATCAACAAAGCCGTGGGAATAGTTGAAAACGGTTTTTTGTTTATATTTTCAATAACTATTAAAATTTGTAAGGACGTTAATTTTATGGTTGAACATTTAAAAGGACGTTAGAAAGACCCAATATTTTCTTTGTTTTGCGAAGGATCCTAGGCAGAGTGTTGTGTGGTGAGAATGCGTCGACTTCTTTTAAAATTACTCTATACTTATGTAGACAGTACCAATGAAAAAGCGTCGTCGAATCATTTGTGCACAGACGCGACAATGCAAACATTGTGGTGCCAGACAGGTGCCATGGCACCTGTCTGCGGGAGCCTTGACCATTGTGTCTGCTCCTGAAAGGGTCCTGAAACTCCAAGTTAAATATAACTAGACTATTTCGCTGAACAGAATATTCTTTACGTCTAAAATGAAACAGTCACGTAAAACAAAACCAGTACTAAAACAAAACACACACTAATAGAGAAACTATCACACAAATTCAGGCAGTTTTATTTGCCAGTAGCAAAGGAAATGGTGCGGTATCCACAAGAGACTCGTAGTGCAGAGGAAATTGTACAAATTGCATATAGTTGTCGGTCGTGGCGCCCCGTGCCAGATGCTGACGGTTATTGCACCTTATATGAGCTGGAATTATGTGTAAAATTTACGTGAATGGAAGTGGAGTTATTTAAGCTTTATTGATAGTGGAAATAAGATACATTTAACACTTTAAATATGTAGATGAGGCCACTGTTTTGAAGGTCTAAATCTTACAAAAAAACTCAGCAACAGAGTAGGAAGAAGAATGCTACCTTTTTTATTTTTTTGTTTACAAGGGAAAACCTTCAAAGGCGCCTGGACCTTTGGGGAAAAGACCAGGGAGTGTGGGGTTTTTACCTCACTAAAACCACCCCGGTGATCACCATCAGCACGTAGTAGGGGCCCCGTGACCTCTCAGGGCCCCCTCTGTGCAACGCCTGTCTGGGCACATCCCTGGGGATACTGAAAAAGTGCCTTTACCTGAACCTCGCTGTGCACGGCAGCACTTGATCACTGTACCAATGCCTTTCCTGGCATCACTTGTTGGCCGACAGAGTCCCCAATCTGACCACCCGCAACCCCGGAGTTCCACTTACTTTTGATGCAGGCGGGGTTTCGGCGTTTTTGTCATCGAGGCGGTTGCCTCCCCGATGCCTTCTTCTCGGAGCGGGATCGGCTCTCTCGCGATCCCACTCGGCGGCGTCCTTCTGAACCATCACGGTCTCACAGAAGGAGGCCATTTCCCTCCAGTTTTTTGTCTCTGCCAGCATGACGACCAAGACCTGCCCCTCAAGGGCCCATGCAGGGCACTTCTCGAGCGTGTGCTGTGCAGAGTCAAGGTCGCCCCCACAGCGGTGATACCAGTATCTGAGTGACAGAACGCTACCTACTACGATCCAGACATATTATTTTGCTTTGTTTAATACATCATGCATGTTCTTAGCTTCATACAATGATCAAGATGTATGAACGTGCGTAACCGGTTGTGAGTACTTTGCACCTGACCGTTCTGAAGAACCACCGATAATTTCTATTTATCTCTTTCCAGGGCGTCCCCTCCCGGCTTTTCCACTAACATCCGCTTGGTAAATACTTTTCATTAGTTTATTTTAAAGAACTGGTACAAATTGCATAGTTGTCGGTCCTGGAGCCAGATGCTGATGGTTATTGCACCTTATATGGCCTGAAATATGTGGGAAACTGACGTATATTGTGTAATCGTTGTTGAATGGGAAAAGCTGCGTCATGATGGACTTATTTAGGCTTCTTTGATTCCATGAGCCCAGACACAAAGTTTAGTACTGTGTATTACTGTGTATTGACACATTATCAAAAGAGATCTTAGAATAGGTTAGGATAATTCTTTAGGATCGGTGTATTTAAGTCAAACGTGACCCTATCCGAATGGTCAAACCCGTCATCATCATCTGCCTGCCCTTGTCCCATGTTACCCAGGTCGGCGCAACACGTTTTCTTCTTCCATACCATCGTGTTCCCCGTCACGCTCTCACTGACTCCCTTTTCTTTCATACGAGAATTGCTCCTCATACAGTCCATCCATAATTTCTTTGGCCTTCCTCGCCCTCTCCATCCATCCACATTTATATTCTTAACCTTTTTCGTAACATGCGTTGCATTCCTCCTCATCATACCAGGAGAAACGGTTTCCTTTCAATTTTTCTGTCACTGGCGCCACTTTCAAACTTCCTCTAATATACTCATTTCTCACATTATCCATTCTCGTCACACCGCACGTCCATCTCAGCATTCATCACCTCAACAAACGCGAGCCTAGATACCAATGACAAATAATAGTACATTGTGATACAAGGGTGGGAAGTAGGTTATTGCAAACGAGCTGCCATTAACAAGCCCGAGCCGAAGGCGAGGGTTTTTAATGACACGAGTTTGCAATAACCTACACACCCGTGTATCACACGACGTTTTTCAATACAGTTGTGAGAAACAGTAAAAACAAATCAAAGAATTAGATTTGTTTATTCACAAAAACAAAATTTTCAATATGGCGCGTTTTTGCAACTGGACATATTTTTTTACAAACAAAACAGCCTATACAGCCTATTCGATTTTTGACAAACGTTTATGTGAAAATAATTAACTTAAAACTGGTAATTAAATATACTATACAACTATTTTTAAAAAATGAGAATCCAATGCTAAAACGTACGGAATCATTAATTTTTCATCGTATAAAATCGTATCCCATTTTATTCTATGTATGAAAACTCATTGCTACTAAACTTTTTTAAATTGACTTATGGCGCGTTTTTGCAACTGGACATTTTTTTTTTCAACTAAAACAGCCTATACAGCCTATTCGATTTTTGACAAATGTTGATGTGAAAATAATTAAATTAAAACTGGTAATTAAATATATTAAACAACCATTTAAAAGACTTTTGAGAACTCATTGCTAAAACGTACGGAATCATTCATTTTTCCTCGTAGAAAATCTATCCCATTTTATTCTATGTTTGAAAACTCCTTGCTACTAAACTTTTTTAAATTGACTTATAAATTTAAAACTAAACTGCAAACATAATGATCGAGCTCGTAAACAAAAATCACGACCGCGTAACAGAAAGATGCCTATGCGTAAGATTTAACTTTCGAATCATAATTATAGCCTCTGAAAGTACGCCATGTTTAACAACTGTATTGAAAAAACTCTAGACGTACAGGTTGTTTTAAATGTCAAAACCTTTTAAACACCAGACATTTAGCAGATCATAAATGTCTTAATAAAAAAGGCTGTAATTGTTTTACTACGAGCGCAAAGAGCGGTCTCATTCAGAGAAAGAATGAACATGAACGAATGAGCATCAATCACTTCGGCTCGTTGCGTGTTGCTGTTTTCACGCTCTCAGGCCATTAATGTCCAGGATTCTTCTCTGTTTCCTTCAGCCATAAAACTTGATGTCTAAGGCTATTAAGAAAGTACTGTGGCTTTAGAACAAGTGTTATTCTTTCAGCGATAATATTGCCGATAAGACATCCAATGGATACCACCTACGTGATATTGCGGTAGCACAAGTTAACTCTATTTTGGACCGTTGACCATCGTCGAATGTCTCATTCTCGAGACCCTATTCTTCTTGCAGTCATAAAACTTGGTGTTCTAAGTTATTAAGAAAGAACTTTTAACATTCATTTTAATTGTTATGTTAGTTTTAGAACCTGAAATATTGTGCTAAAGCGTTTACAAACATCGTACCACTTAAATGTGAAATAGATTTTGTTGATTTTCTAAAAAATACGCTCCAAGTAATAAACAGATTTGGACAATATTTAGATCACAAGAAGACCATGGATAAGGATAAAGTATATTTTTATATTAAGCATATTTACCCTAGTAGTACGTCCCGTTGGCCAAAATTCTCACAAATGCACAGGCGAGGCCGCTGACCGAAGCCAGTATTAAATAAAATTAAAACTTGTAAGTAAGCGTGATCCTTTCTGACATACCGAGATAATTACGTTTCTTATCTACAGGCTTTACGAAAATGCTGGATAAAAAAAAAATTGTGATGCGATGGGTTTTAATTTTCACTTGCAGTTTTCAATTTAAACAAAATTTCCTTTGTTAGACCGTCTGGGACCCTGTGCCCTAGGTATTTCAATTTCAGACGGAACGCCTAATAAGCACGACGACGAGCGACTGCATATCAGATCTCCACATCCCAGTAACTGGACTTTAGTCCCCCTTAGCAAGAAGCACGAAAGGTGTTCAACCACTTTCTTTGGAACTTTGGTACCGACGCCGACGTTGAAGTCTTTGGAGCTTTGGTACCGCCGTTGTGCAGCAACAAAACTTATGTCAATATAGACCTTAATGTACAAGAATACTCACAGAATTAACTAGCTTTTGATAACTAGTAGGATTGTCTAGATACCTTGATTCAAATACTGATATAAAACGGCCCTTTTCCTGTAATGCATATCAAGACAAAATGCATTTCGTTACTTATTGGTAACAACATAGCGGGCCGCATACGTACGTTTTCCGCGTTCGATTGCCGAATTCGTTTTCCGTGTTCGGAAACCTGAATGCACCGTACGCTAATAAAATACATTGACTGCCGCACACGTCCGTTTTTATCGAACGGAACACTTTCCGTACGTACGTATCGAATGCCAGCCCGCGCGTTCGTGAAAATTCCGAACAGGAAAAACTAACGTCTGCGCTAGGTTCACGGAATTCCGAATCTGTATTCCGTATTCGGAAATCAAATGCGGAAAACGTACGTATGCGGCCAGCCAGAGTCTACAACTCTTTTTTACACTCCGTTCAACCGATTTTGAGTTTTATCCCGTAAACATAAGGATAGCATAAACCTGTTACCAAAACGAACTGTTTAATACAGCTGCCTTTTGTCATATCACCAACGCAATAGAAGTCACAATCGGTTGAATAGGCTGTAAAATGGGATTATTTAAATGTCTAATGTTATCTCAAAGGAAGTATAACATAATTTTAGGTCAACTATGTTTTAGGACAGCCTTGACAGCCTGCAAACCCTTATTTTTGTCGACAGAGATGAATTTCGAGATGAATTTCCCTTATTATTGTATCTAAGAATGTACAACGCGCCACCAATTTTTCTTGCCGAGGCGTGTAGGAATCTCACTATTTTAAACTGGAGTGGTCACCCACCCACGGACCGTTCTCTGCCAACGTAGCTTAACCATGAACATTGACCTGTACGGCTATTATTATGTAGCAACCATTCTCTATACTCAATCGTTTAATTCATTCCACAATAGGGCCCCATTCCACTAACGTTAATTCCTGCCGGAACCATGAACGCTAGAAGATTTGCAAGAGTGAGAAAGAATAACGATTATAATACGGTTAATTAACGTAAATACGGTTAATGAACGAAAATACGGTTAAATAACGTAAATACGGTTAATTAACGAATATACGGTTAATTAACGTTAATACGGTTAATTATAAGTGTGTATAGTATGAATTCTCCTGTCCAAAAGTCTTTCCTGTGGGTAGTCCCACAGGAAAGACAATTCTTCGATGTCGCGTGTCATAATAAAGTCAGGCGAAAAAATGTAGGACTGTGGTTTAATTCACTAATTCCAACCACTGCTTCAACGGTTTTATTTTATTCCGTTGCGTTTCCGTACAGTTTGTATAAAAGGACAAGTCAGAAGGGATAAACGTTAGTTGATGGGGCCATAATGTTTGTACCTTTCATCTCTCCATTTAAAATTACTGACAATTTCTGTCTGGCCTACAGACAGTTGTGCCGGATCTGGATGTCTTGAACGCACCCACGATACAGGAAGAAATTCCTAGAGTGAAGAAAAGATTTAAAAAAAAAACCGGTTTACGGACGATAGTTTAACGTGACATACTTAACGATACAATTAACGTCATTGTAACGTTACGATTATAACGTTACAATGAGCGTAACGTTACATTGAACGTAACGTTACATTGAGTTATCCTTTTTCGTGCGTGCAGCCGGCGTTCATCGATTTATTAGACGTTGTCACTTCAAAAATGAAACCCTTTTTCTCATTATTTTCCAAATCGGTGCAAATGGCGTAGTTGCTACATTCTGCCAGTCGCGTAGCTAGCAACGGGTGGCGTTTATTGCCGAGTGTGTGTGTTACTGACTCACTTGAGTTATTTACAATGTACAAGCAAACTGTGTCGGTTGTAAGTGTTTCGTGTTCTGGAGTAGGAAGGGAGAGAATTATTTATTCTCACGTAACGTTACACTATTTAAGGAACCAGGCAGTGCGACGTGACAATGCGACAGCGACGCCACGAAGCGTTTTCATAGAAATTGTTCTGATAGTATTTCTGTACCTTATGCAATAAATTTAATATATTTTATTTATTATACTTGACTACGGCGAAGCAAAATGGAGGGTTATGTTTTTGACCGTTGTATGTTCATCTGTTCCCTCATGACATCTAAACTACTTTTCATAATTTGAGAAATGAGGTGTCGTTGAAAGCGTTTGTTTGCCCGCTGGTTATAGGCTATGTAACGTTACATTAAATTGAATAAGGCGCCCTCTAGGGGGCCCGAAGTAAAAAGCAAAACATTTTTTTTTTCAGCCCATCCCATAATGTCGCTTCTTCCTCGTGTGGTATTGTTGAACGGGGATTTTAAAACGAAGGTAGGGTTTCGTACATCATATTTATGTCAAGCGTTCCGTCAAAATCATGAAAACAAATTTTTTACTTGGCGCTGCAGTGTTTGTTGATCGGTATGTATGTAATTATGCATGCAAACATTTATGTTTATTTTTTTAATCATAAACCTATGTGTATTTTTCGTTAGCTAACATAACTATACACACACATATCACATACCTAAACCTGACTTTTAAGTGAATAGTAAATTTTGTAAATCAACTACGTTATCTCGAGTCCACTATCGTTACTTATGCATTATCTAGATACATGTAAAACAACAAACAATAAACAGAAATAAAAATGTGATGAGGCTCTACAAAAACCTCAAAATACATTAAATATAAATCAAGTTAAAAAAACCGGCCAAGTGCGAGGCGGACTCGCGCACGAATGTTTCCGTACCATTATTGCAAAAAAACTGCAAAAAAAAAACAGGTTTGTTGTATGGGAGCCCCACTTAAATATTTATTTTCTTCTGTTTTTAGTATTTTTTGTTATAGCGGCAACAGAAATACATCATCTGTGAAAATTTCAACTGTGTAGCTATCACGGTTCATGAGATACAGCCTGGTGACAGACGGACAGACAGACGGATCGTCGGACGGAGTCTTATTAATAGGGTCCCGTTTTTACCCTTTGGGTACGGAACCCTAAAAACTAAAACCTACTTTGCAGAATGTTTACGACCAAGATTATCCTCCGAGATAAGAATATTTTCTTATTTCATACTTTTTAGAGCGTGATTTTTCAGTAGTCGGGTTTTAGTTTTTAAAATATTGTATGGTCGGTTTCCGTGAATGTGTCCGTGGCATCTACAGTGGGCCTTATCAAAATACCAGCGCAGAGCAATTTTATTTTAAATATCGGTGCACATGCTGAGATAGGAGCCTTTTGGTCACGCATGGGGTTTTTAATTTTTATTACTGTTTTTTTTTTTTGTGTTATTGCTTCTTCTTTTCGTGTGAGGATGTGGCCACCCCTGGTGTCAGAGTTAATTAAACCGCCTCTGGGAATCCCACAGTCCTCTGACTTGGCTACTTCAGACTTATATTTACTATATAAGTCGAGGTTTCCTCACGATGATTTCCTTCATCATTGCCTGTGAAGTCCAAGATAAACTTAGAAAGTGCATATGAATTTGAATAAGTCACGTTGGTACTTAACCGGATTTGAACCCACGACATCAAGCACGAGAGGCGAGGTCTCAGCCACTGAGCCACCACGAACTAGTTTTTGCTAATCTCGTGTCCCCTGTGCGGGTCACAAATAAATATTTTTTCCTTATTTTTTTCTAAATAAACAAAAGTAAAAAACATCAGCTTTTAAAGTTCTCACTGACTGGCACTCAGACTTCGTCTTTGTGAGAGGGACTGGACTGTAACCCATTGCGGATTGGTTGTTGTCACATGTCTTAAAATTTCTGGTTCTAGTACGATGTTTTCCTTCACCTTTTGATGAAATAATTATTCACATCACATCATCAGCCTATTAATTTCCTCACTGCTGGGACACAGTCCTCCTCTCTGTGAGTGGGGATGGGCCGTAATCCACCACGCGGGCCCAGGGTGGGTTGGTGGATGTCACATATCTTCGATTTTTTGGTTCTAGGACACGCCGGTTTCCTCACGATGTTTACCTTCACCGTTTTATATTTACACAAAGTAAAGCGCCTACCTGGGTTCGAACCCACTGACCCACCACTGTCGATACCACTGGGCCACCACTGCTCTCGTAATAAATAATTATTAATCACACATAATAATATTATAGTAAAGTGTATGCCTGGGTTCCAATATACGAAAACGTCAAAGTACGGGTCGCTCAAACTGGGCCATAACTATTATATATTTTTAAGGTTCCTTTAGATAGGCGTGCACACAGTGTGACATGTTCAAAAGTCACAAAATCAATGAAAACGTCGTCAGGATGCTCCCACACCATAAAAAACTATAAAAATAATTGATTAATTACTAATACTCAAGAAAGTCACGAAATAAACTAACTAAAACTTAGCCTAAACAATCATTATATTTCGAATATGCAAGCTTAGCGACCACACAGATCGTGTTGGGCTGGTTCCATAAGGTTGTCGCATTAGAGCTTTTAGGCAAAAGTACAAAAATGAGCATAAAACATTATAATAGTGACAAGAAAATATGTTTAACCTACCAACGTATTGGATTTTCATACAATTTTATTTACCTGCTACACACCCGTCTGATCAACCCAATTTTCTCGTAAATAAATCGGATTGTGTCGAAATTTTGCAGACACGACCCCGTGTAGAACTGTCAATATCATATTAAGCTGTCACAGAGATGATCTGATAATGGAAATTGAAGGTTAGCCTTGGTGCCTGGATTTCATAAATTTTGTTTTCTATATAAGTGATAGTGACAGTAAGAAGATGAAACAGAAGATGAACTTTGTTGCCAGGATTACATGAAAAATAAAATCGTTTACAAAAAAGTATTGTTCTAAAGTTTTTAGTTACGTGAGAGCAACAGAGAGTGAAATCGTTGAGACGTAGCCTGTCTGGCCTGACATCTTTTTAGGGCAGGCAGACTTGATTATTTAAGTCAAATAGATCAAGTCAAATGGTTGCTAAGAGTCTATTTGTTTGTTAGTGTATTTGTTTGTTTGTGTTTGTCTTTTTATATTTTTTTAGCGATAAGACCGCCCATTGTGTCACCCAGTGTAATGTTTTCTTCGTCTATACTTTCTGTCAACTTATATGGTGTACATAATGAAGAGTATTCCATTCTATTCTATTCTATTCTATTCCCCATTTCTAGTAACACTAGAATTTCAATGTCGGCAAAATCTAGAATGGTCGTTTATTCCATCGCAGTATGCGTCAGCGGTCAGAAGGATTATGTGACCGCCACCGCAACCGCAGCGTTCTGCGTTCCGATCAAGATACCGAAGCTTACGTTGATAAATTACACAAATATTTATGCATTCGTTTAGGTGCATCCTAGTGTTTGTGAAAACGACGAAAGTCTGGCGGCCCTACTCGTAAATTTTTTATTCATTACAAATGTAAAACCGACTTGTAGGTTTTACAAAATGGAGAAAAGAACTAAGATAAATAATATCTTACGAAGACTAAAGTCAACTTGTGGAGCCTATTTCTCAAAGGATTACTGTGCCTTTGTAGATAATTCTTTAATTAATTAAACATTGTCTGAAGACTTAATTCGAAAGCAGCCGGGCAGAAAATTCTTCTTTTCTTACGTTTTTTTGTTAGAAGAGTAATTCGGCACCATAAAATATGTATTTATCACACTAATATTATTAACCGACTTCAAAAAACCGGCCAAGTGCGAGACAGACTCGCGCACGAAGGGTTCCGTACCATTATCGCAAAAAAACGGCAAAAAATCACGTTTGTTGTATGGGAGCCCCACTTAAATATTTATTTTATTCTGTTTTCAGTATTTGTTGTTATAGCGGTAACAGAAGTACATCATCTGTGAAAATTTCAACTGTCTAGCTATCACGGTTCATGAGGTACAGCCTGGTGACAGACGGACCGCGGAGACTTAGTAATAGGGTTCCGTTTTTACCCTTTGGGTACGGAACCCTAAAAAAGGACCAGGTTCTCAATTCGTCGAAATCTTTTTAAAGGCGAAAGTTTGTGAGTGTGTGTTTGTATGTTTGATACTCTTTATACCGGGAATATGTTCTCTTGGGATGGAAGAAGCTAGTCGAAGTTTGTGTAAATCTACTTTTCTCCTACTCAGAATTATTCTCAAATATTTTTCATGACCTGTCTCTTTGATCACAAGCGCTACATAACTAAGCAAGAGGTCTTGTGTTTGATACTCGGGTCGGGCAGTGTAATAGGTTTTTTCCATCTGGAATTTCTCAGTAGCAAAGTCCATGTAAAAAACCCCTCGATCATGTCAAATTATAACAAGCTACAACAGCAACAGAGTGAACAGGCTTCTTCTGGGTAAGCTCGCTCCATCGTCGACTCTGTCTCTGTCACCTTTGACCTAGACTAGAGTCAAGAGCAAACCCATCACAAAAAAAAAAAAAAAAAGCTACAATATATATGGTGATTTGATTGTTCGTGTGGCGTCGAGTTTGGAGGTCATGATTTGAAATATAGGGGTTATAGTAATCCATATTCATACTTCAACATTTGTATGTTAAAATTGTTATTAGGGTTCTGTAGCCAAATGGCAAAAAACGGAACCCTTATGGATGTCACGTCTGTCTGTCTGTCTGTCCGTCCGTATGTCACAGCCGCTTTTTTCCGAAACTATAAGAACTATGCTGTTGAAACTTGGTAAGTAGATGTATTCTGTGAGCCGCATTAAGATTTACACACAAAAATTGAAAAAAACCATAAAATTTTGGGGTTCCCCATACTTAGAACTGAAACTCAAAAATGTTTTTTCATCAAACCCATACGTGTGGAGTATCTATGGACAGGTCTTCAAAGATAATATTGAGGTTTCTAATATATATTTTTTTCTAAACTGAATAGTTTGCTTGAGAGACACTTCCAAAGTGGTAAAATGTGTGTGTCCCTGTAACTTCTAAAATAAGAGAATGATAAAACTAAAAAAAAAAATATTATGTACATTACCACGTAAACTTCCACCGAAAATTGTTTTGAACGAGATCTAGTAAGTAGTTTTTTATTAATACGACATAAATTGTAAACCGCAATTTACCAAGTACGGAACCCTACGTGCGCGAGTCCGACTCGCACTTGGCCGGTTTTTTAATTTAAATTTTCGCACTTTTTGTGCAGTTTTTAGCGCAGTATTAGTACAAACTAATATTGCGCTAAAACTGCAAAACACGTGCGAAAATTTAAATTTCAAGTGCTTCACTGTCGCCTTCCCATTAAATAATAATTTTCTAGAAATACTTTAAGTATTTATTACGAGCTGCGACTCGAAGATAGCTTAGCAGTTTAAATCCCTTAGGAAGTCTGGGTTTGGTCCTGAATGGCTATTAATTTTAAAAGTTCTGCGTACCTTTATAATAATGTTATTTAAAGTTGCCCATTCCATTTGGGTACGTATGAAAATTAAGTGGAAAATAAAGCTTTTAGTACACTCATTTATAAAATAAAGAAGGTACTACGACTTTTAAATAACGTTATACTTTTTATGGGCATAATCAAACAAGCTCTGAATGACTATTTTACTAGTATTTCTACTTGCTAGTAAAAGATGAAGCTTTGTGCAAAAGTATCCTGTGAAACAGATGAGTTTTCTTGCAGACAAAAAGCCAGACATCACTATACGTGTAAGTTTTTAAACTGTCATGGCCACTAACATTAACATTAGAAACGAGCTATTTACCATGTTTACTGTTTGTTGTGAGTTCTCGATATTTCCTCGAAAAAGTGCCGAAAAACAATCGCGAGCGGACACAGTGAGTTTCGTGTGTCGGGAACAGAATCGAGTTGCAAGTGACAGTGGTAGCGGTACTGAGTGCAAAAAACGAACAAGAAAGAGGTGGTGCTTGTAACAGCACCGAAATATCGGTAACTCGTAACAAACAGTAAACATGGTAAATATCCCGTTTCTAATATTAATTTTATCGCTATACGTATCTATTAGTAGGTACAGTCATAGGTCAAACCGTCAAATATGCATTCGCATTCACCCAAAGTTAAGATTCCAAAAATTATTTGTCGAAGAAGTTTCATGGTCCATAATTAATTTATTCAGTACTATAGACAATGTAGAACCTATATATTTAAATAGTCATGCACAATTAGGGTAACTAGTTACTTTGTCCGGCCTTATAATTTGTCTGGATTTTTCGCTTGAACAATTTTTTTTTTGTTTTTTTTTCATACACTTTTACAGATAATTTCTTAAAGGATAGCCTTCTATCCTTTAAGAATATTTTCTGGTTTTATACTTGAGAAGTTCACGTTTTTTATTGTAGTCGGGTTTCAGTTTAAAGACAATTTTTCGTTTTCATATCTAAAATGCCCGGCTTTTTTTTCAAAAGTCCGGCTTTTTATCAGGACTTTTCAACTATCAAAATGGCCTACCACAAAAAAAAAACCTTGAGATCTGACACCAGTCTTGCCAAGGGGTACCGTGTTACCCAGTTACTGGGTTGTGGAGGTCAGATAGGCAGTCGCTCCATGTAAAACACTGGTGCTTAGCTGAATCCGGTAAGACTGGAAGCCGACCCCAATATAATTGGGAAAAGGCTAGGCAGATGATGACTTGAAGGTGCAAATAAACTATTTTATTTTTATTTATTTATTTTATGTACAAGATGATTACCACAAACATGGCTGGTCTACTCTGTAGTATCGTCTAGTTTCTCCATGAAAAGTCTCAAGCAATAAGCTCAGACAGAAACCGTTTCTCTAAAACCGGTGTCATAACAACGGGCGTCGATTCTTAATTAAAAGAAAACCCGAGAATACGAGAAGAAGACTTTGAAACAATAATATTTTTTTGTTATTGCAGTAACTATTTTGTTTTGAGTCAATAAAACAAGTTAATAAAATTGTCATTTTTTTAAATGTTAACCACTGATCTTTGTCCAGCTGTGGGACAACAACTGGACAAAGATCAGTGGTTAACATCTCCACCATAGCCCCTCACTCTTCCCAGAGCGTTGTCTTCTCATGAAATTAAAATTAGGCTCAATTAAAGATGCTGATCAATGAAATGCTCAATTAAAGTTCTGGAGTAGCGACCGCGTACCGGAAGACGCAGCATTGGAAGGCCTGCCTCTAAATGGATTGATGACCTTGTCAAAGCTGCGGTAATCCGCTGGATACGAGACGCACAGGACCGATAGAGGTGGCGACACTTGGAGGATGCCTATGTCCAGCAGTGGACGTCCTTCGGCTGAAATGATGATGATGATGAAAGATGCTGAAACGTGCATACACATCGCTTACAGAAATACAGGAGTAATGTTTTGATATGCAAATTAGGTTAAATCAGTTCAAAGCTTAATTAAATGGACCGATATTATCATTAGCCTATTAATTATCATCATAATTATCAGTTTGTAAATGCTATTAATGTCTATTATTAAAGCTCTCGCAGACAAGCACGACACAACAACGATCCAATAAATAAATAATAGAAATTTAAACTTATATCTTATGTATTGCAATTAGGTAAACAATTTAGGCGCATCACATAAATAAAAACTACACTAAACCACAAATAGACACACACTACACACAATCATAAACATGTTTACACTCACCACAAACCTTTCGTAAATATTTTAATTTTGCATGTTTCCTTTAGTTATTAAGTTAAGTTTAAATATTGTTTAGTGTTGTTACCATATATTCATGAACTACCTCCAGGTGCTCTTATAATATTGTGTAATTCATTAACAACGAAAATACTAGATCCCACGACACAGGGTATCCTAGTGTGGGGTCTAGGGCTACTTTAATGCACGTAATGTTGGTATTTTCTTGTACATACTATTCACTTGTTTTATTTTTGTTGTGCTTTATGTATGTATGGAATGGTGTCTCAATAAAAATTATCTTATCTTATCTTATTTGTAGAAAAAAAAACAAGAAAAAATATATAGCATAAACCATTTTTCTGTACAAAGAAACAAACATTAAAGTTAAACTAGCTATTAATTTTAACTTTAAATTTGAAGTCGGTTATTTCTGAAGTTGGTCAGTCAAAAAGATGAAGCTAACTGTACATTCAAAAGCGTTGGTCTTTATAGAGAAGAACGTGCAAGAAACTTCATGGACACTGTTAAAACCATGTCCTAAGGATATATTACCATAATTAAATCTGTTTCGCGTAGTAATAGGATACTTGCTCGAAGGTCAAATGTTAATTTGGTGGACTTTATGGTTTATTGTTAGGTTGCTTGAAGGGAAACGAATTGCTTGATTCGATATTCCATTACTCTTCATTAAAACAGTTACAGATTCACGTGGTGGCTCATCGAGTTCACCAGAGCAAGAGAGCGGTTGACGTCCCTTTACAACAGATTAAAAATACAACAGAAAAAAAATGTGAACTTTGTTTTGTTTTAGCTTTGTGACAATTAAACACTTTTTCTTTCTTTTTTTCATCTTCTCTTGCCATAAACAAAATTAATTTCTATGAACATGCGTGGTTGCATTGTCGCGTCGCAACTTCAGTAAACCCAGTTACTGGTACATCTAAACACAAAGTAAAAATCCCTGTTTTTCAATATCAACTAGTTAAGAGACATCAAATTAAAACTCAAGAGGAAACTCTCAAATAAAAGTGATTAAGGAAAATGGCTCCTTAATTTTATTTAACTTATCAAACACGGTACTTTAAAAGTTCAAGTTTCTCTCGACACCTTATCTGAATTTCTTTGAGATAGGCACATGTCTTCACTATGAGTGTCATAAATCCAGACTCCGGGTTTCAACTGAGCAATTACTGATGGAAAATCTCCGCAACACTTTGCCCGAGTCATGACTCGAATCCAGAAACTCATTCTCAACTATAGCGTTGGCAACAAACGAAACATTCGATTAAATAAAACGACTCCACAATTTTCTTTTTCACTATCATCAAACATGAAACATGACAACATTATCTTGAAAAATGTTAATTTAATATTATAATGGTTTTAATTAAAACCCAATAACACTTTTCCCAACCCAATACCTCATGCTCAGCTTCAGTAACGCCTGCGATCTCTAGATCAACCAGACAATTGATTAAACGAAATGGTAGTTTACATTTTTTATGTTGTTTAAGTTTATTAAACAATTGTTAAATAATAAAATAATAGAGCTTCTCATACGTAGAAGTGGATTTTCTAGAAATGGTCCTTCGAGCCGGATACGACAATCAAAGCCAGATAGTCGCAATAGTTAATTAAACGAAGCTACTAGATCTAATTAGATAGATCTCAGACTTATTTATTACCAGCTTTGTCGTAATGCTGGTAGCTACGTAATGAACGCTCATCCGCGTTCTGATTAAATGGTTGGCAGAACTTGTACAGTGCTGATTTATTAGTGAATAAAACTATACGAGTAGGTATATAATTTATACTTGTATGACAAGCTTTTATGCCCAATCTCTTCGAAGTAGTCAGAAAGTAATCTAATAAACCTTAAACAGAATCTGTTTTTATCACTTATAATAAACTTAGTTTTGCCCGCGGATTCACTTCTATGGCCACCATAGAAACCGTGTATTTTATAAAAAACTGGCCAAGTGCGAGTCGGACTCGCGCACGAAGGGTTCCGCACCATTATCGCAAAAAATGGTAAAAAATCACGTTTGTTGTATGGGAGCCCCCCTTAATTTATTTTATTTTAATTTAATAATAATTATTTTTTGAAGTGAATATATAACTAAATATTCTGTGAATATTTCAAGCGTCTACCTGTTGCCGTTATTAATATCGAGCAAAAAACGGCAAAATAATCACGTTTGTTGTATGGGAGCCCCCCTTAAATATTAATTTTATTCTGTTTTTAGTATTTGTTGTTATAGCGGCAATAGAAATACATCATCTGTGAAAATTTCAACTGTCTAGCTATCACGGTTCATGAGATACAGCCTGGTGACAGACGGACAGACAGACAGACAGACGGATCGTGAAGTCTCAGTAATAGGGTCCCGTTTTTACCCTTTGGGCACGGAACCCTAAAAACTAGCATACCTTTCTACAAAAACAAAGAAGCAACTTCAGCTCTTTGTAATATGTTGTGTGGACTATTACAGGATTGGCGAATATTATCACAAACTTACACCCAGTTTCCTAATTCAAGATTTGCAGTGTCAACCCTACTTTCATGTCGGAACTTTCACAGGTTTGGCAGGCTAAAGTAGAGTTTTAAAAACATACATCTTCAAATGATTAATTAGGAAACTGGGAGGGTAGTATGACATAAGCAGAGCACAGCTTTTTTTTAACATAAATTGTGTACCAACAACAATTTTTCTTCCACAAAGCCTAACACAAACCACCTCTAACGATACTAGCAACAACAAAAAAGGTCCCTTTTCCGTACCTAAGGACAACTCCAAAAAAGAACTGCCGTCGAAACTTCTCCTTGCTTTAATCAAAACTTGGTCGGCTTTTCATAATAATTAACTCAATATAACTCGGCTAAAATGAACTGAGTTTCAACTGAGTTGAAACCTTACAAATCCATGCCTCTCCTACTTCATAAACAGGCACTTCTAACTTTATAAGGTCGAGAGGTTCGCTCTCAGTATTTTTTTAAATAAAAATTTTGTTGCGGTGCCCGTGACACAGATTGGCTGAAAAGACGAGATCTTGAATACATTTTGGCTTATTAAATGTTTGAATTTTTTATTCAGTTACGAGGAAGGGTGGAGATTTTTGTGAAATTGCTGAAAGGCTTAATAACCTCATTGAGTTTTTTGGTTAAGTAGATTAAGTGGTCGCAGGCAAAAGGGGGGGGGGTTATAAGTTTGACGTGTGTTGCTGTGTAGATACACACAGAAATTGAATTGATGAACCGATTTTGATTTAGTTTTTTTTTCGTTTGAAAGGTGACTTTGTCGAGAGTTTTCTTGAAATTTCGTCTATGTTTGTTTGAATTCGGTTCAACCGTTCAAAAGTAATTCGCAATTTAACTTTTTTTGTTTTTTTTTTTTATTATCAATAGGCTTGCGCTTGACCACTATCTCACCTGATGGTAAGCGATGATGTGGTCGACGATAGAGCACGCTTGCCTAGAAGAATCCTATTCACTCTTGACTTAAAGACCCCTAGATTGTAGCTATCGGGAAACACAGATTCCGGCAGGGAATTCCACTCTTTAGCTGTACGCATAATAAAAGTGTTCCCAAAACGTTTTGTGCGTATGGGTGGGATGTCCACCATGTACCGATGACGCATCGCCGTACGTCTGGTAGTCCGATGATGGAACGGGCTGGGCGGAATTAAATCATGTAATTCCATCGCACACTCCCCGAAATGTAACCGATAAAATACCGACAAACTGGCAACTCGGCGACGATGTTCAAGGCTCTGGAGCTTTGACTTGACCAGTGCCTCATTACCGATGAGTTTCTTGGCCCGCTTTTCGATCGACTCTAGTGCATCAAGCTGGTATTTGGCAGATCCGTCCCAGAGATGAGAACAGTACTCCATGCACGATCGAACTTGCGCTTGATACAAGTTGAGCAGCTGTTCCGGCGTGAAGTACCTTCTCACCTTCGCAAGGATCCCCAACTTTTTGGCAGCCAGCTGAGCCTTTGCCTCAATGTATGGCCCAAAATTTAGAGTCGATGTCAACGTAACGCCAAGAAGCTCAAGATGGTCCGTTATTGGCACGGTTACATCACGGAAAGTTGGAGCCGGGTGAAATTGGCTCTTTTTAGCGGAGAAAAGACACGCCTGGGTTTTAGCAGCATTAAACTTGACCAGATTGGCATCGCCCCATTCGGAGACTGCTTGCAAGGATAAGTTCAAACGCTCCACCATGGCCTCACGAAGAGACCGGATCTGTGGCCCGGTAGCACGTGCGTTGGACAAGTATCTCTCAGCAACAGTGCTGTCGTCTGCATACCCAAAGGTATGGATGAGGCTTCAGCAGATCGTTAATGTGCCACAAGAACAATGTTGCTGAGAGTATGGACCCCTGAGGGACCCCGGCATTAATATCCAATTGGTCCGACGAGCAGCCATCGATAACCACTCGAATGGACCGATCTCTCAGGAAGTCTGCAATCCAATCACACAGACCACCGGGCAAACCGAATGAAGGAAGCTTACCGATAAGGCTTTCGTGCCAGACCCCATCGAAAGCCTTCGAGATGTCGAAGGAGACGGCAAGCGCTTCCCCATACCTCTCGATGGCCTCACTCCATATGTGAATGGCATACGCTAGAAGATCCCCAGTAGACCGATTTCGGCGAAAGCCGTATTGGTGGTCGCTAAGGATATCGTTAGTTTCTAGGTATGCCAGGAGCTTAGTGTTAAGTACACGCTCCATACTCTCCATATTCTCAGGGTATGGAAGTTACAGAGATGGGTCTGTAGTTGGCCGGGTCAGCTCGACTGCCCTTCTTGGGCACGGGCTGTACGTTGGCTTGCTTCCAAGCATTCGGCACTGTTCCAGTCTCATATGAAAGGCGGAATAGGCGTGTCAAGATCGGAGACAGTTCAGGCACACAGGTTCTAAGAACTATAGCTGGTATGCCGTCAGGGCCGCTAGCCTTGTTCACGTCGAGGTTGCGCAGCACCCTACGGACGTCCTTTTGATGGACGCGAATGTCCGACATACTCGTCTCGCACCCATCAGGAGAAGGAGGGGGCCGCGAATCACCAGGATTCAGACGCGAAGATTCCGCAAAAAGAGAGGCAAACAAATTTGCCTTCTCCTCAGCGGTGTGAGCCAGTGACCCATCGGGTTTCAGCAGTGGTGGTAGTGAGGGACGGCAGAAGTTCGACTCGACCGACTTAGCCAGGGACCAGAACGCTTTACTACCTGCTGGGTAAGAAGCAAGTTTGGCCACTATTCGGCCAATGTGGTCGAATCGAGCCCCACGCAACACCTTCTTGCAGGACTTGGCAGCCCTGTTGTAGGCTTTCTTCTTCTGACCCACGTCACTCGCTTTACGCGATCGAGCGTCGACCCATGCCAGGTACGCCTCATGTTTAAGCGCGTCGGCGCGATGACATTCGGCGCCAAACCATGGCCGGTCAACGCTGGAAATCGTTATGTCAGAGAACGGAATGTAGTACTCCATTCTCTGACGCAACACATCAGTAACGGGGTCCGCGCACGACGAAGGATCAGCCGAAGAAAAGCAAGTAGGCTGCCAAGGATAGCAAGCGAAGAAAGAACGCATGCCATCCCAATCTGCTGACCTGTACCGCCAAACCCGCCGGGTGCCTCTTGGGCTGGGATCGGGCGGGGAATAGACGGACACAGACTTCACCAGACAGTGGTCGGAACTACCCAAGGGTGAACTTATCGACACAGAGTATCTGTCTGGATCTGTTGTCAGCAGAAGGTCCAAGCAATTCGCTGTGTGCGAATCAACATCCGGTACCCTCGTTGCCCCCTGGACCAGCTGGGCTTTACTCTTTGAATCTGGGTTTTTTCGCAAGATATCATGTCATAATTACGTGTTTCGATAGATTGTCGATTGAAGCGTGTCTGCTACTAGCTATATTATATATAGTTTATACAATTTGAAATAAAATTTTAATTTATAAACCCCCGACAAAACACCTCTACAAAGCAAAAAAATAAGCCTCGCACTCGCGTCGGGGAACCACCAACGTTTATAGCAGTTTATTTTATTTACTTAGTGGTTAGCGTAGTAGACATGCTATGGGTTAAGCTCGCATTTTTTTTTATCTTTCTTATTGTATTTGTATGTTTTTGTTAAAGTTGAATTGAAACCGTTTGTCCTGGTATGGTCATCTGATGAGGAAGGATGAAACATAGTTACTAAAAGAGTTATGAATATAAATGTGGATGGATGGAGAGCACGGAGCACACAACCAGTGGAGAGAGCATAGGTACGTTTTTGTTCTAAATCGAAGTCACCAAGAAACAGCGGGGGCAGAGGTAACCTTCCCTCGCTGTGATTGGGTGACAGATTGACAACCAAATGACAACTGATTCTCTAGGGATTCCAAAAAAGTAATAAAAACAAAATCGATATCGATAATTTTATTTATCGATATTGATATTGTTTTTATTGTATTTTTTTTTTTATAGTTAGCACTAAGAAGTTAAACAATAAGTAAGTAATACTTATTTTTTAACTGATTATTAGTCTATAAGGATTTCTTTGGGATACAGACAAACAAAAAACGAATTTCTTAGAATCTTCGGTACATATAATAAACATTTATGATAAGGTAAATACGGGCTCGACAATAAAAAACAAAAGAACGTACACAGCTGCAGTTCTTATTATTTTTTATAAGCTTATTAAGCCTTACATATCGATATAATTGTCGTGATGCTGCAAACAGCACTATCGTGAAAAAAAGAGACAACTGCTAATGTGCAAATCAGTGTACGAGAAAGAGACAGCAAAGCGAACCATCCAGAAATAAATATATTTGATTTTACTTAATGAAATTGATTAAATGGAGTAGAAAACCACATAACTGTGAAATATTATTCAATCTTTTGTGCAACTTGAAGTATTAGTACACTTTTCACACCATTTAATTGCAAAACTAGCCATTACTTTTCGTTTTATTTGTATTAAAGACGGAAGCGCGTGACGTTCGTGCGTTTAGCCTACAAATGCTGCGACTGACCAAAATTCCGCCGCATGAGATTGATACTGCATACGTTTGGCGCCCGCGGTAGCCTCCGCACGCTCTCTCCACTGGTTGTGTGCTCCGTGATGGAGAGGGAGGGGACGGCCAAAGAAAAGATGGATCCACTGTGTAAGAAATGATATGAAAGAAAAGGGAGTCAGTGATAGCGTGACGGGGGAAAGGACAGTATGGAAGAAGAAAACGTGTTGCACCGACCCCAAGTAACATGGGACAAGGGCAGGAAGATGATGATTGTATTTATATGTTTTTTAATTTTTTGTCTAAGGTGTTTATGTATTTTTCTAGTAGCAGCCAAGAATCTTAATCCGGTTTATAATAAGAAGCTCACCCCTCATTACACTGAACTAAAAAATAGACGAATTGTGGGTGTACCTACTACAAGTGTAGATGTACACATCTCACTAGCCCTTGAGGGAGTAGTTAGACCCTAGTTATAGTGTGGATTTGGGTCGGCCGCATCAGAGATAACCTCCACAGGTGGGGGTTCTCAGATGGCTCTAGCCTGCAGTGCTTGTGCGCCATCTCTCCGCAGACCATGACCCACCTTTCGGAGGGCGCAGCGTGCCCTGTCACCTGTTCGTGCGAAGACCTTATGACTGCGTCAGCGAATGTTGTTACTATAGCAGTATTCTGGGCCGAATTTTAATATTTGTCATTGAAACGTTAAGAAGAAGAAGATGTGTCTCAGCAATAAAGTAGCTTTCTATCACAATAATCGTTTATCTAATTCTTAACTTATCTTATTAAAATAAGATAAGAATCATTTAATATGAATCATTTCAAAGTTAATTCAAAATTTAGATTAATCCATCAACTAGTGTGCCTATTTCTAGGTAATGAGTCGAGAAGAGATTGGCTGGGTGTGATAGGCAAGTTGCGTCTATGCCATACTGTCATTTGGGGTTTTTTAGACAATTTTAACCCTCAAATTGTAGCACATTATATAATATTTACATTATATTACATTAAATGTTTTTCTTATACTTTATATTATCTATTTTACATATTTTTTCAATTTATAAGTTAAGCATTCACATTATGACTTTATTTTAAGTATATATTTTATTTACCCACGTCCGTGTGTCACTAGCGGGGTGCCAACTGAAAATCTGTTTGTACTTTTTTTTACTATTCTTCTCTGTTACTTTGTGATTATTGTTGTTTTGTTGTGTCTGTGTCGAATAAATGTTTTTCTATTCTATTCTATTCACTAGAACAATAATTGTAATTTGATGTGTATTTCTAGAGATTGTCTCGTACAAACAAACCGTTTTATATCAATATAATATTATTTTCAGTCTAGACAGGCAAATAAGTGAATCTATTAACATCAAGGCTGGCAGGCGAAGGAAGCACTCAATACTTTCATCCGAAATGATTTAGCGTTTCTGCTCTCGTGGAGCGTGTTCAAGAGTGCTGAAGCTTCTTATTTAAGGTGACTTTTAAATTCCAAACAAGGTAAACGAATTTCCCATGGTGTGTTTCACGGATTGCTAGGTTACAGAGAAATTCTACTTCCTATTTTAAAAGTATAAATGTGAAAGTTTGTATGGATGTTTGTTACTTAAGCCAGAACGGCTGAACGGACCTGGATGAAATTTCCACAGAGATACATTATGGTCTGTAATAGCATATAGGAGCTTTTAACACGGTAGTATGTTGCAGCAGTAGTGACCCAGTGGTAACGGCCTCTTTTTTTTTGTGTGTTGAAATGCTCATGCATACTGCGCTAACACGGGGAGATAGCGCAGTTATGTGGAACTCTATCTCACTAAAACTCCACGGTGTCCTCCTGTGCCGCTTATGGCGGGAACACGGGTACACGTTAGTACTCACAACGAACCCGTCGCGGCTGTCCGTCACCGGACCCTCCACTGGGGAGTACCCCCTATCACCGGCGTACCAGATCACACTGTGCGCAGTGACCACCCTAGGGACTAAACCAGAACATGGGTGCCAGACGAGCCCGTGTATGGCACCCTTGGCCCCTTGTGACGGGTCAAGGTCAATGGCCCCGCCACCTATAAATTTTTCGGTCGCAGGGGATAGGGACAGCGGCCAACGCTATACCGACACTCCTCCTCCCCTGCGACCCCACCGCGTCCCCCATCAGACGGTGGCGACCCCGCCCGGGCCGCGGAAGATAGGGAGAGCGGCGCACCGCAATACCGGCACTCCTCTCCCGCCGCGGCCTCCAACCCTCAGCCATGATATCGTACGGGTTTGGGAGACCCCGTACGACATCGCAACCCGCCTCAGTTGCGATGTCGCCCAGGCAGCACCGCAACCTACATGTCGTCGGCTTATCGGCAAAAGCCCTGACGAGCGGACCCTCCTCGGGTTCCTCTTCGCTTCACCGTGGGTGACCAAGCTACGGTTTCTGAGCCCCCCCGCCTTGACAATGCGGGAACCCACCGGTGGGGTGTGGTAACGGCCCTGACTTACGTTTCGTAGGTCGTGGGTTCGAACTCAGGCAGGCGCTTTACTTTGTGTAAATTATTTCATCACCACTGCTCTAAAAACGCTGAATGAAAATATCGTGAGGAAACCGTAATTTCCTAGAACCAATAATTTGAAGGCGTGACATCCACCAACCCGCACTGGGCCTGCGTGGTGGATTAAGGCCCATTCCCTATCTCACAGAGAGGAGACCTGTGTCACAGCAGTGGGCACATTAATAGGCTGATGATGATGTTGAGTATGTTCCCATGGGATAATTCCCGACATCCACGCTGGCAGAAGCTAGTTAGACGATAAATAGTAGTCTAAAACACTATTGTGCTGCCTGATAAGCTAGATACAGTAATTCTAGACTGAATTGAGAGGCGTGCAATGATTGTTGTCATAATCGTCGCACATGACGGAAACCTCGTCAAAGTCGAGAATGATAAGCAAATCAAGTATGGTGCGCGGCACGTATGTTGACCTAAAATGTATTAACGTTTTATTGAAGTTAAACAATTTAAACTTAAATGAATCCCTTTTATACGACTAAGCCGTTGTTAATATACAAATTATCAACGTTTAGGTCGTATAAAAGGTCGGTTTCGGTTTAAATCGTTTAATTTCGATAAAAAGTTAGTATATTTTGGGTGAACCTACGTGCCGCGCACTATAGGTATCTTGAGTTCGCTCGCGATACTTCTTATTATAAGGAATATCCTCTCTTTAGAACCCTGACCGCTGGTAACTTGGACCCTGTTCCCGATGAGTTAAGAAACGAGAATAATAAATATTAGTCTCGATTTAAAAGCAAGCTGAAGTGGCAATGGGGCACACACGTAGCTATATACAGCCAAGTCGTGACAACACATAATTACAAAACGTTCGAATTTCCCTATATAACTCGCGTCCTACTTTGATAGCAGGAGTTCATTAAAACGCCGCTGTTCCATGCAAATAATAATTAAACGTAGCGTCTTGTGCTACTGTGACGTGACGTGATGTATGAAAGTGTTTGGTCCTGGCAAATTGGATACCTTTTTATTTTATTTTTCGGGAGAAACCTTCAAAAGCCGCCTGGACTTTTGGGGAATAGACTAGGGAGTGTGGCATTTTTACCTCACTAAAATCACCACGGTGATCACCATCAGCATGTAGAAGAGGCCCCGTGACCTGTCAAAAGACCACCCCGCACAAAAATGAATAAAAAAAGATTGTCAGGAGTGTAGGAATATTTTTTTTCTTGTTAGGTACATATTCTATGCAGCGAGCCTCTTGTCTAACTTTAGCGCTTCATCATCATAATTTCAGCCGAAAGATGTCCACTTCTGGACATAGGCTTCCCCCAGGCGTCGCCACATTGACCGATCCCGTGCGTCTCGCATCCAGCGCCTTCCCGCAACCTTAATCAGATCATCGCTCCAACTAGTGGGAGGCCTTCCAACGTATCGTCTTCTGGTCCGCGGTCGCCACTCCAGAACCTTTCGGCCCCAACGGCCATTCGTTCTACGAGCAATGTGCCCTGCCCACTGGCACTGAAATTTCGCAATTCTTCGGGCTAACTTTAGTGTTTTTTTTTTTTTTTTGTTTATAATCTTGCAATCAGTCGGTAGACTATGAGCAGATGAGATGAAATAATTTTGTAGCTTTCAGAGCAAAATCCCCTTTGGGAAAATCTCCATAGTGGATTAAGTGCAGCTGTCAATTTCCAAAATATGCCGCCTTTTCAGTCTGCGTATTGATTCGGGAATAGTCAACTGCATTGCTAGTTGGTTCGGATGGATTGCAAGTCGTGCTTTGTACTTGGAACAGGACGATCTTATCTCTTCCTTTACTGTCTTGATATTTAAATGATCATGTACTTCCGAGATTCTTAAGAACCATGGTGAGTTGGCAATTTGCTTCAGGATGTAATTTTGAGCCCTCTGTATTATGCTTATGCTGGAGTCACATGCTGAACCCCATAGTTCGATCCCATATGCCCATATAGGTTTGAGCATAGTCTTCTCTAGACTATGCTCAACTTCAGTGCTTAAAGTTTTTTTAATAGAAGAAAGAAGATGTCCAAAGTATAACAAATGTTACTTAGCTACAAGCCAATAACGGGCAGACTTGATCAAATATGTTACAATATTATCCCTTTACCCATTTCACAATGTGTGTACCAACATATCACTAACGTGGCATAATAAACGTTGGCTTCACTACGGCTTTATTGCAGCCACACATCACGCGACAAAATTGAAACAATCCGTTACTTCGGTTAATAAACGACCACGCGACATTAATCGTCGACAAACCCGGCTGAATTAAATACCAAACTTAACTAGTGACATGCGACAAAAATGTCGCAGTGTGCAGTTTTTAAATATTCAAGGTTTCGGGATGAAAAATTTATGAATTACAAAATATACTTGTAGTATGGCAGTTGCATATTATTGCTTGAATTTTCAAAGAGATAAACAGAGGCTTAATTAGAACTCTCTCATATTGCATCAAGAGTCTACTTCTAATAGAGCTTGGCTTATTGTGGTCTCAGGTTATTACTGAGAAATTCATAACCCTAATGGAAAATAATTGATTATCTAATTACTAACGGATTTTAATGATTTATTATAACTTTTATAACTGTTGTTTCGAAATCAATCAATATTGTTTATTATTTTATAAATATTATGCCAATAATAAATAAGATTGAATTAAATTATGTCATAAAGAGAAAACAATTAATAAAGAGTAAAAGAGAGGAGATATTATTGTGAATAGCCAGTGGTAACTCGGAGTCTGGGCTAGTGCCCCGTTGATGGCAATAGGCTCGACCATAGGGGTCGAGCCTACATAAGACTTGTAGTACATAAGACGTGTGTTGTCCCCCCATATCTAAGCACTAATGCAACATATAAATATAACAACATGTAACATGGAAATATTGTTAAACCAAACTATTTTTTTTAAAAGAGTATCCATGAAGTTTCTTGCCGGTTCTTCTCCATAGGAAACGACTAACCCGAACCGTGCACCTTTTGTCGACGTTTTATAAGCGCCCATGTAGGCCTATGTAAAATAAAAAATAAAAACATTTTGATTTTCAAAGAGTAAAAACGGGACCCTATTACTAAGACTCCACGATCCGTCTGTCTGTCTGTCTGTTACCAGGCTGTATCTCATGAACCGTGATAGCTAGACAGTTGAATTTTTCACAGATGATGTATTCCTGTTGCCGCTATAACAACAAATACTAAAAGCAAAATAAAATAAATATTCAAGTGGGGCTCCCGTTTTTTGCGATAATGGTACGGAACCCTTCGTGCGCGAGTCCGACTCGCACTTGGTCAGTTTTTCTTTCTTACTCAACAGTGTCGCTTACAATCACTTGACTAACGAGGAAATCTATTTCTTGCCAAGGTTTCCTAGGCCGTTTGCACCACTAACGGAAGCTTAAACTTCCGCTCAAACTTACGACCAAATAGTCGTGTCGTCTGTCACCGCAGTGTAAAATAAACGAGCCGGCTTATTGCACAAATAAATCACTCTAGCTGCTGCAGCGCTGTAGACTTATAGCCTTCTAGTGGGCCCAGCGCTACAGCGGATTTTTTGTAGAGTTCATTCATTGTTCTTTTGTTAAGTTGGTATGAGAATTTTAAATGTGTTCTAATTTTATTGAAATGGGATTTATTGGTAGTAATAAAAGATGGCGAATTCGAAATACGTTGCTATGTTTCGCTGGAAATCGTTTGATCGGCAAGGTGAAGCTGCACTCATCGCGATCAGTCTGTGGATTGGTGACCACTATATATCTTGTTCTAGTGCTAAATAATGTGTTTTTCTAATATTTTAAAGTATTTATTACAGACTTCAATAAAAAAGGAGTTAACTCTTATCTAAACAAATATTGCCAAACTTAAGACGACGACTAACGCCAACGACCTTGAGGGAACAAAACGCGCACTTGTTTTACACCCGCGCGACCCAAAATTTAGTAGTTTTTTGTACTTTCCTTATTATTCTATGACTTTAAAAAAAAAGCTTCAGATCAAAATGTAGATAGTTAAATTGTCTTTGAGATGGTGTCGATTTCATTAAAATACGCCCAGCGGTTTTGGTGTGATTGTCGTGGTTTTGTCCGTTTTCGACATAACTTTACAAATTAATTACACTATGTTATACGAATAAAACTCAAAATTTTCTTAGAACAAATTATTAAGAAAATGGTCTAATGTAACATATATTTTTTCCAAAAAATTACGACTAGCCATTTAGACGTGATTCTCATTTTAAAATCAGCTACTCAAGGGAATCGGCGCCTTAAACGTGCCGATGACCTGCGGAAATCTGCTTGTCTTTGGTACCTATTTCTTTTCATTTTTCACACCGACTGCCGAAAAGAAAATAATTTTTCGCTTTGTAGTGATATGTTTTGGAAGTCGGTTGAATTGTTTTGTTATAAAGATTTTTAATTTTCTCTTTTAGTTTTGCAAATAATCGCGTAATAGGTTTTATTTATACAGTTCATTTTAGGGCGAACTTAGACTTTCTTCTTTTTACCCGACTGCCGAAGGATGGTAATGTGTTTATCAGTCTATGTATGTTATATGTATGTAGGATGTATGTATGTTTGTTCCTATGTGGCGTTCTACAGACCGAACGCGTTGGCCGATTTTGGTGGTTCTTACGTCAACACGTCTCAACCCTGCGAGTGTCACTGGCTACATTAAAATTGGAAAATATAAAAATGGCGTATTTTGGGCGCCATATTGTGGGGGCCAAATTTTTTTTTCTTCCAAACCCATCGTGTGGGGTATCAAAATATAGGGGTTTAAGAGGTGATTTCAAAAATATATAACACTTATATATTTAAATGTAACAAATTAAAAAAAAAAAAAAAAGTTGATAAAAAAAACAAAAACCCGACTGCTTAAAAAGCGAACTTAAAAGATGTAAACAAGAAGAAAATCATGCTTTTTTATTAACATTTTTAATAAATTACAAAATTGTGTAATTACGAAAGTGCTTACCTACCTAATGGACATCTACATCCTTGAAAATATTCCCAGACCTTCAAAAATAACAGAGAATATTGCAAATATCCTCAGTATATAAAATATATAAGTATTTTGAATAATTCATGCGCGCTTATGTAAAGACTCGACGACACGACTCGGCAGCGAGACGGAAATCACACGATTATGCCGAATGAATATTTATACCTAGCTTCAAATGCTGGATATCAGCAAAAATACGGCTTTTGTGTAAGCTTGGTGGATATATTAAAATCGCGATAATATAAGGTAGGTATATAATGATGATTTCTCTAAAGAGTAAAATTTAAAAAAACATTTAGAGTCCTTAAACACCCATTGAAGCCGTTATGACTTCCACTCAATCATCATTCATTCATCACTCACTCATTGGCTTGACGAGACAACAACGCGGCGCCCTCTTTTCTATGCCTCCTCTACACTGCTCGCGAAGTTCCTCGGCGAAGTACATAGCCGTGGAACGGAACCGAACGAGACCGAAGTGCTTATAAATATAATAATCTTAATCGGACGAAAAACGGTAGTTGCATCGGCACGGTTTCTTTGTATGGGATGAGCCATCTGTATTCTAGTATTATAATATCTGTGCCAATACGCTTTGGATTTGTGGCAACATTTGAGGCAGGCCTGTGTTGAGCAGAGGACGTCTATCGGCTGAAATGACTAGAATGAATATGCCTTCACGTATTTCTTAACTAACCAACAGTGTATTCAAGCCTTTCGGTCCTTTATCGTTTAAAAACCTGGCTATCACATAAAACACAATGAAACATACAACAGTATCTTAGAAACACACAAATAAGTAATTCAACACAGACAAAACCGAGGCCCCAGCTTGTGCATTAATAACATCGTTTCTAACTAACCATTTAATTAATAAGTTGGTTCTCAGAAACATAAAACGAGATTCGTTCTTGTAAAACGGTTTGAAAGGATTTTACAGCAATATCGCTGTCCCTTTCTAATTTCCAGTATTTTCTTTCTGTCTCGCTCTAAAACCCGATTTGTATTTCTCTTCAGTTTGGGAAAGAGTCTATGTCTGTGATATAAGTCGAATTGCACCTAAATAGTAAACTGTTTACAGCTAAAAACGGTTTCAAGCTGAAAATTGTAAGGCATTTCGGCGGCTTTTAAAACTTTCTTAAGGGTAACGCTTCAACCATTGCATGCAAGGTTTTCATTTAGTTCGACTTATGAATTAAGAATTCGAAGTTGAAATTTTTCAATCTCTTTTTAGGGTTCCGTAGTCAACAAGGAACCCTTATAGTTTCGCCATGTCCGTCTGTCCGTCCGCAGCTTAGCTCAGAGACTTTTAGTACTAGAATGCTATAATTTGGCATTGATATGCATATTATTCACGCCGTCAAAGTGGTAAAATAAACTTCCTGTACACGTAAAGGGATTTTTTTTTTCGTTTGAATCATCTTCTTAAAAAATTTTTTACAAATAAAAACCAAATTAATACACCGACTTCCGAAACGAAAGTTATTTTGCACTTTTTAGTGTTTTGCTTTTAAAGTTGGTTTATTTTTATGGAATAGTTTGTATTTATCTCTTTTTAAAAAACAAAAATACTTAAAAGTGAGCAACGTCTTTAGTAAGGTACCTAAAGGATTGACAAAATACCCATAATAACTCGATTTACACATTCGTGCTGTTTGTCGCTAACGAATTCGGTTGTAAGTCAGGTGCTCGTGGCTAAATAATAACAACCGCACGGGTCGATCATCAAGGTTAAGCAACGCTTGACGAGGTTAGTCCGTGGATGGGTGACCATTTCAATATTCCAAATTTCCTCCGTGCCTCGGCAAGCACGTTAAGCCGTTGGTCCCGGCTGTCATTTAAAGATCTTTGACAGTCGTTACGGGTAGTCCGAGGCTTGAGATCTGACACCAGTCTTGCCAAGGGGTACCGTGTTACCAAGTTACTGGGTTAGTGGACGTCAGATAGGCAGTCGCTCCATGTAAAACACTGGAACTTAGCTGAATCCGGTAAGACTGGAAGCCGACCCCAATATAGCTAGAAAAAGGCTAGGCAGATGATGATGATGAATTCGGTTGTGAGTTCCATATCTTAAAAACTGCTGAACCGATTTGGATGAAACTTGCACTATTCCCTAAATTGAGAGATACCTAATCCAATAAATAAGAATGGTCACGATCCGAAAAGAAGTTTCGGAGAAATGCGTGGACAAACACAGACACATATATACAAACATACACTTATGAAATTAAGCACACATGTTTAGAAGCCAAATTAGAGTAACATATCTGCATATTGGACAATACCAACAATATTACATACATACATGTCGAATTGATTACTTCCTTTTTTTGAATCGGTAAAAAGAAGTGAAAATTAAGTTTTTCTTTCACCTTCGCTCTTCTTTTCTGTTTAATTTGGTTGCGGGATCCAAGAGAGTATAATAGTTTCTCTGGAATTCGTGGAGCTTCATCGATTCGGCGCTTTTCTGGTGACTATTCAGGCGTTGCAGTGGTGGGAATGGTGTGGTGCGCTTGTCGCCACAAATTCTATCCATAATTTCTTTGGTCTTCTTCCATCAACTCATACTCCAAACCTTCATCCTGTTCCTCTTTTTTCACTTACTATATTATTTAATGGCATCCATCATCATCAGCCTAGCCTTTTTCCCAACTATATTGGGGTCGGCTTCCAGTCTTACCGGATTCAGCTAAGTACCAGTGTTTTACATGGAGCGACTGCCTATCTGACCTCCACAACCCAGTAACTGGGTAACACGGTACCCCTTGGTAAGACTGGTGTCAGATCTCAAGCTTCTGACTACCCGTAACGACTGTCAAAGATCTTCAAATGAACGGGACCAACGGCTTAACGTGCTTTCCGAGGCACGGAGGAAACTCGGTATGTTGAAATGGTCACCCATCCACGGACCGACCTCGTGAAGCGTTGCTTTACCTTGATGATCGACCCGAGCGGCTGTTATTATTTAGCCACGAGCTCATCCATGGCATCCAACCAATTAAAAATACACAAACAAAAAAGAAGCCTTTTACTAACACATCAGTTTATTCTTATCATTAAAACCTTTCCACACATCTAAAATAAATGCATTTTTAAAAAACCCGTGCGGCGGGTAGTTAGAAAATGTAGGTTGCCGCCATTATGAAACTTGGGTTACATAAATCCCTGTCAAAAGATGTTTTTTAGCTAAAAGAGCTTCCGACACGATACGTGGCGGACGCATAAAGAATGCAAGAGGTCAGGTGTAGGGTTACCAGTGAGAAATTAAAATGAAAATTGGATTTTAAATGGAATAAAGTGAGTTAATTAAATTCTGGGTTGGTTGGTGCGTTGAGTGTAATTTTTTGTGCTCGTAAATTGGTTTATTATTTTTAAACTTCAATCTTTTTTCTTTTTTGTTGTACTTTTTTAAACTCGTGTTTTGGTCCAGGTTTCATTTTATTTATAGAAGAAGTTTAAACAATATTAGAATAATAGTTAATTAAATGGAAAAACACGTAACATCTTTCCACTGGCCGTTTTTAGTAGTGCCCACGTGATTCAAATTTATATTTAAATATCTCTAGGAATGTAATATTATTTAACAGGACAGTAGGGATCTCATATTATGTACAATTTAATATAAAGATTTTAATTCTCTAATCAGAGTGAGATTGAAAATATGAAAGAATGCTGTCTACTTTCAAATCCAACACATCAACCAATGTGTAACACAAAGTCTGCCTCAGAATTTTTTGGACTAACCTGAACGTTAAACAACGCACAAACGAGCTTCAGTGTTGCCATGTAAAAAAAGACTAACACTTCATCAACTGTCACCCCTGAGTCCATGACGTTCGTTAGGAAGTTTTGTGTCCAATGGACGATGCAAGGGTTAGTGGTATTATTTATCTTTGTTTTGAACTGACTTTAAGAATTAATTGTTTTCTCTCTCTTTTCAAGGGCTTTCAAAGGAATATTTTTTTATTATTATTATTGATAGGCTCACGCTTGACCATTATCCCACTTGATGGTAAGCGATGATGTGGTCGACGGTGAAGCATGCTTGCCTGGAAGAGACCTATTCACTCTTGATTTAAAGACTTCCAATATAGGTTAGGTTCGGTCCCGTGGGTTATCCTATGGAATCCGTAATTTTTTCTGGATAAAACTAAACTAAGCCACTCGGCTTTGTAATTTTAAATTTGATATTACAATCATCAAATTCTGTTTCAAAAACTACATTAATTGTTTACAACAAAGTTCTCCTATCTTGAACTGTAATCGGTCATATTTTGTGTTACCCATTTTTTTCTAAGCATTGTCCAGCATTAAGATGGTATATGAAACTCTTAATTAAAACATTATTGACTAGCTGTCCCACGCGGTTTCGCTCCCGTCAACTGGCTACGTACTTACCCTATCCTACCTACCCTACCCTACACATACCCTACACCTACGCTACACCTACCCTACACCTACGCTACACCTAACCTACTCCTACGCTACACCTACCCTACACCTACCCTACACCTACCCTACACCTACCCTACACCTACCCTACACCTACCCTACACCTACCCTACACCTACCCTACACCTACCCTACACCTACCCTACACCTACCCTACACCTACCCTACACCTACCCTACACCTACCCTACACCTACCCTACACCTACCCTGCACCTACCCTACACCTACCCTACACCTACCCTACACCTACCCTACACCTACCCTACACCTACCCTACACCTAACCTACACCTACCCTACACCTACCCTACACCTACCCTACACCTACCCTACACACTACCACGTTTTTGCAACATTTTTCATTTATGCTCCTCTCCTTTTGGTCGTAGCGTGATGTTATACTACCCTACACCTACCCTACACCTACCCTACACCTACCCTACACCTACCCTACACCTACCCTACACCTACCCTACACCTACCCTACACCTACCCTACACCTACCCTACACCTACCCTACACCTACCCTACACCTACCCTACACCTACCCTACACCTACCCTACACCTACCCTACACCTACCCTACACCTACCCTACACCTACCCTACACCTACCCTACACCTACCCTACACCTACCCTACACCTACCCTACACCTACCCTACACCTACCCTACCACCTACCCTACACCTACCCTACCACCTACCCTACACCTACCCTACACCTACCCTACACCTACCCTACACCTACCCTACACCTACCCTACACTACCCTACACCTACCCTACACCTACCCTACACCTACCCTACACCTACCCTACACCTACCCTACACCTACCCTACACCTACCTACACCTACCCTACACCTACCCTACACCTACCCTACACCTACCCTACACCTACCCTACACCTACCCTACACCTACCCTACACCTACCCTACACCTACCCTACACCTACCCTACACCTACCCTACACCTACCCTACTCTACACCTCCCCTACACCTACCCTACTCTACACGTCCCCTACACCTACCCTACACCTACCCCACACCTACCCTACACCTACCCTACACCTACCCTACACCTACCCTACACCTACCCTACACCTACCTACACCTACCCTACACCTACCCTACACCTACCCTACACCTACCCTACACCTACCCTACACCTACCTACACCTAGCCCTACACCTACCCTACACCTACCCTACACCTACCCTACACCTACACCTACCCACACCTACCCTACACCTACCCTACACCTACCCTACACCTACCCTACACCTACCCTACACCTACCCTACACCTACCCTACACCTACCCTACACCTACCCTACACCTACCCTACACCTACCCTACACCTACCCTACACCTACCCTACACCTACCCTACACCTACCCTACACCTACCCTACACCTACCCTACACCTACCCTACACCTACCCCTACACCTACCCTACACCTACCCTACACCTACCCTACACCTACCCTACACCTACCCTACACCTACCCTACACCTACCCTACACCTACCCTACACCTACCCTACACCTACCCTACACCTACCTACACCTACCCTACACCTACCCTACACCTACCCTACACCTACCCTACACCTACCCTACACCTACCCTACACCTACCCTACACCTACCCTACACCTACCCTACACCTACCCTACACCTACCCTACACCTACCCTACACCTACCCTACACCTACCCTACACCTACCCTACACCTACCCTACACCTACCCTACACCTACCCTACACCTACCCTACACCTACCCTACACCTACCCTACACCTACCCTACACCTACCCTACACCTACCCTACACCTACCCTACACCTACCCTACACCTACCCTACACCTACCCTACACCTACCCTACACCTACCCTACACCTACCTACACCTACCCTACACCTACCCTACACCTACCCTACACCTACCCTACACCTACCCTACACCTACCCTACACCTACCCTACACCTACCCTACACCTACCCTACACCTACCCTACACCTACCCTACACCTACCCTACACCTACCCTACACCTACCCTACACCTACCCTACACCTACCCTACACCTACCCTACACCCTACCCTACACCTACCCTACACCTACCCTACACCTACCCTACACCTACCCTACACCTACCCTACACCTACCCTACACCTACCCTACACCTACCCTACACCTACCCTACACCTACCCTACACCTACCCTACACCTACCCTACACCTACCCTACACCTACCCTACACCTACCCTACACCTACCCTACACCTACCCTACACCTACCCTACACCTACCCTACACACCTACCCTACACTACCTACACCTACCCTACACCTACCCTACACCTACCCTACACCTACCCTACACCTACCCTACACCTACCCTACACCTACCCTACACCTACCCTACACCTACCCTACACCTACCCTACACCTACCCTACACCTACCCTACACCTACCCTACACCTACCCTACACCTACCCTACACCTACCCTACACCTACCCTACACCTACCCTACACCTACCCTACACCTACCCTACACCTACCCTACACCTACCCTACACCTACCCTACACCTACCCTACACCTACCCTACACCTACCCTACACCTACCCTACACCTACCCTACACCAACCCTACACCTACCCTACACCTACCCTACACCTACCCTACACCTACCCTACACCTACCCTACACCTACCCTACACCTACCCTACACCTACCCTACACCTACCCTACACCTACCCTACACCTACCCTACACCTACCCTACACCTACCCTACACCTACCCTACACCTACCCTACACCTACCCTACACCTACCCTACACCTACCCTACACCTACCCTACACCTACCCTACACCTACCCTACACCTACCCTACACCTACCCTACACCTACCCTACACCTACCCTACACCTACCCTACACCTACCCTACACCTACCCTACACCTACCCTACACCTACCCTACACCTACCCTACACCTACCCTACACCTACCCTACACCTACCCTACACCTACCCTACACCTACCCTACACCTACCCTACACCTACCCTACACCTACCCTACACCTACCCTACACCTACCCTACACCTACCCTACACCTACCCTACACCTACCCTACACCTACCCTACACCTACCCTACACCTACCCTACACCTACCCTACACCTACCCTACACCTACCCTACACCTACCCTACACCTACCCTACACCTACCCTACACCTACCCTACACCTACCCTACACCTACCCTACACCTACCCTACACCTACCCTACACCTACCCTACACCTACCCTACACCTACCCTACACCTACCCTACACCTACCCTACACCTACCCTACACCTACCCTACACCTACCCTACACCTACCCTACACCTACCCTACACCTACCCTACACCTACCCTACACCTACCCTACACCTACCCTACACCTACCCTACACCTACCCTACACCTACCCTACACCTACCCTACACCTACCCTACACCTACCCTACACCTACCCTACACCTACCCTACACCTACCCTACACCTACCCTACACCTACCCTACACCTACCCTACACCTACCCTACACCTACCCTACACCTACCCTACACCTACCCTACACCTACCCTACACCTACCCTACACCTACCCTACACCTACCCTACACCTACCCTACACCTACCCTACACCTACCCTACACCTACCCTACACCTACCCTACACCTACCCTACACCTACCCTACACCTACCCTACACCTACCCTACACCTACCCTACACCTACCCTACACCTACCCTACACCTACCCTACACCTACCCTACACCTCGATAAATGGACTATCTAACACAAAAAGAATTTTCAATTCCAACCAGTAGTGCCTACATACAAACTTACAAACATACAAACTTTTCCTCTTTATAGTCTAGTATAGATAGGCTCGCGCTTGACCACTTTCTCACCTGATGATGTGGTCGACGAAGACCATGCTTGCCTAGACCTAATCACTCTTCTCTTAAAGACCCCCTAATTGCGTATCTTTTTTAACAGCACAAAGCACACTCCTTCCCTTTCATTCTGGTAACTCAAAAATATTCATTGCGTGTTTTACGCTGTCGAGTAGACGGATTTTTGAACATGTGAAGCGATGAATGCAAGGGAAACAATCCGTACGCTACTCTTTGAACTTACACACTTAGGATGTAGGTTGTAGATATCAGGAAACTCAGTAAAATAAAATATTCTTAATAAAAACCCTTCTTTACAGTTTGACAGCCCTATTCACGTGAGTATACTGACCCGGGGCCTATATTTCATAATATGCATCATTCACGCGTCTCTCGTGTTACTGTTTGAATCATTTCATGCATTTCTGACACGGCATCTCCTTCGATGGACGAATTGATGCTGTGAAGCTATTTCACCTTAAAATTGTAAGTAAAATCTTTTGGTACTTACTACTTGATTGCAGTGGCGGCCCAGTCGTAGCGGCCGCGACTTACAAGTTGTAGTTTATGAGTTAGAACCCAGGCAGGCGCTTTAGTTTGTGTAAATTATTTCATCGCCACTGCTCTCAAAACGGTGAAGGGAAAGATCGTGAGGAAACCGGTATGTCCTAGAACCAAACGTTTGAAGACATGTGACATCCAACAGCCAGCTCTGGGCTTGCGTGGTGGATTACTACGGCCCATTCCCTCTCACAGAGAGGAGGCCTGTGTCTCAGCAGTGGGAACATTAAAAAGGCTGATGATGATGATGACTTACTAGAGGCTCCAACAATGACATTCTACACCGAAAGCGTGGCGTGACCAATCGCTTACATTTCGACAATGGATGCCACTTGTCAAAAGCCTCGGGGAAATGTTTAATCAGATATTTAAGTATAGTGTTAAGTATAAGTTTCACTTGTGTGTTTGTGTATCTATCTGTGATGATAGCTCCTAACCGCATAAACCGATTTTGATTTCGTTTTTTGTTTGAAAGGTGACTTTATATAGAGTGTTCTTAGCTATGTTTCATGTAAATCGGTTCAGCCGTTCAAAAGTTGTGAGCGTTTTACTGTTTGAATCGGGGTGTTTTCGCAAGATATCATGTCGTATTACGTGTTCAATAGATTGTCGATCGAAGCGCGTCTATTACTAGATAAATTATGTAGCATGCAATAAAAAAGTATTGGGGTTTTTTTAAATTTTACTTGTTAATAATGTTGCCACTAATAGGTCTAAGGACGCAAGCGCTATGGCTAAGCATAAAGCCCTAGGTTCGATTCCCGGGTCAGCCAAAGTGTTTTTTGGTTTTTCGATCAGAAATTTGTCAGTAGCAGCCTGGAATCTGGATTTGTTGGTTGTTGGCTTATCCCTAGAACATGAGACATAACCATAACTGGGTAAATGAGGTTGTTCTATACACATACACCACTGCCTAATCTCTCGCAGTATACATATAGGCGTGATGTTATGTGTATTATTTTTCCACGGCAATTATGTTTTCGAAATAAAGATATCCGCAAGAGAACCAAAGTTAATGACATAGCCCGAATAATTGCCAAACTTAAGAGGGAGCAGGGCTATTTGCTCGTAAAACGGATGCCCGAAAAGTTCTGGAGTGACGACCGAATAACAGAAGACGCAGTGTTGGCAGGCCTCCCTCTCGATGGAGCGCCGACCTAGTCAAGGCTGCAAGTTCTGGTGAATGCGAAACGCACAGGGCTGATCAGTGTGGCGACGCTTAGGGGAGGCCTATGTCCAGCTGTGGACGTCTTTCGGCTGAAATGATGATGATGATGAATTATTTTTAAATGAAAATATATTTAGTGAACAATAACCACGTCTCTAATACAAATGGGTATTAATACCATGTGGTGTATTTGTGCCTGAACCTATGAGGAATGCCATGTTACGAGATAATAATGTTTTTCCACAGATTTTTTTTTTGATGGAAATCAGCTCCATTACATAATCCTTTTAAAGTCGAGGATTGGTACGAGGATAAACCAACTTTTTATTTTATTTTTATTTAATATAGGCTCGCGCTTGACCGCTATCTCACCTGAATGTAAGCGTTGATGTGGTCGACGGTGAAGCGCGCTTGCCTACGAGTAGAAGTAACCTATTTATTCACTCTTGACTTAAAGACCCATAGATTGTAGCTATCGGGAGACACGGACTCCTTTTCTCCTCTCATCTTTTCTACGATCTTAAGCAAAAGAACTAAGATAAAAAATAAATACCACAAGAAACTCTTCCACCCGCATAAGCAAGGACCAAAAAAAAACAACCACAAAACCACGCAAACAAAGTTTAAAATCCAACAATAAAACCAGTTTAAAGGCAACGCTGCGATAAACCCCTGTTACAATCGTCCCCACTTCCTGAACGCAAAAATTCTAACGAAAAACTAAACAAAAGACGGTAGGACCATAAATTTTCTGTAGAACAGCATCGGAAGGAAACCACGGAAGAGACTCGTTGTAAATTACAAGCTAACAGGGAATGTTTGTCATTTAATAACACAGAGCACCGAGAAGTAGCCATTGGAGACGGCATTGCCAAGTTTTTTCATACTAACCAAGCGTATCTGAGTTTCACTGACTTGTGGAAATTGACGTCCCGTGTCAATTCTTATGCGCACAGTCAAAAGTGTGGCGCTCTCTGTCAGCATTTGTGCTCTCAACTTCTCTAACCCATCAGCCTTCAAAGCAAGAATGGCATCTTCTGGACTGCTCGTTCTATTTTCTTTCACTTATCATCAGGCGAGATAACAACAACAATAATTTTATTTAGCAAAAAGAAGAAATACATATTTTCATGTTACTTTAATAGTAGATTAGTAGCCAAGGGCTGTAAGGCATCAACTGCAGCCCGAGATATTTATATCGAGGGTGCAATTGGTGCTTACACCCAAACTAACTATTCTGCTTTACATCTCGGTTGTGAGGTAAGTAGAAAAAAACCGGCATTACAAGAGTAAAACATTTTATTTTTTGAAATTTATAGTGAAATGAGAATAATCAAGTAAAGAACTTTTGAGCTAAGTAAAGAACAATTGAGCTTCGCCGTTCGATATTTAAAATTGATGACTATTATACTCACACGAAGACAAGGCTGAATAGCAAAGCGACCTCTTTGGTCATTGGGCTGAATGCATGATGTCTATTGCCAGTATGATGGTTAGATGTACGCGAACTTTTTGAAAGAAAGAAGTGGTTTTTTATATTACTTACCGCCCTTGGGCTTTTCTAGCTACATTATTACCCTAGAGCGCTAATTAGTCACCTACAAGCCCCATTTGGAGGTAATAAGAACCTACTTACCGAACATGAGAGATGGAAAAGAATATTATGACAAATTTCTGCTCAATCTTGTGAATATTGGCCCCGATGCTAGGAAAATCCAGTGTTATAGGGGCCAACCATTCGTCCGTCATGGTTATTTTAAAAACTTTGTAAGCAAAACGTGTAACAGTAGCAATAATGTGTGGATAAGCGTGTGCGCAAACTGAGGGGGGAGAATGGGGTTGATTGAGGCCAAGAGCAGGCTTCCACTGGATGCAGGTCCTAGGTCCAGTTTTTTAAATGGAGCGATTGCATATCTTACCGCCACAATCTACATATTCCTTGGAAACGCTTTACATTGGCTGGAAATACATAGATATGTTTTTGCATGATATAAGTTGGAAAACGCAAATATATTTAATGATTAGCAGTGTCCTTCATTCCTCAGGATATTGGCTAATTTCAAGGGATTTTCACATAGGTAGCTGAAAAGTCGATAGAGCCGGTAATTTCACTGTTATATACCGGAACACAGCAATCCATTTAGCTTGACGCCTAGAAAAATCTTTTTGTAGATACATCATCACATCATCATCACATAATCAGCCTATTAATGTTCCCACTGCTGGGACACAGGCCTCCTCTCTGTGAGAGAGAATGGGCCGCTATCCACCACGCGGGCCCAGTGCAGGTTGGTGGATGACACATGTCTTCTAATTTTTGGTTCTAGGACATGCCGGTTTCCTCACGATGTTTTCCTTCACCGTTTTGAGAGCAGTGGTGATGAAATAATTTGCACAAAGTAAAGCGCCTGCCTGGGCTCGAATCCACGACCTACAACTTGTAAGTCGCGGCCGATACCACTGGGCCACCACTGCTCTAGTAGATGCATTTTTCAAAAATAGTAATAGTGTCTCTAGTCGTGGCCAGGTTTCCTTACTCTGTATTTTATATGGTAGTTGTATCTAGGTTATAGGAGAAGTTTTACTGCACTTTCTGTGGTGCTTAGCTTGCATCTGGGTCGTGGTTATTTAGTGGTGCAGCTGACCTGGTTCTTGGATTAGTATGACGTTTTTCTTGGGGTTGTAGTAACTTTGCTCTGTAAGCTTACATGCGACTTGGCAGTGAGGGTGAATGTTGTACTACTGCAGTGTTTATAGGGAGCGATTGGCTTTAAAATTATGTTGAATCTTACTTTACTGTCATAATCATGATATTGAAAGTCAGTATGTTTGTTTATCAATCAAACCTCAACGGCTGAATTAAGGTGCTCTTCCTGTCCTGGATTAGGTTAGGACATAAGAGAATTTGTATCCCGGTAGTACATTCCCATGAGATAGTTTTCGTCTTTGATTCGGTCGAAGTTTAAATCTTCTTCCGAAGTAATATGATGTAGTTATTTTAATTAAAATCCTCAGTAAATCACGATCATTAAGCGGTATACTAAAGCTTTTTAGATTAACTGCAATTAGGCCGGAATGTCCCTTGCTTTACCTAAGCTTCTATTTACATTTAAATTTACTCTCCACACTAATTCAAAGTTCTAGTCTAACCAGATGTGGACGAGAACCATTACTTTCCACAGAGCGACCGTTATTAATTTCAGTCTAAAATCTAGGACAACATTCAAATAAATGCCACATAGTCTAACACAAGCGCTCATTAAAATCTACCGAAAACGACTAGAAACAAAGCATCGGCTTGGGGATAATATGCCGAAAAGTTCGCTCTACGATTATTTAGTTAATTCTAGGAGACTAGCGGTCGGCCCCTGCTTTGCACGGGAGAAGTCTGCTGATACCAAAACATTGTCATTTTTTACCCGACTGCCGAAGGAGGGTAATGTGTTTATAAGTCTATGTATGTATGTATGTTTGTTCCTATGTGGCATTCTAGAGACCAAACGCGTTGGCCGATTTTGATGATTTTTACGTCAATCGATTCGTCTTAACCCTGAGAGTGTCACTGGCTACATTAAAATTGGAAAAAAATGGCGGTTTTTGGGCGCCATTAGGTGGGCGATTTTTTTTTTTTCCTAGCCTATCGTGTGGGATATCAAAGTAAAGGGTATTACGAGGTTATTTCAAAAAATATAACACTTATATGTATATTTATACATATAAGTGTTATATTTTTTGATGTACCTAATTCTAAAAAAAAAACTTAAAAGTTGTAAATATAAAAGTAAATTAAAAAGATCAAAAAACCTGACTGTTTAAAAAGCGAACTATTAAGACGTAAACAAGAAGAAAATCATGCTGTGCAGTCGGAGGATACATCTGAATTTGGTCAGCCAGCTCGCGAATATGTGGCAGTACGCAGTCAGGTTTTTTTTTAATCTTTCTTTTATTGTACTACGTATACTAGTATATGAAGATTGATGCATGGATGTTCGTTACTCTTTCACGCAAAAACTGCAGAACGGATTTTGATGAAACTTTATAATAGATGACCGAGGTGTGCTACGAGAGGGCAAAGTAAGACGCAGTCTCGAGCTAGGAGGTTACCTGTGTTACAGGCTCTGGACATCTACTCCAAACCCATAAATAAACATTCAAATAAATTCCACATATTCCTCTAACCAAGCGCTCATTAACGTCTACCCAAAATGACCAGAAACAAAGCATCGGCTCGGGGATAATGGGCGAAAAAGTTCGCTCTACGACTATTTAGTTTGTATGAGGAGACCTGTTTTTGATGTAATAGTCCAAAGGGAACATTTTGCCGGATAAGAAGTCTTCAGCACTAATATCTGGATGAAGACATAGAATACTATGATAAAGACCATATTATGGTCTACCCATATGCTAGCTATCTGTTCAGCCTTTAAGACGTGAAAAGGTAGCAAGCAGATACACTCGCGAGCAATGAAAAAGTTCCAGTGACATAGCACCAAATTACTTCTAAACGGGAAAGGCTAGCTTAATGGCGCCGTCTGCAATATTGAAATACATTTAACAGCGCATCAGAATATTACCAACTAAAAACGTAAATATAGTGTTCAAATTTTAAAATAAATGTTTTAAAAAATTGGGGAAATAAAACCAAATCTCTAAGTAGAGGTTTTATTAGGTGTAAACGTAGGTTTTGATAACTCAGTACTTGGTGTTGCCTCCATGTGCTCTCAATACAGCTTCTACGTGATTGAGCATGCTGAATACCAGGTTCCTCAACATAATGCTGAGGAATGTTCTCCCATTCTTCGATGAGCGCGTAATTCAAGTAACGAAGAGTAATTGGAGGTGGAACCCGTTTTCTCACACGTCTGTCAAGCTCGTTCCAAGCATGCTCAAAAGGATTCGAATCGGGGCTCCTTGCTGGCCACTCCATTTTGTGGATTACTTCCTGAAGATACTCATTTACAACTTGAGCAGTGTGGGCCCGAACATTTAAGAATTCTTTCACAACGGCGAAAGCAAGGATGAAATCAAAAGCAAAACAAAAAACGAAAAAAAAAAAATCCGAAATTTTCAACAACGCGGCCATACAAACAGATACAAAAACCGACTTTATTTTATAACAAGAGATTAGAGATTATCGCCCAGTCGTTGTGGGTCAACTAATATGTTCTGCGGGTCAGACTAGTCGGGTAGCTGTGATTAATTAGAGGGTAGCAAGATGAAGTGATAGTATTGCGGTCGGTACATGAAGTCTGGGGTTCGGGACCCGAGTTGCGGCGGCTTTTGACTCATAATAATGTGAGAATTTGTCGTTGATTTTGGTCGTCCTTTTGGGAGTAAGCCGGAGTAAATAAGCCTTCCGTTTTTGATGGATGGTTACGGTATCTTAATCTGGTTAATATGTTAAATATCCGTTTTGAAAGGAACCTCTTTCTTTTGGTCGCCGCCAAATTCTTGATGTCATATTGAGTCTTAAACTAATTAGGCAGAGGAGAGTTTACCTTCAGTTCAGACAGATATGTAATGCATACATTTTTTTTTTAGATTTGAATGTGTTTTTTAATAAGCTGAATCCCGCAGTTTTACTCCCGTTAGAACTTTTTATTTTGCCAGGACAAAATAATAGACTCGTCGACAGTGTTTTATTTATGCATCAGTGTAATTATTTTCGTAATCGGATTATCTTTTTCTTCTTCTTATATATAAAAATCAAATATATAAAAAACAATTTCTGTTCGTTAGTCTCGCTAAAACTCAAAAACGGACCTGTTTCAAAAAATCTTTCACCGTTGGGAAGCTACACTATCCCCGGGTGACATAGGCTACGCGTTTCGTCCGCTAGTCACTTATAAAGATTATACTTTTTATGAACAAACAAATAATTTTACCATTTTAATATTTAAGTTAAGTTTCGCTCAATTTTATACTAAAATTCAATAAAGATGGATTAGTTTATAAAAATGCTCTAACAATAAATGTTCGTAACGACTGTACAGAATGTTCCAAGACACATAGCTACTCACCTGACAGAACCTCTAAGTGCTACATCGACAGTGATACATCGAAGGTCGAACCATTTTCATAAAACACTACATTTTACGTACATTTGTTTTGCTTATCGGAAAGAAAAGGGTATTTGGGTACGAAATGGATTAATGATGCAAATAAATAAAATATAGAAGGCTGAAGGTTGGATACTGAGGGCAATATTGAGTCGAATAACATGGAATAAATCAATGAGGTTTTGTAAAAGAAAGGTCTGTCCCTAAATGGGATAAGAAAGAGAGTCTTTTGCACCTGAGGGTAATACTAAGGCATTGAAAAGAAATGTATTTTAAGAAACTTTCGCATTTGTATCTCAGCCGTAATATACGTTGAAAAGTTTTTAGTATTTATGGCGTCGAGATGATATTACGATTTGAATCATTCAAGTGTGAACAATTTTAAGTACGAGAATTGGTTTACTGGAGATAGCGTCGCATTCAATGTTCAATGACCGTCTTCACCCTATGGATGTAGCGTAGGTGATCATCAGCTTTGAATCTAGCCTGATGAAATGCTATGGATCAGGTTAACAATGGAACGAGGGTGCCCAGAAGATGATGATTCTTTCTTGCTTTAAAGGCTGCTTGGGTGGTAGGAAACTCAGACGCTGAAAAAGAGATTCACATCCTGACTAATAAATGTGTGCATAATAAATGTGGATGAAAAGCGCTGAGATGTATTTGGCGTTCTTGATGTTTATTATATCTTAACAGCTTTTAGGTAGACCAACGAACAAGGGGCTGACCACCAGCCTCTTGGTGGACCACTGTCGAGAGAGACCTCAAGGAGAAAAAAATAGTCACCATCGACAACCCAGGATAGACCATCCTGGCAAAGACGCACAAGGAGGCCCGACTCCAAATAAATTGGGAAAAGGGCAGGAAGAAGAAGAGTTTCTTTTTCTGGACGTTAACAGCATTTTGATAGGCTTCTGTTACTAATTGATGTAACAAACGATCTCTTATTAATCTACATCACTGTGAGGGCTACTGATAAACCGAATCCATGTATAGTTTATCAGTTACAATAATATTCATTTTGCTTTGACTAGATATTATTCGTGGCGTGTAAAATTCAATTTTTTATAGGGTTCTAGTTGTTTGTTAGCTATTACTTGTAGAGTAATACTATAGGGTGCCACAATCCCTTTTTGTCGCCCAACGTGGGACTAACGTCGCGTTGTTGGCGCCCAACGTGGGTCCGATGTTGCATAGTTGGCGCCCAACGTGGGTCCAATGTTACATAGTTGGCGCCCAACATGGTCCCTGCCGTTGGGATCTTGGCACCCTACGTGAGGCCGGTTTAGAGTTGTTGGTACCCAGCATGGGTCATAGTGTTCTTGGTCTCAACAAAATTAATTCCCTTATTTTTCAATAGTGTAAAACTGGCATTTTTGTGTACTCAAAAGCGCATTACGCCGTTATTTTCAATCATAGTTTTTCATACACCTCTCCCATAATCCTAATTCCATATAGAGTTTCACAGTATACGTACCCTTGCAGACTTACAAACAAAACAAATTATTTTTCTGTGAGGTAGTATTTTCGTTCACTCCGCCCGCGGCTTGAGACAAATCAAATAATATGAAACAGGTCATTGATTTGCAGGTAACTCGGTTGCCATGCTTTTGGGGAAAGCCTGGGATATTCCTGTTGAATTTATTTGTCAAAAAATGAAATCAACATGGCAATAAAATATTTTTGTTTTTTTTTTTAATCTTTGACCCACACTAGGAATTTCTAGGAAATCAGTGCTTACTTTATAGTTATAGTTTCAAGTGTACCTATTCATCATTCTTTTGCACTTCTAATAGGTACCAGACTGTTACCGTCTCACTGCAGGGCAAAGGCTTCTTCTCATACAGAAAAGGTGCGAACATTCATCGTATTTTGCACTTATCCCAATTAATTTGGGGTCATGAACGGGGGTCAGAACTTGTCATATGTATCTTCCTCTTCCATACATAATTAACCATTTCTATAGACAAAAATGCAAATAGGGATGGATAGAAAAATGATGATTCTATTTGGACCGTCAGTGAGATTATCAAATAATATTGGACACGTATTTTTTGCTTTATCAAATAAATAAAATTTGACAAAGATAAAGCGCATCAAAGTTCAGGAGTGGGGGCTTGTGACGTCACTTTGTCAGTATAAAGTGTAGCACACCGTGACGTCACACGATATTTCAACGCACTGTATCGTCGTAATTTTTTGTTTACGTGGCAAAAGAAAAATACGTGGTGTAAGGGGGGGGGTATGTGTAGAGAAGATAAAGTAAACCCACGGTTCATGTCACAACTATTATTTGATTGAGCTATCTTAGGTAGAATTACAATAACAAGACGAAACGTTGGAGAAATAATCTATTACAGTTGAGTACTAATTAACAGGAAAGGTTGAAACTATCTAATGAATCCCTACGCGCGTTGTATATCGTTTGAATGGTGTGCGGACCGCTAACGATACCAACACAGTCAAACAACCAATATACGCCGCTAGCCCAAGTCCAGCAAGAGGCGAGGTAATCTTGACCGACCTAAGTCGATGCGGAGAATACACTCGAAGCGTGCCGAACTCGAACTGCTGCTGCTGGCTTCTGAGAGGAGCTTTATAGTCGGTTGTGGCTACGGCGGGGACACGTCGCGCGGGGAGGAGGTTTTGACTCGCTGGCTCGGCCGAACGGCGCGGTAGCAGTGATGACGCGTTGATGTTTTCGTCGCGTTACAGTGGCCAATATTTTTAGGTTATCTAACTGACGGACTAAATAGATATTTTTTATCAACTACCCTATTACTAAGCAGAAGGATAGTTCACGAACAAATGCCAGAAAAGCAGGACTTTATAGTGTCTCATTTCCACCTTTCACAACCACCCTACTCGCATCGCTCGCTACAACAGTTCGCTTGTATTTCATTACACTGAATACTTCATACACATAACTATATCAAATGTAACACATACATGAATACATAGCTCAGAGGCTACGAATATAACACAAATAGGAATATGAAAGACTAAAGCTGGATACGAGTACACGAGTTCGCAATGGATTTCTGCTTGAAATTGGAAGAGTAGTTCGTTGTCAGTTACTTTCGCAAGCTTTGCAGAGTTCCTAACTGACTTTGATAAAAACTTTTTCACAAAAAATAAACCGACTTCTAAAGCAAAACACTAAATGATTTTATTTCTCTCTTTTTACTTTACCCCTACTAGTACTCTTTAGTGATAGTTACTAGTACCCTATCACTAAAAAGTGAGCAAGACTAATATTAAGGTACCTAAAGGATTGACAATTCGTGCTGTTTGTCGCCAAGGAGCTCGGTTGTATGTTCCATATCATAAAAATTGCTTAACCGATTTTGATGAAACTTGCACTGTTCCCTAAGTTGAGAGATATAATCCAGTAAAAAAAGAATGATCACGATCCGACAAGTAGTTTTGGAGAAATGCGTCGATAAACATACATACATACATACACTTATGAAATTTTGCACACGTGTTTAGAAGTCCATACAGAGTAACATATGATGTAGATATTTTGCAATGCCTAGAATATTACATACATACGTGTCGAATTGATAACACCTTTTTTTTTGAATTCGGTAATAAAAGAGAAGGTTCGTGAACGGTATTAATAGCGATTTCTGCTTTTAGGGTTCCGTACCCAAAAGGTAAAAACGGGACCCTATTACTAAGACTCCGCGATCCGTCTTTCTATCTGTCTGTCCGTCTGTCACCAGGCTGTATCTCGTGAACCGTGATAGCTAGACAGCTGAAATTTTCACAAATGATGTATTTCTGTTGCCGCTATAACAACAAATACTAAAAACAGAATAAAATAAATATTGAAATGGGGCTCCCGTACATCAAACGTGTTTTTGTTGCCGTTTTTGCTATAATGGTACGGAACCCTTCGTGCGCGAGTCCGACTCGCACTTGGCCAGTTTTTTTATTTGATTTCGGTTTGCTCTTGACTCTAGTCTAGGTCAGAGATGACAGAGACAGAGTCGACGATGGAATGACCTAGAAAAATTCTCTAACCTTGAAGATCTAGATTCGGGTTGATTGCATTCGGTAACACAGACGCAGGTAGAGATTTCCACTCATTCGCTGTGCGCATAATGAAGGATGTTTGGAAGCGCTTGGTGCGAATTAGTGGAATGGCAACCAGGTAAGGATGGTAACTTGCAGTGCGTCTAGATATCTGATGGTAGAAGGGGGCCGGTGGGATGAGTTCGTGGAGTTCTTGAGCACACTAACCGAAGTACAGTCAGTAGAAGACCGACAAGCAGGCAATGTTGCGACGATGAGCCGTTATTGGGGTTTGCCATCTGGGATTTCTAAGTAGCAGCTCCGGGCTGCTACTTAGAAATCCCAGATGGACTGGACTGTGATTCTGAACTTTGGCCCTGTTGATTGCAATAGACTCGCACTTTATTTATAATAGGGGACTTTAACAACACTGGCAAAATATGTGTGTTCTAATAGGTGCACCTCTGCTAAAACCCTCCGGGGAATAAACCGACGTGGTTAAGTGGACGTGTCGTCCAAGATTTTTAACGTAGTCACGAATTGCCTAGTAATATCGGCCGCGACTCATCATTTGTAGGTCGTGGGTGCATACCCAGACAGGCATTTTACTTTTTGTAAATTATTTCACCACCACTGCTCTCAAAACGATGAAGGAAAACATCGTGAGGAAACCGGAATGTCCTAGAAACAAAAATTCGAATACAGTTGATATCCACCAACCCGCATTGGGCCCGCGTGGTGGATTACAGCCCATTCCCTCTCAGAGAGAGGAGGCCTGTGTCCCAGCAGTCGGAACATTAAAATGGCTGATAATAATGTGCGCAATTGGGGCGATAAAACCAATGATTGTTCCTTCTCTGAATTTATATTCGTCCTAAAGTGAAATAGTATAGAATAGTATTTAAAAGCAGTAGTAATTTATTTGTTTTTTTTAGTCTTCTATACTATATATTATATATTTATATATTATATATATATATAATATTATAAAGAGGTAAAATTTGTAAGTTTGTATGTAGGGGGTAATCTCTGGAACTACTGATCCAATTCTAAAAATTTTTTCACTGGTAGAAAGCTACATTATTCCTGAGTGCTATAGGTTATATAACATCACGCTACGACCAATAGGAGCGGAGCATAAATGAAAAATGTTGCAAAAACGGGAAAGAATATTACTTCGTAGGGTGGGTAGGATAGGGTAGGTACGTAGCCAGATGACGGGAGCGAAGCCGCGTGGGACAGCTAGTTATTCATAAGGACATAATTCTGAGAATCGAATTACGGTTTCAGTTGAACAAAAGTTGTGATCAATAGTTTTTATAATTGATATGTCATAAAGCTCAGCTCCTTTTCCCAGAAGCGTTATTTATGTTTATTTCTTTTCTTTTTTATCTTTCCTAATATTTATTTGCGAACTGTCCTGTGTAAAATTACTCTGTAGAGAGAATTGTACAATGTAGTTTTATTAAAAATATTTTCTTGTATTACATTCCTCATTTTATTTTAGTTACACTAGTCTACGGCGAGGTGAAGCTCGAGAAATTCACTTGTTTTCAGTTACAGACAGTCTTATGGAACTTGAGGAATAGCGTAATTGAAGACAAGGAAAAATTCCTTTGCTAGATTATGTTGTGAGAAATTTTTCCATACAGTTTTTGGATATACATAAAATGTACACAACCTCTTGTATGACGGACCAATTTGTTATATTGCATTAACAATCATACTGATTCTATCCCACTTCTGACCTATTTAATATATTAACTGACAAGAAATGTTTGGATATTTTCTAACCAATCACGCCTCAACTGAAAGAATTTAGACAAAACTTGATACATGAGTAGATCTGTCCTGGATTGGGCCATACAATACTTTTTATACCGGTAACGAATTTGCTTCAAATAATTTCCGACTTTCAAGCGAGCGAAACCATTGGCAGAACCCAGTTTAAGACGATGACATTCGCCAACGACCTTAAGGAAACAAAATGCGCACTCGTTTCACAACTGCGCGATCCAGAATTCATTAGTTTTTTTACTTTCCTTCTTATTATATGACTTACAAAAGCCTTAGATCAAAATGTAGATAATTAAATTATATTTGACTAGCTATTGCCCGCGACTTCGCTCCCGTGGACTACCCCACAGGACCCAATTTCGGGATTAAAAAGTAGCCTATGTCACTCAGGAATAATGTAGCTTTCTATTGGTGAAAGAATTTTTAAATCGGTCCGTTAGTTTCCGAGCCTATTAGGTACAAAAAAACAAACAAAAAAATCTTTTCTCTTTATAATATTAAGTATTAGCTGTTGCCCGCGGATTCGCTCCCGTGGACCACCCCACAGGACCCAATTTCGGGAGTAAAAAATAGCCTATGTCACTCAGGAATAATGTAGCTTAATTTCTATTGGTGAAAGAATTTTTCAAATGGGTCCAGTAGTTTCGGAGCCTATTCGGTACAAACAAACAAACATAAAAATCTTTCCTCTTTATAGTATAGATATAGACTAGTATAGATAGATATGCTGAATATTTCAATTAAAAATACGCCCGCCGGTTTTGGTGCGATTGTTGTTTTTCTGTCCGTGCTATACATAACTTTACAAATTAATTACACTATGTTATACGAATAAAAATCAAAATTTTCATAGACTAAATTATTAAGAAAATAGTCTAATGTGACATATAATTTTTCCAAAAAAATTTGACTAGTCGTTTAGACGTGATTCTCAAAAAAACAGCTACTGAGGGGCATCTGCGCCTTAATGGAAACAAATCATTAGCTGTCTTGTAAAGTTAAAACCATTTATTTGTTTGTTTTCATCCTCCAACATCGCATTTCGTCGTTTTGTAACACTCTCTACAACTCGTAGCTTTACCAGGCAACTTTCAACTGAATCTGTATATTTTATACAATAAAATCCAGAACACTTTAATAAAGTTTCGAAAAACATAATACAAAGTTACCTCACCTGTTTGGACTTCAAGCAAAGTTTTAAAACTTTTAGAAGTTGGCCAAGAATGTCGGTGTATAGCCAAGTTTTGAACGGGAAACTTGGACAACTTGGCAAAGTAGCCAAGTGATGCCAAGTCCCCGAGATTTAAAAAGAAATAGCTGTTTTAAAAGTTTCGTCGATAAAAAATAAAATTTTCTGTTTTAAAAGATAGAGTTAAATGTACTTGTACTAGTATTCAATTGTTTTTTTGTTATAAATTTGTTAGGGATTAAAAAAGTTAAGTTAGCCTTTTTGATTTCGTTAAATTTTATCAAATGGTTGCAGAAGAGATGCTTATTTATTATTTAATTCATTATTTTAAGAATTCTTTCCTTTTAATAAGGCACAAAGTGATCAAATTTGGATCTATTTATTGTACGCCAAAAACCTAAATGCCTACACTATAGAAGAATAATGCCAGTATTAACATCTATATCTATACTAATATTATAAATACGAAAGAATTAATTAGTCTGTCTGTTTGTGACCTTTCCACGTCTCAACGGCTGAACACCTTTAGATGAAACTTAGCCCAAAATTAGGCCCACTTGCACGAAAACTTAACTTAGAGTTAGTTGCTAACATAACAACGCGTGCGCTGTGTCATGTTTTTCGTGCAAAGTAACCGTTTATTTGCATAGATTAGGTACTGTAATAGTTAATAAGATGTGACAGTAAAATAAATAATAGTTATAAAAACTAGAAAACACGCTTTAATAGAAAACCAAACTAAAAAGTAGAAAATATTTTTTAATATTTTTATTCAATTAAGAATAGTGTGATTAACAAAAAAAAATATGTAGGTACTCGTATTGTAAAAAAAGCGTGGGGTGCTTGAGGCCATCACACCATTCTGAATTTAAAATTAATAATTATTTTCTACTTTTTAGTTTCGTTTTCTATTAAAGCGTGTTTTTTAGTTTTTTTAACTATAATTTATTTTTACTTTTTAGTTCAACCGCTAATTATGAAGATCCTGGTAAGGATAATGGGACAAACTTTTTAAATTATTTCATTGTCATCGGTCCTTGATAAGTGTGCAAAGGTTTAAATTAAGACGACGTTTTGAAGGGGGTGAAAATCACGTTCAAAGATTCCGTTACATAGATTCATAGATACATACATACCAAGCTAATAAAAGCGTGTTAATATTGGTGATCCTTGTAATATCAACCTTATATTAGGCATGCAAATATTATTCAGTGAGATGCAATGATGTTATAGTTTTTTTTTTTTTTAATTATTTATTGATAGGCTCGCGTTTGACCACTATCTCGCCTAAATAAAAACTCTCGCTCAAATTATTTTTGATTTAACAATATTCGGCATGGTGCATACATATTAAAAAATATTAATTTAAGTTTCTACAATACTAACTGTTGCCCGCGGCTTCGCACCCGTGGACAGGGCCATTTTCGGGATTAAAAAATAGCCACTGTCACTCAGGAACAATGTAGCTTTCTATTGGTGAAAGAATTTTTCAAATCGGTCCAGTAGTTTCGGAGCCTATTCGGTACAAACAAACAAACAAAAAAATCTTTCCTCTTTATAATATTAGTATAGATTAGTATTAGTATAGATAATAGGAATGGCATTTATAAATTGAATTGATTGTGTATGTGGGCCTTAGATAATGTTCTGGATTAGGAAATAGGATATATTTTCGCGGGAGTATGTTCCTTTAAGACGGTTACCGAAATTCACACGGGCGAAGCCACTGACAGAAACCAGTCTAAAATAAATGAAATAATAAAACGACTGAATGAGATTGTTTTGTCAGTAACCAAAATCTACTTAGCCTTTCCAAATTAGATTGAAATCGAACCCAAGTCTAAGCAGATGTTACTGATATCAATATTGCCCGAGGAAACCATCCGACCCCTATAACCCAATTACTGGGCAATCAGTACCGACATTGAAAATATCCGACTCGATAAGTTTTTCTCAGAAAATGTTTCAGCAATCCTTTGAAGATCGCTTTACAAAAGAGTGAGGGCTCATTTACACGCAGCGAGTTTCTCGCCTGACGTAAATGTGTGTGTAAAACTCGATGACTTGAATCGCCTGGCTTTTTTCGCACTTATAAAGAAAATAAAGATAGAAAAAGTGTTTATTGTCACGGAAACTGACTTGCCTATAAATTATGCTTAAGGTTGCCCTAGTCGATCATTATTTCATACAAACTTAATCTCGCGATTATTCCACTGTTTGACGATGTACGTTCAAAATAAAAATTATATCTCATCATTATCTAGCTCTGTAGGGAAACAAAAAAATTAAAAGTTTATTTTTTTTAAGTGATGAGCGTCGAAATTTCCATATTTCAACACTAATTTTAACGCATCTTTGGGCGTAAATAAATACCATAAGAAGAAGGAAAATTGCAAAACAGTTACCAAACAGGGATAGATTAGTAATTCAACAATGCAAATAATGTTATTTCGAAAATATACATTAAGTCGATTTTCCATGATATCCATACTCCCAAAGGTCTGTTTATAAAATATATATACGTCCTATCCATTTCGCTACAAATTCGCAAAAGTGTTAATTCGTACGCGAACTAGCGTCTTACGTCATCACAGCATCTATCTCTTTCGCACGTGTTGTCGGATGAGATAGCATGTTTTAACCCCGCGCACAAAATAGTTCGTGCCGTCGACTAGGGCAACCTTTATCAGAAAACTCTTGACGATAGTATTATTATTATTAGCCTGTGTTGCCCCACTGCAGGGCAAAGGCCTCCCTTCCCTCCTTCCTCTTCTCCCGGTCTATTGCAAAGGAATCTTTTACAAAGAAGTCTAGCTCATCCCGCCAACTCTTTCTGGGCCTGCCGCGTTGTCGTTTTCCGCTGTTTGGGATCCACCACTGAGTGGTAGCCTTCGCCAATTGCTCCTCCGACATACACCAGATGTAGCCATCCCAGTTCCACTTCAATCCAGCAGCTGCTCGGCCAAAGTCTACTATTTGTATTCTGGAACGAATTATAGTGTTTCTGATGCGGTCTGTGAGTTTGACACCCAGTTGTTCCATAGCTCGTTGACAGACTCCAACTGCGGACTTTTTGACGGTTTGTAAGGGACCATGTTTTCGCTCCGTAGTCGAGGGTGGGAAGGATACACATTTCCTTGAGTTTTCTTTTAAATAACAGTCGGAGAGGTCCCTTCATTAAATGTTTCATCGACCAATAGTTTCTCCAGGCGTTTTTTTTGCGTCGAGCGACTTCTTTGTCCTGTCTTGCCTGGAAGAATACTATTTGGTCGAGGTACATAATACTCATGTTCATACTCAATCTTCACACCACCGATTTCGACATTGCGATCGGTTCTGTTCGTCAACAGCTGTGTTTTCGACATGTTCATCTTAAATCCGACTTGAAACCTGGTGTTGGTCGAGCATTTTGCCTTATTCGGCTGCAGAGGAAGAAAAGAGGACAATGTCGTCGGTGAAACGCTCTCCAACAAAAATGTCCTTATCCTGCCAGTGTCGTCTTCCTCTTTCTGCCCCCTACCCAATTTATTTGGGGTCGGGCAGCCTTGTGCGTCTACGCCAGGAAGGATCCTGGGTTATCGATGGTGGCAAATTTTTCTCCATAAGATCTCTCTCGACAGTGTTCCACCAAGAGGCTGGTGCTCTGCCCCTTGCTCGTTGCTTGGTGTTGATTTTGGGATTAGTTTTTATCCTGCCAGTGTAGCACTTAGTTTAATAAGTGTAGTACTTAAATAATGTACTGTAATTATGTACAAAAACTTTTATTAGTTGAAACTCAAGCGAGGAACAATTTTAAGTGAAGTCATAGTTTTTCTATCAATTTTCTGGAACAAAATGACCATTTTTGTTTACACACACGCTTCCAATTTGAGAAAATTTTACTTTTTAAGATCTGATTGTCATTTATTCTATAGTCGAGTATTAGCCTATTTAGAATGCGTTATCTGCCAATTGGCGTGTCAAAGGCAGCTCGATCGACTTGGGTTGCCCGCCTTCGCCATCCTGTCACCCTAATGTAAGTGAGCCATTAGCCATCTCTTTATCAGGTCTCTCCTTTTCATATCCGCCTATTCGAAGCGAGAACCTATCCTCCTGTAAATGAGCCTTTAGCAAGACATTCTATTAATAAAAGGTCTATTGATCAACAAAGAAATTTATCGGAAGATTCCAGACCCCGGGTTTGGAATCTCTCACCCCTTTGCAACCTTACTGAGTCCTTGGAATTTTTCGTATTATTTTAGGATTGTGCTAAGAAAGTACTTGTTGGAATTTTCTGTTGATATCTGGGCGGGCTAAAAGAAAATGTTGGTGATTATGTATTCAATGATTAAAACATGGCTCATTTGCATTAAATAATATGCTAGTGTCGAAAATTATCCCGAGGGAACATATTTTCAGGATTAAAAGTATCCTATGTGCTATTTCAGACTATAATCTATATATGTGCCAAATTTCCTCCAGATCCGTCCAGCCGTTTGAGAGTGACGAAGTTACAAACATACAAACACACACACAAACTTCGCCTTTATAATACTAGTGTGAAGTGAGATAATAATATATTGCCAGTTATTCTTTTTTCTTTTGCTGAGACTGCTTGGTGATTAAATCAAAGATGTATTTAAACTGGTTATATGTCATCATCTGCCTAGCCTTTTCGCAACTATATTGGGGTCGGCTTCCAATCTTACCGGATTCAGCTAAGTACCAGTGTTTTACATGGAGCGACTGCCTATCTGACCTCCACAACCCAGGAACTGGGTAACACGGTACCCCTTGGTAAGACTGGTGTCAGATCTCAAGCTTCTGACTACCCGTAACGACTGTCAAAGATCTTCAAATGACAGCCGGGACCAACGGCTTACCGTGTTTTCCGAGGCACGGAGGAAACTCGGTATGTTGAAATGGTCACCCATCCACGAACCGACCTCGTCAAGCGTTGCTTAACCTTGCGATCGACCCGTGCGGCTTTTATTACTTAGCCACAAGTTCTTCTTAAACTGGTCATATGTAATGTTTTAATAATCATGTCCAGTTTATTTGGCCGTTGATCGTTTGGACAGTAATGGAGAATTGGTGATTATTACAATGTATATGATTGAATTTTCCACAGCATACTTGCGGGCCATATCCATCGGACTTTGAAAATGTATTCTATGTCGGTTTAGTGTGTGACTGTCACAAGTCATTCTGAAGGATTACATTACTGAAGGTCGTGCTTGTCTTGGAAAGCTTTGACGGAGTCTATGACAAGCTGCATCCAAGCCACTCATGTCTTCGAACTTGTAGGTATACCCATGAAAAAGTCTAATAAAAGTAAATTTTCCTTCGCTGTAGTTAGCAAAGATACATTTTCGTCATACCTAAGTTGTAATTTCGAGCTTGTTAATCATTCATTATTTTTTTGACAAAAAGATACAACAGACTTCCTAATAAAAAACACTACAAAGTAAAACGGGCAAAAATAAACACACAGTCGAATTGAGAACCTCCTCCATTTGAAGTCGGTTAAAAATGACCAATCTGTTTGCTAAGCTTGAGGAATGTTACATTTACCAAACTTTACCATACTAGAGTATAACAAGTTACAAGAGTAAGTATCTATTTCCTAATACTTTCCAGATCAAGCATGAAATATTCTTGTAAATATTCCCCAAAGAGAATCTTCTGACAAGAACCTTTCAAGGTCTTACCTTAAAATCTTTGCGAAACAAATCACGGAGCCCGCTCTCTTTAACGGTAACTAAACGGATAGTCACGCAGGAATCTATTTACTATTTTTTCAAGCCAAAAGGAAGGGTTATGATTTTAGCAGCCTATGTAAGTATGTATTTACTTGTGTTCCTCCGTAGCGCCTAAACTATTCATCCGATTTTGATGAATAAGGTGTCAAACAATTTGTTATTATAGCTCAGGATATAGGATAAAAAACGTTGTCGGGTTACAGTTTTTAATTAATCTTTTTGCTTGTTTGCTGGATAGAAACTCAGAGAAGATAGTTGGGTTTGAAACCGCTTAGGTAACCCTTAGTTTAGATCGAATTATTGCTTAACTTAGCCGCAAGAAAAAAAAAAAAAATATTTATGTTTTGTGATGTTGACTCTAGTCTAGCTATCATTAACGCTATTACTGAACGTGGGATCAAAGTTTTATTGGGTTTTTCAATTAGAACGTCCTCTAGAAGCCCTGTGTTTGTAGGTATTTGTGCACTGTTAATGGGAATATAGGCACAATTATATTCCAAATGAACTGCCTCTACGCTAATTATTAGGAAATCAAATTAAATCTCACAAATTCAGAACACCATCATAAATATTCAAAATATATAGTTTCAACATCCTACTTCTGCATCAATTTTGCTCAGAGCAACAGTAAACAGCTCACATCTGCATCGTCCTCGCCCAAAGCTGTTCCTGAACAATGCTCAATAATTAACCCCCATTAATCCCCCAGACTCCCAAACAACCATTAAACCATTCCATCACATGATTCAAATCAAGAGCCCAATACATTATCCTCTGACAGGTCCCAAGTGCCGCTTAAAGCCGCTTGGGGGGCTTCAAGCGGCATTTTTGGATGTCAAAAATTTAAAATAAATAATAATATTTGATTCTACTGTCCATTCGCAAAGGCAGATTGTTATTGCGGAAGACGGACAAGAAACACCTCACCAATCCACTCCACTTTAAGACCTCAATTGATTTTACCGAAATAAAACTACTTAAACATTTTGATTCTCTAGCAACACAAATGTATAACACAGCCCTACAAAAGTTAAATTTGAAATTGATGCAGCTCTATTTTGTTCTGTTGTATGACAACACAACAAGTAACTAAACATTGACTTGACTTAATGTCCTATATGTCCCCTGGATGGGGCAGAGGACGTCCACAGTAGTTCTCCATCGCGATCGGTCTTGAGGTTCACGCTTCACCTCGCTCCACGTCATGCCAATGTTCGTTGCTTCTGCCAACACGGTGCGACGCTAAGTATGACGCTGGCGGCCACGCTTTCTTTTGTCTTGGAGATTCCAATCCAATGCTTACCTTGGTAGATGATCAGAATCACTTCGCAGCGTGTGGCCAGTCCAAGTCCACTTGCGACGTTAGATCTGGCGGTCGTAGAGACAGTTATACAGATTAATTATACACACTACTTGTACCATTCGCACCACGCCGAAATACCGTGATGGCTTTCTGCTACACAGGGAAGACCCGGATGAGAGGTCTGACGAGTTACACGATAAAAATAAGATGTTCACTTTGATCTAGGCCGCCAACAGTAAAGATATGTGCAAAGTACGTACCTCAGACTGCAGGCTGACATTCGTTGAACTTCCACCTTTCGAATGTTCATGAGCTGACGATGGGGCCAGGGTTCACAGATACAGATGAGATGAGATGATGAGCACACGCGGAGTCGGTTAGATTTTGAATCTCGTCTATATCGGTCGCGAAGTTGCGCGTGCGTTTCGATTTGTGTCCGTTAAGAACTGTCCGTTGCTCCGAGCTTTGACGTTTACGTACAATGCATGACAACCATGAAGTTGGCGTCTCGTTACTGCTGGAAAAGCCTAGAGACAACGTGAACATCGTATAGGTAAAAAAAAGTTTCGATGGGAACGAAACACTACTTCTGCGTCAATCCAAGTTTAGAGCTACAGTAAAAAACGCATCATCATCATCTCTCTGCCCTTATCCCATGTTACTTCGAGTCGGCGCAACACGTTTTCTTCTTTCATTCAGTCCTATCACTCTTAACACGGCCCATCCATCTTTTCTTTAGCCTTCCTCTCCCTCTCCGTCCATCTACATTTCAGAACTCTTTTAGTACCGTGCGTAAAAAAGTTCGATAATTAACCCCCAATAATCCCCGAGACTCCCAAACGACCATTAATCCATTCCATCTCATGATTCACAATCAGGAGTTCAATAAATTATCCTCTGCCACGTTCAAACCCTCAGCGGGCCGGTGCGCGATACCGCCCGTATGTTGTCAGTAGACAAGTTACGGAGCTTCCAACTCCGAAAAGTCAGCACTTCCAACTCCGATAAGTCGGCACTTCCGATTGATATTGCACCTCTGTTTCCGACTTCGGTTCTAACTCTTTCAATTGGAGGTCGAAGCTACAGATAGCGGCCGGTGGCTGCGATTATTTTTACTTTCAATTACGCCTATATCACACCCCCAGAATGAGAGTGACCTAACTCAAAATTCCTTTAAACTCAGATTTAGCTAGAAACTGGTCTTAAGAAGCGTACTCTAAAATCCTGAATTGAAAAAACGGAGGTTTGAAGAAATAACAGGGCGAAATACTCTCTAGTACTATCTGTATTTTACTCTCCACAACTCAGTAACTGGGTAACACGACACCCTTTTTAATCGACTTTCCAAAAAGGAGGAGGTTCTATGTTCAACTTTATGTTTGATTTGTTCACCGATTTCTCAGTCAATTTTGGACCGACCTAAAAAATAGAATTACAAAAAAATACGCAAAATAATGGTACCTATCAAAGACACCGACTTACAAAAAGAAAGTAAATTTTCACTTTGTAGGTTTTTTATTTGGAAGTCGGTAGTATTTTTTTGTAAAAAATAATGTTTTGTCTAAGACTGGTGCCCGATTGTCTGACGAACGATTCCGGAAAGATTGAAAAAAATCGACAAATGGCAGCTGAGACCCCTGGGTTGCAGTAACCCATTTACTCTTGCCTTAAAGACCCCCAGGTTGTAGATATCAGGAAACACAGACTCCGTCACTTATTCCACTCCTTAGCTGTAAGCACAATGAAAACGTTCCCAAAACGTTAAGTGCGTATGTATGACCACCATGTACGTTCGTCTTATAGTCCGTCGATGGAAATGGCTAGTCGGAATCATATTGTGCAATTTCATCGCACGCACTCCTAAATAAAATCGATAAAAACGATAACATAGAGAAATGTCTTCAACGTAAAGTTCAGTTGAATACTGCTAGCTAGTTGAAAGCTACATTGTGTGTATCTGTGTGTGCCAAATAAACTAGTTTCCTTTCTTTCAAATGTAGATGAACTACTTGTAGCTAAACCTCCCCTTGGAAGAATACAGGCTTGCTGTATTATATTTAAAACTAAAATAAAACAAATGAGTTGTAATCATTTCATTTTTGGAAACAAAGCACTTTAGAATTTAGATCTTTACTTTTGTTTGATCATTTTTACCTAATTACATTAATACAATATAAGATACAAAATTTATATAAAACTAAAAAATCTAATAATTTTATTTTTTATTACTAGCTAACCAATAATTATTGTAGGTATATACTGGTACTTATTAAAATAATGTTTTTCTATATCTATGGTTAGTCTTTTAATTTCTTAAAGGTTAGCACCGCATGCCCCATAAAATTATAATAGTTACGAGTAAAATTTAAATCTTAAGTAAAACCTCAAAGTAAAAAAAAAAAAAGTTTAAATTTAAATCCAATTCACAATCAAAATAACACAAAATTGAATTCACAATTTAAAATAACAAAAATATATCTATCAATATTATGAACAAAGGCCTTAATAATATATCTATACTAATATTATAAAGAGGAAAGATTTTTTTGTTTGTACCGAATAGGCGCCGAAACTACTGGACCGATTTGAAAAATTCTTTCACCAATAGAAAGCTACATTATTCCTGAGTGACATAGGCTATTTTTTAATCCCGAAAACGGGTCCTGTGGGGTGGTCCACGGGAGCGAAGCCGCGCGGAACAGCTAGTAATTAATAATTTCACTATCATCTGCTGGACATAGGCCTCGCCCAAATGTCACCACATCGACCGGTCCCATGTCTCCAATGCATCGCATTATTCCTTTACTATCTACCTATATATTTTTGTCATAAATTATATGAAGAACAGCTCGATAGCAATCAACAGGTTAACAAATAATCCTTCCATCCATGGCGATATCATTATTGCCATGTATTTCTAATAACGACCTTCTTCTTATTTTATTTACATAAAAGTTATGCCACGATTCTCGATTACTCTTTAAAACTATAAAAAAGAAGTCCAAAATAAGTGGATTGAAATAAGTTAATGATTTTACTATAAATTTCACTATTTTGTTTGGATCCGATATATATGACAATAATAATATGACATAATCACACAACAATAAGACGTCGCTCAATACAAATATCAAAGAGGCTGTATACAAACGCCGCAATATGCCAGAAGTTGTATTTTTGCGCGTAATGAAACTTCGAAAAAGTGAAAAAATTATTATAAAGTAAAGTAAACAATTAATTACTAGCGGTAGAATTTGCTTTCCATAGTATATGAACAACACTATTGCCTTGGGAAACTCCATCTCATAATAATACAAATCTACAAACGTAAAAATAACGGTTAGTATTAAAGATACACCCCAACCAAATAGGATACTCTTTAAGTATCTCCTTTGTAAATAGTGTCTTTTAAAAACTTTCACAAAGTCAACGTAAAACATGTGACTAATAAGAACCAACCAGTGGCTCTTCGCTGTTTCAAAGTATTCCTTAATATAGTGCAATGTGTAATTGATTTCTAAATTTGGGGTGTGGTACATAATGCAAAATGTTGAACACACTAAAAAGTTCGAAAGCATTCCATTGAGGAACACAAAGTTTCTGTAATTCCGAAAATTTACCATGATACTCCATGATACCATGCCGATTATCAACGTTGCTACGGTCAGCACACTGATGAAAATGCAAATCATATTCTTTTGATTAAGTGTGAGTCTCCAAATCGACCTGTCTGTTGAGTAGAGTTCCCAATTATCATTATAATCCGCATATTTGAACAATTTCTCAAAAAAGTCATCTTTCCGATAGAACAGTTCCTCATTCATGTCCTCCTCTGTTGAGTTGAAGTTGAGCAGTTCCTCACTCAAGTCTTCTATAGTGCTGAATAGAACGTTGTTGTCATAATCGGACATGGTGATTTTCACTTTCACTTGCAATGTTTTGATTGAATCACTTTCAGTTCGTTCTTCTTCTTTTTCAAATTTTCTTAGACCAATACTCAGCCACGGCGATAAGCTTAGCGCTGGCCTCACAAAGGTCTTTTTCACTTCTTGTAGTTATGGAAGATGTTGGGACTAGATTGAAATGATTTTGAAACGAAATTGCTAGTGGTCCTCGGTGTGGCCAAGCACATAGATGATGCAGGCTGAGTAACCAGTATCCACGTCGAATAAAAAAATATCAAATTAATCGTTTATAAACAGCTTTACGTAAAGCACTAAAAGTAGATGTGTCTTCCGAAACAGTCGATCTAACAATAGTAATAATAGCCAAACGCTGATAAAAGAACACATATTATTATTTTTATCACTATGTACACCGCAATCAGCACTAATTAAGTTAATTAATAAAATCTCTGTTTTGTTTTTGTTATCGCTCTTAATGATCTCCAATTGCAAAATTATATTTTTATTTCAAATCAATTCGCAACGAAATTATGAAAAACAAAGTTGTTAATGCGATTATAAATGAAAAAGCGCATGGGCCTTACCATGATGTATCAAAACTATCATAGTTCCACTCTGAAAAGGAGATAGTGCTAGTTGTCTAGTCTAGCTCCGTCTCTCGATCACAGTCTTTGCAATATTTGTAAGTATGTGAGAACCATGTTCCTATTTATCTCATTAACGAATTTATCTGTTAGTGCTTGTAATATTTCATACCAATAGTATAGTATAGTAGTGTTATTCTAGGTGCATCATCCTCACGTATGTGAATTAATGTATGTATGTAAATAATGTAAAACACATTTTTTTCTAAGAATATGGGTGGAGTTTCTTTTTTAACAAGCTACTTTGCCGAATGGACGGTAGGGTCAATTATTATTACTTTTTTGCCTTAATTGCCTTATTGAAATAAAGAATTTGAATTTGAGTGGAACCATTATAGTTTTGACGCGTCATGGTAAGACCCCAGGTCTCTCTGAATACAGTACCTTCGCTCTCGTTAATACACCACTGGCTCAGATCATCGTAATCATCAGCCTTTTAACGTTCCTCTGCTGGGACACAGGACGCCTCTCTGTGAGAGGGATGGGCAGTATCCACCACGCATGGCCCAGTGCTGGTTGGTGGATGTCGCATGTCTTCGAAATTTTGTTTCTAGGACATGCCGGTTGCCTCACAATATTTCCATCACCATTTTGAGGGCTGGTGAAATAATGTACGTAAGCGTTTGCGTGGATTCGAAACCACGACCTACAACTTGTAAATCGCGGCCGTTACCACTAGGCCACCACTGCATACACTGCAACATGAATAACCATAATTAACTAAATAATAATATAATGTATTTTATTATTTTGTTAATATATATATATAATAATAAAAGCGTGTTAAATAGAGGAGCTCGTGGCTAAATAATAACAGCCGCACGGGTCGATCTTCAAGGTTAAGCAACGCTTGACGAGGCCGGACCGTGGATGGGTGACCATTTTCAACATACCGAGTTTCCTCCGTGCCTCGGAAAGCACGTTAAGGCCGTACCCTGAGCAAAAAATCAGCATGAGATATGAGCATTCCTATTGGCCTAGCGGCACTGGTGGCGCATGAATTACGGTAGTGAATACGCCCCGATTTTAGAATAAAATCTTTATAAAATCGAATATTGGTCTTTTGAAAAAAATAAAACTTACAAAATGTTCGTTATCAAATTGTTTATCCATTAGCGTTAGTATAAAAAATAATTAATGAACACTTTACGAGGCATGCTATCAATAATTATTTCACATTTTATGGTTTTGTTGGAAGGAGATTAGTGAAGCATATACCTCTTTAAAAAAAAGTGTACTACCATTTTAGAATCAACATTATGTAGAAATTTAATGTATTTTTATTAATTGATATTTCTTTTTAAATAAAGAGTAGATAGCTCTTAAAAACTGCACAAAATTCGACTAGCGCGGCGTTTTGCTCGGGGAGGCGCCATAAGCCGTTGGTCCCGGCTGTCATTTAAAAATCTTTGACAGTCGTTACGGGTAGTCAGAAGCTTGAGATCTGACACCAGTCTTGCCAAGGGGTAACGTGTTACCCAGTTACTGGGTTGTGGAGGTCAGATAGGCAGTCGCTACGTGTAAAACACTGGTACTTAGCTGTATCCGGTAAGACTGGAAGCCGACCCAAACAATAATTGGGAAAAGGCTAGGCAGATATATATATTATATATAATTTCAACAAAATAATAAGTTTTGATTTCTTGAAAAATATTTATAATTTTCCGTGTTTTTTGCCAGAATATATTTTCTTGATATTTTAGTGTCCTATTTAATATTTATTTATAAGAGTAAAAAATAAATTTTAAGAGGAAACTTCAAAAGTGTACAACACTGCTGTGTTTAAATGTAAATAGTAAAAAAAATACTAAAAAGTTATAAATAAAAAAAGTTAATTAAAAAAATCTAAAAAAGTAAAAAAAAAATGCTTAAAAGGGAACTAAAAAGTAGTAAACAAGAAGAAAATCATACCGTGCAGTCGGAGGATACATCTGGTTTTGGTCAGCCAACTCGCGAATATGTTTTTTTTCTTTTCGTTCCCCGATTTCTTCGACAAATGTGGACCGATTTTAAAATTATTTTTTGTTTAAAAGAGTATATTCCCAAATTGTTTCTATTCAAATTTGGTGAAGATCTGGTGAAGGACTTCGGAGATATACAACCGAACTCTTCAATAAATGACGGCAAATCTCTCTGGATTGCTGCAATAGCATGGATGTTACATTGTTTATACTATTACATAACATAACATCACGCCAGTACGCTCTAAAGGGGTACGCAGATGTTTATAGTACAGTTCACCTTGGTACACTCTCATTTCACCGGTTATGTTCAAGTTTAATGATATTCGGGTAATCTATTCTGGCATTATAGGTCGTTACTATAAAACTTGCCTATTTTAGTTACCACAACAAAAAAAAAATAGAAATAAAAACTTTTCTACAAACAAATACAACCAAATCCCAAATGAAAACACTACAAAGTGAAAAATAACTTATTTTTCTGAAGTCGGTGTCAAAAAACGAAGAAGTAGTGTTTTTATTTGGAAGTCGGTTGTATTTTTTTGTAAATAGATTTTATGGAAGTAGGATTCAATCAAATACCTTAATCCTTTATGAACTAGTCGCCTAGACGTCCTCAAAACAATGTTGAGGTCAAATTATTGAAATATGTGTTTGTGTCTAACAAAACTCTTGAATATCAATAACTTTATTCATCTGCCTAGCCTTTTCCCAACTATATTGGGGTCGGCTTCCAGTCTTACCGGATTCAGCTAAGTGCCAGTGTTTTACATGGAGCGACTGCCTATCTGACATCCACAACCCAGTAACTGGGTAACACGGTACCCCTTGGCAAGACTGGTGTCAGATCTCAAGTTTCTGGCTACCCGTAACGACTGTCAAAGATCTTCAAATGACAGCCGGGACCAACGGCTTAGCGTGCTTTCCAAGGTACGGAGGAAACTCGGTATGTTGAAATGGTCACCCATCCACGGACCGACCTCGTCAAGCGTTGCTTAACCTTGATGATCGACCCGTGCGGCTGTTATTATTTAGCCACGAGCTCAATCAAATCTCAAATATCAATAACTTTATTCATAAGTATACATGTGGAAGCTTGTAATTAGCCATTTTTCTTAACTATTTTTTTTTTATGTTTTTCATTAGTCTATAAGTTTTCCTTAAAATAAATAAATATGAAAGGGAAAAATTCTTTATTCATTTGACTATCTTCAAATTTTTTGTTACAATGTTCGATTTTCAAGACACTGGAAAGTTTTATATCGCCGGTAAATAACTTTGAGACTCACTAAACGATCTAACTTTCGATATTGAAGGCGTCGCCTTGTTTTCAGGATTGTCTTTCACGTTTCAAGTGAAAACTGCCAATATTGTTGGGTTCTTAACAATATATTTTAGACATTTTCTGCTTACTACGTGTCTAGACTGAAAATAAACTGAATGACTAAGTTATTAAGTCGGTCATTGTACCTTTGTGTTTGAAGTTTTAAATAAATCAATTTTCCGAGTTTTCAAGTAACTGAAAATTCGATAAACCGATACCAGCATTTTATTTATGTCAACAATATATCGAGGTGTCCCTTTCGTCTAAGCATTTTGTAATAAAATCACCCATTGACCTTTTCAATAATAAAAATCTGTATTTTTTAAAAGCTTATTTGACGATGAGCTTGATGGCAAAAGGCACAACTTTGTTTTTTAGGGTTCCGTACCCAAAGGGTAAAAACGGGACCCTATTACTAAGACTTCACAGTCCGTCCGTCCATCTGTCTGTATGTCACCAGGCTGTATCTCATGAACCGTGATAGCCAGACAGTTGTAATTTTCACAGATAATTTATATCTGTTGCCGCTATAACAACAAGTACTACTCGTAAAAACAATAACATAAATATTTGAGTGGGGCGCTCCCATACAACAAACTTGTTTTTTTGGCGTTTTTTGCGATAATGGTACGGAACCCTTCGTGGGCGAGTCCGACTCGCACTTGGCCGGTTTTTGCTTTATTTAAAAAAAACGTTGCCCCACACTAGGAATTTCTTCCTGTATCGTGGGTGCGTTTACAAACATATAAACTCACATACACAACACCCAGAGCCGGAACTATCTGTAGGTCATACAAATATTTGTGCCGTGCGGAAATCGAACCCACGACACGCAGCGAAGCAGTCAATCGCTCAACCACTGCGCCAAAAGTGCATATATCTTTTTTCCATAATATCTTTTTGGGCAAACTCGGGTTTAAAAAATCTATAAGCCCACTAAAAGTTTGCCCCAAAACCCTGCCTCCTTTAAATCTCCTGCACATTTAACAGACTAACATGATCGGACGCCAAAGCCCCCGCTCAGAAACTGTGTCCGTAAATGTAGCTTGTATTAGTGTCTACGACCCGTGTCTCCAAGTGCTACATGACATATCTCTTTAAAGAAAAGCTCAAAATTTAATCCCCTCTAACTAATATTCAGAGAAAATTAACGATTGACGGTATTGTTTGATAGTTGGGAGTGCTTATTTATTAATTAAATCAATAAACATTAATTATTCATAGAAACATGGTTGTTAAATGATTTATTTTAAACCCGCCTTGACTTTCAAATACTCAATAAAAATCTAAATAAGTCTTTAACCCGAGGTAAACACTGTGCTTTTCATTACAAATACAAGGAAATAAAAATAAAAAAATGAATTAGCTAAAGAAAAAATGATTGCCGCTTTCCCGCCTATTTTGTTTGTTTTTTTTTCTGTAGCCGGCCTGCTATTCAGCCATTATTTTTTGTTTTCATCATTGAAAAAATGGTAAATATTTTGCCCAAATCTAAGTTATTTTAAAGAAATTGTTGAAACTAAATTATAATAAAGTTATTTTAATCAATACTTAACTTTAAGTTATTTCAATTTTACTTCGTGGTTGTATAGAAAGTTGGAACATGGTTCAATAGATATGTGAAAAGGAACTAGTTTTTTTTTTAAATAATTTGACAGCTGTCAGTTGAAAGCGATTCTCCATAGGGCTGAAAAGTATTACTTTCAACCCGCTCCTCAGGCAACTTAAGACCTACTTTCAGAGTATGAGTAATGAAAAATGCATTTTATATCAACCGATAACACGTGTGGAAGAGATAGATGCTGTGATGAGCAGTAGGAGGCTAGTTCGCGTACGAATACACACTTTTGCAAATTTGTAGCGAAATGGATAATGATTTAGGACGAAACCGATCGCGAAAAATTTTATAAACAGAAAATAAAATTATTTGCATTGTTGAACTACTAATCTATACCTGTATGGAGGCCGTTTTGCAATTTTCCGTCTTCTTATGGTATTTATTCGCGACCAAAAATGCGTTAAAATTTGTGTCGAAATGTGTAACTTTCGACGCTCATAACTCAAATATTTTCTTTTTTTACATTTTTGCTTCCATACTGGGCTAGATAATGATGAGACAAATTGATATCACTATATATTTTGAACGTGTATCGTCAAACAGTGGAATAATCCCTAGACTACGTTTGTATGGACTAGTGTAACTTTAAACCACAAATCGCATGTCCATTTAAATGACTAACGTGATCAGACTCCACAGCCCCACTCTCAAACTGTGTCCGTGTGTAACGTGTATGAGTGTCCAGGGAGACGACCCGTGTCCAAATGTCTCCGGCGCGAGCGGTCTCTCTCCGTTACATGACATTTGTCTCACGAGGCCGGACTTTATTAGCCGCTATTAAAGGCTTAGCTATCTGGAGTAATTTATTGCTACGATTAATATATTGAGTATCATTTTTGGTCAACTGGTAGACAAGGTCTTACGGCAGCTTATAAACCTGCCTCTGAACAATATTTTTTCGCAACCGCTGATCGTGGTGCCGTGGGACTTGGTTAAGATCTACGGATATTGTTGTTGCTGTTTCCATTGGTGCATTTTTCGTTCTTTTTTTTAACTTGGTAAATCTTCAAAAGGTGCCTGGAATTTTGGGGTAAACACCAGGAAGTGGGGGATTTTCACCTCACTAAAACCACCCCGGTGATCACCATCAACACGTAGAAGGGTTCCCGTGATCTCTCAGAAGACCTCCCGGAACCCCCTATGTGCAACGCCTGTTAGGGCAAATCTATAGGGAGGCTAAAAAAGCGCCTTCCCTGAGCCTCGTGGTGCATGGCAGCACGTGATCATTGTGCCACCGTCTTTTGTTCCATTTGTGACTAATAATTTAATTAAATAAACTAGAAACTTCATCCTTATTGCCATCAACTTAACATCAATGCTATAAATATTAATAGCATTCCTGTTAAGTGGGTGGCAATAAGCCTCCTAACACACATTGGTGACGCAACGTGGGTTGGTACACCTACGCTTGACTCTTCGAGGAATATAAGCGTACTATAAATAGCAATTATGCCATAATGTAAATTATTTTAATCAGTACAAAAAACATGTGGTTCTGCAAAACTCCTCTGTTTGCTCACCCTTCGAGAAATAGATGACTGATATTGTTTTTGTGGTTCCGTACCCAAAGGGTAAAAACGAGGTCCCGTTTTTACTAAGACTCCGCGATCCGTCTGCCTGTCTGTCTGTCTGTCTGTCCGTCTGTCACCAGGCTGTATCTCACGAACCGTGATAGCTAGATAGTTGAAATTTTCACAGATGATGTATTTTTGTGGCTGCTATAACAACAAATACTAAAAACAGAATAAAATAAATATTTAAGTGAGGTTCCCATACAACAAACGTGATTTTTTTGCAGTATTTTGCGATAATGGTACGGAACCCTTCGTGCGCGAGTCGGACTCGCACTTGGCCGTTTTTGTTTATGTTTCCGTACCCGAAGGGTAAAAACGGGACCCTATTACTAAGACTCCGCGATTCGTCTGTCTGTCTGTCTTTATGTCACCAAGCTGTATCTTATGAACCGTATTAGCTAGACAGTTGAATTTTTTACTGATGATGTATTTCTGTTGCCGCTATAACAAAAAATTCTAAAAACAGAATAAAATAAATATTTAAGTGGGGCTCCCATACAACAAACGTGACTTTTTTGCCGTTTTTTTGCGAAAATGGTACGGTACCCTTCGAGAAATAAATGACTGATATTGTTTTTAGGGTTCCGTACCCAAAGGGTAAAAACGGGGTCCCGTTTTTACTAAGACGCCGCGATCCGTCTGTCTGTCTGTCCGTCTGTCCGTCTGTCACCAGGCTGTATCTCACGAACCGTGATAGCTAGACAGAGTTGAAATTTTCACAGATGATGTATTTCTGTTGCCGCTATAACAACAAATACTAAAAACAGAATAAAATAAATATTTAAGTGGGGCTCCCATACAACAAACGTGACTTTTTGCCGATTTTGCGAAAATGGTACGGTACCCTTCGTGCGCGAGTCCGACTCGCACTTGGCCAGTTTTTTTAAATAAAAACTGATACCATTTACAAGGTGAGTTTTTCAAGTGGGCGTGCATGGCCAAATCCGAAACTATAACGTTTAGCGAAAAACACTCAAAGGAAACACGAGACCGATTTTGATGAAAACCAAATATTAATTATTTTTTAGCCAGGTATCGAACCCGTTGATTTTGAAAAAAAAAACACTTGATGCATCACTACATTATGGAAATGGACACTATGGAAAGCGTGTTTATTAGTGTCGCGGGACACGACCCGTGTCGAGACGTCTCTAGCTGTGACGTGACATGTCCCAACAACAAGCTTGGTTGTGATTAACAGATATTAGGGGTTAGATTTAATGTACTATAGACTGATGACTTTAGACATCCCCAGGGATGTGCCCTAACTCCCCAGGGTTGTGCTCTAACAGGATTTGCATGAAGGGGGTTCCGGGATGGTAGTTTTGAGAGGTCACGGAGTCCCTTCTACGTGCTGATTCAGTGGGTTCAGGTGAAGTTAAATCGCCTGAACCCACCCACACTCGCTGGTCTTTTTCCCAAAATATTAAGAAACTTTTGAAAGTTTCCTCAGAAAACAAAATAAAAACGTTATCGACGTCAACTTCATTTTAACACGCTTTTATTAGCTTGGTATGTATATTTCTATGTATCAATGTAACGGAATCTTTGAACGTGATTTTCACCCCCTTCAAAACATCGGATCAGTATGAAACTTTGCACACTTATCAAGGACCGACGACAATGCAATAATTTAAATAGTTTGTCCTATTATCCTTACCAGAATCTTCAGGATTAGCGATTGAACATTTTGAAAATGTCTTAAAAAGCACCCTACGCTTTTTGACGAAAAAATACTTTTTTTGTTAATCACACTATTCTTAAGGCGACCCCAATGCTAACGCAGTACTGGCCGTGCGCCCGCTCGATGCCAAAATATCAAAATTGAACCTCCTTTTGAACAGTTTTGTTTGCAAATTATTATTTGATTTACATATGCTATGTTAGTTATGAAGAAATACCAGCCATCAATTTTTCTGTGTAAAAATATTTTAAACATCCAAGTCGTTTTGGAGGAGTTTCCAAAAGTTGCGAAAAAAATTCGTGTTGTTAATTATTTTTTTAAAGCAAAACTATTAGTTACACGTAAAAACCTTGTGTTCAAAATTATGTACATGAATCAATAATAAATATATATTTTTTTCAAACCTTTTAACCTAGCCGTTACTAAGGAGTATGCTTTAGAAAGTTACCGTTTTACGACACTAAAGCGTATTTAGGCCCATAATGTAAAAATTTATTGAAAATTATTACCAATCAAGACTGCGTCTGCGTTGCGTCTTATGCCCGTTTTCACTTATTCTGAGAAACAACTAAAGGAACGCCGAAATATGATTAAACTGTTGGATTTTTAACTCTTATGATAACATAGCGCCTCCAGACATTATTTTTGTACCTTCTAAATAGTGACATATTTACTTAAACATTATGACGATTGACGATAACAAAGCAAAAGAAGATTTGCTTTGTTATCGTCAATTAACGTTAAGATAAGGCATGACCGTCAAGAAGAAGATTAGATCATATTACAAGCTTTTATTTAACTTGCAATGTATGTATGTATGTATGTGTTTTCGGGTCAAATCTAGCAACTGAATTTTAAAGCAGTTATCCTCCACCGATTAAGATGAAATTTTGCATATACGTTTAGTTTGGATGACAATGCATAGTTAGCTAAGTGACGTCATTCTAAATCCAATATGGTGGATGGCCCAAGATGGCGGACTAGTTATTTCTTGTGCACTACCATGATATGGGTATCAAATGAAAGGGTTTGCTGAGAAGAATACGACAAAATATTTTAATGAATAATTTATTTACCTGAGGCGCTAGGCATGTGTCATTCGATGTTAGCGATGACAATGTTTAAAATGCCAAAATGTAAGGGATTGATCACGTGACAATTTGATAGCATTTGACATTCTCAAACATTTTTGACATTTGCCCAATTGCTATCGCCACGCTTTCATTGGTAAATGTCACTCGTCTAAGGCTTCTGTTATCAACAAAAAACAAAAGCTTTGCCGTGTAAATTTGCAAAAAACTTTACAAGATTATCCGCTGGTTCAATCTAAAGATTCTCTGAAAATTTGCATTAAAATCGGTCGAGCCGTTTCGGAGTCTATAAGGATCATACATACATACATACTTTCTCTTTTATATATATAGATTGCCAAATCATAATATATAAGGAACATTTCTCTCGCTCCAAGGCTCCATTTGTCCCGCACTCAGGAGGGTCGCGTCACGTTCGTCCTCAACAAGGGACAAGGGTTATTCTCCACCGGGGTCGGCCGAACATGTCACCTAATGTTACTACGTGTTGGAGGACAAGGTGATTGATTGTGAGAGATGCTACGAAGAGGGATACTGATATCTTTAAAATACAGGTATTTTTTATTTTTATTTTTTTTATTTAACCATTAATGTACACACACATAATACACAGACAAGTAGAAGGAACAGAAAATAGGTACAAAGGTATGCTTATTTCTAACGAAATCTCTTCCAGCATACCTGCGAGAGGAGAGTTGAAAAAAAAAGATATGTAGACAACGTGTGTAGAGGGGAATAAAAAGAAAAATATATTAAACAATTCACAATAAAGAAGAATACTGTATATATAATAATATATACTCTTATATACATGCATATTAATAAAATAAATATTACAATAATAAATACTAAATAATATCACAAATACTTTAATATACATAATTATATGCAACAAAGACGGAATGGAAAGATAATGCTCTTTCGCTCTCTTTTTAAAAACTGCAAGAGTTTGGCAGTCCCTAATATCTTAAAATAGGTATCTTAAAATTCTGTAGCTATCTGAAAGAAGGTAATCTGAATTTTTTAGTTAGGTATCATGTAGATTTTCTATTGTTTTCGCGGGGAATCTTTAAAAGATTTCCGGTATTTTGGGATTGCTCCTGGGAGTGTGGGATACCTACTTATGGCTCTAAAACTACCTCGTTGGTCACATGAACCCTGTGCCTTTTAATAGATCATTCCGGAGTCCCTTTGTGCATCGCCTGTTTGGTCACATATCTGGAAAAATTGTTTCTGTAACTACTAATGATAAACATTGCAATAAGAACGTGGCGTGGTAGGGAGGCTTCCTGTGTAGAAAAATTTAAATTCTATTTATTGGACCCGTATTTTTCGCTTTATGAATTAAATAAAAATTGACAAAGATAAAGCGCATCAAAGTTCAGGAGTGGGGGCTTGTGACGTCTATTTGTCAGTATAAAGTGTAGCTCACAGTGACGTCACACGATATTTCAACGCACTGTATCGTCGTAATTTTTTTGTTTACGTGGCAAAAGAAAAAATACGTGTCCTATATTTTTTATTAGTCTACCTGAAGGACAAACAACAAATTTTTAGTCAACTACCCTATTACGATATGGTAACATGGCCTTACAGAATTACCTCCTGTAGATCTATAAAGCTAACCTGTTGTACTTTTATTATGCGTACAGCAAAGGAGTCGAATTCCCTGCCGGAGTCTGTATTTCCTGTTGGCTACAACCTGGGAGTCAATAAGTCAAGAGTGAGTAGGTTTCTTCTAGGCAAGCGTGCTTCAACGTCGACCACATCGTCGCTTACCATCAGGTGAGATAGTGGTCAAACGCAAGCCTATCAAAAATAATAAAAAAAAAACCTTAGCGCCTTTAGTGCGAGTTTTTGTATTTTACTCGATCGTGTTAAAGTAAACGTCAATTTGCATTGAAACCGGATAAGCGCCATCTAGTAACACTACAGTGAAATACAAATGGCATAAGATTTGACATAAGCAAGCTTTTACAGTGACGATATCGAGTAAGTAAAAACACTCCGCTTAAGCCGTCTGGAGTGAACTAGATGTCTCATTGACGCATTAGACACAAAAACTCCTATATCATCATCTTTTCAGCCGAAAGACGTACACTGCTGGACTCCAGGCGTCGCCATATTGTCCGATCCCGTGCGTCTCGCATCTAGCGGATTCCCCGTATTGTCTTCTGGTTCGCGGTCGCCATTCTAGAACTTTTCGCCCCATCGGCCATCAGTTCTGCGAGAAAATGTGCCCTGCCCACACTCCATAAATCTGCCAAAAACTCCTACATTTTCAAACAAAAGCTATGAAATTCAGGCGAATAAACTCGCGGGCGTAGCATAAAATATTAAAATGGCGCACGTCTCGTCAATTGAACATTCGCAGTCGAAGTCACATCACGTCGCATAGAAATCACGGAATAGCCGAGAAGGGTTGGATTCGGAGGACCAAGTAACATTGTTTTTATATTTATTAGTCAAGACTACGATGGATTGCCAATACAAGAAAGGATTGAAAGAATTTGTAAAGGGCAGAACAACCCTTTTGTTATGGGTCTACGAGAATAAATTATTTCGTAGTTCTGTCCATGAATACCTAATATATTTGGTGATTGCATCATGTATGATTAAATAAAGTTGCGCCCAGTGCCTTTTTTAGGGTCCCGTACTCAAAGGGTAAAAACGGGTTCCTATTACTAAGACTCCACTGTCCGTCTGCTTGTCTGTCTGTCTGTCACCAGACTATATCTCATGCACCGTGATAGCTAGACAGTTGAAATTTTCACAAATGATAGAATAGAATATACTTTATTCTACACCATAAAATTATACACATTTACAAGAAAAACTTATTTATTATAACGGTCTTATCGCTGACAGCGTTATCTACCAGACAACCTTTGGATGGACTGAAAAAACTTAGAATAACAAAAGGGGGTAGATGATTATGATGATGGATGGGGGTGGATGATGAACGCGGCCACGCGTCAGCACTCATCCATGAACACACCTGCATCTTCTGGGGCGTACCCTCCATCACCGGCGCACCAGAACACATTGGTAGCCGTGACCACCCCAGGAACCATACCAGCACATGGGCGCCAGACGACCCCGTGTTTCAACCGTGTATCGTGTGAAGGGTCAGGTCAGTGGCCCCACCACCTATCACTTTTCCTTCGGCAGGGGATAGGGATTTCCCCCACCGTGTCCACCATCAGATGGTGGTGACCCCGTCCAAGCCGTGGAAGGTAGGGAGAGCGGCGCACCGCAATAACGGCACCCCTCTCCCGCCGCGGCCTCTAACCCTCAGCCGCGATATCGTATGGGAGGCCCCAAACGACATCGCGGCCCGCCTCAATTGCGATGTCGCCTCTGTTACCTAACGGCACCGAAACCTACTTTTTGGCCGCTATCGTCTGCTTAATCGGTAAAAGCCCTGACAGGCGGCCCCTCCTCGGGTTCCTCTTCAGTTCACCGTGGGTGACCAAGCCACGGCTACTGAGCCGGGGGTGTGCGGCCAGTACCTACCAAGACTAGTGATAAAAAAGATATAAAAGTAATAATGGTTGCTACCTGGTTTACTGCTGGACCTTAAAAAGTGACTGCTCGTTTGAAACTAGTGTGGCACTTTATTGCCGTGTCTTTTGAATTTTTACTTTGTGTCACATGTCACAATAACGAACGAGCCAAGCTGCTCTTAGGTTTTATTTCTTTCTTTGCCAGTCATTGGCTTATAATACTGGCCAGTGCCAGCCTATTCGATGGTATTAGTCGTTGCCTTTCAAGTTTCCTATAGGTATTTGAATACTCAATTCGGGTATCTATACCTATATGTATTTCTTTCTTTCTTTCTATGTATAAGTATTGGATAAGTGGTCAATTCTATACTGTTTGACTGCTGGGACTTTGCCCTTTAGACCTTTCATCACCTAACTAGCCTTTTCCAAATCATCTTTAGGTCAATTTCTAGTCTAACCGGCATCGGCAGTCTTATTAAGTACGAGTATCTTGCAAGAGCAAAACGATAAGAACTTGTGCGCAATAATTGCTCTTCAATACAGTTGTTTTAGAGATTATGGCGGTTTTTTAACCGCCTTCAAAAAGGAGGAGGAGGTTTCCCAATTCGACCGTATATTTTTTTGTGTGTGTTCGAGGATAACTTCGTCGTTTGTGAACCTATTTTGATGATTATTTTTTTGTTGGAAAGGAGATATCCCAAAGGTGGTACCATGATAAGGATACCAGGATCTGATTATGGGGTCCTAGAGAAATCGATGGGACTCCTCAAATATTATAGGCATACATATAGCGATTTTGGTATTTTCATCAATAATGCAATCATTTGCACTCAGAAAGTATAATTTGGAGAAGTGGAACTGATGAAGAAGACCACAATGGCCACTGGAACTCTGAAATAAAACAATATATCCTAGTCGTGTTGGGGCTTATTGGAATCGTCATGAGATGTACTTTGGCTATAAATATTTTCATGTTAATAGGAGGTACCTACCAAAACTAAAAAGAGGAAAATAAAGTTATTATTAAGCTATTGTTTTGGAAGTCGGTTTAATGTTTTGTTTTAGAAATAAGTTCATTTTCAAACAGCGAGTGATTAGCAAACGATTGTGTAGTACCTACTTTACCTATACTGTAGGTAATTCTGACTTGTAAGACACAAAGAGTTTGATCACGCGATGATTGCTGATTGCTGTTTCATACGTAATAAGCCTGCCGATTACGATTATTTTGCATGGAGTGACTACTTACCTGTCCTCCCGTCTATGGTTTGTTGTTTGTCAAAATTAACTCTTTTAAATGCCAATAAATAGTAATAGAATCTATTCACAGACTATCCAAATACTACACAGACAAAAACAAAGCACCACAAGCAAAATAAATCCAATCCAACAACTTTTGCAATATTGATTCCATTTACAAACGCAATCTAAAACTCCGTGAAGCCAAAACTAAAAGTGCAACAAAATAAATCACTTGACAAACTGGTATCACAGCGGACTGAAAGTTTCAAGGATTCAGAGGTAACGCGAGTGAACATGTGTGAATGGGATCAAGTCGGATCGCGTTCAGCTATCGTTGCATAGTGGGTGAATATGGTTGGGCTATGAGAGAATTGAAAAGCGGGCAAAAGTTTTATGGACATATTTCGTTTTTAAATCTGCAAATGTATCTTTAAGTCAACAAACAGTTTATATGGCGCCCAAAATCCGCAATGTTTGTTTTTTTAACGTCACTAATCTAAGAACACGTTGGGCAGTCAAAACCAATCTAACGATGTCTTAATTACATAAATCTGTCTAGTGGTTTAAATATATGAGGTGATAAAGAATATTACATACATACATACAAGATGCGCACGATTAAATTGCATAACCCTTTCCTTGCAGTCGGGTAATTAGGTAGGTAAGTTCATTAGTTAGCCAAGTATTTAATGAAATTACTACTGATATTTTCGCTCTACTTCTGCACCAGAGATTTGTCGTAAATTAACAAGTAAACACTCATGATAAACATTTCTGCGACCGAAATGTGCTGCAATTCAACTTAGCAGTGCTGGACTATAATAAGCACTGCCTTTATCTATTACTTCTGGAAAGGTAATACATTAAAACCAGTTCTAAAACTAAAATGCATCACATACTGCCCCACTCACCCCAAGATCCCAACACACCTCACTCACCCCAAGATCCCAAGACACCTCTGGATCGCCCGTTTCACAGCCCAACATAAGCTAAAAGAGCTTACTGCTCTCGCTAAATGTAAAACAACGCAGTAGGTCAGTATGCTGTCGATACGTCACTACATACTATATCTAACGTTTTACTGTGGTTTACGAGTGTACTACTAAAATATAGAATCCATTTTACTATTGGTTTTGTTCGGAAAAAGCTTTTAGAAGAGTGCCAATTCCAGCTTGAAAAATGAAACATGGATTTTTATTTGGCGACTGTTTCGAGATGAATAATTTTGTGTCCATGCAGTTTTTTTTTGGGACTGTTATATGAGTTTTTAAAGCGTTTATAAACGCTAAAATATTCATGGGGTACTAAATATACTGTTTCGCTTGCCCGAAAAAAATAATGCGAGAACAGGTTCACAAGCTAACTTATGCAAAAGGTAATCCAGACCTTATACCAGTCTGTAACTGTCCCACTGCAGGGCAAAGCACGGCACGAGCATTGATCACCACGCTTGCTCAAGACGAGTTGGCGATTTCAAACTTATATTAACTATAAGTCCAGATTAATTAATTTATTAAAACTTCATGCAACATAAAGGTACATAGGTTCCTTCGCCGTTGTCAGTGATTTCTAAGATGAACTTTAAAAGTACATACAAATTTGAAAAAGTCACATTGGTAATTTAGACTGAACCCTGAAAAACGAGTGGCTCTGAGTTTACGAGTGGGCCTAAATATCCTATTCTTAAACCACGCCAAAATCAGATCAAATACAACACTCTCATCTCGAACAAATTTGCTTCGAAATTCACCTACTTTCCGAATCCCAAGTCCCAATACATACTTTTTCAATACTACCCGCCCATACTTTGCAAACACATATTTTCAATACTACCCTCCATTGCAAACGGGGCATGAAAATACCCGTCCACTTGGCCTCTCAGCCTCCGGAGGGCTATTATGAGGAACGAGGGCTCTCCTCCCGGCTTTGTGCCCAAGGTCAAGATCACACCGACGCTGACGGGGAGAGACGCTGAACGACTGACTTTGTGTGTAACGGCTTTATGCAAATGTTTCGTACTTTTGTGGTGGGTACTTGAGAGCTGAAAAGTGTTGGAGAGCATGTTTGGAGCACTGTAATTTTGATTTTTATGTTTGTTTGACAAAATACGTAGTGTTATAAGGCTAGAAAGGGTCGGAATTGATGTGAATAATAATCCTCAATACCGAATTTCAGCCACAGTGGGCAATCTCAACGAGGATGAGCAAGGTACGCAGGAACAGTATTATAGTGCACAGTTGTGTGCGCAAACACAGCTGCACTCTTTGTAACTTTTTTTTTATCGTATATAGTCTTGCGCTTGACCACTATCTCACCTGATGGTAAGCGATGATGTGGTCGAAGGTGTATCACGCTTGCCTAGAAGTAACCTATTCACTCTTGACTTAAAGACTCCTAGATTGTAGCTATCGGGAAAAACAGACTCCGGCAAGTTTTTTTTCCACTCCTTAGCTGTACGTATTATGAAAGCATTTCCAAAACGTTTAGTGCGTATGGGTGGGATGTCCACCATGTACCGATGGCGCATCGCCGTAAGTCTTGTAGTCCGATGATGTAACGGGCTTGGCGGAATTAGATCATGCAATTCCATCGCACATTCCCCGAAATGTAACCGATAAAATAGTAACTTTACCCTCATAGTGAAATGGAACGGGCGATAGAGATTTATGGAAGAAAACATGATGAGCGTACCTCAGTGAGATTTTACCAATAGAGACGTCCTACTCATTATAAAAACTAGCGGACGCCTCGCGGTTTCACCCGCATAGTTCCCGTACCCGTGGGAATACAGGGCTATAAAATACCCGATGTCACCCGGGGATAGTGTAGCTTCCAAACAGTGAAAAAATTTTGAAATCGGTCCAGTAGTTTTTAAGTTAATTCGTTACATACAAAAATATAAAATTACAAATCTTTCCTCTTTATACTATTTATTAGTATAGATATAGATAAAAACATGGCGATGTTTTACTTTAGCTACCCACATAGGACCTATAGAACTTGGAAGTTTATTTCTATCACTGAGTAGGTTATAAGATCACAGAGATATAAATAGGACCCTGTTGTCAGAAAGAGATAAACATCCTTTTCAAACATACGTTCGTGCGCGGTCATAAGCAGGGCGGACTGAGTTCACTCAAGCTGGTCAGCTTAAGTTTGTATTGCCGCGCAGATGTAGGTAAAACGTATCAAACTCATCATTGGCGTATCTCAAGTAAATTGACATGATAAGGTTAATTTAGTGATATATCTGTTTTCTGTCGATCTTCAAAGTTAAGCAATGGTTGCCGTGCTCCGTGGATGGTCACACATCTTAACATAGGTACGTACTGAGATCCCTACTTGCCTCGGAAAGCACGCTAAACTGTTGGTCCCAGCGGTCATTTGCACACTGTAACAGTCGTTACGGTAGTCAAAGCCATAAATCCTGGCACCATTCTTGCCAAGAGGTATCGTGTTACCCAGTTAAGGTGAGGCCACACGAACGTAATTTTGTGAGTCGCGTAAAAAACCACGAAGAATTTATGCTGCATTCGGTTTCATACTAAAGTCCTGTTTGTTGCACACAGCGACACAAAATGAGTTGTCTGTGACTCATGCACCTTATTTCAACCGAATTGCGCTCGAGGTAAGGAAGGGGAGCGATGCAAGCGTCAGTGCCCCGTACAGACGTAGAATAGCAAGTGAAATTACGTCCGTCCGTCTGGCAGCCTAACCGAATTTCAGTTGAATGTAAATGCCGCGACTCATTTTTCGCGACTCACAACTTACAAATTACGGTCGTTTGGCCTCACTCATGTCAGATCGGCAGTGCAACTGCATACAGTAAGACAAGAAGCCGACTCCAGCTTAATTATTAAAAGTTGAATTAATATTTGCCAATCACTTGAGATTGAAGTAATTTTGCTATTAAGCAAAGTAATAATTTTCACTAAGATTAAGGGCAGCCCATAAGTCTCCCTAAACCAGCACTTAGCTAGTCCTATAAAAATATTAACGAATAAAATTACCACAAAAAAGCTTTTTAGTTGAAACAAGATAATTAATAGGCGGTGCCCATATTACTGAAGAAAGCCTAAAACCTCGGATTAAGCTTAAGACGCTTTGTTTGGGTTCCGTAGTCAAATTAATGCGGTATTTGAAATGGTTCTGTAATAGGTTTGAAGATAAAAGGTGCCTGTTAGCTTTTTTATTGAAAATACTAGCTGTGGCCGCGGCTTCGCTCCCGTCATCTGTCTACCAACCCTACCCTACTTACATTCCTGTCTACCCTACATACCTACCTGCCATTTTTGTTTCTATAGTCATCATTGTTTCGCGGAGAATCTTAACACCGCTATTCAGAAAATGACTTCAAATGCACAACGCCATCTATCGAATATCGAGTTCAACTGTTCGAGTATCTGAATTGCGTGTTGTGATAATTTTACTTCTTGAACACTTTAAATTCATCTAACTTTTGATAGAGTGAACCGATTGCAATGAAACAAAAACTAAGTAATTCTTCAAGTTACGCACAATTTTTATGTATAAAAGTTATTTACATTGGTTTCGTAAATTTCACGCGATGCGTGCACAAATACAGATAAACAGACAAAAATTCCAAAAATGCCGGCAATAGGTTCTGTTGGTTATCCTTTAACACCCTGGCTATTTTTTTGGTAATATTTTCGATGTACAAAATTGTAAAAATGTATTGATGATTGATGATGATGATTGTAGAATGACTTTACAATATAGTGGAACGATATTCAAAGTGAAGCCCTAAAATATAGGTAGCTCTGATTTAGATGTACACGTTGCTATTGTTAATCACTAAGCTTAACATTTTGGTGATTTTAAACAGAGTATGGTAACACTTTGATCTTGAACTGGCCTAGTGTAGTAGGTGCGGAGCATCAATAAAACTCTAAGCCAGCTTTTGCTGATTTGTTTACCACTTACATGCAATCAACTGTATGATGCGATGTATTTCAAAAAAATTAAGTACTCACTTGAGAGCAGTGGTGGCCCAGTGGTATCAGCCGCGACTACAGTTCTTACGACTACGGTTCGAGCCCAGGCACGCGTTTTACTTTGTGTAAATTATTTCATCACCACTGCTCTCAAAACGGTGAAGGAAAACATCGTGAGGAAACCAGCATGTTCTAGAACCAAAAATTCGAAGACATGTGACATCCACCAACCTGCACTGGGCCCACGTGGTGGATTACGGCCCATTCCCTCTCACAGAGAGGAGGCCTGTGTCCCAGCAGTGGGAAAATTAACAAGCTGATGATGATGAAGACTTTCGTTACAAAAGATAGGTACTGTTACCATAGACAGGCAATAACAGACTGAACCACAGACGCTATTCAATCAATCTGTCTTAGCCCGACTAGGTTACGTTCGGCTTCCAGTCTAACCCGAAATAGATTAATAGAATTTTCCATGGTGCGACAGTCTATCGGACCTCCATAACATTGTCCACAACCCTTACACCCGATTTACAAATTAAGGTTGCCCTAGTCGATCATTCTTCCATACAAACGTAGTCTAGCGATTACTACACTGTTTGATGTTCAAAATAAAAAATGACTTCAATCTGTCTCATCATTATCTAGGCCTGCATGGCAACAGAAAAAAAAAAACAAAAATTAAGTTATGAGCGTCGAAAGTTCACACTAATTTTAACACATCTTTGGGTGGAAATAAATACCATAAGAAGAAGCAAAACAGTCACCATACAGGGATAGATTGATAAGTACATGATATCCAGACTCCCAAAGGTCTCGGTTTCGTCCTAAGTCATCATCCATTTCGCTACAAATTTGCAAAAGTGTGTATTCGCACGCGAACTAGCTTCTTACTGCTCATCACAGCATCTATCAATCGCACGTGTTGTCGGTTGAAACAGCATGCATTTTAACCCTGTGCACAAAATAGTTCGTGTCGTTGACTAGGGCAACCTTAAGCATTTGACGTTGAGTATTACTCAAACTGTACTTTAGTCTGAAAACCTGATAAAATTTGTTTTATTAAAGTACTGTTTGATACTCAAATCAGAAATTGCCCTTAGTGATAGAACACCACAGACACAATTAATCTTCCTAAATTGTCGATGAAACAAAAGTTCTAAAAACGAATCACGCTTGCCCGCTCCCAAAAAATGGCGTCATTTAAATCCGTGACGGATTCATACTCGGTCATTCATCAGTAAATTTTAATTAAAAGCTATGTTCCAAAAAGTTTCGTTTGAAATAACTTTGACGAATCAAAGCTTTGATAATGGACGGAAAGGAAAGCTAAATTATTATTAATTAATGAAGTATCATCTTGTTTTAGATTATTAACCGTATTGCTGACATTGACAGTAGGATTATTTTATTAAAACTTTGTCTATGAACCTTTTTATCTTTTGTTCAGAAAGATTAGTAAGTTTCTGCTTAGTCTCGCGTCTAGGTATTGCAAATAGATTGTAATATCACACATAAGTATTTGCGTTACAACAAATTGGTTTCTTTGCTTGTTTTATCAGAACAGAATTGGTCAAACAACATTGATAATTAATGAGGCCTTAATAAGTATTTACATGGATGCGACGCATAGGACCGATTGAGATGCGACACTTGGAGGAGTCCTATGTCCAGCAGTGGACGTCCTTCAGCTGGTATGATGATGATGATTAAGTACTTAATTAAATTATTTCGTCTCATAACTAAAATATGTAATAGGGTAGTTTATTGACAATTAGTTATTGTCCGTCAGGTAGATTAAGAAAAAATCTTGGACAGATATTTTTTCTTTTGACACGTAAACATAAAGTGAGGACGATATAATCCGTTGAAATATCGTGAAACGTCACGCCGCTAGTACACTTTATACTGCCTTAGTGACGTCACAAGCCCCCACCCCAGAAGTTTGATGCGCTTTAACTTTGTAATTTTTTATTAATTGTGTAAAGCAAAAAATACGTGTCCAATATTATTTGATATTCTTCTCACTGGCGGACTAAATAGAATTATTTTTTTCTACCCAGGAAACATCCCTATTTATTAAATAGCTTTTTTAGAGGCGTCGCTTCCTTGTCCTGTCCTGCTAAGACCAGTATTTTGATATTTTTAGTTATCGAGATCTTCTTCTTTTCGTGTGAGGATATGGCCACCTCTGGTGTCAGAGTTAATTAAGTCGCCACTGGGAACTTACATCACATTAGTATTATAAATGCAAAAGTTTGTGTGTATTTGTATGTTTGTTAGGTACTTCTTCACGCAGATCTGGATGAAATTTGGCACAGAGATAGATTGTATTCAGGAATAGCATTGCCAATACTTTTTATCCCGGGAATATGTTCCCTCGGGATAATTTTCGACTTTCACGCGAGGGAAGCCACTAGCAGAAGTTAGTTGTCTATATAAGTCCAGGTTCCCTCACGATATTTTCCTTCACCGTTGCCTGTGATGTCCAAGATTAACTTAGAAAGTGCATATGAATTTGAAAAGTCATATTGGTACTTGCCCGAATTTGAACCCACAACCTCAGGCACGAGAGGTGTCGTCTTAGCCACTGCGCCACCACGACACGTATTCGAGATTAAAAGATTGCTTTGCAAAATTTTTCTGACACCAAATGTCGTTAAGCAAAAATGGTCTCAGAAAAAGAAAACTCAGAATCTAATCGAAACAAATGACAGAGTATCAGCCCCATGCATCTTCCAATCCCTATATCTTGTCACAAATACCACCAAATACCTCCATAAGGAAACACCCAGAATTTCCTGAAGCCAAGAGTTTGTCCCGAGGCTTTACGGATTAGTGATTTATCTCTGAAATGCCTCCTTGAGCTTCGAGGATCGTACGACAGAGACGGCCATTTGTATTTGTATCTATCGCGTTTTTGTTAAGACAGGTGGCGACATCTAGGTGTATTTGCAGTCGTTTTTACTTTGTCAGTTTATTGGTGAATTTATTGAATTTAGAGGATTTCGTTTGCGAAGGCGTGTGTTTCAACGAACGGGACAACCCTTTGTGGTCATGTTCATGATGACAAAAGCTTGTGCGGAAAGGTCGCACTTTTATTTTTGGGACGGTTACTTAGTTACCCATATTTATTGTATTCTCAAAATGTTATATAACTCATCTGGCTTTATCAGATGATCCTGATTCTCTAATAATGCTGGTTAGTTTATCCTTGGGCTCTAGATCGCTGTTTGAAATGCTAAAACGTATGGAATCGACCACGTGGCATTAGGGAGCGCTTGTCGATTTGGTATGTAAAGTAGTTTTCAGGTATTTTTTGAATATTTTTAGTTATTGTAAGCAACTAATTTCAATATTTCGTTTTTTGAATCTGTTATTTTTATATATTTTTTAAGTTTTGTTCGTGCTGACGTCATAAAGTAGTCTGAATGGCATAGGACTTGACGTTGACATTGACGCCTGACATGTACAAAACCACGGTCCACTTGCACGATAGACGCGAGGTTAAATTGACTAATGTCAATTTAAGAGTCCCTCCAAGATTTTCGAGCCAAAAACAGAAAACAGTAATTTTTCAGCGAAAATTTCTCAATAACTACAAGATATAGGATACAAAACATAATGACAACAATAAAAACGACACAGGTCCGTCGACTACAAACCCTTGAGCGAGACTGAATGTGTCGAGCGAGCGCAACGGTTTATAAGGCATTATTTGGACAATTTATTACAATAAAAGAAGTACTCAAAAATATAATATAAAAATTGGATTCGATTGATAAACACCTCAAATTTAAATTTTTTTACTAGTTATTTTTATATTCAACATATTCTTACGCGTAGATGACGCTTTCGCACATGATAAAATTGCCTTTTTTCCGCGTGGAAAAAAAATGTTGTTTTTTTAAGTACAAATACAATAAACTTTGAAAACTAAATTAATGGCTTACTAGTATACTATATTGCCAATCCATACCATTTTTTGCAGATTATTATTCGCCACCAGTAAGCTGAAATAGCAATTGAAAAACCTGGTGTTTCGATATTTCGTAAAAACGTGTGTTAGGCATTTACTTGTTCAAATTTTTTTTTTTGAGCAGTTATCAAAAATATGTAATGTACATTTACTAGATAACTATGTGACGCAAAAACATGCATTAAAAGATTGATCATATATTTTGTAGTTATTGAGAAATTTGCACTGAAAAAGTAGCAGGGGGGTGACCATAAGCTCTTAGAGCGGTATCATTTTGATATCGAGTAAGTGACAGATGTATACACGTCAGATACATCTGTCCCTTATTCGATATCAAATTGATACCGCTCTAAGAGCTTATGGTCACCCCCCTGTTTTCCGTTTTTAGCTCGTGAAACTTGTAGGGACTCTTAACCTCGCGTCTATCGTGCAAGTCAATGCAAGTACGACGAACTGTCAATTTAACCTCGTGTTGGCGACTAGCTCTGAGTTGGGTTTTTCGTGCAAGTGGGTCTTAATTACTTAATTACAAGAGACACTGAAAGTTACCTTTATAGGATACTTTATGCCGTCATTTAGATGTCAAGTAAAAGTCAAGCAATTTCAAGTATTTTTGTGAAAATAAATACGATCTCAAAATTTCAAGACCTACAAATAGTACTTATTTTACTATTTGTAGGTCTATTTATAGCTCACACTTCGTAAAATGACTCTCTCCGTCTCTATCGAATTAGAAACGGAGTTTAGCAAAGCTTTAGGTAAGCTAAAGTCATTTTAAGGAAGTATGGACATTTTGGGTAAAAACCGATACTATTTACAAAAAAAAAATTTACCAATTATTGAAAACGTAATCTAGCAAGTGTTACACCATTTTTGAATCCTTATTAAATGCGCCAATTTTTCATGTTACTTGCCAAACTAGCGTAGTACATTTTTTTTTCAGTACAGTCAGTTAAAGTTGGGCGAAATAGTAAATTTGAATAATTTGGTTTAGAAAACAGTTTAATTTTCTTCCAAGTAGGAGGAGTTGGCTTTGAATTTTAGGCAAAAATCTACACAAGCATTATTCATGATTACATAATAATAAAAAAAATTAGATAAATTATGGGATTTGTAGCAATTGGAGTTAAAGAACAAAAACACAGGGATTGATTTTTTTAGTAAATTTTTAAAGTGACCATAAATTTTTAAAAACATGAGATAGATTTTTTTTCGTATTTTTCTGAGAACTGTTATAACTTGGTCTATCACCCATTTACGGCTTGACGTCGATTTCTGGGACACCCGTATTTTCAAAATAAAATTATTTGCATTGTTGAATTACTAATCTATCCCTGTATGGAGGCCGTTTTGCAATTTTCCTTCTTATGGCATTTATTTCCGCCCAAAGATGCGTTAAAATTAGTGTTGAAATATGGAACTTTCGACGCTCATAACTTTTAAATATTTTATTTTTGTACTTCTTTGTTTTAATCATCAATTTTTGTTTTGAACTTACGTCGTCAAACAGTGGAGTAATCGCCAGACTACGTTTGTATGGAAGAATGATCGAATGGTGTAACCTTAATACGGTTACGTAAACTTTCCAATTTCACTATTCTACTTATCTATATTATCTAGTAGGAATGAATCTTTTATGTATTTACTACAGTTTCTGCCAGCGGCTTCGCCCGCGTTATTGTCAAAAATTATCCATCAAAGTTATGAAGTATCCTATGTCCTTACTTCAGTTGAATTTGTTCAGTCGTCAAGACGTAAAAATAACCAATACAGAGAGTCATTATCACTTCACACTTGACACTAAGAAAGAAAAGAAGAAAGAAAGAAAACTATTTTATTTGGCACACACGGATACACACAAATAAACGGGAACTTAATTTTAAAAACAATTACATGCATATTGTGCCCCGCGGCTGCGCCAAAAAGGTCCAGTTCAGCAAAATGCCAGACAACTGGGAGTTGCCTGACGCTGGTTTTCAACTGAACCTTACGTTGAAATGCACGGACGTGAATCAGTTTTTACGGTGTTAAAATATACAGGTTAATAGATATATGTTAGTGTGTTATAAACGATATATATGTATAATAATTAGTGTGAACCATTACGACATGAGCAGCTGAGCGAAATAGACGGATTGCAAATAAAGTTTAACATTAAAAAAGAAAGTTGATTTTATACTCGGGTAGTTTGAGAAATATTGCGATCAGATGTACCTACGTCACATTTAAAATATTGTCATAGAGTTTCAGTATATTAAAATGTACTCTGTGTGTGTCACTAATATTATAAAGTCAAAATTTGTGAATGTGTGTTTGTCTCTTTCACGCAAAAACTACAGAATGGATCTGGATGAAATTAAGCACATAGCACAGTGTCTGGAATAGCACATATGATACATTCTATCCCGAGAACATGTACCCTTGGTATAACTTTCGACATTCATGCGAGCGCAGCCGCTAACAGGAGCTAGTTTATAATACACCGTGAAATTTAAGTGGTTGTTTTCCCGCGGCAGAACGACTTGCCTTTAGGAGTACTTTCGAAGCATAGAGTTAAAGTAAAAAAATAACGATGTTTTTATTTTAAAATAATTTAAAAAATATTCATCAACTCGAAAAAGTGAGTAACAATAGTAACTTGTAGGTACTAGGTACTACTCGCGTCACCACCGTATTATTCAGCGTAGTACCTAGTACCTACAAGTTACTAGATTTAAAGTAGGTACTAGTATACAAGTTCTTTGCAAAATAAAACTGTCGCGTATAATTCTAATAGACACGCCCTTAGATCGACAGAATGAAAAAGACTAAAACTAGATTCGCGAGAAATACTGCTTACGTACCTATATATTGAAATAAATTCAATTTATTGAATAGGTAGGTTGGTTTCGGCTCGTGGATTCGTCTGCGGATTATGTTCTTCTCAGAATCTTAAATCTATTGCTATTTCTATTCCTATAACTTTCTTGTTAAATAATAGTACATTCTGGTACAAGTGTGTAATGTTGGTGATTACCGCTAAGTTGCCATTGAGACCCGAGCCGTTAGATGAGGGTCTTAAGAGAGCCGAGGACGGTGATCATCAATTCACACGTGTAACATACGACGTTTTACAACACACAGTTTTCCTATCCGCGCGCATCTAACAATGGCGATCGGCCATAGACTAAAATAATGAGGTTTCTTTTTAGCTTTTCGCCGATAGCGTTTTAGCCACGTACAAAATGGGGAATTTCAAGTTTTCTTTATTACGGAGAAAACAAAAGTTATATTTGAGTGAAAGTTTTATTTATTAAACACGTAGTACATGTTGAAATTTTCTATTTAAATACGAAGTTGCATGAAATGAGCAAGCAATAGGTACATTAACTTATTTTTACTATTGAGCACCTTTTTTGTATCGAAACTTTTTTAATAACAAAGCAACTCAACCAATAAAAAAAAAATAGCTCTATAACTCACATGCGAATAATAGCAATGAAAAAATCAAAAGAGGTTTTTGATTTTTGAATTAACTTTTTTTAAACCTCGACAGTGAGCAGTGGTGGCCCAGTGGTATCGGCCGCGACTTACAAGTTGTAGGTCGTGGGTTCGAGCCCAGCCAGGCGCTTTCTTTGTGTAAATTATTTCATCACCACTGCTCTGAAAACGGTGAAGGAAAACATCGTGAGGAAACCGGCATGTCCTAGAACCAAAAATTCGAAGACATGTGACATCCACCAACCCGCACTGGGCCCGCGTGGTGGATTACGGCCCATTCCCTCTCACAGAGAGGAGGCCTGTGTCCCAGCAGTGGGAACATTAATAGGCTGATGATTTGATGTGATGTGATGTGAATCCCTGACGGAAAAACAGAGGTGTTATAAGTTTAATGACTGTTTGTGTATCTGTGTGTGGCATCATAGCTCCTAAAGTTTTTTTGAAACAAACCTAACCTCATTACTAGCCTCATATTAAGAACTCAAACAATGTTTCTCCAACAAACCGACAAACACAGTTACATCAACTCCAGCAAGAATACTTTAAGTCTGACATAATTTTTATTCCTCGCCGTCTGAGCACTTTCCTCCCGACAGTTTTTATATCACTTTATGTCCTTTAGCTATAAAATTTATATCAAGTGGTCGTATTCATTTTAGCGGAGTCGGCAATTGTTTTTTTTAATATTCTGCTGGACTGGGCTGGGGTAAAAAGGGGTGGTTTTATTACTGCGGACTTGTGGAATATTAGTTCATTAGGGTGGTTATTTTCTTGGTCATTTTTGATAAAGGTATTTTACGGGGTCGTGTAAATTTTCATTTGACGGTTGTTTTGCGTGTGTTTGAATGTTAGGGGGCAGTAAGTCAAGTTCAGCGAATACATAATCTTGAGATTTTGTGACTGTTTTTTTTCTTTTTTGGGTTCGTTTGTGAATATTATTTAAGTGCTGATTGAGTCTACCTAATGTAATAAATATAATAATACTAATGATTTTTTTTATTTCAATTTTTTTATTTTATTTTACGTAGGCCTAGAAGAAGGTAGAAGGTTTTTTTTTATTTGAGATGGGTTTGCTCTTGACTCTAGTCTAGGTCAGAGGTGACAGAGACAAAGTCGACGATGGAGTGAGCTTACCCAGAAGTAGCCTGTTCACTCTAACTTTGAAGAGATTCGGGTTGTATGCGTTCGGAAACACAGACGCAGGCAGTGAGTTCCACTCTTTTGCAGTGCGCATTATGAAGGATGTTTGGAAGCGCTTGGTGCGAATTGGTGGAATAGCAACTAGGTGAGGATGGTAACTTGCAGTGCGTCTAGATATCCGATGGTAGAAGGGGGCCGGTGGGATGAGGTCGTGGAGTTCATGAGCACACTCGCCAAAATACAGTCTGTAGAAGACCAACAAGCAGGCAACCTTACGGCGATGAGCCAAGCTGTGAAGCTTGGCATCCACGACCTCATCCCACCAGTTTGACGTCGCCAATTAGTCTCTTAGCTCTGCGTTCCACCGAGTCAAGCGCGGCAAGCTGATATTTAGCTGAGCCATCCCAGAGGTGGCTGCAATACTCCATGCAGGATCGGACTTGCGCTTTGTAAAGAGTTAATAGCTGTCCAGGCATAAAGTATCGCTTCACTCTGTTTAGGACGCCCAGTTTCCACCCGTACGCTTGGTCGTGGAGTTGCGGATACCAGGTTGGTTTTAACCTAACCTAACCAATGAGTAATGAACTCACCATTTTATTATGGAAATTGATGAGCTAATCAAAATCAAAATCATTTTTATTTTATTTTACATAGGTCTACATGGGCACTTATAAAACGTCGACAAAAGGTGCACGGTTCGGGTTAGTCGTTTCCTATGGAGAAGAACCGGAAAGAAACTTCATGGTTACTCTTTTAAAAATGGTTTGGTTTTACAATATTTCCATGTTACAGCATTAGTACTTGGATATGGGGGGACAACGTAGGCCCGACAATAAGTCGTACGAAAAAAAAATGTAAAACGAAATAAAAGTTAACAAATGTTAACAATCATCTAGAAATCTAGAAGGCCTAAGGATTTTATTTAATTGCCATTAGCAATTAATTCAATCTATTTCAATTTATTGGAAGCAACATAGACTCATAACATAATAACAAAAATAGCAGCACACGCACATATTAATTAAACTCACGTTCAATACAAATCTGTTAAAATTTGATACATTAAAAATAAATTAAATTGGAAAAAAAAATACACCAAGTTGTAAGGCAGCTTTTCCTTACCCAACCGGCTAACTCGTGGGTAGCAAGTAGCTTGAGACAATTGCAGGGATTAACTCACATGAAGCTGACCGAAGTAAAACACACTTAAGTTTGGTCAACTAATTTAATTCTTCAAGCACACGTTCCATCAATACAATAAATTGAGGTTACAAAGTATGAACCACTCACTTTCTGAAGGGATATAGATTACCCACAATATTCAATGCTGGAGACATGATTCCTCAAACAGCATCGTTCTCTGTGTAGCTGTCCGTAAGCTTGCTGTATATCAGATGATGACAATTATGCTCGGAGCCTTTTGCAAGAGGAGACTGCTGTAGCTTGAACAGCTAGTTGACCATTAGCTTTATCTATATATAAAATTATACCTAAAGATAGCATTTGGGGCCCTGCCAAGGAGAAGAAAATTGCATGTTAAGATCAAGCGCACATGTGTCATGAAAATGGGCATTCAGACAGATTCAAAATAATACTCACAGCGCCTACATCATTGATTATGATGTGCTTTTCATTTTGACGCTAGCCAGCCTTGCCCCATATAACATTACGTATACTTTTAGGTCCTTGCCTTTGAGGTTATTTCTGGACACCGTCCACTCAATGCAAGTTCACTCGTAGTAAAGGCTCAAGTCATTGCAACTACCGATCTTGAATACTTTGCTTTTAAGCCATAGGCCTTTTACTAAATTATCATTTTTTATGTAACTAATTTGAAAAGAATTTAATAATTTATTAATTTGTATGTTGAATTTGTGTGCTTATTGAATTAAATGATTTCACACAAATAGAATATATTTTATTTAAACTTTCATCTATGTCATACATATGTCAGCGCCATCTAGTACCCAAATGCTCAAACAATCGATCAGCGACACAACTAACCGAACTTGTTTGGCAAAAAGGAGGCAGATGTCGCTAACATACATAGTGTGAACAAAATCAACGCCAGATGTTGCTAATATATGCACTGGCAATTTTTACCCGTTACAAAGTAAATAATTTACAATAAAATAAAACATAATTATTATTTCATAACCGCAACATGCCTATCACAGCCATGCCAGACATAAGCGCGGTCTAGTCTGTCGGCAATCATTGCCAGGATGGCTGGCATTGGGGCTGGCCCGCACCTGGCGCACCAGGTACACACAACGCTTGCGCATAGAAGCGTGAAAATAATCAGTGCAAGTGCGCACAGTGAGTATGTGTGTGTGAGTGGTGGGTGTGTGTGTTAGCGAGAACGAGAATGTAGCGTCTACCGAAAACCTTTCAGCAACCAATCTTTCACCATTGCCATGCCAGTTTGTTTAACCAAAACTTCGGTTGATAATGTCTTCACGCGACCTAAATGCCAGTATAATTTGTTTTAAATATTGACATGTTTTATTTAACTAATATTGATTATAATTTTAATTATTGACATTACTGTTGTTATTATTATTATTTGACATTCAGGTTTAGTTTTATTGTTTCGTCTTTTTGTTGTTGTAATAATTAATGTATAACTTATTAATCACAAAAATTTACTAAATGTTGATTTTATTTTATTTTATTTAGGAGATTTTATGTATAATCTCTGTTTTTTATTCCAATTTTAATTAAATTCCATTATAATTTGACGTAAATGTTGAAATGTTTAATTTAACTACCTAATTTTAATTATTGACATTATTGTACTAAATTTTAATGTTTTGTGTTTTTTTTGTATTTCGTATTCGTATCACATGTCAATTAATTTGTATTATAAACTTTTCATATTCTTAATCAATTATATTAAACTGTAAATGCTCGGTTATGTAAAAGTTGTGGTTGCCTGTAATTGAGTGTGCATTACAGGATAATGATGATGTGTACCAATTTTTATATTTTGAGTAGGTTTTATGGTTTTGTAACACTCGTTGGTGATCCTTAAATAAATAAATTCCCGTAAGGGATTACTATAATCTCTACTATATATATTATTATTATTATATTATAAAGCTGAAGAGTTTGTTTGTTTGTTTGAACGCGCTAATCTCAGGAACTGCTGGTTGGAATTGAAAAATTCTTTTTGTGTTGGATAGTTCATTTATCGAGGAAGGTTATAGGCTATATAACATCAAGCTACAATCAACAGGAGCCAAGCATAAATGAAAAATGTTGCAAAAACGGGCAAAATATTACGCCGCCGGTAGAAACAAAAGTTTACAGGTTACATTCGTATAGTAGTAAGAGTAGGTAGGGTAGAGTAGGTAGGGTAGGGTTGGTAGGTAGGAGGTAGGTAGGTAGCCAGTTAACGGGGGCCAGCTAGTTATATAATAATATACAATATGCTATCAAACTTAAACGAAATTGATAAAACCCACGCACTTCTATACAATCTAGGTAGTTTCCAATCGAAAGCTTCACTTTACTTTATTCTGATAACTAGCTGTCCCACGCGGCTTCGCTCCCGTTAACTGGCTACCTACCCATCTACCCTACCTGCCCTACCCTATCTACCCTACATACACGATTGTTGCGTAACTTAAACCGTTTACGCAGCGCACGCAACGGAAGCTCTCAAAAAAGATATTTTTTTGCCGTTTTGCAACATTGTTCATTTATTCTCCGCTCCTATTGGTCGCAGCGTGATGTTATATAGTCAAACACCTTCCTCGATAAATGGACTATCCAACACGAAAAGAATTTTTCAATTCCAACCAGTAATTCTTGAGATTAGCGCGTTCAAACAAACAAACAAACTCTTCAGCATTATAATATTAAATATATATATATTATTATAGTATAGATTGAATAAAGATCACACATAGTAGTCGCGACAGTTAGCTAAGTTAACACAGAGGCAGCCATTAGACCGGCTCCTGTCTGTCTGTCTGTCTGATACAGACCGGAATGTTATACTAGACTAATCACTCTATTGTTTCTCTCTAACTAGTGCTCATTGAGTAGGTACTGTGTTAATGGGGCTAGGAGTAGCGTGACTTTTTGTATGTACAGCTACCGCCTGCGGCTCCGCCCATGTTTTGTTTCTCCCAATATCTTTATAAATTATAGTCTATGTGTCATTCTGATGTATAAGCTATATTTCTGTAAAGTTTCATCAAACTCCGTTCATAAGTTTTTGAGTGAAAGAGTAACAAACATCCTCACAAACTTTCACGTTTGTTGTAGTACGGCTTCGCCCGCGTGTATATCGAAAATTATCCTAAGGGAACATATTCCGGTATAAAAGTATCCAGTGCTTTTCTAGACAATAATCTATCTATGTGCTAAATTTCATCCAGATCCGTCCAGCCGTTTGAGCGTGAAGAAGTAACAAACATACAAACACACACACACACACTCACAGACTTTCGCATTTAAAATATTAGTGTGATATGTGTGCTGTAATCCTTTGTTATTTAGTTTGTTTCTAACACAAAAGAGAAAATCTAATGTTTGTATGAACGTTTAGAGCGCCTTCTTCCAATCTCATAGCAACTAATCACTAATATCCATCATTCGTTAAAATACAATTAGTTTATCAGGCGTTTTACATCACATCACATCACATCATAAGCCTATTAATGTTCCTACTGCTGGGACACAGGCCTCCTCTCTGTGAGAGGGAATGGGCCGTAATCCACCACGCGGGACCAGTGCGGGTTGGTGGATCAGGTCACATGTCTTCGAATTTTTGGTTCTAGGACATGCCGGTTTCCTCACGATGTTTTCCTTCACCATTTTACATAAACTTGACATACTATGAAAACAGCCCAAGCCCTAAGCAAGAACAATAAAACAGTCACACTTCTAGTAAATCTATTTACTTTCCAATCGAAAGCTTCAGTTTCGTTTATCCTGATAATTGAATATACAGGGTGTTTGGAAGGGAGCTGTACATACGCCTAGGGTAGAAACTAGGGATAGTCTGCTACCTACCCCCGCCCATTATATTGACCTTGGCCTCAAGGTTTTTTTTTAATTTATTATTATTTTTTATTTGACTTTTTTATGATTTTTTGACTAAAACTACCTGTAGCTCAAAATCTATCCATGGGACCGGTCGGCTAATGGTCTTGTTTTAATCGTTAGAGTCTTAGGGTCCTGCAAAAAATTATTTTACACCAGAAAATTGTGGAGAAGAAAAGTTATGGGGCCTGAAGTACCGTAGTAAGGTAAAGAAATAATTTTAAGGGCAACTTTCTATGGGGTTTAAAAAAAAACTAACAGGGTTGGAGTTCTTCTGATTTTTTTAAAACATCCTCAGTCCATGCCCTTTCTAACGATATGCTAAAAGTGTAATTATCACTTTTAGTTTTAAAGTTATTAATTAATTCTATGGTACTTCAGGCCCCATAACTTTTCTTCTCCACAATTTTCTGGTGTAAAATATTTTTTTGCAGGACCCTAAGACTCTAACGATTAAAACAAGACCATTATCCGACCGGTCCCATGGATAGATTTTGAGCTACAGGTAGTTTTAGTCAAAAAATCACAAAAAAGTCAAATAAAAAATAAAAATAAATTAAAAAAAAACCTTGAGGCCAAGGTCAATATAATGGGCGGGGGTAGGTAGCAGACTATCCCTAGTTTCTACCCTAGGCGTATGTACAGCTCCCTTCCAAACACCCTGTATATAGTACAGATAGTATAGAACATAGTATTCGCGACAGTTAGCCACGTTAACACAGAGGCAGCCATTATTCCGGCTCCTGTCTGTCTGAATGTTATCCTAGACGTAATCACTCTATTGTTCCTCGCTATGTATTGCTGATTGAGTCGGTATTGTGTTAAGACTGGTTTTAGCGTTATTCTAGGTAATTAGCGTCTTCGATGTTTTTGCTAGTTCTTACTTAATCGTTTTTCTGTATGATTCTTTCGTTTTCATAAAAATAATTTATTATTGGAGGTGATTTTTGGAAGTCAGAACTCAGTCCGTAACTTTGACTGAATGAAAAATGCACTATCGGTGAGTGTTAACTTTTTATTCCGAAAACACGGCTCCCGTGAGGCTATGCCACGGCAAAAAACACTAGTTCATAAATTAAAAAAAATATAAAAATAAACTTCGACTTTTTCATAAGAACGGCACCTACTATACAATACTAACATATATCTTTAAAAGCAAGTTTTAGAAAGTCGATCATGTTTTTGGAATATTAATTCCATAAACCCTCGAGGATAAACTTTCCTTTATGGGCCGCTGATTTTTGGCGCGGGGAGGGTGGGGGGAGAGGGGGGAGTGGTTTGGCTATACCCCTGTACGATCCCCACCACTCGGAGCCCCATGGTTATGGAGATATCCATGGTTAAAGTTTTCAGGTTAGACTAAAAATTTCCATAAATGTCCATCGTTTTAAGGGGCGGGGTGGGAGTGAGGGCAAGGGGGGTAGGGGGCTACCCCACTGTACCATTCCCACCCCACGGAACTCCATGGTTATGGAGATATTAGATATGTTTTTTACTTAAATATAATTAGCGAGGTAAAAAAAATGTGAATTGGTCCAAGAGCGAGCGAAGCGAGCTCGGGAGCTTAGGGCACCCCGACACGTACAGGTTAGGTTCGAAGAGATGACGGGAACTGAAGTGAGCGAGCAAACTCAGCTCCCATCATCTCCTTCGTGTTAGGTTACTTTAGACCCTTCAAACAGAAATAGGAGCCCGTCGACTTTGTTGCTTAAATAGTAATCGTAAAAACTTTAACGTAGGTTCCGTGGGGTGGGGATGGTGCAGGGGGGTAGCCCCTTCCCCTCCCTGCCTCCCTCCCCGCCCCTTAAAACGATGGACATTTACTAAAATTTTAGTCTAACCTGAAAACTTTAACCATGGATATCTCCATAACCATGGGGCTCCGAGTAATGGGTATCATACAGTGGGGTAGCCAAACCTCTCTCCTTGCCCCCCCCCCCCCAACCCTCTCGGTTTATAAGGGGGAACGGTCTAGAGAGTACACCTTTCAGCCCTAACCCTAGCAAATAAATAGTCTTCATAATATTTTAGTTTTAGGTTTTGAGGTTATGTATCATATAACCATGAAGAATCCAATAACACAGCCAAAGTCGTCGGGAATCCACAAAAAAAACACACGAAAAACACCAAGAGCACTTTCACGAAACTACAAGAGGAATGAAATGACACGTCAGTCAGTTCACTGATTCATAAAATAGCGGCAAATGTTCCGTTTCATGATTGTACATTTTTTTTTCTGAAGTGTTAATGAATTATTACAAAACAGCAATAAATAATTAAAAACCACAAAATATAATAATGAAACTTAAAAAAACGTACATGTAGATGCATAACGACTTCCAATGCACGTACCTAACTTTAAACACAAACCAAAAAAAGGGTGTAATTTGAAATGGAAAACCAACCCCTATAAAAACAACTATTAGCAACCCCAAAATCGGAATCCTGGATACTAATGCCGACCCTAAAGACAAAGGGTCAACCAAGTTCTAACCCTCACCATTTTATATTTACACAAACCATTTCCCAGCTTCCACTGTCTACACAATAACACACAATTATATCAGGAACCACACACTCCAATTCATCCTAACCTTACACAAATTAATTAATTAGAAGACAAACACAAAAGCAAAGCCGACAAAATTAACAAATACAAATTATTTCGCGAATTTATTCAGCCAAGTAAATAACTGAACTGAATTAGAACTGATAACAGATGTTTATGATCCCACGCATCCATTGTAGGGTAGCTGGATAAAGCTTGCTATTGTTTTAATAAGCAATGGAGGGTAGTATAAGATTTGTAGGCTTGTGAAGCATTTGTATCATAACGGTGGTGTATTGTTTTAATTCGCAATGGTTGAAGTCCCATTGATATGTAAAAAGATAGTAGGTACACTTGGATTATTTTGATTAGTGTATTTGAAAATCTGTACAATACTGGAGAGTTTGGATAACGATTAGACCATGACTATATCAAATGACTAGAGTCTTGCAAACGAAAGTAGACACTCGAATTATTTGCAAACTTTTTATATGGCAATACTATACTAAAGTCATCCCCAATTTTCCGTATGACGCTACTAAGTTGATACTTTGTTTTAAGGTAAACTAGTGTAAACTAGTCAAAAATTCTTCCATACAAACGTAGTTTAGGGATTATTCCACTGTTTAACGATGTACGTTCAAAATAAAATGTGATATCAATTTTTCTCATCATTATCTAGCCCTGTATGGAAGCAAAAAAGTAAAAATAGAAAATATTTGAAAGTTATGAGCGTCGAAAGTTCCACATTTCGACACTAATTTTAACGCATTTTTGGGCGCAAATAAATACCATAAGAAGACGGAAATTTTCAAAACGGCCTCCATACAGGGATAGATTAGTAGTTCAACAATGCAAATAATTTATTTTGAACATATAGATTTAGTAGTTTTTTCATGATATCTAGACAGCCAAAGGTCTGTTTATAAAATTTCGCGCACCCGATTTCGGCCTAAATCATTATCCATTTCGCTACAAATTTGCAAAAGTGTGTATTCGTACGCGAATTAGCTTCCTACTGCTCATCACAGCATCTATATCTTCCACACGTGTTGTCGGTTGATATAAAATGCATTTTAACCCCGCGCACAAAATAGTTCGTGCCGTCGACTCGTGTACCCTTAATTCGTAATCACTATTTATATTTTTGTAAAAACATTTTCTCTATTTAATAATTTAAATAGTTTCATTATTAATGTAGAAAACAATGATTTCTGTGACTCTTGTGAATCTTTTCACATGAAAGTCTTAGATTCAGATTTTGATTGATAGTGAATAAACCAAAATTATCATAGAATACTGTTGCTTTTTTTTATTTCAGATTGATTTATCTAAAGTATTACCTACCTAAATGTACCTATAGTTTTAATTCAGACGAAGTAATATAAATAATTCTAAAGTATCAAATTAGGTTATTCCAGATATTGCATACTAGTTTTTGGGGTTGCTATGCTGATATTTTTTAAATTTGCCGCGCTTTTTCAGTCTCTACTTTCGTATGCCAGACTCTAAACGGATAGACATTTAGGGCCTTATACATAAAAACTTCAGACTGAATAATTGATTCCTGATTCAAATTTTGTATAGATAATTTACATTGAGAATTTTCTAACCAGTATAAAAGTATAAACATTAATTTATGATTAGAATTTTTCTATAAATAAGGTTGTAACTTTGTAAGTACCAACAAACCAGTTGAGAATCTATAAAATATTTGGTTGGACTGCCCTATGGCACGAGGCGTTAGAAAAAACATAGTTTCTTTTTCCGAAACTTTCCAATTTTATTGCAGTTTCGGGTTAACCTTGACCATAAAAACCATTTAGGTTTTGAGAAGCATAGCCCTACGAGCGACGCACTGTTTCCAAATTATGGCATGAGATGATGTAAGAAAACACCCCAAAAAAACAAATTGAGAATTTTTTCTAAGTGTAGGTCGATCTTATCTCGAAAACGGTGTGTCCTGGGCAAAAAATAACCTGTGTCAACCACATGCTAGCAGCATCCGAACGAAAATTTATCATATTAATTACAATATTTTTCCAAAATGGATGGAAAAAAAATTTTCTTTCATTTTGGAAATATAGTGTTCTAACTAAAATAAAATAAAATTCGGCAGCCTATAATTCGGAAACAGTGCGTTGTAGTACCATGTGTCTCAGAGCATAAACGGCTTCTATGGACAAGGTTAATAAGTTGGCAAAAAAAAATACTCGAATTCTGTTAAGAAAAAATCTTCGAAAATACAATTCCCTATGGCTACGCAAGCTGAAAGATCCACCTACACTTTTTTTTTAAATTTTTCGCGGGTTTTCTTACATTATCTCATGGTTATCGACTAGAGCAACAATTTCTTTCCTGACAAGATTTTCATCCGAGCTACCATTTTGGAAATATAAAGCGTTATATACAACATATAACAAAATTTGGAGGCCTATATTTCGGAAACGGTGCGTCGTAGGACTATGCTTATCAGAACATAAATGATTGTTATGGTCAAGGTCAAGCCGGTACTGAAATAAATTTGGGAAATTGCGGCAAAAAAAAATCATGAAAATTGACAGTCCAATTTTTTTAAATTTGTTTTTGGTTTCCTTTGCAGCTCATAGTACCCCTAAGCGTATACTCCAACTCCGCCCCTAAGAGGACACACTGACCAAATATTTCAACAGAAATGTTAAAATTTTAAAGAAAAATTTCGGGAACTCACCCTAATTTTTGGCTTGTTACAGATCGTGAATGTCCTGAACTAACGCAGCCTGAAATCGGAAAGGTTACCCTAACTGGAAGGCTTTTTGGCGATAAGTATGTTTACCCTTTTAAAACTTCTGCAAAGATCTACTTCAGCGTTATTACTAAGTTTTCTACCGTAAAAAGTTTTTGCTATCAATTCCCGTTATACGATTCGTTGTTCAAATTACCTTATTTCCTTGTAATATATTGGTACCTGTTTTTTGTTATCCTTTAATATCAGGGGAGCTAGCAGGGTTATCTGAAGACTATGAAAACTTCGATTTGATTTTTTTTTAAGGTACCTCAGATATTTTTTTACTGTCGATAGGAAATGCCCACAATTTCACAGTCATGATAAGTGTTTCTTTTTGTAAATCAGAAAGTGTACCTTTGGTGTACTCATTCCGACACTTTTTAGATATATTCATAGTGCACTCTCAGCAAGCACCTACTCTGCTATCAACTTACCACGATGAATATTCTTGCTCACAAAACTTACATCTACCCATCTCCCCTCTATATTTATATCTTTGGCATTCCATTATTTATTATTTACATTTTTATCATCTTCAGAGCGGTGTACTCCTGCCCCCACGGATACCACGTTGTGGGTCTTCAAAGCAGGAGCTGTCAAGCAGATGGCAAGTGGGCTGGTCAGCCACCAGCCTGCAAGGAGAATAGTATGTATTAATAAACATGTTTTATTATCAATGGCATTTGTTTTTAAACTTTCTGGTTATATCAGAGCGAGTTTGCGAGAAGTGGATGATGGATCTAGATCTCGGTTATAATCAAATTGCATAATCAGCAAGTTTTTTACTAAATCTATACAAAGCGATACAAAAGGGACTCAATATTGCCAAATTCAAATTGAGAAAAGGCATAGTACAAACACGAGATCAATAAAGTCCTTACCATAACACCTGATATACAATAATCGAGTAAAAAAATGATTTTACTTAGATGACATGCTTAATTGAGACAAAAATCTTGAATAATACTTAGGCATTAATATGACACCACATGTTTTCGAAGGCTCCCCAAGTGTATCTATATCAACCGCGTCTCGCATCTAGCGGGTTTCCGCGGTTCGGTCCACCTAGTGCGAGGCCTTCTAACGTGATATGGTGACACATGGTAAAGGCCTATGTTCAGCAGAGGATGTGTTTCGGCTGAAAAGATGAAGATGATACTTTAGGAAGAGACAAATAGGTGTGTCAAGGACGATGCTTTACAATGCCAACTTTTCAAAAAAAAAACATCCTAGCTTCTTGGTACAGTATAACTAATTACCAACTCTCCACCTGGTTTCTCAGTCTATTGCCTCCAACCGCCTACGATCGAGCACGCGCGTCACTCTGCCCTACCTGAACAAGCTACTTTCGACCTCGATGCTACCGTCCAGTATAACTGTCATACTGGCTACGTGACGAACGGCTTCCCCAGAGCCAAGTGCCTGGCCATCGATGGCCAAGCATCTTGGTATGGACCTGATATTAGCTGCGAACGTAAGTATCAGAAGTTTAAATTAGTTAATTAGACGAAGAAAATATGATGGCGTTTTCCTGCCACATACTTCTTTACCAAAAACTTTAGTTTGTTATGTCGGGTTGGTGTCTGCAACTCCGAAACCAAGCGCGCATTTGGGGTACGGGTGAAATATAGTTATTTATGCTACAAGTGCGGAAAGTAGGCGATTTCCGATGAGTGGTATTTTTATTCACGAGCGAGCGAAGCGAGTGAGTGGATAAACCGACACGAATCGGAAATCATCTTACGCACGTGTATCATACAACATTTTACTATTCATTGTGCGAGGAAATAAAAAAATATATCTGAACCAAGCAAGAAATTAATAAAATGGCGCTTATTCAAGGGCGCTCAGCATATCCACAGATTAACTAAAGTTCCTAGTTCCTCGGGCATATCTAATGCGCATGTGCAAATAGCTGTCACGTCGAAACGCAAAAAGGCACGAGCAAAATGTTCATTCTGCCAAACATATTTAATGAATATTTAAAATTAATTTATTGATCAAAGTCTAAATCTAGAGTAATTAAACACTCCTTAAATGAAGTATTAGTTTTGTTTTACCTTTTATATGAATGATAATCTGTACCTAACTAATTTCAAAAAACTCTATGCGGCTGGCTGACGTTGGAGTTAAAAATTAAAAAAAGTATAGGAAAGTTAAAAGCTCTAGTAAAAAAAAGTGACACTTTCCGCACAGTGTGGCTGCTTGGAAAACGCTCTTTTCGAGGACATGCATTGTAAAATTATTTATTCGACTCAACCCAGCTCCTTGAGAATGGCCAGCACGCTCTGGGGTTACTGGCTATCTCACGGAAGATACCTGGACTTTCGAAGTTTTGCCCTGTATCCAGCGATAACTGGCCAGCTTAAGAACAGATGATCTGCTGTCTTGCCATCCTTCATACAAGCTCTGCAGAGTGAGCTGTCTGCTATGACAAAGAGGGGGCTTATTAAAGGGCCCGTGGCCAGTTCAATGTCTTGAGATTTTTTCTGCCATTACGAAATTTTTATTTTATGTATTCATTTATTGGCCTATCTACAATTGTTACACTAATAATAACCTTATAATGCAAGCAATAATATAAACTAAGTGTATTATAATGATGTGATAGACACAGCATGCAATCTGAAATCTTGACAACAACCAATCCTCCAGCTCGATCCTGTGGCGAGCCAGGCGACGTCCCCCATGGCTGGGTGACCGCCGACTGCCACACCTTCGGCTGCCGAGCCGTGGTCCAGTGTGGCCAAGGCTTCGAGCTCGTCGGCAAGGCTGAACGCTACTGCCAAGCCGACGGTGCATGGGCACCCAAGGAATTACCCACCTGCGTCCGTAAGTAGACTTTGATTTGGATAATTTTTTGAGGAGTCTTGATGATGAGTTGGTTATGGGGTGAATATTTTAATGATCGATTTCATAGGGTTTTTAAGACCTTTGACGTCGCCTTTGTACTGATCTTTTATAACTTGGAAGCATAGACATAGATGTAAAAATAACTGGAGATGTAAAAACATCAAGTTAGATTAAGGTGGAGTCTAAAATTACAAGCAGATTTTGAAAGCAAATATGCCGTTTATTTTTTTATAAATTGACCTTTAAGTATTATTAATAGTTATTTACAACTTATTTTAATATAAGATAGATAGAAACATGTAATATCTTTGCAGAAATTGAGCTTCAAGCGTGAGCCTACTCCGTGTAATTAATATAGGCAGTTTGAAAAACAAGAAACTCATCATCAAGACCCATGATTATTTTCTAAAATTCCGCGAGTGGTCTTGCTTCGTGACAATGTAGTTGCCGATTTCAGTGTTGTCCTTCATTTTGGAATGTTGCATGGTACCGGTTCTCGTTCTACATTACATCGGTAATAGTTCGCATGACGCTTAAACAAATGATTATCATGGCTATCATCGGAGCAATTTCATTGTCATGACGCAAAATATGGAAATCCCACTTTTTATTGGTTATTTTCTAAATTAGGTTATTCAGATTGGATATAAAATTATTAGTGTTGTAAAAGTTTATTCTTTGAAAATTTGGGACTGTAGAATATTTTCTAAAATTTTATATTGGAATCAAAAGTCAACATTTTGTTTCTGGTGGGTTGTTTTTTGTCAAAGTGGGAATTCCTCTGAAATTTGCCCAAAAATGGATATTTCTGATTGTTTTTTCTCCTTTTAATGCTGCTTAGAAGGAGATGCCGGGACAGTTTGAGCATCCATTACATTACGTAGTATATCAAAAGTAATGTTATTATAGAAACGTTGTCACCTTCAAATTCTATGAAACTATCGTTTTCCGCAACTTCAAAAGTTGTTTCTTTCTGTGGCCATGATAAAAAATTGTCGTTTACTGCCTATCTAACTATTAGATGATATAGCGGTGTTAGTAGTACTCGATGTTTATTGTAAATTTCTATCTTTAAACGCTGTAGTGAAATAAATGTACAACAAAAATGGAATTTGTTTTATTTTTGCATGTTCTTGCATGGTTGAGATTTTGATATCAGCGACATCTATGTTTTGCTTGGGTATTGTTAAAGCGACGCGTGTCGCCATCTAGTGGTAACGCAGGTGCAGTGTCCGCCACCCGAGGCGCCGCGCCACGGCAAGGCAGTGTACACGTCTTGCGCGTACAATTCGGTCGTGTCGTACGAATGCAAGTACGGATACCGGCTTGTGGGAGACGCTACCAGGAGATGTGGCGCCGACAAGAAGTGGTCTGGCGGGCAGCCGATGTGCAAAGGTAAATAAGATTCCTTACAAGTACGAGTACCAGCCTTACATACTCAACCTTTAATTTAACGTCTGCAAACTGGCATCAGCTGACACCCTGATGGAATAGATGGTTTGAGACCTGAGGATATATAAGGAAATGTATAAGTGATACTGAGCCTTACAACAGACTGCAATCTTCTACTTTGACAAGCGAAGTTTGCGAATTTATTCAAGCATTATAGACACACACACACACATTTTGTCCAAGTTACATCTTCTGTACTTACTTCTGTACTTACTTCTGTACCCCATTTACTTCTAGAAATAAACTGCGGCCACCCCGGTCAGCTTTGGAACGGCTGGCTTGAGAACATCTCCTCTGGCACGGGGCTGGGTGCCTCCATCATCTTCAGGTGCCAAGATGGCATGAAGATGGAGGGCAACGGCTCTGCCATCTGCCAGAGTGATGGCACTTGGAGTCATCCGTTGCCTATGTGTTTGGGTAAGCTCATACTTAGATATAATTATCTCTTATATACTGACTTATAGTAAACCCTTTATGTCTACATTCCTAACGACGGTATAAGGATTTATTTTGTCACTAAGCAATATTGGTAGTCTAGATTCTGTCTATGAATAGTATGAAGGCCGGTACGCAAGGTTGTTGGCGTGTTCCAGACTGATTAAGAATGAAAAATGATCTTTACACTCTTTTCCAAAGGACAATGTCTAAATCTAAATCAAATAGTATAAACTTCTTGATCTCATTTGCATTACACTCATTCTTATATATACCTTACCGTGTTTCAGCGCCGTGTGTGGTGCCCCATGTATCCCAGGGTCGGGTGGTGCTTGTTGAGAACAAGACTGGAGACAACAGCACCCAGGAAGCGAATACGCAGATTGTTGGCAGTTCAACTATGGTGCAACATGGTAAGTAATGCCATCATAAATCCACTAGACTGACTCCATTTGATGATTTCTAAGCTAGTCAATAAGGCTGTCTTTTTCATACAGTGGGAAACTACAGGTTAAAATTATTCATTTGGTATTATTGCATCCTCTCTCTAAGGGCTTAATGAAATGTTTAAAAAAATCTTATTTAAAAGCAAAGTTTTCTAAAGTACAATGAAAAATTGTTTTTTTTTTATTTTGCAGGTGAGATAATATTGGTTGACTGCGAAAAGAATTACGAGTTTCCGTCAAGCAATGCTGCTGTAACGTGCAACAATGGCACCTGGACGGCGATACCGAGATGCCAGCCTGCCAGGTCAGTTTACTACCCAGAAAAAAAGAAGTAAAAAAGGAATTTATTAGCACAACGCAAACCAGAGGCATATAACAAATTTTTTGAACAACTGTACAACAATAAGATTCGTTAAAAAAACTTTTTTTTTTATTATTATTATATATATAGGCTCGCGCTTGACCACTATCTCACCTGATGGTAAGTGATGATGTGGTCGACGGTGTAACGCGCTTGCCTAGTAGTAACCTATTCCTAGCTCGTGCGTTGGACAAGTATCTCTCAGCAACAGTGCTGTCATCTGCATACCCAAAGGTTGAGGTTTTAGCAGTTCATTTATGTGCAGCAAGAATATCCAATTGGTCCGACGAGCTTACAATCCAGTCACACAGAGCACCGGGCAGTCCGAATGAAGGAAGCTTACCAATAAGGTTTTCTTGCCAGACCCTATCAAAATCCTTCGAGATGTCGAGGGAGATCGCAAGCGCTTCCCCATGCCTCTCGATGGCCTCACTCCAGATGTGAATGGCATACGCTAGAAGATCCCCAGTGGACTGATTTCGGCGGAAGCCTTATTTGCGGTCACTAAGGATGTCGTTAGTTTCTAGGTATGCCAGGAGCTTACTATTAAGTACGCGTTCTGTAGAGAGATAGGTCTGTTGGCCGGGTCAGCACGACTGCCCTCCTTGGGCACGGGCTGTACGCTGGCTTGCTTCCAAGCATTCGGCACTTTTCCAGTATCATACGAAAGGCGAAACAGGCGTGTCAAGATCGGAGACAATTCAGGCGCACAGGTTCTGAGAACAATTGCTAGTATACCGTCGGGTCCGCTAGCCTTATTCACGTCGAGGTTGCGCAGCACCCTAAGTACGTCCTTTTGATGGATGCGAATGTCCGACATACTCGTCTCGCATCCATCAGGAAAAGGCGTAGGCGCGCGCCATCAGATTTAGACGCGAAGATTCCGCAAAAAGAGAGGAAACAAGTTTCTTTCTCCTCAGTGGAGTGGGCCAGCGACCCGTCGGGTTTCAGCAGTGATGGTAGTGAGGGACGGCAGAATTTCAATTCAACCGATTTAGCCAGGGACCAAAACGCTTTACTACCTGCTCTGTGTCAATGTGGTCGAACCAAGTCCTTGCTGGACTTGGCAGCCCTGTTGTAGGCTTTTTTTCCTCTGACAAACGTCACTCGCACTTCGAGCGTCGACCCAGGCATGGACCATGCACCTTTATTCCTTATTGCCATAGTTGAGAGGATAGGAGAGGAGAAGGAAGTCAGATGAGGTTCCACGCTGCCATCTCACAGACACGCGCCGGCAGGACGCCATCATTGGGGGACTGGTCTGGAGACTGCGGGGACGTCCGATCCCCCCCAGAAATGTCCATCGGGCACTGTCTTCGTCGCCATCCAGCACGATGGCGCATTCCGGGAGTTGTCGACAGTTGGCAGCGTTTCTGGTGTGACTGGCACACTACTTGGGCCCCTAACTACCTGCGGTTGGTCAGCGACACACCGTGCCTCGGATCCCGCTACCCTCCGCGACCAGTCTCCCGATACATCCTTAACAGCGCGCATCAGGTCGGTCTGCCTACAATGGAACAGCTATCTCGACCCAACTTCTCTAGTTGGGTACACCGAGCAACGTATCAGAACACGGTTAGGCCGCTTGGCGGTACGTCTTTGCCCGGTGGGTGGTCGCAAGCCTTCGGCCAAAGCCGAGTGTGTCACCAGTTAGTGTCACCTGATTTGCACCACCCGGGGACCACGTGTAGGGAATCAACTGGGGTACAATCCTACGGACGTGGGTGACTCAGCCTCCTTAACTATGTTGAGAAAACCTCCTTAATTCGACTCGAAGAATTGAGACTTAAAATCTGCACTTTGAAAAACCACATATTACACATACATGTATTTAAAAGTAAATTGGTGGAATCCCAGTAAGTTCGGCCTCTGAAACCCTTGAAATCAGTTTACGACTACCTTACGGTTTATCCTGGCATCAGCTTTCTAATCATAATCTGATTTCGGACACCAAGTTCCTGAAAATGACACCGGTTGAAACGAGTGCATCCTGTTATTGCAGTCACCATAAAGTGTAGTTTTATCAGAATCATATCTTGTGTGGGCATAGCATTATCTGGCTTCTTTATTTCGCCAGGTGTAAAAAAATGCCGAAGTTCCCTCGCAACGGTATGGTGATCGCTCCCAAGACGGAGCACGGCATGAAGGCACGGTTCCGTTGTAAGGATGGCTATGAGCTCAAGGGGAACCCCATCGTTGTATGCTCCTTTGGAGTTTGGAGTGGAGATACGCCAAAGTGTGAAGAAGGTGGGTGGCGAAACTTTAAGTAATGTAGTTGCAGGATACCCAAGCTTAAAGAAACAATCACCTACTAATGCTCCGGCATCATCATGTCTCATTGACGAATTAAATAATTTCATTCACTAACGTACTTGTCATGGAGTCCTCAGTCTTGCCTAACCATATGTAGCTTCCCATCACGATGTTTTGTTTCAGTGTTTTGTCCATTCCCTGGATACATTGAAAATGGAAAAGTCCTACTAGTTGGAAACATGGGCTTATATGACTATCGACCTTATGTTAAAAAGGTACCTATTTAACTTTGTCTCATACTTACGCAGTCAGTCAAAAAATAACGGCGTCATATTTAAAAACAACTTATTTTGTAGGTAGTAAACAACAAGCAGATAATGTATGAGTGTGAAAAAGGATATGTGCTGTCGGAAGGTCCCCCTGGAGCCACTTGCATTGGTGGCCACTGGAGTCCAAGAGAATTGCCGAAGTGAGTCCAGTCTTGATTCTTCTATAACAATGTTGCTTGTATTTCTTATACTGATGTCTTTGCTCTTATTCCCAGATGCACACTCTACCAACACCCACGCATCCGCTGGAGCCGAAGACGTCGCTCAATCCCAGAACCGGAAACCAGACATCGAAGATCCACCTACAGACAGTATTACAGCAACCCCCACCACCAATCAGATCCGTCCCAAGAATATCTTGACCATCTCTATAAGAAATACAACCACGGAACGTCCAAACCTACTCTAAGACATGCAAACTTCAAAATCATGAAGAAGTTTGACTTTGAAGCTGAAATGGAACCACCTACTAGTGCAGAGAAAAATGATGAGAACTATCCAACAGCTGTATATACCATTTACAATGTGCACGGAGAACCAGTTGGCCATAGATTGTATTCCTACCAACCTGTGTATGAACCAGAGGAAGATGACATAATACAACATGAAGATACATCAGAATATGAGAACTCTGATGAAGGAGAGGATGAGCTTTCTCATGTGACTGTACTAAAAGGAGGAATGTTTGGAGATCATAGTTTAAGTACAGATAGTAACGATGATAATATCAATAAATTAAAACATGAATATTTCGAAAGATATGTTGATAAAAGGCGGAAAAGGTTCTTAAATAAGAATTTAGATGACACCAAAAAGGGTTTGGATACGGGTGTTGAGGAAGATGAGACTGATTTTGAAGGATCGGATGAAAAAAAAGAACTTGATCTTGAATTAGAAGGCGATGAAAGTAAAATTGATGCAGTAACAAAACTTCCACCTGAAATCACGACTAAAGCTAGAATAAAACGTGGAATTACCAATGAAGAATTTGACACAAACAATTGGACTTTAAAAGCATCAGCAGATGACTCAGAATTGAATAATGAAATAAATATAGATTTATTAAAAGTGGTGCCTTTGACAACTAAAAATAATGATGGTGGTAATTGTAAAGAAGACAGTAAGGATATGTCAGTAATCCCTTTAAACCCCAACTTAGAAGATACTTATAAAGATTACAGTAAAGAAATGGCTGTAGTACCTTTACAGTATAACAAGACGAATTCCACTGAAGTTGATAATATTTTAGACAAACGTGATAAAAGGACGAGTAGGAAAACTGACAGACTGAATCAAACTACAGCTACTATCCCAAAAACGTAAGTACGTAACTACTTGTTAGCTTTAGCAAAAAGTTTTTGCTAGAGTTTAACTTACGCTGTTTGCAAAAAACCTTGCGAGATTATAAAATCTCGATATATGTCGATATTTCAAACAGATCTTTGCAAATATAAAAAAAACTCATCCTAATTTAACAGTTTATATTATGAAAAAGAAGAAAGATTTTATAATCTCATGCGATTTATTATAAACTTAGTGTTTGCAGTAACCTATGTAGTAGCAAATAATTGCTATTGTAGAAATGGTTTTTTTTTAGATCAATCATCAATTTAGTTTTTATTTACAGAGGCAGAGAAGGCAAAGGAGGCCGAAGGAATCAAGCCGCAACAGGGGAAGACCCAGAAACTGATTCCAAAGACCTGAGCGAAAGTGGAAGCGCCCAGAACACAACTGAGAAGGGCAAGAAGGGACGTCCTAAGAGTCCCTGTGAACCTATCGAGAGCGAACCTTACGTTAATATTGAGATTGTTAAGTATGGAAGGGATCCTAACAATACGTTTAGTTCAGGTAATCACATTTGAAAAGACAGTTCAATGTTATTGAATAATTTACAGACAAACGTCAAATGAGATATAGAAGCTTAGTTGAGCGATGATATCGCAAAGGAATAGGTCACAGCTGAATGAAACTGCCCGGAGATCAACTTTATACATAAACGAAGTGTATTCTGGGTTAAAATTGCTTTCATTGCTGCTGTCCTAATTGAATTGGACTCTTGTATATACTTTTGTGTGTAGGGAACAAAAAAAACAGCAGATCCATCTGGCGAGTTATGCGAACATAAACGTATGAATCAGCTGATTGTTTTTTTGTTGAAGTTTTAAAGTCATAGAAGAAAAGTTGTTGTTTATGATGTCAGCAATATATTCCTGCGATATTTGTAGTGTTTTTCAAATAACCCTGTATATGAAGTTCGGTGGAAAAGCCTGTGTCCAGCAATATAATGCTATAAAACTAACAATGTGTTAGAGACCATTTCTGTAGAACAATAAGGCTGTTATTTAAACTGGGATATTTTATTGATTTCAGGGACAATAGTTCGTGTGGCTTGCGGTAAGGGTTATGGATTGAACTTAGAAGCAAACACCACCGCTAAATGTGTACGAGGTAGATGGAAACCTGAGAAACCTAATTGTGAAATACGTAAGTAAATAAGTTTTGTGATCTATTTCAAACTCATCATGAAGCTTCTGACATAGTTCTACTGGAAAAATGCTTCGTTTCTACCAAAGAAAGAATCCAATAACAAACGATTAAGGTGTCAAATTGTGCTGCTTGACGTATTTTGGCTGAATGATAATAAAGACAAGCAACGTCCAAAAGAATGCCACGAAGTTGAATTGACGATTGCTAGAGACGGTATTTTTCGAAAATTCTTTTTCATATTCCAGTACCCTGCCACGTCCCATCAACGGAGTACGGCATCTACATGATGGCTGCTGACACTGGTCATCCCATGACAGCCAGCCAGGTGTTGGGTTCCAACCTGCAGGATGAGAAGGAGCTGAATGAGACCGATCCTGTGCCCAATGGACAGGTCGTGCACTTCTCTTGTGAATATGGGTAAATTAACTAATTAGTTTATGATCTGACTGGAGACTTTAGTTAATCATAGATCAGACGAAAATGCGTCCAACCCCAATTGTATTCTATTGGGCCCTAAAGTGTTCAAAGCTAAATTTAAACATCTTTTACATGTTTAAATATCCCATGTGCTATTCCTGACTATAATTTATCCTTGTGCCAAATTTCATCCAGATCCGTCCAGCCGTTTGAGTGTGAAGAAGTAACAAACATACAAACACACAAACTTTCGCCTTTATAAAATTAGTCTGATAAAAAAATATACTTTACTCGAGGATTCTGACAAAGAGATGAAAAACAGTGATAAAGCTTATATTGATTTTAAAATCTTGTCACTGACAATTAATAAAACAATTTTCCAGGTATAATGTGCAAGGACCAACTAACCTACGCTGCTGGCTAGGAGAATGGGCAGTTACCAGCATGCCTGAGTGTGTAGCAGGTAAGCAATCATTCAAATTGTTCATACTTTCTGGATTTGTTGGGTACTGGTGTCCCCAAAAACCTTCTAATATACTAATTCCACCAAAAAAATGATTCAGCTCCCTGCGAACTGCCACTTCTTCACGGTGCGACCTACGAAGCAGGGTACAGAGCTGGACTGACAGTTGCTCATGCCTCGTCAGTCAATATAGCCTGTGAAGCTGGTAGATCACCGCCTGCTACACTGAATTGCCATCTAGGGAGATTGCAGCCGACTGTCCATGATTTCTGTAGACCTTTAGGTAAGCACCCCCAATATTTGACACAAACTTCTCACTGGTCAAATTCTCACCAAGCCAATCAGCCTTTTTTTTATCCTTGAGAAATACTCATGCATACTACGCTACCACGGGGAGATAGCACAGTTATGTGGGACTCCAACCCACTAAAACTCCACGGTGTCCTCCTGTGCCGCTTAAGGCTGGAACACGGGCACGCGTTAGCACTCACAAAAAACCAACTGCGGCTGTCCGTCACCGGACCCTCCTCTGGGAAGTGACCCCCATCACCGGCGCACCAGAACACACTGTACGCCGTGACCACCCCAGGGACCAAACCAGCACATGGGCGCCACACGACCCCGTGTATGGCACTCTTGGTCCCCTTGTGACGGGTCAAGGTCAATGGCCCCACCACCAACAATATAAAATTTAAATTTAAAATTAATATCTACAAAAAAAAAAAAACTACCAACCATTTTTCGGTCGCAGGGGATAGGGAGAGCGGCCAACGCTATACCGACTCTCCTCTCCCGCCGTGGCCTCCAACCATCAGCCGCGATATCGTATGGGACCTGGGACGCTCCATAAGACATTGCGGCCCTCGCCTGTTACCAAGCGGCACCGCAACCTACTAGTTGAACGCTACGTCGATGGCATAATTTAAAAGCCCTGACGAGCGGCCCCTCCTCGGGTAAACCACCGATGGGGAAGCGAATAAGCCTAGCATGTCAATAGTTAACATCTTCAAAATATAAATTGTTAACTTCATTCTGCGGATCTTTACAATATCGGAATTGTTAAGAAGAATGGCAATTGTTTGTTGTCCTTTAATCTTTCCAGATTTGAAAGAACTCAGTTTCCATGCTGTCCCAAAGCATCATCAGATCCTGAAACAATAAAACTAATAACAGCATTCTCAAAAATTACAAGGTACTCACAAACTAATACCTGCTTCCAGCAAATCTGACCCGTCCACGCCCAACTTCGGAATACCAGAGCGGTTCCGACATCGTCCGAGAAGACATCTCGGAGCTCGAGCCTGATATCGACAGCACCACCAACACGGACTGTGGACCACCAGCGAGGTAACCCAGACCATCATACTGCTAGAGAGAGAGAAGAGCTAAGCACATGTTATCGGTTACTGTAGAACGAAAAAGATATACATTTTGATGGTTATACTCGTAGATAATAAGGGATTCAATCAATAGATACAGCAGAAAATGATTTAATATATAGCAAAAAGATATGAAATATAAATTATCATAAATAGATACGATATAAACAACATAATAGCAGAAGAAAAAAAACAAGTTGTAATAAACAAAATGTAATCCTTATGGGTAGTGTTATTGTTGAAATAAAACAGTTCCTTTGTTTTAACAATAACTCTGCTATTTACACCGATACAGTACACGGAATACAGGCGATATAGTGTAAATTTGTGACAAGGACAGCAGATGATGTAACAAAACAGTCAATGACTATATTAGAGCAAAGTATGAATCAATATCAAATAGACACATGTTTAAAAAAAGTTACGAAATAAAATAAATAAATGAAAAGCATCAGTAATTAAGTTTTTAAACGTTGTAATTTTTTGTGCAGGAATCCACAAGAAGTCAGGTAATGTGTGATTAGCTCTGAATGTGTCGATAAAAAGCTGAAACAATATAAACACGATTAGTTTGTGACATTCGAGTTCGTTTGTTTAATTTGACCAAACGCTTTCATTGTAGCTTCTATGTGGTTTTTGTTTATAAGATGTCTTGTTGCGCCATATTGATTTTCAAATAGACTAGCTCCGAAAGAAGACTGCAGAAAAAATATTATTTACTTACTTGAAGGAATTTCGGAATAAAATTCAAAGTTTTAACGCTTGGTGTTACCCAAGGGACAATGCTCGGACCAGAAATGTTGTTAGTATAATTTACAAGTTACGTTTACAGTTTATAACTAAATTGGTATAAATGTGATGGTTTACAATTATTATTATCTTTGTGAATAACTAATCGACAAAGAAAAGATACAACACATACTTATATGCTGAAAATATGTTAACTTTTGATAAGGAAAAACAAGAACTCTGTAAAATATGGCGTACAGACATGTAATTCAAGTGTTTTTTGTTTCGTCACTCATCCAAATCACGTCCAAGGATCAAACATTGCAATTGTCATCAAAAATTAAACTATCACTTCAAATAAATACGAAACATTTTAGAGAAGCAATAATGTTAGATCCTAACGCTTTGGAGCGATTTTGTTTTTGTTTCAATAAGTTTTTGTTTTATATTTAAGTTTGCTGTTGTAAAATGTAATAAGCAAGATTTGAAGGAAGTTGCGCTCAAATAACTTTAACAATGATTTTGATAGAACTCACTAATGCTTTTGATTCGATCATTCATGACAGTCAGCAACCAATAAGATGTTTTTCAAGCAAGTAGTAAAATAACAACCTATTTTTAAATGTTGAATAATGAATCCTGGTAATTGAGCACAGCTTCCTCCATCCAGTCACTTGTCATCCAAAGAGGATGAACCAAGTCGCGATAAAAAAGAAGTAATGTGTTTGCAAAGATATGCGTTTCTTATTTGCTCGCTGAAGACTGAAGGGAACCCAGGCGTTCAGGGATGCGAAGCCCTGGTGAGAGCCTTATAGGTTCGAAATTTTGCTTCTTTAACTAACTCATATCATCACTTGCTCATGGATGATCATGCTCATCAAATGTAACTTCATGTTTTGACATTTTATGGTGATGTCTGGTGTGGCCAGGGTGTGGGTTTGACTAAGACACCTTGCTTTGAAGTAAAATCTCTACCCTTGATCTAAGGTCTCCAGCTGTTAAATTGGCTATTAAGTTTATTTCCAGTATATTCTCGACAACTTTATTTTCCTTCATATCCTTTAAGAATACTGTTGAATTAATAAAATAACTAGAGAATTGACGTCTTTGTATGTAAGCTTAAGTAATATGAAATTTAATAATTTGGTCTTCTGTATGATTGTCAGCTCTTTCTATAAATCTTAGTCATTCCCAACACATCACTCCTTTTTCTCACTTTTTCAAGGGTTTAAAGGTCACTTTCATGGTACAAATCCTCGGAAGGCAGGGCTTAGTTAACGTTGGAAAATATACTTTTTAACTATGTTAATAAGAACGCTAATTGTATGGCCGTAATCTGGCTTCTTATGTCTTGGCCAAGCTTTTGTTTGGTTGCTAATTATTTGAAATTTCGACTTATAGTGCATGTTTTGTTGTGTTTTCAACGGCGTATTTTCTATAATTTTTAACTTCTTAAATTTTTAACTGAATTTATTACGGCCACTGGTGAAACTATTTTTAAAAAACATTCAATGTAAACCAAAAATATTTACGAAACCTATTATGCATCGAATTTATGTCTCATTTTGCAAGAGCCTCTTAAAGCGATCTAAGAGTTTGAATATACTAAATTTTGAATCACTATCATCAGTGGCCAAAAACACATAACCAATATTTTTAATACCCCAGTATCTTGGAATAATTGCTTGAAGGGTCCAGGGTACGCTGATATACCGGGACGGGGCGGAAGTGAACAGCTCCTTGGGGATGGAAGGGTACCCTCATGGAACGGAGATCACATTCAGATGCATAGCTTCCATTATGGGGGAGAAGACCACTTGGAAGCTGATTTGCGAACAGGGGAACTGGGTCGGCAAGAGTTTTAACTGTGGTAAGTTAAAAAAAATACTTTAGAAGTAACTGCCTACCTGACTTCAATACTATCATTAATGAATTTATAAATTATCAATATATTTCCCGAGTAGGTTACGGTTAGGAATCTTTTTTTCTTAGAAGAATTAAACTGGCATTTACTTACATGAGACCACTTCATCTTTGGACATAAATTTCATATTCGCAGAAGAGCTGGAAGCTCAGAATGAAGAATTACAAAATAACAACAGCTGTACTTTTGAGAACGACGAGCTTAACGTGGTTGCCTTCTACAATGATATGCAGATTACTGAGGTGGTCGACTTCCCTGCTGGAGCTATGATCACATCCAGGTAAATTAATAAACATAAAATCACGCCTTTTTACCACGTAGGCAGAAATTCCAGAAGACCACCTGCTACGATCCGTACATAATACATTTGCTTAGTTTATGTTCAAACATTCACGCACTAGGGTGTTCTGAAGAACATCACCAATAATATCTGTATACTTATGTCCTCTAGGCTTAGGGTGTCTCCTCCTGGCGTTTCCACTCACGACTGCCTTGTATACCTTTTGCTAGTCGCCTTTTGTTGATCTTCTCAACACGACCGAACCATCAAAGCACACTCTTTTCACTTTTTGCCATTACATCTTCATCGTCTTCATCTTCATTCCCTTTGTGATCCCTTAGTTTTTTTTTTAATTAAATTATACTTGTCATAAGACAGTTCATGCTACAGTGAAATACCCATCACTCGTTTTAATAATTTTGTATGTGTTATTTCAGATGCAGTGATATCGGTAAATATGCGATGACTGGATCGCAAACACGAAAATGTATCGGGGGTTCATGGGACGGTGTCAAGCCAACGTGTTTTGGTCTCAACCAACAAATGGACTATGCCAGTAAGAAAGACTAACTAAAACAGTTTTTGTAAGACGTATAAGCAAATCTGTCATATATATGTGACATTTTTTGTTTGCATGAATTGTCCGACTATTGGGCAAAGGCCTACTTCCATAACTTCCATTTATCTCGCAAATACTCCAGGGAATTTCTGCCATCTTTCTTCGCGATATATATACCTACTTGAAAAAAATACAGTATTATATTTTCTCATCACATTTGCAGTGGAGAAGCGGCCAACTATCCTGTTCCGACACTCCCAGGGTCCAATCGCGCAGACCAACGACGGCAAGCTGCTAGTATACCCTGGCACAGTACTGCACATGGAATGCTTGTGGATGCGAAGATTTGGCAACCCTAAGTGGAATGTTACGCATAATAACCCTGAGTAAGTACCAACTTATTCAAAGACCCTCTTGGCCCCATGATTCCTGGCAGATTTGAACCATTTTACTTTGGGTAATTGACGTATATCCCAACTTCAAAGGCTGAAACGGAGGATTGATCTTACATCTGTATAAAATTACTTTATCTAAATGATGTATAAATTAATCACAATCCGAAATCGTGTTTTGCAAACAGTTTTTCTCTTGCATTCAAAATTCTCTCTATCCTAAGCCTGTAAAAACAGTTGAAGGCCAAGCAATTGCACAGCTACTTACAGTTCCTAACTATGTTTGCAATTTCCAGGACAGATCGCAAATATATCGAAGGCTGGACCACAGACCCTGGTCGGGACAGTGCGTTGGAATACAGGCTGAGTATCATCAATGCTGTGAAAGAAGATTCAGGCATCTACCGGTGTGAGACTCCTGCGAGGCAGAGCCATCAGGTCGAGATCATTGTTGAAGGTATGGCGGTTTAACTTGATATTGTACTTTCAGTAGCTGAAAAAACACCAACTAGTGCCAGCTTCTAGCTACCCCGTTAACTAATAGCTCATGAATAGATGGTTAAGCACATCTGACATGTTACAGTTTAATCTTCATCATCATCATCATCATCATCAGCCTATTAATGTTCCCACTGTTGGAACACAGGCCTCCTCTCTGTGAGAGGGAATGGGCCGTTATCCACCACGGATGTCACATGTTTTCGAATTTTTGGTTCTAGGACATGCCGGTTTCCTCACGATGTTTTCCTTCACCGTTTTGAGAGCAGTGGTGATGAAATAATTCACACAAAGTAAAGCGCCTACCTGGGCTCGAACCCACTACCTACAACTTGTTAGTCGCGGCCGATACCACTGGGCCACCACTGCTCCTGTTTAATCTTCGTCGCGTGTTATTTACAACTTTTCAAGTAAAACAATACATTTTACACCCTGTATTGGTGACAACTTTTATCTATTTAGCCATTATAGCAGTAAACTGGGGATGTTTGACTAGCTAGAGGAATAGGAGAGCCTAAGTTGACAACTCACCCATTCTTCAATTTTTATCCTTGTTCTATAATTCTGTTCTCTTTCTTCACAGACGTCCACTGTCCTCCACTACCTATCCGGCGAGGCCTAGTCGCGAGCGGGCTGGGCACAAGACTCGGCACAGAGATACGGTTCCACTGCGCAAACGGTAACGCTCTTCTCGGTGCACACACGCTGTCTTGTCGAGCTTCTGGCAACTGGAGCTCTCCACTACCTGTTTGTGAAAGTGAGTATACTTATGGGGAATATTTTTTAAAGATGAGATACAGCAGAAAGATCCTGAAGTTTCAAAGACATTGTTTTGGTTAGATTTATGGTGCAAGGATTCAAATATCTGCATCTGATACATGAATTCAACTTGCCCATTTTGAAAAGAAACCCTAGGAATTCCTTTCAAATTGGGTACCTCTGAAGAAACTCTGGGGAAATGGGAAACCACTTCCTTCAGAGCCTGCTGAACTTCTGTTCTGTTCTTAATTATCGAAAAATAACTCATTATCTCTATGTCTTCTTATCTTCCCGCCCACCCAGAGGTATATAATTATATGAGACCTACTCAAATAAGGACAAAAAAGTATAATGCCATTGCTTATACCATTTCAGGTGTAGAATGCGGAGAAGTAGTCCACGACACTCCCCTTGCTGAAGGCGAGCGTCGCCCTCGCGTGGCCGTGGTATCACGTGGTGTTGGTGGGAGAGCTGCCTTCTCCTGCGCTCCGGGGTGGGCGCTCCGAGGGGCTCCGGAGACTGTGTGTCTGCCAGCTGCTGACTGGGCCAAGCCTTTTCCTGTTTGTAGAGGTGAGTTAGATGGATTGATGGGCTTTTTACATAGGCGCCACAAACAACCCACACCACAGGAGTTGCTTGCCGAGGAATCAGCCGCCCACGACATTTTGAAATGGGAGGCTGTGACTTCTAAACGTGGAAAAATCCTCGGAATAGTGAGGTCATTCCGCGAAGCCTGTGAAACCCTAGAAAGCTTCTGTGCTTATTCAGAACCCACTTGCACAACAGACCAAATGAGAGTCTAAGAGTGGAAAAGCGAGTCCCACTTCTACTTCAGCGTTCCGCGTGACCATGATCTCACGAGTTGTTGGTGGTAGAGCTGCCTTGTCTTGCACGCCGGTTTCGACGCTTGCGAGGCTCCAGAGACTGTGTTTGCCTGCTGCTGACTGGGCCAAGCCTTTTTAAATTCTGTTTGTAGAGGTGAGTAAGATGGAATGGTGGTATGGAGGTAGGCGGAACAGGGTGAAAAGTCACGCAATCTCCATTGAAAACGGAGGATCCTCCGACCAGACGGTTGTTGTGCCTGAGGTTGAGGTTGCTCGATGATTGTTGTCGGAAAAACTTTGATTGTGTGATGTAGGATTTGTGTGTAGTCCTAAAATCTTGCTTTTTCCTATGGCAGAAACCACAGAATGCCACCTTTTATATTCAGTCCTTACATACTCTAGATCTACCTATTCTGCTCCTACTTAAGTTTTTCTCCATTCTTACCAATGAATGGTCCTTTTTTCTCATTGCAGAGGTATCCTGCCCAGCACTACCACCACCCACTTCAGGCTACGTGCTAGGCCGTGCACCGTACCGAGCTGGAGACGTGCTCCAGTTCCACTGCAACCCTGAACACACGCTGCACGGCAGACCGATACTGGTGTGCCAGGACAGCGGCCGGTGGAGCGATAAGCCGCCTACTTGTGAGTTGCACATTAAATAAAACAAACAAAGCGAGAAATAACTTCAATTTCGGAAGTCGGTGTCAAAAAACGAAGAAACGAAAACTGGAACACCGACTTCCAAAATTGAAGTTTTGTAGTGTTTTTATTTGAAAGTCGGTTGTATTATTTTGAAAAAAGGTATTTTTTCACTTTTAGTTGTGGTACATAATGGACCAGTTCTATAGGCTAGGTACCTAACTATAATGCCCAAAGTGATGCCAGAATAGATTAACCCAATAAGAATAACATATATGAAACTTAAACAAAACCGGTGGAATGAGAGTATACCAGGGTGAACTGTTCACACCTGCGTACCCCGTTAGAGCGTACCAGTGTGATGTTATGTTATCAAATAGTGTAAACCATAAACAGACATGCGATTGCAGCTATCCCGTGTGATTTGCTGTCGTTTATTGAAGAGATCTGATGTATATCTCTGAAGTTCTTCATCAGATCTTGATGAAATTTAAATGGGATATGACAAGCACCAAATAAAAAAGAATCATCAAAATCGGTTCACCCAGTTACAAGTTCTAAGGTGAACAAACATAAAAAAAATACAATCGAATTGACAACTTCCTCCTTTTTGGGAAGTCTGTTCAAAAACATGTAGATTAATGCCTTGCAAAGGCAAAGACAGGTTCAATGCCTTAAACTTTAGACAAGAAACACGAAGTTTTGACCACATCGTCGATATTCACCTGAGACTTCATCTAGTTCCATATGCGCGTTGTAGCAGCCGTATTTTACAATGTTCAGGACACATTTATAAAAGAAGTAAAAGTTAGCTTAACATCTTGTGAATGTACAAAAGACATGTAAAACCGCAATAATAAGGCCGTACCCTGACGAAAAAAATTAGCATGAGATATAAGCATTTCTATTGGCCTAGCGGCACTGGTGGCGCATGCATTACAGTAGTGAATACGCCCAGATTTTAGAATAAAATCTTTATAAAATCGAATATTGGTCTTTTGAAAAAAATCAAACTTACAAAATGTTCGTTATCAAATTGTCTATCCATTAGTGTTAGTACAAAAATAATTAATGAATACTTTACGAGGAGATGCATTCTATCAATAATTATTTCTCATTTTTATGGTTTTGTTGGAAGAAGATTAGTGAAACATATATCTCTTTAAAAAAAATTGTACTACCATTTTAGAATCAACATTATGTAGAAATTTAATTTATTTTTATTAATTGATATTTCTTTTTAAATAAAGAGTAGAAAGCTATTAAAAACTGCACAAAGACGACTAGCGCGGCGTTTTGCTCGGGGAGGCGCCGATAAAAATTGTTTGACTGTAAATTGGCCCTTAATCAAAATAAGGAATAATTCCAAAGACACCATAATATCTCCATAGCAATGTTTTCTAACTGTGATTTTAGTGCTTATTGTTTCACAGTAACTTTAGTAATTTGCACTCCCTTAGAATATCTTCAGAGAGAAAATCCTGAAAATCACGGCAATATTTTTAAGTCGGAAAGTAATTGAAGAAAAACATATCCAATACAACGATACGGTCTAATGCACAGGTGCTCAAGCCTGCACATATCCTGGCACCACGATATCCGGTCGCATGTCTTCCGTGAAGTTCTACTACAAGATCGGCGAGACCATCACGTTCACCTGCGAGCCAGGGTACCGGCTGAAGGGGGCTCCTATGTTGAGGTGTTTGAAGTAAGTGTAATATTCTTTCATTATTAATTACTTCATGTACAAATAGTGGTCGTGGTGCATAGACAAACTAAGTGCCACAAGGTATACTCAAGACATCATCAAACCTTCATGACTTGACCACAACTTAATTTCATTAGTCCACAACACTGGTCTGTTGACAAGGGTAAAAGTTAATCAATTAAGTACTTCTTTTCATCTGGACAATGTGAATTGCTGTTTTGGACTTCCGTTGAAACGCACTTGGCTACTCCAGGCGGGCGAGCACGGCCTATTGTGACAGGCTTGAGTCAGAACACATGTGAGTTATCACAGTTTGGGAGCAAAAACCGTGATAAAATGCGTGACTCAAGCCAGAGGCCGTACTCGCCCGGCAGCCTGTGAATCGCCATTTGCACATTCCGGATGTAGCAAATTTGTACGCCTGAACCAGTGACATACATACCAAGGTCTCATGTACTTCTTGTATCAAATCATAACGTCCATTAAGTCCTATTGTCCCTGAAGAACCTAAAGTATATCTACCAGTGAAGCGGTAATAGAGCAGCATAACACCTTCATTTGTTCCTTGTTTTGACATCCAATCTTCTTTCACAGAAACAGAAAGTGGTCCAACGCAATCCCACTGTGCACACCAAATACAAACTACACATCGTCCGACACAGTCGCCATGTTTAACGGCGACATTGACGCCATGTTGTCTGACGCGCCGGCGGACATCTTGAAAACGCGGGAATCGCCCGCCATTTTAACACCAGAGAGCTACAAGGCAGCTGTCACTAGAGCTGCGGTGTCGAGGCTCCTGCGAAGAGGTCCGATTGAAAACTATAGGAACAGAGTATACAGAGTGAATAGGCTACTAAGGAGGGACACAGAAAGATAATTTTTGTATACTTTTCGGTTTTTTGTGTGCGGTAATTTGATGGAGAAGTGTGAGCGAGGTTGATATGATTTTTAACGGTTTTTTGAAAAGCGTGGTCTACTTAATGGTTGAAGTTATTATTAAGATGTATGCGTGCTTAAATGTTGTACTTAATTATTTTATGGATTTTATGAACGTTGTCAATTATATGATTAATAAATTGTTTTAGAAGGGGTATAAGTGGAATTGATGTGAGTCGCAGGATCAAATGTGGCAAATTATGTAGTAGATACTTACGTATCTAAGTTTTTTAAAATATTTTATTTACCAATACATTACCGCATGCAGAAATATTTTCAATGTTATTTTAAGAAACCAATGTAGTATTTGTTTTTAGCATATATCTTTATTATTGTTGTCATAATTATTTTTTTTACTTAAATAATATTCATGAAAAGAAAATTATCGATTTTTCGTTTTAAAACGATACTATCCGATTTCAATCGAAAGTTTAATTGACGAAACATGGATTTGAAGACAAAAACTTATGAGACTAAAAAATAGAGTAAATTAGAAATCGTAGTAAAATATTTATTTATTTATTTTTCCTTTAAAGACTGTTTAATCATAGTGAACGCATTCCAATTGTTGCCAAATTTTTATTACGTTTTAAGTTTTCAGAATTTTATTTTTTTATCGATTTTTACAATTGTAAATAAAGATGCTTCGCCAAAGAAAATTAGAATACTCTTATAAATATTAGTTACAATTATGTAGATAAACTATTATTGTAATAGTATAGTTTTAAGTCTTAGAAAATGTACCGATTATTACAACTGATCGAATGCCCGGTTTCTAGAACGTAAATTACGTGAAAAATTATCAAGCGCTCTTTTTCGCGTTCCAGAATCTGGGGATAGAAAAATACAATTTAAACTAGCCTAATTACCTTCTAATTTAGTCATTATATTCGACTAACTAAACTTATCGACTATAAAATAGACGATTTTGACAATTGTTGTTAGTCGGTACATTTTATATTTTTAAAAGTCGTAATATTAATTGTAATTTTGAATATTGCGCTAGATACTACCACGCACAAATATTTGGAAACATTTTTGGATCATCGTCTCTAGTTAGTGTGGATTTAACTTAAGTGAGTTTTAAGCTAATCAAAAATATTTTTTTTTATATTTTGTCTTTTTTTTTCTACAAGTTTTATTTTATTTTTATTTGATATTAAAATTATAAAACAATCCTTTTTTATTTTTTAAAGAAATTAAAATATTTTAAATTAAAAATACAATGTAAATAACTAAAGGTTAGATCACATTTATGTTACATCCGCATAATATTTTATGCATATCAAAAAAACAAAATTGCATATCTTATTGTAATTAAAAAACTACAAAAATCAGAAAAATCTTTAAATAGGTAGTTGTATACTTTTTCAAACATAAAAAACTATGTAACTCTGTCCCATTCAAGAAAATAAATTAATAAATAAATTGTGAACATGGTTTCTGTATTTTATTTATTTACCAAAAACTAAGTTACTGTTCAATTTTACAAAAATAATAAATAAATGTAGCCGGCCTATTTATTTTTAAGTGTCACAGATAGGACACCAAAAACTCCGCCCCTTTTTTGTTTTAATAAAAAAAGAATTTCAAACAAAGACGGTTTTTCGTTTTCTGATGTAGGACAGCTAGTTAAACTACTGGCTGATATTTTCCTAGGAACATTAACACATGTTCATGTACCTGAGAATAAACGTATTCTAAACAACCACTATTCATTCAAAAATACCTCTTACCTAACATAACATTACCTGTAATGGTTATTTATAAAACAAATTACATTACAGATTAACTGAAAGAAAACTCATTAATCAACCTAGGAAATGACGCAATGAACTACGCTTGTTGGTGATTCAATCGTGATTGATTTGCACCTACATTTAATATCAATTAAAACTAAATAAACATTTTACATTACCGCTTTTGTACGACCAACTCACCAAAAGCACAGATAATATAATACTACAGTACAGATACCCAATCCCATACAAAGAAATGTCACCTCCTTAAGTCGGGCTATTCGTCGGGCTATTTTTTCTTTCTCCATATTTTTAACAGGCGGCAGCACCAGTGACTCATTAATAGCCCGAGGCTGTGGTTTTTTAACGCCATCTAGAATTTTGCGTAGATACTAAATCATATGGCAATTTGAGCGAGGAATCGCATCATGTAGGTACTCAGCACGGTACTCAGAGACGTTATTTGCCAGTTGTCCTTGAACGCTTATTTCGTATTCGTAATAATAACATTAGGTATGATCGGGACAGACTCCTCAGTCCGCTCAGACCGCGGTAACTTCTTAATAGTGGTCGCATTGTGTAGCGAATTTCACAATATTCACGAATATTCCAAATCAATCAAAACTATAGAATTCCTTGTAAAATTAAATGTAGGTAGGTAGCTTGCTTCCGTGGCAACGGAATGACATGATATAGGTACCTACTTCATGTCATTTTATTATGGGTGGTATTTAATACTTTAACTGTAAATTCCCTTTTTTCAATCAAAATATTCGAAATTACCACCAAAAATACTGAATCGCACACTAAATTTGCTCATCAAATGAATAAATTATACTTTACTGTTAGATCTTTAAAGCTTAACTGTTTTACTGAATGACTATCTGTTAACTAAAAGTAAATCTAATAATTCTTCGAGTGCAACAAAATATTGAATCATTTTTTTTGGAATCCATCACCTATTAAACTTTTAAGAACATGGGTTATTCTAAATGAAACACCAGTTAATCAGTCATATTTATGTAATTAAAGTTCACAAAAAATCAGCAAAGTGTAATCTTAATATACACTAATCATTGCAAAACATATTTAAACATAATTTTTTTTTAATCGATCACCTATAAATCTTTTTATTGTATGATTAAGGCAGGTCTTGCTTTTGTTGGAAGTTTTTACAATTACTATTTAACGACAATGTCGACGGAGCCCCGCTGCGCGGGGCTCCTATTTCTGTCTAAAGGGTCTAAAGTAACCTAACACGAAGAAGATGACGGGAGCTGAGTTCGCTCGCTTTGCTCGCTCACTTCAGCTGCCGTCATCTTTTCGAACCTAACCTGTCCGTGTCGGGGTGCCCTAAGTTCCCGAGCTCGCTTCGCTCGCTCTTGGACTAATGACTTCTTGAAAATAATAGTTCAACAATTACTTAACTTATTTTGCACTTAAACTCGAGCAAACAATTGTAAACAATAACAAATGCACGTGCCCATGCGCCGCGCCGTGTTCGACTGCGGATTCACATCACTCTATCTTTCTCACACTCGTGTCGTCGTGAAGAAGTGAGCGCGATGCGACTAGCGCGAGCGGTGAGTGCGCCGCCGACAAAAGCGCGCCAATATACTTTTCAATAAAACAGATAAACAAAAAGAAATAAAGTTGGATGATAGGGATTTTAGCTACATGAGTAATTAATACGTGAAATGTAATTTGATAATGTAAACATACATTATTTGTTATGCAGTTTTAGAAAATAATTTTGGAAATTCCGTTGTAATATTGAATAATTTGTGTGCAAATCAGTATTTTTGTTTTACGGTGAGTAATATTGTTTCAAAATGCGTATATCTGTGGTTTCAGCTAGATTTTTGCTGTAAATTAGATAAAAAAAGCCATCAGATTTCGATGAATTTTAAACATTTTTTAGTACAACATGTTTAGGTAATCAAGTAGTTAATTTGTAGTACAGTAATTTATTTGATATGCAGTAGGTTATTAGTGGAGATATTTTGTTTGCTTAAATTTCTAAATAGAGGTGCAGTTAAAAATTCCCCTTTTATTATTCACTATAAGGGTTACCCTTTTTTATTTTCGGTAGGTACTTAGAAAGAACAGGATGTTTTTACAAAAAATATTACTATTAAGTAATACTTTAGTTAGGTACGTAGCATGGGCTACTTGAACAAATTTGATGTAGACTAGAATTAAAGTTAATGGCGACTCGCAACAGACAATGAAAATTAAAAAAAAAACAAAAACCAGTCGGGTTTTTGTGTACTACAATTTTAGAATCAACATTATGTAGAATTTTAATGTATTTTTATTTATTAATATTTCTTTTTAAATAATGAGTAGATAGCTCTTAAAAACTGCACAAAAACGACTAGCACGGCGTTTTGCTCGAGGAGGCGCCTTAACACTTTTTATTTAACATTTTTTTAGTATTTTGTACATTTAAACATATAAGTGTTATATATTTTTTTAACACAAGATGGGATTAGAAGAAAAACACAATTGGGCCCCCACAATATGGCGCCCAAAAGCCGCCATTTCTCTATTTTCAATTTTAATGTAGCTAGTGACACTTGCAGGGTTAAGACGAATCGATTGACGTACGAATCATCAAAATCGGCCAACGCGTTTGGTCTCTGAAACACCACATAGGAACAAATATACATACATACATAGACTGATAAACACATTACCCTCCTTCGGCAGTCGGGTAAAATTAATTGTGCCAGCGGTGGTTAGGGGTGCGCAGCGACTCATACGAGTGTTCCAAGCCGCCATTAAGTTTGAATCGAACTGTACCTACTAGGCGACGCGTAAACTCGGACGGCAAGCGGGACTCACGTCGATCTCTTATTTTATAACCCGTGCGATTTGAGTAGGCCCTAGTGCAATACGAGTCCTGTTCCAGCGAGTTATCTAGTTAATTCGACGTGTAAACAAGCTTCACAAAAAAGTGATTTTAAGTAATAGACCAAGACTTTAATATTTAAAAATACGCCTATAATAAATAATATATTTTAACTTACGCCTATAATAAATAATAACTGTCGTACAAAATGATTCTGACGATGGATATATAGTTTAGGACAAATTGTGAAAAACGCCATCTATTGCAAAGAACTCAAAACAAAACGAAAAGTCGACAGCAGCAATTAGTTGAAAGTAGTCTACTTTCAACTAATTTAACTTACAAAGTCTTCCACTTATCTTTTTTGTTCAAAAACCCTGATTAATGAGTGTAAATGGATAAATTAACATTAAAGAAGCAAGTTTTGATTTTTACTTAACTTATTACAGCCTAAATTAGTGTTGCAACAGAACTCTGCTTCCGCTTCCGCAACTGCAGAAGTTCCGCATGTTTTTTCACTTCCGTTTCTGCTTCTGGTTCCGCAAACTTTATAACAGAACTCTGAACGGAAGCGGGGAGAAAGCGATGAGGAGCGGTGCAGCCGAACTCAAATTGCAATTGAAGACATTGAAGTGCAGCCTTCTACTTCCAAATCATCACCATCATTGCAAATATTGGAATCGATGTTAAGTGTAAATGAAGACCAGGAGGAGGACTCTTCTACAGCTGACGATGGTGACAATTTACTTTTAAAGATACAGTCACACCTTCGGGAGTACAAGAAAGAAAAAAGACTACCTCTTCATGAGGATCCCCTTATGTGGTGGAATGGAAATGCGCACAAATACCCCAATATTTTGCCAATAGTTCGCCAATACTTATCAGCTCCCCCCAGCAGTGTAGCCAGTGAGCAATTATTTAGCGGAGCTGGTTTAATATATGAAGAACATCGAAATAGGCTGAAAGGTGAAAAAGCGGCCAAGTTACTATTTATTAAATATAACTTGCCGCTGTTTAATTTTGACTACTAAAATACAAATTTAATAAAAAAAGTTTTAAATGTACAATTGTGCTTTTTTTTCATAGTGTTAACGCTTCCGTTTCCGCTTCCGTTTCCGTTTCCGCTTCCGTTAAGATTTACTTTTGACATCTGTTTCCGTTTCTGCTTCCGCTATGCCAGTTCCGTTGCATCACTAGCCTAAATCTGCTGTTTAACATTTATAAGTGATTGTTACTTTCATATTTGTTACCTATGCTGCCATCTATGATCTTTTTTTAATACTAATTATAATTTGTTTGAATTGAGACCCCATGCCAAAAGTGTGAAGAAAGCAAGCAATTGAACGCAAACACAGCGATACCACACGAAGAAAACGACAATAACTTAAGAACGCAGTACGCATTCGAAAACCAAAGATTTTCAATTCAGTCCCGCGCGAGTAGCGTTGAGTGAATGACGTATACCGAGTCGCGCGTTTTCGCGCCAAAACGCGTGTTACTTCTCGACTGTCGAAAAAAGAATTCGAAATACGAAAACCGTTCCTTATCCATTGTTATTTTTATTTGCTGTAAAAATGGCGGTGATATAAATAGTTTTAGTTAAAATACCGTGTGTTCTGTGTTTTGTGACAGTGCTTTTTTCTATAATATGTTTCTAATGGCGCAGTACGGCGATAACCAGCGATAACTCACAGGTAATTTGAACAGATTGACTATACGTAAATACTAAACGTAATTAAGATAAATGAGTGCGCAGTTTAACCTGCATACCTTCGTCTACCCTCGATTAGGTAATGTTTTTAGTCATTAGGATCTTGGGTGACTTATTTTTAACTTACATATCTGAGGAAATAATTATCTTCTAAGGCCTGGATGCGTTAAAAACTTAACTCAGATTTAGTTGCTAACACGAGGTTAAATTGACAGTATGTCGTACTTAATTGGCCGTGTTAGCTAGTAACTCGGCGTTTGTGAGATAGCCCAGGAGCAAGCGGGTCTAAGACTGGTAGAAACCTCTTCATTCTAGGCCTCCCCAAGCGTCGCCACATCGGCCGGTGCCCTATCCGACAATAACTGTGCATCCAGGATAAGTAAATGGCCTTTGTAACTCAGCCATAGTAGTAGTTTATTGTTTTTTTTGTAGTATAGTTTTCAATCAATGAATGAATTTTCGTAATCGGCTCAAAACCTCGTAAATTTATTTTATACAAATTCAAAAATCTACCTCTTTTAAATGTATTTATAGTATGTATAAAAATATAATTGTAGAAGTCAATATTTTACTGTTTATCAACTACCTACAACCAGTGTTGAAAACACGTGATTCGAGACGTATCGTACGTTATTGACAAAACAATTTTACATGTCCTTTTAAAACACAGCTAAGTCGGAAAATCTTGTTGTAAAACGAAAAAGTATGCTCGGATAAGTAAACAGTACCTGGGCGACCGAGCTCTGCTCGGGTGTAAATATAGAAAACGACGTTTTCTAGCTAGCTAGATCGATTTATCGACCCCGAAACCCCCTGCATACTCAATTTCATGAAAATCGTTGGAGCCATTTCCGAGATTCAGATAACATATATAGAATGTTAAGAATGAATAACAAGAATTGTTCGTTTGTAGATATTAGATAGATTATTCTATTGAAGTCTTTTGTTTGTATTGATATCTGTGTTATCTATGGCGAATTGTCAAAATGCCATAATGTAAAGGATTGACCATGTGACATTTCGATAGCGCATTTTTGTCATTTTTGAAGGTTAAAGACTGAATAGTGTCAGTTTAGTTTAGTTTTGACGGGCTGTTTCCGCAACTTCACGACCAAGCGCGTATTTTGCGTATGAATAGTGTCAGTTTGCAGTAATGTCAAGATGTAACCCTATAAACTCGGATGCTGTTCTTCAAAGTATCCGCTAATATAATGACACCTTGCTTAGAGCCCCAGAAGGGCGAGCACGGCCTTGAGTCACACATTTTTATCACAGTTCGGGAACAAAAGCCGTGATAAAATGCGTGACTCAAGCCTATCACAGACGCCGTGCTCGCCCGGTAATTCCGATCAACAGCCGTTTACCAACCAAACTTATGACATAAAAAAACCTAGTTAACACAATATGCCAATAAACACGGACCAGAAAACAAGAAAATTTTTTTTTTTAACTTCGGTCCACAATTGACGTAGAAGTCGGGGAACACACACGAAAAAACATACACTCGAAATTAGAAACTCCTCCTTTTTTGAAAGACTGTTAAAAATGTATTCAAGATTACCTATTCTAAAACGAATCATGCAACCAACCGATTAGTCAAGATAGTTCGACTTATCGATCGCATATCGGTAATAGTAAATGTTCCGTGTCTCGAAGTGGACCGATAAAAAACAATTCCAATTGTTTCCTAGCGTGTTCAGAATGCTCAGATAGCAGCCAGCGAGCCAACTCGGAAATCTATGGAATTATTACAAAATTCTGTAATTTTTCACACTCCATTTCCTTCTTGATGAACTAGATTAACTTTTAATTGGTTTAGTGGTGAATGTTCTCGTTTTTGTTACGGTTTTTGGGTGTTAAAATTGGTGAGAGGAAGTGGAAGTTATATTGGAACTTTTTGGTGAAACTTTCTGAACCTGAATGGAGAATTTGAGATAAGAAGGTGTCAAACCCGTTAATGTCCAAGTTTGACAGGTTGTCAGGGTAAAGAAGAATTTGGTAAATTCATTGGGGAGCTACGTTGGAGAGTCAATCATAACTAAGTCAGACCAAAACACGAATAAAATCGACAAGATTTTCCAGGAATTTTTGATTCTGCTCTGAACTATCACAGAAATTTATTTCCTATTGATTCCTCTTTTCAGAATGCAAAGTGATTAGGAATCTAACATTAACATTAAAAGCGGGATATTTACCATGTTTACTGTTTGTTGCGAGTTCCCGATATTTCGGTGCTGTTGCAAGCACCATGATCACGGATAAACTGAAAGTCATTGCGGGTGGGTGTTTATGAGGAGACAAAACGGTCTACCCTCTTTCTTGTCTTTCTTTGGAATCTATTTGCATAAACAAAACTGAAAATATTGACAATACAAGACGCTAATCTGTTTGATCATTTTTAGAATCCTCTAAACACATTCCTTGTAACTCGTAAACGACCAAACAGTTGAAATATTGTCAGTTGTTCTAAGTAGCCAAAACAAATCTAACTGTAACTACTTAGGAACTACCCATATCGGATTTACCAGAGGCTTTAGACAAGTGACATTTTATAAACCAAAGCGTCGCGATAGCCCTTGGAAAAAACAATTTATAAGGATCGCAAAACGCTATCGAATTGTCACTTGATCAAGACAATCGCTATTGCCGACAGAATGACTCTAAGTTGCATAGGGAAGTTCAAAAGTACGCAGAATATTTTCTTTAAAAAGACATATTTTATTTAAGGCGGATGCTCCGATCGACCGTCCATACAATGTTTGTAGGGATTATACGCTAAAAATAGACACTATTTTTTTTTAACGAATCATATTATCACTTTTCTACAATCAAATGTGCTCGCTGCCAACCTTTTTAGAAAATAAAATTACTGAGAAAAACAATCGTGAAATTCAGACAAAATTTGACACTTCTTCACATGTTTGGGTTCGTTTTGACAAGCAAACTAAGCGCCATGTTTGTTATAGTTTAAAAATGTAACCGCTAGATGGCGTGCAGGCAATATTATAATTCTGATAAAACTATATATATATATACAATTTCTACGACTTATTAATGCTCCGATTTCACATAAAACGAAATAAGCAAAAAATTATGATTTCAGCGCCATCTAGCGGGAAAAGTGCCGGGAACAGACCGGAAACTATTCCGAGGACTTTTGGACCTTCACTCTTATGTCTAAGAGTTTCGGTCCACAATACCTGTTCACTAACCAAACTTATATGATATAACATAAATCAATTCCTTCCACATCACGACTGGATTAGCCTTAAAGGAAGCGAGTGAACCCATACACGATCTATTGGTAGTCCGCCCGGGCGGATGTCACGCGCTGTGTTTACGAAATCGATGTGCAGGTGACAGTACTTGGTTGTTCACCTATGCACTCCGTGAGTTCAACTTTAGTCCAGCTTTGGTCTATGGTAGGATAGATAGAATTTATAAACGTGGTTGATCTCAATTAGATTTTTGTATTAATAGCCGTTATCATTCTTCAGGTTATATTACTTATCAAGATTCCTATACAAGTGACTGAATTTCGACCATTGGCAATCTTTGAGCGGGTATAACAAACAACAACAGCAAACAAACTTTTTCAATGGGCTTTTACTCCAAAATATGAAAAATACTACAATGTTTTAGGGTTCCGTACCCAAAGTGTAAAAACGGGAAACTATTACTAAGATTCCACGATCCGTCTGTCTGTCTGTGTGTCCGTCTGTCACCTGGCTTTATCTCATGAACCGTGATAGCTAGACAGTTGAAATTTTCACAGATGATGTATTTCTGTTGCCGCTATAACAACAAATACTAAAAACAGAATAAAATTAATATGTTAATGGGGTAAACGTGATTTTAATGCCGTTTTTTGCGATAATGGTACGGAACCGTTCGTGCGCGAGTCCGACTCGCAGTTGGCCAGTTATTTTTCATATTCTTCTCATAGAGGTTTGTCTCATAGATTGAGATAGAGGTGTGATTCATATTCTTGAGTACTCTTCCTCTAAAAGACTGCAAATAAAAAGTAACCCAAAACGTCTTCAAAATTGTTAGATTCTAATACTTTTCTATTACAAGTTGAAAAGTAAAATTTCATTACGGTGGTATATATACGAACATATTGAAATGGATTACCCCATACTGTCCCTCTTCAAAATATTAATAAAAAAACATTTTTGTTAGAGATAGCGAACAATTTCAAAAGCCTTATCCATCAGCGTCACACGTTATTGCTACTAAATAAATACTTATCGTCAGGAAGCCAAAATGCCGACAGATTAATGTTATCGAAATGGGAAAATCATGATGGTGTGTCATCACTCATCATGGTACAATATATACTTCGTTCTTCGTTATCACCAAGGGATATGAATTAGGTATTTTACCTATGTTTGCAGTATTTGTAAGTATGTGAGAACCATGTTCCTATTTATCAAATTAATGAATTTACCTGTTAATGCTTTTATTACTTTATACCTGTACGTAGTATAGTGTGTAGTGCTATTCTGGGTGCATCGTCCTCACATATATGAATTTATTAATGTATATACTTATGTAAATATTGTAAAACACCTATTATTTAGAAGAGAATTTAAAAGAGTAAGTGTGAAGTTTCTTGTGCATTCTTCTCCATAACAAGCTACTTTTCCGAATGCACGGTAGAATCAACTTTATACTTGTAAATTTTAATTTTTGTTGACGTTCAAAAGTGCCGCTTATTGGCTTAGTTGAATAAATATATTTGACTTTGATAACGAAGTTTATTTCAGGAGTATACTCATTTCCTAATACTTGAAATAACCCCAAAGCTAAAGACGCTGGCAGGCAGCTTAATGAAAGAGAGAGAAGTTCAAGAAATGAAAGAAGAAGTTCGCAAAGAATATGTTGACCGACAGAGACGCAACGATCCTCAATACCGACCAGGAGATCTGGTTCTTGTCAACATACACCCGATCAGCACAGGAAATCAGGGAGAGACAGCAAAGTTAGCGCCCCATATATTATAGTGCAACATGGCCCGTATGTAGGCGAAAATTATTATAAGTACCCATTAGTTCCCTTTCGATAACTAAGTTGTTGTGGTCTGCGTGAACTTGGCAGATCGTTTTCCAGCAGAGCATAAAAAAATGTGAGTTCTAGTCGCATGCAGCATAGTTCTAGAGTTCTTGATACTTTTTGGAAATAGTTCTGGCCTTTTTCCCAGAAAAAATCTGCTAACTTCCGGTAGCAGATCATTTTATCCAAAACTAAAATTTTAAAAGTGATTTAGGTGCACAAAGGTAAGTTCTTTAGTTCCTGATACCTTTTAGAAATAGTTCTGCAAAATTACATACAAAAAATGTGTGGTTATTTTTTATTCTATGCTATACAGGGTGTCTGTCACCGACGCGAAAAAAATACCATGGATTCAGTACATGATTCTGGATCCCTAGTGTTGGCATTTTTGTAGGAATTTTTGAAAAAAAAATCCGTTTTTTTACTGTGATCATTTCAAAATCGTTATTCCGATCTAGCTCAACTAGATTTAAAACCGGCCAAATGCGAATCGGACTCGCGCACTAAGGTTTCCGTACAGTCATTCTTACTCCTATAATGGTAGTATCAACAACAATGATTCTAAACTGCTGAAAAATGCTTTTTCTCGCACAGTTTTGGTGTTCACGAATTTCAGGATGACTTAAGTTTTTAGGGGTGTCTTGCATGGATTAAAGTAACTCAAAACCGGCCAAGTGCGAGTCGGACTCGTGCAGGAAGGGTAGCATTATCGCAGAAAAATCACGTTTGTTGTATGGGATGCCCCACTTAAATATTTATTTTCTTCTGTTTTTAGTATTTATTGTTATAGAGCGGCAACAGAAATACATCATCTGTGAAAATTTCAACTGTCTAGCTATCACGGTTCATGAGATACAGCCTGGTAACAGACAGAGAGACAGACGGATCGCATAGAGTTTCGTTTTTACCCTTTGGGTACGGAATCCTAAAAAATAACAGCGTTAGCGCGGCGCGTGTAGGTACTAGCCGGTGGCATTGACCTCTATCGTGAGACGTGAACTTAAGGAATTTAGCTGAAAGGTAGCGCTTTTGATTTTTACTTTCATGCAGCTATTTTTATTAAAAAAAAATTGGACATAGGAAAAACCTGCGAAAAATTCCGTTACTCTAGTCCAGAATCATGTACTGAATCCATGGTATATTTTTTTCTCGTCAGTGTCAGACACACTCCGCATATCAACACGTGAGAAGGAATTATTCCGATCTGTCACACTGCTTTGTCCCCTTAGGGGGACAGTCATAAAAAAAAGGTTGTGATTAAACCTGCTTTTGGACAGTTTTGTTTGCAAAATATTATTTGACATACATAAGCTATTTTAGTTATGAAAAAAAAACATCCAAGTCGTTTTGGAGGAGTATCCAAAAGTAACAAATATCGTGTTCAATATTTTTAAGCAAAACCATTAGTTACCCGAAAAAAGCATAATTCACAAACTAGCTGTGCCCGCGGCTTCGCTCACGTCATCTACCTGCCAACCCTACCCTACTTACCTTCCTGCCTACCCTACATACTCATATATATACATACTACATACCAATTTTTTTTCTACTGTCATTCTTTCGCGTAGAATCTTAACACCGCGAATCAGAAAATTACTTTAAATGCTCAACGCCATCTATCGAATAGCGAGTTCAACTGTCCGAGTAAATGAATTGCGTGAGCTGTGATAATTAAACTTCTTGAACACTTTAAATTCATCTTACTTTTGATAGAGTGAACCGATTGCGATGAAACAAAAACTAAGTAATTCTTTAAGTTACGCACAATTTGTATGTATAAAAGTTATCTACATTGGTTTCGTACATTTCACGTGATGCGTGCAAAAATAAATAAATATATACATTATTCAAACCTTTTAACCTAGCCGAGAATACTATAAAAAGTAACCGTTTTATAGCACTAAAGCGGTGGAAGGCCCCACATTCCGAGCTGCTACAGACAAATGCCAGATGGAAAATCGCAATAACACTTTCCCTAACCCTCGACCTCACGCTCAGCACTTGTGACCACTTGACCAGCTAGACTGCCAGTTTAAAGATTCAAAATTTATTTTTAGCAGTAATTAATATAAGTTATATCTTGTGAAACTGAGCATGATTTAATTTAGCGTATGACGTCGTTATACATTTAAATCATCTTCAGCTGAATTTTAATTTTTATTAAACAAAAACTTCTACGTCAAACAATTAACTATGTAATTACGTTTGGTTAGTCCTGTCATTATAAAATAAAACTGCAGAAAGCTAACTCCAACGCAATAATTCACACAATTTTTTTATTAAAATACAATATTCACAAAAATACATCATTCTGTGATTCAACAACCGGGCATTCATCTTTCTAAAATCTATTTTACATATAATTGTTCCTTTCGATTGCAATCACACCCAAATCAACCCAAAAATATGTATACATACCTGCGAAGTACCTTCATAATAATTGACTTACATTGAATCAGTATAGTCACAGATAATATACTTGTCGCATCAAGGCTGGCCGATAGATGCAAACCATCGGGAAGTCAGGATGTATTTCCTTAGGTTAAGACATCGTGTGTGGGCAGGTAGGTGGGTCAATCGTGAAAATGAAATCACACAAATTATTCGATACACTGAGTATATTTAAATAGACACAAGTTGCATTCTTGCTTACTAATATTACGGATCGACACTGATTCTACGACGTCTTAGCTCTACGGCTGTCAGTACTCAACTGCTCTATTCTGCTGTCCCCACTATGCAAGCGGTTAGATAAAGCGCGCCAATGCGTAGCAGTTCTTGCTTTGCCGCCAGATGGCGTGCTTGCGATTTGTTTTAAAGTCCGTACTATTGACTAAACCCGACACGGCCATCCTGCGAGACAGGCGTCCTCGTCTGTTCCTAATTGTCAGGTTTTAACAGTGTATCGAATCATGTGGAAATCCTCAATGGATGTCCTCAGCCCTTGGGGAAAGCTGAGGGGTCTGTCAGACTCCTACTGACTAAAACCACATGGTGTTCTCTAGGCCGTAATTCCTCTTGAGAGGCGAACGTGGAACACACACGTCGCCATCTCGGGCCTCTCTCAGGTGACAGATCCCCAAATCTATCACCCGCATGCTTCATCATCTTGTCCTTGCTCCATGCCATCTCATGGTCACCTCGTGTTACACCACACGCCGTCTTAGTCCACTCCATCCTGGCAATCTCCCATCATACAAGGGATGTTTTTCTGAAACATACAAAATTTCCAAACAGTATTCGCTCGTCCAATCCTGACTCAAACTCTAGAGTGAGGAAACATTTTTAAACAATCAAACATGATCATTTAAATCTCTCTGTTCACTATTGCAAGGAACGAGTAATTCTATTTCCAATTTAAAGAAAATAGCAACCTCATCGATTTGGTACCTAAAAGCACCCACTCTTCGTGATTACAAAGTTCAAGTACCACTGATAGTCATTAATGTCAAATGAAACGAGACAAAATAAACAAGACACCAGGTATCTTATTCACGATCTTTAACCATCACATAGCTCTACTAGCTATCTCATAGCTCTCTTAACTATCTCAAATTGCTCTACTCGCACATCTCCACGATGTCAAGTCGAGTCAACTCTACTCTCTGAACTCAGAACTTGTTCACACAGAGCTTTAGTCTGTCCTATGTTACGTTATTTCATTATCCAATTCATCTACAATCTCAATTGGTACTCGAGCTTTGTGTGTCTTACCAACACGATCTACGCATAGTAATCAAAATTAGAAAACCAAAATAATTTTAATTTTCGTAATGAGGGCTTGACGATTCGAACGTCATCAACATTAACATGATCTCTCCACACGCGTGACTGCGAGTTTACTTTCCTTTAACCTCATGACTCAATAGGAACTTTCTGTAAGGTTCCTAACACAAACATGAATTTTCACACCAGCCATAGTGTCACACAGACTTACAGGTGCCATACAGGCCTACCGTTGCCATAAAAGCCAACAGTTGCCACACAGGCCAACAGTTGCCACACAGGCCAACAGCTGCCACACAGGCCAACAGTTGCCACACAGGCCAACAGCTACCACACAGGCCAACAGTTGCCACTTAGGCTTACAGTTGCCATCTAGGCTCGCAGCTGCCTCACAGCGCGCGGCTACTCCTGACCGAACTAGATTATTGGGTTCGTGAAAATAGGGAAATTTGAGAACTCTACTCTTTAACTAAATCATTACCCTGGGCCATGTACCACTAGTCGCTCCAAACAAAGTTTAAAACTTATTCTGCAGCAAAAACTGCCAAGCTTACAGAAACCCTCGAGTAAAACCTCCAACGCCACGGCTCCCTAGCCGACCAGCAATTATATTGCTCTCACAATGGTCTCTCGGTCTCTCTCTAGACCCCGACCTCCACCAGAATCCACTGGTACGGTCAAACATAATACGTTCGATAGACTGAATTACTCGACACTTTAAGCTTGCTCATCATCATCAAATCCTTTTGACATCAACATCGACTGGTACATGACCCGCTGGCATCTGCCCTAACCTACCTTGTGCATACTTGCGGGTTCTAAGCGTACCTATTTAAATCTTTCGGTGTACAACGGTCACCGTCTTGTCACAATCACCTATCGCGGACTCAATACAGGGCCTATTTAGTTTTAGAACAAGAACCTCCCACAAAACACTATTCATTAGAAAAAGGTCCGACGATCAACAAGTTCAACAACTAAACAAAGTAATTGTAACAATGCTGTTACTCTTTACCATAATTCTTGCAATGCATACTCAACTCAAACCTCTTCGTAAACCCATCGCCACATGTTACTCATGAGGTGCGGTCCGGAGCCTCGAGTATGAGTAGACATGTCAATCATATTTGGTTTCACTACCAATGTCATCAACTATGACATCCAATTCCCGAGGAACTTGGTGATCTGGGATCCTTCTCACAAGATTCACACTTTCTACTCAAAGATCTCGGAATATACCGACTGTTCATATCAGGGAAACAATTAAGCCCGATATTATTTGCGTCTTAATAGCTCGTGTGAAGGAGCTTTACGAATTAATTCGGATCAATATTCTTAAAATCTTATTATCAACAGTAACCCTTTACTATCGCACACTAACTCAGTTTTCATGTAAGGAAAACGATCGCGAGATCTACTGCTATCATAATATTACTTTGAAAGTAAGCAAGTGAATTCAGATCTGAAGACGCTGGTTTTAAATCGTTACGCAACATAAGATCTATTCCGAATACACGTAAATGACCAGTACCTATTATACACATTTTTGATTAATTTGTTTGACATTACAAGTTTTTTTTTTTTTTTTTTTTTGTGACATTATGATTTATATTTCGACATTATACTGCAATATTTCTTAAATTTATATAATAATCATAAAATGTTACTAGTTTTGATTTGCATGTACCTAGCTTATAATTTAATATTTCTACACCAGCAATGGTAGTATGTGTGAAACAATTTTAAATGTAAGATCTTAATGTACCATATACTGAGAAATAAATATTTACTTACTTACTTACTTACTTACTTACCTAACTCGATACAATTGCCTTCGCCCAACGACTTTACTAACTCGCTTTGCCACTGAAAATGCCTAGTTGTTAAGTCACTTTGGATAGATCATCTTCTTCATCATCTGCCTAGCCTTTTCCCAACTATATTGGGGTCGGCTTCCAGTCCTACCGGGTTCAGCTAAGTGCCAGTGTTTTACATGGAGCGACTGCCTATCTGACCTCCACAACCCAGTAACTGGGTAACACGGTACCCCTTGGCAAGACTGCTGTCAGACCTCAAGCTTCTGACTACCCGTAACGACTGTCAAAGATCTTCAAATGACAGCCGGGACCAACGGCTTAACGTGCTTTCCGAGGCACGGAGGAAACTCGGTATGTTGAAATGGTCACCCATCCACGGACCGACCTCGTCAAGCGTTGCTTAACCTTGATGATCGACCCGTGCGGCTGTTATTATTTAGCCACGAGCTCATGTTCTTATGGGATATTAAATCCTAAAGTTCGTACTGAACCAAATGTTGAAACTATTCCGCCTATAGGAAACTCATTAACTACTTGCTTTTTAGTAAGTGTGTCTTAATTACCTAGTGATAGTGCTAGATATAACCACGACAAACTCAGTGGTCAAACATGAATACTCTTAAAGCTCGAAATAGCATCTCTTCACTAGAGAACATTTGACCTCACTATCGAAATAAAATGGAAGCGACTCACCGAGTATTCCATTCCAAACTTGCGCGCGCTGGCAACGTTCGGCTACCACCTGCTAGCCTGCCGTCGGTCTCAACCTCTCAGATGTTGACACGTCAGCCATCGCATACAGCAACTGAACCGCTTTCCTGCAGCAGAGGCTCCACTGCGACGCAATATGGTATCTGAAACGTGAAAAACATTACGAGAGTATATGTTCACACAGTTATCTTAACTATACACAGCTTTGATGGAAATTAACCAGTGCAGCGGTGCAGTAAACTAAACCGGCTCAGCATAATGGGTTATTGTGGACATGAACCACACATTACAGTGTCCCATGTGCCCAGGTAGGTAGATATGTGGGCTTTATAGAATCCAATGAATGCCATAGCATTTTAAGTCGCAATTTCTAGGCCTGGCAGGGTTTACCACCTTTTAGACAGTCTGGCCCTCCGACGACCACAAAAGAAGAATACCATGCTTCTTCTTAGTTAATTCTCACTACATAAAACTATCATACATTAAAAGTAATCAGAATATTTCATTTGGAATTATCATAATTTCCAGACTGAAATGTAAGGTAGGTACGTCACTGTCACCATATCGTTCTAAACAATGATAGTCAGCCAAGGCCAGCCAAGGGTTATTGTCAGTGATCGTAGAACAATAACTCTTCAATAACACCAAAACTTGACTATTGATTGTAACTAAAGTGAAATTATGAACTGACACGGGCCTCCCCGACGATCCACTGACCGCCATACCGTACACAAAATCAGAATTTTGAATAATGATTACTCTTGGCCATAGTCATAACAAAATGAAAACGACTCACCAGATTGGCATAAAGATCAGTGTGTATGGATCTTTCAACACGTCCACACGCTCTGCCTTGTCCTGTCCAGCTCCTTGGTTGTTACTAGCCTCCTCGCTGCTCCGTTCCAGACTGATTTTTGATAATTCAGGACGGAGGGTAGTCGCAACTGACACTGCGTTTTTTTTTTTGCAAGAATGTAACCGCCATTTTCACTAGCATTGTTTTTACGTGTGATCTCATTAGCACGACCGAATCCCAATTCTGATGTCGCATCAAGGCTGGCCGATAGATGTACACCATCGGGAAGTCGGGAAATATTCCCTTAGGTTAAGACACATCGTGTGTGGGCAGGTAGGTGGGTCAATCGTGCAAATGAAATCACATAAGTTATTCGATACACTGTGTATTTTCAAATAAGACTCAAGTTACATTCTTGCTTACTAATATTACGGATCGACACTGATTCTACGACGTCTTAGCTCTACGGCTGTCAGTACTCAACTGACTCAACTCTGCTGTCCCCACTATGCAAGCGGTTAGATAAAGCGCGCCAATGCGTAGCAGTTCTTGCTTTGCCGCCAGATGGCGTGCTTGCGATTTGTTTTAAAGTCCGTACTATTGACTAAACCCGACATACTTAATACTAGCATACAGATGTCTCATCCCATACAAAGAAACCGTGTCGACGTACTGTACTGATTATACTGATTATATTTTGTACATCGATCGCGTTCGGTTCCGTTCCACGAATATCTATCGCCTTGGAACGGAACCGAACGCGATCGATTTACAAAAAAATATCGGTATAATCAGATGAAAACGCTAGTTACGTTTTGGCACGGTTTCTTTGTATGGGATGAGGCATCTGTATGCTAGTATTATATTATCTGTGGTATAGTTGACTAGTTTGAGAAAAAATCTAGGTTGATTATCGCCCAAAGTTTCCTCAGTAACACGAGCGAGCACGGCCCACTGTGACAGGCTTGAGTCACACATTTTATCACAGTTTGGAAACAAAAACCGTGACAAAATGCGTGACTCATGCCTATCACACAGGCCGTGCTCGCCCGAGGTTCGGACAAAATGTTTGAGATACCAATAATACATGGTTGAAGTATAAATGTTTTATAATTAATTTTTTTGTTTACACGGTTTCCAAGTAGTTGGTCTTGATGGAGGTTGTATACCCATTTAAGTTTAGAACTTGTCACTAAAGACAACACATCTGTCAAAGAAATAATGTCTTGAATGTATTTTATGTAAACTGTGTTAATAAACGTGTTGCTGGAATAGCCTCTTTACTTCAATAGGTCTTGGAAGGGTTTTATCCAGTGCAAATAAAGTGCTTTCTCACACAAGGTCCTTAATTTAAACAGCTGTTTGAGACTTTTACGTCAAGAAACTTCAACCAATACGAAGAAACTTCATCCGTGAAAGGCAGTGATCCTTCTGCTCCTTCCCTCGAGTTGTCTAGCAATGTTAGCTAACTAGCTCCGGTCTCTATGCCAAGGTCAGCCGGCTCTACGCCAGCATTGTCTTTGATAATTAGAAACTTAGGTAATTGCTGTTTAACTCGACGTGAACGCAAAAAGTTTTGTTCACGTTTGCGTTTGTCGGTGTGGTGGTTCGAAAAGTATGCGGGAATGTTAAGTTTTGGTCTTTATCTTAGATATTCTTGAAATAGAAAATATAATATGATCATAATAGTTAGTTAGAAGAGGTAGGTAGATAAGTATGGCTTGGATTGTGAAGGTTACTTGAACAAAGGTTCTTTATCTGCAAAATAATGCACCATGTTGTTGAAACGCTAATAGCTTATCTAGTCTATGGTAAATGCTTTTTCATCGTTTGCTTTGTTCGCCTTAGACCCTAGCATCAACATGTTTAGCTTGGTTATTGAAAGGTAGTATAAAATCCTATGTTTGCCCCTTTTATTAAATACACGGGGGATTTTTAATGAAATTGGGGGCAAAATCCCCTACGATTTTATTGGACATAGATCTTATCAACGTTGTTATGCAATTTTTAGGACTTATTAGAAGAAGAAGTAGAATTATTACTAAGACACCGCGGTCCGTCTATCTATCTGTCCGTTTGTCACCAGGCTGTATCTCATAAACCGTGATAGCTAGGCAGTTGAAATTTTCACAGATGATGTATGTATTTCTGTTGCCGCTATAACAACAAATACTTAAAACAGAATAAAATAAATATTTAAGTGGGGTATCTAATACAACAAACGTGTTTTTTTTGTCGTTTTTTGCGATAATGGTACGGAACCCCCCCGTGCGCGACTCGCACTTGGCCGGTTTTGAGTTACTTTTTTCAATGCAAGACACCACTAAAAACTTAAGTCATCCTGAAATTCGTAAACACCTAAACTGTACGAGAAAAAGCATTTTTCAGCAGTCTAGAATCTTTGTTGTTTATACTACCATTATAGGTGTAAGCATGACTAAATAAAAGGTTATATAAGAACATAGGAGTAGTATGCTAATACTACTCCTACAGCTGCAACTCATACTGCTACTGTAAGTATTAGTGGCAGATATGAAAAGATTGCTACTCGACCGTTTACAAACAGTGGCTGACTTGTACGTCACACATTCGTCCTAACTACTTGCGCGGGACGATAAGAGTTAATGAAATTTTTCTTAAACTTTACTTCAGACCTACCTATTGATGATTAATTAATTTGTTTAAGGAAAGAATATAAATAAACTGTTGTGTAAAATGGTTTTCTTGTTAGAATATAAACTAAAACTTGCTTCTACTCGTAGAAATACAGTTTAGAATTTAGACATAGATTTGCCGGTTCATTCAAGTTAGCACTGTGTACGGTAGCTATCGTACTTCTAAATAAACCCTCTGAAAAACTCGTAGAATTATACTTGCGCACGTTGCCTCAGAAGATATTACAAGAATCCCGTTCTAAACAAAATGTATGTATGCAAAGCATTTTATGCATGATAAATTGCATGATCTAATTCCGCCCAGCCCGTTCCCATCATCGAACTACAAGACGTACGGCGATGCGTCATCGTTACATGGTGGACATCCCACCCATACGCACAAAATGTTTTGAGGACACTTTTATTGTAGCGTGTAGCTAAGGAGTGTAATTCTCTGCCGGTGTCCGTGTTTCCCGATAGCTACAATCTAGGAGTCTTTAAGTCAAGAGTGAATAGGTTTTTTCTAGGCAAGCGTGCTTCACCGTCGACCACATCATCGCTTACCATCAGTTGAGATAGTGGTCAAGCGCAAGCCTAAAAAAATGCTTGTACAATCTGGTTTAGACTCAATGTAAACTCAATCGTTGCAGTACCTACCTATTTTCTTATCAAGAGTAGTTTTGTTTTAAAGACATAAACATTGGATTAAGTCATACAAATCAATAAATTCAAGTCTTGAATTGTGAGATACGACCCCTACGGAAAGACCGCAACGCACATCTTCGATAAAATACCAAGAAAATTCCTCTCAGTTCTACTACGTAAGTGTACTACACGTGCACTACTTACGTCTAAAGATAATGTTGCACATTGTGTATCAGCGATCTGCGTCACTTGTGGTTTTGCAACTTAACTGGAACTAGATCAAACTTAACAAACCAAAGAATTTTCACATCAGTGTATTTCCCTTCCAGACTGTTAACCATATAGATGTTACCACTTGTTTGTAAACTTCTTTTAGTATTGTTTGCTGAAAAAAACTACTTCCTTTACATTGTTCATGGTAATATGTACTTTATTATGAAAAGCATCGGCGAAAAATGTGTTGGTTCCGACAGTAGTTTGTGCTTCAGGAAATTTTGTTAAGAAGACGAATTTTCAACAGCAGTTACTGCTGAGGGCTTAGACCAGTGATATCCAAAGAGGTAGATGGGTACCTTATTTCTTTTTGTTTACGGGGGAAACCTTCAGAAGGCGCCTGGAATTTAGGGGAAAAGACCAGGGAGTGTGGGATTTTAACCTCACTAAAACCACTCCGGTGATCACCACCAAAAGCATCGGCGAAAAATGTGTTGGTTCCGACTGTAGTTTGTGCTTCAGGAAATTTTGTGAAGGAAAGGAATTTTCAACAGCAGTTACTGCTGAGGGCTTAGACCAGTGATACCCAAAGAGGTACCTTATTTTTTTTCCTCTTAAAAGACCACCCCGGAACACCCTCTTTGCAACGCCTGTTAGGGCACATCCCTGGGGAGACTGTGAAGCCTCGCTGTGCACGGCAGCACGTGATCACTGTGCCACCGTCTTTCCTGGAGTCACTTGGTGTGCGAACAGAGTCCAGGTACCTAGGTACTTGGACTCTGTTCTGTTCTGTTGTTATTGAAATACTGGATAAATTTAAATCGATGATTTTTGTATGAAAATATGGCCGGTATCCCAACTGAAGTGGAAATAGGCTAGGCAGAAGAAGAAAATGGTAGATATATAACTCAGGTTATGTCCATAGCCATCATCATCATCATCATTTCAGCCGAAAGACGTCCACTGCTGGACATAGGCCTCCCCCAGGCGTTGCCACATTGACTGACCCCGTGCGTCCAGCGGATTACCGCAACCTAAACCAGGTCATCTGTCTACCTAGTGGGAGGCTTTCCAACGCATCGTCTTCCGGTTCACGGTCGCCATTTCAGAACTTTTCGGCCGCATCGGCTTTCCATTCTGCGAGTAATGCTGCCCGGTTGGGTATGTCTAACTTCGAGAAAGAGGTCAACCGTCGAATCTGACTTGTCTGGGCGGCGTTCGGGAAGTTGCGTGGTATCTTCTCGTCCAATTTACCGCAAAAAATTACAAAATTCTATGGCTTGTGTTGCCAGTAAGGACGAAGACTTGGTCGCTCACAATGGGCCTCCTCAGAAAGCTTAAAATCACCCAAAGGGCAACGGAGAGGGGAATGTTTGGCGTTTCGTTGCGTTATCGCATCCGCAATGAGGATATCCGCAGGATAATCAATGTTAGCGATATAGCCCGAAAAATTGCGAAACTTAAGTGGCAGTGGGCAGGGCACATTGCTGATATCCATCATCATCATCATCATCAGCCTATTAATTTTCCCACTGCTGGGACACAGGCCTCCTCTCTGTGTGAGGGAATAGGCCGTAATCCACCACGCGGGCCAAGTGCGGGTTGGTGGATGTCACAATGTCTTCGAATTTTTGGTTTTAGGACATGCCGGTTTCCTCACGATGTTTTCCTTCACCGTTTTGAGAGCAGTGGTGATGAAATAATTTACACAAAGTTAAGCGCCTGCCTGGGCTCGAACCCACGACCTACAACTTGTAAGTCGCGGTCGATACCACTGGGCCACCACTGCTCACTGTTACTCATATCCATCCCACTAATATTATAAATGCTCTGACCAGAATTGGTTGAAACTTGGCATACGGCTAGACCACCAAGGACATAGGATGCTTTTAAAGAAAGAAAGAAAGAAAAGAAAGAAAAAATATTTATTTGTGACCCGCACAGGAGACACGAGATCAACAAAACACAAACAATAAATATATATATTTTCATTCCGGTACAAAGTTTCCTTGGGATAATAAAACACGTTTCACGCAGGCGAAGTCGCAGGCAGAAGTTAGTATCTACTACATGCAAATCTCTGATCCATTTTCTCGCATGAACTAATCTGTTCACTATGCTAAGTTACACTTACGCTACTAAATAAATACCTCCATATTTTATACTAACAACTATTACGTATAGTTATGTGCAGTTAGCACGTGTACGCTAACTGTTACCTCTTTGTTGAGCGCAGTCGGTGAAGTTAATTTTATTCACAAATACAGGCAATTTGCACTTGTTTTGTTTACGAGATGTGTGTGACGTGGTTAACGTCCTTGTTGTAACCTATATCACATGTATGCAACAGGTATGGGAATTTGTATCACTTGTAGGTTTGTTTGTTTGTCCTTGGTCAAAAACTGTAACATCTTAAAATTAAACACTGTCTATCAAAGCTTAACTACTATTATAAAAACCAGCCAAGTGGGTTTCGGACTTCGCATATTTGGGGTTCCGTACCAAACCGCAAAATCAAGTAGGTTGTAATCGAATAAAGAGGGAAGTTTAACGATAAATCTTGTTTATATTGATAAACCAGATTTTTCGTTAAACTTCCCTTTCTCTTTCTCTTTTTTCGTATATTTTACTATTAAATTCCAATATATTGATATTGGAATTTGTTAGTAAAATATACGCAATAATAAACGTTATTACACAATTTGAATTTCATAGGTCAATGGGCAGTTAAACAATTATTCGGCACAAAATTGTGTAAAAAAACCGACTTTGGTGGCTTCTCATGCCTTTGTTTTCCAATATTTTCTAAAACAAAAAATACTCTCCTTTAAAAATATTTTTGACAATTTGTAAGTAAATACACGTGAGCGAGACGCTACAAAAGCCGGAGGGAGGAGTGGTAGATCGCTTACCGTACGGACCGCGACGGCCATATTAGTAAAAAAACGGACCCCACATGAAAGTAATTGTAAAGATAAGACTCGGGTTTGGTAATCTCTGACACGGGAGCGAAGCTGTGAGGACTGGTTGGCTGGAATTAAAATTACTTAGTACACAAAATCATTTTAATTCGAGCCTACCTACATTTTACATCATTCTTTGCTTGGTTAAACAAACAAGCATTTAACTGGTTGAATGCCCGTAATTACCTAAACAATGTAAAAGCTATTGTGCCACTCAACGGGTTAATCATCAAAGACTGAAAGCAGACCGCAATGGACCCCAGTATACTTGGGAATAGGCCAAGGAAATTCTGCCGATCTTTCTCATCTGATGCAGTTCAAAACCATGTCGTAGTGGCCTAACTGGCCCAGTGTCTAAGACCTCGCGTCTCATGCTTGATTTCGTGGGTTCAAATCCAGGCAAGTACCAATGTAACTTTTTCAAATTCAAATGTACTTTCTAAGTTTATCTTGAACATCACAGGCAATGGTGAAGGAAAAAATCGTGACGAAAACTGGACCTATGTAGTATGTAGTTGATGCAAGTCTGAAATAGCCATGTCAGGCCTGTAGGGTTCCCAGAGGTGGCTTAATTAACTCTAACACCAGAGGTGGCCACATCCTCACACGAAAAGAAGAACAAAAAAGAGTTAAAAACCGCGGTAACACTATCAATAGATAAACTCCGCTTAAAAATCCCTAGAAAACGGGATAAATAAGCCAGTTTCACCACATTCATACAAGAAACAGTCATAATTCGTCCCGTTTTCTCCTAAGTACTCGTAACCTCTCTGTGACCGGGCGACCTTCACGTTTGACAACATTTTCTCTTCACAGCTTTGCGGAGGCTGTGAATATTAAAATTATAATTAAATGTTTTATTGAGGATCTAGGAATTACTACAATCATTAGAGACCCATCTTCTATACGTATTAAAATACTTGATACTTAAACTGAATGTCAAAGTTGATTAAGAAAAGTAATAACTTAGAAATTCTATTTAGATGCACGTGAGTCTAGATGTATTATGAGATATAACAAGAAATAAATTAAATCTTTTTATTAAACGCGCGATTGATTGAATGACAACTCAGTAATAGAACCCTTCGGCCCTATCGATCATCTGTTCTGCGAGCAATGTGCCCTGCACATTGTAAGTTAAGTTATACGAGAAATTCGTAGTGTGGAGCAACGTTTTTTATAAAAGAACGAATGAACAGTTTGCATGCACAGCGCTGGTAGTCCTCCACAAGATGGAGTCAAAGGATCAGGGGTTGTGGCAACACTTCGGAAAGGCCTATGCCCTGCTGTGGACGTCTTTCAGCCGAAATGATAATAATGACATTCATTTTACCGCGAAACCTCAAAAATGCACCTGCGAGACCTCAGAATAACCTCAGCTAATCTCCTAAGAAAACATGCCTCGCAGCCACGTACTACCGACTTATTAAATAAAGTTAATATATTCACAGCGGCAACCCAACAATGCATCTTATCTTTCGTAAACGAATACCTACTTAATTGTGTGTAATGGACGCTCTTTATACTGACAATGGAAACAGGGCTAAGATTTAATACTGAGATCAAGAAGATAATAACATTCGATTTTATAATGATAGGGAAGGATGATATTATTGTAAAGATTAATAGTTAAGCTGTATTCTGGAGATGGACTGCTTCATTAAGTACAGGTTTTTTTCAGTCTTAGAATAGCAGTATCTCAGACACAGAACAGTATAAAGAGATCTCAGATTAGAGCAGTATCTTCTACATACAAAAATTCTATTAAAAAAAACATGAATTCACAATTCGATTTTTGTGTTCGCCTACAAGAGCCAATTTCTAGGAAGTGATTCATCTTTTAATCGGAACACGGAAAGGATTAAATACCATACTCAATTGATTAATCATCTTCCAGTATTGACCGGAATATAATCATATTAAAACCAGAGCATAGAAAGGGACCATGAAATCTCTTTGTTTTTTTTTCATGGCAATTATTGTATCAAAATGGAATAGTTACGACTTTCCAAAAAGGAAGAGGTTCTATGTTCAACTTCATGTTTGCTTTTTTTTTGTGTATGTTCACCGGTATCTCCGTCAATTGTGGACCGATTTTGAAAACTTCTGTTTTTGTTTGAAAGAGTATGTTTCCAAATTGGTTCCAATTTAATTTGAAGAAAATCTGATGAAGATATCCGGAGAAATATATGTTAGCTGTATCCTGTTTGGTTAGAAACAGACCACACACAACACAGTTGGAAAAATGTTAGGCAGTAGATTAGCCCCTATCTACCTGCCCCTAAGAACAAACCCCTACCTCTTCATTACTTCTCAATAATCAGCTAATCGCATCCATATAATAACATACCTACAAACCACAAGCAAAAACAATCAAAGTCATGATCCAGCCAGCCGTAAAAACACACGTGAACTCGAGCTCCGACATGAACACTAAACAGTCCTTGAACTATCACCGACTCAAAAACACAACAACACAACACAAGAAATAAGATTGAGAATACCCGGATGTGAGCACTTTTTGTGCCTCTATTAATATGCTCATTTGCCAAGTATAATTTGGCAGTTAAAACACGATGGTTTAAAAATTAACGAATTTCAAGATGGCGCGGTAGTACCTACCAACTTCATACATATTGAAGAGGATTTTATGACGATACTCATTGTATTATTATGTAAATTTTTTAAGAGTAATTGAAGGTAAATTCTGTTGAAGATTTTGCTTGGTTTTAGTATATAAATATTCATTTATTTGTGAACTAGCCCGCGATTTCGTCCGCGTCAAAATCGTGAGACTAGAACAAACCAAGTTTCTTTTTCTTTTTTACGCGGAGTCCTAATTCGTTTTCCTAAAATCAAGGTATCGGCCAGGTATCGGCCGTCAAAATCGGCCCAGCGATTTCGGAGATCAACTGAAACAAACGGACAGATGGACACACATAAAAATTAAAAATTATTTACTTGTGAATGAGAGGTTCAGTACGTACGTACGTACAAGTAGAACACGTGATTTTGAGCATGTGCTTAAATAACAAAAAACATACATAGATCATGTATGTTTTTGAGGCACGTGTTTTGCTATTATGCATAGAGCTATTATTATATCTGTCAACTTAAACTATGAGAACAATAGCTAATAGACAGACACGTGACTCGATGGATTCATATTTTTCTAATGGCACATTAGAATTGAATGTTTGAATGACGGGTCTCTAGTCGAACTGTCAACTATAACAATTGTCAAATTACAAAATGTTTGGGTTTGAACAGGGGCTGTATATAATGTGACATTCTATGAACGATGGCGATTGTAGAAATGACAAATTCTTTGGGATTTACCGCGTCACATTTTGGTAACTTATGTCAATCTTTAGCCCTTATACAAGTGACATTCTATAGTCTTGATAGCCACATTGTCTCTATTTTTTTTTAAACTTTCTTTTTTCGTATTCTCCTCACCAAACTCTTTCATTTGATACCCATATCATCGCAGTGCACAAAAAATAACTAGTCCGCCATCTTGGCCGGTCCGCCATATTGGATTTAGAATGACGTCACTTAGCTAACCATGCATTATCATCCAAACTAAACGTGTATGCAAAATTTCATCTGAATCGGTGGGGGATAACTGCTTTAAAATTCAGTTGCAAGATTTGACCCGAACACACTAACATACTACATACATACATTGCAAGTTAAATAAAACCTTGTAAAAAGAGAAATTACTTTCATTTGTTTCTATGACAAATCGAAACACTTAATTACCGACTAATAAGCTTCTGATAATTAACTGTCTTTAACGCTAATCTGAGAGGCGTACGTGCAACGCGCAATTTCTAAAAGTGGACTGTGAGAAAGGGTGCTATGATGTCTAATGAAGCAGTAAACGCTATGAAATCCATTTCGGAAGCAATTTCTACCGTAGAAGAAAAGGACTGACTTGAAAATCGAGAAAAAGTTATAAAGGGGAAAGCCTACATAAATTATATTTAATTTGACGTATAACTCTTTTACACGTCAATCTTATTTGTAAATTTCAACTAAATGACGCCGATAAGAGCAGGTCTGCGTTGTTAGTCTGGGTGCATCGTCCTCATGTATATGAATTATTTTTGTGGTGTACGTGTATGTATGTATTTATAGTTTATATGTATTTCTTTGTATTTGAATAAATATTACCTATCGTGATTTATTCGCAATATTGCACCTACCACAATTTGTCTCTGCATCACCCAAAGGTCGACTGGTAGAAAATGCCTAAGGCATTATGTCCGCCTCTGTACGTTTTTGTGCATGAAGTATTAAATAAATAAATAAATTAATGTATGTATTGTAATACACTTTTTTTTAAGAGTAAGTTTAGAGTTTCTTGTCTGTTCTTCTCCATAACAAGCTACTTTTCCAAATGGACGGTAGAATCAATTATTAGTACTTTTGAATTTAAAATTTTTGACGTTCAAATGTGCTGCATATTGGCCTTATTTAAATAAATAATTTTAACTTTGACTTTGTAGGGGTGGGATGTCCACCATGTACCGATGGCGCATCGTCGTACGTCTGGTAGTCCGATGATGAAGCGGGCTAGGGAGATCACTTGAAAGACGGCACTTTATTATTCAATTTCTTTTACGTCGATGGTGATTAAACCCTTACACAGTTTGGGCCAGTCGCTATGTTACCACTTTAGCAATATCGTAAGCGTTTATCGAACTCAATAACAAAAAACCAGCATGAAAAATATCTTCACCCCGCCACAGCCTAACAACTATCACGGTTGACTTAGAAACACACATCATAGTACACCCAAGGTCGACATAATTTCTGACCCCACCGATCAGTTACAAACATTATTATTATTAACAAAAAAATTCACCTGTTTCCTATATCACTTTGGACAATGTATCTAGATTATGGCAAATAATTTCAAATATCCCTAAATTCAGACTCATATATTTACACTATGTAAATTGGAAGAAGGTACCTAAAGGTAAGTATAGACTATAGCATTTACTTGTAACAGAACATCGAGCATTCGCTGTTTTTAAATTTACTCGAACCGCACTTTGAACATGACACTCGATTTAAAAACCAACAAGCGGTTAGTAAACATTTCAACGAGCAAAGACACGAGGGCGGGTGACGTGGATGTGACGTCAATAATGAACGCATGTTACAAATAAATGTTACAGGTATATGCTTACTCGCCGTGAACATTACATCAAACACAGCGTCGAACATTCGCAAGAACGTTACATTACTTGAAAATGCTTTAGGAAACTGAGCATTTGTCTGTATTGTAACATTCCCAAAAACGTTACATTACATGGAAAAGCTTTAGGAAACTGAGCATTTGTCTGTATTGTAACATTCGTAAGAACGTTACATTACATGGAAAAGCTTTAGGAAACTGAGCATTTGTCTGTATTGTACCATTCGTAAGAACGTTACATTACATGGAAAAGCTTTAGGAAACTGAGCATTTGTCTGTATTGTACCATTCGTAAGAACGTTACATTACATGGAAAAGCTTTAGGAAACTGAGCATTTGTCTGTATTGTAACATTCGTAAGAACGTTACATTACATGGAAAAGCTTTAGGAAACTGAGCATTTGTCTGTATTGTAACATTCCCAAAAACGTTACATTACATGGAAAAGCTTTAGGAAACTGAGCATTTGTCTGTATTGTACCATTCGTAAGAACGTTACATTACATGGAAAAGCTTTAGGAAACTGAGCATTTGTCTGTATTGTAACATTCCCAAAAATGTTACATTACATGGAAAAGCTTTAGGAAACTGAGCATTTGTCTGTATTGTAACATTCGTAAGAACGTTACATTACATGGAAAAGCTTTAGGAAACTGAGCATTTGTCTGTATTGTAACATTCGTAAGAACGTTACATTACATGGAAAAGCTTTAGGAAACTGAGCATTTGTCTGTATTGTACCATTCGTAAGAACGTTACATTACATGGAAAAGCTTTAGGAAACTGAGCATTTGTCTGTATTGTAACATTCCCAAAAATGTTACATTACATGGAAAAGCTTTAGGAAACTGAGCATTTGTCTGTATTGTAACATTCGTAAGAACGTTACATTACATGGAAAAGCTTTAGGAAACTGAGCATTTGTCTGTATTGTAACATTCGTAAGAACGTTACATTACATGGAAAAGCTTTAGGAAACTGAGCATTTGTCTGTATTGTACCATTCGTAAGAACGTTACATTACATGGAAAAGCTTTAGGAAACTGAGCATTTGTCTGTATTGTACCATTCGTAAGAACGTTACATTACATGGAAAAGCTTTAGGAAACTGAGCATTTGTCTGTATTGTAACATTCGTAAGAACGTTACATTACATGGAAAAGCTTTAGGAAACTGAGCATTTGTCTGTATTGTACCATTCGTAAGAACGTTACATTACATGGAAAAGCTTTAGGAAACTGAGCATTTGTCTGTATTGTAACATTCGTAAGAACGTTACATTACATGGAAAAGCTTTAGGAAACTGAGCATTTGTCTGTATTGTACCATTCGTAAGAACGTTACATTACATGGAAAAGCTTTAGGAAACTGAGCATTTGTCTGTATTGTACCATTCGTAAGAACGTTACATTAAATTGTAATGTTCTCGAAAACTCTTTTCACAACTACGTTGGAGCTAGCTTCCAGTTTAACCATACCAACCATATATATGGCTAATCGCCCTTGGCGGAAGACGCCGTCTTATGTTACACCTTACAACAGACAATATTATAGACAGGTCTCTTCAAAAATAGATTTTTTGTGTGGTTATGTCATGGTGGTGTGGGTATACCACCATGACATAACCAAACAAAAAATCTTCACCCCGCCACAGCCTACCAATTATCACGGATGACATAAAAACATACAGCACTGTACCCACAAGGTCGACATAATATCGGAGCCAACCGCGCGTGTCGGTGATTGCACACTTATTACGCTGTGACAGTAAATTAGATGTTGATGATGCATGGAACGTTACTGGTAATATTGTTTTGATCTTTGAACTGGACTTTGCTTGGGTAATTTTCTGAACTAATATTGTAAAGGTACAAATTGTTTGTTTGTTTCTTTATAGGAAGTAATCTATGGAGGAACTCTTTCAGTGATACTCTCAATTATTCATCAACGGCATCCACAGTCTGACAACAGCTACTACTGAGCATAGCATAGGCTTCTGTGTTGGTGGCCATGGTGTACAATGTGTTCTGGTGCGCCGGTGAGGAGGGGAACTCTCCAGAGGAGGGTCCGGTGACGGACAGCCGGGGCAGGTTCGCGTTGAGTTCTAACGCGTGCCCGTGTTGTCCTGCCGCTTAGCACAGGTGGAGTTTTAATGATTTGTGGTCCGACATAACTGCACTGTCCTCTAGTGCAGTATGCATGAGCATTTAACCACGCAAAAAAAAACAGTTGTCTATTTTCTTGTGTCAATGCCCACGTTCCCCAGCCAGCCTCATCCAGGTTCTCCCCGCGATGACCACAACGTTAACTGCCCATCTCGCCACCTGACGACCGAAACTTCTTCTTCCATCCGAGTTTTTTTTAAATTTATTTATCGATAGGCTCGCGTTTGACCAATATCTCGCCTGATGGTAAGTGATGATGTGGTCGACGGTGAAGCACGCTTGCCTAGAAGTAAAATATTTACTCTTGTCTTAAAGACCCTAAGCTTGTAGCTATCAGGAAACAAAGACTCCGGCAGGGAATTTAAGCTACATTAGAAAATTGCGATTATGGCGGGTAGACCAAGATAACGAAGCCGCGGTAAAACGCTAGTTGTTGTAATAATATGTTTATTATCCTCTGACCTCTTTGATCCTTGGAAACGTTTAAAAACACACGCAAATTAAGTGCCTCCACGTGCGAAGTACCCACGAGTAGAACCAAACCTAAAGGCGGTTCGGAACACTCCGCGAGGTCGCTGCGCAGAAGGAAATTCATGTGACAGCGGGGGTACCACAGACAAAAATCTAACTAGATAACGCAAGTCCCTCCATCTGTATGAAAACCAAGCGTGCCACTTTTTCATACACAATTTGAAAATTACTTACCAATGAAAGAAAACATTTCCAATGCCTTGGCCACAGATTATACTAGCATACAGATGCATCATCCCATACAAAGAAACCGTGCCGACGTAACTAGCGTTTTTCATCTGATTAATCTTGTTATTTTTGTAAGTACATCAATCGCGTTCGATCCCGTTTCACGGCAATAGATGGTGTTAGCAGCGACTTGCAAGTCAAAGGGTTTACTAGGTTCGTGAATATTTTTTCTTTAAATACAGTGAAGGTTCGTTTTATAGTATTTTTATACACGTTTTTACAGTTTGTTTTGAACCAAAATGTGTTACAATGCAAATTTTAACAAACGAGTGGAATGCCTCAGAAATTAAAAATGCGCCATCTATTGGCATCAATTTTAAATGATCCATTCAAATAATCTTTGAAATGTGAATTAAGAGCCCAATATTCCATAATTTTGTACTTAGGAGAGTTGATTAAACAAGAACATACAATTTTTATGTTCAATTCCAGAAAATGTTAATTTTACACAATTCTATTGAATTGTGTGTACATGTCGCGCCATCTAGTGAGATTTATTTGAACCATTTTTCTTTCTTAGCAATGAGACCCCGTGCCTCGGCCAACTTTTTCTATACAGTCTTTACAGCTCAATATGGCATAAAAGGCATTTTTGTAGATTTCAGTTGATTTCCGATGCCGATAATGCTAAATGAAAAGCTCAAATTACGATCATTGATCGTAATTTTACTCCGTTTTTTGACACGTGAAGTACATACTCGTACAATCGCCTCATCTTCTTAGATTTATATCTGTGGAGGCGGGGGGTACATTCTGCGAAGCGAATTTCACAGATATATTATATTTTGAATCAACTTGTTAGGAACTATATTTTTTCTTTACGGGTCTTGTTGCTAAACAAATATGGTTAATTCGAAGAATGTTTCGAATATCATTCACATTAGTGTTTTTACAAAGACCCAGGACGTTTATTTCCAAACTAAAGTGTGTGAATGATTTGAAAACTCGTGATTTCCGTACCGAGTTTGTTTACCAAACATATAAGGTATAAAAAAACTTTTTTGCAAAAAAATACTACCGACTTCCAAATAAAAAACTACAAAGTGAAAAATAACTTAATTTTTGGAAGTCGGTGTCTTTTGTAGGTATCAATTCATTGCGATATTGACACCGACTTCCAAAAATTAAGTTATTTTTCACTTTGTAGTTTTTTATTTGGAAGTCGGTAGTATTTTTTTGCAAAAAAGTTTTTTTATTTTACCCTTTTTAGTTGTACCTATAGTTGTGTTGTAAGTACCTGTAACGCCAGAATAGATTACCCGAATAACATGAAACTCAAAAGATAATCTGTGAAATGAGAGATCTGCATACCACTTAATAGCGTACTGGCGTGATGTTATGTTATGAAATGGTATAAACAACAAACAGACATGCGATTGCAGCAGTCCCGAGAGATTTGCCGTTATTTATTGAAGAGTTCTGTTGTATATCTTCGAAGTTCTTCATCAGATCTTCACTTAATTAAAATGGGACCAATTTCGGAACATACTCTTTCAAACAAAAAAAGAATTTTCAAAATCGGTCCACAATTGACGGAGATATCGGTGAACATACATAAAAAAAAAAAAAAAAAAAAAAAAAAAACATACAAGAAGTCGAACATAGAACCTCCTCCTTTTTCGAAAGTCGGTTAAAAACACACTGTAAGATACATTCGTTGTACTCTGGACTGGACTGTCAGCTCGCTTATTGACTAGCTAATATTCCAAAGGCAATGTCCATTTTCAAGGTTTTACCTAACCTACCTTTAATGCTGAGAAATAAAGATAAAATATTAAGAGGCTTATTTAATACTAGCTGTTGCCCGCGACTTCGCTCCCGTGGACCAACCCACAGCACCCGATTTCGGGATTAAAAAATAGCCTTTGTCACTCAGGAATAATGTAGCTTTCTATTGGTGAATTTTTTTTAAATCGGTCCAGTAGTTTCGGAGCCTATTCGGTACAAACAAACAAAAAAATCTTTCTTCGTTATAATATTAGTATAGAAAACCGACAGACGACAACAATCCAACAATTTTTGTCACGAATAATTATGTATTTTTTTAATTGTCAGCCGGGTACAGGAAATCAAATAATTTATCATCCACGTCATATCTTTGTTCATCATACTTTGCCATTTATTCCAATATCACTGTGACAAGAACATCGCCTCGCCACGTCTCGGCAAGCACACTAAGCCGTTACTCCCGTCTGTTAGTTGTAAAACTTTGACAGTCTTTACGGTGGTCAGAAATATTGGTTTCTCACCAGAATTTGCAGTATTGTCAAGGAGAAACGATTTACCCAGTTACTTGTCCCTCTATGTTTTTTTTAAATTAGGTAAGTAATTTACGTTAAAATTTGCTTGTATTACCCGATTACGGCGAAGGAAAAGGGAGGTTTATGTTTTTGACCGGTATGTGTGTATGTATCTTCATCTGTTCCCTCATAACTTCTAAACTACTTATCATAATTTGATAAATGAGGTGTCGTTGGAACCGTCTTGTTTATCCGCTGGTTATAGAGTATGTGACGTGACATAAGGCGCGTCCCCGAGCAAAACGCCGCGCTAGTCGAATTTTGTGCAGATTTTGAGAGCTATCTACTCTTTATTTAACACGTTGACTGCCGTAGTGTAAATGAGAAAAATCAGTAAAAAACTTTTTGATGAAAATAGGTGGGCAATATCAATATTTTAAAATATATCTAATTTTGGATTCGATCAGAAGCTGCGTTTCATAATTATTTCGAAAAAACCGCATGAGGCCACCGGTGACCTACGTGGCGCCTTGATAGTAAAAATGTGAATTTCCGTTACGGGGCGCCGGGGCGGGCACTTCTCCGGTCACCCGCACCCCGCAGTCGTCTGTTAGCGCTTGGACGGTTCACCCGTGACGGACGCTCGTGCTTTTTAATTTGTAAAATTGGGTGATTACAACATGGAGAATAGTAAAGATTTCGATGTGAATTTTATAGATATTTCATTAGATGATTTGCGCGACATTGACTTACTGGAAGCTAGTATTTTTGATGAAATTGCTAGAAAAAATGTGTTGAGTGAAAATGAAGAATCAGAGATTGAAGATTATAATATCTATCCTCCAAAAAACCGAAAACGCAAACGTATGGTTATTCCTAGTGAATCTGAGAGTGAAATTGATGACGTGGAAAAATTTGTTAATGAAAATATTGATAGATTATCAGCGAGTACGTCACAAAAATGGCTTCAACCAAAAGGACATCAACCATCTGTTATAGCGTTTACAGAACTAACAGGTATAATATTATATTATTTTATTGTTTGTTTTGTTTTGTTTTTTGTTTGTTCTACTTTAGACTATAGGTAACATATTGCTGTGTCAAACATCAAAATCCGTTCAACCATTTTCAAGATGTTAGTAACAAAGTTTTGCCTTTTACGATTTTAAAATAGTAATAGACGCTATACAGATCTATGAGCGCTACCGGGTTTGATTCCTAGGTTATTTTTTGTATTTGTATATTTTATACATATAAATCGGTCGGGTTGTTCGGTCGGTCGGTAAAGTTTCTATATTAATATTTGTATGTTAAATCGTATGATAAGGTGTATCTTTGTTTCATTTTCAGGTATGAGACAACCATTTGCTTCGCAACTTCGAAATGCTGCTCCAGGAGAATATTTTAGCTTGATGGTACCGGATGAAATTTTCGAAGAAATTGCTATTCAAACCAATTTGTTTGCAGAGCAACAAGGACCTAGTGCAAAGCCTTCGTCTCGCTCAAATAACTGGAAACCAACCACAAAAGTTGAGATAAAACGGTTCTTCGGATTAATCTTGTATATGGGACTAGTTAAACTACCTAAAATAAACCTTTATTGGAGCACCGACAGGGTTTTTGGGCAAACCTTTGCTGCATCTGTTATGAGCCGAAACAGATTTGAATTACTATTGCAGAAACTGCACTTTACGAATAATGATACGGCTGATGTGTCTGACAGAATTTACAAAATACGACCTCTTTTAGATAGTTTAAACAAAACTTTTAAAAATATATATGCACCTAAGGAAGATATCTGTATTGATGAAAGCCAAGTGCCTTTCAGAGGTCGCATAATTTTTAGACAATATAACAAAAGCAAGAGGCACAAATATGGTATGAAGTTATTCAAACTCTGTACATTACCAGGATATACATGCAAATTGGAACTATACGCTGGCAAAAATAATGAAGTAGTGAATACCTCACCCACAAGAGTGGTAATGTCTCTTTGTGAGCACATACTGGGCTGTGGTCACACACTTGCAACAGACAATTGGTATACAAGCTTGGAGCTGGCCAATGAACTACTTGATAAGGACACCCATTTGGTGGGTACTCTGAGGAAAAATAGAAGAGGTTTGCCAAAAGCGGTAGTAGACTCCAAATTAAAACCTGGCGAAGTAATAGCTAGGGAGAATGAACGAGGAATATGCGTATTAAAGTGGAAGGACAAAAGAGATGTGCTGATGTTATCCACGAAACATTCTAAAGGATTTTCTAAAATAACTAAAAAGGGTAAAGTAATTCGCAAACCAAGAATGGTTTTAGCCTACAACAAAACAAAAAGCGCAGTTGATATGAGCGATCAAATGGCCGCATATTCCTCGCCACTACGTAAAACGGTTAAATGGTATAAAAAATTAGGAATAGAACTTATATTGAATACAGCTATTGTTAATGCATGGATTATGTATAACGAAAATAAAAAAAAAAGTGAAAGTATAGTACAGTTTAGAAGAGAGTTAGTGGAGTATTTAGTTGATGCAGGAAAGGACGCAGAACCTGAAAGAATAGATAGACCAAAAAGACTGAAACATCAATTATTGAAAAAGGAGGGTAACGTAAGAAACACTAGACGATTTTGTTCAGAATGTTACAAAAACTGTGTGGCAATGTACGGTTCAAAATCAGCCAAAAATAAAACAAAGAAAGTAGCAACGTTTTGTAAAGAATGTCCAAATGAACCATATTTTTGTTTAACTTGTTTCAATAAGTTCCATCGCTTCGTTTAATTTGTATTTTAGAATGCCTAATTACTTGTGTTTTACTTATATTTCAAACATTGAGAAAAATAAATCCTTGATTTTTATGACGGTTATGTTTTTTCACTCACTTTCTTCATTTTTGTCCCACATTTCACACAATTTCATAAACACGCCGAAACCACGCTGTAGTAACAGTCTACAGCGCCGCTCCGGTCACTTGCATACACTAAATGTACGATAAACGTGGCCACCGGCGTAATAATTCTGCCCAAAAACAGGTCTGTGTTGAGGTCACCGGTGACCAACACGGCGCGTGGATACAAGACGGGGTCCGGTCACCGGTGACCGGGCTGGCAGTCAACGTGTTAAAAAGAAATATCAATTAATAAAAATACATTAAATTTATACTGATGTTGATTCTAAAATTGTAGTACACTTTTTTTTTAAAGATGTATTTGTGTCACTAATCTCCTTCCAACAAAACCATAAAAATGTGCAATAATTATTGATAGCATGCATCTCCTCGTAAAGTAATCATTAATTATTTTTTATACTAACACTAATGGATATACAATTTTATAACGAACATTTTGTAAGTTTTATTTTTTTCAAAAGACCAATATTCGATTTTATAAAGATTTTATTCTAAAATCTGGGCGTATTCACTACCGTAATTCATGCGCCACCAGTGCCGCTAGGCCAATAGGAATGCTCATATCTCATGCTGATTTTTTGGTCAGGGTACGGAATATAGCGCCCTCTAGGGGGCACGAAGTCAAGAACAAATAAAATGCATTGTTTTATACGGTAGGTGGCATACGAACATGGTTATCCTACTACACTATGAAAATGTATGAAATACAATAAAAGATTTATTACATGTTAGTTGTTTATTTAATATCGAATAGATTGTACATAACAATTTCAGATGAGAATATTTTCTTGTTTCATACTTTTTAGAGCGTGATTTTTCAGTAGTCGGGTTTTAGCGTTTGAACTTACTTATTTTCAGGCTGTTGCCCATACTTGCTGCATTTTGTTAGAGAGGACGCCAAACCCAACATAGTTGGCAAATGACTTGTCAGATTTATTATTTCTACTTATTAAATACATTCAGCTTTTCCTAATTGGCCTCCACCCCAGTATATTCCTCCACTCCATATACTACTTATTATGCCTCTAGCTCCGTCAGAGATTAATTTAGTATGACAACAACAACTACACTTATTTTCAAAAGCGTGCTCTTGGCCCGACGTGCGTCCGTCCCGTCACGCTTGGCAGGCGTCCTCACTCTGGCCTTGTGCTGCTATCTGTACAGGTATACAAACACTGCCTGCGATGTTATATCACGTGGATGTCCTTTCTTGTTACCATCTTTACTCCTCTATAGAATATTAAAAGAGTGTGTGGAAGAGGGGAAGGCGTCCTCACTCTGACGGTGTGCTGCTGTCTGTACACGTAAATGTACTTTCTTGTTACTATATGAATTTTTAGGGTTCCGTACCCAAAGGGTAAAAATGGGACCCTATTATCACTCCACGATCCGTCTGTCTGTCTGTCTGTCCGTCAGTCACCAGGCTGTATCTCATAGCTACACAGTTGAAATTTTCAAAGATGAAGTATTTCTGTTGCCGCTATAACAACAAATACTAAAAACATAATAAAATAAATATTTAAGTGTGGCTCCCATACAACAAACGGGATTTTTTGTTTTCCGTGTTTTTGCGATAATGGTACGGAACCCTTCGTGCACGAGTCCGACTCGCACTTGATCAGTTTTTTTTTAAATCTTTATATTACCTTGCTGTGTCGTAGGTGTGTTCGGCAACTAGTAATTCGGCAAATTAGTGTTCAAAGGCGAGCCTAAAGTGAAAAAAAAATGTTAACTGTTTTTATATCGTTGTTTACTATGACAATCTTAAAAGAGTGTGTGGAAGAGGGAAAGGCGTCCTCACTCTGACGTTGTGGTGCTGTCTTTACTGGTATACAAACACTGCCTCCAATGTTTACGATTGGTGAGGATAAAGGGATCTACCTTTGGGCGCGATTGGTCCAATTCGGTACTTTCTCGACCTTCCATCCTCATTTCTTTAATGTTATTTAGTAGCTTCTGTCAGCGTCTTCGCCCGCGTGAATGTCGAAAATTATCCCGAGGGTACATATTCCCGGGATAAAAAGTATCCTATTTGCTATTCCAGACTATAATCTATCTCTGTACCAAATTTCATTTAGATCCGTTCGCGTGAAAGAGTAACAAACATACAAACACACTTACAACCTTTGGCCTTTATAAAATTTGTGTGATAGTGTGATGTAATAGCTTTGACAGAACTAAAAGTTTTTTAGTAGTTTCCTAGAACGAAAAGATTAATCTTTTCGACTGACCGATCTTGATTATTAGAAAATGGTTTGTTTGTATTGTTATGATCTTTCATGTGGCGTCAACGGCCTAATATTCTTGGATTGCCGACGAAACCTCTTGTTTGTTTTATTGCTAATTGCTGTTGTTATTAAAAATTATAACTTTAATGGGATAAAGGCAGGAGAATTAAGACTAAAATACTTTTTGGTGATAATTTTCTGTGTGTGCATGTTTTCATAGTGGACACAGACAGATTTTAGCATCGTTCAATTGTAAATATATGTATTGTTTTCAACCAATATCGCAACGATAACAGTTTGCCAAATCTTGGAGTACCAACACGCAGAAAGACAATGTGTTTCAAATAAGTTTCACTAGATGGCATGATCGATATGCATCGATTTCTTATTGAATTTGATGTAAAATTAAGATTCTCTAGATCATAAAAAGATGTGTTATTGTTTAATCAACTCTCCTAAGCACACAATTATGGAATATTGGGCTCATAATTCTCATTTCAAAGATTTTAACGAATCATTTAATACCCATTCCAATAGATGGCGCTTTATTAAATTTTCGAGTTTTTCGATTTGATTATTTAAATTTATATTGTAACACATTTTGATACAACGAAACTGTAAAAACATATGATTAATCAAATCGTCACTGTATTTAAAGAAAGAAATGCAAGTCACTACAAACACCATCTATCGCCGTGGGACGTAACCGAACGCTGTCGATGTACTTTTAGTAAATAAACTTAACTTTAGTTTTTGTATGCTAATACTATATTATCTGTGGCCAAATATTGAAACCAAAGTAGTAACTTGGGCCAGATCATCTCCCCTAAAGACCAAACAACCAAGAAAATAAATAAAAGGATTGCTAATGGGTGGAGAAGATACTGGTCTCTCAAGGAAATTGTAAAATCAAAACACCACAATATGGCAACGAAGAGAAAAGTATTAAATGCTTGTATTCTTCCATGCATCACCTACGGCTGCGAAACATGGTCCCTTAAAAAATACCATAGATACAAACTAGGAAAGTGCCAGAGAGGTATGGAACGAAGCATGACACGAACAAGAAGACAGATAGAATTAGCAATGTGCAATTAAGAGCAAAAATCAAAAAAAAAACTCCAAAAATGGAGATGGACCGGCCACATGTTGAGATCTAAACAAAGTGGAGCCAAATTACAAAGAATTGGTATCCAAGTGTTGGCAAGAGATGTCGAGGACGACAACAAATGCGCTGGGAAGATGAGCTGAAACTTACTGCGGGACCCAAATGGAGGAGAGTTGGTCGAGACAGGAAGCAATGGAAACTACTGGAGGAGACTCTGAGAGACATCCTATAACCAAACGAATCAAACAATACAGTCATAAAGATTAATCTCACCCAGTTTAACGGGTTAAATAAATAAATAAGTAACTGACAAACTAAAAAAGACGTGTGTTCCAGTTTCCACCAATGTTAATCATTTAACACTAACAGAGATGCACAGTCGCTAAACCACATGCCAGCAAGTGCAACCGCAACTCGATCTACTCGTACCAGCAATCGCGATCAGTTGTTATGGGAAGCGATCAGTATTGTTTGGTTGGAAAGCGTTGTTGACAGTACCGCCGGCTTTCATTGTCGGGGTACTGCTACATGGCTGCTTGGCACTGTTTTCACTGAGATGTGAGCTGAAGTGCTAGTCACAATGACTGAGGATAGAAAGTTCGGGAGTTGAGCATTGTAAACGATAAGAGAAACAAAAAACACATATTTCAGAGTTTAAAAGCATTTAAAAAATTACAAGTTTGTGATGACTGGGGCAGTGGCAATGACAGTGCAGTGTTGGCCCAGTGATAGCGCCCGCGACTTACAAGTTGTAGGTCGTGAGTTAGAACCCAGGCAGGAGCTTCACTTTGTGTAAATTTTCATCACCACTGCTCTCAAATCATATTTGCCATTTGTCATTTTCAAGAAAGTCTCATCCAATACACTCGGACTACTTCTTAAGTAATAAGAAAATACAAGAAGTGGATACAATTAGGGATCTGGGAGTACTTTTCGATAAAAAACTAACCTTTGTCCCCCACATCGAGAACATTATTAAGAAAGCATCGAAAATGCTAGGGTTTGTGATAGGAAACACCAGGGGCTTTAGACAGGTTGGTACCAAAAAGATGCTGTACTATAGCCTTGTACGAAGCGTCCTGGAGTACTGCAGTGTTGTGTGGAGACCACATTACGCCACACATAAGTTACTTTTGGAAAGAGTTCAAAAACGGTTTCTGTGGCACCTTGCATTTTCTAAAGGAAAAGGTAAACAGCTGCTCTCCTATAATACCCGTCTCAATTACTTCAACATGCGGTCGTTATCAACTCGGAGAGAACTTATTGATGCCATGTTTCTCTACAAGTTGCTTAGAAATAAAATTGACTGCCCAAATCTATTAAGTCTCCTAAAATTCCGTGCCCCAGCCCGATATCCGCGTAATCCTATTACACCATTGTACCCTCCCTCGCGCAGAACAGTTCTGGGTGCCAACTCACCGATTTCACGCCTGTGTAAAAATCTAAATGGTTGCAGTGATCTTACTGATATTCACCATGACAGCATAGGACAATTTTATAAAGTTATTATTCTCACAACCAATAATTTCACGATGTTTTGAAATAAGTTGTTTTTGAAATTTTTATGAGATTTTTATTATTATTATTTAATTTATTTTATTTTAAATTATTGATAAAGATTTTTTAATTTATTGATTTTGATTTTTTTTAATTTATTGATTCTGTTTTTTTTTTAATTGTAATTTTAATTTTATGTTCTTTAATTTTTATGTTATAAATCTGTTTTTGATTAATTATAATGTAATGTTTTTGTTGATATTATTATTGTAAACAGCCAAAAATGTTTTTGTATGTATAACCATAAGGTGCATGTTGTGTTAGCCTGTAAGTAATTGTTGCACTTATAAATCTATTATTATGCGAGTATAATTTTAAATGTTTTGTGTAAACAATTGTTGGCTAACCTAAATAAATAAATCGGTGAAGGAAAACATCGTGAGGAAACCGAACCAAACATTTGAAAACACAATAACCCGCACTGGGCCCGCGTGGTGGATTACGGCCCATGCCCTCTCACAGAGAGGAGGCCTGTGTCACAGCAGAGGGAACATTAAAAGGCTGATGATGATGATGAGGACTTGAATCCAAGAAGTTCCCGCCGCGTCCTTCTCCATAGAGACCTACTCTTAGGAATCTGAAATTAGCTTCATCTTTCTGCGTGACTGTTTCTGAGTGAATGGTTTACGTATTGAATCTACATGTCAACTTGAGAATCTCGACCGTTTTTTTTTATAGGTAAACCAAATAGAATATGCCAAACCCGAAAGCAAGGTTAGGAACTAATAAAAATGTGTCGATCCCAAGTAACATGGGATAAGGTTGTTGGTGCTGATGATAGAAACTAATTATATCGTTAAAATAGTACGCGACAATTTTAAATCTACAAAGAACAAACACAAAAGAAATCCACCAGCGAAATGTATCAAACAGAACAAAATAAATTACACTAAATACCAAATAAACCAACTATTACAGAATAATCCTCTTCGGCTTACCCCGAACGACTAATTTGGCCTTAACACCGAAAGTCAGTAGCTGTACGCACTGTGACCTCGCTGTGAGGTTAGTTGGACTAACTAAACGGTAACGTTAACTTGCTAATTGATTGTGAACACCTTATGGGAATTTAGAGTACTAGCTGACCCTGCCTACTCTGCCTACCCTGCTGAGCTTTCTACTGGTGAAAGAATTTTCAAAATCGGTTCAGTAGATCCAGAGATTACCCCCTACAACGTCACAAACTCACAAGATCACAAACTCACAAAATTACAAACTGTACCTCTTTATAAAAATTAACAAATGTGAATATTTACCCCTGTAGACCCCGCGATAGATAATAATATGTAAATACACCCACTTATCGCCTATTTTTTAAGGGCCAAGCATTAGGGGTAGATACAAATCTAGTCTTCAAACTGTGACCAGAATTTCTGGTGGAATAACACTGATGCACCAGACTAGGGGGTTAAGAGAAGGACCATATCAACGGCAGTCGTCACGGCTACTAGACAAAGGAGGCTCCAGTCCTAACCACAGAATGATTATTACCATGATAAATGCCCTTTCACAGAGAGGAGGGCTGTGTCCCACCAGTGGGAACACTATATAGCCTGGTTATGCATGAGGAAATATGGGCAGAGAGCGCCGACTGAATTTCCTTAGTAAAAAGTCACAATTCGAGGTTTGGGTCTCGTCTCTTTTCTCTTCCAATATTGGACCAATTTAAAAGATATTCCATAAACTGGTAAAGTAAGAAGTATACTATGTCCCTATGTTTTCCTTTTTTCATTTATATTTGTCAAATTTGTACACTAAGCCTCTGTTGACAGCGCAATTTTGAGCATTTTTTGAGGGCTCTAGTGCTTCTAAAGATAATGTATCATCAAAAAGGAAAACATAGGGACATAGTATATATCGTTAATTTTCAGTTTACGGAATATCTTTTAAATTGGTCCAATATTGGAGGAGGAAAGAGACGAGAGCCAAACCTCGAATTATGACTTTTTACTAAGGAAATTCAGTCGGCGCTCTCTGTCCTCGTTCCCTCTTAATGATACATAACAATACCATGCTGCACCGTTCAGAGATACAGACCCGCAGCCTAATTGTGTGAGTGAATTCGACAAGGCAAAGGGCAAAAAGCAACAATCAACTAATCACATGCGGGATGAAAGATGCGATGTGAATTGCCGTCTATATTCGTACAAGATGGTATTAGCAACATGGTCGCCTCCTATGACGTAGGACTTATACACCGGTACTGCTGAAAAATGCCGTGGTGTTCTTTAAAGTCTAAACTATACCGAGGGACATTACTCCATTAACCACGCTTGGTAGACGAGGACCACTCAATTAAACCGTGAATATGAAATCAAAAAGAGTAGGTAGACATTTTATAATTTTACCCTTCGTGATTCCGCTCGGTCTAGTGGTTTTATTACCATTTTGATTCAGGCAGAGAGCTCCATTTTTTGAATTGTAGTCAGCACAATGGCACTGTGAAATTGTGTTAGCAGCTATAGGAGTTAATTGATCAGCTGATGGCCTGATTATGGCAGAATTGTTATTTTCTTATTTATCGTTTGACCACTATCTCGCCTGATGGTAAGCGATGATGTGGTCGATGGTGAAGCACGCTTGCCTAGAAGTAACCTATTCAATCTTGACTTAAAGACACCAAGGTTGAGTTATCAGGATTTCTTGTAAATAAGCTTGTTTGTAAGTGAAAAGAATATAATATCTATGTTTTGATATAGATTTTTAATATGATTGTCATCATATTTTAATCTTTACCCCATGTTTAACAGACATCAAAAAGGTGGAGGTTCTCAATTCGACAGATTTTTATTTTATGTGTGCTTATTTTTTTTTACTAGCTGAACCGATTTTGATGATTCTTTTTTTATTTGAAAACTGGTACTTCTCATGTGGTTCCATTTAAATTTGGTCAAGATCTGACGAGTAGTTTTTGAGTTATTCTTAATAATACAAAACAAAAAAATTAAACCGGCTTCCAAAACAAAAGTCTATAACGCGAAAAATAATTTACATTTCGACAGTCGGTGTCAAAAACGAAACATAATAGGCACCAAAGACACCGACTTCCGAAAAGAAAGAAATTTTTCGCTTTGTAGTGCTTTTTTTTGGAAGTCGGTTTAATTTTTTTGTCGAAATGTTTTTTTGTTTAGGTACGGTGACTACGGTGCAGCATTTTCTCTTCTTCCATACATATATTTGCTGTCTACTCAAAAGCAACCTCCTTAATAGACATTATCTTTCACACAATTCACTCATTGCTTCGGTCTTTCTTTATCCCTATAATCATCTACATATTTAATTTTATAAGGCATACAATGATTATATTGATCAGGGTTCCTCCAAATAACTAGACCAAGCTCATGATTAATATCCAAGTTTTATTATCCTCATCAAAACAAAGACAGCTCTATGAATAGCCTATTCAATCGGTAATACCCAACCAGACAAAAACCATTCAAAAAATATGGCAAACACCGTCCCCATACAATTAAACCAGCCAGTACTTTTGCTTCAGAAACCACCGTCAATGACCAAGAAAATTCTATAGAACAGGCAGAAAGACATACAGAACCTCTGCCGTCCCATAGAACTAAACTGTCACTAACTGACAAAATCACATTTTGAGTTACATAACGAAAAACAAAAAACCGCGAAATAGTAAACATCAGTTGTTTATCAACTTAGAACTTTAAGAGTTACCGGTGTCAAAAATATATATGTCGCATCAAGGCTGGCCGATAGATTCAAACCATCGGGAAGTCGGGAAATATTCCCTTAGGTTAAGACATCGTGTGTGGGCAGGTCGGTGGGTGAATCGTGAAAATGAAATCACACAAATTATTCGATACACTGAGTATATTCAAATAGACACAAGTTACACTCCTGCTTACTAATATTACGGATCGACACTGATTCTACGACGTCTTAGCACTACGGCTGCCAGTACTCAACTGCTCTATTTCCTCCACGCAAGTGCTTATAAAAGCGCGCCAATGCGTATTTGCTCTTTATTGCCGCTAGGGGCGTGCTTGTGATTTGTTTTGACGTCCGTACTATTGACTAAATCCGACACGGCCATCCTGCGAGACAGGCGTCCTCGTCTGTTCCTAATTGTCAGATTTTAACAGTGTATCGAATCATGTGGAAATCCTCAATGGATGTCCTCAGCCCTTGGGGAAAGCTGAGGGGTCTGTCAGACTCCCACTGACTAAAACTACATGGTATTCTCTAGGCCGTAATTCCTCTTGAAAGGCGAACATGGAACACACACGTCGCCTTCTCGGGCCTCTCTCAGGTGACAGATCCCCAAATCTATCACCCGCAGGCATCATCTTCTTGTCCTTGCTCCATGCCATCTCATGGTCACCTCGTGTTACACCACACGTCGTCTTAGTCCACTTCATCCTGTTTTTTTGAAAAATACAAAATTTTCAAACAGTATTTGCTCGTCCAATCCTGACTCATATTCTAGAGTGAGGAAACATTTTGAGACAATCAAACAAGATCATTCAAATCGCTCTGTTCACTATTGCAAGGAACGAGTAATTCTATTTCCAATTTAAAGAAAATAGCAACCTCATCGATTTGGTACCTAAAAGCACCCAATCTTCGTGATTACAAAGTCCAAGTACCACTGATAGTCATTACTCTCACATTAAATCAAACAAAAGAAACAATACACCAGGTTTCTTATTCACGATCTTTAGCCATCACATAGCTCTACTAGCTATCTCATAGCTCTCTTAGCTATCTTAATTGCTAACTCGCACATCTCCACGATGTCGAGTCAACTCAACTCTTTGAACTCAGAACCTGTTCACAGAGATCCTATGTTACGTCAATTCATTATCTAATTCATCAACTATTTCAATTGGTACTTGAAATTTATGTGTCTTACTAACACGATCTACGCAAAGTAATCAAAATTAGAAAACCAAAATTATTTTAATTTTCGTAATGAGGGCTTGACGATTCGAACGTCATCAACATTAACATGATCTCTCCACACGCGTGACTGCGAGTTTACTTTCCTTTAACCTCATAACTCAATAGGAACTTTCTGTAAGGTTCCTAACACAAACATGACTTTTCACACCAGACAGTGTCACACAAACTTATAGGTGCCATACAGGCCTACCGTTGCCACACAGGCCAACAGTTGCCACACAGGCCAACAGTTGCCACACAGGCCAACAGTTGCCACACAGGCCAACAGTTGCCACACAGGCTCATAGTTTCCACTCAGGCTCTCAGTTGCCACACAACGCTCGGCTACTCCTGACCAAACTAGATTATTGGTTTCGTGAAAATAGGGAAATTTGAGAACTCTACTCCTGGGCCATGTACCACTAGTCGCTTCAAACAAACTTTAAAACTCTACTGCAGCAACAACTGCCAAGCTTACAGAAACCCTCGAGTAAAACCTCCAACGCCACGGCTCTCTAGCCGACCAGCAATTATATTGCTCTCACAACGGTCTCTCGGTCTCTCTCTAGACCCCTACCTCCGCCAGAATCCACTGGTACGGTTAAACGTAATGCGTTCGATAGACTGAATTACTCGACACCTTAAGCTTGCTCATTATCATCAAAATCCTTTTGACATCAACATCGACTGGTACATGACCCGCTGGCATCTGCCCTTACCTACAGTGTGCATACTTGTAGGTTTCAAACGTACCTATTTAAAGCTTTCGGTGTATAACGATCACCATCCTGTCGTAATCACCTATCGCGGACTTAATACAGGGCCTATTTAGTTTTCGTATTAGAGTGTCCCACACAACACTATTCATTAGAAAAAGGTCCGACGATCAACAAGTTCAACAAATAAACAAAGTAATTGTAACAATGCTGTTACGGTTTGTTATAATTCATAGGCAATGCATACTCAACTCATGAAACTTTCATTGTGATTTGTGCACCAACACAAACCAGAATCGTATCTACCAACGATTCTTTACATATCTGCCGCCACATATGCTACAACACATGAGGGGCTCTGTGCACCAACACAGACAAGAATCGCACCAACGATTCTCAAAAATCTAGCGCAATATGTGCTACAACACATGAAGCGCTCTGTGCACCAACACAGACAGAAATCGTATAAACGATTCTCAAAAATCTAGCGCAAATGTGCTACAACACATGAGCGCTCTGTGCACCAACACAGACAGGAATCGCACCAACGATTCTCAGAAATCTAGCGAATATGTGCTACAACACATGAATCGCTCTGTGCACCAACACAGACAGAAATCGCACCAACGATTCCTGGTAGACCCATCGCCACATGTTACTCATGAGGTGCGGTCTAAAGTATCGAGTATGAGTGTACAAGCCATGTTTCATTACCACTGTCATCAACTATGACGTCTAATTCTCAAGGAACTTGGTGATCGAGGATCCTTCTTACTAGATTCGCTCACTAACTCAGTCTTACATGATAAGGAAAACGATCGCGAGATCTACTCTGCTATCATAATATTACTTTCAAAGTAAGCAAGTGAATTCAGATCTAAAAACGGTGGTTGTAAATCGTTACGCAACATAAGATCTGTTCCGAAAACACGCAAATGACCAGTACCGTTACTAACTCGATACAATTGCCTTCGCCCAACGATTTTACTAACTCGCTTTGTCACTGAAGATGACTCAACTAGTCATCTTCAGTCACTTTGGATAGATCATCTTCCTCATCATCTGCCTAGCCTTTTCCCAACCATACTGGGGTCGGCCTCCAGCCTCGCCGGACTCAGCCAAGCGCCAGCGCTCTACATGGAGCGACTGCCCATCCGACCTCCACAACCCAGCAACTGGGCAACACGGTACCCCTTGGCAAGACTGCTATCAGATCTCAAGCCTCCGACCACCCGTAACGACTGTCAAAGATCTTCAAATGACAGCTGGGACCAACGGCTTAACGTGCTTTCCGAGGCACGGAGGAAACTCAGTATGTTGAAATGGTCACCCATCCACGGACCGACCTCGTCAAGCGCTGCTTAACCTTGATGATCGACCCGTGCGGCCGCTATTATTTAGCCACGAGCTAATCTTCTTATGGCATATTAAATCCTAAAGTTCGTACTGAACCAAATGATGAAACTACCGCCAATAGCAAACTCATTAACTACTTGCTTACAAGTGTGTCTTAATTACCAAGTGATAGTGCTAGATGTAATCACGACCAACTCAGTGGTCAAACATGAACACTCTTAAAGCTCAAACTAGCATCTCTTCACTAGAGAACATTCGACCTCACTATCGAAATAACATGGAAGCGACTCACCGAGTATTCCATTCCAAACTTGCGCGCGTTCGTAACGTTCGGTTACCAACTGCGAACTGCTAGCCTGCCGTCGGTCTCAACCTCTTAGATGTTGACACGTCAACTTTCGCATTCAGCATTTGAACCGCTAGCCTGCAGCAGAGGCTCCACTCCGACGCAATATGGTATCTGAAACGTGAAAAACATTACGAGAGTATATGTTCACAGTTATCTTAACTATACACAGCTTTGATGGAAATTAACCGGTGCAGCGGTTTTATAAACTAAACCGGCACAGCAAAATGGGTTGTTGCGGACATGAACCACACAGACCACACTGTACAGAACCCAAGTGTCCAGGTAGGTAAATGGGCTTTAGAGAATCCAATGAATGCCATAGCGTTTTATGTCGCAATTTCTAGGCCTTGCAGGGTTTACCACCTTTTAGACAGTCTGGCCCTCCGACGACCACAAAAGAAGAATACCATGCTTCTTCTTAGTTAATACTCACTACATAAAACTATCACACTACAAAAGTAATCAGACTATTTACTTTGGAATTATCATAATTTCCAGACTGAAATGTAAGGTAGGTACGTCACTGTCACCATATCGTTCTAAACAATGATAGTCAGCCAAGGCCAGCCAAGGGTCATTGTCAGTGATAGTAGAATAATAACTCTTTAATAACACCAAAACTTGACTACTGTTTGTAATTAAAGTGAAATTATGAACTGACACGGGCCCCCCCGACGATCCACTGACCGCCATACCGTACACAAAATCAGAATTTTGAATAATGAACACACTTTTCCATAGTCATAACAAAATGAAAACGACTCACCAGATTGGCATAAAGATCAGTGTGTATGGATCTTTCCACACGTCCACAGGCTCCTCCTTGACCTGTCCAGCTCCTTGGTTGTTGCTAGCCTCCTTACTGCTCCCTTACGGACTGGTTTTTTCATTATTTTATTTTCGAGGGTAGTCGCAACTGACAGCGCGATATTTTTTTTGCAAGAATGTAACCAACATTTTCACTAGCTTTGTTTTTACGTGTGATCTCATTAGCACGACCGAATCCCAATTCTGATGTCGCATCAAGGCTGGCCGATAGATTCAAACCATCGGGAAGTCGGGAAATATTCCCTTAGGTTAAGACATCGTGTGTGGGCAGGTCGGTGGGTGAATCGTGAAAATGAAATCACACAAATTATTCGATACACTGAGTATATTCAAATAGACACAAGTTACACTCCTGCTTACTAATATTACGGATCGACACTGATTCTACGACGTCTTAGCACTACGGCTGCCAGTACTCAACTGCTCTATTTCCTCCACGCAAGTGCTTATAAAAGCGCGCCAATGCGTATTTGCTCTTTATTGCCGCTAGGGGCGTGCTTGTGATTTGTTTTGACGTCCGTACTATTGACTAAATCCGACATATATTTAATTGCAAACTTTCGAATAATAATAATAAATTAATAAATTCATTTATTCAGGAAAAACAAAATGTACAGGTTCAAAAAAGATAAATACAAACATTTTTAACAGTAACACGGAAAAAAAGAATCTTTGGTACCTGTACTAATGAAAATCATTGTATCACAGGCACCAACGTCTTCCAGAACAAGAAGAAGCAACTTCAACTTTTACAGAAACATTATTTTTGTTTTTATAAAATAAATATAATAAAAGTAATTTGTTCCAATTATAATAGTCACAGACATCCCATACCAGACTTTCCTAGCGAATATAGAATAAATACAAATTGGATAATTTAATAAAAAAATTTTTATTTGAGATGGGTTTGCTCTTGACTCTAGTCTAGGTCAGAGGTGACAGAGACAGAGTCGACAATGGAATGAACTTACTCAGAAGAAGCCTGTTCACTCTAACTTAGAAGAGATTCGGGTTGAATGCGTTCGGAAACACAGACGCATGTAGTAAAATAAATCCTATCAAAAACTAGCTTTGTGAACATAGCATTTTGGGACGTTTATTATTTTTATCCGGCAACTATTGATAGTAGAAAAACACTGTTTAGATTAGGCAGATCGACAGAGAATTTTTTGCTGATTATGGAGGTTTTCGTAAAAATCATTTCAGCCGAAACACATCCACTGTTAGACATAGGCCTCCCCCAAGTGTCATCTCAATAGGAGGTACACAAATAATATAATACTAGCATAGGAGGTATTAAAAACTCAAAATCGGAAAAATGTCATATAGCGACACTAGCTATAGGACGGCACGGCAAGTCCCATAAACCAAGAGTTAAGTTGTCCCATAAGGGGACTCCATAAATGTGCAGGAAGTAATGTGTACGTATGAGTGTGTGTTTGTATATGTGTGAGTCTGTGTTGGTGTGTGCGATGCGTCATGCACGATCAAGTTTACGTGAGGGCTGGCACGTGAGGTTACCACCGCCGATACTATTTTTTTTGAGCAGTCACGAGGAAAATCGTTGCTGTGATTGGGTTATGGGTGTCAAAATTATTGACCAACATGCTAAAAAACTTGACTTGACTTGTGTTTGCCGTAAGTTTTTCTTCGGGTGCCTATTTTTTAATGGTCTGTGTTTAAAACTGCATACTCTAGCAAGCATATGAATTCCTTCTGCTATTTATAAATCTAACATCTATCTCCTATTCCTACTTATCTTTAGACTTCTGAAAGCTCTAAAGGCTCATCTTATTTACTCACCATATTTCCTAACTTCGTTTCAAGATACAGCTTCTCCAAATAGTTAGTTTAATTATCAAAAAAATGTAGGTATCTTTCACCAATAAAATAAAACAAATATAAACCAATAAACTTCACCTCGACAGCCCTACTAAAACTTCACACTCCACTTGCGCATGCACAAATTGATCGCTCGTATCTCTGTCCTTCTCCCCCTTACCATTTCCCCATATCTCCGTCCCTTTCTCACCTAACTGTGGACTGCATACAGTTACCCAGTGATGGACGTTCGTGATTCTCGGCTTAAATGCCTTTTGGGGATGATTAAAAACAATGGAAGATGTTATTGAATGTTATATGAGGTTTAAATTTACTATTACGGTAGTTTTTTCATGGTACTCTCTAGAACCGTTGCCTTGGGATTGTTGGGAGAACTTCTGGCTGGTAGTTCATTTACTTTCACTCTCAGTGGGTTTATGGCTGATCATAATCTTATCAAATAAAGATTACTCCGTTGGTTGTCTTGTCTATTGTGATCTTGGGCGATAGACAAAGTGACATGCGCTACCGAAATGTCATTGTGGTCAATCCGAGTCGTCGTTTTTTATTTTTTTGTTTTCGTGGGTTACCTTAAAATGACGCCTGGACTTTTGGGGAAAATACCAGGGAGTGTGGGATTTTTGCCTCACTAAAACCACCACGGTGATCACCAGCATCAGCACCTGGAAGGAGCCCCGTGACCTCTTAAAACCCCCGAACCCCCTCTGTGCAACACCTGTTAGGGCACATCCCTGGGGAGACTGAAAATAGTCGTCCCTGAGCCTCGCTGTGCACGGCAGTACATGACTATTGTGCCACCGTCTTACCTAGAGTCACGTACTGGGCGGACAGAGTCCCCAATCTGAACGCCCGTGACCCCGAAGTCCCGCCTGCCTGTGATGCTAACGGGGTTTCGGCGTCGTAGGCGCCAAGGCGGTTGCCTCCACGACGTCTTCTTCCCCGAGCGGGATCTGCCCCTCTCGATCCCGCTCGGCGGTATCCTTCTGGACCATCGCTGTCTCACAGAAGGAGGCCATTTCTCTACAGTTTTCTGTCTCTGCCAGCATCATCCTCACTACTGTTTGCAGAGACAGGTTTGGCCCGATCCTGGCGACCATGACGTCGTTATGTGCTTACATACATATACTCAGAATTTTATTCCATAGCGGTGGAAAGAAACTACAGAACCCCTGCACCACCTGCATCTGCTAAGAACCTTACATAATCCTTTTGGCTCTTATAGGTCACAAACGCGACTGCTCAGTGTGAAGTTTTAGTCATTCTTCAGGGTCAGAAAAAGTAGAATTTATAAAATGGTTCTTATAACGTAAATGGAGAAATGAGGGTTGCCTGAATATCCTAAAGGTGCACCCTTGTAGAACTCCCTTCGGCAAATTCAGTAGTGAACTTATGTAACTTTATGTATCACGGAATATTGCCATCTTTACTAAATCACCTTGTAAAGGTAAGAAGATACTTGGAATGTCAGTGTGATACTGACCTGACACGACACCGGTCGTTGTGTGGTCTTGTTCAATGTGGCTCGTGCCATCAATGGACATTCTTGAGGTGTTGAGTTTTATTGGTAATGGCTGGATTGTTCCTTGTTATTAATCAAGTGTAGATATTAGGCGTCGGATCGGTTTGTAAGTGTTTATTTTTAGCTCTTATTTTTCGTGAGGTAAGATTGAATATGCATTTGTGAAAGGGGTTTATAACCTGGACATAAGAATATTCTATAAGAAAGAATGTTACTGTTAAGAATTGTGTGAACATGAAATATGTTTTCAACCCATCCAATCGAAATACATAGAATGACAATTCTCCAAGCTCTATCTTCACCCTTTAAGCTTAGATGTTTAACAGTATAGACCAGACCGGCGAGCACGGCCGCTGTGATAGGCTTGTGTCACGCTTTTTATCACAGTTACCACACAGCCTATCACAGTAGGCCGTGCTTGCCGGTCAGCAGGGGTCACAAAATGACGGACCGCGGTCCGGACGACCTATTTTGCGTTAACCTATCCAAGATAGGTTCCATCATTATCATTTCAGCTGAAAGGCGTTCACTGCTGAACATAGGCCTCCCCGAAGTGTCTCGATCTCGTGCTCTATGTGATCTCGTGCGTGTCGCATCCAGATAATTGCCAAGTTCAACTTTCCGATCAACATCTCCAAGATTTAATGACAATAGCCAGTACCAACTTTAGTTAGTCTAAACTTCGGAGGCTCGGACGGATAGTTCAAGGCAAAACATTATTTGAAACAAATTATATTATAAACTAGCTGTCCCACGCGGCTTCGCTTCCGTCAACAGGCTTTCTACCTACCCTACCCTACCTACCCTACATACATGAATGTTAGGAAATATGGGCAGAGAGCGCCGACTGAATTTCCTTAGTAAAAAGTCATAATTCTCAATTAGATAATATTTTTCTAACTTCAGTTGCGAAGTTGGATTATATAACTCCTTCTTCAGTTACCAGTTAGTCCTTCTTTAGTTAAAGTCAAGAGTGAATAGGTTACTTCTAGGCAAGCGTGCTTCACCATCGACCACATCACCGCTTACCATCAGGCGAGATAGTGGTCAAACGCAACTAACGCAAGCATATATATTAAAAAAAAACATCATCCTATGTAGGCCCGTTTTTAGACGTTGCGTGCCGCTGAAACCGTTTTAATGTTCATATAACAACAACAAAACCCCCTTCTTAGTCCAAAGGCCCTGGTTTGTGGATGACATACATGAAGCTCTCAAACAAATATATTTGGACATGGAGTAGATTCAGTTCAATAATGGTTTTAATAACTCGGGCAACGTTTAGCTTGGCTATTACCGTTTTTAACAATAGGCCCGTAGCATACATAATATACGAATTAAAATCACCGAAACGGTGTGCAGACGACACATAGAATAACAATAATGGTTAATAACGTTGACGTATTTAAATGCCATTCATTTACGTCCAGCTTAGCACGTGCTGAACTGATTGGTATTCTTTAGAGCCTGTCTCCTGCCTGAACTACCTCGTTGGTTATTTAGGTATACCTCTGCTAAACCCCTCGGGGAAAACAAGTGTAAAGAAATGTATTTATAGGTTATAGGTATGCCAATCATTTGTGGCCTTGTTAGCACGTGCCGAACTGTTTGGTATTCTTTAGAGCACCTGCAGACGGTTGATTTTATAGCTAGTTAAGTATCCTGTAAAGCGTGACCGTCCCAGTCAAACCTGGTGACGCACCGTGTTGGCAGAAGCGAAGAGCATCGGAATGACGTGGAGCGAGGTGAACGTAAAGCACAAGACCACTTGAGATGGAGGACTACTGTGTACCGCTATAGGTGTGGTATGTACCTAGAGCGGTACATAAACTTAAGGTTCCCCTATTCGATGCCACGAACTATTTTGTACGCGAGGTTAAAATGCATGCTATCTCATCCGACAACACGTGCGATAGAGATAGATGCTGTAGTGAGCAGTAAGAAGCTAGTTTGGGTACGAATAAGCACTTTTGCAAATTTGTATCGAAATGGATGATGATTTAGGACGAAAACGAGCGCGTGAAACGATTTAATGTATATTTTCAAAATAAAATTATTTGCATTGTTGAATTACTAATCTATCCCTGTATTTATTTATTTATATATACTTTATTGTACACCAAGATAAAAATAGTTCAAAAAGACATCTTATAACAAAAACAAACATACAACAGGCGGCCTTATCAGGTGGCCGTTTTGCAATTTTCCTTTTTATGGTATTTATTTGTGCCCAACGATACGTTAAATGCGTATTTCGTGTTGAAATATAGAATTTTCGACGCTCATAACTTTCAAATAATGTTACTTTTGTTTCCATACGGGCCTAGATAATGAGACAAATTGATATAATTTTTTATTTTGATCGTACATCGTCAAACAGTGGAGTAATCGCTAGACTACGTTTGTATGGAAGAATGATCGACTGAGTAAATGCGGTCGCAGACATCCGACAGAATTACCTAAGTACAAAGTTAGTTAGAAGTCATAATTCGAGGTTTGGATCTCGCCTATTTCCTCCTCCAATATTGGAGAAATTTAAAAGATATACCATAAACTGAAAAGAAAAATATATATTGTGCCCTTATGTTTTCTGCTTCAAATTGCGCTGTCAACAAAGGCCTGTTTTTTGTGTGTGAAGCGGCAGGGCGTGTCAGACTTTTACTGACTAAAACCCACCCGTGTTCCTTCAGTTGCTTGTGCCAGGGCCGCGGTAACCGTTTTCAAAATTTATCCGCGACCCGTCAACAGAGGCCTAGTGTACAAATTTTGACAATTATAAATGAAAGCAGAAAAAAATAGGGGGCAGCAGGGGTAAATATGTTTATTTGTAGAACAATACTATAAAGACTTCTATTAAATAACACGACATAGACACGCTAAGGGTAAACTCCGTCGCGACCCCAATGCATTGCAAAGGCTTCTCACTGTCTCACGTCATTTTTAAACTATCGATTTAAAACCCGCAGTAATCGAATAAAACCTCTTCGGAATAGGGTTGGCAGTTGTTAAGAAACATTGTGTCCTCGTGGAGGCTATCTCCTCCCTGCAAAAGAGGAGGCGGAACGCGTGAGGGAGATGCCCTCACGCCTCTAGCCACCGCAGGAGACGCCCTGGCCGTCAGGAGTCGCATGCCGATTCCCGGCCACCGTAGGCGCGGGCTTGCGGACGGCAAGTAATGGGTAGCTCGCCGTCCGATAAGGACCAGGCCCGAGTTTACGGCGCATAGTGTTCCACGCGCGCCTCAAAAACATGTCAGCAAAAGTGACGGGGCCCGCTAGGGCAGATGCCTTTCTGGGTCGCGGATAAATTTGAAAGAGATTTACCGCGGCCCTGGCACAAGCAACTGAAGGAACACGGGTGGGTTTTAGTCAGTAAAAGTCTGACACGCCCTCCCGCTTCACCCAGAGCGGGAGAAGACATTGGATGATTTCCCACCACAAGAAAAATAAAAAGGCGTCAAGAAACATACGGACGTATTATTTAGGCTTTTTAGAGAAACTCGTAGCTATATAATAACAGGTCCACAGGTCGATCTTCATGTTTAGGCAACGATTGCCGGCGTTGGTCCTTGGATGGGTCCAATGACTTTTCATTGCATGCCTGGGCTCCTTGGAAGGAGGACCTTGCCACGGAAAGCACGTTAAGCCGTTGTATCATTTGATAATCTTTGGCAGTCGTTACGGTAGTCAGAAGCCATTAAATCTGTCACCAGTCTTGCGCAGTTACTGGGTATTGATGTGAAGGAATACTGGTACTGGCATTCAGCTGAAGCCAACTAAGTTGGAAAAAAGCGAGAGATTGAGTTAGACTTTTGTGTGTGTCCGATCAAATGTGAATTTGTCTGATCCGTCCAGGCTTTTGTTAGAACTTTTACAGCTTACCAATCACATCAACTTTTTGATCATACACAAAATTTTGGACTTTTTGACGATCGTTGTCTAAAGACTTTTAGGTTTCCGTACCACAAAAGGCAAAAAACGGAACCCTTATAGGAATACTTTGTTATTGTCCGTCTTTCGTCCGTCTGTCTGTCGAGGCCCTTTATCTTGTGAACGCGTAGAGGTATCGAGTTGAAATTAATATCGTATACTCAAGGTTGCAACCCCTTGCAAAAATTTAACTTCTCGATCAACGCAATCGAGAATGACGCATATTTTACACTCGCAAGGTAAACAAAATGTAGAGGGTACTTCCCGTTGACCTGGAATCATGAAATTTGGCAAGTAGCTTTGTCTTATAGTAAAGGAAAAATCCGAAAACCCTAAATTTGTACCTACATAAAAAGGATTATTCAACATACCGAGTTTCCTCCGTGCCTCGGAAAGCATGTTAAGCCGTTGGTCCCGGCTGTTATTTGAAGATCTTTGACAGTCGTTACGGGTAGTCAGAAGCTTGAGATCTGACACCAGTCTTGCCAAGGGGTACCGTGTTACCCAGTTACTGGGTTGTGGAGGTCAGATAGGCAGTCGCTCCATGTAAAACACTGGTACTTAGCTGAATCCGGTAAGACTGGAAGCCGACCCCAATATAGTTGGGGAAAAGGCTAGGCAGATGATGATGATAAAAAAGGATTATTAACTTATTTGCGGTTGGTAAACTGACCGCGAATTATGTCGAAGTTTAAGAACTTCAGTATTGTTATTTAATTATTTTGGTGAATATAGTTCTTTGTAGGGAACCCTCAATGCGCGAGTCCGACTCGCACTTGGTCAGTTTGTTTTTTCTACCGGTGTGGAAAATCCTCATTGGATGTCCTCCATCCTCGGGGGAGTTCCTCAGATTCGTACTTACTAAAAACCATCCCCGTGTTCCATCTCACACCTACGCCGGAGGTCGCGGGCATGTACCTTCTGTCTGTCTTCAGTCTGAGGCAACCCTACTCCGGAGAGAAGCCTTGTAAGTGACATTGAGCCACTTTGTAATCATTAATGAATACCTAATTATTAGTTATCTTTAATTACTGTTTAACAGAAGTAATAGTTCCTTAAGTAGGGTAATGGTATGGTGAATCATGCAGTTTTCTTTTCTACGTTGTCTTATTTCTTTTTTCAGTTAAATGCTATATTGAGATTGATTTATTATACTGATCAATGTTAGCCACTGTTTTACTAAACTGCGGTTGATAATAAATTACAAACAAATTGATGTGGTCCTTGGTCATTTACTATATATCTTATAGAATTTTCGACTTTTCTGATGCGCAATGAGCCACTTTCCCTTGTATATACGCGCTCGTACTCACATGTATTTTGAATATAATTATATAGGTTAGTTATTTATAAGAGTTTTTTTTTGTTTAATTGTTGTAAATAATAAACGGGTGAACTCCATAAAGACACTTAAAAAACCGGCCAAGTGCGAGTCGGACTCGCGCACGAAGGGTTCCGAACCATTATCGCAAAAAACGGCAATATATTTATTTATTTATTTAGGTTAGCCAACAATTGTTTACACAAAACATTTAAAATTATACTCGCATAATAATACATTTATAAGTGCAAAAATTACTTACAGGCTAACACAACATGCACCTTATGGTTATACATACAAAAACATATATCACGTTTGTTGTATGGGAGCCCCACTTAAATATTAAGTTTATTCTGTTTTTAGTATTTGTTGTTATAGCGGCATCAGAAATACATCATCTGTGAAAATTTCAGCTGTCTAGCTATCACGGTTGTGATACAGCCTGTTGACAGACGGACAGACAGACGGATCGCGGAGTCTTAGTAATAGGGTCCGGTTTTTACCCTTTGGGTACGGAACCCTAAAAAATTGTAAATTTAAGAAATACAAAATCTTTTTTTACGAACACCAAATAAATAATTATTCAGTTGATAAAATAATCGCCACTTTCGATACACAATTATTTTCTTTGGGAAAGCTCACTGCAAATACTTTCCATTCATCATCTGCCTAGCCTTTTTCCCAAATGCTTTCCATTAGCGACAAACATTAAAACTTATCAAAGTAATTCAATATACTACATAGACTCGCACTCAACCAATTAATCACGCATTGTTAAAAAGCCAACAACGCCTTTGACTACAAAATTACTTGTACAAAAAACTCAAAGGAAACCTTTTTTAGCCACTTCTTCTTTTAAAGACTTCTTCAGGGAAATAACCTGATGACAAATAACACTACATATATAGGAAGTTTAAAGTTACATTCAAAGTAGCTATTCTAAAAGGAACATAGCAGGAAAAACACAAGAAAATTCGAAAAGCTTGGCCTTCGCAGATTGTTGTCACTGGTTTTTCCTTCACGAAGAATTTTCCAGACTGTTTTGGAGCTTGAAATGTGTAAAGATATTACAGCAACTGCTATTGGTCGCAGTTTTTATGAAACGTATGGACCATATTTAAAAATTGCTAGTTTTCTCCCGTGATCTAAACCTTCAGAATCCTAGCATTTTTCCGCAATAAAAGTATTCTATGACGCTCAGCGATAGTGTAACTTTCTATCACTGAAATCATTTTTGTAATGGGGTCCGATCATCCAGAGATTATTCGCGGTACTGAGAGGGGATAATCCAATGTCTTAGAAGACTTGGTTACGCCGATGACCTATGCCTACTGAGTCTCCTCGTTGATATACAAGCAAAATGCAACGATTTACGTCAGGAAGCGGCAGAAACGGGACTGAAAATAAACATCTGCAAGACCCAAGAGATGAGATCTGGTGTGAAAAATACTTCACCGTTGCTGACTGGCACAGAGGCAGTAGAACGCGCCGAAATTTATACCTCGGAGCGTCGTGTCAGAAACTGGAGGTAGTGATGAGGACATCGCTTCACGGATCGCCAAAGCACGAGCTACTTTCGCCTGCGCGAAGGTTTCTGAGACCTGTTGGCAAATGTCAAATCCGTGCTGCTTTACGGTAGGTCACAAAAGACATCTCACGCCAGAGCCAAGTTTCCGTCAACCGCTGTCTTCGTCGCATACTCGGAATCTACTAGTCCGAGACCATCACCAACGTAGAGCTGCTGGAGAAATTCCACGAGAGTCCTATCGACCGCCAGATCAAGTGTCGTAAGTGGAGTTGGAATGGCACACGCTCCGAAGAGATTCTGATCATATACCCAAGCAGGCGCTGGATTGGAATCCCCAAGGCAAAAGAAAGCGTGGCCGTCCCCTTCAAACCTGGTGTCGCACTGTATTGGTTGAATCGGCGAGCGTCGGAATGACGTGGAGCGAGGTGAAGCTTGAAGCTCAAGACCGATCGCGATGAAGTACTACTGTGGACGCCCTCTGCCCCATCTAGGGGACATAGGAAAATAAGTCAAGGAACATCGCAGGAAAAATTTAGGAAAATTGCCACTGTGCCTTGATCACAAGGATTTTTCCTTCTTGAGATTTTTTCGGACTGTATATAAATATGTAATTTTTGTAACTATGTATGATGATTCATCGACCATTCTTAAAAGGCGAAGAATCCTTTGGCCTATAGAGAGAAAAATTATTGGACAAAATCCATCGTGGAATTCCCTGCCGGAGTCTGTGTTTCCAGATAGCTACAACCTCGGGGTCTTTAAGTCAAGAGTGAATAGGTTACTTCTAGGCAAGCGTGTTACACCGTCGACCACATCATCGCTTACCATCAGGTGAGATAGTGGTCAAGCGCGAGCCTATCTAAAATAAAAATAAAAAAATAATAAAAAAAATCGTAACCACGACCGCTCTATCAAGAGCGAAACGAAGAAGAACAATAATGTTCTAAACAAACGTAGTTCTGATCAGAAGCCAATCAAAACATTAAATTTTCTAGAAAACTCTATTCACAGTTAATGCACTGATAAGCTGAAATAAGTAACAGAAATACGACGCAAAAGCCCTCGAAACATATTACAGTTCGTCATTTTGTCACACTACGTCAAAACATAGCCGTTTCATGCGTACATAATGTGCGTTTGAAATTGGAACGTTATCACCGCCATGTTGGCAAGGTCATGACGTCACACCATACAGCCCTCTAAACCCAAATAGCGGTATCTTAAAAAGTACAAAATTCTGTTTTTTTTTATTTGGATAGCTTTAAACATTTTGCATTAGTTGGACCGGTCGAAAAACCCTAACTTTTTGGGAATACAAAAAACACAGTATTCATACTTCATCATCATCATCATATCAGCCGAAAGACGTCCACTACTAGACATATGCCTCCCCCAAGCGTCGCCACATCCAGTGGATCCCCGCAACCTTCACCAGGTCATAGGTCCACCTGGTGGGAGGCCTTCCAACGCGACGAATTCATATTTACTTAAACATAAAAAGAGAAGACTGCCTCGTTGGCAATGGAGGACTCAGGAGCTTAATAGAAGCTCTGGCGATCAGAGCTCCTGGGGGGTGACCATAAGCTCTTAGAGCGGTATCAATTTGAGATCGAATATAGGACAGACGTATCTGACTTGTATACATCTGTCACTCGATATCAAATTGATACCGCTCTAAGAGCTTATGGTCACCCCCCTGTTGAGCTCCTGGGTTCTGGGTTCTAAACTTGGGACCTGCAAAGTGTATTGGATTTTCTCATTTCGGATTTCTCAGTGGTCTCCCGTTGTCTGGATTTGCAGCCACTGCCCGATTGATGGCAAAAGACTCGTCCTATTGCATGGTACACATATATAACTGGTGAAATTTGAGTGTACTTAGGAACACCTCTGCCTTACCCCTTGGGTAAACAGGGCGTCATTAGAATACGTATTAGATTTCCTCTTTACAAAATTCCGATTTAACCGACTTCCAAAAATGGAGGAGGTTCTCAATTCGGAAGGTTATATTTTTTCTCTTTTTTTATGTATGTTCGGACATATCTCCGTCATAAATAAACGGATTTGCAAAATTATTTTTATGTTCGAAAGAAATTTATTCCGGCATGGTCCGAATATCCGAAATTTTAAAGAAGTTCTTCATCAGAATTTAACAAAAAATTTAAGTTGTATTAAGAACCCTCAAAACATGACAACAAATATCTCCGGATTGCTGCAATCGCATGTCTGTTTATTGTTTATACCATTACATAACATACCATCACGCCAGTATGCTCTAAACGGGTCGTAGATGTGTACAGTTCACCTTGGTACACTCTCATTCCACCGGCTATGTTCAAGTTACATGTTATTCGGGTAATCTATTCAAGCATCACTGTGGGCATTATAGGTACCTTACTATAGAACTTGTCCATCATGTACCACTAAAAAGTGAAAAATAAAAACGTTTTTACAAAAAAATAAACAACCGACTTCCAAATAAAAAACATTACAAAGTGAAAAAAAACTAAAATTTCGGCAGGCGGTGTCAAAAAACGAAGAAACGAAAGCAGGAACACCGACTTCCGAAATTTAAGTTATTTTTCACTTTGTAGTGTTTTTTACTCCAAACTCACTTTGTTTGAGTTACCGTTGTTTGGCTTCGGAGAGCACCATAGATAAGATACAAGGCCACACGTTTGGTGCGGCCTTGAAATGTGGCCGTAAAGAGATGTGGACAGCATTAATTAGATGACTCGCTTCCGTGTTTCTGTGGGGTTTGTTTACAAACAGAGCAATGGCCCAATGCGATCATCGCTGCGTAGTTATGGACACCTGCGAATTTAAGGAGTTTTCCGATAAGTTTTTTTCTTTTTTTTGCTGTTTTAATGAAGACTGGCTTCTTTGTATTCCTTGGTACTCAAAGGTTACAAAGATAATTCATCTACAGCGTTTTCTTTTAATTCTATTCATTATAAATAACTTATTGAGGTCAATTTATTAGAAACCTTTCTTGAAAAACAACAAATACTTTTTTAATCCGTCATACACAATTAGATAGTCGCCAACGGAGCCACCAGTGTTTGAAAAAGGAAAGTGAACTATGTCTTTATCACTCAAAAATCTCCGCAGAGAAAATGGCTGGTAATTATGGTAATTCCTGCTCAGTTCTCTTCTGAAAAAACCCTGGCTCGGCTTCGTGTGTAATGGAAAACTTTACGCAGAGAATCATCATCATCATTATAGCCGAAAAGACGTCCACTGCTGGACATAGGCCTCCCGCAAGCGTCGCCACACTGATCGGGCCTGTGTGTCTCGCATCCACCGGACTCCAGCAGCCTTGACTAGGTCGTGGCTCCACCTAGAGGTAGACCTTCCAACATTGCGTCTGCCGGTACACGGTCACCACTCACATCACATCACATCATCAGCCTATTAATGTTCCCACTGCTGGGACACAGGCCTCCTCTCTGTGAGAGGGAATGGGCCGTAATCCACCAAGCGGGCCAAGTGCGGGTTGGTGGATGTCACATGTCTTCGAATTTTTGGTTCTAGGACATGCCGGTTTCCTCGCGATGTTTTCCTTCACCGTTTTGAGAGCAGTGGTGATGAAATAATTTACACAAAGTGAAGCGCCTGCCTGGGCATGACCTGCACTTGTAAGTCGCGGCTGATACCACTGGGCCACCACTGCTCTCACCACTCAACGTAATTCTATTTGCAAAAAAATACAGGACTGCACAAAAATTGAGGTATAGCTTTAGTAATCACAACTTCTCTCTTGTCAGTCTTGTGGTATATAGCCAATGATCGTAGGAGTGACAAGAATTACTTGAGAATTCAAATCGTTCCGCCATCTCCCAACTTGCGCACAGGCATAAGCGTGTGCAGGTAACGGGTGCGTACAGATCCGTTTAGTTATAACTAAACGCAGCCTTGAACCAGTGACGCGACCTCGCGTAGAAATGCGGAAAAACAGAGCGTGGTGTGGCCGTGCAGTTGGTGAAGTGGGCTGTTTGAGTAATGTCTGGCGGATAAATTGGTTGCACTTTGAAGGTGGCCAGTGAGACGATATGGTAAATGCATTGCATTGCAGATGAAGAAGAAGCTGTGCCGACCCCAAATGAATTAGTATAAGGGTAGGAGGGTGAAAAATTATGCTTTGTAATTTCTGTTTGCTTCGGCAGTGATACAATAATCAGTTGAGATAGGGTATTTAATTATCTTGTTAGCGATTCTGGAGGAGTAAAAGTTTGCCACCATTAGTTTTCCGAGGATACACAGCCTAGGGTTTACCTACAGGGTGAAGTTTGAGAAGGGATTTCTGACAAATCATGTTTATTGAGTAAAATGGCAAGTGTAATTGCATTTTCATTTTTTATTATAAAAGCAGTCTTTAAAATACGAAGGTTGAAAACGTTATTTAAAAAAACCGGCCAAGTGCGAGTCGGACTCGCGCACGAAGGGTTCTGTACTATCATCGCAAAAAACGACAAAGAATCACTTTTGTTGTATGGGAGCCCCACTTTTTATTCTGTTTTTAGTGATTGTTGTTATAGCGGCAACAGAAATACATCATCTGTGAAAATTTCAACTGTCTAGCTATCACGGTTCATGATATACTGCCTGGTGTCAGACGGACAGACAGACCGACGGACCGCGGAGTCTTAGTAATAGGGTCCCGTTTTTACTCTTTGGGTATGGGACCCTAAAAACTACCCTTCAGGTGGATTGTCATCCTGCGTCAGTGTTGCTAGTATGAATCAAATCCTTCTTCTCTTAGGTTCTTCTAATTTAAGCCTTCAGATAGATTTGACTGCCTTGAGCCTGAAAAATCGGCCTGATTCTTTTATGTATTTTCCTTCAGACACTTTTCAGAATGTCTATTTCCTTTACTGCACAGTAACATAATAATCATCTTTCTCTAACTGCTCGCCGTAACTAAACACATGTACTCTTCCATTACACGAGTTAGTTAATATGTATGAATGACCAGCTGAATTAATGCTTGTGAGTTGTAACTGTTGTTTCAAGTTATGGCCTTTCCCTTGGTTAGTGGGAGCTTATTTCCGTTTTCACTAAAACTAAGCGACGCCTAAGTTTTCCTAAGCAATCTCGGCGGTGACACGAGCATTGATATTCAAAAATAAAAATTTTGGAAGTCGACGTCCATAACGCAACAAATTTGTACGTGTGAAAGACACCGACTGCCAAAAATAAAGTTATTTTTCACTTTGTAGTTTTATTTGGAAGTCGGTAGTATATTTTTGTAAAAAGTTTATTTTATTTTATACTTTTTAGTTGTACCTACCTAATAGGCAAGTTGTTTAGTAAGTTACTTATAACGCCAGAATATATTACCCAAATATAATTAAACTTGAACATAACCGATGAAATGAGAGATATGCGAACCCCTTAAGAGCGTACTGCCGTGATGTTATGTTATGAAATGGTATAAACAATAAACAGACATGCGATTGCAGTAATCCCGAGAGATTTGCCGTTATTTGTTGAAGAGTTCTATTGTATATCTTCGAATTTCTTCATCAGATCTTCACCAAATTAAAATGGGACTAATTTCGGAACATATTCTTTCAAACAAAAAAGAATTTTCGAAATCAGTCCACAATTGACGGAGATATAGATGAACAAACATAAAAAAAATATATACATCATGTCGAAACTAGAACCTCCTCCGGTTAAAAGTGCGCTATTATTAGAGTATTTGTTTAGGAATAGCCTAGTGCTAGTTCAAAAGAGTATTCGAGTTGTGACATTTTGAAGGTAACAGTATTAAGGCGCTATATACGCCCCAATGTTAACGCAGTACTGGCCTTGCGTCCGCTCGATGCCAAAATATCAATATTGAACCTCATTTTGAACAGTTTTGTTTGGAAAATATTATTTGATTTACATATGCTATGTTATTTATGAAGAAATTCCAACTATCAATTTTTCTGTTTAAAAATATTTTTAAACATCCAAGTCGTTTTGGAGGAGTTTCCAAAAGTTGCAAAAAAATATCGTGTTATTAATTATTTTTTTAAAGCACAACTATTAGTTACACGAAAAAACCTTGTGTTCAAAATTATGTACATGAATCAATAATAAACATAACGGGAAATTGGGAGACCGGGCTGTTGCATCTGGCTGCTGATTCGTAGCCTCGTCAGCATGAGAATTCATAGTGGGCGTTAATCTTCGGGGAAACGTTTCAAAGAATACACTGTAGCGTTGACTGCTCACTACTTTAATTATACACACACTTCAATTACTTAAACAATTAAGGATTGCAGTAATAATTTTCTATTTAGAGCCAATGGTTTTGCGAATGTTCAAAACGTGCAACGGCTGACAACCATTTTTTTCCAAACATATTGACATGACGTTCGCCCGTCAAGACAGACGCAACTCCATTCGGTGTTACCCGCTCTTAATTAAAATTAATCTTTAAAATAACTGAATAATGACCAATGTTTAAAAAATAACAACATAAATTATAATTCTCCAAATTAACTGATTTTCATTATTTAATAATGTCACGCGCCGTTACGGCCGTCCTGCATCTTCACCCGTCCTCGGGTGAATAGTTTATCTCATCAATCATTATCTGTGGACAATCAAAAAAACAGCTCAAGTAATCAACTCAACGTTCGGTCATTCTGACCGTTTTGAATCAAACATCACAATATCACAAAGAGCGAACACAGTTATTGGATAACACAAAACACCTTTACCAGATTACCACACAAGCTGAGGCCACATAGGCTAGTTCCAAATTGGCTAGTGCCACACAGGCTATTGTCAACTATACTGCCACACAGGCTATTGCCACACAGGCTGGTGCCACACAGGCTGGTGCCACACAGGCTGATGCCACACAGGCTGGTGCCACACAGGCTGATGCCACACAGGAAGATGCCACACAGGAAGATGCCACACAGGATGATGCCACACAGGTTAGTGCCACACAAGCTAGTGCCACGCAGGCTGATGCCACACAAGCTAGTGCCACACAGGCTGATATTACACAGGCTATTGTCACCAATGCTTAATGTTAGCAAAGGCCTTCACAGTAAACAAGTAAATTTAGCTGCACAACTCACCTGCGCCGTTATCGGCACATTCTGACTCCACACTATTAGCTGGTGCCTCCAAACCTACATTCAACTCCAATGGAACATAGCACTCTAGCATATGTCGTACGAGATCATGTGCATACTTATACGTCCGATTAGAGTTCAATGCTTTTAGTAAATACCTGTCACTATCAAAGTCAAAGTCAAAACGTTCATTGCGAACTAAGTGTATAATGTTGGTGTTTTGTTATATTAGCACCTCAGCCACCTGATAAGGCCCCTTAAATTTGGGTTCCAGCTTTGTTTTATTGCGCTCATGATTTTCTAATAACACATAGTCACCTACTTTTTTTTTTTTTACTTTAATGTGAGCATATTTTTTAGTGTGGACATCACGCGTTCCACCTGACCATTAGCGCGACTAGAACTGGTAGCTATCAGGTGTAAATTAATATTATGTGCAGCACAAAAGTCTTTGAATTCTTTCCCAGCAAAACATCTACCTTGGTCGGCAATCACACGCGTAGGGGGGCCAAACAATGACACGCATGACTGCAATGCCTTTATAGCGCTATTAGCGTCAATGTTCATAGTATGATGCAGAAGTACGTATTTCGTAAAAGCATCTATTGACACAAAAACGTACTCCTTAGAGTCCCGCTTACCGCTTAGCTTTCCCGTTGCATCCATATGAATGGTATGCCAAGGTACCGTTACTTTCGGTATTGGATGTAATTCTGCTTGAATTTTCCCAGAATGTGATTTGGGCACTCTACATGTGATGCAATTTTCGACAAACTTCCTGACATATTTGTTCATGTTAGGAAACCAATAATGACAATATATTTTTCTAATGTTTTCTCCCAACCTAAATGCATTATGCCTTCATGAACATGATTTATAATTTTCACTGAAACGCTTTTGCTACTATGGGTAACCAAATTCTTCTGCTGTTGCGCTCTATCTTTCTATGCAGAACCCCTCGTCTAATTTCGTAACTCCTAGCAAGGCAAGGTCAAGCACATTATTCTGAAGTTTAGCTATTATAGAATTTATTTCGCTATCCTTTTCCTGCTCAGCCTGTAACCATGTATTTTTCCTGCTCAGCCTGTAACCATGTATTTTTCCTGCTCAGCCTGTAACCATGTATCAGAGATTTCAGTGAAATTGACTCGCTTTTGCTCTACTTTTGGGACCGGTCGTTGGACATCAGCTAAGGGATTTCGTGATAGAAAATCAACGTGCCCCATATTTTTACCTTGACGGTGTTCAATATAGACTACAGCAAATGTCTCAGTTAAGGGTCCTAGGGCTTTATTTATGGCACGTTGGTTCACCGAAGGGGCATTTCGAAGACCAAACGGCATGGTCAAATATTCAAACTGCCCGTCCGGCGTTACAAAAGCTGTACGCTCTATGGACTCTTCTTGAACTTAATAGCCACTAGCCATATCAAGCGATGTAAAGTAGTTTGCCCCTACCAAACGTCCTATCTGGTCAGAAATTAGCGGCAATGGGTAACGGTCGGGTACTGTATTGCTATTCAATTCACGGTAGTCGACGCAAAGTCGATTAGTTCCGTCTGTCTTTTTAACCAGTATTATTGGTGACGCAAAGGGTGAACAACTCTCCCGAATGATAGAAGCTTGTAGAAATTCTTTGATTTTAGTACGCAATGACTCTCTCTCTTCGGGGCTTAAACGATAAGGACGCCGTTGTACTAATCCGAGCTACCTTCGAGCAATGAAAGTTATTGACGTTTATTATTCAGCAGGAATATCAGTATTGATATTGTAAAAATTACTAATTTTGACGCCTACGTCACAAGCTAAAACTGTTATAATTTTCCTCAAAACAATGGCTTTCACAAACTTCAACCGAAAATCCCATTGATAGCAAGTCCCTTCCAATTATAATCGAATCAGAGATACAATAGTCTAGCACATTTAATAATAACTGCATTGAGTATCCCTGTATATTTTTTTCTTTTTTTTTTCTTTTTTTAATACCGTTGCCCCACACTAGGAATTTCACCTGTATCGTGGGTGCGTTTACAAACATATAAACTCACATACACAAACACCCAGAACTGGATCATACAAATATTTGTTCCGTGCGGGAATCGAACCCGCGTCACGCAGCGCAGCAGTCAATCGCTCAACCACTGCGCCAACCGTGCGCCCAAAATTATTAATAAAGTAATAATTACAGTTGTCAATATTTGAACGTAACGTTAGATTGGCCTATACCTATTAATGTCACTGAGGTATGATGACGCTTGCCTGGAAGTCTATTTGCTAAATTTTCTTTGACTAGAGAGCACAGGGCGCCGGAATCAAAACAAAATGAAAACTTCTCACCGGATTCAACTGCTAGGTGATCGGTGGCTGGTTTCATAGTGCAGGCATTCACCCGGTGCTCTACGTTGCCACTGCCAATCTTGGTGACCTTTTTCGAGCAGCGAGTGGCGATGTGACCTGGTTCGTTGCAGTAGTAGCACGTAGGCAACGAAGTTTTGTTTGGTACACTGCTATCTTGAGTATCTTGCTGTTTATTGGTTGATGAAAACTGAGGTTTGAGATTAGTGCTGGTATTACGCGAGTCTTTGGAGTGGCATTCGTTTGCCATGTGGCCTAGTCTGCCACAATTGTAACATTTCTTCGGTTCAAATTGCGGTTTCTTAGCGTCACTGCAAATATTAGACTTTTCTGGCATCGGAGGGCCTCTTTTTCGATAGCTACACGACATTAGTTCTTGTTGCAATTTCATTCTAGTATCAATTTTTTCAGTGTATACTAATCTTTGCAACCGTGGTTTGATTTTCACTGCGTGAGCCAGAGTTACAGCAATCGCAATTTGTTCGGTCAATAAAGAATGCCATTGGTTCATTAATGTACTCAGGAATCGAGTAGTATAGGCTGACATGCACTCTCCGTCTTTTGGACTTTCATTAAAGAGTCTACACATGGTGGCAGCTGGAGTCTCGACGTAGTCAAACCGAGCAAGAAATAAATCTTTTAACTGAGGCCAGGTTATACCAGCAAAACTATTTTGAGCCAACCACGTAGCTGCTGCGCCCTTAAGTGCTTTGCTCATGGCGATTATCAGAGTACCACTGGATATTTTTTTTTCTTGCATGCATAAGTCTACAGTATTACACCATGACCTGGCATCGGCGTCTCGAGAATCAGGATTGAATTCGGGGAATGCCAGCTTTGTATCAACCGTATTCGTGTCCTTTATAGCACGAATTAATTCCATCATGCTATGTTGTTGCATTTCAAACAAAGTTTTCCAACGGTCGCATTCACTATTTAGGTAAGAAACAATACTCTGACCTGTTTCACGTTCTTGGGAATTCCCTGGTAATCCCACTTCTGATAACGGGAAATTGGGAGACCGGGCTGTTGCATCTGGCTGCTGATTCGTAGCCTCGTCAGCATGAGAATTCATAGTGGGCGTTAATCTTCGGGGAAACGTTTCAAAGAATACACTGTAGCGTTGACTGCTCACTACTTTAATTATACACACACTTCAATTACTTAAACAATTAAGGATTGCAGTAATAATTTTCTATTTAGAGCCAATGGTTTTGCGAATGTTCAAAACGTGCAACGGCTGACAACCATTTTTTTCCAAACATATTGACATGACGTTCGCCCGTCAAGACAGACGCAACTCCATTCGGTGTTACCCGCTCTTAATTAAAATTAATCTTTAAAATAACTGAATAATGACCAATGTTTAAAAAATAACAACATAAATTATAATTCTCCAAATTAACTGATTTTAATTATTTAATAATGTCACGCGCCGTTAAACATATATATTTTTCAAGCCTTTTAACCTAGCCGTTACTAAGGAGTATGCTTTAGAAAGTTACCGTTATACGGCAGTAAAGCGTATGTAGGCCCTTAAATTGAAGCCTGTAGAATTAACATGATTGTATTTGAATAAGTAAAATTACAAAATTTTTCGCAACTTTTGGAAACTCCTCCAAAACGACTTGGATGTTTAAAAATATTTTTACACAGAAAAATTTATGGCTGGTATGTCTTCATAACTAACATAGCATATGTAAATCAAACAATATTTTGCAAACAAAACTGTTCAAAAGGTGGTTAAATATTCATAGTTTGGCATCGAGCGGGCGCACGGCCAGTACTGCGTTAACATTGGGGCATATATATCACCTTAACACGTAATTATGACACGATATCTGGCGAAAACACCCCGATTCAAACAGTAAAACGCCCATAACTTTTGAACGGCTCAACCGATTTTATTCAAACATAGTTAAGAACACTGTCGACAAAATTACCTTTCAAACAAAAAAAAACTAAATCAAAATCGGTTATTCCATTTAGGAGCTATGATGCCACAGACAGACATATAGATACACATATACACAGATCAAACTTATAACACCCTCTTTTGTCTTTTCCGTCGGGGCTGAAAAATATGCATAAGGTCAACTTTATCGACCTTTAAGATATTTCTAAACAGACAAAGATACATTACTACCTAACTCAAATCTTAATACTCGTATCTATCTGCCAGGTTCGGGTTTTGAATTATATGTTATAGTTGAATTAACCAAAAAAAAATTGTGTTCTCCCAAAATGAAATTAAATAATTAGATAATAAATTCGGGCGCCAGGGAGGTTCACACAGTACAAACACAATAAAGGTTGCCGGAAAGAACTAATCGGAAGAGTCAGACTTTTAATCTGCCGGTGGGAGGCTAAATAAAGAAAATTAAAACAAACTTGTTTGTCCTTTCTCTATTTAATTGCCCGTAGCTTCACATCCACTAATCAGTATAGTTAAAATACAATAATTCTTATACTTATTAACTTCACTAAATGAATGGCTATATTATTATATATTCTGTTTATATAACATGTTCTTCTTTTCGTGTAAGAATTTGGCCACCTCTGGTGTCAGAATTAATTAAGCCGCCTCTTAAAATCCCACAGGCCTCTGACCTGGCTATTTCAGACTTACATTAACTACATAAGTCCAGGTTTCCTCACGATGTTTTCCTTCACTTTTGCGTGTGATGAACTTAGAAAGTACATAATTATGAATTTGAAAAAGTCACTTTGGTACTTGCCCGGATTTGAACCCACGACATCAAACACGAGAGGCAAGTTCTTTAGCCAGTGGGCCACCACGTCGTTGGATTTTGATGAAATGGCTATTAATATCGAGAAGTCCAAAGTTTACAGTGTTAATTACTTCTATAAATCAACTCATGAATTTAACCACCCTGAATGGATCACATCTAAATCACATCACATCACATCATCTATATATTAATGTTCCCACTGCTGGGACACAGGCCTCCTCCCTGTGAGAGGGAATGGGCTGTAATCCACCACGCAGGCCCAATGCGGATTGGTGGATGTCATATGTCTTTGAATTTTTGGTTCTAGGACATGCCGGTTTCCTCACGATGTTTTCCTTCACTGTTTTGAGAGCAGTGGTGATGAAATAATATACACAAAGTAAAGCGCCTACCTGGGCTCGAACCCACGAACTACAACTTGTAAGTCGCGGCCGATACCACTGGGCCACCACTGCTCGCCATATCTAAATACCATTTTACAATCTTTCGGAGAATCTCAAACATTTATCCAGACAACCAAGTTCCAAACAAAAACATGCCTTATTGAATCACATCTACCTGCAGTTATGAACAACAATTTATGAATCAGTTGATTCAAAATTATGCGAGTTTTGATCATTAGTGTTCCCTTGATTAGGGTTCCTATTGTGTTGTCATTTCCCAGAAGTTCAATACCCTTTCGTGTCAACACGATGTAACTCATGTACAGGTAGAACAAGTGGCAAGTTGCTGCGCTGTAGAGAATTCATTTGACAGTGTAAATGACGGATGAAGCACTGCGCAGTGAATAGCGAAATTCACGTTGTTTAGATCAAGATGTGAGCGTTTTGAGCGAGCATGTTTTATTTAGAAAGATTACATGAAAATGGTTTGTTCGGAACACCAAATGAAGCTACGATTAACTACTACAAACTAGCGGACGCCTCGCGGTCTCACCCACGTAGTTCCCGTTCCCGTGGTAATACAGAGATAAAAAGTAGCTTATGTCACCCAGGGATAGTGTAACTTCTCAACGGTGAAAGAATTTTTGAAATCGGTCCAGTCGTTTCGGATTTTATAAGGAACATACATACATACTTACTCTTTTATATATATACTACCCTACACCTACCCTAAAAGTAATATTCTATCCCGTTTTTGCAACATTTTTCATTTATGCGCCGCTCCTATTGGTCGTAGCGTGATGTTATATAGCCTATAACCTTCCTCGATAAATGGACTATCTAACACAAAAATAATTTTTCAATTCCAACCTGTAGTTCCTGAGATTACCCCCTACATACAAACTTACAAACTTACAAATTTTACCTCTTTATAATATTATTATAATTATAATATTATAATTATATATTATAGTATAGATAGATTATTCTGTTTACATAACTTTACATAACAGCACACTTATTCTTATTCAAAAGAGCGATTTAAATCCCATGTAATAAACGAGCCAACATCAACCGGGCACCAATTCAGAATCCGAATTGAGAAATTCCAAAAGGAATAACCCAACAATACTTTGCCCGATTTGGGTATCGAACCCAGGGCCTCGTGCTCACATGTAGCGCTTGCTACAATTAAACCAACTACGTAGTAAAAAAATAACGCGTTCAAAATCTGAATTAAAATCCTAATAACATTTCAGCAAGGCCACGCAAACTATAAATTAGTTTCAATTTACGTCAACCATCTTGTTATTTTTTTCTGCTAATTGTAATGCAAAACTGAACGAAAAACCAAGATGTTTTCAGTTTCGGAGATGATTATATTGATATTAGCATACCAACAAGAAAGATTCGAGGTATTTACGTAGGTACTCAAATTTTACGTTTTTATGAAGGCGTTAGATCCTGGTGGGGCACTTTTGTCAATGAAGATAACTAATGACATTCTGGGATTACCTTTATGTGTTTTTGTTACTTTTGCTCTCCCAAAAATTGTTTACACTCGTAATAACAACATTATACATTCTTAAAGTATTATCATTGTGCAACGATTACTCAATGGTAGTTTGGTTTCTGGTGTTTATCACAAATGCATAATACAATGTGGTGTGGAATGGTGTGTTTTGAAATATCAAAACCATCTTATTTTCCTGATGTATTTATTAAACATAATTTATTTTTCAACACACTTGCTCATAAAATGGCTCTAATTTTACCGCAATCAGGCACATAATGATACCTATAATCAAACTGTGACGTTTTCATTGCTATTATTCACAAGTGAGTTATAGAGTTTTTTTTTAAATTTATTGTTTGAGTTGCTTTGTTCTTAAAAAAGTTTCGATACAACAAAGATCGTGCTCAGTAGTACAAATAAATTAATGTACCTATTGCTTGCTCATTTCATGCAACTTCGTATTCACGTAACATCAACTTGTATGTGCTTAATAAATAAAAGTTTCACTCAAATATAAATTTTATTTGGTCTGTAATTAAGAAAAATTGAAATTCCCTATTTTATACGTGGCTAAAACACTATCCACGAAAAGCCAAAAAAAAAGAAACCTCATAATTTTAGTCTATGGCCGATCGCCATTGTTAGATGCGCGCGCATAGGACAACTGATTTATTTGCCTGATTTTTTTTACTGTTGAAATTGTTTTTTTTGTATTATTTTCTTCACAAGTGTGTTGAAAAACGTCGTATGATACACGTGTGTATTGATGATTACCGTCCTCGGCTCTCTTAAGACCCTACGGCTCGGGTCTCAATGGCGCCTCAGTGGTAATCACCAACATTTCACACTTGTACCATAATGTACTATTATACCATTCCCCCTCTAAAAAGCTTATTTTATTCACTGAAAACAGTGAATAAAAAGCAAGCTTTTTCTCACTGTTTTGGTGTTTGAATTTAGAACACACCAATATATATTCGACGTCCATCTCAATGCTATACAACCTCCTTGCGCTTACAATACTCGATACAAACTCCTTGTGCAAAGAATATTCGACTTTCAAACTTCTTCATCGATTTAATTTTCAGTTTGTTAATATTTAGGATTTCAATAATGATTTTCATGATTTTGATTTTAGTCTGGGATGTTTAGTGAGTACTTATTTGTATTGTAATTCTAATACTAATTACATTGGTGTTTAATTAATTATAAGTATGTAACGTAAAGGAGGTGGTCACTGGCCCCTGAACTCAGATGCTATACCTCAGCTTCAATTTACAAAAAATGTGAAACCCTGAATTTTATTTTTTTTTGTAAATTTTGAAGGCAATAAAACATATATAAAGATCTTTGACAGTCGTGTGCGGGTTGGTGGATGTCACATGTCTTCGAATTGTTGGTTCTAGGACATGCCGGTTTCTTCACGATGTTTTCCTTCACCGTTTTGGGAGCAGTGGTAATGAACCAATTTACACGAATTAAAGCGCCTGCCTGGGTTCGTATTCACGACATACAACTTGTAAGTCGCGGCCGATACCACATGGTCACCACTGCTCTATATGAGCTTATGTGTAACCTGTTACCCAGTTACCGGGTTGTTGAATTACGATAGACAAGTAAAATTCCAAAATTTTTCGGTGTATATTTGGGAAAAGGCTATGCTAGACTATAGAATGAAATTGCTATATGAAGCTTAAGGCGATATATACGCCCCAATGTTAAGACGACGACTAACGCCAACGACCTTGAGGGAACAAAACGCGCACTCGTTTCACACCCGCGCGACCCAAAATTTATTAGTTTTTTGTACTTTCCTTATTATTCTAAGACTTTAAAAAAAACCCTCAGATCAAAATGTAGATAGTTAAATTATTTTTGAGATGGTGTTGATTTAATTAAAATCCGCCCAGCGGTTTTGGTGTGATTGTCGAGTTTTTGTCCGTTTTAGACATAACTTTACAAATTAATTACACTATGTTGTTATTAAGAAAATAGTCTAATATAACATATATTTATTCCAAAACATTACGACTAGCCGTTTAGACGTGATTCTCATTTTAAAATCAGCTACTCAAGGGAATCGGTGCCTTAACGCATTACTGGCCGTGCGCCCGTCCGCTCGATGCCAAAATATCAATATTGAACCTCCTTTTGAACATAGCATATGTAAATCAAATAATATTTTGCAAACAAAACTTGTTTGCAAAATATTATTTGATTTACATATGCTATGTTAGTTATGAAGAAATTCCAGCCATAATTTTTTCTGTGTTAAAATGTTTTTAAACATCCAAGTCGTTTTGGAGGAGTATCCAAAAGTAGCGAAAAACTAGCGTGTTGTTAATTATTTTTTTAAAGCTTAACTATCTGTTATACGAAAAAACCATGTGTTCCAATTAATATACAATTCCAAAAAAAAAAACAAACCTTTTAACCTAGCCGTTACCAAAGAGTATGCTTTATATAGTTACCGTTTTACGGCACTAAAGCGGATGTAGGCCCTTAACAGACCTAGCTATACGAATGGGTCCAAAAACATTCAGTCCAAACTGTGGACAACTTGTAACGATAGCGTGGCGCTCCGAAACCTAATTCTCAAACTGTCTCTTGTTACATAATAAGCATTGTTACTTATTTTACGTTGTTCCAAACGCCATAATACTGATCATAATTAGTTGAGAACTCCGTAACCCTTATATAATTGTTTACAGAAAACAATTTACCGAATAACATAGTAAATAAGTTTCTGTATCTGCTATGTAGGAATGAGGAACATGTCGTTGGAAAAAATAATGAGTATAAATATGAATGAGCATAGGGGTAGATGAAGAGCAAGGAAACGGTGAATGGATTATGTGAGAGATGATATTTATAGCTGGCAAGGAGATGACTATTGAGATGTTAAAAAAACTCATTTAACATATTTGAAAGACGCTCTATGAGTCGTCATTCAGTGCCATCATCAATGGGCTGTCTAGTCTTCAGCTACAAGGCTGTTGGCGTTGGAATTATCGCGCACTCGCCGCAACAGAGATTGCTACATATATGCATACATAATGGGACAAAAGTCTGGTACTTACGTCTGAAAGAAAAAGAAAACAATAAAACCGACTTCTAAAACAAAACACTACAAAGAGAAAAATTACTTTTTTCGGTGTCTTTGGTACCTACTGTTTTTCATTTTTATTAGACACCGACTTCGGAAAAAAAGTTTTTTTCCCATTGTAGTGTTTTGTATTTTCGTCGGTTTAGTTTTTTATTTTTCAATTTTTAGTGGTACATAATGGACAAGTTATATAGTAAGGTACGTATAATGCCCACAGTGATGCCAGAATAGATTACCCGAATAACATGTAACTTGAACATAACCGGTGGAGAGAGTACCAGGTGAGAGTGTACCAGGGTGAACTGTACACATCTGCGTACCCGTTTAGAGCATACAGGCGTGATGGTATGTTATGAAATGATGTAAACAATAAAAAGACACGAGTGCAGCAATCCCGAGAGATTTGTCGTTATTTATTGAAGAGTTCTGCTGTTATCTCTGAAGTTCTTCATCAGATCTTTACCAAATTTATATGGGACCATTTCAGAATAAACTTCTTTCGAATAAAAAAAGATTTTTGCAAATCCTTTTATATATGACGGAGTTATGCCCGAAAAGACATAAAATATATATATATATATATAAAAACATCTGAATTGAGAACCTCCTGATTTTTGGGAACCTATTCACTCTTGACTTAAAGACCCCTAGGTCTTTAAGTCAAGAGTGAATAGGTTACTTTTAGGCAAGCGTGCTCCATCATCGACCACATCATCACTTACCATCAGGTGAGATGGTGGTCAAGCGCGAGCCTATATAAGATAAAAAAAACTCGGTTAAAAATACATTTTAAAAGGGGCTGACCTGTGAATGCGGTCCCGATTTAATACGTACCCTTCTTTTTATTGACAACTTACCCTGTTTCCTTACAAAAAGGCCTTTTTACGGAGAACGATCGAGTCACCAACTCACCACACTTGTTTACTGCATGATTGCGTGTTCACTGCATTACGTAGGTACCCTCATGCAATTTCATAACATTAAAGCCAAGATTCCTCATGATGTTTTAGTTTACCGTTGCATTCCTAGCAGTACAACCCATATTCTAAGTAAGATTTCCTCCACAAGTCTTAACCTTGACTGAGCCTCTCTTAATTCTTCTTTAAGTCTTCGATTCAAGTGTTGTTTTTTGTGCGTTGTTATGGCGACTGAGTCGAGTGGAGTGGAGGGATTAACCTTCCTCGACTCAGTCAAGTCGACTTAATATAACATATATAATAAATTTATTTTCTCAAAAAACTTAATAATATTTTACAAAAAATAGTTTGGCTATATTTATTTCTAGTAAATGGATGTAATCACTGCAACCGAACTAGGCAATGCCTGTATTTCGGTTTTCAGTGCCTTTTCCCTCGATATTTCAACAGTAAATGCCAACAAAGCAAATATGTTTGATTGTTCTAATAATACATTTAAGCAAAAGATCTATACGCGAGTGAAGAAAATCATATAATGGTGTTAGGACAGACTCATAATTACGAAACCCAACGCCAGGTTATTTTATAACTTCAATCTGCCAGGGATGTAAATCCTACCTTTGTTTGTAAAAGATTAAGAACTAACAGTTTAGCAACATAAACAACCTACCTACCTCTAAACGATTACTATACTAGCTGATAACGTTATCTTTCTCAACAAACAAACTAAAACTCGGTCGAAATGACATCAATGTTTAACCAACATTACTCATTATCTTGATATCGTAATTAATCTTGTGTTTCATTTATTACAGGTACTCGTTGAAAGCGCACGTGTCGGATTTAAGTGTTGGATAACGGTGGCAACTAAAATAAAAAGTGAAAACTAAAAATCCAAAGTTTAAGTGTGTTCCAAATACAATTAAATAATTTGGAAAAAGAATACCAAAATTTAAATACAAAAGTGCAATAATATAAATTCGTAATTCGAATTTATTCAGTGAAGTGTGACAAACTAAAATTCCAAATTGGAATTCCAACGTGTCCATTTAGTGTGCGACTTTGGAATTGGATGGGAGTGCAGTGTTAAGTGTTATCCTGTGTATGATGAAAGGCGGGTATGGATGAGCCCCAGACTATCCACAAGACCTGCGTGCGGGTGAACTCTGCAGAGGATGATGAGTCTCGAGATGAGGTGGACCATGAGTTACCAAAGAAGAACCCTTTTGTGCGGGTAAGTAATTTTGAAACCTTTTCCAATTTAATGTTTAGATAAACTATCTCTAGCTTAAAACGAATAAGTAATTTACATGAGATACGTATAGGGTTAATCTTTATAGTGGCTGGTGGTGTGAGATTTCTGCTTACCATTACTATTTCAGAAATCTTAATCTTTATGATTTGATAACTCACGCAATTGTAATATTTTGTGACTTATATAAAAAGTGCACAATAGTATAGGAGAAATCACGCCGAAGTAAAACATTTTCTCAATAAAACCAAGAATATTAAAATTATAATAATGGTTACCAAACTGTGGTAAATATTATTTACATCAAAACTGGCGGATACAATAAAGTATTAAAACGCATTTTACGACTATATACGAAGGATTAGTTAGGACACATATCATTGAAAATCATCGTAATTTTTGCAACAGTTCTGCCTTGAGGTACGCCAGTAACTAAATAAATATTTGAAGTAAAGTAACATCCGCAGAAACACGTGCGGGTATTATTATAATTTGCATAGAATCAAATGAAAGTTATATGACCATGACAATGTAGCGAATTGTAATAACCTTAGTCATGAAAAGAAATATCTTTAACATGACCCTGTATCTGGACGTGAACTGCAGAATGTCGTAGAAAATATCGTGAAGAAATTTATGAGTATGATTCTGGATATAAGAAGAAAGGAAGACCAAAGAAACAATGGATGGACTGTGTGAAAGATTGTATGGCTAGAAAGGGAAGACAACAGAGAAGACTACAAATAGAGAAGTATAAGGGGCAGGAAAACGATGAGGGAAACAAATGAGCAACCTTCCAGATAGCTCGATGCGATTCGAGTTATATCTCATCAATAAGCGATTTTTACTAACCGAAATTGCAGGTACGTTCACATGAACGCATCCGGTGCAAATCGATCAATTTGCATTTGACATTTCATTAGGTATATGCGCAATATCGCCTATCGATACAATTTAAATTGCGTTGTGCATTTTCAGGAAGGTACCTAACAATGACGCATTAGCATCCCAAAATTGCACCATTCATAATTTCTCAGGATAGTTGATTAATCAAAGTTCATATTTACTCTCCGAGACATTAAACATTTTCTTTAGTCACTACCACAGATAATAAATACTAGCATAGTCACTACACTCACTACTCACTAGCAAGCGGGATTAGTCATAGGTCGTACGTTTGTTTTGTTAGGTTAGTCAAACAAGCAATTTGCAATAGGCGCCATATTGTATTTGAAGAGATTATAATGCAAGTAACAGTTATAGTGGTTTATAAGTTTATTTAAAGGTAATTTTTGTATAATTACGAGTATTATAAAGAAAGGGATATGGTAAAATTGTTTGTTTGATTAAACTATGTTTGCAAGAATTAATCTTTGAAACTACTGATCTTATATCGAAAATTATGTCAGTGATAGAAAACTACACTATTAAGGCTAGATTCTTTCTTATCAGGAAAAGCAAGTCTGATAAATGCAATAATGAAATTGAAAAAGTGCTTTATTCAATCGATGTTATCAACTAAATAAATAATTGATGGCTATTAATATTTTCTTGTCATGTAATCTTGCTGTTATAATAATTTAATCTAGTATATAGACTTTCTTTATTTGTATGTTAGTCATAGGCCGTAGCAGACATTGTGTCTGTCGATTGGTAATAAATATATTTTTAAATAGTACCATTACCTTGACAGTGATACTTTAGAAACAACCGCATATTACATCATAGATAATGAAGTTTACAGTTGTATATCACCAAAAATCACACGAATAATGATCTTACTGACTTGACCCATCTGAAACACAGTGCAAATGTAGAACCCCTTCGCAAGATATGCCCCACGTTCTTGCCTGGCCCATGCCCAATTATCTGCACGTATCAAATGACAGACCTGTACAAGTAGCCATATACTGGTCTGGCAAAATTTTAAAATTGGAGTAACGACACGTACAGAAGAAGCGTTAAAAGAAATATAAAAAAGAAAAGACTAAATATATTGCAATATGCTCTTGAAATATATTCCAAAAGGATTCCATAGCCAATTTTATCTCCTCTTTAACATTCAACAAACTGCAACCAAGAATGGGCTGTACACCAGAGCAAATTAACTTATTAGTCAAAGTCAGACCATTTACGAAAATCAACTAGACTATTCAAAGGTACTTTTGTGAAAGTCGGGAACTATATTTAGAAAACACAATGTGGGTTGCCCATGACTAGTTTACGTATGGGTAAGTAATTAAAGCTAGTTAGAAGAACAAAGGAAATGCTGCATGTCTACATGTTACACCTAATGTGTCTCTAAAGAAGGCTCATGCAGAATGGATGATGTTTATCTACTGGACTGGTATTACGATGCCCTATCCATAAACTCCATCCTTGTTTTGTTAACATCCTTGTTTGAGCAGTTGCTGAACATTATCGAACCCCCTCTCTTTTGTACCTCTCTATCAGTCCCTGTTCTATGCTTAACACATTATAGTATTACAGATTAATAGCCGTCTATTTGGCTGTTTTCCTGCTAATATTAAGGGTTCCGCGGCGCAGCGTTCTTGCTCCTTTGGCTATTACCAAATTGTATTATCTATCTTGGTTTTATCATCATCATCACATCTTCCTGCCCTTTCTTCTTCCATATCGTTCTGTCCCCCGTCACGCTATCACTGACTCCCTTTTCATTCATATCACTCCTCACACAGTCCATCCATCTTTTCTTTATCCGTCCCCTCCCTCTCGCTCCATCCACATTAATATTCATAACTCTTTTAGTAACATGCGTTTCATCCCTCCTCATCAGATGACCATACCAGGACAAACGGTTTCCTTTCAACTTTTCTGTCACTGGCGCCACTTTCAAACTTCCTCTAATATATCAGATTTTTTTTATTGTTGACATATTCATTGTTGTTACCTACGTGGTTACGTCTCTTTAAAGGTTACATTCAGTCTCTCGGTGGCATTCATCAATGTGCAGTAATGTAAAGTCGCTGCTGTAGTAAGCGGTCACATATTAGCTTCATATATATAGGTCTTAGTAGTGCTTGATAATAAATTACAGAAGCGAAAGCCTGTATCCTACATGGCGCATATCTCTCCAAGTAGCAATACCTAAACCACCGCAACACTTCACACAAATCGGTCAAGTGCCAATCATATCACAAGATGGACTACTTCATTGAGTAACACTAACAATAGACCAGTGGCTATAATGATTGTTATTTATCTAGACTAATATTATGTAGGCTTTTGTAATATAATAAGATATTGTGACACACTATTGTGAGTACCTTCCACACCTAGTTATCTACGATAAGTTTGCAATATATAATTATGTAAGAATAGACGCCTCATCTTCACATCTAACATTAATCTTACGTGCTTTTGATACAGAGGATCAAATACTACGTTTCATACGTGGAGGTCATACAACAGCAACGTTTCGGCAAAATATAGCTCAGCTCTCCTTTATCACTCCACAGTATATAATATGTAATACTTGTGGTGGCTTGTGGTGTTATATACGAAATTTTACTGAAATAAATTGTTTGTAGCTAATGTTCTACCAACAATTTTTTCTAGGAGTATTTATTTATTATATACTTTATTGTACACCATAAGTTACATTTATAAAGGAAACTTAAAACTAAAAAAACATACAATGGGCGGCCTTATCGCATTGCGTGATCTCTTCCAGGCAACCTGATATGGACAGTAATTGCTGGACACGAAGTGGGGCTGTTATTGGTGTGACAATACCAGTGTTAAAAAATATATACTATAAAAGATATGCAGATACATAATGCTATTTAATATATACATAAATACATACATACTAAAATATAAAGGCAATAAATAAAATGATGACAATCAATTCATAATCACAGCGACAGGTAATGCTCCCTCACGAGTCTTTTGAACACAGGCAACGATTGGACGCGTTTCATTGGGTCTGGCAATGCATTCCGCAGACGAGTAGCCTGGACAGTAAAGGATTTATCCAGAAAACTCGTGGAATGCATTGGCATTTGAAGTAGTATGTCAGTTTTTCAGAACCTATAATCCCCGAAGGGTTAGACTAGAGATGGACTTCTAGTCATACAAAATCCTGGCTTCCTTTAAAAATAGCACCGTAGAACTTCAATCTGCAAACGTAAACTTAATACCAAGCCTAATCTGCATACTAAACTGGAAGTCCGGCTATGAATCACCATCGCACATGGACCATCAATATTCTCCGTACACAATGTGGGACAGATGACTGTCAGTGGCTCGGAGTCAACAAAAACTGCGGCAAGTGGCACAACGACCTCTTGCGATCGCTGACGCCTTAGTATTGCAGAACTGCTGCTTAAGTATCAGTGGTGTTATCTGTGTACTTGAAATAAGTATTTAATTACAAGCAATAATTTTATTGAGGTTCATTGGTAATTAATAATATTTTCTTCAGGCTTCTGGTTTTTTTGATCCCTGAATTTCTTAGGTTTAGAAAACAGATATTGTATAATCAACTCAGTGTATCTTATCACAGTCCTCAGCTGCATAGCACCGGGTTTTCCATTTTTTTCCCGACCGTCCCAACCATTTTTTCTGTCAATCTAGCTCGCATACTGTGCTTGAATTTTTATAGTTGCCACACAAGGGCTTGTCTGCTTCACCGGCAATTTACTTGAGATTGTCTTAGTTGAGGGGAGAGTAGTGGTGGCCCAGTGGTAACGGCCAAGACTTACAAGTTGTAGGCTGTGGGTTCGAACCCAGTTATACGCTTTACTTTGTGTAAATTATTACATCACCATTGCTCTCAAAAACTGTGAAGGAAAACATAGAGGCATGTCTTAGAACCAAAAAATAGTGGATTACGGCCCATTCCCTCTCTTAGAGAGGAGTCCTGCACGTACAACGAAAGGGGTCGATCTATCCTATCCTTGTCTTAGTCGGGTTCAGTTCTCAATTGAGTTTTAGAAAATTAAGGAAACGCCTCAATTTTCTTAGAATTATTTACTCATAGTTCGGGATTATAAAAATCAAAACTCTAGCAAACAGGTTTTCATTATTAAGAGGCCCTTGTTTGTTTTTGCGTTTTTCTAATGATTTATGGTTTATCTTTATAATATCTTATAGGTACCAGGGGGGTGACCATAAGCTCTTAGAGCGGTATCAATTTGAGATCGAATAAGGGAGAGATATATCTGACGTGTATACATCTGTCACTTACTCGATCTCAAATTGATACCGCTCTAAGAGCTTATGGTCACCCCCCTGTAGTGGAATTAAAATATTCTCGCTTTACTATGTACTGTCACTATTGTTATTTTTTTTTTTTAACAATTTTATTGGCATGGCTTTCTAGCCTTTGTGCCATATCTTCATTTTCATTTTATGTTTTGTTTATCTTATTATTTTTATTTTATCTTCATTCTTTATAAATGTCTCTTTATATCTTTCCAGTGGTATTTTTAATATATTTATACAGCGGTAAAAAGCAGTCTTTACTTTTCAGAATTACGTTAAGGTGGCGGGATTCAATATTTGTTGACATTTCTTCGGATATGTCACAAAGCTCACTCGCAAGAATCAGGCGTTGGAGGTTAATTAAAAAGATAATTCTAAGATACCTTTCTAACGTCCACTTTGACAACTTTGAAAACTACCATAGACTTAATTTAAGGCGCCTCCCCGAGCAAAACGCCGCGCTAGTCGTTTTTGTGCAGTTTTTAAGAGCTATCTACTCTTTATTTAAAAAGAAACATGAATGAATAAAAATACATTAAATTTCTACATAATATTGACTCTAAAATGGTAGTATACTTCTTTTTTTAAAGAGTTATATGTTTCACTAATCTCCTTCCAACAAAACCATAAAAATGAGAAATAATTATTGATAGCATGCCTCTTAAGTGTTCATTAATAATTTTTTGTACTAACACTAATGGATAGACATTTTGATATCGAACATTTTGTAAGTTTTTTTTTCAATAGACCAATATTCGATTTTATAAAGATTTTATTCTAAAATCTGGGCGTATTTACTACTGTAACCAGTGCCGCTAGGCCAATAGGAATGTTCATATCTCATGCTGATTTTTGGTCAGGGTACGGCCTTAAGTAATCACTCCTACTAGCCTCTTCGATGGATAATCTACAAGTCAAGTAAGAAACACATAATTTCCACATGCTACGTTGCAGTAAAAGTTAATATGCAAGGTCAATAAACTCATAAGTGATAGATCAATCCCCTTAAGAAACCTGCACTTATAAGCGACAGTAGTCAAGTGGTTATGGCTGTGACTGACGAACAACAGTACATTATTATCAATGAACAAGTTTTATTAGTAGAGTTTTTTTATCAACTACTGTTTACCTATGGAGTTAAATATTATCACAGATAATACCAGCATACAGATGCCTCATCCCATACAAAGAAACCGTGCCGACGTAACTAGCGTTTTTCATCTGATTAATCTTGTTATTTTTGTAAGTACATCAATCGCGTTCGATCTCGCTTCACGGCAATAGATGGTGTTAGCATCAACTTGCAAGTAAAAGGGTTTACTAGGTTCGTGAATTTTGTATTCTTTAAATACTATGAAGGTTCGTTTTATAGTATTTTTTGCACGTTTTTACATTTTTGTTGCACCAAAATGTGTACCAATGCAAATTTTAACAATCGAGTGGAATGCCTGAGAAATTTAAATATGCGCCATCTATGTGCATCAATTTTAAATGATCCGTTCTAAAAATCTTTGAAATGTGAATTACGAGCCCAATATTGCATAATTTTGTACTTAGGAGAGTTATTTGAACCAAATTTTCTTTCTTAGCAATGAGACCTCGTGATATTATTATAGCAGCTGATAAATCCATGTTCAAGTACTCATACCCGTAAAATTTATACCTCCAACATTTTGCAGCAGTTTTGCGGCCGACCTACCGGAACTTTTCTGGTATAGTGTAAGATTTTATCAACATCATCATTTCAACCGTAATAAGTCCACTGCTGATCATCACCCCCCCCTCAAGCGTTGCATATCAACCGGCCCTTTTATCCGGCCCGGTATTTTTATAGTATTCTTTGCGTGTTTTCTACATTGTCGAGTTGACGAATTATTACTAAACAATTGAAGGAATGGATCAGGGGTGCCGATAATTTGTGATTTAGCGTGTACAGACGCTTACAGACAATTTTACTTTTTTATAATATTAGTATATAGATTAAGATAATGCCATAATCTATGTTTAAATACTCGATTATTTCATAGTAAGTAACGGTACTCTGGTGGTACCAGAGGTGGTAGTGGTCATTGATAAGGTATCAATTAGGTTATTCAGTACCTACAAGAGTGTGATAACTATTACGAAATATATGTTGATTAAACAAAAGATACGATAAGGTACAAACAGTTTGAAGTGGCAATAACCCAACGGCGTAATGCAACCAACAGGTCAAAAGATCACACTTCAACATACTGCGAACTAAGAAATAGCAACACAAATGAATTATTTTCAGATAATAGTAAATCTTATACACGAGACGAGCTCGTGGCTAAATAATAACAGCCGCACTGGTCGATCATCAAGGTTAAGCAACTCTTGACGAGGTCGGTCCGTGGATGGGTGACCATTTCAACATACCGAGTTTCTTCCGTGCCTCAGCAAGCACGTTAAGCCGTTGGTCCTGGCTGTCATTTGAAGATCTTTGACAGTTGTTACGGGTAGTCAGGAGCTTGAGATATGACACCAGTCTTGCCAAGGGGTACCGTGTTACCCAGTTACTGGGTTGTGGAGGTCAGATAGGCAGTCGCTTCATGTAAAACACTGGTACTTAGCTGAATCCGGTAAGATTGGAAGCTGACCCCAATATAGTTGGGAAAAAAGGCTAGGCAGATAGATAATAGATACACGATACTAGCTTCTGCTAGCGGCTTCGCATGCGTAAAATTCGATAATAATACGAAGGGAACGTACGTCCTTCTTAAAGATGCAATACGGTTTCACGCCAAAACCGATGAAACAATTTTAATTATCTAATATTGGCTAAGCGGTTTTGGATAGAGATACTTTCACACTTAAAATAGATATAATATAGGAAGGAGGTTGTTAAGTAACTCTTCGGGGGGCACACAGGTAGCTTATGATTAATAATTATGTAATACACTAATGCAAACCAACAAAAGAAAATAAAGAAAACACATTTATTTGACACAAGCCAGAGCACACATCACAAACATGAAAAAGAAAACTTAGATTAAACAACAACAATATAAAAAAATACTACAACAATCACAAGTCCAACAATCTTAAGTCTCCACTGTAAAATTTCTACCTTCGCAGAAACCACAACATTTCCTATTAAAAAACTCATCCAAAGAGAAAACGTCAATTAAAAAGTAAAACTGGCCACCTGTCGCCACAGGATAAGATCTCCGATATTTCCTCTTCATCTCAATAAGGAAATCCCATGTACCTAGTACACACGACAAACCAATCAAGCTACATACCCAGTATAAATTGGCCTTTCGTTGTGTGGAAAGCCTACTTCACACATCAAACATCTTTTACTATTGGATGAATTATGAAATCGCGAATTTGTGAAATTAAATCAGATGTGGCTGCCGGGAAAATAATCGTGTAGAGAGCAGCGATGCTTTTGTCGATAACGGGTTTAATCCCGAAAGTAGGCTCTAAGCTAGTGGTAACATAATCAGTTAAACTTATACTAGTCGAAAAACAATCCATACAAACGTAGTCTAGGGATTATTCCACTGTTTGACGATGTATGTTCAAAATAAAAAGTTGTCTCATCATTATCTAGCCCTCCCTGTATGGAAGCAAAAAGAAAAAACAATATTTGAAAATTATGAGCGTCGAAAGTTCCACATTTCGACACTAATTTTAACGCATTTTTGGGCGAATAAATACCATAAGAAGACGGAACATTGCAAAACGGCATCCATACAGGGATAGATTAGTAGTTCAACAATGCATATCATTTTATTTTGAAGAAAGCGATTTAGTCGTTTTTTCATGATATCTAGACTGCCAAAGGTCTGTTTATAAAATTTCGCGCGCTCGGTTTCGACCTAAATCATTATCCACTTCGCTACAAATTTGCAAAAGTGTGTATTCGTACGCGAACTAGCTTCCTATTGCTCATCACAGCATCTATCTCTTCCGCACGTGTTGTCGGTTGATATAAAATGCATTTTAACCCCGCGCACAGAATAGTTCGTGCCGTCGACTAGTGTACCCTTAAAGCTTATTCTATTGAAGCGCTGTTATGCGCTAAGCCAGCCCAAGGTCAATGTTCCTTTTATAGATTTTCAGTTAGGTATTTCAATTACACCATGACCAATGCGAGGTCAGTTTATACTGGACGTATACTTATAACTTCATCTGTAGTCTTGCATACCAGTGTATCTCAGTTCCCGGCACAGTTCCCGGTATCTCACAAAGATATGCGAGTAAAAGTGCCCGTGTTGACAATTACACTCGTTATAGTTGGTTTTACATCTTGTATCTATTGGAATTCGTTGGCAGCTAAGAAATGAAATGAAATGAAATGAAATGAAATCGTTTATTTGCTAAATGTAGGTGTACAAATTAGATGTTCTTTTAGTAGAGAGTCCCTATACACTTTACCTTACGGCATGCAAATTTATATTCTTTTTTAATTTAATATACAAAAACACCACTATTTTGTAAATTATCATCATTTCAAAGTAATAACCAGACCAAACATAAAATGGCTTAAAACGTGAAATTAGGTTATAGGGAAACATTATTTGAATACAACAATAGTTGATCAACATTATAGACATTAATATAAAAATAGTCAATCTTATCGATATAATTTCAACACAATAAACGGAAGTTATGAGATTGATAATACAGATGAATAATATTAGGAATAAAATAATATTAAATATTAGAATGTCAAAATAAAAATTAAATGTCTGATAAAATCTCTATAAGTGTGCATGTCAATTTAATATTAAATTAATTAAGTGCTAAAATATAAATCAAATGTCAAATAAAATCAAAATAATTAAGTCACACTATTTAAAATATGTCAAATGTCAAAAATAGTAATATAGATGTCAAAACAAAAGAATAAAATAGAAAATAATAAGTGTCAAAAAAATAATTACAATGTCAAGCAAAAGTTTTATCATTAACAAAATCAGTAATAGTGTAGTAACACTTGTCCAATAACATTTTTGTTAACTGTTTTTTAAATACATTGGTGGGTGATTCTAATAAAGAATTCGGTAGCTTATTATAAATAAGAGGACCCATGGATAAAATATTTTTTCTTAATAGGGCTGTTTTGTGACCACCTGTACAAAGTTGATTTTTATATATAGACCTCATGGGTCCTGTGCGTTTTATTTATTTATATAAACTTTATTATAAGTATTTATTTATTTATATAAACTTTATTGTGCACCATAATATACAAGAAAAAAAGAAACAATACTAAAAACATACAAAGTGTGGCCTTATCGCATTCCACGGCAATACCAACACTGAACATAATTTAGATACAGTGCCCCATAATGATGCAGAGCCTTGATGAGTACCGACGTTAGTTATTCCTTAGATTATTTGTCTAAATTGATCAGAAATAATTAAGTAGTGGGAAATAAATTTCAAATTAGAATGAGTCAGAGTATATACCCTTGGGGAATACCACAGTTATTATGTGTGACGGATGCGGAATTTGAGTCTAATTTGTTTTAATGGTTTTTTTGTCAATGGAAGCCAGTAATTTGCTGTTATCCTTATAGTGAATCAGTAAAGATCCTTAATAAAAAAATTGTTGACATTGTGGTTAATGAAATCAAACGCACCATTATGAATCAACCCATGTAAATATCGTATTAGGTAGCAAAATTGTTAATTTTCGATTTATACCAAGCAATACAGTCGTCTTATACTTATTTTCTACCAACAAAATAACTGACAATCAACTCCATAATTCAATATGTTATCTTCTTCAAGTTTTAACCATTTACTTCACTAAGTAATTAGTGACACACTTACACCCAATTAAAATGCGACGTTCTTGTATGTTTACTATTGCCGATAAATATTAGTAGACACATAATATATTACAGAAGGAGGTTAAGTCTTTAGAATATCACAAGTGGCAGAAAGTGGTCCTCCCTTACCTACCCAACATGTATGTTTTGCTGCCCAACATTATTGCATGGATCGAGATAACACCGTAAACTATACGATGAGTAGGTATGTTAATGAGATTAAACAGGGAATTCAGGAATAAAGAGTTTCTAAAGACACTGCAACTTTGTCAATGAGGATAACAGAAAATAACTGCCTTTTGAAACAAAAAATAAAATAAAATTGAGGTATCATAACCACTGAATCCTCAAACAATATTTTTTATTTTTTTATGGTGATTCCAAAGGCACCATATTCTGACCAAAAAAGGATAAAGAGGAAAAAGGAGAAAGAGTGTTTTAGTGAATAATTTAAAACTTTTAAAATCAATGAATTAATTTCATCTTCCTGTGGAAATACCCTACCAAATTCTTCTAATGACACACGTAGGAAATATCTCATCTTTACTTATTCCTTGCTCATCTCTTGTTTCGTTATCAGTAATAGCTCTCATACAACCGGCCTTATTTGTCCATACTTCTCTTACCTGTTGGAGTTAACTTTACCATAAGTTTAACTTGACTTTTAAGTTTATTGCTCATGCGTGAGTGACCGCTGTATGCCCTCCGACATATCTTCTTATTTCAATAATTGTTTATTAATGAATATGTTTAAAATAAATTGAACATAAATGCACATATCTTACAAAAAATGATTTGGAACTAGATAGAAATGCCGTTTTAGTATTATTGCTAGTACCGCTAGTTTTATATACTCTGTGCTATACTTTAACCCAAAATAATAAACAGTACAAAGCTGTAATTAAATTATATTAGAACTATTTCAATTAACAGAAATACGTTCCACTAACAGTCCAGATAACGCACAATCTAAAGCACTGATGCCAGCGAGAAGCACGAAATTCGCAAAAGAGATTCTAGTACATGTAATTAAGGTGAACACAAACGAAAGATTCCCGACGGAAGGATCTCTTCATAACGGAATTAATGCACAAACAGGGACATTACATTTTGCATGGGAATTCCTTATTTTAGCAATGCCATCGGATAAAAAGCTAGTCTCTAGATGGCTAACGATATTGATGGCTACAGTGATAGGCAAAATTGATAAAGGACATAAAATAGCAGTCCTTCTTATTCACACAATTGTCAATGACCTCCCCGGTTCTAGACAAGTGGCATTCTATCAACGAATGCATCACGATATCGATTGTAAACATATCGAAAATGATGGCATTGTCAAACGCTAGCGGAAAATCACGTGATTGTACAACGCGGAGCAACCACGGGGGCGACTAAAGAGTCGGAACAGCTTCCTTAAGTCGGCTAAAACAACATGCGACAACAGCCCTGGCGAAGCACGTAGAAAATTGTGGCTCCTCAAATACCCCCCTCCAACTGACTATATCGATCCTGCAGAAAAGCTCCCAGCTGGGAATAAACTGCCATGGCCTACCTGGAAATCCCTAAATAGGCTGCGAAGCCAGGTGGGCCGCTGTAGGTACAACCTGGTCAGATGGGGGTACTCCGATCAATGCGAACAATGTGATTGTGGAACCACACCGCAAACGATGCCCCATCTTTTGTCCTGCTCTATGTGCATAAACACCTGCACCATGAGGGACCTGTGCGAGGCCAACGCTAGGGCTGTGGACGTGGCAGAGTTCTGGTCGAAGCACAACGTCTAAATTAAAATTTAAAAATGGAATCATCGACACGATGAAGAAGAAGAAGAATTCCTTACACGGCGTACATTCTGGCATTTCATCTATCGCCTTTGCTGTTACAATGTTACTTTGGTCTAGTCGTTGCTAAAATAGAGATAGATAGTTTACTAGTAGATAAGGGGAAATAACAGAAAAATATTCATGAAATATTAAATCATTTGAAGCTGAGGATTCCTTGTACATAAGAGTACCATTGTTAATGATCTCCCCGGTCACATAATAGATTTACAATCGGCAGCTCAGGCCTCAGCTGTAGAAAGCTATACGTTTTCCCATGGCTGACGTAGACAATGGGGTTCACAAAATAACCTATTATTTTCACCAAATACTTACACTAGTGCGTGTACCTCTGTTTGCTTGCGTATACTTTCACTGACTATTTGTATTTGAATGGGTTTTTGGAAGACAAATATTGGTGGTCAATATTTGGGCTTTGAAGATGGTAAACAGTGATTTCTTACAATAATAAATGGGACCTAATGATTGTAGCGGCTGTGTTTATATTCAATTTACTGTTGTCCAAGGTTTCAATAACTCTTGGAATAACCTGCCAAATACTAGCTTGTAGCACTAGAGTCGATTGAAAAACGGGCCAAGAGGCTCATCGGCAATGAGTCACTGCTCTAGAGCCTTGAACATCGTCGTCGAGTTGCCATCCTGTCGGTTTTTTATCGGTTGCAATTCGGGGAGTATGCGATGGAATTGAATGATCTAATTCCGCCTAGCCCATTTCTTCATCGGACTACAAGACGTACAGCGTTGCGCCATCGGTACATGGTGGACCATGGGTACCCTGCCCTTGTCCCATGTTACTAATGGTTGGCGCAACACGTTTTATTATTTCATTCTCCCCTGCCTACTGCCACGCATTCATTCGCTCCTTTTTAGGGTTCCGTACCCAAAGGGTAAAAACCCTATTACTAAGACTCCGCGGTCCATCTGTCTGTCTGTCACCAGGCTGTATCTCATGAACCGTGATAGCTAGGCAATTGCAATTTTCACAGATGATGTATTCCTTTTGCCGCTATAACAACAAATACTAAAAACATGATAAAATAAATATTTAAGTGAGTCTTCCATACAACAAACTTGTTTTTTTTACCGTTTTTTGCTTTAATGGTACGGAACCCTTAGTGCGTGAGTCCAACTCGCACTTGGCCGGTTTTTATTCCATAATATCATGGCAGTCTTCATTGTTACTGAAATAAACCCAATAGATTACTTTGCTGTTCTTATCTTTTCACTGAAAAACTCTAACACGAGGCATATCTTCAAAATTAAGAACAATTATACTCCAAAACGATAACTGCACCACTTTCATATCGACCTACATTGCGAAACATTTCTCCTAAACTGCTGAACCAATTCGAACGAAACAAAAACTAAATGAGATTTTCGTTTATAAAAACAGACAACTGAGTTACTGTTTAATTTAACCTTTTTGTGTCAGTACGTGCTTATTTCGTGCTAGACACTGCACTGTAGGGGGTGACAGATGCTCAAAGAAGTTTGAGTTGAAAATAGAACTAGGAAGTATTTATTAATTATATTATTTTATTGCACAGTTGCATACCACAAAACAAGAGAAGGTACAGGACAAACATATACGAAAACAAGTGTACAATGGGTAGTCTTATTGCACTAGGCAATCTCTTACGGACAACCCTATGGAAGATGTACTAAAGTAATCCCTGATGGGTCTTGTATTCGCAAGTTTGAGCAGAAGGCTGGAATCCAAGTCGGATTATGTATGTGTTTTTCGATAGTTAGCCGCTGGGTGTATTGGAAGCACGTTAAGCTTTTAGTCACGGCTGACATTTTTACGTCAGATTTCTGGGTTTTCTGACCCTTTACGCCTATTGGCCTTGTTTGTTCTGTCTCCTGCTTGATATGGAGGGAAGTGGAAATGTGTATTTTTTCCTATTCCTCCGTTATTCTTTTCTGATTAATTTCGTTGCGGGATCCAAGACAGTTAAATTCATTCGCCAGGACTTCGTCGAGCTTCATTGCCTCGGCGGTTCTGGTGGTCGCCACTGTTGGTTCTGGCTTGGGAATAGTGCGGTGGGATTGTTACCCAGAAGCAGTCTTGCCATGGAATATCGTATTAACTAGATTGTGAAGTCTATCTGAAGACAGTCGCTCCAAGTTAAATATCGTGATAGATTGTTCGCAGAACAGATGGTCGATTGGGCCTAAAATTTCTAAGGTGGCGGCGGCAAACCGTAAAACGCAACGTTGGAAGGCCTTCCTCTAAATGGACCAATGACCTGATTATGGCTACGGGAATCAGATGGTTGCGAGACGCCCAGGACTGATCAGTGTGGCGACGCTTGGGGGATGTCGTATGTCCAGCAGTGGACATCTTTCGGCTGAAATGATGATGGTAGAAAGATAGCGGGCAGATATTCTTCTTCTTCATCGTGTCGATGATTCCATTTTTAACCGACTTTCGAAAAAGGAGGAGGTTCTATGTCCGACTTCTTGTATGTTTTTTTGTTTTTTTATTTATATCTCACCTATATCTCCGTCAATTGTGGACCGATTTAAAAAAATCTTTTTTTGTTTGAAAGAGTTTGTTCCGAAATTGGTCCGATTTTAATTTGGTGAAGATCTGATGAAGATCTTCGAAGATATACAACAGAACTCTTTAATAAATGACGGAAAATCTCTCGGGACTGCTGCAATCGAATGTCTGTTTATTGTTTAGACCATTTCATAACATAACATCACGCCAGTACGCTCTTAAGGGGTAAGCAGATCTCTCATTTGATCGATTTTGTTCAAGTTACATGACACTCGAGTAATCTGTTCTGGCGTTATAGGAAACTTACTAAACAACTTGCCTATTAGGTAGGTACAACTAAAAAGTGAAAATAAAAAAAACTTTTTTACAAAAAAATACTACCGACTTCCAAATAAGAAAACTACAAAGTGAAAAATAACTTTATTTTTGGAAGTCGGTGTCTTTCGTAGGTACCATTTTTTTGCGATACGGACACCGACTTCCAAAAATAAAGTTATTTTTCACTTTGTAGTTTTCTTATTTGGAAGTCGGTAGTATTTTTTTGTAAAAAAGTTTTTCTTATCAGATTTACATTTGATTTGTTTTTTTTAGGCAGATGCCGCTTGTATTCTGGATTAAACTCCTTTGATCACTATCTAGTCGCGCTTACATTTATTTGAGTTATTTTACTTAAGGGTACACTAGTCGACGGCACGAACTATTTTGTGCGCGAGGTTAAAGTGCATTTTATATCAACCGACAACACGTGCGGAAGAGATAGATGCTGTGATGAGCAGTAGGAAGCTAGTTCGCGTACGAATACACACTTTTGCAAATTTCTAGCGAAATGGATAATGATTTAGGACGAAACCGAGCGCGCGAAATTTTAAAAACAGACCTTTGGGAGTCTGGATATCATAAGAAACGACTAAACGTATCTGTTCAAAATAAAATTATTTGCATTGTTGAACTACTAATCTATCCCTGTATGGTGAAGACGGAAAATGCCCCGTTTTGCAATTTTCCGTCTTCTCGAAATTTCTTCAATACAAACGTAGTCTGGGGATTATTCCACTGTTTAACAATGTACGTTCAAAATAAAAAGTGATATCAATTATGGTATTTATTCGCGCCCAAAAAAGCTTGTCGAAATGTGGAACTTTCGACGCTCATAACTTTCAAATATATATTTATTTTTTATTTTTTGGTTCCATAGACAAATTGATAACATTTTTATATTGAACGTACATCGTCAAAGAGTGGAGAATCCCTAGACTACGTTTGTATGGAAGAATTATCGACTAGTGTACCCTTAAGTAATTTTAATAGTAAATTGAAGAGGAAGGTCACCATCAAATTTTACTTAGTCTCGATAACCTTGGATCCTTATCGCCGCTTTCATCATACTATCAGACTTCCCTTGCTTAATATCTAGTTTTGTAAACTAATAAGCTGATTTCTAGTACTCCTAAATGGCCATGAAAACCGATTTCCTTTTTATCAGAGTTGAATGAACTGGAACAGTTTGCTCTACTGAATGAAACAAGTCTTGTTGTCATTCACTACGTTTATCAGATTGAAGGAAGGTACCATTCGTAACGGGGCTTTTGATTATAGTCTCTAAACGGTTGAGAAATAGAGTGCAAATTGTCGAAGCAGTGATGTATATCAGGCTTTTGCTTATAAAGTATGTGATCTAGTGAGAACAGTACCAGGATTTGAGCATTGTTTTGTAAAACCTTTAAGTTAATTAAAGTGATATGTTGTAAAGTTCTGCGTTTTGAACTTTAGTTGAGAGCAAAACTATCGTACTGTCACCCTATTTTAAACATCGCAAAGATGATAAATTGTAGTTCTAAAAACTAAAAAACACGCTTTAATGGTAAATTGAGATTGATTGATCGTGGTAAGGCTAATGGGACAAACTATTTAAGCGCGCACGGTAGAATCAACTTTTATTACTTGTAAATTTAAATTTTTGTTTGACGGCGCAAGACAATGGAAATTTCTATTGTGTCTGCTAATTATCAGGTGACAGGAGGCCTAGTTGAATAAATATATTTAACTTTTACTAAATTATTGCAATGTCATCGGTCCTTGATACTGTGCAAAGTTTCAAATCAATCACACGTTTTAAAGGAGGTGAAAATCGCGTTCATCTTTCCGTTACATTGATACATAGATACATACATACCAAGCTAATAGAAGCGTGTTAATAAAAATAATAAAGCTTATAATCAAATAATACTGTATGGTCTTGTTAAATTACAACCTTCTTTTTAACCGACAGCCGAAGGAAGGTAATGTGTTTATAAGTCTATGTATGTATGTTCCTATGTGGCGTTCCTGAGACCAAACGCGTTGGCCGATTTTGATGATTCTTACGACAATCGATTAGTCTTAACCTTGAGAGTGTCACTGGCTACATTAAAATTGGAAAATAGAAAAATGGCGGATTTCGGGCGCCATATTGTAGGGGGTTTATACAAATAGCCTGTCTGTTTTCCTTGGTGTAATCAGAGAAGTACACCCAAATTTCACCATCTTGGAAGTGGACAGGTAGATAGATCGAATATATTTCTAATAGTTGGTCTTGCCTTTTCTCAATTTACAGTATAATTGGGAAAATAGACAATAGTAGAAACGAAGTAATTAAATGCAATAAGGCAACAATATAGTGGTTATATCGCTGATAGTAATCTATCAAGTTTTATAGTCAAGAGGGAATTCAATAGATAGGATAAATTGTATTATTTCTAGACAAGCGTGAACCATCGTCAACCAACTCATCGCTTACCATCAGATGAGATAGTGGTCAAAGACGATCAATAATAAAAAAATCTTCTCGACAACCTTTAAATGGACAGAATAGCCAAAAAATCTCGATTATGAACCAGAATTCGACAAACATAATGAATACGAAATATCTACCTCATGCTAAGTGGTTTTGTTTAATATCCCATAGCTCAAGGGTATGAATGAGACCATATCAAAGGATCAACTGGCATATGAATTATTTTTCAATTGTATTTTTTTTTTTGTTTTTCTTACAAAAAGTTGGAAATATTCACGGGATCCGAATGGACGCAATTGTTTTAGTGCAATAAATTATTTATGATATAAATTTTTTTATGATAAAAAATTATATCTTCGTAACTATGAATTTTTGGACCACATATTCTAGGACGTGTTGTATTATTTTTACTTATAGAATATAACCCTAGAGTCCCTAGAGTTGGAGAGCAGTGGTGGCCCAGTGGTATTGGCCGCGACTTACAAGTTGTAGGTCGTGGGTTCGAGCCCAGGCAGGCGCTTTACTTTGTGTAAATTTTTACATCACCATTGCTCTCAAAACGGTGAAGGAATATCGTGAGGAAACCGGCATGTCCTAGAACCAAAAATTCGAAGACATATGACATCCACCAACCCGCACTGGGCCCGCGTGGTGGATTACGGCCCATTCCGTCTCACAGAGAGGAGGCCTGTGTCCCAGCAGTGGGAACATTAATAGGCTGTGATGATGATGACGATGACATACAGACAGACGGACAGTATAGTCTTAGTAATAGGGTTTTTACCCTTTGGGTACGGAACCCTAAAAAAACACATTGTATATTCATGAATGCAGAATGATAATGGAAGGGAGCAGAAATGAATGAACCAACTCACAAACAACCTCCAAGGTTAGGAATGTCATAAATATCGACACTCCCTGCACCTAACGCAGGTGCCTAAGATATTCCGCCATATTTGTTTACTATTTTGGCTTCAAGCAAGCTTTAGCTATTTATTCTGTGACCCGAATACCTCTTGTGTAACTGCCGAGCCTATCTTATACCTTCAAAGTAGATTCAACCTTACAACTTTGAGATCAGAGCTGATTCTTGATGCAGCAGTTTTCAAATTAGGATGTTTTGCAATTAACGTACCTTTAAAGTACCTTCAACCTTAGAACTTCAAGCTCAAAGTTTACTACCCAGTGGCAGTTCTGGAGTTAGGATGTTTTGCAGTTAAGGTTCCCAAGTAAGCTTGCACATCTGAGATCAAATTGTAGGAAAGAATTTGTCTCATTAAGAGTGATTCGGGCTAGGTAGAGGAGGTACTGTGGAAAAGCATACCATGGTTTGAAGGAATGTCGGCTGCTAACGAGTTTGGGACAGCATTCACCGCTTCTTATTTTAGTCTGACCACTTTACTGCATTTTCGGCCATTAGTTTACGACAATTTGCTCCTATAATATGGGACTGGCCTCCATCGTCGACTTCGCAAACTCCATCCACCTTTTGCGCCTTCTGTGCCCCAAAGAATGAAGCTAAAGTAACCTATGTGCAGCCACTGGTAATGCCGTGAAAGTGACAAAGTTTTGGGCCACCAAAATCTAAATGATTGTCGTGCCCGCATAATGAAAAAGAGTGGACAGATGACCGGTTGAAGGTTTCGGGAATCTGTTGGATGTGATTAGCCCAAGGACCGCGTGACGTGGAGAGGCTTGAGATGGGCCATTGATCAGCAGTGGACGTCTATCGGCTAAATTAATTATGATGATAATTCTCAATCCATGTGGAAATGCTTGAGGGAAAGGCCTATATCAGCAGTGGCCTCCTTTTTTAACCGACTTACCAAAAAGGAGGAGGTTCTATGTTCGACATTATGTATATTTTGTGTATGTTCACCGATATCTCCGTCAATTGTGGACCGATTTTGAAAATTCTTTTTTTGTTTGAAAGAGGATGTTTCGAAATTGGTCCCATTTTAATTTGGTGAAGATCTGATGAAGAACTTCGGAGATATATAACAGAACTCTTCAATAAATGTCGGCAAATCTTTCAGGATTGCTGCAATCGCATGTCTGTTCATTGTTTATACCATTTCATAACATAACATCACGGCAGTACGCTCTTAAGGGGTACGCAGATCTCTCATTTCACCGGTTATGTTCAAGTTTCATGGTATTTGGGTAATCTATTCTGGCGTTATAGGTTACTAAACAACTTGCCTATTAGGTAGGTACAACTAAAAAGTGAAAAATAAAAAAACTTTTTTACAAAAGAATACCACCGACTTCCAAATAAGAAAACTAGAAAGTGAAAAATAAGTTATTTTTGGAAGTCGGTGTCCATAACGCAAAAAATGGTACCTACGAAAGACACCGACTTCCAAAAATAACTTGTTTTTCACTTTGTAGTTTTCTTATTTGGAAGTCGGTGGTATTTTTTTGTAAAAAAGTTTTTTTTCAAATTAATGATGATAGTGACGTCAAGTATCAATCAAGAAAAGTTTATTTAATTTCCCTCACTAGTTCACAAGAGAAACGTAGCAAAGACAAGAGTTTTCTCACTTCCCGTCGCTCGTGAATTGGATCAGCAACGAGTATGTTGTCAATTGTTGTGACAATATAGCTGTATGTACCAGCCCCGTTCCCACGACTCTGCCGGGGAACACACTCATTTAGTACTTGAGCACTAATCTAGGTTGTAGAGTTGCTTGAGAATAATGAAGTTATAGCTAGGTAGGTCTAATGAATCTTATGGGTTCGCCAAGAATATATTTGATTAAGTCTCTAGATATGCCAAAAAAAATACATTTTGGATTCTCCTCATATTGTTCGGCCGAATTATCGTTTGGTGGTGAACATTTTTGTTGAATGCGGCACATATAACAAAATCTGTGCTGTGTTTGTGGTTCTTTAAAAGGAGTCGCATGTCTAGTTAGTTTAGTGTTTTAAGTTTTAACCGACAAAAAAAAACAGATTTAATAGTGGATAATTTCTTGCTGCCATTAGACGAGACAAATTGGTGTTTTGCAAGACTTTTCTATGACCAGAGGCGGCTGTACTTTAAGTTCACTCGTGCACTGAACTGCCAGATTTGAAAAGTTTTAGAAATAAAATAAAAATGTTTAATAATATCTGATTAACGATCTATTCAATATTTACGAAATTATGACGAACAAATTTAAGCTCTTTGCTAAAGTAATAAGACGTATATTTCTGTAAAAAATACTCCCCGTGCGCTAGGCTAAAGCGCACGGCGAGAGTTCATACAATTCTACGAAAAACAAGCGAAAACGCCTGGCGCGTGAGACAGAGATAGTTCAATAGAAAATGTACGGCGTAATATGACCATTCTCGTGCGCCGCACCAGCGAACCGAAGATAACCGAGAGCGGGCGAGGTTTGACGAACGAAATTTATCTTAGGGTCGAGTACCAACATTAAAAGTTGTACAACGACGTAACTAGATGGCGTTGGCGTCGAATTAGAAGTCGCTAGCGAGATGGTTTGCCGATTTAGATAGGCTCCTGTGAATTTTAGCTAACACAATTACCCAGTGAGACGGCAGAGTGCACTACTACTACTATGATCCACCAGCCGCCACTGTCTATGACACGATAAATTCACATTTCATACACGTATTTGGGGTTTTCTAGGCATTGCAAAAGTTGCATCTAAACATCAATGATTAGCAAATCTCAAATGAAGTCTTCCAAGTTTCTGTAACTTCAGTCCAAGTATCGACTCGACCGTCTTATTCAAAGTTCAAACAATCGTCTAACAGTGAAACAGTTGACCTTAATGGTGTCCATTCAGCTGTCAGCGATCAATCATGGAGGGTGTGGTCCGTTCTGAAGTGTTGAGGAGAGATGAGTCAGCAGAAATATCGGTTACGTTGTAGACTCTAACACCACCGTGCTTGTATTTTCTAAAGAAGTAATAAGAAGCTTTCAATGAACTCCTTAACCAGTTATATCATATTCAGTGACCGTTATCACTAACATTAGGGAACCCTAGTCTAATTGAACGCTGAATAGTCTAATTACGCTGATGAAATTTATAATGACTGTTGTTGTAATTTCAACTCTCGGTGCAGATACTAGCTTTGAAAATCCAACAGTGCGGCTTTATTTAGACATTCATTTTGGTGTCAAACACTGTTAGTGAAAACGGGCGAAATCCCATATTATAGGCATTTATCAGCTTTAACAATTTCACTGCTGGGACACAGTTCTCCTCTCTGTGAAGCTATCACTTGATCGAAACGCACAACGCTGTGGCATGCGGTATGTTGTGCCGGACACAGGTAAAATCCTCCTCACTGACGCGACGCGGCGACGGAACAAAAAATCTATTCTAGACGTATTTTTGTTTAATAATTTTTGGTTCCGGCTTATATTTCTTCTTTGACAGACGTTAGCTAGAAGCAAGAAAATCTGCTACTAGTCTTGCCGTGTTACCCAGCTACTGGGTAGTGGAGGTGAGATAGGCAGTCGCACCATTTTTAAATCTTATCTCATCTTATTAAGGGGCCGAGACATAACTCGGACACTTCGACCCATTGGGATCTTATGTGACCCCCCTAAATAGGTTAACCTGCACATTCATGAGCACGTCGTTGTTTCTCAAAGTGGGCAGTAAAAGCCCCAAGCAGGTAGCGAGCCCCTGCCCTTATTCCATCCAAATGCATTCCCGTGCTTTGAACGTAGAGCCCAGGCATTTTTTGGAGTGTTCCAGACCGATATTTGACAGCCAGTGTGTTTGTTGTCTATGATCTGCAAACTCCCTGAGTGTGGCTGACACGAGGCACCAGTTTTATATAATTTTACTGGTACTAACACCCGACCCAAACATAGTTGGTAAAGGTTAGGTGGTTTTTTTTTTTTGTATCGGCACCGCATACAGCAGCGCAGCGTTGTGTAGTTCAATCAAGAGACCGATCAGCTAGGTCCGCCCGCGGATCGGTGGATATTAAACATCTTCAAAACAAAAGCCTAACGAGCTCAAGGAATTCCAGATTCAAACTAGGATCTTTCCTACGCGCGTGCCAGTTAAACAACATAGAACCTGCCTACATTGTCATAAATACTTAATGAGCAGTACAAAACCACAGAAAGCTTGGTGCATGACTGCAGTTTGACTGCATCTTGCATATGCATGCATGGTAACGCGGTAACGGCACTTTTGCAGTCATTCTGTAGGTGGCTTATTGCTGTTAGTGACAAAGTTTTATGAGTGCGACATAGTCGAGCAGTGGTTGAGATTGAATCTGGTTTTGAATGAGATAGTCGTTTTTCATAAGGATATTAGGTGTCACAGCCAAATAAATGTTTATTTGGAAGAGTAACAGGAAGCTTTTTCGTATTAAATTTTGTTGCTTCAAATTATAATGTAACCTGGCAAGAGCTTTTGATTCCTAAGAAAAATATGCTATTGAAGACTCATTTGATGATTTATAGTTATATTTCTTTTCTGTGTTGTAGACGCAAAATGTAGTTTCCAACATAACCTGGATTTTGTAGAGAAAACCTATTCAAAATGTTCTATCTTTTTTATGTCTTCTGGCCAGTTTTACCACATTCAAAGAAATTCTATATCGTCCAATCTGTTGACAACCGACACTCGATAAAAGCGACAGTGCTTACGGACTGCTCGTCCCCGCTACCAGTCGTTATGATAACTGTCGGTAAACGAGTTACCGGCTACCACCGTTAACCAAGAATATTAAAATATTTGGGTCTTTTGTTGACGCTAAGGCTCAATTTACCTTGCCGCGGATTGGAATGGAACAGAAGCGTCAATTTCGTCATTTTCGCACCGAGACAGTAGCTACAGGAATTCTCGGGAATGCGCGAGGATTCCCCGGAAGACGCGCGACCGCTTTTTTGGCTCGTATTTAATTTGTACGGTACACAATTGACATAAAGTTTATTATGTTATGTACAATTTCGTTTCAAAAATTCCTGCCGAATGACGTCCACTGCTACCCTTCTGTCACCACATCGATCGGGTTAAGGCGCCTCCCCGAGCAAAACGCCGCGCCTAGTCGTTTTTGTGCAGTTTTCAAGAGCTATCTACTTTTTATTTAAAAAGAAATATCATTTAATAAAAATACACTAAATTTCTACATCATCAACAACAAACAACAAAACCATAAAAATGTGAAATAATTATTGATAGCATGCATCTCCTCGTAAAGTGTTCATTAATTATTTTTTATACTAACACTAATGTATAGACAATTTGATAACGAACATTTTGAAGTTTTATTTTTTCAAAAGACCAATATTCGATTTTATTCTAAAATCTGGGCGTATTCATTACCGTAATTCATGCGCCGCCAGTGCCGCTAGGCCAATAGGAATGCTCATATCTCATGCTGATATTTTGGTCAGGGTACGGCCTTAACGAAGGAAGTATTATTTCAGACTGAGCAGACTCAGGATAGCAGTCTGTAGGGCTGGCTCGGTTTTTACCTATGGTGGGTGGGTAAACGTACCTACCTATGAGTCTGTCTCAAATAAATAACTTTTATTATAACATTATTATGCTTCAATTTCACTGTTGGCTCCTTTTATATATAGCCTTTAGCGTACCTTTGTTTCTAATAAAGTAACCACAGTGGTCTTTGGTTTTTTTTTTTTTTTTTGTTTTGGCTTCGCACGGTTTGTGCATTTAGCCAGTGTCACGTTTAGAATAGAATTCTAGTTTCTTTAGATTTTAGTCCAATGTCTTATTTAGGCCCCAATAAAATGGCGGTAACTTTATTGGAAGCTTCTACGGAGTTTTGTCGACAACATGTACAAACTCATGTTCTACCGCTGTGTTTTACTTGCCCACACTCGTGCACGTTCACTTATATTATTAGAATAAAAAACCACCTTTTTTACACTATTAATAATCAATTTTACACAATCTTAGGAAAATAAAACAGAGAAGCAACATAGACGCCATTACGTTCCCGCCAAAACTGCGGTCTTTGGTTTCTAGTAGTATAAACTTATATTGATGTATAGCATAAATGCATGAAGCCTACCACTTCGTTATAGCCCTAATTCCCTCGTAAAGAAGAAAGCGTAAAGCCTCACATCAATAAAGCACTGTTATGAGCCATGACGATATATTATTAACATGATATATACGGCCATACACTTCTGTTCGTATATCAGATCAATATGATGTGTTGACGTGTTAGATACGGTACCTATAAGCACGAAGGGCACTTTCACCCAAAGACTGAACGTTTTACAGTGTCCCACAGACCCCTATTTAATTTCTATTGACGTTGTTATTTTGATAGTCATGTAAAACAGCAGTATTTGATGGTCAAAAATCACAAAGCAATTGAGAACAGCCCTTCGACAGTCATTTTGAAACTGAGAAAGAAGAAATATCTCAACAAATATTATATTAGCTCGGTATAAATTTATCAGCGGATGAGAGCTACCGAAAATCGAATAAAAAATGTGTTCAAAAACTAAAACCTTACTACTGAAAAAAAACTTTTTTACAAAAAAATACTACCGACTTCCAAATAAGAAAACTACAAAGTGAAAAATAACTTTATTTTTGGAAGTCGGTGTCTTTCGTAGGTACCATTTTTTTTGCGTTATGGACACCGACTTCCAAAAATAAAGTTATTTTTCACTTTGTAGTTTTCTTATTTGGAAGTCGGTAGTATTTTTTTGTAAAAAAGTTTTTTTATTTTTCACTTTTTAGTTGTACCTACCTAATAGGCAAGTTGTTTAGTTAGTTTCCTATAACGCCAGAATAGATTACCCAAATATCATGTAACTTGAACAAAACCGATCAAATGAGAGATCTGCTTACCCCTTAAGAGCGTACTGGCGTGATGTTATGTTATGAAATGGTCTAAACAATAAACAGACATGCGATTGCAGCAGTCCCGAGAGTTTTGCCGCTATTTATTGAAGAGTTCTGTTGTATATCTTCGAAGTTCTTCATCAGATCTTCACCAAATTAAAATGGGACCAATTTCGGAACAAACTCTTTCAAACAAAAAAAGATTTTTTTAAATCGGTCCACAATTGACGGAGATATCGGTGAACATACACAAAAAAAAAAAAAAAAAAAAAAAACATACAAGAAGTCGAACATAGAACCTCCTCCTTTTTCGAAAGTCGGTTAAAAATCACGCTCTAAAATGTATGAAACAAGAAAATATTCTCATCTGAAATTGTTATGTACAAACTATTCGATATGTATCGGGTATTAAATAAACAACTTACATGTTATAAATATTTTATTTTATTTCATACATATTCACAGTGGTGTACCTACAGAGGATAACCGTGGTCGTACGCTACTTTGCAGAATGTTATGTTTTGTTACGGTAGGTGGCATAAGACCACGGTTAATCCACCTTCATTTTAAAATCCCTGTTCAAGTTATGGTACACGTCATAATGGGATGGCGAGTTTTTTTTTTGGGAGGGCCCGTTTTTGCAACATTTTTCATGTATGCTCGGCTCCTATTGGTTGTAGCGTGATGTTATATAGCCTATAACCTTCCTCGATAAATGGACTATCCAACAAAAAAGATTTTTTCAATTCGAACAAGTAGTTCCTGAGATTAGCGCGTTCAAACAAACAAACTCTTCAGCTTTATAATATTAAGTATAGATGAGTATGACGTCACTATCGGTAAATATCTCATTGATTACTTATAAATTTTCAAACGATTGTACGAATCGAATTACAATTGAGTGCACAAACGCCCTTACGATATTTGCATCCAGCCTTGTCCTTACACCTTCTGCTATCCCTACAAAGAGGAGCTCCTACAATATTCTCCTCACCTTCACCAAACGCCTGTATTAGTACAATACCGTCTCACGCCAAATTGAAAGCAAATTATCAGAAGCATTGTATGCAAACTATTGCCACCCACACAGATTCACTGCCATTGCTATATTGAACTTTACATTTTAAAGGTTCGAGTTGAATTTCAATTGTATTTTCTGGAGCAATCTAGATGGTGTTGATGAAACATGATGACGTCACAATTCTATATTCAAATTTTTTAAATGATTGGTTCAAAATCCATTGTGTCAAAATTAATAGCAGTTACATTGCAATTAGCACCGTACTGTCTATTTGTTCAAGGTTCGAAATAGTTTGTCTTACAAGACATGTGGTAAAAATTGGACAAAACCTGAATGACTGGAAGTTCCTTACTTATTTTCAACTCAATGCTGTAGCAAAATAAAGTTCAAAATTGTGCGCAGGCCAGGTTATGGTCTAATTTGAATGGTACAGTTTGTCGTGACCAGGCCAGATGAAGTGGTACCCGGTTTTTTTACTGGTATCCAAAATGGCTACATTGTTACCTAGACCGGTTATGTGTTAGACTGACTAGATCTGGGTTAAAGTGTGTTATTGAATGTAGATGAGTCAGACGTAGTCTGGTATGTTAATACTTAGCTGTAAAGCAACAGAACCTGGGTTGGAGAACTAGTTTATTTTAGTTTGTCACATCAACATAACAAATATCAAACCTGTATGTCCTGGGTTAGGCTAGTAGTACTTGTAGTAAATCCATATCTCGACAATTTAAAAGGTTCTATTATTATCAAATGGGCAAAAATCGAGACTTGACTGTTACTGAGATTACCAGGCGCAAAAAACCAATAAAAGCCCGACCCGGGCATCGAACCCAGGCTCATGCCTCAAATGAACTGCTCATCAAATGAACAAAAAACAATATATATAACCAAATTAATCAAATGTATTTTTAACCGACTTCCCAAAAAAGAGGAGGTTCTCAATTCGGCTGTCTCTTATTTTTTTTATGTGTTTAGACGGATTTGCAAAATTCATGGTAATTATGAGGCATCAACACTAAGAAGTGTAAAATAAAATACTTTTTATCAAAAAAAAAAACCGACTTCTAAAACAAAACACTTCAAAGCGAAAAATAACCTAAAAATAAGTTATTTTTCGCTTTCTAGTGTTTTGCTTTAGAAGTCAGTTTTAATGTTTTTGATTATAAGTTTTTTATTCATCACTATAAAAATCAATTGAGCATATATGGTTACATGGTGAAAACAAACAAAAATTACAGTCCAGAAATAAACCCAAGACCTCACGCTCGCGAGCCCATTTGTTCTTTTACCATACATGTCGATAAGAAAACGACGAAAACATCAGAAACCTGTAAATAAACTTAATAAAATTAGTCGCAACTTGTCGCAGCAGGCGCGTGCGCGGGCGCCGCATTCCTCCGCTTGATGAACGATCGACTGGTACTCAAGTTGTTGGTAAATACATGATATACGTTGGCGACTGGCGGTGATACCTACTACTATCTGTTGGACATGGAGTATGGCGACATGGAGTGCTATACTTCAATCATTGTCTACGCCGGAACGTAACCCTTTTACTTTATTCATGAACGCATCCTACGTCAGCAGGCTTATTACGTATCTTATGCAAGAGCAAAACGATAGCGATCAAACGCTTTATGTCATAAAAGTCGGAATTACCTGCAGTGTAGGTATGGTAGGTCCTACACAATCGTTTGCTAATCGCTCGCTGTTTGTCAAATGCACTTATTTAAAAAAAATACCCCCAAAAACTCTTAAACTTTTGTATCGAAGAGCAATTATTGCGCAAAAATCGCTATCATTTTGCTCTTGCAAAGATACGTAATAAGCCTGCGGGAGACTCGCTGCAACTTCACGGCGGATTTCACTCAATATATATTTTTCCGATCGAACCGCCATATTTTTGTCGCGACACTTTTGCCTATGTTTTCTGTACAAACAGTTTAAAAATAAACTTATGATCCAGGGTCTATCTCTAATTGTATCGCCCTCAATCATCATCATTAAATACCGGATTATATGCAACATAAAAAGTTTGAAGTATGCATGTATATTTGTAAAATAGTTTTAGAAAACGAAGAAAAGGAGAAAAGTGGTAGGATTTTTTTTTCTGAATCAGCATGCAATTAGTGAATTATTCAATCATTAATTATCAATACCAAAATGTAACAACTTTGTAGACGATAACAAGGCACTAAAACGAAAAATTGTTTAACATATTTGTAAACGTAAACTATCAGGAAGGTAGGTGTTCTAAATATTGATATAGTCAATCAAAATATTTTTATAAGTGAAATTTGTTAGTGTATATGACGAAATTTTGGTTAAAGAGTCTATTATTACACTTATCAATAGGGATATTAGATAGAATATGCAATTTCCGCTGTGAATAAGAATAATTTATTAAAAATGAATAAAGTAAGTAATAATTAAGTTTATTTATTAAGAGCAGTGGTGGCCCAGTGGTATCGGGCGCGACTTACAAGTTGTAGGTCGTGGGTTCGAGCCCAGGCAGGCGCTTTACTTTGTGTAAATTATTTCATCACTACTGTTCTCAAAACGGTGAAGGAAAACATCGTGAGGAAACCGGCATGTCCTAGAACCAAAAATTCAAAGATATGTGACATCCACCAACTCGCACTGGGCCCGCGTGGTGAAAAATGCCCATTCCCTCTCAGAGGAGAGGAGGAGGAGGCCTGTGTCCCAGCAGTGGGAACATTAATAGGCTGATGATGTGATGTGTATTAAAAAGTAAGTAAGTATTTCACAAAAATGTACATTAGGTGCAGTAGTATTATTTCCATAGATATAAATTATTTCCAAAACATTGGTATAAATAGTGCTTACGAGTATATGTAAACTATAACTAAAATATTTTATTATAACTGCAAGATTTTATACAAGAATTTCTATTTTTGGTAGGGACCTGCCCGATTTAGGTTCTTTCAAACCTGAGTTTCAGGCCAGAATGGGGTAAATATGCAATTTCATATGCAAATGCAAATAATCCGGTCTCTAATCATCATCATTTCAGCCGAAAGACGTCAACTGCTGAACATAGACTTCCCTCAGGTGTCGTTACATCGATTGGTCACGTCTTCAATAGTTCTACATATATAAATTAGTCTTCAACTTGCCTGTTCGATAGACGCCGCCTTCTGTAGCTTGATAGACGATCGACTAGTAATATAAGTTGTTGGCAATACATGAGATACGCTAGCGATTGGCGGTGATACCCATGAATATATATTTCCACGGAGTATACAGACATGGAGTGCTAATGCGAGGTTGGTCGTAGGTAGCAATAGTTACGCCCAAAAAAAGCATAGACCACCACGAATACTAACTAGAGGTATAAAGGTATATCAACTTTAACTACTTTAAGCTTATTTATAGCTCCTAGGTATATATAGATAGAGTGGAATATGTATATACATAATTGTTCATTCATCAATACAAACTGAAAGCATTTAGGTAAGTACCGACAGCATTAGCAGCCATCATTCAAAGATACTTTTTGTACATTTTACCAGTCGCCAGTCCTTTATTGGCAATGTTCCGTCTAAAAAACGCTACACTTCAATTTAACATTGCATCAAACGCATAACCTCTACCGTTGTTTGAAAGTGCATAAAAACACTCTGTGACACTAATATTTCGTGTCTCGCAACAATCACAACAAACAATCAGCTTTCCTATTACTCTACGCATAACACTGTTACAACACCAACATATCACGACTGCTTAGCGACCATTTGTCACTGCAGGGATCCAGCAGAATATCAGCGTCAGGTATATTTGCCTGACACGTGCTGAGCTGGACTCCCATTTGATGCAACCTTGAGACGCACACCGCACTGTGTTTTGATTGTCAAAATTAATGTTACTGGTGTCACTTTTACTTTTGTTTCGGTTTCCTTTTTCTTTTTATTTTGGCACTTTGTTTTTAAACATACCTACATGGAAATTGTAATAATTTAATTAAGATTTTGTGTGTTGTGTTGTGCCTTTGTGTGCACTAAATAAATGATTTATCTATCTATCTATTAACACTCCATTCCCTATTTTATCTGTGACCACTTCCAATCTTAAGCAGTCAGTGATACCTACCGGTCCCACATTCTTGCACCGGTGGCGTGGTGTGGTGGCGTACCCAAATGCCGCGCTCCCAGCGAGGACGGCCCGAGGTCGCCGCTAAATCTTGGGCCACGCAAAATGCACCTACCGATTACCTCCTACCTTGTAATTGAATAATTGCAATAAGGAATGTGAATGATGAGTTATAGGTGAGTTTTGTTTGACCAGCAAATTCTAGTTTAATAGGCTTCTATAAGATTCTTCGAGAACCATTGCAATAAGTAATCATCATCAGTCGGCTTTCAGTCTTACCGGACTCAGCTAAGTACCAGTGTTTTACATGGAGCGACTGCCTATCTGACCTCCACAAACCAGTAACTGGGTAACACGGTACCCCTTGGCAAGACTGGTGTCAGATCTCAAGCTTCTGACTACCCGTAACGACTGTCAAAGATCTTTAAATGACAGCCGGGAAGGTTAAATACAGGTAGATTTCTATCAGCTTTTTAGGGACCTAAGGTTTCTGAAAACCAACATGGATGGGTTCTAGTTGGAATGGGACCAAAGATACGATGGATGGACTATGAGAAAGGTGATATTTCTAGAACGAGGTGGCTGTTGAGATGACTATTAATAAAGAAGTATGGAAGAAGAAGTCATGCTGAGCCGACCCTAATTTAATTGGTAAAGCAAAAGAAGGAATAAAAATCGAAAACCGTGTGCAGTCGGAGGATCATGTGGTCAGACCACGGAGTTTCGTGCGCCGTGGGTCAGACAGTTCGCGAAGTATCCGCCGATTTCACAGCATGATTTTTTCTTGTTTACAGCTTTACAGTTCGCTTCTGAAGCAGTCGGGTTTTCTGATTTTTAAATTAACTTTTTTTATTTACAACTTCTTAGACATATTTTTTTTTTCGATTTCTTTTAAACATATGAGTAGTAATATTTTTGTAATCACCTCTTAAAACCCTTCATTATAATACCTACCCCACTCGATGGGCTTGGCAGAAAAAAAAAATTGAGACTCGCACAATATGGCGCCCAAAACCGCCATATTTTTTTTTTAACTTCACCTATCGAAAACTTGGGTGTTTAAGACGTATCTAACGATGACTTAAGTATATAAATTGCGTGTTTTTATAAAGCGGATTGAAAGATATGAGGTAATAATAGTACATTATGGTACAAGTGTGCAATGTTGGTGATTACCGCTGAGGCGCCATTGAGACCCGAGCCTTAGGTGAGGGTCTTAAGAGAGCCGAGGACGGTAATCATCAATACACACGTGTATCATACGACGTTTTTCAACACACTTGTGAAGAAAATAATACAAAAAAATCATTTTCAACAGTAAAAACGAGTTGTGAAAATTTTTCACAATGGCGGGCAATATTAATCAGTTTTCCTATGCGCGCGCATCACTGACTTATAAACATATGGACTTGCCAATGAGGTAGGCCATTTGCAACTGTTTGACAGCACAACTACACAGATAAACGTATATATACGGCACACAACTACCATTTTTTTCGGCAATCAACATGGTGACCAGTCACGCATAGACATGATTTTGACGTCACTCAAAATTGTTACCAAGTTTAGTCCTTGACAAACATTTAGATGTCTCTCTTTTCATATGCAGCTCTTGCTTAGTTAAAAAGAGACAAAACGCTTTTTGACATGCGTGTGTCGATATTATAGATATTTGTATAACTATTCTTCATATAGTAGAATATGCCGTCTCCATAGTTTTCCTACCTCATTGGCGCGCATTTAACAATGGCGATCGGCCATAGACTAAAATAATGAGGTTTCTTTTTTTTGGCTTTTCGTGGATAGAGTTTTAGCCATGTACAAAATAGGGAATTTAAATTTTTCTTAATTACAGAGCAAATAAAATTTATATTTGAGTGAAAGTTTTATTTATTAATTAAGCACGTACAAGTTGAAATTATCTGTTGAAAAACGAAGTTGCATGAAATGAGCAAGCAATAGGTATTACATTAATTTATTTGTACTATTAAAAGCACGATCTTTTTTATATCGAAACTTTTTAAGAACAAAGCAACTCAACCAATAAATTTAAAAAAAAACTCTATAACTCACTTGTGAATAATAGCAATGAAAAAGTCACAGTTTGATAACAGGTATCATTATGTGCCTAATTGCGGTGAAATTAGAGCCACTTTATGAGCAAGTGTGTTGAAAAGAATATTACATACACTACACACACATTACACGTTTTACCCTTGACTTGCAGTCGGGTAAAAAGTGTTTAATTGTCACAAAACGACATACATATACAGAGTGGGCTAAAAATCGTGGATCAAACGAAACAAGGTGATAGTTGGTTATAAGGAGTGAAAAGAAAAAAAACTGAAAAAAAAAATTATAACCTGCAAATAGCCCCAAAAATCACCGTTTCGTTTGATCCACGATTTTTTGCCCACCCTGCATAAGTACCTACATGCTTAAGCTTTACCCTTAACAATAGTATTAGTCGAGAAGATGATGGAAGACGATGATGGTGGAAGGATGATGGAATAGAGAATGTTGATGATGTATGGGACCACTCTGGTTGTCACCACTTTTATTTTATTTGTTAGCGATAGTCTCGCATTTGACCACTATCTCGCCTGAAGGTAAGCGATGATGTGGTCGACGGTGAAGCACGCTTGTCTAGAAGTAACCTATTCACTCTTGACTTAAAGACTCCAAGGTTGTAGCTATCAGGAAACAAAGACGGCCGGGAATTCCTCTCCTTATCTGTGCGCACAATGAAAGTATTCGCAAAACGCTTTGTCCACCAAGTACTGGGGGGTGACCATAAGCTCTTAGAGCGGTATCAATTTGATATCGATTAAGTGACAGATGTATACAAGTCAGATACATCTGTCCCTTATTCGATATCAAATTGATACCGCTCTAAGAGCTTATGGTCACCCCCCTGGTGGCGCATTGCCGTACGTTTTGTAGTCCGATGATGGAAAGGGCTAGGCGGAATCAAATTGTGCAGTTCCATCGCCCACTCCCCGAAATGTAAGCGATAAAAAACCGACAGACTGCATAGCCACTCGGCGTCACTTCCCATTAATTATACTGTTTAATGATCTAAAACTCTAATTCGATTGTCTTTATAACTACCATAGATATAATAAACAAGATAACTACCAACTTTTACCATTTGCGGCCGTGTTTTGCGCAAGTATATCACGTCAACAGAAGGAGTCAAGGCCATTGTATGAACTCTTAGATCATTGCTCTATGAGCTATCAATTTAAATAACATTTAGGCAATGAGCATGAGTCCTTTTAAAACTGTAACGGCCTATTGTTTCAACTAGATCCATTAGGGACAACCGGAAAAATCTTGTATTTATTACCACGCTAGTTCCACATCCAGCCCCGTGTTGGCGAAACACAGTTGTAATAGAATAGAAGAGCTTTTTTTTTGCAATGGTGATGACTTTTTAGGGTTCCGTACCCAAAGGGTAAAAACGGGACCCTATTACTAAGACTTCACGGCCCGTCTGTCTGTCTGTCACCAGGCTGTATCTCATGAACCGTGATAGCTAGACAGTTGAAATTTTCACAGTTGATGTATTTCTGTTGCCGCTATAACAACAAATACTAAAAACAGAATAAAATAAATATTTAATTGGGGCTTCCATACAACAAACGTGATTTTTTTGCGATAATGGTACGGACCCTTCGTGCGTGAGTCCGACTCGCACTTGGCCGGTTTTTTTTAACGATAGACTCGCGTTTGGCCACAAACTCACCTGGCGATGAACACTCTCGACGTAACCTCTTCACTCTTGACTTTAAGACCCCCAAGTTGTAGCTATCAGAAAACATTGACCCCGGCAGGAAATTCCAATCCTTAGCTGTACGTTTTAAAGATCAACAACATCTATCATGATTTTCTGGTCATAGGTAGCTTGTTTTTCTTTTTCAAAATTTACCTTTAGGTAACAATCAACTGTGTCCAAGGAAATCAAGTCTATTTACAATATTCAGAACTTCATAACATTCCCTTTAACTTGCATAACCAAATACCATCGCGCACCATGACTCCATGTCAGCAAAGGTCGATCATGTCGTGACCCAACCTTCGCGTTACAACCTTCACAGTCGATCCAATGGAATGTTTGCTGTACACCTGTCACTGCATGGCAATAACATTTTCAAAAAGTATTCTGGTACTTAGAGCAATTGTTTTTTGTTTTCACTTGAATAAAATGATAATGATGCAGAATATATGATCTACGTTTGCACTAGATTTACTGTGTGTATCATGTGTATGTAACTGCTATTTAAATAGGTGATCAGTAACTTTCTTCAAGTTTTTCTCAAAAATTATTAATTTCCGTGTACGGTCAAAAATCCAGACCATGCAACAGGATTCTACAACAACCCCTCATATTGACATATGCAGGCAAAACTGTCAACATAAAACCGGCAAGTGCGAGTCTGACTCGCGCATAGAGGGTTCCGTATAAAAATCTACATTCACCAAAATAAATAAGTAACATTACTAACGTTCATAAACAATGAAAGCACCGAACATTGCTCTAACGAAGGGACAAAATTAACTTTGCCATTCGAAAACTGTTGTCCTCATACATTCATATACCAAATTTTTACTTTTCCAAGTACACAATATAAGTTAGTCGACTATTACTCGTAAACTTGTAAAGCCTACTTATCTGTGACAGTTTTCCTTTGAATTTCGTTATACATACTACTGCCGTGAAAAGAACCATATTATTTTTGAATGGCCTGTCCAACGATACCCCAGGGGATAGAAGAGAAAAAAAACCCGCTTTACAGTACGCGCTGCAACTGAAAAATTCATGGTGGAAAACCCATAATGCTTTGTCCGGGCTGAATATCGAACCCAAGTCCTTATTTGCGGTAGTAGTGACCACTAAAGTCCCCGCCACGAGAAGCTATAAATTTTGTAAACGCACCTTCGCGTTCCAACACAACACAACAATACACACAGACGCGTTCCAGTACCACAAAACTTTTAACTTTTGTTTTTTTATTGAGGGACGTCTCGCAAATAAATCTAATGATTTTTTATTGCTTAGCCGGGCTATCCTGTGGAGACTTAAACTAGAGCCTCCTGCCAGGCAAAGTACCATAAAACATTAGACGACAGCGTTTTAAATCGCTAAAATATAACCCGATCAAGTGAAATTGCTCTTTATTTTCTTATTACACGTATGTTACTTTGAATTATTGAATTTAAAAAAAAAAAAAAAAAATTTTAGATAGGCTCGCGCTTGACCACTATCTCACCTGATGGTAAGCGATGATGTGGTAGACGGTGTAATTTGGGATTATATTTTTTTAATTGAATTGTCGCTATGTAACTTATACTACATAAAAGATAGCTTGATCTCTGCGACAGCTGTCAGTGTCAATACAGTAACAATAGCGTTTGACAGGCTAACAATAACGTCAGTTTGACATATGTCGCAGAGATCATGTTATCTTTTAAGAAGTATAGTAGAGTTCTTTATTCGAAATGTATTGTTTCTCGTAACCGGGGTTTAAGACGAATAAAACATTCATGAGCACCTTACAAACGATGTCGCAAGCTTCATCTCATTATCATCTCGATAATTTATCGAAAAATAAATAACGTACGTGTTGTCGATCAAGAAGACGGAGCGCAGCTTTAAAACACAACTATTTTTATGAGTACCGGTTGTTGAGACTTGAGACATGGCGCCGAAATTCTGTGGGTTACAGGTTCGAGTTCAATGTCGTTATTTAACACAAAACTGTTAGTTTTTGAATATATTTTGTGGTAACGTTAGTAACGCCGTTATGTTTGTTGAAATGCTTCGATCAATACAAAGAGAAAAACAATCTTGTAGGATGCAATCGCGGGCAGTACTGATCCGATTTCGAAAAGTTTTTCTCTGGTAAAAGCCCATCTATACCTAACGAACCATAAAAAACTTTCGTCCCGAAGAATGCAACGTCTCTGTGGACGGGATAATTGATAGTATTAAATAATAATTGATTAGCGCAATAAGACTGCATACCATACCATTATAATCCACTAATTTAGTGATTAATTATTCATAATTTTGCCGATCAGATCAGGAGCTCGTGGCTAAATAATAACAGCCGCACGGGTCGATCATCAAGGTTAAGCAACGCTTGACGAGGTCGGTCCGTAGATGGGTGACCATTTCAACATACCGAGTTTCCTCCGTGCCTCGGAAAGCACGTTAAGCCGTTGGTCCCGGCTGTCATTTGAAGATCTTTGACAGTCGTTACGGGTAGTCAGAAGCTTGAGATCTGACACCAGTCTTGCCAAGGGGTACCGTGTTACCCAGTTACTGGGTTGTGGAGGTCAGATAGGCAGTCGCTCCATGTAAAACACTGGCACTTAGCTGAATCCAGTAAGACTGGAAGCCGACCCCAATATAGTTGGGAAAAGGCTAGGCAGGTGATGAATTTTGCCGATCATCACTGTTTTTCTCAAGTCAAATTAGTTCTAGTTAGAGTCAAAAATAAAAATATGCTCATCTTTTCACAGCGTGACATCGTATTAACGGGATTTAATGTAACACTTCTGATTTTGATGAGCACAAAAACCGTCTCTCACTAATACTTTTCTAACACATTTTTCCTCATAAAACGACATCAAAAAGTACATTTTTCTTTAAAAACTCTACTGCTAATCTATTCCACTTACTTCATTGCTAAATCTTTAATAGAGCATAGCATACAACAGTTGCCAGTTGCAAAAAAAACCGCATACCAAAAATGATTCAACGTCATAACGCCTGACAAGATAGTTATAGCAAGATATCGTGAAACACGCACGTGTAACATTATGCTATTGCTTATTACGTAGGCGTCATCGCGTGTTATAAAATGAAGTATTTATGTAGGCGCTTAACGGTAAACGTTAATTAGTTTTTTTTTTTTTTTGGGAATTTTGTTTGTCGAATAATTAGCTGAGGTATTCAAGTTAATTCCGTCTTAATTGACAACGGTGAACGAAAACATCGTGAGGAAATCTTTATCAGAAAAGGCCGTTGCTCTGCAGTGGGCAGTTACAGGATGGTACTCGTATCTATAAATAATTATAGATTTTCAGCAGCACTTAATAAACTAGTTTTCTTTCCCTCATTCTTTCTTTCACTTCGGGTGTTAGGGATTAATTCAAAATTATAACGTCAACACTGATTGATTGTATGCATCCAATTAGTTCTTACCACAAATAATAATTATAATACCACAGACAGGATAAAACCTATACCTAAGATAAACTTAGTCAAATTAATTGTTCAATTTTCATATCGTGTCCAGGGGGGTGACCATAAGCCATAAGGGACAGAAACCTTACTACCTTACTAACCAAGAGCTTATGGTCACCCCCCTGACTATCTCTTTCCATTCAAGGTTGCCTGGAAGAGATCGCAGAATGCGAAAAGGAAGCCTGTTGTATGTTTGTTTTTTATTGTAAGGTTTCTTTTTGTATTGTTTTATTCTTGGTGTAAAATAAAGAATATGTAATTAAATAATATAGGTATAATAAATATTATGTATTTTATGCATGTCAACGTAATCAATAACCGAAAAATGCCTAGCACGACGGCGTTTTGCTAGGTGGCGTGGTGCTAGGCAACTGGGCTTAACCCAGTTGTAAACGACCCTTTGCGCCTATTGGCCTTGTTTGTTCCGTCTCCTGCTTGATATGGAGGGAATTGGAAATTTTTACTTTTTCCTACTCCTCCGTTATTCTTTTCTGAATAATTTCGTTGTGGGATCCAAGACGGTTAAATTCATTCTCCAGAACTTTGTCGAGCTTCATTGCCTCGGCGCTTTTCTGGTGGTCGCCACTGTTGATTCTGGCTTTCAGGAGTTGCATTGGTTTAGGAATAGTGCGGTGGGATTGTCGCAAAAAAAAACAAAAATACAGGTTTAATGTAATTCGTTTAATAAATCTTTATTAGTATTACATAATTATTTGTTTAGATAACAGCATTCCAAATTACTGTTAGAGGAAAAATAAGAATTATGCGTTATTTATGGCTTGTTCTTGTTATGGAAAGCATTGGTCTAACAGAAGTGACATCAATACATAAAATTAACTGGATTTACGTCAATCATTTTAGATCATAAGATAATGAAGTAATATTCAGGTCCGATCCACCAAAAAGACATTATCAGAAATAATTTGTAATACGGAAACAGTAGACTTTTTGAATTCACGATGAGCTCGCTCTTGACCGCGATCTTGTCTGATGTAAGCGTTCGATATGGTCTACGATGGATGGATGGATGCCTGTTCAGTCTTGCTTTGGAGGCTGACTGTTTATAAGGTAGTAGGGGACATAGATGCTGGCAGAAAGTTCCAAACTTTGTTTGTCTGCGTAATAAATATGGAGGAGAAGCGCTGATAACAACTAGGATATCAGTAAATGCGGATGGTGTCATGCAATAAATTTCATGAATTAAGAGAACGCGAAACACCGGGAAGAGTGGAAGTGCAGACGACAGCACTGTTGCTGAGAGATACGTTTCCAGCGCACGAGCTACTGGCCCTCAGATTCGGTCTCTCCGGGAGGCCATGGTTGAACGCTTGAACCTGTCCTTGAAGGCGGTCTCCGAATGGGGTGATGCCAATTTGGTCAGTTTCAATGCTGCGAAGACCCAGGCGTGTCTTTTTTCCGCTAAAAAGAGCCAATTTCACCCGGCTCCTTCTTTCCGTGGTGTAACCGTGCCGATAACGGACCATCTCGAACTTCTCGGTGTTACGTTGACATCAACCCTCAACTTCGGTCCATTTATTGAGGCGAAAGCTCAGGTAGCTGCAAAAAAGTTGGGGATTCTTGCTAAGGTGAGACGGTACTTCACGCCTGAACAGCTGCTCAACTTGTATAAAGCGCAAGTTCGGTCATGCATGGAGTACTGCTCTCACCTCTGGGATGGATCTGCCAAATACCAGCTTGATGCACTTGAGTCGATCGACAGACGGGCCAAAGGGCTTGTTGGCAACGATGCACTGGTCGCCTCAAAGCTCCAGAGCCTCGAACATCGACGCCGAGTTGCCAGCCTGTCGGTTTTTTATCGGTTACATTTCGGGGAGTGCGCGACGGAACTGCACAATTTGATTCCACCTAGCCCTTTCCATCATCGGACTACAAGACGTACGGCCATGAGCCATCGGTACATGGTGGACATCCCTCCCATACGCACAAAGCGTTTTGCTAATACTTTCATTGTGCGTACAGCTAAGGAGTGGAATTCCCTTCCGGGGTCTTTGTTCCCTGATAGCTACAACCTTGGGGTCTTTAAGTCAAGAGTGAATAGGTTTCTTCTAGGCAAGCGTGCTTCACCGTAGACCACGTCATCGCTTAACATCAGGCGAGATAGTGGTCAAACGCGAGCCTATAGACTATAAAAAAAAAAAAAAAAAAAAAGGCCAAGGGCATAGATAATATAATACTAGCTTACACAAATAACGTTAAAAACTAACAATTACTAAAACAAAAATTGTTTTTATTTTGGGAACAACCTGTATCAACTTAAAAACTCTCCACCACTTTTGTTTTAAGGATGGAAGGCCGGAGTGGTCACTGATGTGCTCTTGTTAGTATTAGAGAACTATTTCGCAAATTTCCGCTGTAATTTTTATTCTTGTAACTTTTTACCTAAGTACCTACTTAAGTGGTTATGATTTTTTGTTTATATTATGTAGTCGATGTTTTAGGTGCACGGTAAAACTCTAATGAGTTTATGTTGGCATCAACTTTAATATATAACATGTATGTGTTACTACTGATTAAATAAATAAATAATAAATAAATACAGATGCCTCATCCCATATAAAGAAACCGTGCCGACGTAACTAGCGTTTTTTATCTGTTTATTCCGATTATATTTTGTTATTCGATCGCGTTCGGTTCCGTTCCACGGCGATAGATAGATCACCATCTATATCCGTGGAACGGAAACGAACACGATCGATTTAACAAAAATAATCAGTATAATCAGTAATGCTGTACGTCGGCACGGTTTCATTGTATGGGATGAGACATCACTGCCAAGGGGGAGATCTTTGCCCATTTGTGGGCCAATGTCGGACAATCCCACCGCACTATTCCCAAACCACTGCAACTCCTGAAAGCCAGAATCAACAGTGGCGACCACCAGAAAAGCGCCAAATCAGACCGTGATTGCCCGGTAAAAAATAATAAGCTCGTGAAAATCTAAAGTCCGTGCCCCTTATGATTGAAGTTGCTGCTAACATGTGGCAAGAGCTTAACTGATGAGTTTAATTGCTAAGTTTAGTTTCAATATTCAAATCAAATCATTTATTTGCGAAATATGGGTAGTTTTCAGGGTAACATTTTCATAAAAGTTCTTTAGACCATATAGGATATGGTAGGCCATGGCAGTTGTTGCTTCTACCAGCGAGCAGTTGCTTAGCCCACCTGATAGTCAGAAATTATCACAAGGCAATGTACTCCCGGGATAAACAACAATCAATCTCTTTACTAAAGTTAATCACAATTGGTTCAGTGGTTTATGCGTAAAAACGTAACAGACAGACAGAGTTTCGCATTTAAAATATTAATATATATGAGTTAAGTAGGTCAATAGACGTCTCATCATAACAATTAAGTGATAGAATCTGATATGAATATATACTATATGTACTTTCCAAGTTTATCTTGGACATTGCTGAAAACGGTGAAGGAAAACATCGTGAGGAAACCTGGACTTAGAATGAGTTTATTATAAGATTGTGCTCCATTTGTGTAATTGCTGCAAGGCGTTCCAGTGCGAGAATAAACTAATTAATAAATAAATGAATCTGATCCACAATTAGGGAGAGAGATTTGATTACTTTATAATCTTAATTCTTTATTGTACACTAAAAAAAACAACATTACATACATGTGAAAATAAAGTACATGTACAAAGGCGAGCTTAAGGCCGTACCCTGACCAAAAAATCAGCATGAGATATGAGCATTCCTATTGGCCTAGCACACTGGTGGCGCATAAATTACGGTAGTGAATACGCCCAGATTTTAGAATAAAATCTTTATAAAATCGAATATTGATCTTTTGAAAAAAATAAAACTTACAAAATGTTCGTTATCAAATTGTCTATCCATTAGTGTTAGTTTATAAAAGAATTAATGAACACTTTACGAGGAGATGCAATATCAATAATTATTTCACATTTTTATGGTTTTGTTGGAAGGAGATTAGTGACACATATACCTCTTAAAAAAAAAGTGTACTACAATTTTAGAATCAACATTATGTAGAAATTTAATGTATTTTATTAATTGATATTTCTTTTTAAATAAAGAGTAGATAGCTCTTAAAAACTGCACTGCAATTCGACTAGTGCGGCGTTTTTTTGCTCGCTCAATTTATTTATTTATTAAAACTTCATGCAACATACAGGTATATAGGTGCACTTAATGGGCATTCTCTAAAAGTCAACCAAGGATGGTGGAGAGATAAAATGGCAGGTGCATGTCCTATAGTAAATAAATTGGACGTCTGATCATAATAATTAAGTGATAGAATCTGATATGAATATATGAATCTGATCCACTTACTGATTTCATAACTTTATAATCTTAATTCTTTATAGTACACCAAAAACAATATTTAATACAATGTGATAATAAAGTACATGTACAAAGGCGAGCTTAACTCAATGTTGAGTTCTCTTACAGCAAACCCTAGAGTGACAGAGAAAGTTAACAATTATAGAGGGCAGGCATCCAGTGTACAATATTAAAATAACCTATGACGAATTAAATTAAAACATAAACATACTTACTACGTACGTACATAAATAAACGTATATATACACATACTAATATTATGTCATTGTGCAAGGAAATGATCTTTTCAACACACTTGCTCATAAAGTGGCTCTAATTTCACCGCAATTAGGCACATCATGATAGCTGTTATCAAACTGTGACTTTTTCATTGCTATTATTCACAAGTGAGTTATAGAGTTTTTTTTTTTAATTTATTGGTTGAGTTGCTTTGTTCTTAAAAAAGTTTAGATACAATAAAAAGATCGTGCTCAATAGCACAAATAAATTAATGTACCTATTGCTGGCTCATTTCATGCAACTTCGTATTTAAATAGATAATTTCAACTTGTACGTGCTTAATAAATAAAACTTTCACTCAAATATAAATTTTATTTGCTCTGTAATTAAGAAAAATTATAAAGTCCCTATTTAGTACGTGGCTAAAACACTATCCACGAAAAGCCAAAAAAAAAAGAAACCTCATTCTTTTAGTCTATGGCCGATCGCCATTGTTAAATTCGCGCGCATAGGAAAACTGATTAATTTTGCCCGCCATTCTGAAAAGATTTTCACAGCTCGTTTTTACGGTTGAAAATGATTTTTTTGTATTATTTTCTTCACAAGTGTGTTGAAAAACGTCGTATGATACACGTGTGTATTGATGATTACCGTCCTCGGCTCTCTTAAGATCCTCACCTACGGCTCGGGTCTCAATGGCGCCTCAGCGGTAATCACCAACATTGCATACTTATACCATAATGTACTGTTAATCTTCCTCTTGAAGACCTCCAGAGAAGGGCGAGGGGCCTTACAAGTAGGGCACTATGCTAAGAATCTGTTTTTACCTCGATGGCTTTAAGTCTCAAGTGAAACTAAACTTTCAGAACTTCAGCGTGCGTTTGCACCATCTTTGACTGGATCATCGTTAGGATGGTGTTGAAATGAATGCCTTCGCAAGGTAAATAAATATAGGCGTGTTAGTATATATTACGTACTAATTGAACTTATACATAGCAGGAGAAGTGTGTTACTATTAGCCTCTGCTCAACCTTTCGAGGAAAACAGGCCTGATGTTGTGTGTAATATTATTAATCACCCAGTTGCATCTCCATAAATCAACTCCGCCTATTGCAGTCCACTCCTAGACATAGAACTCTCCAAATTTACGGCTCACCGCTTTCTGCATTCAGTGTTTTCCAAGATTGGATGAGTAAGGTGGCAAATTAGCCCAACGACCTTGAATGCTGGGCTGAGGATAGGGCCCTTTAAAATATCCATCATTCCAGAATACTCAAGTATCTATAAGTTCATGTCAAATCCAAATTAAAGGCGTAACAACCTAAACCAGTCAACATTGCCGTCCCTAATTTGGCCCATAATAAACTTGGGAGACCCCACGTAGCACCACAAAATCATATTCATGCCACCTTCCGCATCCAGTCTGCCTTGCCAGAAAATTCGAGATTAATTTTCTTCTCCAACCAAAATTAAGGCACCGTCCACTTCCATAATTGGTCATTGGTCAATACAAACCAAACCAGCCAATATTGCCGTCCTTAATTTTGTCCAGATTAAACTTGGGAGAGCTCAAGTAGTACCACACACATCACATCACATCATCAGCCTATTAATGTTCCCACTGCTGGGACACAGGCCTCCTCTCTGTGAGAGGGAATGGGCCGTAATCCACCACGCGGGCCCAGTGCGGGTTGGTGGATGTCACATGTCTTCGAATTTTTGGTTCTAGGACATGCCGGTTTCCTCACGATGTTTTCCTTCACCGTTTTGAGAGCAGTGCTGATGAAATAATTTACACAAAGTAAAGCGCCTGCCTGGGCTCGAACCCACGACCTAAAACTTGTAAGTCGCGGTCGATACCGCTGGGCCACCACTAATCTCTAGTACCACAACATCATATTAATTCGTACCTAATTTTTGCCTACAGTATACCTCTCCCAAGTAGCACGACTCCTTATTCTTCGCCTTCCGCGATCTAGTCCATCTTTCCAGAAAAATAGACATAAATTATCCCTGCTAACAAACATTGAGGCATAGCTACTTCCATACCTAATTATGCGAAGCTAACCAAAGCAGCCAATAGTACCGTCTCTAACTATTCTGAACTGCAGTAAAGCAGCCATTAAATCGGGTATTGTGAATTGTGACAATAGGGATGTTGCTTGGGTAGAAAAATTATAATTATATTTTTGATATTATCAAATAATATTGGGCGCGTATTTTTACCCGACTGCCGAAGGAAGGTAATGTGTTTATCAGTCTATGTATGTTTGTACCTATGTGGCGTTCTTTAGAGAGATGCGTTCGCCGATTTGTATGCTTTTACGTCAATCGATTCGTCTTAACCTTACGGGTGTTACTAGGCTACATTCAAATTGGAAAATAGAATATGGCGGCTTTTGGGCGCCATATCGTGGCGGCTCAATTAGAATTTTTTTCCATAACCATCATGTGGGGTATGAAAATAAAGGGTTTAAGAGGTGATTTGAAAAATATGTAGCACTTATATGTTTAAATGTACTTAATTCGAAAAAAAAAAAACTAAGTCGGAGGATATATCTGGTTTTGGTCAGCCAGTTCGCAAATATGTATCCTCCGACTGCACAGCATGATTTTCTTCTTGTTTACGTCTTTTTAGTTCACTTCTAAACAGTTGGGTTTTTTAGTTTTAACATTTTTTGCTTTATCAAATAAATATAAACTTACAAAGATAAAGCGCATCAAAGTTCAGAAGTGGAGTCTTGTGACGACACTTTGTCAGTATTAAGTGCAGCACAGCGTGACTTCAAACGATATTTCAACGCACTGTTATCGTCGTAATTTTTTGTTTACGTGGCAAAAGAAAATACGTGTCCAATATTTTTAGGTTATCTAACTGACTGACTAAATAGATATTTTTTATCAACTACACTCGATTCAAACCCCTTCCACAACTGTCTTTCCAGAAGTCACAACAGTCTTTGAAGCCCAACCACAATTTAAGACACAGCTACTCCCATAATTGGTCAAAACAAACCGAGCCAGCCAATATCACCGTCCCTAATTTCGGCCGCACTAAACCTCGCTGATTGGCCGGCTGCTCCCGGCCAGCCGTCCGGCACCTTCACGGCACTTACGGTACCGTTACGGTTGATATAGTGTTTGCCGAGCTGCCCGCGATCGCTTCCGTGTTCAGAGAACATCCTCTTAAGGGGAAGGCTTTGTTGCTGCCGGATAACTTAATAGTCTCAGGATTTTTTTACCGGAGTAGAATTAAATATAGTACAATACTTGGCAAGTGACCTTTATGAAAAATCTTGCGATGTAGATATAGACAAAGAATATTCAAAAGTATTATTTACTTCCGAATCTCTAGGATTCTGAATCTGAAGATTCATTTTACTTCATCAGCATCTAGAGAAACGTTAGATTCTAGCTTGCTTATTTTTATTATGCCGTAGTGGTTTTCGTACTGTGATCAAAACTCTCGTCGGCGTAAGTGTAATCTAGTTCTATCTGGAATTTCTTTGAAGAAGTTTCCGGAGTCTGGATGATGGCAATAAGACTTAGAACGCATTGCGGATTCTAACCGCGCGGATTTTAACCGCGCGAATTTTTGTCCGCGTACTAAATCATAACTAACACGCACTGCCGCTAAAATTCCGCGCGATTCTTGTCTCTTTCTACCTGTTCATAGAGCTCTAAATATTCCCGCAAATTTAATCCGCACCACAAAACAGGGATTGCTTGCGGTATTATTTCCGCGCGTTTTTTTTACCGCAATGCGTGCAGCATCATACAATTTAATGAGTTGCAGAAAGTGCGGAAAAAATCGCGTGAGTAAAAACTGCAGTGCGTTTTAAGCCTTAGGCTCTAACACATGGGATTTAAATTTACCTGGCGAATCTAAAGGGGTGTCCAAAAGGTACATTTCTGCCTAACAGTTCGAAAAATATAAGTGTAATGTGTCATATTGTTATTTGCCAAAAAAACTGTCGTTCGTTTAGAAGGTCAATGAACTATATCGACCTCTGTGGTCGTGAATTGTAAGTTGGAAGAAGAGTCAATTCTTACGACATCCATCATATTTGCAGCAAAACATTCATTAACGATTAATTGGACACAACGTATCAAAACACTAATTAGACAATTATCGGCAAAGGTCAAACAACACTCACCATTTTTGGTAACTGAACTTTAAAAAAACATTTCTTAATTATGATTAAAATATCAATCCTTACTCAAACAATTTACCAATTTTCTGGCAATGTTAAACAAATTGCACAATTACATCAACTTAGCCTTAACAATCGGAGCAGGCGTTTGGTTGCGCTTGCGCACGTCGGGCCCGTCCATCCACGCGCATTCTCTCGTTGACCGCCGCGGAGTACGCACGTATAAACTGCTACCAAATCTCGAATCGAAACCAGTGAAGTGCAGTGAGTGATTTTCAGTGGAAAAATGTGAATATTCCTGTTTTTCTTTTAGTGATTTCCCTACATCACTGATATGAAGACCGTCGATATTTTGGAGGTAATTTTTTATTTATATTAGCGCTTAATTTTCCGCTCGGTTGGTTTAGTTAACGAGGCAATATTTTGTAAAGATTGGTAAGAGTGCATCGTTGAAATATTTAAATGATGTAGCATATTTGTGTATATTGTTGATTGTAATCTGAAAATTGTTGAAGATGATATATAAGTTTGATATATGACGACTGGTTAATTACTTAACTATTTATTCATATAAAGCTGGTAGATTTCACTTTGTATATAATACGAGATACCTGTTTAATGACCATTGACAACGACTGAAGTTGGGGTCGCAATCGCAAGAATAAGCTTTATTAATGTTTCTTCAATTCAGCTTTCCTTATTATACCGTTGGTGAGATTTTACGAAAGCTTATGAAAGTATTGACTTATGACTCGAAATCATGTATTAAACTTTAAACCTTTAATTGAGTGACTTCATCAACATAATTGGTAGTATAGAACCTAGCATAGGTCTAGAAATATGTCACAGCAAAGAATCCATTCATAAACCACACAATCTGTTTGCCAATAAAGAAAATATCAAGTGCACGTTTGGTATGCCCCAAGGCACCAAAAGAAATCCTTAAAAAAAAAAACAAAAATGTTGGATAGATAATCTGATTCCAAAAATATATATCATAAAGAATATATCAAGCATATACTATGGGGATTCCTAAGGGCACTATATTGGGACCAAAAGAAATTGATAAAAAGATAATATAAAAGACGTAATTTCAATTAATTTCTCTCATTGACAAATATGTTAACACTGTTTACAAGAAATGCCTGTTGACATTTCTTGTAAACAGTGTTAAAGTATTTATATTATAACAATAGCTTACTTAAACTCCTTTAACATCAATGCAAGAATGCAGGTATTTCAATGTGAAAGCCGAGTGTACCGTGCGAATAATAATAATACGTTGTACAATTGATTAACTTTAATAACATTCTTGAGAATTCTGGTCTACCCAGTACTTCAATAAATTCTGTCTAGAGAATAGTATCTAGTAGCTTAGTTATACATGAAAAACTTAAATTCAACAAATACTCCATTAATGTTTCTTTTTTGTTAGCCGAAGCTGACCAACTCCTGGGTAAAGGCCTGACCCATGCCATCCATTTTCTCTGTGTTGTGGTTCTTCAAGTTTTTCGGAACTCATCCAAGGCGTCCCGTCATTTTCTTCTCGGTCTGCTGCAACTCCGTCTAGTTCTAGTCGCCATTCTTGTAAATATTATTATAATTTTGTTTCAAACGTCAAAGCAAAGTCAACTGCTTCTCATTAAATTTTGTTTATATCTGTTTGAAAACAATTTAGTGAATTCCACGCATACCAGTTGCAAGAGACGTCATTCCATTCATATCTTGGAGATCTATCAAAATTTCTAGTTATGCACGAATCAATAACAATATCAATAATCATCATTGTTCTTTTTACACGTTAGCTTGGAGTTTACTTTACTTTTTTCATTTATATATTCTTGTATTTGTTCACTTGTATTATTAGCATGTTAGATATTAATATTGTCCGTCAAGAATAGCCTTTTATTCTGTCAATATTATTAACAATGAAATCTAGATCTACTATTTATTTGCTCCTCATCATTGTCTTCCAGTCCTTCCATAGTCTTCTTCCATATTCTCCTCTGTCCACCGTCACACTATCATTCACTCCCTTAGTTCGCTTCTATAGGACATAAAATTTTGTAATGAGATATAAACCCTTATAAGGCTTCAACAACCAACCAGATTGGACCAAAATAACCAATCCAGCCATTTGTAACATAGGTACCCCTAATTGCGGCAATTTCATATAAACTGTCATGTCTTACAGTCTTATTTTAAGAAGATATATAATTATGCTGATGTCTACTGGTGAGCCTGACTAGTGACCAGTTTAATATGTATATTCAAGCAATTTTGTAGCGGGATAAGTAGGACTTGAACCGGTATGTGCATATTTCGAGCTGTTAACAATAGTGAAGAACATACCTGGTTGGAAAGCGCACGAACCAATACATAGGAAATGCATTTGAATATTGTAGATGGAATATTGTATGAATTGTTAGTGTGTGTGTAGACCTTACCAACCTTTCTATACCTGAGGATCAAGGCAAGTCGTATTCTAGTAACGAAAGCGTTGCGATGGCAATTGGAAGAATGTCAAAAATGTCAATCATCAATTCCTTACCTTTTGTTTGGCATTTCAAACATTGCCATCTCTAACATCAAATGACACTTATCTAAGGCCGGAAGATGTTACTGAAAGAGCTTGATACTTCTGAAGTTAACATTAACTTTGAATAACTTTTACTCATCCCTAAATCAAACAAAAACAGTTCAGTACAACTACGTTCACCTCATCGTCATCATCAGCCTTTTAATGTTCCCACTGCTGGGACACAGGCCTCCTCTCATAGAGGGAGTGGGCTATAAATCCACCACGCGGGCCCAGTGCGAATTGGTAGATGTCACATGTCTTTGAATTTTTGATTCTAGGACATGCCGGTTTCCTCACGATGTTTTCCTTCACCGTTTTGAGAACAGTGGTGATGGTATATATTACAAAATAAAACGCCTGCTCGGGTTCGAACCCACGACCTACAACTCGTAAGTCGAGGCCGTAGCCACTGGGCCACCATTGCTCTCATGTTGACCTATATCGATGAAATATAAAGAATATAATATGTATAATTATAATATTTTCTGCAACTTTATATCTAAGCTCATTACAAAAGTTTTCAATACAATTTGTATACTTAATAGTATTCATAAGATCTTCATCATTTCAGCCAAAAGACGTCCACAGGTGAACATAGGCATCCGCAAGTGTTGCCACACCGACCGATCGAAAGCTAACTCTTCTTTAATGTCTGTCATAAAATTCAATAACATGAAGATTCTTTGAGTGCTTAGTGCAACTTAAATCAATCCTCGCTATGTCTGTACGATGTACAAGTTATAGACTCTCGTCAAAAGACTTTGAGATTCTATACCCCATGTAATGTTTAAATTATTACCGTATTCATTTTGTATGAGAAGATGTACAGACAGTAATATACTCGTAGCTTAGAAAGAAATTTATATTGAAACCCATATATGGCATCTATACAGACGATATTCAAATCATGCTCTTTGAAAAATAAACAGGCAAGTAATGGTTTGAAATGGAGGGCAATAAATACATTTTGCCAATCTAATCCGCTAGCTACAAACGAGATAGAAATTAATACTTCTGTCATGTTCTTTCTTCGAAAAGGTACCTTTCCTTGAACTACCTATTGCCTTCTAAGAAAGAATATTAAAGTTTGCAACATTCAACAATGCTCAAATTGGCGGATGTTCGAATATCATCAAGCACATGATTTTTCTCATTAGCAACCAATACAACACTGGCTACGAAATTGTATTGCAAACTAAAAAGCAATCGATTTTGGTAATTGTCCTTATTATCATACTGTTATTTACTTCCACGCTTTTGATTAACTTACAAGTTATTTGTATCCATTACAATGATAGGTTTTGTGTTACGGATGTCCATATCTTTTATATGCTTTCGAAAGCTACTAAGGAAGACCATATTATCAGAGATATGGCAGATTCTGGCCGTAAATCTTCAACCTTATTTCTCAATACAGCAAGGATACCCACGGCAACTTAGCAGTTGGTCTTTCTCCCTCATCCCTCTAACATCTAACTTACCTGTCCCACTCCCAATCCACATCTTCATCTTCCTGCCCTTGTCTTAAGTTACTTGGGATCGGCGCAAAAGTTTTCTTCCATACCGTCCTATCCACCGTCACGCTAACTCTGACTTGCCTTTTCTTTCATATCATTCCTCACAAAGTCCATCCACCTTTTCTCCCTCTCCGTCCATCCACATTCATATTCATAACTCTTTTAGTACCACATCCACTCCTCATCACATGACCATACCAGGACAAATGGTTCCCTTTCAACTGCTCCTATTCCACATCCTACCCACAAAAACAAAATCCAAGTCATATACATCCATCACGATGACAGGTTATGTGCTACGGATGACCATATCTTTTATGTGAGTTTTTATTCGAGTGTCGTTCGATCGAGGTTTATGTTCGACATGTATCCGCCTGGGAGACTGTGATCTGTGATCTGGACGAGTTAGATTGACGAACGATTATTGAGCTGCTGATCTGTATTTTAATCTAGTGTTTAATCTGATGTGAGTTTTAAAAGGATGTCTATAAAAAACGTAACTAGGGTGTCTATAGTTTCTAGTAGGGTCTATCTTCTTTATTTTCTAGTTGATGGCTTATATTTTGACCCCACCGCATTGTATAAGGCGATCTTCTTAGAAGATTATTTTGTTATGGTCTACAAAACCAAATTTCATGATTACAAGACGATTCAGGAATAAACTATGTTTGATATTGTATTCACGCACGCGCTTGAATTCTGTTGTCGCTCAACTATCTCATAATGCAACATCTTTATTTTATCATTATCATGACATATTCCAGCTTGGCTCTTTCTTTCTCATTTTCTTTATGTTTGCCTATTAGCATTTCTTCCCATTCCTTCTTCTGCCATTATAATCTTGGAGTCATTTAAGCCTCAAGGCGGATTATTTCGTCATTTTGTTACTAATACTGCATGACGTCTATAAGATACAGACATATTTGTATTGATCAGTTCTAGTATTAACCTTGAATTTTTAACCGCAACGTTACTTTCGTTTACCATTTTTGCAATATTTGTCTCTTGGCATTTAGTATTACGATAATCTAGATTTATACTAATGATTTCTGAAATATTTAAATAATATTAGGCCCAAATAAGGCTGCCTTGATTATTGTATTCTAAAAGCACGACTGCAAACCGTGGACAAAGTCTTATTTTGTTTTTCTATTATGGAGTTCTCAGTAGTAGCCCGGAGCCTGGAGTTGTGCCGAGTTCATGGCAGGTTTCATCATCATCATCATATCAGCCGAAAGACGTTCACTGCTGGACATAGGCCTCCCCCAAGCGTTGCCACATGGCAGGTTTACCACAGGTTAATGTAACTGCCGAAATTTGGTTTTGTGTATGCACTCTCAATACTTAATAACGTATTGCATTCATCATTATCATATTCTTCCTGTCCCTCCCCATCTATCAACATTGACAGTCACCACTATTTTAGGCACAAGCGTTATTTAATAAAAACATGTACGTATAATGAAAAGATTGAAGACGCTTTCGGGTACTGTTGAAGCAATTAGTGGGACAGAGGATTACCTTCAGGTAATACAGACTCAATATTTCATTACTTCAGGCCAAAAAGCAACTGTCAGATCCTCATTGATAGTTAAGAACAGCGGGGCGTAGAGAATGCGGGTAGTTTAGCGAGCTGTCGACTGCGGCAATAAATCTAGTCGCGTGCGCAGGTGTCATTAGCGCCGTCGGCTTGTAGTAAAAGTTTTGTGCCGTCCGTGTGTGACTGTGAAGTTTGTATGATGGATTTTAGAGTCATTTAAAAGAAGTATCTTGTCAAGTACAGTATTTTTGAGGGTGTCCTGTCAGTTCATAAAGATTGCAATTATAATGCACACATTCCTTTTTAAACTTCATTCAGTGCATTATAGCACCCAAATGACCATTAGAAAGATTATCAAAAAGTCTCTTTTGCATATGAAAAGATCAGCCAGGGTCCTATATGGTACAACTGTCAATGCGACCTTATTATCAAACAAATACATCATATTTTTGCAACAGGTGCTGTTTACGAGTACTATAGCAAAAAATATATGAAATGTAAAAATATTAAATTACAAAGTTGTCAGATTGACACAAGTCACCTATTCTATAATATAAATCTATACCAATGCAAAAAATTGGAAATATTTTTTTGTCTGTTTGTACCGAATAGGCTCCGAAACTACTGAACCGATTTGAAAATGTCTTTCACTAATAGAAAGCTACAATATTCCTAATTGACATGGGGTATTTTTCAATCCTGAAAACGGGTACTGTGGGGTGGCCCACGGGAGCGAAGCCGCGGGGAACAGCTAGTCTGTTATATTATAGAGGACCCTATAATCGTGACAATTTAAGAAGTCCGATGACGTAAAAATTGTAATCATTGAAGAAATTGAAAATCAAATTCATAATCCTAATTAATATATACTATAACAACGAGTATCATTCGACAGCATTAAGTTTAATTATTATTAAGTATTTTTATAGCTGTCAAATCCGACTTCTTTAAATTGTCACGACTATAATCATTACACAACCTACATGTACCGACTAGGCAAACGCGCAAAATCTATTCCCATAAAAATAATGACGCAAATGACGCAGACACAAACAAGAGCTTCCTCCCATGTAGAAGATAGAGCCATAGAGGTATTACCAGAGAGATGTAGCATAGAGCTATAGAGCTATAAATACTCTCTATTAGCTATAACATTGTGGTGGCAGTCGTGGAGACACGATGTTGCATTTCCTGCCGATATAAATAAGTACCTGTGCAGAATAGGGACGGGGTGGAGTCGCAAGGTTAACATATTGATAAAAGTTTTTAGAGCCAAAGTAAAAAGTATTCTTGTCGACGAGGATCTTTAAACTGAAATCAGAAGATGTAAAGTACATCATCAAAACATAGTTTATCTGATTAAGTAGAAGAATAGATAATTTCAAGTACCTAATGTGGGAACGTAAATTAAAAATTTCAAGCTAATGTCAATTTTTAATAGACGGAAGCCCAATATAAAGATGACACTATTTAAAACATAAATTGTACTATCTACAGAACATAAATTATAGAGATAGTGTCAGAATAAACCTTTCACTAACTAAAAATTAATTGATACCACATTCTTTAGTACCTGTTGGTCTTATCGTCAATTTAATTATTAATTATTCCAATCACTAAATGACTTTTAAGAATACACTGTTTCATCATTTTCATTTAATTATTTATTGCTTTAGCCTAAGACCACATAATTTGAAAAACTTTTTAAGAATAAATCAAACTGATTTCCAAAACAAAACACTACAAAGCGAAAAATAACTTTACAATGCATGTCCTCGAAAAGAGCGTTTTCCAAGCAGCCAAACTGTGCGCAAAGTGTCACTTTTTTTTACTAGTGCTTTTTACTTTCCTGTACTTTTTTAATTTTTAACTCCAACGTCAGCCCGCCGCGTAGAGTTTTTATTGTTTGAGAAAAGTTTTAAAAATTAGTAAAGTACAGATTATCATTCATATAAAAGGTAAAACAAAACTAATACTTCATTTAAGGCGTTTTTAATTACTCTAGATTTAAATTTTGATCAATAAATTAATTTTAAATATTCATTAAATATGTTTGGCAGAATAAATATTTTGCTCGTGCCTTTTTACGTTACGACGTGACAGCAATTTGCACATGCGCAGTAGATATGGATATGCCCGAGGAACTATGAACTATTAGTTATTCTGTGGATATGCTGAGCGCCCTTGAATAAGCGCCATTTTATTAATTTCTTGCTTGGTTCAGATATCTTTTTTAATTCCTCGCACAATGCATAGTAAAATGTTGTATGATACACGTGCGTAAGATGATTTCCGACTTGTAGCATAAATAACTATTGCCGAAGTCGGTGTCTTTGATACCTGTTGTTTTCCGTTTTTGACACCGACTTCGGAAAAGAAAGTTATTTATCGCTTTGTAGTGTTTTGTTTTGGAAGTCGGTTTGATTTTTTTGTTAAAAGTTTTTTATTTTCGCTTAAAACGCTGAACCAATTTTGGTATACGAGTATAGATAGATTGGACCTTAACGTCGCTCGGGATAATATCCGAAGCACACGCGGGCGAAGCCGCTGGAAGAAGCTAGTAATAAAAAACTCATCAACATACACGTAAAGACATTGCATTAATCTTTCTTCGTAACTCATTACTTAACACATAACAGCGATGCCATCTGAAAACCTAGCGTTTATGTCATACGTAAAAGTTTACATAAGTACTCGTATGTTGAAGTCTCCACATGTTTCCTGTTCGTCTCGGGTCGTCGCTCCATCGTCGGTTGCATAATAATGTCCCTAAGGGTTAGGGCTACCATGTAAGGATGGCTCGAGGTAAATGATCCTTGATATCATAATATGTTTTGTTATGGTGGAATTTAAATGCTGTTGTATCGTTTGTTGTGAAAAGAGTGGGTTTGACTGTATTTTACAAGCTTTTATTTAGTCGGGTGAAACTCCCGGTGTCTGTATAATAATAATGAAAGGTTGAAAGTTAAATTTCCCGGTGTTTGGTTGAGCTGAAATGTTGTACACTCGTAAGACTCGTGGCAATGAAATTCTGAGTATAAAAATTTATTACATCTTTATCAGCAATGATTTTAGAATTAGTGGTGTTTGAGCTTTATTCGACGATCAAAATTAAATGTTCTTCAAGTATTTGTATACTCACTCAAAATATATTTTCATATCTGTTTAGGGTTAAAAAGTAACACTCTTCCTGTTTTACCCTTACGTATCATCCTTTCATCTTAGCCTTGCCTACTCTTTATTTAGGAAGAAAAGAAAGAAAGAAAGAAAACATATTTATTTGTGACTTGCACAGGAGACAGAACATAAGCAAAAACAAAAAAATCTATAAAATGTAAACCTCGTGCGAGTCCAAAAAGGCTCCTAAACGTAAATATGTCGTTATAAAAAAAATCCTTTATTTTGAACCGCTCAAATCCGGACGTTATTCTGATTTTGCTGACTTTCGAGACAAGTGCATTTGTGAAACAATACCCGTTACCGGTAAAGTGTCGAGTTCTGCAAGTTCAATAGTGTAATGAGATCTTAATGTCATATTGTCTGATAAAACAAAGGCGGTGATGACTACCGCGGAGTTCAATTTGTTCTGATTGAACTATCATATTACAGTATACAATGGTATTTGTTGTTTTTTATTAGTTAATCTGACGTTATCTGACTGATATTGCTTTATATAATTGAATTTATGCATATTTATATCCTAGCTTTGCAATGCTATTTTTTTGTAGATTCTTCTCAAATGCACTTCTTTGGAGTAATTCTAGCTACGTATTGTACTCACCTTCACTAATATCTCATCACCTGCATGTTTAGTAGTTGTAATACACTCTCTTTTTGCATTGTAGAATTGCAGTCTATAAGTATGCATATTTTATTTTCCTGCCTTACTCCTTCTATTTTTGTTATCCTAGGCAAGAACTATAACAATTTCGAGTTTTCTTTAACTTCATAATTCAGGTATTTGAAGGTTTTGATGGTAACCCTACGCTAACAGTCGTCTGACAGTCGCCAGCGATCGATTTACTACTGGCAAGTAACGTGTTCGTAATATTATGAAATATCTATTAATATACACACTCCTTATATCGACAGATTCAATGTATGGACTGCATTTCTTTTAAATGGATTTAAAGTATTCCTGTGTGTACTTAAAAGCATTGATTTGAGACTTTACAAAGTCTTGACTTCTAAACTATTTAGATTGAATCCGAGATTAGTATTAAATCCGTTTCATTTAAATCCGAATACAAAACTGGGCTGAATACATTTCTGTTTAAGTACAAGCCTGAGTAACAGATGCAATTTTGGGTGGTCTTGGGTAGTCGAAAAAATATCGTTTCAGTTTTCATTTTAAATTATTATTATAGATAGATTTGCATTAGAGGACAAACTCACATGATGGTGAGTGATGATGTGGTTGACGATGAAGCACGCTTACCTAGAAGTAGCCTATTGTCTACTGACTTTGAAGACCCACAGGTAATAGCTATCGGGAAACACAGACAGTTGCTAATTGAAATTATTTTATGTATGTAAGAATACAAACTAAAAAAAAAAAACATCGGCCCAACTGTTTTGCAGTCTGGTAAAAAGTACAGAGCCTATTGCCAATTGTGTAGTTCAATAACTACACAATTTATAGCAAAACCGCAAATTCCAAACAAGAATTCCACATACCTTATACATTAAAAAGACTTCAATAAGCAAAAAGGAACTAATACTTTTAAGTAACTATCTCTCCGGAAACCGTAGTCTACGGTACATGACACCAATCGGGGTCACTAGACAACCTAGCACGTTCCACAGTGACAACGCACAAATATATACCTCGCAGATTTTGACGAGGTTTGGTTGAGATGATCGATAAAATAGTGACACTTGTCTTGGCAACCTGAATGTTGTCTTACTAAATATAATTATGAATTTGTCTGTTACTTTAGTGGTCTATTTGATTTCTATAATGATATTAAAAGATATTAAGTTAGCTTAGGTATTAGTTGCAACTCTAACATGTAAAATAATTATTTTATTGTAACCGTGTTTCTGTATGTTAATTTCCTTCTTATAATACTGCCTGAAGATCTTCTCAAAACAGAACACAATTATCTATCTTCTCAAGCTGTGTGTTTTATGATAGACTAGCTATGACCCGCAGAGCCGCTCCCGTGACGTATGCCACAGAAACAGTGCATATTTCCTTTATGACACTCAAAGATTGTGTAGCGTTCAATCGGCGACAAAATTGTCTTAATCTACTACTGATTAGAACCAGTACTTCAAAGATGAGCTTTTACCAAATATATAAACATAAAACATCTCTCTAATATTAAATTTAGATTTTTTCGTCGTGTTGTTGTCGAAAATATCTGTGCCACATATCACTGCTAGCCACAGTTATGTGGTCATAGAGACATAATGTTATTGAATCATCAGTTCCGCGACCTGAATGCTAATGAATGAGGTATACGTAGAAATGTTATTGTTTGTTTTTCTTTTCGTGGTAGTATTCCATTGAGTCTTTCTCGAAGTTAGCGGTGTATTTCCGAATGTTACTTAATTAGTATTAAATCTATTTCTGATCTCTCTCCTATCGTGTGGGATTGCCGTACCACCGGACTATGAGAACAGATAGTTACCATCTTCTGCCTCATTGCCGATGGCTTATCTCTGCTGAGATTGGCCACCGTGGCTGAAATTTGATATGCAGGACTTTTATGATCCTGTCAGACGTTTTGAAATCAGGACGTACTGTCTCATCCTTGTTCCTAATATAAGTCCCGATTTTTTTCTGTTTTTTTGCTTCCTCTTGGCAGGAGGAAGTAATCTTCTGTGTCTAACAGTGCAGCTGAATTTTGGCAAATATGATCTACCCAGAAACAAGAAAGAAAGCAGAAACCCCTCAGAAAGCTTACAGTCACTCAAAGGGCAATGGAGAGAGCTATGCTCGGCGTTTCCTTGCGTGATCGAATCAGAAATGTTAAGATCCGTAAGAGAACCAGGGTTACCGACATAGCCCGAAGAATTGAAAACTTAAGTGGCAGTAGGCAGGACACATTGCTCGCAGAACGGATGACCGATGGGGCAGAAAGGTTCTGGAGTGGCGACCGCGAACCGGAAGAAGTTGCGTTTGAAGGCCTCCCACCAGGTGGACCGATGACCTGGTGAAGGTTGCAGCAATCCGCTGGTTGCGGGACGCACGGGACCGGTCAATGTGGCGACGCTTAGGGGAGGCCTATGTCCAGCAGTGGACGTCTTTCAGCTGATATGATGATCTACCCAGTCCCATTCTTCTTCGTCTTCATCGTGTCGATGATTCCATTTTTAAATTTTAATTTAGATGTTGAAACCGCACGTACCGCAAATTTTCGACACTCGCAAGGTTATCCTAGTTTGAGAGGCAGGGCTCACAATATCTGTATACAGACTTCTGCAGCGTAGTAAGAATCTTGTTAATCAGTGTATACTAATGTATGTTTCTTTGTGACAATAAACTATTTATTTATTTAATCAAAACCTACAGGGTACTTCCCGTGAACTCAGAATCTTGAAATTTGGTACGAAGCAAAGTCTTATAGCACAGATAAAGGAATCATTGTGAAAACCGTAAATTTTAGTTACATCATATAATAAAAATATTTTAAATAATTTTAAACTTACTACCCCTTTCCCCATGAACGCGTAGAGGTATTAAATTGAAATTCATATTAAATACTCAGGTCTTTATTACCTTTAAGCTGAGGTTTGTACGGAACCCTTCGTGCGCCAGTCCGACTCGCACTTGGCCGGTATTTTTTTCATATATCCCCCGTGGGTAAAATGTCGTATGGGAGGCATCGCGGCTGAGGGTAGGAGGTCGCGGCGGGAGAGGACTGCCGGTATTGCGGTGTGCCGCTCTCCCTACTTTCCGCGGGTTCACGGATGAGTGCTAACGCGTGTCTTCGTCATAAGCGGCACAGGAGGACACCGTGGAGTTTTAGTGGGTTGGAGTCACACATAACTGCGTTATCTACCCGTGGTAGCGCAGTATGCATGAGCATTGCTCCTTGCAAAAAAAAATAGTTAAAAAGGTATACACGCAAGCCGATTTTATGAGTACTGCGCACCTGGGCTTTCCGAAAAATATCACCAATGAGATCCGTGTATGTAAAAGAAAAGAAAGATATAAAAAATACCTCTTTACAAGCTTTTTTTAAGATTAAGTTGACGAATTACAAAATCAAAGTCGAAATCAAGCAAAAAATCAAATATTCTTCTTAATTCCGAATTCTAAATTTAATAAATCATCAGATTATAACGTTAATTCCGATGTTTTCTGCCACTATGCTGTATTTTATACATAATTGGAAGTAGCTTTGTCCGCTATCCGCCGTCAAAGTTTGAAAACAATACTGGGATGAAAATTATGCGTTGATGTCTTTAGTTTGAAGGTAAAGCTCTACTGAAATATACTTGAAATAAAATTATTCATTAAAAATATTATTTAACACAAGCTTTTTTCGTATTCATCTCAAAAAATCCTTTTATTTGATACGCATATCATGGCAGTGCACAAAAAATAACTAGTCCGCCATCTTAGGCCATCCGCCATATTGGATTTAGAATGACGTCACTTAGCTAACCATACATTGTCATCTAAACTAATTGTGTATGCAAAATTGTATCTTAATCGGTGAAGGATAACTTTAAAATTCAGTTGCAAGATTTGGCCCGAACACACATACCTACATACATTGCAATTTAAATATAAGCTTGTAAAATATTTTTAGGTTTGCAAATTGGACTATGTAGTGGATAAAGTGTGATTTACCTTCCTACCTAATAGACAAACTGGCAATTCAAGTAAAAGTGGACGTCCTTTTCTTCTCCTTTTCAGAAGTGCATGACTTTAATATAAGTGCCCAAAAGTAAATTTATTATATAAGTACAGCTCTAAATAACCATTCAGAAAAATAGGCGTAATTTTAAATACATCTACTACTAGGAGCTTGTGGCTAAATAATAACAACCGCACGGGTCGATCATCAAGGTTAAGCAACGCTTGACGAGGTCGGTCCGTGGATGGGTGACCATTTCAACATACCGAGTTTCCTCCGTGCCTTGGAAAGCACGCTGTCAGTTTAAGATCTTTGACAGTCGTTACGGGTAGTCAGAAGCTTGAGATCTGACACCAGTCTTGCCAAGGGGCACCGTGTTACCCAGTTACTGGGTTGTGGAGGTCAGATGGGCAGTCGCTCCTTGTAAAACACTAGTACTGAGCTGAATCCGGTAAGACTGGAAGCCGACCCCAATATAGTTGGGAAAAGGCTAGGCAGATTGATGCACTACAAATAAAAAAATAGTTGTTGATTGAAAAAAAATCTTCTGTCTGATTAATTTCCATTAATTGAGTTACAACTCATAATCTTAATTCAATATTTACACATTTAATTAAAAATAAATGCCAGATAGCTTGGCCGCCATACTCGCCAGTTTCTCTCGTCAAACAAAGATTGAATGATAATTTCACGTTGAAGTTAATTAACTCAGCTTCATGCTCTAAATGGCCGCCATGGTGGAAATTAAAGAACAGCTGGTTGTCACGTCGTGAAAGTTGTGTACTTTACTTAATTAGAAGAGAAAGAATAAAAATATTTGTGACTTGCACAGGACAGACAATACAACAAAATATCGCTTACATTTCGGGGAGTGTGCGACGGAACTGCACAATTTGATTCCGCCTAGCCCTTCCACCATCGGACTACATCACGTACAGCAATGCGCCATCGGTACATGGTGGACATCCCACCCATAAGCACAAAGCGTTTTGCTAATACTCTCATTGTGCGCACAGCTAAGGAGTGGCATTCCCTGCTGTAGTCTTTGTTGCCTGATAGCTTCAACATTGGGGTCTTTAAGTAAAGAGTGAATAGGTTACTTTTAGGCAAGCGTGCTTCATCGTAGACCACATCATCGCATACCATCAGCGAGTTAGTGGTCAAACGCAAGCATACAGATAATAAAAAAGTGTTATATTTCGATTTAAACCACATCATGGCAATGTTTTTCTTAAAAATGCGTTTAGTAGGCGGTCATATAACCAAGCTTGGTACGTAGGCAAATTGGAACACTAATAAACTGTTCAACTTCAAAAACGTTTTTGCAAAAAATTACTGCCGACTTCCAAATAAGAAAACTACAAAGTGAATAATAACTTTATTTTTGGATGTCGGTGTTTTTGGTAGGTACCAATTTTTTGCGTTACGGACACTGACTTCCAAAAATAAAGTTATTTTTCACTTTGTAGTTTTCTTATTTGGAAGTCAGTAGTATTTTTTTGCAAAAATGTTGTTTTTATTTTTCACTTTTTAGTTGTACCTACCTAATAGGCAAGTAGTTAAGTAAGGTACCTATAATGCAAGAATAGACTACCCGAATATCATGAAACTGAACATAACCGGTGAAATGAGAGATCTGCGTAACCCTTAAGAGCGTACTGGCGTGATGTTATGTTATGAAATGGTATAAACAATGAACAGACATGCGATTGCAGCAATCCTGAGAGAATTGCCGTTATTTATTGAAGAGTTATGTTGTATAGCTACGAAGTTCTTCATCAGATCTTCACCAAGTTAAAATGGAACCAATTTCGGAACATAATCTTTCAAACAAAAAAATAATTTCCAAAATCGGTTCACAATTGACGAAGATATCGGTGAATAAACATAAAAAAAAATACATAAAGTCGAACATAGAACCTCCTCCTTTTTGGTAAGTCGGTTAAAAACACCATTTCACTTCTTATATTGCTTAGAGTGTTAGTTCTCATAACTGAAAAATTGCTATTTTATGATCCAACTAACAAACAAAACAAGTATTACCATTATTGATCAAAAGAAAATCTAAATATTTATTAAAAGAAAACCGTCAATAAAAGTCTTATCGATCTTTCATCTATACCATCTTTATTTCTATCTTCTTTAATTAAAGATATTATTACAAGAGAACACCAATCAATAGTACCAGGGTACAATAACCGTACAGCGAGTATCATAAGTCGTAGCGTCGAAAGAGAAAGGTGGCATCACTGCCGTCGCGGAGACAGGCCGAATTCCTCCGCGCTTTACAGAGCGTGACCAACTTGTGGTTAGCTTAACTTTAACGTTTAACCGACATTCAGGGGTTACGGTTAAAACGTGTTTAAGGTGGATTAAGGGAGAGATGGGTTTGATTTTGAGACAGCTCCGGCGATGCGGCGGAAACCACAGCCCATCGCCTAGTATGCCGTTCATCTGGGTTCGTCTACGCTTCTTGAATTGTAGGAATACCTACAAACTGAATTCTGTCTCAAAATATGAGCCAATCAACAAAATCTAAGCGTAGCTAGTGCAGGTTTAAATGTCTAGGTCTAGAGTGCACAGGACTAGATAAGATATATGATAAGATATGTTTATTTGCTTAAACATGGGTAACACATACAATATGCATGCAAGATAACAAAAAATAACAAAAGATTCCGACATTTTTGCCACATGAATGGCATGACTGCATTCAGAGTGACGTTATTATTTTTTTAATGACAAAACAGCACAACATTTTCAGAACGTCGGGTGATTTTGGCAATTTTCGCCAACACTTTTATCTGTTTTAGACCTTGGCTAGGTATTGCCTGTGGTGGCTATATCAGACTGCACCCTTTAAAACCACACTGACAGAAGCACAAGCGAATGAGATTCGGGGTCCTCATGAATGGACTCAGTACTGAGCTATGCAACGCACGTCTCCAGAAAAACATATTATCTTGTAAAATACGAAGTTTGTTTAAAATGAAGAACTGAAAACATGAAATAAGAATAAACAAATAATATTAAATTTCATGACGTGATCATAACCAATTCTAAAACAATTTATAATGTTATGAATAGTTATGACATGAAAGAATGTGTTTATAATAAATTATGTTGCACTACTTATGAAGTTGCACCTTGTGGTTGATGTAACTACTGTCGAAATACATAATATTTATAATTATGCATGTATGAAATTAAAATTGACATTATTTAAACAGGTATTAAAACATATAGTCTTATTTTTAAAGATCTCGAAGCTGTTTAGTAACTGTCTCTAAATTCAAATCCTCTATACAAAATTCGAATTAAGAATCTGCTCATCAGTAAGATAGCTCAAAGATTTTGTTAAATAAGGGAGATTATGTATTTTTATACATACAAAAATACTCATTTAATTAAAACTATGCTTACACTTTAAAAAAACCCTTGCTCAAACCTAAACAATATGGCGTTGAAAAATTCGTCCGCATCGCTGCAATTTACCTACATAATACAATATAATTTTTCCATTAAATTAGTAAATTCTTTTTTTCACTGACATACAACGCACAGCCTTAATCACTGGGTCTAGAAGCATGAAATTTTGCTCTACAGCTTCTTGTAACGAAGGTTAGCACTAAGGAAGATTTTTTTTAATCATCGTCTAAAGTTGTTAAATAGTGGAGGCAGTTTGATAAGTAAGTTCGGTTTTGATGCGATTTACCAGCAGTCTTGATTAAGCTTTATGAAATCAGTGCAATAATCAGCCATTATGACAAAATACCAAAATAAAACAAAGCAAGTTTTTTTTTATCTAATATAGGCTCGCGCTTGACCACTATCTCACCTGATGGTAAGCGATGATGTTGTCGATGATGGAGCACGCTTGCCTAGAAGTAACCTATTCACTCTTGATTTAAAGACTCCTAGATTGTAGCTATCGGGAAACACAGACTCCGGCAGGGAATTCCAAGTATCAGATAGATTAAAATGAAAGCCCAGACAAGACAAGGAAAAGGCTGTACTAATGAAATATGTCATAACTACAGTCACTGGCCGCTTCCTGACTTTCACCGGTCAATCTAGGTAGACTACTCACCAGTCAGTCAACAATTCATTACAATACTGTATTACGACATTTATATGTTGCTTACAGGTAGGTAGATATTCACACGACTTGGTTTGCTAACTAAACTAAGTGCTTCTATTTCTGTTAATATTCTTAAAGGTGAATTTTCCAAACAATCCCACCGCACTATTCCCAAACCACTGTAACTCCTGAAAGCCAGAATCAACAGTCGCGACCACCAGAAAAGCGCCGAGGCAATGAAGCTCGACGAAGTCCCGGAGAATGAATTTAACTGTCTTAGATCCCACAACGAAATTAATCAGAAAAGAATAACGGAGGAGTAGGAAAAAATACAAATTTCCACTTCCCTCCATATCAAGCAGGAGACAGAACAAACAAGGCCAAAGGGTCGTTTACAACTTTTCTAAACGTCGTGCCTTCGTTGCTATATATATTTTACAAGAGGTAAGCCGGGGTAGGCAACACACCGGGGAGAGTGGAAGGCTTTTGCTTTTACTCAGCAGTCATCATCTGCCTAGCCTTTTTCCCAACTATATTGGGGTCTGCTTCCAGTCTTACCGGATTCAGCTAAGTACCAGTGTTTTACATGGAGCGACTGCCCATCTGACCTCCACAACCCAGTAACTGGGTAACACGGTACCCCATGGCAAGACTGGTGTCAGATCTCAAGCTTCTGACTACCCGTAACGACTGTCAAAGATCTTCCAAATGACAGCCGGGACCAACGGCTTAACGTGCTTTCCGAGGCAGGGAGGAAACTCGGTATGTTGAAATGGTCACCCATCCACTGACCGACCTCGTCAAGCGTTGCTTAACCTTGATGATCGACCCGTGCGTCTGTTATTATTTTGCCACGAGCTCCTCAGCAGTATTTTCATAAATGGGCGCTTAACATATAATTCTGGCTTTCTTCAATGGTTTTTTAATAGGGATGTTGCCTGGGTAACAAATCAATAAAAATTTACAAAGATAAAGCGCATCAAATTTCATGAATGGGGGCTTGTGACGTCTCTATGTCAGTATGAAGTGTAGTAACGGCGTGACGTCACACGATATTTCAACGCATTATATCGTCGTCACTTTAAGCTTTGGTGTCAAAACAAAAAATACGTGTCCATTATTTTTTATTAATTTATCTGACGAAAAAAAAACAAATTTCAAGTTAACATCCCTATTGTATATTTTGTCAATAAAGCTCTTCAATCTTTATTTAAACTTCAGGAGAAAAGGAACTTGCATAATTTAGATTAGATTGGGCCTTGTTTGTCAGTCGATTAGTCACGAAACTTATTTATTTAGATATTACGCCACAAGTAAACACAATTGAAGTATAATAATGACGAAAGGTCATAAACTAACTCTCACTTGCCGTGAAAGTACGCGTTTTGTTTGTTCGTCACTTCATTTGGTCACGTTATCGAAAAGCAGAAAAGGTTCACTCCACGCAATGAGCTAAGTCTGAGGACCTAGACAAAATGAAAACCTATCAATGTTAACGATAGTTGAAAAGCCAAACTATAAGGGATTGACTTCGAGACTTGCCGGAAAGCTTAATAAATTTCACATATCCTGGACTGTTGGACAATCGTTATCAGTCATAGAATTGTACTTTGTCCTGGGCCATTTTAAACATTTTCTTTAGCATCATCATTTCAGCCAAAAGACGTCCACTGCTGGACATAGGCCTCCCCCAAGCGTCGCCACACTGATTGGTACTGTGCGTCTCGCATCGAACCGAACCGTGCACCTTTTGTCGACGTTTTATAAGTGCCCATGTAGGCCTATGTAAAATAAAAATATTTATTATTTATTTATTTATTAAAACTTTATGCACAAGTACAAAGGCGGACTTAATGCCTTAGGCATTTTCTGCCAGTCGACCTTAGGGTGGTGCAGAGATAAAAAAAAGGCAGGTGCAACTAAATTAAAGGATAAATAGAGATAAAATATATATAAAAAGAATATATATAAATATATACTTAGATACATACATACATACATAAACAATGTTATAGAGAAACCGAAACCAACAAATCAATTCTGTGATGATTCTGCAAACTTCTTGCGAATGTGCTCACGTGCTTTAAATTTGATAAATATAGTATAGTAGTATAGTATTTGAAATATTTGATTTTGATTTTGCATCCACCGGACGCCCGCAGCCTTGACCAGGTTGTCGCTCCACCTGGTGGGAGGCCTTCCAACACAACGTCTTCCGGTTCGCAATTGCCACGGAAATAGCATTATTTTTTAGCACAGATAATATAATACTAGCATAATAAATGCAAGCTGGATGATTTAAAAGATCTCTAGAGTAAGTTAGTATCTATATATACTTTGCTAAAATGTGCAATCGTTAAGGTAAAACTGCAAGACATAATAAGCAAAATATGCCCGAAACCTCTTGGGTTCGAGCAGCAGTATAAACCATATTTTAGAGCTTCGGTGCCCCTGTGCAGAATATGACACACATGCTGGAGTGCCCAAGTGCCCACACTCCTGCACTTTAGAGGACCTAATGAACGCCACTGACAATGCTATTGGCGTGGCTGCCTACTGGTCCCAGAATATCTAAAGAAAAGAGCTTTGCAATAGTCAGACCTTTCGCCGACACGCAAACATTTCCAATGCAGCTTATTTTATGTATTTCGTGACACGCACGAGGGAAAAATTACCTCATCGATATTTTGTCTATTATGTTGTTTTCGCATGGCTACCCATCATTAGATATACCTTCTGCGACTCTCTATTTCATGGTGTTACTTTCCAAAATCCAAGTACTTATTGTCATTGTATTGTGATATAATATTTTTGCTATTCGATACCCTTATTGCCTCAAGAAACAATAATAAAAACTGTGTTTTTCTAACGTGGTTAGCCGACCCCGATTAACGGGGTTCAAGATAAAGTGACATTGTTTTATTATATATAATGCTTGCTGAAAAGTGTTGGAATTGATATATGATTAATATGTGGAATTTACCACGTGACATTTCTATTTACGAACCTTATCGCCTATAGCAGGGGTTCCCAAACTTTGCGTCGCGTGGCCCCGGGGCGTCGTAAACGAAAAAAAAAGAACAGTTGTTAAAACTTTGAAGGATATGTGATACGAGCCTGAAGCTGCAACAAACTACTCGATAAATGCTAATAGGAACTATTAGATAAATACAATGTGATTAAATTTTACAGTAATATATCCCTATTATCCAATTTTGAGTACTGAAGATTCTAGTACCTATTGATGCGTCGCCGTCGTACTTACTTATGCGAAACTGGTTATCCTGCAGTTACAGTAATTAATTCGTAGTACTGATAACAAATGAATTGAGAAAATAGGACAGAAAATATTTCAGAATTTTGGCCCCGATTCGAAAAGTTATGCTAAAAAAGCGAGCACATTTTTTCCTAGTAAGCAATATTTTTCAAGAAACAAGAAAAACACAATTAATTATTATGAAAAGAGGGCGTCGCAATAAAAATACACAATGTAAATGAAGTCACAATGTAAAAAATATTGAGAAGCCCTGGCCTATAGAATGTCAGATGTTAGATGATGATGAATTGTATGAACTTTATGTAACTTAATTTAGCAAAAGAAAAGGTCTTCTTGAAAATAAAAAAGTTCTACTTAGACACTAACAACTAAATTGAGGTAGGTCACTCCGTAACTACTGCAGTTCATTGACCGCCAAATTCTTGGCTAAACATTGGTTGCACCTAATTTATTTTAGTTACGAAACCACTAATCATATCATTATTTCTTTACTATTTCTACCATATTACCCCAATTCTTATTCTGCAATATCCAACATAAATACATTGAAATACTCAATTGAACCGCAAAAGTATATTACAGCATTCCTAAACTAAATTACGCCAAATACACGGAGTTTCATAACTGATACGTTTTCTAATCTTTGTAGTTTTCCTTCGCAAATATCTTCTACATGGCAAAATTAACTTTATTGCTTTAGAAATAGAGGTGATAGGTGTTTTGCTAGAAGTATAGGTATATTTTCCTTTGCGCAAATCATTATCACGGAAAAAATTACCTTATGTCTAAAGAAATAGAAGTGTTTTGGTAGTTATAGTATGAATCGATCAGTTACACGCAATAATTGTAATTGGCTGAAATCTAATTGCGCATGCGTAGTTTAGTTGTGATGGCTTGTTGATGTATTAACACTGAATGGCAGTTAGTTTGTGTTGAAGCGGTTTTCTATTTGTAAACCAGTGTAGGTTTATTGGTAACCTTGTTCCTTGTGAAATAGTTCCTTTAAGTCTATACTAAATAATAAGCCGCCTTGACTGATAATTGGACTGGCAAATCGCAATGGTGTCTCAAGTTGCGCTCTTCTGATTTGTTTCTCTCCAAATTTTAAATGTTGTCTTCCCCCAAACTTTAGAAAATTACACCTTTACCATAAATATTCAACAACAAGACATTCTTTGGATTATGTTTGTTGTTATACAAAGTCAATTTAAAATAGCTAGTGTCCGCAGACGATATTACGACGACAAAACAAAAAAAACAGGCCAAGTGCGAGTCGGACTCGCGCACCAAGGGTTCCGTACCATTATCGCAAAAAGCGTTGTGGTATGGGAGCCCCACTAAAATATATTTTTATTCTGTTTTTAGTATTTGTTGTTATAGCGGCAACAAAAATACATCATCTGTGAAAATTTAAACTGTCTAGCTATCACGGTTCATGAGACACACAGCCTGGTGACAGACAGACGGATAGTGCCGTCTTAGTAATAGGGTCCCGTTTTTACCCTTTGGGTAAGGAACCCAAAAAAAATACAACTATATTTTTAATTCCACGGAACTACAGTTATCTACGGAGCCAAAAGTGTATACGCTACCAAAATTTGTTGAATCCTAGAGAAGTACGAAATCAAAAAAACATTTCATAATTTATTATGTGCTACAGAGCACACAAAGCAAAAATCTTATCCGTTCTTCTCCACGTAGGTAGTTGCCGAACGGATGGTTAAATCATTAATCGAGATCCAGCCATAGTTGTCCCCCCAGCGACGCCCTGAGCCGAGGTTCGACCCCACAGGGGGTAGCCCTCAGCGCAGTCGCTTAGGTTTAGAAATTTGTGCCTGGCTGGAGGCTTTATAGATTAGTCTCCACAGGTTCGCTCGGTTAAGGCGCCGATTCCCTTGAGTAGCTGATTTTAAAATAAGAATTACGTCTAAACGGCTAGTCGTAATTTTTTCGAAAAAAATATGTTACATTAGACCATTTTCTTAATAATTTGATCAAAGAAAATTTTGAGTTTTATTAGTATAACATAGTGTAATTAATTTGTAAAGTTATGTCTAAAACGGACAAAAACACGACAATCGCGACAAAAACCGCTGGGCGTATTTTAATTAAATCGACACCATCTCAAAGACAATTTATATATCAACATTTTGATCCGACGCTTTTTTTAAGTCATAGAATAATAAGGAAAGTACAAAAAACTACTAAATTTTGGGACGCGCGGGTGTGAAACGAGTGCGCGTTTTGTTCCCTCAAGGTCAAAACGCGCACTCGTGTTTGTTGTCGTCTTAAGTAGTAGCCAATCACTTTGATTGATCTGCGAGACGCCACTTATACAAAAAAACACAAAGCAAAGTCGAGCAGAATGTTATTAATAAATTGAATAGCAAACTCTTTTCTAATCCCATAATAATAAAAAAATATTCAAGCGAAGAAGAATGAAGTCAGATTATTATCTGAGAAAGTAATTTCGTCTGACCGAGTTCTGGTTAGCTGATACAGATTCTGTATGTGTGGTAATTTATATTGTACTAGCTGTCCCACGCGGCTTCGCTCCCGTCAACTGGCTATATACCTACCTACCCAACCAATCCAAAGTTACGCAACAATCATGCATGTAGGGTAGGTACCCTACATGCATGATTGTTGCGTAACTTAAACCGTTTAGGCAGCGCACGCAACGGCAGCTCTCGAAATGGAATATTTTTTTCCCGTTTTTGCAACATTTTTCATTTATGCTACGCTCCTAATGGTCGTAGCGTTATATAGTCTAACACCTTCCTCGATAAATGGACTATCTAACACAAAAATAATTTAAATTCCAACCAGTAGTTCCTGAGATTAGCGCGTTCAAACAAACAAACTCTTCAGCTTTATAATATTATAAATTAAATAATGTTATTAGTATAGAGTATAGATAGATATTTCTTTCTTTTTAATGATCTTTAATGGTTAGGAGTAAATTTATTAAGGTTATATTCGTATTCGGTGTTGTATGATACCGGCATGGCTTTGATAAACTCGATTTTCGCCATTGAAACTCAACAGCTTCATATGAGTTTGGTATATGCAAAAAACACAAGCAGCATTGCACATTTGAAACTCAACAATTGAGTTTTTTTACATTTTATTCATTCAACGTATAAAGACAATTTTACACTTTTTTAAATTTTAATTTAAACTAAATCAAAATCGGATCATCCGTTTGGGAGCTATGCTGACACAAATACACACGTTAAACTTGTTATAACACACCTTTTTTCGTCGGAGATTAAAAACAGGATGAGTTGCATCAACATTTATTTTAAGGATTGTGTTTCCTAATAGCTACAACTTAGGGGTGATTATATTAAGTCAAGAGTGAATAGATTACTTCTAGACAAGCGTGCTCCATCGTCGACCTCCATTATCGCTTATAATCAGATGAAATCGTGGTCAAATGAGAGACATCAAATTTAAATTTCTTTTAGATGTTTTACTAACCGACTTACCAAAAAGGAGGAGGTTGACCGATATCTTCGTCAATTGTGGACCGATTTTGAAAATTCTTTTTTTTTTGAGACAGTATGTTCCGAAATTGGTCCCATTTTAATTTGGTGAAGATTTGATGAAGAACTTCGGAGATATACAACAGAACTCTTCAATAAATAACGGCAAATCTCTAGTGATTGCTGCAATCGCATGTCTGTTCATTGTTTATACCATTTCATAACATAACATCACGCCAGTACGCTCTTAAGGGGTACGCAGATCTCTTATTTCACCGGTCATGTTCAAGTTTCATGATATTCGGTTAATCTATTCTGGCGTTAAAGGTTACAAAACAACTTGCCTATTAGGTAGGTACAACTAAAAAGTGAAAAATAAAAAACATTTTTTTCAAAAAAATACCCCCGACTTCCAAATAAAAAACTACAAAGTGAAAAATAACTTTATTTTTGGAAGTCGGTGTCCATAACGAAAAAAAATTGTACCTTCGAAAGACACCGACTTCCAAAAATAAAGTTATTTTTAACTTTGCAGTTTTTTATTTGGAAGTCGGTAGTATATTTTTGCAAAAAAGTTTTTTATTAAATTACTTGTTCCTACTAATCATAATTATCATAATCATAACTTTATATCATAGCAGAGAACCACTTACCAACCAGTGCACTAGATATAAACAAAATATAAGAGTTATAAATATGTATGCTCTAAGAACATTGCCACCAAAATATGAAGGCTTTCTTTTATTACTATCAGAGTACATTCATTGTTATTTGTTTATTTTTACTGGGTTTGCATTTGTGTGAGTTCTTTTTTCATTTTTTTTGTGAATGGATTGTCAATGAGGACTATGAATTTATATTAACTGATTAGGGATGGGTCCGATATATCAAAACGCAACTTATATCGGATATGGGGTTCGATATCATATCATAGCGATATCCATACCAAAATAACCGATATCACAAAAACTGTATGTATCGAATCAAAACTACTTGTGACGAACGAACGAATAACTCAAAACTTAAGAGCCCCTACAAGTTTCACGAGCAAAAAACAGAAAAAAGCTTTCAGGGCAAATTTCTCAATAACTACAAGATATATGATAAATCTTTTAAAACAACGTTTTGCGTCACATAGTTATCTAGGGAATAGACATTACATATTTTTGATAACTGCTCAATTAAAATTAGAAAAAAATAATTCCTAACACACGTTTTTACGTAATCCCGAAACACCAGGTTTTTCAAATGCTTTTTCACCTTACTGATGGCGAATAACAATCTGCAAAAAAAGGTGTAGACTGGGCATATAGTATACTAGGGAGCCACCAATTTAGTTTTTTAAAGTTTATTGTATTTGTACTTAAAAAAAAATATTGTCCTCGCGGAAAAAAGGCAATTTTATCATGTGCGAAAGCGTCGGCTACGTGTAAGAATATGTTGAATATAAAAATAACTGATAAATAATTTGAAACTTGAGGTGTTTATCAATCGAATCCAATTTTTATATTTTATTTTTGAGTACTTATTTTATTTTAATAAATTGTCTGAATATTGCCTTATAAACCGTTGCCCACGCGCGAGACATTCAATTTTGCTCATGGGCTTGTAGACGATGGACTTGTGTCGTTTTTTTTTTGTCATTATATTTTGTATCATATCATCATCTTCTGCCTAGCCTTTTCCCAACTATATTGGGGTCGGCTTCCAGTCTTACCGGATTCAGCTAAGTACCAGTGTTTTAAAGGGAGCGACTGCCTATCTGACCTCCACAACTCAGTAACTGGGTAAACACGGTACCCCTTGGCAAGACTGGTGTCAGATCTCAAGCTTCTGACTACCCGTAACGACTGTCAAAGATCTTCAAATAACAGCCGGGACCAACGGCTTAACGTGCTTTCCGAGGCACGGAGGAAACTCGGTATGTTGAAAATGGTCACCCATCCACTGACCGACCTCGTCAAGCGTTGCTTAACCTTGATGATCGACCCGTGCGGCTGTTATTATTTAGCCACGAGCTCCTCAAAGCAACTCAACCAATAAATTAAAAAAATACTTACTATTTAAAGAATGAAATATTAGGTAGATATTTACCCGACTGTTCCAGAAGTTGGATAAAGTATTGTCAATTTTTTTTGGTTTACCCTTACCGTCCGCCGCCGTCGGCATCCGGATTTTTCATAGAAATTGTATAAATCTATACAAACTATAAAGAGCAGTGGTGGCCCAGTGGTATCGGCCGCGACTTACAAGTTGTAGGTCGTGGGTTCGAGCCCAGGCAGGCGCTTTACTTTGTGTAAATTATTTCATCACCACTGCTCTCAAAAACGGTGAAGGAAAACATCGTGAGGAAACCGGCATTTCCTAGAACCAAAAATTTGAAGACATGTGACATCCACCAACCCGCACAGGGCCCGCGTGGTGGATTACGGCCCATTCCCTCTCACACAGAGGAGGCCTGTGTCCCAGCAGTGGGAACATTAATAGGCTGATGATGTGATGTGATGTGATGTGATGCAAACTATATATTTTAAGATATTCTCCGACATCAAATGCTTATTGACTGTTTTGAAATTGTTATTAATCTTTATTTTATTTCTTTTCAGGTAAGTACCGACCAACTAAATCAAACAACCACAACACACTGCTACTTCCCGGTAACGTTGTAATATGGTTACTTTTTACAAAATATGATTATAACATTATTTTTATTATATGTATAAGATAGAGCCTTCAATTTCCAAGACTACTACGTTCAGTTTTAAAGTCGTGTCAATTAAAACTCGACGGCGCATTTGTAGACCAGCTTTCTAAAGCTCTGTAACAATACAAATACAGTAGTCACAGCGGATCTTTGTGTCTCAGAAGTTGGCTGCAATCCTGCGCAGTTGCTATTTTTGTGTCAATGTTGAAGTAGAGGACAGCATTGTCTAACTGCCTCTTTCACTCGCTTACGTACAGAGTATAATCGATGACAAACTGTTTCTTGCGCAATGGTTCGCAGAGCCTAACTTCAGAGACACAAAGACACAGCATATATATGGACAAACAGTATAGAAACTACCTACAAACGCTCGAAACGCAAACACACAGCGGTTGTCGCGATGCTGTCAGTAATGCGAGCCGCTTAGGCATAGCACTGCGATATTTATTCGCGCGACTAAAAATTCTATTTTTAGTAATATTTGAGCGTGTTTTTTTTCCGCAATGCGTGCAGCTTCATACATTTCCATAGGTCACAGAATGGACCGAAAAAAAATCGCGCGAATAATAATCGCAGTGCGTGCTATGCCTTAGGGGTCTCGTCGATGCCCATGTTTGTGTGAGTGTGCCGTTTCGAGCGTTTGTAGGTAGTTTCCGTACTGTTTGTCCATATTTATACTGTGACAAAGATCCGCTGTGGCTACGTTTTGTATCTATCTACTGACTCACACACATCGATACTTAATATTTTTAATGCATCTATCAGTAATGATCATTATTGATTTCTACTATAAATTCTTGTGTGGAATCTTATAACTTCTACATTTGAATGCTAACTACCTAAATGTGTTTATCGATCGTAAAACAAAGATTTTAATCAAAATTACGGTAAACATTTTACGTGTATAGTTAAATGTAAAATTAATGTTTCATAACTAATTCATTTGTGGGTTTACGACTGACCGTGACATTGCTCTAAACTGTTTGGTTTCTATTCTGAGTCGTTCAGCCTACCAGCTATTCAAGAAAACTAAAAATTAGCAGCCGATTCGGATTCGACGGATGACCTCTTAGTCGAAGTTGGACCTACCCAACAGGACCGTTTGTCCCAGGTAGATATAATCGTCTACAACTTCGAGTGTAGCGTCTCCGATCTTGATAGGAGTGGGTGCACAATATATCATTAGTCTTAAATTCCCTGAATGGCTAAATAGAGATATTTGTACCTCTACATTTCTCAAATAATTATACAGTATCTGAGCGACCGAGCTCTGCTTGGGTGGAAATAGATCAAACGACGTTTTCTAAAAATGAAATCTAGCTAGATCGATTTATCGCCCCGAAACCCCCACCATACTAAATTCAGATTATATATATACATAAATATTTACAGGAATTGCTCCTTTAGAGATATTAGATATAGGGGGAGACACGGGAAAAGGGAATTATTTAAATCCTAAAAATATCATTGGATTCTTGTAAATTCTGCCTCTTGCTAATAAAATAAATGATGTGCAATCTTCAAAAATATTAGTCAAATAGTATTGAAAAACCGGCCAAGTGCGAGTCGGACTCGCGTACGAAGACTTCCGTACCATTATCGAAAAAAACGGCAAAACATCACGTTTGTTGTATGGGAGCCCCACTTAAATATTTGTTTTATAGTGTTTTTAGTATTTGTTGTTATAGCGGCAATAGATATACATCATCTTTGAAAATTTCAACTGTCTAGCTATCACGTTTCATGAGATACAGCCTGGTGATAGACAGATGGACCGCGGAGTCTAAGTAATAGGGTCCCGTTTTTACCCTTTGGGTACGGAACCCTAAAAACTAGCTTTTGATATTAAGTCTCCTTCTATTTCACTTTCCGCTCAACAGCAATTAAATCGTCACTTGCTCTACTCATAAAAGGACATCTACTACTACTCCTATTTAAAAAGCGATAATGATCACAAAACTGGCAGCTTTTCCATATTGCACTGGGTATCGCTGTCGCTGTTCTGTAGTTAACTGTTTAATGCTTAGTTAAAATCCAAGATGGTGACCACGAAAACAAAAAGCTGTGTCATTTTCTTGGTTTTTGGGTTCGCAATAACGAAAATGGGTTCGAAATTAAAATCCAAGGCACATCACTAGCTTTTAGCTAAATATAAATACAGAAAAGTGTACTTACATTGCATATTTACCCTTAAGGTCACAGTTCACTATAATACTCGTATCAGCTCGAGTTAGAATAAGTGTAAGACAATGATGTTGAAAGAGCGGAGCCTTCTAATACAGGCATTGTTTGCCTAAAGGGGGGACTCCATTCACATTAACATGTAATGTAATTTCTAATTGAAACAATAAAGTATTTGTATTTGTATTTATTTGTATTTATCACTGGCACCATGCCATCAGTGATGTAACTTTTTTGACATGGGAGTAATTTTCATGGTTTTTAGGTTAGGCAACTACGGAACACGTTCTTGGCCTGTTTTTGAATGAACCCTAGCTTTTAATACATTACTTTTCCCCACTCTGCTCGTAAGACGCATCTTTATAAATGGAGGACATCCACGACCAGCTTTTCCACATTTCCCTGTCTATCACTGTCCCTTCATCTTTATGCCCATACAGGGCGCTGGTTGGAAAGCCAGCATGCTCAGTAGCTTGGTGCTAAATTACAAGATAGCGCCAACGAAAACAAACATTTGCAAATTTGTTTCATTCACATGGGTCGTTTTACGGTTTTTGGGTTCTCAATAACGAAAATGGGTTCGAAATTAAAATTCAAGATGGCGCCGGACATCTTCTATTCATAAAAGGACGTCTTAAACCACTACCATTTTAAAAGCGATAGTGATCAGAAAAACTGGCAGCTTTAGCACATTTCCCTGGCTATCACTGTCCCTTCATCTTTATGCCCATACACGGCGCCGCGCCGGTTAGAAAGCCAGCTTGCTCAGTAATTAGCTACTTATTGCTAATGCTGGCCCATGCTGGTATGTACTGGACCATGCAATACACGCTTGACACTTTCACCTGTTTTGTAGGTAGCTGTACTTGCATTCACTCATCTACGGTTTGAAAAAATATCAATTATATAAAAATAAGGTTTGGTTGAGAGCAAAGGGTATGTTAAATGCTTTTAAGCTATTAACTTGTGATGTCTACGAGTCTATCTTCATTAGTTCAGATTGATGTTAATAATTTAAGTTTCCGACTGTGTATAAAGCTTTATATCGAAATCATACACAAATATGGTGTGTAGTTTTCCCTGGTGACATTGATGGAATCAAATTATCCTGCGCTGCACGATGATGCAATCCATAAACTCAAATGCTCTCTAACCAACCCAGAATTATACAATCGAAGAGATTGATTTTCGCCGTTCTTTGCTAAATGCACTCATTAATGTCATCATATTTATGTCCTTTACCAATATACTTTAAGTCGCCACTATAATTGTCTTCTTACTATATAATTCTATCGGCATTACTACTAGAATTATTTATTTACATATGTACATTATTATTTACAAACTAATATTAGAACTAAAATAAGAATAAACATATGTACAACTACGGAGCGTCAAAAAATTCGTCCACATCGCTGTCAACAGGAAAAGTGCCTAGAAGGCTGGCAGCATTGCCACGTTGGATGGCAATGCTGATTCTTTGGCCAAAAAAAATGCCAGCCCACTGGTCTCGTGAAGAGTCGACCAACCGCTTGGCGATATCCCGAAATAATAGGTGTGACTCGGACCCCATGGCCCTAGTGTTTCAACCCCAAACGGCTCAAACACATAATTACCAATTAAGTTGTTGTATTTGCGCCGTTTGAGATTTTCAGCACCTGCAGCAGCCGCCTCAGCGCAGCCCACCGTGCTAGGAAGATGGGATGGTGCAAGGGTGTCGACACAAGTTGCATCCCACACCAAAGACCTACCCAACTTCCACGGCATTATGGTCATACCATCTGGTCTCTTCCCATCAACGCGTGCCAGGCCATTGAGTTCTAAGACAGCTGGCACTCCGGCGATGGCAAGATCACGACGGATGAGATCATTAATGCTAGCGTGCCGAGCAATGCGACCTGCACTCTTACTACAAGAAAGGCCATGGTGTCCGAGGCAGTCGACTGCTTCACCGCATTGACAGCGATGTGGAGCCCCACAAGGAGCGCCCAATCGCTGGCATGTAGCGAGTCGGAAGGTTGTGTCACCTAGCATAGTGCCTATGTTAGGCGACGGTAGTGCCTGAAGCTAGAGGCCCGACTCCCACTCACCCACAGCCAGCAAGCGGGCACGCTCAGCAGTATTGGTAGACGTATTAATAAGGTTATTCCGTACCAACCTGCAGAGCGGCTCATCCCACTGTCTCTGGGAAAATGGGTTCTCGGGCCGATCCGTATCCGGGCAAGCCACTTTCCAGGCGTTCTCTGCGTCTGTCAAGCACGGCACTTCCGAGTCAACCAGGGAAAGAGCTAAAATTTTTCTGTTTTTTTTTAGCCTTCAAATAAAATAAAAATCCAAAAAAAAAAAAAAACTGCAATAACATCAGTATATTCTGCATTTCTAGCCATACCTAGCACAATTTAGTATAAATATAAAATATAATATAATGAAAAAAAAAAAAAAATATTATATAATATAATATAATTTAATATATGTATTTAGTATATATATGTTTAGTATTTAGTATTAATTTTAATAAATATAATCTATGAATATCAAATAAACTAATTGTAATAAATACAAAAATGTAATCGAATAAACAAATAAGTAAAAATAATACATAATTTAACATACACACAGAATGACACATACATATTAGTATATTTAACCCATACTTGAATGTTAATTATATCGGAAAATTATTAAGCATTATTCCTCTCTCCTAGACACTGACTGTATCTAGGATGTTGCTGTGCTCGACAGGGTCCATAATTGTTTCTGTAACTTATATTTACCACCTGTATGTACATTATGGATGCAATAAACTTAATTTGAATTTGAATTAATTTATCATTTTTGTAATGCTTAACTTTTATATCCTTAATCACGTTCCTTTCCTATTTAAACTTTTTTGTGATACGTCTTATTTTTGTGCATCACAAGCTAAAGCTACATATTGTTCGTCCAAAATAACATCTTGCCTTAGGATCGTAACTGTTACGCATGCATATGCTAATTGCTTATTACAAACGCCTTTCTGCTTACGCTCATTTCATTGAACATTAACACTTTCTCCTGTGTTATGATTTCAACTAGTTAATGAGTATATTTATGGCCTGCCACTCTGATTTACGACTATCAAATAACTGTGATTTCTAAGTAGAAAATTGTATTTGTATTGCTTGTTATAAGTTGGATTTAAATGGCTGTGTATGGATGTTTTAGTTTCTCTTTGGTTCCGATTGTGATCTCATTTTCTGATCCGTTCGATCTTACTTATTATTGTGTCGTATACATCCGGAATTTCTCAGGTATAGCAGCCCGGAGTTTGAACTTCGTGCCCGTTGATGTCAGTAGGCTTCCCCGTATAGCATGATATTTTAACATGGCTGACGAAATGTGGGTGCATTATGGTTCACCTCTAACCCTCCGGGGAACACTGCCTTGATCTTGTTGTTATTGTTTCACTTCTGTTTCTAAGTTTTCAGATTCTTTACTACCTAGCCCACCGACTCTCTCTTCAATCTCAGCATGAGCTCATAGTGAGGTAATACGAGATATTTCGATTTTCAGAAGATAAATATTTAAAAAAATATCTTTATTGTTTCGTTCTATTCAAAGACTTCAGAATTAGAATTATGACAACATCAAAATCCAAATATCATAATGCACAATGGGGACAGAATTCATGGAAAACAAATTCGAATACCTTAAGTGGTTTACAAGCCTATATGAGACCGATAACAAATACACGTAATTTTCGTCTAGACTTTTTAGTTTGATTAAATCGTTCATAGTTCAATTCTTTGCTTCGACCTTGGACGAATCTATGGACTATGGCTGGTCCACCACAATGGTGTTAAAAGCAATAGCTATGCAACGGACTGTGCCCATCTAATCAGCTGATCTAGTTGTACTAGCATCAATAAAACTTTTTACCTTTTGAAGACTTATTAGTTTCTGCCTCATTTGTAATACTGGTTCTCTCAGATTTCAATACCACAACCTGGTTCCTAATTTTATAAGTACGTAAACTATACCATAATATACTATTTTATAAATACATCTTTACTAGAGACATGATGGCTCGTTATATAGCTATACTAGCTCGCCCCCGTGGACCACCCCACAGGACCCGTTTTCGGGATAAAAAAATAGCCTATGTCACTCAGGGATAATGTAGCTTTCAATTGGTGAAAGAATTGTTTAAATCGGTCCAGTAGTTTCGACTATATAATGAAATGACTAATGCCCAGTTTCTTGAACGTGAATTATTGCATCTAGGAAAGCGATGGCCTGGTCAAGGATGCGAGACGCAAAGGACCGATCGTTGTGCTGGCACTTGGTGGAGGCCTATGTCCAGCACTGAACGTCTTTTGACCGAAATGGTGATAATGATGAATTATTGCAAAATGTCCATTTTTGCTATCCAAAACTCAGGGTAGCATACTTTCATATCTTGCATGGACACTATAAGGACAGCTCATACCATTGTAAAAATACAAGTTGGAAGAATGCACCGAGAGTTTTTTAACATGAAGTAAAGTGACATCATGTCCCACTCTTTCCAAACCAACGTCAACAAAAGTGATGACCACACACTTCACAAGCAAGACTACCAACATAACAGTATAACAAGATTACCAACCTCACACAATTACCTATTTGTAAAGATCGGTGTTATTTTGCCGACCGTTCGTCTGGGCAGCCGAATTCTATTGTCGGCATTAGGCAAGCTATGCAGCCTATTGTTCTTGACAAATTGCTCGTTACTGGCAGTATATTATTAGATTTATTTAATTTAGAGTTGGGTAACTGGATCTTTACTGTGAGTTTGTGTTGTTGGGTAAGAAATGTCTCCATCCTCCAATAACTATATCATCATCATCATCAGCCTTTTTAATTTTCCACTGCTGGGACACAGGCTTCCTCTCTGTAAGAGGGAATGGGCCGTAACACAGCACGCGGGCCCAGTGCGGATTGGTGAATGAATTTTACATGGTTATGAGATTAGTTTAGACGAGGAGCTCGTGGCTAAATAATAACAGCCGCACGGGTCGATCATCAAGGTTAAGCAACGCTTGACGAGGTCGGTCAGTGGATGGGTGACCATTTTCAACATACCGAGTTTCCTTCGTGCCTCGGAAAGCACGTTAAGCCGTTGGTCCCGGCTGTCATTTGAAGATCTTTGACAGTCGTTACGGGTAGTCAGAAGCTTGAGATCTGACACCAGTCTTGCCAAGGGCTACCGTGTTACCCAGTTACTGGGTTGTGGAGGTCAGATAGGCAGTCGCTCCATGTAAAACACTGGTACTTAGCTGAATCCGGTAAGACTGGAAGCCGACCCCAATATAGTTGGGAAAAGGCTAGGCAGATGATGATGATGATGATGAGTTTAGTTTAGACATCTTGCCCTACAGTGTAACTAATTCAGCCATTTATTTAGATATGCTAACCTCTAAAGTGAGCCGACATCCGATTTCACAAGCAACATCCCGCGAACCACCTTGTATTGTACTTACTTACAGCAATTTGTAGTGGTAGGCACAAAAGGGCTCGTGTGGCAATCTTGATAAGCATGTCAATGATGTAGGATTATGAAATATTCTAGCTACTGTCAGAGGCTTCGCCTGCGAGAGTGTTGAAAATTATCCTCAGAGAATATACTATCAAATATACTATGGCCTCCTCTAAAGTTCAATTTATCACTTATTTCGAAATCGCTTATTTTTCGTGCCCTGTTTATACATTTTAATGAGAGGAGACAGTTGAATGATAGATACATACAAAAAAAAGCAACTTATTTACAAAAAATGTGTGGCCATATTTCTTCAGCACAACAAAACTGTTGACGTACATGAAATATGTAGTTTCGTGAACGATGCAATTTATTGTTATATTTCTAGTATCTGGTGTGTTTATTAGTGAACAACAACTAGTTTTCACTTCAGCAAGTTCAATGGTCCTTGCACTGAAATTACTGTAAAAATCTATTTCTAAAGTAGGAATTATTTAAAGGTAGAATGTTAGCTGTTTTAATTTATTCCTGTGAGAAAACTAATAACTACTACATATTGATACTTAGCAGGTAAACTCATGGTTATGGCCATTATGCATGTATCATTGGTTCATCATCATCAGCGTTCACCATGTCACCCACATGTCCACTGCTGGAAATAGGCTTCTCAACAGTACGCTCATCCAGCTGCTACCAGTCAAAGATCGTCAATTAACATCCAGGCGAGTGGACAATAAACTTTGTATAAAATTATATGGGACCATTGAACAATGCAAATTAAATGAACCAAATCCATTGATTTCTACAACCTCACAACGCACACGTACCTACTTATTGTCCATAATTAATAACTATTGCAAAACACGCTAATTACATAAATCATCGAAGTATCGGTAATCGTTAATCTAAAGTCGATCGATATCCGCCGTTGAAGCATTACACGGATACCACAGACCACGGAGGCGCCTCGGCAGACACTGCTAGAGACGGCATTGTCGAGTATTTCAATACAAAACAAGCGTGTCGGTGAGTGTCACCGTTTACTCGTAGATGGTTTTGACAGCCGAAACTTGTGCTCAGTACAATTGCGTGGCCACGAATATTTTAAGTGTTATAATGGTGAATAATACGGCATTACCGGCGGAACGCTAACCTATCCAGGTCCGCGCCCACTCCACCCGCTTAGAATCGACCCGAATAATAATACCTGAATGTTTCTGTTTTGATAGGCGTGAAAACGTCGATGTATAGTCAGACAGAAAAGTGTTGATTTAACACTTGCACCACGGAGGGTGTAAAAATTAAATAATGTTTATTTAATTTTTACACCCTCTAAATGTTTCACACGGATAGGTGGGTCCTATCCGTGTCGGGATGCCCTAAGTACCCGAGCTCGTTTCGCTCGTTCTTGGACTAATTCATTGACCATAATTATCAAATTACCCATCTGTTACGTAGCAATATACATAATTACCAGACAATGTGATAAATATAGAAGTTCAAATCAATATTCATTACATTGCCCGATTTGACTTGACTAGATTCATAATGCCCGGGCATTATACATAGTGCCCTGATAAATCACTTGGTCCATGACATAAGCAATGTCGTTTCTAAGTAATAACGGTTGCACGAGTCTTTCTTTCTTTTTCGTGTGACGATGTGGTCACCTCTGGTGTTAGAGTTAATTAAACCGCCTCTGGGAACCCCACAGGCCTCTGACTTGGCTATGTCGAGTCGATCATCTAGGTTAAGCAACGCATGTCTAGGTCGATCTGTGAATGGGTGACCATCATTATATACCGCTCCTCCATGCCTCAGAAAGTACATTAAGCTGTTGGTCTCTGCTGTTATTTGAAGATCTTTGACATTGAGTACGTTTTATCAGAAAATTGTCAGAAGTATCATGTTACCCATTTACTGGGTTGTGGGGGTCAGATAGGCAGTCGCTCCATGTAAATCTGTTATCCAGCTTCATCCGGTTAGACTGAAAGCTGACCCAAACACAGTTGGAAAAAAAACAGACGCTGCCGGCTCGAGCCGTTCTGTGGTCTATGCATTACATAAAGTAATCAAATGCTTACGAAAACGAATCGAGTTCGGATTGATACGGAACCGGTGGCCCGTGACGGTTTCCGATTGGATTCGCTATAAAAACGAAATGACCTTTGTGTTTGTACGTCAATTGTGTCGTCTTTTCTAATGGTTGTTGGGTCGAATGCTCCAGAATGGGCCGGTTGCTTGTTTGAGAATTACTGGGTTTTTACTGGCAAAAATAGGAAGCAGAAAAAAGAAGAAAAGTCTTAATGACGCATACTAAATAGGATGGAATAGTCTAGAACTCTAGAAGATAAACTTTAGCGTCTTTATACCAGCTGCTAGCAACACAATGTCATTGGGTACGTTACTAAAATATTCTTCTTGTCAGAGTGCTACTCAATGTTAAGTTAGATAGTTCTTCATTGTCAGAGCATCCATTGGAACTTTGGAAGGCCAGCATTGTTTCTGGACGATCTGGGGGGTTACCATAAGCTCTTAGAGCGGTATCAATTTGAGATCGAATAAGGGACAGATGTATCTGATGTGTATACATATCTATCACTCACTCGATCGCAAATTTATACCGCTCTAAGAGCTTATGGTCACCCCCATGGACTAACTTAAGGGAACGTTCGCAATGTTACAAGTTGTGTCCTCGCTATTAGAGGTCCCTCCTGTGACATGACTAATAATATCCAAAATCAAATTGTCAGATTTTAAAAGACTTCTTGTTAACTTAGGGGGGGCTTCTTTAGTCCTCAGACTTTTGAAATACTGCCGTGCTGCGACACCAAACCCTGGTTCTCTCAAAGAACTGGTAATGTTGATTACCACGCCTTTAGCGCAAGCTTGGAATTTCAGACCTACTTTACCAGCAACTACATATAACCAGTCAAAGAATTTACAACATCAACGCTTTAAAACTAATTGAATCTGGTCCAATCTGGACAGAACCGGTTAAGCCTGAGAGGTTTACATGACGCGGAAATGTAGTACATTGATATTTTAATTGTTGTAAACAGTAAAGCCTGTAAAAGTATGCCGTGGGAGGGGAAGAGGTGCATTGAGATTTGCTACTCCTCATGCCATAAAATCACGCTTAAATTCTCTGAAGGGATAGTCAGAGGTGTATAGAACATTTGCTCATTGATGTTGCCATATTTTGCCAGTTACCGGGCACAAATCAAGCTGCTAGTGAAAATTTTGTAACTGAAAAACTTTTTGACAGGACATTTGTTATCTATCTACATAAATAAAACCGGCCAAGTGCGAGTCGGACTCGCGTACGAAGGGTTCCGTACCAAAATCGTAAAAAATCTTGTTTATTGTATGGGAGCCCCACTTAAATATTTATTTTATTCTGTTTTAGTATTTGTTGTTATAGCGGCAACAGAAATACATCACATTATCAGCTTATTAATTTTCCCACTGCTGGGACACAGGCCTCCTCTCTGTGAGAGGGAATGGGCCGTATTCCACCACGCGGGCCCAGTACGGGTTGGTGGATGTCACATGTCTTCCAATTTTTGGTTCTAGGACATTTCGGTTTTCTCACGATGTTTTCCTTCACCGTTTTTGAGAGCAGTGGTGATGAAATAATTTACACAAAGTAAAGCGCCTGCCTGGGTTCGAAACCACGACCTACAACTTGTAAGTCGTGGCCGATACCATTGGGCCACCACCGCTCTCTGGAATACATCATTTGTGAAAATTTCAAGTGTCTAGCTATCACGGTTCATGAGATACAGCCTGGTGACAGTCAGACGGACAGTGGAGTCTGTAGTGTATCTTAGTAATAGGGTCCCGTTTTTACCCTTTGGGTACGGAACCCTAAAAATCAATTGCTGTTCGTTAGTCTCGTTAAAACTCAAAAACGGTTTGAACGATTTGAATAATTATTTTCTTATTTTGCTCGCCAGAATACAGGGACAGTTTTAAAAAATACAGTAAAAATAGGTAGGTAGGTAGAAAAGGGAAGGTAAGGTAGGGTAGGTAGGTAGCCAGTTGACGGAAGCGAAGCCGCGGGGGACAGCTAATGGTTGATAAAATGGCCCTCTTGTAGATTCACAACCAAACACCGCGATTTCTTGGCAGGTATTTTGTTTATTAGCTACTAGCTGTTCCCCGCGGCCACCCCACAGGGATTAAAAAATAGTCTATGTCTCTCAGGAATAATGTAGCTTCCAATAGGTGAAAGAATTTTTAAAATTGGTCCAGTAGTTTCGGAGCCTATTCGGTACAAACAAACAAACACCCAACCCTGTGGAGACTAAGCTATATAGCTACCCCCTGTGGGGTCGAACCTCGGCTCAGGGCGTCGCTGGGGGGAAAAACAATGACTGGATCTTAATAAAGTGATTCTACCATCCGTTCGGAATAAGCCTACGTGGAGAAGAACGGACAAGACAAACACACAAACAAACGAAAAATGCACCTACGATACAGGAAGAAATTTCTAGTGGGGCAAAGATTAAAAAAAAAAAAAAAACTCTTTATAATATTGGTATAGATTAGATTATATTATATTATATAGTACTAGCTGTTGCCCGCGGCTTCGCTCCCGTGGACCACCCCACAGGACCCGTTTTCAGAATCAAAAAATTGCCTATGTCGCTCAGGAATAATGTATCTCTCTATTGGTGAAAGAATTTTTCAAATCGGTCCAGTAGTTTCGGAGCCTATTCTTTACAAACAAAAAAATCTTTCCTCTTTATAATATTAGAATAGATAGATACCGTCCAGAACATGTCTTCTACTAAATACAGCAGCCAAAAACTTCTATAAACATTACAAGCTTGTAACTATGATAGATTTCTACTACGCTGGCCAGCCCAGCGTGTCGATAGCATGCATTTTATCGACTATCCCGCTAGTCTTGTAGCATTCGCTATAAATCATAGCGCCAGTAACCGGGAAGTGCCGGGCAGCGAGCTGTAATCCACGGCCATAACACTTAATTGCTTTGCAATGCGAGTGTGAACTAGGGAGGGGAACCGTAGTCGATTGAAAAGTGTTAACTTGACTCGGCTTAAATAGTTTATTGTCTCTGTCTTGTAAAATTGAAGTTTGACAGTTGTGCGACAGTGACAGGAATAATGCTTAGACAAAAAACGTACTACTTTATAAGTTGATCTTTATGGCCGGGATCAAAATCTGTGAATCAGTGGCTTGCAATATAAGCCTTAGGTTAGAAAATCAATTAGTTTTGAAAACCGTCCAAGTGCAAGCCGCACTCGCGCACGAAGGTTTCTGTAGCATTATCGAAAAAACCGGCCAAGTGCGAGTCGGACTCGCGCACGAAGGGTTCCGTACCATTATCGCGAAAAACGGCAAAAAAATCACGTTTGTTGTATGGGAGCCCCACTTAAATATTAATTTTATTATTTTTCTAATATTTGTTGTTATAGCGGCAACAGAAATACATCATCTGTGAAAATTACAGCTGTCTAGCTATCACGGTTCGTGAGATACAACCTGGTGACAGACGGACAGACAGACAGACAGACGGATCGCGGAGTCTTAGTAATAGGGTCCCATTTTTACCCTTTGGGTACGGAACCCTAAAAAACGGTTAAATAAATCACATTTGTTGTATGGGAACCCCACTTAAATATTTATTTTATTCTGTTTTGCTTATTTGTTGTTATAGCGGCAACAGAAATACATCATCTGTGAAAATTTCAACTGTCTAGCTATCACGATTCATGAGATTCAGCCTGGTTACAGACAGACAGATAGAAGGACCGCGGTGTCTTAGTAATAGGGTCCCGATTTTACCCTTTGGGTACGGAACCCTAAAAATAATTTAGCAACTACTTAAAATTTTAAAGAAAATCTTTTCTCCGTTAGTTATTGACACTAAACTCCCATAATGATAACTGAACTTCAACAATAAACAGATAGCTTGCGTCACGAATCATCATTCATCATTATCATCAGCCTTTTAACGTTCCCTCAGCTGGGACATAGGCTTCCACTCTTCGAGAGGGAATCATAGACAATAAGCTTCAAAATCCATCGATTCCAAACCAATAATATAGTCGATGTAATCCCCTCACTAGCCAACACAAATGTATGCGGGCAAGCATTACACGCTAGGGCAACGTTAATTCTCCGTTCAGTACAGGTACATCAGGATTAAAGCACTTAACCATCAGATCGGCAGTCACAAATTAGACTCTTTTTAACTTTGACAACTGAAAACTGAGCTTAAATGATAGACAGATAGCTTGCATCAAAATCAAAGCCAATAAATTTCATAATCCATCGATTCACAACCATCAACAGTCGATATAATCCCCTCACTAGCGCACACAAATGTATGCGCGGGCCAGCACTAGACGCTAGGGCAACCTAACGGTTCTCTCTGGTTCCCCGTACTGGCTCATTATAAGGTGCAGGCGCTGCAAATTATTGAACTTAGCCTTTGTTGTGGCGCGGAAGTTGTAGGAATGCTGGTTTGGAAAGATTGGTCTAGTGATAACATCCAAAAGTTTAGAATTGGAGCTCTAAACGAAATGTCTAGAATGTAATGATTTGCCATAAAAAAATATTTTTACAAAAAAAATACTACCGACTTCCAAATAAGAAAACTACAAAGTGAAAAATAACTTTATTTTTGGAAGTCGGTGTCTTTGGTAGGTACCAATTTTTTGCGTTATGGGGTGTCCATAACGCAAAAAAATGACTTCCAAAAATAAAGATATCTTTCACTTTGTAGTTTTCATATTTGGAAGTCGGTGGTAGGTGGTATTTTTTTGTAAGAAAGTTTTTTTTATTTTTCACTTTTTAGTTGTTCCTACCACTAGGTAGGCAAGTAGTTTAGTAAGGTACCTATAATGTCAGAATAGATTACCCGAATATCATGAAACTCAACAAAGCCGGTGAAATGAGATTGTACCAAGGTAAACTGTACACATCTGTGTACCCCTTTAAAGCGTACTGGCGTGATGTTATGTCATGAAATGGTAAACAATAAACAGACATGCGATGGCAGCAATCCCGAGAGATTGGCCGTTATTTATTGAAGAGTTATGTTGTATATCTCCAAACTTCTTCATCAGATCTTCACCAAATTAAAATGGGACCAATTTCGGAAAATAATCTTTCAAACAAAAAAAATATTTTCAAAATCGCTCCACAATTGACGGAGATATCGGTGAACATACACAAAAAAACAAATAACTGTCGCTTTTATAATTTTTCATTTTAAATACGAGGCTTTTGGCTAATTTGTACCTTTAGTGAATGCCACTCTTTATTTTGTATTTAGCGTTTAGTTTGTGCAGAATAAACAATTTTTTTTCTTTCTTTCAAAAAAAAAACATAAAGTCGTACATAGAACCTCCTCCTTTTTGGTAAGTCAGTTAAAAATGAATGGGAATGACGCCATCAATAATTTTACGTGGTGATTGACCACGTAAAATATAGAAGGTGAATGAAATAATAATCAGTTTTTTAATCTTTATTCGTAGAAACCATGATAGAAGAACTTGGGGCCACGATACCTGGTAGATTGGCAATCTTAATTTTTCACCTAATAACAATGTTTTCACCAAAACTCTATCTCACGTCTCAGAAATAAAAATAATGTCACATTCACATTCCATGAAAACAGTTGCACGTTCCTTAAAAGTAAAACAGTAATGTAAATTGACATAACTGGGTTATCATAATTATGAATTTCGGAAAAACCGCCGTATACCAACTGAAGAAAAATAATAAGTACAAGGTTTTAAATTAGCCAAAAAAGTAAGTTTTAAGAAAAATGCTAGACAAAGTAACAATCTATGCATCATCATCCTTTTAATTTTCCCACTGCTGGGACACAGCCACACAGGCCTCCTCTCTGTGAGAGGGAATGAAAAAGAAAGAAAATACATTTATTTAGCACAGACTAAAAGACACACAACATAATATTATACATCAGATATAATACAAATAAAATTAAAATAAAATAAAGTCTGACCTAAGAAATTAGCAGGAAAGTGTGAATGGGCCGTAATTCATTAAAATCCGAATTTTTGGTTCTAGGCCTTGCCGGTTCCCTCACGATATTTTCCTTCACCGTTTTGAGAGCAGTGGTGATGAAATAATTTACACAAATTGAAGCGCCTGCCTGGGTTTGCCACGACCTACAACTTGTAAGTCGCGGCCGTTGCCACTGGGCCACTACTGCTCTTAGCAAATTGTCGAAACGCCAAAATGGACTTTTTGACAATTGTTATAGCTGAAAGGCTGTCATTTTGTCTAAGCCCTCTGAATGGTTACCGACCGGAGACAAAATCCAGATATTTTAAAAATTATAACCATCTTAATTGGTCAGCGCGAAACACAAGACGTGACACTTGCGTGACACAGATGAAATCAAATTACCTAACTAGTACTTATTCTTGAAAAATTATTTTTTTATTTTTTAAGTCTGATCTTTATAAGCATGTGTATATACATATTTAGTATTTATATATTTTAGAGTTATGTATTTATTTAAGTATGTATCACTTACACTATATGTGTATGTATTTATATCTTAGGTTAGTCGTTCAGTTTTCTTCTCTTCCTGTTCTCACACACTATTTGTCTACATTTCTTCTTCATTTCTCCTTTTCGCGGGTCTGCTGGTAGAAATTTCTTAAGAAATAAGCAGTACCTTTGTACTCCTTTGTCATGATGATTGTGTTTTCTGTATGTATTTTCTGTGTGTACATTAATAATAAAATAAATAAATAAAATTAAAAAAAGAACAATCACAAACAAAATGTGTACTTTGTTATTGAATAATAAGACATTTAAAAAAAACATAATTAATTGCAAAGATGCGAATTTCTACTTACTTACTAGCAAAATATTATAATTATGATTAGCAAGGTAGCAGATGCCGTCACAGACTTAATCTAACTAGATGACGCGAGTGTATGTACTTACTTCTTGTGTCAAAAAAGGGAGTAAAACCTGTTTCATTTAGCGTTATCGGCACCGGACATCAAATCATCAGAAATGTAGAAAAAAACTAATTATTGAGCTACAAAAGCTCTACAAAAAATTTGACAAAGACAATTGAAAATTTTTCTTTAATTATTATGTAAACTTGTTCTGGGTGTGTGAAAAAGTGGCACGCTTGGTTTTCATACAGATACAGCAACTTGCGTTATCTAGTTAGATTTATTTCTCTGGACATGCCGTTTAATTTAATAACAAACATTGCACGCTCTTATCATGTAGATCTCGTTCGTGATGTGACGTTTTCTGTCATTATCTGACGAAGATCTGAGGCAAGTGTGACAAAATGAGTGCACAGTGACAGATTATTTATAAGCTATGCTTTTAAGAGATTTATTGCTTGGGAATGGTTTTAAATGTTGCTACTTTCCATACAAAAAAGGATTGGAAAAAGTACGAGTAAGTTGGCAATATTGTGTTACAATAATTTTAACATAATCGTAAAATACATAATTTGTTTTTGCCAAGAATCCATAGTACTTACTAATGCCATGGATCCGTTATTCTGCATGAAAATCAGAAACGTCAAGTTGAGTCAAAAAGTTTTCTTTTTACAACACACTCACCAAAAAGCGTATGTAATTGCAGGCATTCGACTGTCGTTTAAATCTTTAATGTTGATTATTTCATCAATTTAATTTCAGCACAATTTTCTAACCTACCACCTGACAACCCGCCAACCCCAACGACTGTATTTATCACTTTCCCGCTCAATAGTCACGTTCAAAACCTAGAGTTTCTACACTTAACTATCACTCATACAACCTAACTGCCATTTAAGGTCCAGTCTCACTAAATATTCATCAAAACATGGTTTTAACATGGCATGCATACAACTTTCCGAAGTGAAATGTGGGGAAAATGGCGGCCGCGCGCCAATGAATTTAAACAGCGGGTGATTGACATTCGAATGCTAAATTAACCATAGACAAGGTGTACTAAGAATTGATATTGTACTTCCTACTTTTATGTAATGTAATGAATTATTTAATTGTTGTTCCGAAGGTGGAAAATTAAATTAGTATTTTTACGTGAGTGAAAGTTTGTGACAGTTGCAATGGACATTTCTTTTTTTGAATGGCATAATAGCGTTTGTGAAGGCTTGCTTGTCTTTGCTTGCTATGTTTATCAAACAATTAAGAACTGGTTTAATAAATATCCTGGGTCTAATGCTAATTCTACTTAATATTATAAATATGCAAAGCTATAATATAGCTATTATGTTTCTTTATTAATCACACTCAATAGCTGAACGGATTTCACACAGCACCAGTGATTAAACTTCCTAATTTAAATAATAAACAAATAGATCAACCAGCATGCACCGTAAGCAAAGTTTTTAATCATATCCAACTTGCTGACGTGTCCAATGATGCGATGAAAGTAAAAACCGACCAAGTACGAATCGGAGTCACGTACCGAGGGTTCCGTACAAACAGCTACAATCACCAAAATAATTAGGTAACATTACTGAAGTTCATAATCTATGAAAACACCGAAAATTGCTCTGAAGAAAAGAATAAGTTTAAAATCATAAAAAAAAACTGATGCAACTACAAATTTACGGTTTTCGGCCTTTTTACTTGTGCTATAAGACACTGCTTCTTGCCAAATTTCAAGACTGTTGGATCCCTTGCGAGTGTCAAAACATGCGGCACAAACGGTTGCATCTTTTGACTGCGCTGACTTATTTATTTTTTCTCAACTCTAATGGATTGCAGACCTCAGTATTGGGTAAAACGGGTCTTGACAGACAGACGGACATCGAAGTGATCATAATTATAAGGGTTCCTTTTTTCTTCTGAGGTACGGAACCCTAAAAACTTAATCAAATGCGAAGAAAACTGTTATTGTATCAGAAAAAAAGTTAAACGGTCCAATGGCTATTGAAAGACCTGAAGTTCCGAGTATTGGAGAAAGATGTGGAAATTCAGGTGTGTGCCAAATGACAATGAAATGGATTCGCTTTACTTGGTCTGATAGGAAACCAGTTGTGAGGAATGGATTTATTGGAGCTGAGTGGTTGAATGATGAGCTAATTTAAAAGATTAATTTTACTACTAAAAACACAAAGCTAAACTTCAAATAAAGATTCAAGTTATCAATGAAGCCTGAGTGTTTTCAGCTTGGAACTATGCTGGAAAATTCTTCAAGTTCACTGAAAACTCTAATGCTCTGGCAAGAATTACGTAAGGGCTTTGACAAACCTTCAACGGCTGCCAAAAATCCAAAATTTGTGGGAATGACATGTTGTCGCTGAATCGCTGATAGACTGTCAATTTGGCTAGGGCCATGGTTAAAAAAAGATTAAATTTGTTCATGGATTCATAACATGGATAAATATTATTTTGAAAATATGATGAAAAGTTTTATTTTTTATATTTATATAGCGAACTTTAACAATATTATATAGGAATCAGAGCCAATGTATACCGAACCGTACGAGTCACTCAATCAAACAATCACTGCGCATGCGCAAATCGTTCCATTCTTGAATCGTCCGGCGACGCATATCGGCCAATACCGTTACAGTATTCAGGTTCCAACTCATACGCATTGCTTCTTGTTAACTGTCTGCTTTAAGCGCTTTTTATGATGCATCGGTTAACTTGTTCATAATTTGTAGGTTACCGATACATTTAATTGGTATGATGAAGAAGCTCTTCGTCATTAGTTTTGAGGAATTTTAAATATGGAACTATATGTTGAATATGGTTATTGTTTAAATCTAGATGAGAAGTTCGCTTTCTCAATTTTATTGGGATATAAAAACATACTTTTTGGCATATTATTTGCTAATAGTTATCTTTTGTTGCTTCATTTAGCTTAAAGTGCGTTTGTTGTTAAGAAGTAGGAAGACGAGGGTTTTTCCTAGTGTCGTAGTACAATCCGGCCCGATAAATGTTACACGAAAATTGCCAACTAAAACTGTCTGGTCCTTCGATTTCGTCTTCACCCTCGCTAAAAGGGTTTATCTTCCCAAGAATACTGGTATAAAATGTATCCTATGTCCTTATCTAGATTAACCCTGTGTAAAGTTTCATCAAGTTTCCAAACCCATTCCAGCTGTTGAGGCGTGATTGAAAACAAACGTCCAAAAAACCAGACTACAATATTAGTCGGATATTTGCGGTTTCTAGTAACCAAAGCTTTCGTAAATCTATTTACCTTACCATCAGTTGGTTCTTCGATTATGTAATTCTTTTGAGGATCTTCCTTTCCGGTTATCTAGTAAATAGTATGTAGATTCTAATAATATTGCATAACGGTTGTTTATTAATTGATTAGGGCCAATTCACACGCTAGTGCTAAAACGGTTGTCATGTCGCACAATACTTTCTAACGGTTATAAATATTGTTACGTAATGGAGAAACAATGTCAGCGTATGGTCAGTCTGTTTGATTGTACTGAGCTTTGAAATTATTATTTAGTTGGAAATGGAGAACATACTTTCATAGTTTATAGTTGGCAGGAATAGCCCCTCCGGAGGTCCGTAGGGAAGTTGCCTGTTCCTCCGAAAAGCACAAGCTGGAGACCGATAACCGCCACCTATTGTACAACGCGGAGCAACCACGATGGCGACTAAAGAGTCGGAACAGCTTCCTTCAGTCGGCTAAAACAACATGCGACAACAGCCCTGGCGAAGCACGTAGAAAATTGTGGCTCCTCAAATACCCCCCTCCAACTGACTATATCGATCCTTCAGAAAAGCTCCCAGCTGGGAATAAACTGCCATGGCCTACCTGGAAATCCCTAAATAGGCTGCGAAGCCAAGTGGGCCGCTGTAGGTACAACCTGGTCAGATGGGGGTACTCCGATCAGCCACAATGTGATTGTGGAACCACACCGCAAACGATGCCCCATCTTTTGTCCTGCTCTATGTGCACAAACACCTGCACCATGAGGGACCTGTGCGAGGCCAACGCTAGGGCTGTGGACGTGGCTGAGTTCTGGTCGAAGCACAACATCTAAATTAAAATTTAAAAATGGAATCATCGACACGATGAAGAAGAAGAATGTAGTTATTAGTTAGTTGTCATATTTAAGGTCCTTAAGTTTTGTTGACCGAGCGAAGCGTCTCCGTTTCAGCTTGGGCAATTTTTTTTATATGACCGTATGTCCGGCTGTTCTCATCTACAGGTCGTATTTCTTAATCGATTCTCGTGAAATTTTGTGATCACAAATATGGATATTATATGAAATCAAAAAGACAAATCTTCAACTCACAGAGCCACTAGTTAAGGTTATTTGGGTAGTACAGGCTTGATGATATTTGTTATTTCAAAATATAATACTACTATACTTGCGATGGTAGATTGAGGAATGATGTAATAAGATTGACTAGTAAGAGAGGTTGTGGTTTAAAAGACGATGTAGTGACTAAAATTGAAAAGAGTATGTTAAGATGGTTTGGCCATGTTGAGAGGATGAATGATAGGCGACTAACGAAAGGTATTTACAAGGCAGACGTGAATGGAAACGCCGGGAGAGGACACCCTAGGAAGACATACATTCACCTTATAGGTGATGTTCTTCAGAAAGGCCAGGTGCGAAGTACTCATAACCGGCGAGCGTGTATGAATGTGAGTGAAGCTAAGGAAGTATGTATGGATCGTAGCAGGTGGCGTTCTATAGTTTCTGCCTACCCCCATGGGAAAAAGGCGTGAATTTATTTATGTATGTTTGTATAATACTACTACAACAAAGAAATAAGAACATACATGCAAACGACTTTTTAAAAAAAAAATGTCGTGGTAAATATAGCTTAAATATCTATTTGTAATATTTGCACCTGAAAACAAATGTGTATTTAAAAAAAAAAATGTCTAGTTGCCTCAAGAGGATTTAATTTCGAGCTAACATTGATACTTAATAAATTGTATTTATTTTCTGGTTGGAGGAAAATCAAAAATTGCAGATAAGAACTATCGTTGAAAGTCAGTCGTGTGCATCAAGCTCTTATATAAACAGAACAAAGTGGACATTCAAAACACGCCTATAACCACACAAGCAAAAAGTTTAAAAACTGTAACCCGAATGAAAACGGTTTTTTTATCCTATGTTACCCGGGCCACAATAACGAATCGATTGACACCTTTTTCATTAAAATCCGCTACGTATGAACATACGTAAATACAAAAATACATACATAGACTGCTAAAATCATAACCCTTCCATTTGGCTTCACCTTAGTCAAGTAAAAAACATAGACACGTTGTACTCCGCATTGCCCTTTAAGGTACGGTTCCAATAAAACGACTTTTCGAGCGCAGACGATCCGTTCCCTCCCCCTAATTACTATAATCTCGGGGCTGGTGTTCAACTGACCTTATTTCTGACAGCTGGGATGAATGTGGGCTGTATTTTGACCTACTGCGTCTAATAATTGTGGAGATGAAAAGATAATTTTTTCTACTTAGTTTTTTTCCTGCGTGGTATTTTATATTTGCACTATAAAATGCAGTTGGTATGTATATTATTCGATGAAGTTATGTCCCCTGGATAGAGCAGAGGGCCTTCACAGTAAATAGTCCTCCATCGCGATCGGTCATGAGCTTTACGCTTCACCTCGCTCCACGCCATACCGACGCTCGCTGCTTCTGCCAACACGGTATGACGCCAGGTTTGACGGGGAAGGCCACGCTTTCTTTTGCCTTGGAGATTCCAATTCAATTCTTGCTTGGGTATATGATCAGAATCCCTTCGCAGCGTGTGGCCAAACCAACTCCACTTGTAACGCTTGATCTGACGGTCGATCGGGTTCTCGTGGCATTTCTCTAGCAGCTCTACGTTGGTGATGATCTCGGGCCAGTTGATAACGAGTATGAAAGGAAGACAGTGGTTGACGAAAACTTAGATCTGGCGTGATAAGCCTTTTGTAACCTGTCACGTTTTTCCCCCATCTTCTTGTTCTTATCCCATGTTACTTGGGATCGGCGCAACACGTTTTCCTATTCCATACCGTCCTGTTTCCTGTCACGCTATCACTAACTCCCTTTTTTTTCATGTCACTCCTCACACAGTCTATTCATTTTTTAATTGGCCGTCCGCTCCCTCTCCATCCATCAACTTTTATATTCATAACTTGTGGACGCGTTCCACTGCCTCTGTGCCACTTAGCAACGGTGAAGTATTCTTCACATCAGATCTCATCTCTTGGATCTTCCGGATGTTTATTTTTAGTCCCGTTTCTGACGCTTCCTGACGCGATGAAGTTAAATAAATAAGGCAAAAATTACATTTTACAGAAGATTTTGACACCATTATTAGTTAGTTTAATTTGAATGTATTCTGAATTGTCAATATGAAGAGGAGGCTGTCAGTAATAACAGTATTCATGAGAGGTATTGTTTTAGAGTGTTACTGTGTTGTGGCGGTCAGACAGGCAGTCGCTCCATATAAATTACTGGTAGTCAGCTGGTTCCGGTTAGATTGGAAGCTGACCTCAACGTAGTTGAAAAAAAAATTAAGCAGATTGATTGAATTGTCAAGAAGAAGTTTCTTTGAAGACAAACAAATAAGGAAGGAAGTTTTATATCAAGATGCTCCGTTGCACTTAACTGCATTCTAGATGTCACGATTAGATACAGTAAAAAGCAATTCAACTCTTTACGAAGACAATAAATAAACAAATCGAATCAGTTCCTCTTCACTTCTTTAACCGTGATGTAACAAAAACCCATTTAAGAACTGGTTTCCTAACGAAATTATTTCAAATTCTTGTAAATTAATTCAATCTTGCACTGGTGACCGTAAAAATAGTAATAAATGGCGAACATAATTTAAAGAAGCCAATTGTAATGTCTAACTCTTCAAAATATGTTCTCACGGCAATTATCTCCATGTTTAGATTTAATTTCCACGGTAGAAGATATTATTTTTGAACTAAAATGTTTAAGTTCGTTAGCCTCGGGCACTCTGCTTCTATAGTTTAGCGTTTATTCTTCTCAATTTGAATAGAAATCCATACCTACGGATTTTATAAATACGAACGTAACTCTGTCTGTCTGTTTGTTACGCTTGTACCACTAAATCACTGAACCAATTATGATGAATTTTGGTTGGTTAGTATTAGAGTAAATTAGAGTATATTTCTTCGCTTCGCCCGCGTGATAATCGGAAATAATTCCAATTATTTCCGATTATCACGCGGGCGAAGCAGCTGATAGAAGCTAGTATCGATTCCTAATAACTGATAATTTATGAAAGCTTTTTGAAAATTTAAATTGTTGGAAAGTCTCGAGATATTAAATTACCTCTTATAAAGCCTTTTTTTTTTTTTTTTTTTGGGTGGGAAATCATCCAATGACTTCTCCCGCTCTGGGTGAAGCGGGAGGGCGTGTCAGACTTTTACTGACTAAAACCCACCCGTGTTCCTTCAGTTGCTTGAGCCAGGGCCGCGGTAACTATTTTCAAATTTATCCGCAACCCAGACAGGCATCGGCCCTAGCGGACCCCGTCAATTTTGCTGACATCTCTTTGAGGCGCGCGTGCAACACTACGCGCCGTCGACTCGGGCCTGGTCCTTATCGGGCGGCGAGCTACCCATTACTCGCCGTCCGCAAGCCCGCGCCTACGGTGGACCTCTTATAAAGCCTGAAACCATATATTTGTTACCAGAAACCTAAGCAAATTAAAACAGGCGTATTTTAAAGTAGCGACATTTTTCTTTACTCTGTTCTCAGTAACAAACAATACAATATTAAGTTATATGATTCTTTTTATATTCAATTACAGTCTTCAGTCATAAATTATTGTCTAATCAGATCTAATAGATCGCACTTCTCATTTAGTGCAACTATTTTGTAATTTCTCACGGACAGATCGTTCGAGATATTTCCCCGTTCGTTCCGTTCTGAGATTGCTAAATATTCAAAATATGCGTATCGCAATAAATATGTAGATATTTATTTAGAATTTTCTTCATTCTAAACTCTCGTGCAATCGATGCATCGATTAAAGGCTAATATTTACTAAAAGCGAGTATTAATTTAGTTCTAAAACTATATTCAGTATTTCCACAACACTAAATTGGTTTCTTGCAATCTACTGTATTAAAAAAATGATTATCTTTTTTATTTTAAATGTTTGTCTAAATAATTAACTTTTTATTACTTCAAGTTTTTATTCTTCGTTGGTAGTTCATTTCTTAATGTTTTGCGAAATTTGTGTTTTATCTAGTCTGAGTTTGCTTCCTAATTACCAAAGAACATTTATAAACGACACTTTGACGACTGAAATAAACGACACTTTGTTTCTTTTATAAAAAAAAATGGAAACAAAAAATCTAATTTTAATCTGTAATTGTTTTTAAAATCAAGATTTTCTATAATAATTATGTAGTGAAACCAGCCCTTAATGAGTAATCAAATATGGCGTCGAACAGTCAACTTATTTTTTTAATGTGTACGTGTTACGCAACGCATTCAGCCTTTATTGACTTTATCAGACTTAAGGGCGAGTGTCCACTTACTTTGTGCAAGATGCGTGAAGAAGGAATCGAGTTACTTACCCAAAAAGTTTAACTTTCGACGACATACTTTCTTGATATTATTATTTTTGCTGAACTTGATATTATCTTGATACGGACGTAAAAACACCGTTGATACGTCAAATTGTAAATGCAATTTAAGTTTTTCAGTGACCTACATTGTTGAATACTGGATACAATGAAGAATTTGACGAAGCAACAGATCCAGATTTTTGTGACCTTTCAAAATTATTCCAGGTAAAAAAGTATAAAAAATATCGACTTTAGCCTACATTTTGGAGTTATGCGAACAGCTGATATTTTGCGACATTTTTATGAGTATTTTTTTTTCGTAAATCGTATCTGTTTGAAGCCTGGAAAAATTATGAGTGGTGATAAAAAATCTGGCAATAACCTTTTTTTTATTGTTTTTTTTAATACATGTAGACTAACATCAAACTCCTTTCTCCATCTACTCTGCATTGCATATCTCGTGAGCACTTGCCTTATTCCATTAACGCGATCTAACAGTCATTACCAGATAATGTCTACCTAATAGACAGGCTGTGCGAGAATCTTCCTATTTTAAAAGCTGACTAGTTTCTAACTCGCATAATCTTAGCCTGCTCAAATACGAGTATAGCCGTGGCACCTATAAAAACGTAATTAGAACTGTTGAACTCAGGTTCAGACTTCGAAGTTTATAATTATTTTTGAAATCTTCGCCGTGCTTTTTCTTCATTTTCTTTTAACGAAATACGATTTTAAAACAGAGACAAAAATAAATAACAAGGAACGTAACCTATAAATAACAAATGCTTTTGTTATAGTACTTATTTACCTAATAATGCCATGCTTGAACTATTTTGACAACACCGTTCAATGGTGTCATGGCGTTGTATAGAACTGTCAAAAATTGTGACAGCTATGGCCAATAAGGTAGGCAAACTATGTAGACGGCATATTCTACTATATGAAGAATAGTTAAACAAATATCTATAATATCGACACACGCATTTCAAAAAGCGTTTTGTCTCTTTTTAACTAACCAAGAGCTGCATATGAAAAGAGAGACATCTAAATGTTTGTCAAGGACTAAACTTGGTAACACTTTTGAGTGACGTCAAAATCATGTCTATGCGTGACCGGTCGCCATGTTGATTGCCGAAAGTACTCTGCTTTTTTGTGGTAGTTGTGTGCCGTATATATACGTTTATCAGTGTAGTTGTGCTGTCAAACAGATACTTGCTCAAAACATTTTTGTTGTTTTAAAAGAGAAATACGTCTAGAAACAAGGTATTTTGGTGATCTGATTTTGGAAATTAATAGAAAAATCTTGTATAAAACAGTGTGGTGCGAGAAAAACAAAAATGGGCAGCCATCTTAAGTGCCCGATTTTTGTAGGTATGTACGATAATTTCGTAGGTATGGCAAGTCCATAGGTTTATAAGTCAGTGGCTATGGGACGTTGCTTCTTTATTATTTCATTTACTTAACTATTATGATAAAGATAGCAATAGGTTCTTCAAGTTTGTTCGCAAAACAAACCAATTTAATCTATGAAATGATCATCATCTACCTAGCCTTTTTTCCCAACTAAATTGGGGTCGGCTGCCAGTCTTACCGGATTCAGCTAAGTACTAGTGTTTTACATGGAGCGACTGCCTATCTGACCTCCACAACCCAGTAACTGGGTAACACAGTACCCCTTGGCAAGACTGGTGTCAGATCTCAAGCTTCTGACTACCCGTAACGACTGTCAAAGATCTTCAAATGACAGCCGGGACCAACGGCTTAACGTGCTTTCCGAGGCACGGAGGAAACTCGGTATATTGAAATGGTCACCCATCCACTGACCGACCTCGTCAAGCGTTGCTTAACCTTGATGATCGACCCGAGCGGCTGTTATTATTTAGCCACGAGCTCCTCTAATCTATGAAATGATAATAGATACAAATTAATATGCAAAATAGAGCAATCCTCGTATTTCTTCGTACACATTTCTCAACGCTTTCTTGTCGGTGTTGGCATATTACAAAATGATTTGCGGTCGGATTATGTTTTCCGGCTGGCAATGCAAGTGTTATAGACAACGTGTTGCGTATTTCACACATGACTGCACTAAACATTCTCTATGGATTAGTAATAGTAAGTATAATGTGAGAAAGAATTGTTAGACTTCGTTGGTCCAGTTGTCACAAGTGAGTGGGTGATTACTGCTGAGCAAGAGAACCACCTCAAAACGGTGGAAACTGGCATGTCGTAGAACCAAAAACTCGGAAGACATCTAACATCCACCAACCCGCACAGGGCCCGCGTGGTGGATTACGGCCCATTCCCTCTCACAGAGAGGAGGCCTGTGGAGGCCTGTGTCCCAGCAGTGGTAACATAAAAAAGACTGATTATAATTATATATATATGTTATTGTTATGAGCTGACATCACTAGTCTATAATACAGTTGGATTGATAATTGCTTTGTATAATTTAAATTCCTTTAAAATGTAACGAAACCTATTTATATTTGTACGCCGTTAAGAGAGCACATGACTGTGTAACATCTTGCATGCCATGTTTATATACTCGTGTTTTGAACAAATAAATGAATCTTATTTTATTTTATCTTATTATAGTTTCGATGCCCGGGTGGGTGCCTAAGATAACAAAACCTTATATCATACATTCTCAGCAGATTCAGAAGTATCATTTCGATCGATCACCAATGAGATCGATATGAGTTTATTTAAAGAATCCAATCCTATTAACATTGCCAATATGAAAATCTTGTGTGTTTGTTTCAATAAAACCTCAACGACTGAAGGTATTCAAATGAAATTAGAAACTTGAGCAAAGGATGGTGTGGACAAAGAATGCTAAAAAGCCCGGTATTCTGTTTCTGTGGGATAATTTTCGAAAATCGAGATGGCACAGCTGCTGATATAAGTTAATAAGATATTATTTTCCAGAGATTCTATTTATAGAAAAGAACCGACTTTCTGATCACACTACCAATTATAAAAATCATCAATCTTGTCAGCAGTCCATAAAATCGATAATGCCGTAAAATTTAAAAGAAAAGAAATCATGACTCATTCTTCTGATATAATGAATTTGACGTTGCTTCGGCACGGATTCACAACTACCATATCTGCTGACCCGGATGGCTAAACGAGCGTGAAATGCACGTACATTAAACTGTAAGGCTCTAGACAGACGAACTGCATTTTAACCGCACTCCGACTGCAAATTTGCAGTTTGAATGCAGTTAATACGACTACAATAAAACTGCAAACCAACCGTGCAGCCCAATTGCAGTCGGTGTGCAGTTGGCGTACAGTTGTCTTTGGAACTACCACAGATAATATAATACTAGCATACAGATGCCTCATCCCATACAAAGAAACCGTGCCGACGTAACTAGCGTTTTTCATCTGATTATACCGATTATTTTTTGTAAATCGATCGCGTTCGGTTCCGTCCCACGGCGATATATAGATCACCATCTATATCCGTGGGACGGAACGGAACGGGACCGAACGCGATCGATGTACAAAAAATAATCAGAATAGTCAGTAAAGAACGTCGGCACGGTTTCTTTGTATGGGATGAGACACCACTGGAACTACTAACTGCATTCAAACTGCAAATTTGCAGTTGAAATGCAGTCTGTCTGTCTATTTTGAGTAAAAAATAAGAAAAGTTCTAAGAAAAGGTCTCTTCATCCCGCGGTAATATGTCTTATCGCCTGGCTAAAGATATATTTTTTAAACGCTTATGGGCTCGATCTCTGCTGATAGTAAGTGATGATGTGGCCGATGATAGTTCTGCCGTTTGCCTAAAAGAAACCTATTTAGTCTTTTCAAAATAAATTGTAGTTCTAAAAACTAAAAAACACGCTTTAATGGTAAGGATAATGGGACAAACTGTTTAAATTATTGCATTGTCATCGGTCCTTGATAAGTGTGCAAAGTTTCAAATCAATCCAACGTTTTGAAGTGGGTGAAAATCACGTTCAAAGATTCCGTTACATTGATACATAGATACATACATACCAAGCTAATAAAAGCGTGTTAAAAAGACATTCAGTTCCATCTTAGATCCTGTGGCTATCATGATTGCAAAGCCAGGTTTTAGAGTAATTCGAAAATTTACCAAACAATTTGAAGACTTCATCCTCAAACATAGACTGGACCTGGGGGTGACCATAAGTTCTTAGAGCGGTATCAATTTGATATCAAGTAAGTGACAGATGCATACAAATCACATACATTTGTCCCTTATTCGATCTCAAATCGCTCTAAGAGCTTATGGACACCCCCCTGAGCAGTGGTTTTGCCTCATGTCTTTCGCAAACTATTCAAAATTCTGAACCAGAAATGTCCGGTCCTTCTCACAATTTTACATGGCTACTCCATGTAAAATCTCTTAAGAAGTTGGACTTCATAGTATACTACCTATATATATAATTATGATGGGTCCTACTATTTCCGATATCGTAAGACCTTCATATAAGCGGACAAATTAAGGTTGTTCTTCGACATTTAGACCGTCCTTTTGCGGTTAAGAAGCGGCAAAAATTAACCGTAAATCACTTCTAAACATTGGCACTAATTAAAAGTCTAGACAGGCCTCAAAACGTTACCTAACTTAACCTTGAAGACTTAGCTCAGAATGTATAATATCGTAATTAGTTAAAAGTTACTAATTATTTAATTAAAATGCCGGACTAAATGTTAATATTTTCTCATGGTAATCTCTATATGGTTACAGATTAGATACGAAATCCATATTTTATGATTATTTAATACGAAAAACTGTTGAAAACAAACAAGTTTACGAATGTATCATATAATAGATTTTTTTCATCAATTTAATCAAAGTGTTGACAGGAAACGTCAATCAACGTAAATGTCAGTGACAGACAACTTTACAAGATCGATTTGAATCAAGATGGCGGACAATTCGACTTTTATTCCAATACCTCTATTTTTGATAGCATGTTCTGTCCTACTCCTGGGAAAAGAACTTCGAATCCGTACTAGCATTTTTAAATGTATTTTCTAAATTAACGAGCTACATAATTCAAAAACGGTAATCTATTTATTTATCAATTATGTACTGCATATGCAGTAGTTTAGTGTCTCGTTTAGCGTACGATGCTGTCATTTAAACATTGTAAACTTAAACAAACAATCACTCATTCATTCATAACGCAAAACATTAGAAAAATGAGTACCATATTGTATTAATTATTGACAACCAAGAAAACTACGGCCATTGATTCTGACAGTATGCCCAATGACAAAAACGACATCTAGAAACGTCAAAAACTTTATTAAATCAAAGGAACTTTTACTTTTTTTATTGCGGCACATGCACAAAGCCAAGGCAAGCCAGTGAGCATTATGTTTGGATAATTTAATTCTTGAGTTACTGAGTATTTGTCAGCCATGACATTATGCTGAGTTATTACCGACCGGCACTTTCTTGCATAATGCTATGTAACTTATTCCGTTTGTCGTGTTTTTATCGCTTTATGAACGCTTTCTTTGAATTATCTTTTATGTTTTTCTTTTGTTTTAACGCTTGGGAAATAACTTTTACTTGACGAGATCGGTTGAAGATTTAGTGTTGATTTCGTCGTTTATACAGAGACACAAAGAAATAATATTCTACAATTTTTAAAACCATCTCTCTAAGAACCAATATTTTTCTCGGATTTTCACCGAAATTACACCCGTATCCTATTTCTTTGTGGTCAGGATAATCAACAATATCCATCTACTGACTTGTTTTAAAAGAGTAGAACATCACTATTTAGAAGTTTTAGAAACATTGTCATTCTATCATGGATAACGATAGTAAAAAAAAAACAACATTTCTGAGATTGACCACGCGTCTTTTGGCAGCGCCTGCAAATCGCCAATCTCATAAATTTAATAGTTTTTGACAATCGTTAAGTCCTCTTTTCATCTTTAACACTATATTATTATCATCACTTACCATCTGACGATAGTAATATAGTCTAACGCAAGCCTATCAACTATCAAGCTATCAACAATATATAAAAAAACTTTTCGACATCAGTTCTTATGGAAATCCCCAACATTTCCAAACAGTAGCCAGCTATACTAGTTATGTGCAATATGAATATCTGCGTAGGTATCTAAACGCTTTGCATTTCCGCGTGCGCGCGCGCCGGCCCGAGACGCGCCGCTACGCAATCATAGTCTATGCTCTTTGGTAATGATAGGCGCTGTTCTGCATTATTGCCGCATGTCTCTGGTTTGGCATGATAAGGTGGTATAGACAGTTTTAATCATTGTCCGTTGGGTTTGCTAATTAAGCCTGTGCTATTTAAGCCAACCGTCATTGGTCCAAAATATGGCTAATATATCGAGCTAAAATCTTACGATCTCTATAGTACCTACAGTATTTATATGTCGGGTTTAGTCAATAGTACGGACGTCAAAACAAATCACAAGTACGCCCCTAGCGGCAATCAAGAGCAACTACGCATTGGCGCGCTTTTATAAGCACTTGCGTGGAGCGAAATAGAGCAGTTGAGTACTGACAGCCGTAGAGCTAAGAGGTCGTAGAATCAGTGTCGATCCGTAATATTAGTGTGCAGGAATGTAACTTGTGTCTATTTGAATATACTCAGTGTATCGAATAATTTTTGTGATTTCATTTTCACGATTGACCCACCTACCTGCCCACACACGATGTCTTAACCTAAGGGAATACATCCGGACTTCCCGATGGTTTGCACCTGTCGGCCAGCCTTGATGCGACATATAGATAACCTTAGGAGATCACTTCGTCATGTAAAAACTTCTACTTGTAAAATTTTCTTCAGTACTTTAACCATTAGATTTTACAAGCACTTAGTATTTATTGTCATTTTTTCAGTTGTTTCAAAAGAAACGTACAGAAGACTTGCTGCAATCCTAAACTTGTATAGTTTATATGCTATAGGGTGACCTTACCCTTGCACCCAGTGCTATAGTACCCTACAATTTACCAGCAATGCCACCTCAATGAGAGCACAGCGCCACACAATCACGATTCGTATGGTATGGTAATGGCAGTTCTGCACTATTGCTGTCTGCCTGGTACACAAGCTTAGTAGAACGTACCTTCATGCTCCTATTAGTTATGAGATCGACTGTTTTAAATGTATTGATGACTGGATAGCACTGGAGCAATGATTGGGTTCTTCTATAAAAATGATGCAAATAAAACTCGTGTGTGATACCTAACGACACAAATACAGAGGACCTGACAAATCTCGCACTACGTCGCCAAAAACTGAAGAAACTAAGAAGGCCAGATGCAATGCAGAATTGCAATATGAATGGCTTGCTATAATATTGCAATTCTGCATTTCTATTAAAACTAAATTAACTGACGGATAACGCACAGGTCTAGAGGTGGTCTAGAGGCACGAATGCCTCTAAACGGGTTAAACGCCCCAGTTTACCATATCTTAGTTTGTACGGAAGCCCATCATTCCGATCACCATCAAAATGGAAGGGCAATATCAACGCCCGCACGGCTTGTCTTATAAAATAAGCCTCACAACTTTAACCTTTATTTATGGATCAATTGACAGTCCCATAATTTGTTAATGACTTTAAAACCCTACTGGCCATTACATTAAACGTTTTCAAACTATGTGACTTCGTCATAGTGATACGTCATAGTGATAAGTATAGATTTTTCTTTTGACAGCCGACCATAGATTTCTACCGTATTTAATAAATTACTCTTTGGTCCGCGCGCTCTATTGTTTGTCTATGGTTTCGACAAATAATTATTGAGCATCGCGGACGTCGGTCTACATAGGTCTACCTACATTTTAATATGTTTTATATTTATATAATACTTACACATACTCTGACCCACCTTCTGTGTTATTTTATTTTCTTTGTTATTTATATATTCTATTTTATTGTATTATTTAAGTATTTTCCGTTTCCGTAAGTGTGTCCGTGGCATCAACAGTTGGTCTTATCAGAATATCAGCGCAGCGTTATTTCCTTTTTTGGATATCGCTGCACATGCTGAGATAGGAGCCTTTTTGGTCTCGCGCGGGGTTTTTATTATTAACATTGTTTAATTTTAAGCTGATTTTTCGTGTCTCATGTGCGGGTCACAAATAAATACTTTTTCTATCTTTCTTATATGTCGCATCAAGGCTGGCCGATAGATTCAAACCATCGGGAAGTCGGGAAATATTCCCTTAGGTTAAGACATCGTGTGTGGGCAGGTCGGTGGGTGAATCGTGAAAATGAAATCACACAAATTATTCGATACACTGAGTATATTCAAATAGACACAAGTTACACTCCTGCTTACTAATATTACGGATCGACACTGATTCTACGACGTCTTAGCACTACGGCTGCCAGTACTCAACTGCTCTATTTCCTCCACGCAAGTGCTTATAAAAGCGCGCCAATGCGTATTTGCTCTTTATTGCCGCTAGGGGCGTGCTTGTGATTTGTTTTGACGTCCGTACTATTGACTAAATCCGACACGGCCATCCTGCGAGACAGGCGTCCTCGTCTGTTCCTAATTGTCAGATTTTAACAGTGTATCGAATCATGTGGAAATCCTCAATGGATGTCCTCAGCCCTTGGGGAAAGCTGAGGGGTCTGTCAGACTCCCACTGACTAAAACTACATGGTATTCTCTAGGCCGTAATTCCTCTTGAGAGGCGAACGTGGAACACACACGTCGCCTTCTCGGGCCTCTCTCAGGTGACAGATCCCCAAATCTATCACCCGCAGGCATCATCTTCTTGTCCTTGCTCCATGCCATCTCATGGTCACCTCGTGTTACACCAAACGTCGTCTTAGTCCACTTCATCCTGTTTTTTTGAAAAATACAAAATTTTCAAACAGTATTTGCTCGTCCAATCCTGACTCATATTCTAGAGTGAGGAAACATTTTGAGACAATCAAACAAGATCATTCAAATCGCTCTGTTCACTATTGCAAGGAACGAGTAATTCTATTTCCAATTTAAAGAAAATAGCAACCTCATCGATTTGGTACCTAAAAGCACCCAATCTTCGTGATTACAAAGTCCAAGTACCACTGATAGTCATTACTCTCACATTAAATCAAACAAAAGAAACAATACACCAGGTTTCTTATTCACGATCTTTAGCCATCACATAGCTCTACTAGCTATCTCATAGCTCTCTTAGCTATCTTCATTTCTCTACTCGCACATCTCCACGATGTCGAGTCAACTCAACTCTTTGAACTCAGAACCTGTTCACAGAGATCCTATGTTACGTCAATTCATTATCTAATTCATCAACTATTTCAATTGGTACTTGAAATTTATGTGTCTTACTAACACGATCTACGCAAAGTAATCAAAATTAGAAAACCAAAATTATTTTAATTTTCGTAATGAGGGCTTGACGATTCGAACGTCATCAACATTAACATGATCTCTCCACACGCGTGACTGCGAGTTTACTTTCCTTTAACCTCATAACTCAATAGGAACTTTCTGTAAGGTTCCTAACACAAACATGACTTTTCACACCAGACAGTGTCACACAAACTTATAGGTGCCATACAGGCCTACCGTTGCCACACAGGCCAACAGTTGCCACACAGGCCAACAGTTGCCACACAGGCTCATAGTTTCCACTCAGGCTCTCAGTTGCCACACAACGCTCGGCTACTCCTGACCAAACTAGATTATTGGTTTCGTGAAAATAGGGAAATTTGAGAACTCTACTCCTGGGCCATGTACCACTAGTCGCTTCAAACAAACTTTAAAACTCTACTGCAGCAACAACTGCCAAGCTTACAGAAACCCTCGAGTAAAACCTCCAACGCCACGGCTCTCTAGCCGACCAGCAATTATATTGCTCTCACAACGGTCTCTCGGTCTCTCTCTAGACCCCGACCTCCGCCAGAATCCGCTGGTACGGTTAAACGTAATGCGTTCGATAGACTGAATTACTCGACACCTTAAGCTTGCTCATTATCATCAAAATCCTTTTGACATCAACATAGACTGGTACATGACCCGCTGGCATCTGCCCTTACCTACAGTGTGCATACTTGTAGGTTTCAAACGTACCTATTTAAAGCTTTCGGTGTATAACGATCACCATCCTGTCGTAATCACCTATCGCGGACTTAATACAGGGCCTATTTAGTTTTCGTATTAGAGTGTCCCACACAACACTATTCATTAGAAAAAGGTCCGACGATCAACAAGTTCAACAAATAAACAAAGTAATTGTAACAATGCTGTTACGGTTTGTTATAATTCATAGGCAATGCATACTCAACTCATGAAACTTTCATTGTGATTTGTGCACCAACACAAACCAGAATCGTATCTACCAACGATTCTTTACATATCTGCCGCCACATATGCTACAACACATGAGGGGCTCTGTGCACCAACACAGACAAGAATCGCACCAACGATTCTCAAAAATCTAGCGCAATATGTGCTACAACACATGAAGCGCTCTGTGCACCAACACAGACAGAAATCGTATAAACGATTCTCAAAAATCTAGCGCAAATGTGCTACAACACATGAGCGCTCTGTGCACCAACACAGACAGGAATCGCACCAACGATTCTCAGAAATCTAGCGAATATGTGCTACAACACATGAATCGCTCTGTGCACCAACACAGACAGAAATCGCACCAACGATTCCTGGTAGACCCATCGCCACATGTTACTCATGAGGTGCGGTCTAAAGTTTCGAGTATGAGTGTACAAGCCATGTTTCATTACCACTGTCATCAACTATGACGTCTAATTCTCAAGGAACTTGGTGATCGAGGATCCTTCTTACTAGATTCGCTCACTAACTCAGTCTTACATGATAAGGAAAACGATCGCGAGATCTACTCTGCTATCATAATATTACTTTCAAAGTAAGCAAGTGAATTCAGATCTAAAAACGGTGGTTGTAAATCGTTACGCAACATAAGATCTGTTCCGAATACACGCAAATGACCAGTACCGTTTCTAACTCGATACAATTGCCTTCGCCCAACGATTTTACTAACTCGCTTTGTCACTGAAGATGACTCAACTAGTCATCTAAAGTCACTTTGGATAGATCATCTTCCTCATCATCTGCCTAGCCTTTTCCCAACCATACTGGGGTCGGCCTCCAGCCTCACCGGACTCAGCCAAGCGCCAGCGCTCTACATGGAGCGACTGCCCATCCGACCTCCACAACCCAGCAACTGGGCAACACGGTACCCCTTGGCAAGACTGCTGTCAGATCTCAAGCCTCCGACCACCCGTAACGACTGTCAAAGATCTTCAAATGACAGCCGGGACCAACGGCTTAACGTGCTTTCCGAGGCACGGAGGAAACTCAGTATGTTGAAATGGTCACCCATCCACGGACCGACCTCGTCAAGCGCTGCTTAACCTTGATGATCGACCCGTGCGGCCGCTATTATTTAGCCACGAGCTAATCTTCTTATGGCATATTAAATCCTAAAGTTCGTACTGAACCAAATGATGAAACTACCGCCAATAGCAAATTCATTAACTACTTGCTTACAAGTGTGTCTTAATTACCTAGTGATAGTGCCAGATGTAACCACGACCAACTCAGTGGTCAAACATGAACACTCTTCAATTTTGAAATAGCATCTCTTCACTAGAGAACCTTCGACCTCACTATCGAAATAAAATGGAAGCGACTCACCGAGTATTCCATTCCAAACTTGCGCGTGTTCGTAACGTTCGGCTACCAACTGCGAACTGCTAGCCTGCCGTCGTCTCAACCTCTCAGATGTTGACACGTCAACCTTCGCATTCAGCATTGGAACCGCTAGCCTGCAGCAGAGGCTCCATTGCGACGCAATAAGGTATCTGAAACATGAAAAACACTACGAGAGTAAATGTTCACACAGTTATCTTAACTATACACAGCTTTGATGGAAATTAACCGGTGCAGCGGTTTTATAAACTAAACCGGCACAGCAAAATGGGTTGTTGCGGACATGAACCACACAGACCACACTGTACAGAACCCAAGTGTCCAGGTAGGTATATGGGCTTTAGAGAATCCAATGAATGCCATAGCGTCAGTGGAATTTTAAGTCGCAATTAACGAGGCCTGGTAGGGTTTATCACCTTTTAGATAGTTTGGCCCTCCGACCACAAAAGAAGAATACTATGCTTCTCCTCAAACTTAGTTAATTCTCGCTACATAAAACTATCACACTACAAAACTAATCAAAATAATTCATTTGGAATTATGACATTTTTCAGACTGAAGTATAAGGTAGGTACGTCACTGTCATCGTTCTAACTTCCAATAACAGTCAGCCAAGGCCAGTCAAGGGCCATTTATTGCCAGTGTTAGTAGAATAATAACTCTTCAACAACACCAAAACTTGACCATCGATTGTAACTAAAGTGAAATTATAAACCGACAGGGGCCACCCCATCGATCCACTGACCGCCATACCGTACACAAGACCAGAATTTTTAATAGTCAACACTCTTGGCCATAGTCATAACAAAATGAAAACGACTCACCAGATTGGCATAAACGGATCTTTCCACACGTCCACAAGCTCTGCCTTGACCTGTCCAGCTCCTTGGTTGTTGCTAACCTCCTTGCTGCTCCGCTCCAAACTGGTTTTCATTATTCAATACCGAGGGTAGTCGCAACTGACACCACGATTTTTTTTTGCAAGAATGTAACCGACATTTTCACTAGCTTTGTTTTTACGTGATATCATTAGCACGATCGAATCCCAATTCTGATGTCGCATCAAGGCTGGCCGATAGATTCAAACCATCGGGAAGTCGGGAAATATTCCCTTAGGTTAAGACATCGTGTGTGGGCAGGTCGGTGGGTGAATCGTGAAAATGAAATCACACAAATTATTCGATACACTGAGTATATTCAAATAGACACAAGTTACACTCCTGCTTACTAATATTACGGATCGACACTGATTCTACGACGTCTTAGCACTACGGCTGCCAGTACTCAACTGCTCTATTTCCTCCACGCAAGTGCTTATAAAAGCGCGCCAATGCGTATTTGCTCTTTATTGCCGCTAGGGGCGTGCTTGTGATTTGTTTTGACGTCCGTACTATTGACTAAATCCGACATATACATATTACATCGTACAATCATGAGAACACTACGTCCATTATAAGTCCCACAAGCAATAGTAAAGAATGCGTCTCTCAACATCTAGTTGGTAAATATAAATATAACGACATCTCGGCTTAGTCTGTATGTCTGATTCTGTATGGTAATGAGGCATTGGTTTCTGCATCGGTGAGCCGGGTTCTTTTCCTTGTGTGGACATAAATATTTGTGTTTGTATTTGTTTATGCATGTTATTGTGATATGCGATTTGGATAGATTGTTTTATGTAATAAATTTCTGGTGTATTCAATCATTTCAATCGTGTTTAATAAGGTATATGCGTTCGGACTTGTCTATACTAATATTATAAAGAGGTAAAGATTGTCAGTTTGTGACGTTGTAGGGGGTGTAATCTCTGGACCTACTGAACCGATTTTGAAAGTAGAAGCTACATTATTCCTGAGTGTCATAGGCTATAATTTTTTTTTTTTAATAGATATCCTTATGAAAGTTGCAACAATGTAACCCAAGGTAGCAAAATGTTGTCTATAAAATTCATTCTTTGGCGTGCGCTGAGAAAACTATTGATGATAGATACAAATTATTAGGTAGGTAGGTACGGTAGGGTAGGCAGGGTAGGTAGGTAGGTAGCCAGTTGACGGGAGCGAAGCCGCGGGGGTCTGCTAGTACCTTATAATTATGTCAGATTTTCTTTCATGATGAATAAAAATTTCAGCTACTCTCGTGACTATATAAAAGCCGCATGGGTCGATTTTCAATCAAAATCAAATATTTTTATTTTACATAGGCCTACATGGGCACTTATAAAACGTCGACAAAAGGTGCACGGTTCGGGTTAGTCGTTTCCTATGGAGAAGAACCGGCAAGAAACACCATGGTTACTCTTTTAAAATGATGAATAAATGAGGGGCGTTATAAGTTTGGCGTTTGTGTCTGTGTATACGTGTATCTGTGTGTCTGTCTGTGGCATCATAGCTCCTAAACGGATGAACAGATTTTGATTGAATGTTTTTTGTTTGATTGTGAATTTTATCGAGAGTTTGATTGCAATCGGTTTAGCCGTTCAAAAGTTATCCGCATTTTACTCTTTGAAACTGAAACTTATTTGCAAAATGTCGTGTCATGATTACGTGTTTCGATATATTGTTGATTGAAGCGTGTCTTCTACTAGGTATATTATGTGTAGTTTAAAAAGCATGAAATTAAAATTAAATTAAAAATTATAAACCCTCCCGACAATAAACCCCTAAAAAGCAAAAGTAGCAAAAGTACTCGCGTCGGGGAACCGCTAATTAAATTAAATAAGCTGCTGTGGCTTATTTTTTGCTTTTTAGAGGTTTTGTATTTCATTTTTGTTTATTCGAAGTTAACTCAACCAAGTTAACACACAATTCAACAACAACAACAACGCGGTCAATGTCGCGCCATCTAGTGGGATTTATTTGAAACAAATTTTCTTTATTAGCGCTGGGACCGTGGTTACGAGTAGTCAGAAGCCTGTAATTCTAACAACTTGACTTACCAAGGATTATGATGTTACCCTGTAACAGTCTTGTAGGTCTGATAGAGAAGGCTGTATGCCAAAAGTCTGTAGTTAAAAAATATGTACAGTAAACGCTTGCGCTGAGCGTTCCCATACCGAATGGGTAAGGCCTTTCGGTATGGGAACGCTCAGCGCAAGCGTTTACTGTACATATTTTTTTTTTAAGAATATTCTTACCATCAGATGGGATAGTGGTCAGGAGGTGAGGAGCTCGTGGCTAAATAATAACAGCCGCACGGGTCGATCATAAAGGTTAAGCAACGCTTGACGAGGTCGGTCCGTGGATGGGTGACCATTTCAACATACCGAGTTTCCTTCGTGCCTCGGAGATCTTTGACAGTCGTTACGGGTAGTCAGAAGCTTGAGATCTGACACCAGTCTTGCCAAGGGGTACCGTGTTAACCAGTTACTGGGTTGTGGAGGGCAGATAGGCAGTCGCTCCATATAAAACACTGGTACTTAGCTGAATCCGGTAAGACTGGAAGCCGACCCCAATATAGTTGGGAAAAAGGCTAGGCAGATGATGATGAGGTGGGATAATGGTCAAGCGGGAGCCTATAGAATATAACAAAAACTTCTCTTTTCTTGTGTCTTTGCCAAGTAAATCTTTTCAGTGTGGTTCACTGTACAAACAAGACGATGACACATCCACAGGGCACTAAAGAAATAATTTACAAAACATAACCAAAAATACTAAAAGTGAAACCCCTCCGAAATTCTAATGAGCATTTCCTCTCAGGTACAATCGGTGCATGGCAAAGACTTACATTTTTATGCAGCCCTCGGCCGCGTCAGTATGCGAGTCTCGTGCGAGTGGCAACGTGTGAACGACTGACTTTTGTTTTTATTTATTGCTAGTAGGTAAGTTGATGTTTTATGAGGTAGGTAGTTACGTTTGGCGGTTTTATGGGCATTTAAGTTGAATAAATGATAAGAATTTGGTACGTTTGGTTATAAGGGTGAGGAAGACCAATGAAATTTTAATTGACATGACGTTTTGACATATTAAATAATGATAATATATTTTTTGACTTATGTAATAATATTTAATTAATGGTGTTTTTTTTTTGTCTTTCTCTTTGAACATAAAAATCTTTTATGCAAAAATTACAACCGACTTCCAAACAAAAACACTACAAAGTGAAAAATAACTTCAATTTCGGAAGTCGGTGTTCTGTTTTCGTTTCTTCGTTTTTTGACACCGACTTCCGAAATTGAAGTTATTTTTCACTTTGTAGTGTTTTTGTTTGGAAGTCGGTTGTAATTTTTGTAAAAAAGACTTCAGAATTTTTTTTTCCATAATTTTTCTGCTATGAAAATTCTGCTCATTATAAATTAATTAGGTAACACTCTTGGAATGGTAGCCACTCAATTGTTTTATTTTTGACAATTCAACAATGTCTATTATGATTTGTTGGTCTAGTGAGACTGTAAGAAGCATTTTATACATTTTATTGAAACAATGCCATGGATTTCACAAAAAAATATATTTGTTATTTATTTATTAGGTATATACTTTATTGTACACCAAAAGTTACATTTATAAAGGAAACTTAAAACAAAAAACCGGCCAAGTGTGAATCGGACTCGCGCACGAAGGGTTCCGTACCGATATCGCAAAAAACGGCAAAAGAATCACGTTTGCTGTGTGGAAGCCCCACTCAAATATTTATTTTATTCGGTTTATAGAATTTGTTGTTAAAATGACATCAGAAAAATATCATCTGTGAAAATTTCAACTGTCTAGCTATCACGGTTCATGAGATACAGACTGGTGACAGACGGACAGACAGACGGACCGCGGAGTCTTAGTAATCATATAACACATCATCAACCTATTAATGTTCCCACTGCTGGGACACAGGCCTCCTCTCTGTGAGAGGGAATGGGCCGTAATCCACCACGCGGGGCCAGTGCTGGTTGGCGGATGTCACATTTCTTCGAATTTCTGGTTCTAGGACATAGGTTTCCTCACGATGTTTTCCTTCACCGTTTTGAGAGCAGTGGTGATGAAATAATTTGCACAAAGTAAAGCGCCTGCCTGGGTTTGAACCCACGACCTACAACTTGTAAGTCGCGGTCGATACCACTGGGCCACCACTGCTCTTCCACTCGGACACAGTCTTAGTAATAGGGTCCCGTTTTTGTCCTTTGGGTACGGAACCCAAAAACACCAGTTTATTTAAAAATATAAAGCATCATCATCATCATTTCAGTAGAAAGACGCCTCCAAGTGTCTAAAATAAATTATTAAGAATAAAACAAAGGTTTTGAAAATCACAACAACGATCTAGACGTACCTATGTAATTCAACTAGCTGTTGCCCGCGGCTTCGCTCCCGTGGATCACCCCACAGGACCCGTTTTCGGGATTAAAACAAAGCCTATGTCATTTAGGCATAATGTAGCTTTCTATTGGTGAAAGAATTTTTTTAATCGGTCCAGTAGTTTCGGAGCCTATTCGGTACAAACAAACAAAAAAATCTTTCCTCTTTATAATGTTAGTATAGATAATGTTTATGAAAAATTTGGCTTGAGGAGCTCATGGCTAAATAATAACAGCCGCACGGTTCGATCTTCAAGGTTAAGCAACGCTTGACGAGGTCGGTCCGTGGATGGGTGACCATTTTCAACGTACCGAGTTTCGTCCGTGCCTCGGAAAGCACGTTAAGCCGTTGATCCCGGCTGTCATTTGAAGATCTTCTTTCTTTCTTTTTCTTTTTGACTGTCGTTACGAGTAGTCAGAAGCTTGAGATCTGACACCAGTCTTGCCAAGGGGTACCGTGTTACCCAGTTACTGGGTTGTGGAGGTCAGATAGGCAGTCGATCCATGTAAAACACTGGTACTTTGCTGAATCCGGTAAGACTGCATGCCGACCCCAATATAGTTGGGAAAAAGGCTAGGCAGAAGAAGAAGAATGTTTATAAAAAATACTATGCAAATAAATGAAGCAACAATCACTCCATATAAATCGCAATCTCATTCGTGACGATCCCTGACCCACAACGAGTCGACACCCACCTCATTCCACCTCCAGGGTTTACCAACACAGAGTTGCTTCACTTGTAATAATGCTAAGCACGTAATACCACATTATTATATCATTAATAACGTTCTCATTACGCGCCTGACCATAATGTGACGCGTTAGGTAATCTTTGTGTCATCATAGTGAACGAATCAGTCAATCTGCTTAGCCCTTTTTACCCGACTGCCGAAGGAGGGTATTGTATTTATCAGTCTTTGTTTGTATGTATGTTTGTTCCTATGTGGCGTTCTAGAGACCAAACGCGTTGGCCGATTTTGATGGTTCTTTCGTCAATCGATTCGTCTTAAACTTGCGATTGTCACTGGCTACATTAAAATTGGGGTATCAAAATAAAGTGTATTAAGAGGTAATTTCAAAAATATATTACAATTATATGCTTAGGTAAATGATACGAATTCGAAAAAAATATTGACAGAGAAGTTATAGGTAAATAAAAAAAGTTAATTCCAAAAATCCGACTGCATAAAAAGTGAACTACGAGAAAGACGTAAACGACAAGAAAATCATGCCGTGCAGTCGAAGGATACATCTGGTTTTGGTCAGCCAGATCGCGAATATGTACCTACCCTCCGACTGCTGCACAGCATGATTTTCTTCTTGTTTACGTCTTTTTAGTTCGCTTTTTATGCAGTCGGGATTCTACTTTTTTTTATTATCTATAGTCTCGCGCTTGACCATTATCTCACTGACGGTAAGCGATGATGTGGTCGACGGTGTAACACGTTTGCCTAAAAGTAACCTATTCACTCTTGACTTAAGATCCATTATAGGTTGTAGCTATCGGGGAACACAGACTCTGAAAGAGAATTCCACTCCTTAGCTGTACGCATAGTGAAAAGTATTCCCAAAATATTTAGTGTGTATGGATTGGATGGGTACGTATTATTATTGATAGACTAACATTTGACCACCATCTATCTCACCTGATGGTAAGCTATGATGTGGTCGACGATGGAGCACGCTTGCCTAGAAGTAACCTATTCACTCTTGACTTTAAAGGTCACACTAGTCGAATTTTTTTCCATACAAACTTAGTCTAGGGATTATTCCACTGTTTGACGATGTACGTTCAAAATAAAAAATGACATCAATTTCTCTCATCATTATCTAGCCCTGTATGGATCAAAAAAGAAAAAAAAGTAAATATTTGAAAGTTATGAGTGTCGATTCCCCATTTTCCCATTTCTTTCATTCTTTATTTCGACACTAATTTTAACGCATATTTGGGCGCGAATAAATACCTTAAGAAGACGGAAAATTAAAAAACGGTCACCATACAGGGATAGATTAGTAGTTCAACAATGCAAATAATTTTATTTTGAACAGATACGCTTAGTTGTTTTTTCATGATATCCAGACTCCCAAAGGTCTGTTTATAAAATTTCGCGTGCTCGGTTTCTACCTAAATCATTATCCATTTCGCTACAAATTTGCAAAAGTGTGTATTCGTACGCGAACTAGCTTCCTACTGCCTATCACAGCATCTATCTCTTCCGCATGTGTACCCTTAAAGACCGTTTGCCAACTATGCGGCGTCGGCTTCCAGTCGTACCAGATAGAGACCAAAGATCTAAAAATTACAGCTGGGACCAACGGCTTAACGTGCTTTCCGAGGAAGAAACACGGTATGTAATGAATTGCCATCCATCCAGGGACCTACCTTTACAATCGTTGCTTAACCTCAAAGATCGACCCTTGCGGCTATTATTATAAGCTATGCTAAGCACATAATAACACATTATTATATATTTAATAAAGTTCTCATTACGCGCCTGACCATAATAGTACGCCTTAGGTAACCTCTCGATTGTAATGGCGTCCGTGTCGTCACACTCGTAGTGAACGAATGGAATTGTTAATTTGTTACGAAGTGTCGTGTCATTGAGTTGGATTCGTTTTGGGAAGGTGGTTCAGTTGCAGTGTCTTGACTTGACTTCTTGAACAGTTCAAAAGTTTGGTGAAGGCGTTTGATGAAAGCAGAGGCAGTAATTACACAAGACTTTCGGATTAAGACGACGACTAACGCCAACGACCTTGAAGGAACAAAACGCGCACTCGCTTCACACCCGCGCGACCCAAAATTTAGTAGTTTTTTTTACTTTCCTTATTATTCTATAACTTTAAAAAAAAGCCTCAGATCAAAATGTATATAATTAAATTATCTTTGATATGGTGTTGATTTCATTAAAATACGCTCAGCGGTTTTGGTGTAATTGTCGTATTTTTGTCCGTTTTAGACATAACTTTACAAATTAATTACACTATGTTATACAAATAAAACTTAAAATTTGCTTAGATCAAATTATTAAGAAAATAGTCTAATATAACATATATTTTTTTCAAAGAATTACGACTAGCCGTTTAGACGTGATTCTCATTTTAAAATCAGCTACTCAAGGGTATCTGCGCCGTTTGACTGACATAAGAGAAAAGCGTGGTCCTATCAAACCTAGATGTCCGCTGCAACAAACTGAGGCTGGTACCAACCCCGACGGCAGCCCTTTTTTGTTATCCGACAGCCGAAGGAGGGTAATGTGTTTATCAGTCTATATATGCATGTATGTTTGTAGGTATGTTTGTTCCTATGTGGCGTTCTAGAGACCAAACGCGTTGGCCGATTTTGATGATTCTTACGTCCATCGATTCGTCTTAACTCTGCGAGTGTCGCTGGCTACATTAAAATTGGAAACTAAGAAAATGGCGTTTTCAAAAATATATAACACTTACATGTTTAAATGTACCTAATTCTAAAAAAAAAGTATTAAATAAAAAAGTAAATTTAAAAAAAACCCGACAGCTTAAAAAGCGAGCTAAAAAGACGTAAACAAGAAGACAATCATGCTGTGCAGTCGGAGGATACATCTGGTTTTGGTCAGCCAGCTCGCGAATATGTATCCTCTGACTGCACACTGCACAGCATGATTTTCTTCTTGTTTACGTCTTTTTAGTTCGCTTTTTAAGCATTCGGGTTTTTTATTTTTTTCCAATGGGGTATAATATCTTCTACGTCGCCTACCATTTGCTATCCACGAAAGAGCGAGCTAACTATTCCATCAGGTCTATTTGAATTCAGGTTTTTCGGTCGCTAGAAAATCTGCATTACTTTCGCTAAAGAAAATATGTAATTCAATCCTATTTAACTGTAGATAAATATAATTGTTACTGCCCTGGGAGTCCCTGGACGAAACAAATGGCGGTCTTGAGAGGAGGAGGCTTATTTCCTTTACTTTTAACCGACATACCAAAAAGGAGGAGGTTCTATGTTCGACTTCTTGTATGTTTTTTTGTATGTTCACCGATATCTCCGTCAATTAGCGACCGATTTTGAAAATTCTTTTTTTGTTTGAAAGAATATGTTTTGAAATTGGTCCCATTTTAATTTGGTGAAGATTTGATAAAGAACTTCGGAGATATACAACAGAACTCTTCAATAAATAACGGCAAATCTCTCGGGATTGCTGCAATCGCTTGTCTGTTTATTGTTTATAACATTTCATAACATAACATCACGCCAGTACGCTCGAAAGGGGTACACAGATCTCTCATTTCACCGATTATACGGGTAATTTATTCTTTCGTTATAGATACTTACTAAACAACTTGCTTATTAGGTAGGTATAACTAAAAAGGGTAAAATAAAAAATCTTTTTTGCAAATAAATTCCTAATCCGACTTCCAAATAAAAAAAATTCTTTCATTCATCATTAGGATAATACAGACTGACAGTAACCAGTTTTTACCCGACTACGGCGAAGCCAAAAGGAAGGGTCATGATTTTAGCGGTCTATGTACGTATATACACCTAAACTATTCATCCGATGTTGATGAATAAGGTGCTAATCGATTCGTTATTATGGCCCGGGTAAAATAGGATACAAAAAAAACCGGCCAAGTGCGAGTCGGACTCACGCACGAAGGGTTCCGTACCATTATCGCGAAAAACGGCAAAAAAAACACGTTTGTTGTATGGGAGCCCCACTTTATATTTATTTTATTCTGTTTTTATAGTTTTGTTGTTATAGCGGCAACAGAAATACATCATCTGTGAAAATTTCAACTGTCTAGCTATCACCGGTCATGAGATACAGCCTGGTGACAGACAGACAGACGGATCGCGGAGTCTTAGTAATAGGGTCCCGTTTTTACCCTTTGGGTACGGAACCCTAAAAAATCCGTAGTTGGGTTACAGTTTTTATTAAACGTTTCCATTCTATACTCGTAACTTTTTTGTTAGGTAGATACAGAAATATTAGAAACATCAACCACAACTTCTATTCGATTGAATCCCACATGTATGACATGTATCCACACGCACACAGTACAACAAAAACCTTTTCTTAAACAAGTAAATAATTCATCAAATTAACCGCCCAGTATATTGATGAGTCAACAGTGAAAGCCGTGGCTGGTACATCACTCCCGCGCATACCTGATGTTCGGCGCATGCACGTGCTATGCGTTGCAGAGGCCTTAGTGCGAGTTTTTACTCACGTTCATTCGCGTTGACGTAAACGTCAATTTGTATTGAAACTGGATAAGCGCCGTCTGGTGACGGCAAGGCAAAACCTCTTTTTTTGTATACATTTTGACATAAGAGATCGTTTACTTTATCACTAGGCTAGTATTATATTATCTGTGTCACTAGTGAGTACGTTAAAAAACTCGGTATAAGCACACTGTGTGTGCTTAGTGCGAGTTTTTTAACGTACTCACTGGTGATAACGTAAACGATCTCTTATGTCAAAATGTATACAAAAAGAGGTTTCGCCTTGCCGTCACCAGACGGCGCTTATCCAGTTTCAATACAAATTGGCGTTAACGTTTACGCGATTGAGCGTGAGTAAAAACTCGCACTAAGCACACTGGTCACAAGGCGTCGTCGTCGTGTTGTTTTTATTAAGATTTATGTTTGCATGTATCTCTTTCAAACAAGGTGTGGGTTTGATTGTTTCAGTTGATGGATTAGAAGTCACTGACCCTGTGAAGGTAGAAGGTTGAAGATTTTTGGTCCCCTGTAATTCGACAGATAAGGATGGGCAGACGATGTACCATCGGACATCTAGACGCACTGCAAGTTACCATCCTCACCTAGTTGCTATTCCACCAATTCGCACCAAGCGCTTCCAAACATCCTTCATAATGCGCACTGCAAAAGAGTGGAACTCACTGCCTGCGTCTGTGCTTCCGAACGCATACAACCCGAATCTCTTCAAAGTTAGAGTGAACAGGCTACTTCTGGGTAAGCTCACTCCATCGTCGACTTTGTCTCTGTCACCTCTGACCTAGACTAGAGTCAAGAGCAAACCCATCTCAAATAAAAAAAAAAAAAAAATGTTGTTGGTATGATGATGAGCCTGAAAAATTATATCACATTCAGAATAATCTTTGAAATACGTAGTTTTTAATATTCGATGCTATTTCAATATCTTAAGTAGGTACTTACTAAAAATCGTAGGTTTACCGTACGGTAAACCTACGATTTTTAGTAAGTACCGTAGTAAGTATACAGTAGTAAGAACTCCTAAGATAGCCTTTCCGTACGGAAAGGCTATCTTAGGAGTTCTTATGTTACCTCTCGCGTCCGGCCCTGGTTTAGACAATGTTACGGAGCGAAAAGGTATGGGAAGCTGTCTCCTCCGTATGCGAAGCAGTAATGCTCGCGAAGGAGGAGGTGGAACGCGTGAGGAAGACGCAACGGAGACGCCCTCACGCCCCTAGCCACCGCAGGAGACACCCAGGTCGTCGGGAGTCGCAAGCCGATTCCCGACCACCGCAGGCGCGGGCTTGCGGACGGCGAGTAATGGGTAGCTCGCCGTCCGATAAGGACCAGGCCCGAGTCGACGGCGCGTTGTGTTCCACGCGCGCCTCAAAGAGATATCAGCAGAACAGACGGGGTCCGCGAGGGCCGTCTAGGTCGCGGATAAATTTGAAAAAGAGTTACCGCGACCCTGGCTCAAGCAACTGAAGGAACACGGGTGGGTTTTAGGTGGGGAGAAGTCATTGGATGATTTCCCAACAAAAAAAAAAAAAAAGGATTTGTTAGGTTACGAACTTTTAATAACGTTTTGTTGAGCTTTGCTTGGTGCCGATTAACAACAGACACTTCTTTATGTATCGTGTGAGGATGTGGCCACCTCTGGTGTCAAAATTAATTAAGCTGCCTTTGGGAACCCCAGAGGCCTTTGACTTGGCGATTTCAGAGTTACATTAACTATTTAAGTCCAGGCTTCCTCACGATGTTTTCCTTCACCGTTGCCTGTGATGGATGACTAATATGAAATTGAATAAGTCACATTGGTACCTGCCCAGATTTGAACCCATGACCTCAAATACGGAAGCGAGGTCTTAGCCACTGAGCTTTGAAACTATTTACCAGTGTCTAAGGAAACAATTTCCTTTAGAGAAGCACGTGTCTACCGATGAAATGAACACCCAGGCATGTCCTAATTTTCCTTTTCTCTTTTTCCAGGGTTCAGACCCTCGCGTGGCCACCTGTCGCGGACGGCTGCAGACACGACGCTGCCAGCTCAACCAGGAGATCAATAAAGAGCTGCGCCTGCGCGCCGGCGCGGAGAACTTGTTCAAGGTAAGACAGCATACAGGGTTGAACAATTGAACCCAACCCAACCAGTCACCTACCAAACCAACCGACCATTCTGTCCAAACTATGGATAAACTGTAGTATGAGAGATTTTCAATCAACCAACTCAGACTAGAGCAGTTTAATGCTGCCTGCTCAATCTTGACAGGATGACTGGTAGCAGTTTGATGACAGTGCCCAAAGTTCATAAATAACGCTACAGAGAGCCTACTATTATAGTAAGGGAACGTACTCATACTACGTAACCCGGTCAGGAGAGGTAGGGGAGACAGCAGAATACCAAGATTGGTCACAGGGGCGGGGGGGTCTGCTTAGGTTTTTGTCACGTAGTTTATATCCTCTATAAACACCGGCCAAGTGCGAGTCGGACTCGCGCACGAAGGGTTCTGGCACTGTCGCAAAAAAACGGCAAAAAACACGTTTGTTGTACTTAAATTCTCGGAGTCTTAGTATTAGGGTCCCGTTTTTACCCGTAGTGATAGAAGCTTGTGCGTCCTTTGCCTGCAATTAGTACAAAACCTCATGCTATACATACCTATACAGTGTGCTTGCCATGCATGTCTGCGCATACCTTATAAGTTATAACGGCTATACCAATGAAACACGATTCAATTCATAACTAATTATTATAATAATTTACTTAGAAATGCGCATAATTTAAACTTTCCGGATACAATAAATACATCAAAAACCAGGTAGGTACTTCTTACATTTCCTCGTACACTTACTATACAAATCGCCGGGCAATTGCGACTAAAGACCCACGCAGACAGGCGCGAATCTGTAATGCGACAACGAGTTATCATAGAAATTGTTTTATCTGTGAAAATCTTTTATTACAAGTATTGGACAGATTTGACCTTAAGCCTTGTCTCCCAGTGGGGTGATGACAATCTGGTCTCCTTTAACGCCACCAAAACACAGGCGTGTCTTTTTACCGCTAAAAGGAGTTTTTTCAATCAAACTCCTACTTTTCGGAGTACGTCTGTTCCTGTGACTGATCGGCTCGAGCTCCTAGGCATGGAGTTGACATCCAGTCTCAACTTCGGCGCCTCCATTGAGTACAAAGCCCAAATTGCGGCCAAAAAACTGGGCATCCTAAATAGAGTGAAGCGATACTTTACGCCTGGACAGCTTTTAACCCTGTACAAAGCGGAAGTTCGATCCTGCATGGAGTATTGCAGCCACCTTTGGGATGGCTCAGCTAAGTATCAGCTTGCCACGCTTGACTCGGTGGAACGCAGAGCCAAGAGGCTCACTGGCGACGTTGAACTGGCGGATGCCAAGCTTCACAGCTTGGCTCATCGCCGCAAGGTTGCCTGCTTGTCAGTCTTCGACAGACTGAACTTCGGTGAGTGTGCTCAAGAACTCCACGACCTTATCCCACCAACCCCCTTCTACCATCGGACACCTAGACGCATTGCACGTTATCATCCTTACCTTGTTGCCATTCCACCAATTCGCACCAAGCGCTTCCAAACATCCTTCATAATGCGCACAGCGAATGAATGGAACTCACTACCTGCGTCTGTGTTTCCGAACGCATTCAACCGGAATCTCTTAAAAGTTAAAGTTAACAGGCTTCTTCTGGGTAAGCTCACTTCATCGTCGACTCTGTCTCAGTCACCTCTGACCTAGACTAGAGTCAAGAGCAAACCCATCACAAATAAAAAAAATGCGATAATTCGCTTCAATATAATGTTTTCCAGCTGTAGAAGGAAGCGCCAAAGAGTTTACATATAAATTGCTGTCTTGTCGAATAATTACTGCAACAACGCATTTTCATAAGTAATTTATCTATCTATAAATATAAAAGAGAAAGTATGTATGTATGTTCCTTATAGACTCAGAAACGGCTGGACTGATTTTAATGAAATTATTAGAAAATCTTTAGATTGACCCAGCGGATAGTCCTGTAAAGTTTGGTGGCGATCGGAGCATTTCTTTTTTACTTTGAACGCGGTTGAAGCCGCAGGCAGAAGCTAGTTGTTAATAAGAAAACTCGTTGGATAGATAGTATCCAACGAGTTTACTTATTAATGAGTTAACTTAGGTGATGTTCTTCAGAAAATCCAGGGAGGTGACCTTTCTCTTAGAGTGAGGTTATTTTGAGATTGCGTAAGTGACAGATGTATACAAGTCATATACATCTGTCCCTTACACTCAAAATAACCTTACTCTAAGAGTGTATGGTCACCCCCCAGGTTTCATAGCCGACGTGGGTGTATCCGTATATGAACGAAAACGAAGCAAAAGGAGAATGAAAGGATCGTAGCTGGTGGTGTCCCGTAGTTTCTGTCTAATTTAATGATTTTATGGGAAAGGCTGTTAATTTCCATCGGCAAACTTCGTATTTCGTCACTCGTCGGATTTCTATCAGTTGCCCTTTACACTCGGTGCAGACCGGACGCTCTCAATCAACTTGGCAGTCAAGAAAATAGTTGTGTGCCCGGCACGTAAGTTGGCAAGGTTTTGGCGTAAAGGGGGTAATATCGCGCATATTCCACGAACTGACTAACCACCATATAGAGCGAACGGAACGTGGACGCGACACGATTCGTCAGTCGATCCTTATGTCAACTGACAAACCAATCGCGCGCTCGGAACGGTCCTAAACGTTCTCCGCGCCCCGCTTCACTACCAAAGATACCTAAAAAACGACTTCTGCGCATCTAACGATTCTTGCCAACTTACGTGCCGGGGATTATACCTACTGTACAGTACTCGCCAAACTTCTCGCCCACTCTAAAGTTGGCTACAATGGCTGCGCAGTAGTAAATCTTGTACAAAAACAGCTCCGCGCACTACCTTGCGCATCGGAGACCCAACTTCAGAGTGGCTAAGAAGTTTGGCGAGTACTGAATGTTCTAATCTGTATAAAAACACTTTTAAAAAAATATACTGAAAATCGTTGTCGCAGTCGCATGGCGTCTGTGGATGAGCCTTTAAGTCTGTATGCCACTACCGCTACTAATCGCCATCTCGGCACGTGCTTGACACTTTCTCTGCGCAAGCGCAAAGCGATGATCTTTTGTTTTTGTGCTATTTGGTATTGATTGGTTTCGTGTTTGTATGTTATTATGGGTACTGGGTTAGCTTTAGCTCACTCTTATTTAAATTGCATACTTGCCTTTCTAAGATATGATTTATCAGATGCATCAGAACTGTATTCAGAATATAACGACATGTCATTTGACTCTAAATTACCCAAGCTAAGTTTCTAAATATCGCTTGTAAATTTATGAATTTAGTTTTGATGCATTGGCAACATTTTGATACTGATTCAAATTACAAATCGATTTTATTAAATTGGCAACACTTAATTTCTCCAATGTCCAATGCTAGGCAAGGATTTGAATCCTAGAGGCAGGTGACACACAATTTGGAGGGAGACGCGAAGGCGCGGGTTGACTTGAGAGAACTTTGGAGAGACTTATGTCGCGATTATGTGTCAAAAGTTGGGTGCACGGTTGGCGCAGTGGTTGAGCGATTGACTGTTGCGCTGCGTGTCGCGGGTTCGGGTCACACAATTTTTGTATGACCTACAGATAGTTGTTCCGGCTCTGAGTGTTTGTGTATGCGAGTTTATATGTTTGTAAACGCACCCACGATACAGGAAGAAATTCCTAGTGTGGGGCAACGATTAAAAAAAAGTTGAATTATTCGTGCAGTTGCGTCTAAAAGTATAAGGCTCGCGTCCACTTGCTGCTAGTAATTGGACAATGGACTGTCTCTAAACGCATACATTACCTACATTCTGTGCTTTGGTTTGGCATGTATTCACCTTCAGTAAGCTCACAATACCGAGGGTATATTGAAGATAGCCCTCCTGTTTCCGACATTTATATATAATTTATTGTTATTGCTTTTCTTGGAATGAACTTATACTTCGTGGGCGAATTAAAGTTTAACGCAGTATTTTCACCAATGTTGTTGCATCCTTAACAATATTTTAGGTAGGATGATATCTTTGAAATCCCCTTTTTTACAAATTCTATCAAAACTTTGTTTGTAATGATATTTTTTTTATAATCAGCTCAACAATAGTCTCGGTGTATAAAACTATATTTGCAAATGCATTGTAATGTTATTGAATTGAGTCGCAAACTCTGTCACTGATATATTTCTTACTTCTCATCATTGCCACCGAAATTTTTTTGTCAGTAATTCACAAAATCACTCAACTCTAAACCCGACTTCCTTCACTCAATCCTTAGAGACAAAGACACGAGTCCGTCGACCCAGCTTTGTGCGACGTGTGTATGACCGTGACGCCCTTCGTCTGCGAACCTTGACCTTGACGCTATGGGGCATGTCTCATGGGGCACCTTACGAGTAATGGAGAGACACCGTTTTTTCTGTTCTGTGTGGAGACAGGTGTATGCATTGTGTTTGCGGAGGTATTGATCTGTTACAATATAAGATAGACTTTGTATAATGGAACAACAAATGCTAAAATAATTAAAGCTAAATGACTGGAGTCTTCTACATAATACAACAAAAGTAAAGAAAGCCTCATCATCATCATCATCAGCCTTTTTAATGTTCCCACTGCTGGGACACAGGCCTCCTCTCTGTGAGAGGGAATGGGTCGTAATCCACCACGCGGGCCCAGTGCGGGTTGGTGGATGTTACATGTCTTTGAATTGTTGGTTCTAGGACATGCCGGTTTCCTCACGATGTTTTTTTGGCGACCTCGGGTGCGAGCGTAAGTGTTAACTTCACAGAGTATTTTTAGAGTTCCGTACCAAATTGGTAAAAAAGAACACATAAGGTGCAACTTCATTTGTCTATCTCAAAAGTTAAGACATGGTGGATTGAAAAGGTAACAGTTACACAGATCGAAAGCATATTATAATGAGAAACTGCTATGAAACACGGTAGGTTCATTTTTAAACTCGAAGGAAAAAGAGAGGTGTTATAAGTTTGACGTGTGTACTTGTGTATCTGTCTGTGGCATCATAGCTCATAAACGGATGAACCAATTTTGATGTCGTTTATTTTTGATTGAAAGGTGACTATCGGAGAGTATTCATAGCTATGTTTGATGCAAATCGGTTTAGCGTTTCAAAAGTTATTGTCGTTTTACTCTTTGAATCGGGTTGTTTTCGCAAGATATCGTGTCATAATTGCGTGTACGATAGATTACCGATCGAAGCGCGTCTACTACCTTCTAGATAAAATATGCAATAAAAATGTGTTGTTCTAAATTTGACTTTTTTGTAATACAGTTGTACAAAAGTTCTTTGTTCCGTATTAAGCGGCCAACTTGGCAAATAACAAAGTCTCCCAGTATAGTATTTTTCTCAGAACATTTCCCACACAGTAAATTGGTTCCGGCGTGTGAGTTCGACGCCCTTATGTTTTCATTCACCGGTACACTTCGCTACAAGTTCAAGAATCGGACGTACGGTCTATACGTTAACAATCAACTTTTTTTCTTGATAGTCCATTGCTGGCCAGTAGCTTCGCACGTATGCGTAATTTTTTTCAAACTGATTAGTGTCGGTATGTCTTTCCAGTACCATGACTGGATAATAGGTAACACTCAGAGTACTCCCTTATAGTAACACCTAAGATCTTGGTAGCATCAACCGAAAACAGTTCACTGCTGTGACCTCCTCCTCCTCCTCCTGTGACATCTACCGGTTCTTGCATATTGGTGTTATGCCATAAATATCTGTAACGGTTGTTTCTTGCGTGCCTCATTGTATTTTCTATTGTAAAAATATCAAAAATGTTTTCATACATTTCATGCCACATGTCAAACGATATCGAAATGTAATATATTGCCGCTTGCTGTTTGCCACAAACAGCAAACACGTGCCGAACACTGGCCACAAACACCCAAAACAAAAACGGCATCCACACGCTTGTCGAACATGCTAGTCTATACCGGATTGGCTTACCATTTAGCTTAGGATACACAAAATGTCACGATTCGTAAATTTGACCACCACTATTAACTCCATCCAAGCTCGCGCGTACTACTAAAACTGGACAAGCGTGTGGGTAGGATACATCGCAAATACGTTTGTCGAACATCCTTTGGTTTATGCATAAAAACCGACACCAATGCCGAACACGGGCGAACATAAACAAAAACAGGCGAACACAATCAAACACCCATCCACACATTCGTGATTGTTGTTTGTTATTTGCTGTTCGCCATTGTTCGCCAAGCGCGTGGAGGCGGCATAATCTATCACTAACATTTTGGCATTTCGACATCGCTCACATCGAATGACACTTGTCTAGAGCCTGTCAGTCAATGACTCGCCCCCAATAGGGAACTATCCGCAAAGCTGCGCTCAGATGGCGCCACAGGTTTCTGCGTAAACAAACTAGAGAAGGGCGTTTTCGGTTTTTTGCGCAAACGGTTATGTATGTGTTTTCATATCGATATCGAAAACGGTTTTCAGATATCGATATAAGTAGTACAGTTTGCAAAAGTTAAAATGTTATTTAGATGAGCAAACTAACAACGAACACGAAATAATACTTAGAAAGATAGTTAACGCATATGGTTCCAAACTTTTGTGAAGTTTGCGTTTTGTTCGTAGTTCGTACGTTTTCGCATTGTTACGGTTTTAAGTTTTGAATTATTCGTTCTCACACGCTAGTAAGGTTTTTATTAGATACAGCTTTTGTAATATCGGTTATTTTGATACCGATATCGATATGATATGATATCTAAAACGTATCCGACATAAGTTACGTTTAGATATATCGGACACATCCCTAAAAAAAAACCAAACTGTCAAAGTCCAGCGACAAAATTTCGCAGTTTATGTATACAAAATATAAAACAAATAGTGAAAGAAAAATGACGCTAACTAACTTCCCCAGTATTATTATTTGGTTTTTGAACACAAGTTATCTTAAAAACAGTAAAAACGAGTTCGGTAACCACAAACAGTAGTAGACGCCATGTTGTTATGTTTTTGTTTACTCAGAGCCGTCAAGCGCCATCTGGCGGGAGCAATTGGCAGTAATGTTCCCTATTAGAACAACAGACATTATTACTATTATTAGACTAAAATTCTCCGTTTCTGTTCCAGGCGACGACGAACAGAAAGCTACGCGAGACGGTGGCCTTGGAGCTGAGCTTCGTGAACTCCAACCTGCAGCTGCTGAAGGAGCAGCTCGCGGAGCTCAACTCTTCGGTGGAACTGTACCAGAGCGACAGGTGAGCACTGCCCACTGACAACTGTCACTTTTGACAGCTGTCAGAACAAAAATCTACGCGAGACGGTGTCCCTAGAGCTGATCTTCGTGAACTCCATGCAGCTGTATGAATTACACCGTCGGCGCTTAAAAATTAAATGGAGCATCTGCAAGTATTTAATCTGGTGACACCCACCATATTTCGTCTTACCTAAGTATAACCTTGAAGAAACCAGCAATCAATCAATATCCGTTCCCACACATAACTGGAACCTGCCTTATATAACTTTAGTAATCAAGCTCTACATAATATGAGAAAACTAGTTAATATAAATTAGTTAATTATATTGGGCCAATAAACTATATATTTTCGACACAAATTATCTGATTTACCTTGGCCACAGATAATATAATACTAGCATACAGATGCCTCATCCCATACTAAGAAACCGTGCCGACGTAACTAGCGTTTTTCATCTGATTAATCTTGTTATTTTTGTAAGTACATCAATCGCGTTCGATCCCGTTTCACGGCAATAGATGGTGTTAGCAGCGACTTGCAAGTAAAAGGGTTTACTAGGTTCGTGAATATTGAATTCTTTTAATACAGTGAAGGTTCGTTTTATAGTATTTTTTTGCATGTTTTTACAGTCTTTTTGCACCAAAATGTGTTACAATGCAAATTTAAAAAATTGGGTGGAATGCCTCAGAAATTTAAAAATGCGCCATCTACTGGCATCAATTTTAAATGATTCGTTAAAAAAATCTTTGAAATGTGAATTAAGAGCCCAATATTCCATAATTTTGTACTTAGGAGAGTTGATTAAACATGTACATACAATTTTTATGCTCAATTCCAGAAAATGTTAATTTTACACACAATTATTATATTCTATTGAATTATGTGTACATGTCGCGCCATCTAGTGAGATTTATTTGAACCAAAATTTCTTTATTAGCAATGAGACCCCGTCTTGGCGAACCTCCTGTGTTTGTTGTGCTAGGGTTGTCATTGCAAAATTTTAAATACGTTTCTTATTTTATTTTGTGTTGGTGAGAGAAACGATTAGCAATTCAGCCATATTGTTAGAGGACAATATTAACTGTGTTGAGTGTGTTAGCTATATTGTTGGAGCTCAATGTTGTTCGTAACATAACATCGAAATTGGCTTGCCTTTTAGTTTCAAGGCAGGCAAACTAATAGGAACTGAAAAGAAAAGGTTTATAATTTTTTTTGGCATTTCGTTTGAATGCGAAGTTGATAAGTTATCCATACTTTACCTTAGCATTAAAAGCCTGTAAAATTAAGGCTCCAAAAAGGAGGAGATTCTATGTTCGACTTCATGATTGTTTTTTTGTGTATGTTCACTGATATCACCGGCAATTGTGGACCGATTTTGAAAATTATTTTTCGTTTGAAAAAGTTGTGCCGAAATTGGTGCCATTTTAATTTTATGAAGATCTGATCAAGAACTTCGAAGATATACAACAGAACTCTTCAATTAATCTCGGGATTGCTGCAATCGCATGTCTGTTTATTTGTTACACCATTTCATAACATAACATCACGCCAGTAAGTTCTAAAGGGGTAAGCAAATGTGTACAGTTAGTTCATTGGTACCCTCTCATTTCACCGGTTATGTTCAAGTTTCATGATATTAGGGCATTATATGTACCTTACTAAACAACTTGCCTATTAGGTGGGTACAACTAAAAAGTAGTTTTTATTGAACTTATTTTTATTTAAAGTATTTTGGATTTTTTGCACAGCCACATCACATTTTTTTCTGTTTAGGGTTTGTCGTTTTACATGTATCTAGATAATGCATAAGTTGCAAGAGTGGACTCTAGATAATATTTATTATAACATCATCTGCCTAGCCTTTTCCCAACTATATTGGGGTCGGCTGCCAGTCTTACCGGATTTAGCTAAGTTCCAGTGTTTTACATGGAGCGACTGCCTATCTGACCTCCTCAACCCAGTAACTGGATAACACGGTACCCCTTGGCAAGACTGGTGTCAGATCTCAAGCTTCTGACTACCCGTAACGACTGTCAAAGATCTTCAAATAACAGCCGGGACCAACGGCTTAACTTGCTTTCCGAGGCACGGAGGAAACTCGGTATGTTGGAATGGTCACCCATCCACGGACCGGCCTCGTCAAGCGTTGCTTAACCTTGATGATCGACCCGTGCGGCTGTTATTATTCAGCCACGAGCTCCTCCATCATAATATTTATTATAACGGTAACATAAATTTAGGCAATTTACTATTCGCTAAAGGACAGGTACCTACTATGTGTGTGTAGTTATGTTAGCTAACGAAACATACACATAGGCTTATGTTTCGAAATTTGAGAGACAAATGAACATAAATGCATAGATGCATACATACTTATATACAAATAACCAATCAACAAACACTGCGACGCCGTAGTCGGGTAAAGAATTAGTTTTCATGACTTTGACGGGATATATCTTGCAAACGGTACGCTAAGAGGAGCTCGTGGCTAAATAATAACAGCCGCACTGGTCGATCATCAAGGTTAAGCAACGCTTGACGAGGTCGGTCCGTGGATGGGTGACCATTTCAACATGCCGAGTTTCCTCCGTGCCTCGGAAAGCACGTTAAGCCGTTGGTCCCGGCTGTCATTTGAAGATCTTTGACAGTCGTTACGAGTAGTCAAAAGCTTGAGATCTGACACCAGTCTTGCCAAGGGGTACCGTGGTACCCAGTTACTGGGTTATGGAGGTCAGATAGGCAGTCACTTCATGTAAAACACTGGTACTCAGTTGAATCCGGTAAGACTGGAAGCCGACCCCAATATAGTTGGGAAAAGGCTAGGCAGATAGGTACGCTTGACAAAAACATGATGTACCAAACCCAAAAAGGTAAAAACTCAAATGAACTTAGAAGATGATGAAACCCACAAGAAAAACCAATGGGGAAATCTATCACGAACTATTAGGCAATTGCCAAATTAAACACCCACACAAAACGGCTGGAGGCTAAATTATTTAAAGTTACCAAAGCACTTTCACAGATAGCGCCCTAGGACAGAATAATAATAATACCAGCCCGTAACTGTCCCACTGCAGGGAAAAGGCCTCTCTCTTCTCATAAAGAGAAGGCACGAGCACTGAACACCACATTTGCTCAAGACGGGTTGGTGATTTCAAACTAAAATTACCTATATAAGTACAGGTTTTCTCACGATGTTTTCTTTTACTGTCGTCAGTGCTGTCGAAGATAAACTTAGAAATAAAAAAGTCACATTGGTTCTTGCCCAGATTTGAACCCACGACATTATGCAAGAGCGGCGAGTTCTTAGCCACTGGGCCACCACGACATTTTTACGTGAATTATAATATTAATAATGTTCGAAGTTTTAATAAAAAGTTACTGGCACTTGATAGTAAAAGTAGACATGTCATGTTGTCCAGAGTCGGGGTTATGCAATTTATTATAGCAGTAGAATGATTTGCATAAAAATAGGTTAGGTCACACTGTGAGCGGAGAGCGTGGCGGGTCACCGGTCGAAAATGTTGCGTTGATGATGTAGCAAGTAAATCATTTATCTGCAAGGTTTATTTATTTATGTATTTATATACAATAATCTTTATTATACACCATAATATACAATAAAAAATAAACTTAATACTAAAAACATACAACGGGCGACAATTTTCGGTTGGATACGTTTTTTTATTTATTCATTTATCGATAGGCTGTTTGTTATTAATTGATTTATGAGCCAATGCCTCAGCGGGAATAAGCGAAACCACGTTACGTAGATTTCGAACCACCACTCTGATTCATTCTATCAAAACATAGAGCATTTATAATCATTTATTGTTTTACCACTAACAGAAAATATTTAACTAGAAAATTCACTCATTGAGATACTTTTACAATGACAAAAGTCACTGACTATACTATAAGAGTGACTTCATTATTACGAATATTAAAAGAAGTTTGTGCTATATCCCATATTTCCTGTTATTCAATCTGCCTAGCCTTTTCGCAACTATATAGGGGTCGGCTTCCAATCATACCGGATTCAGCTGAGTACCAGTGTTTTACATGGAGCAACTGCCCATCTGACTTCCACAACCCAGTAACACGGTACCCCTTGGCAAGACTGGTGTCAGATCTCAAGCTTCTGACTACCCGTAACGACTGTCAAAGATATTCAAATGACTGCCGGGACCAACGGCTTAACGTGCTTTCCGATGCACGAAGGAAACTCGGTATGTTGAAATGGTCACCCATTCACGGACCGACCTCGTCAAGCGTTGCTTAACCTTGATGATCGACCCGTGCGGCTGTTATTATTTAGCCACGAGCTCCTTCCCATATTTCCTGTATCTAAAATTAAATGATCTACCAAATCTTTCCCATGGCTTTTACAAGTAGACTGATAATGTTAGCTCCAATTGCGCAAAAAATCTATATTAAGGCTCGTTATTCAGCCGTGACACGATTACAGACAATAAAACAAAGTCAGCTCGTTTAGATGAAGTTTAAATGTCACTGTTATACTCGTACACACATTAATTTTATTAGTAGACATTTAAAATGCGTGTGCCTATCTATGAAGTGTTATGTGTAGTAATAAATATAAGTATTATTATAATTGTCGGTTGCTAAACTGACACTTTTAATTTTTTGTTGACCCTGACGATAAAACACTGAGATCAGTGTCTGAGACAAATAATTGTTGATCTTTATCAACATATTTTATTTGATAAAATTGTTGACTTATACTCAACGAAAACAACGCCAAATAATTTATTTATTATAAAAAAAACTTTGAACGGCGGCGAGAGGATTGAAGAATTGTCTACTTAGAGATGTATGGAATATGAAAACATGCTGCGCCTACTCCAAATGAACTGTGATAAGAACAGGGGGGTGACCATGAGCTCTTAGAGCGGTATCAATTTGAGATCGAGTAAGTGACAGATCACGTCAGATACATCTGTCCCTTATTCGATCTCAAATTGATACCGCTCTAAGAGCTTATGGTAACCCCCCAGGAGAATGTTTTTTTTAATTTTTTTATTAATTCAAATACGTCATCCGCTCTCAGTGAGACCTCGCCTCATCAAAATTAATGATGACAAACAGGAAAACTGTGTTGTAAGTCGCTCCAATTAGTCAAGTGTCCAGTTTTTATTGTTTTGTGACTAGATTTATGTCTTTCTGATTATACGTCTACATCTAAAACTTATTAGAAACTGGTTTGTTGTCCAATATAACTTGACATCTCAAGTTGGCGGTGGCTCTGAAATCTGCCTAGCCGTTTCCCAATTGTTGGGGTTGGCTTCTATTCTCACCGTATACCAGTATTTTACAAAGCGACTTCAAAGTCAAAGTCAAATTATTTATTTCAATTAGGCCATTAAGCGGCACTTTTGTACGTCAACAATTTAAAATTAATAATAATTGATTCTATCATCCATTCGCAAAAAGTACCTTGATGGAGAAGAACGGATAAAAAACTCCACAATTACTCTTTAAAGAAAAGTGTTTTACAATATTTACATACATACATTAATTCATATACCTACGTGAGGAAGATGCTCCCTGACTAATAATACTACGTATAGGTATATGTACTATACTACGTATACATTTAAAGTATTACAAGCACTAACAGGTAAATTCATTCATTTAATAAATAGGAACATGGTTCTCACCTCGACATAGGAACATGGTTCTCACCTCGACATAGGAACATGGTTCTCATGGTTCTCACCTCGACAAAGGAAGTCGCTATATTTTTGTCTGTCTAAGTCTTGCTAAGCGACTGACGGGTATCAGATTTTCTGGCTTGTGATCGTTAATGTTACGGTTTAGCGAGGCTTTCTGAGACAAAGAGGAGACTCGGTTTGTAAAAAAGTAAATTATTACCCATTCACGGACTAACCTCTGCAAGCTTTGCTTAACCTTTGTGATCGACCCGTACGTGTGTTGTTTGTTATTATTTAGCTCCTTCTCAGCAAGAGAAATGTCAATGTTATGTCACAGATAAAAATAGTACAGTAAATTTGAATTTAGTTCCTATTTCTGCCGTTACTAGACTGTCAATGTAGACCATATTAATTCGGAACAAAATGTTGTCTATGCTTGTCAGTTAATTTATTTATGCAGATGACCGGAATTCGGACGACTTCTTATATTTGCATAGTGATGTAACGATGCCGACAAGGCCGCTGATAGGAAATATGTCTTATTTAAAAGATTGAACAAATTATTTTAGTGAGAGAGGTGAGAAATGTTTAGGTCAACTGTGAAATAAGATGTTGTAGAGAATGTTTATTTGACTTGATTGCTTACTAATACAGTAAATTTAAAGACTAAATTCTGCCAGCGGCTTCGCCCGCGTCATCATCATCAGTCGCGACCTTATCCCATTTACTTGGGGTCGGCCCTCCTTATCCTTTTTCTCCATTGTGCACGGTCTTGGGCAGTGCTGTTGTCCAAATTTACTTCTTTCAGGTCTTTTTCAACCGTTGTCAACCAAGTGGCAGGTGGTCTACCGCGTCCGCGTTTCGTCGTTGGCAAGTTAAGGGCAAGCTTCACCATATGGTCATCTGACCTTCGTTGGATGTGGCCATACCATCGGAGTCGATTAACCTTTACTTTGTCAATGATGGGAGCGATTTTAAAACTTCCTCTGACGTACTCATTCCGGATCTTGTCTAGTCTGGTGACACCTGCCGACCAGCGCAACATTCGCATTTCCGTTGTATGTAGTTCGCCCGCGTGAATGTTAAAAATTATCCCGCGGGAACATATTACCGGAATAAAAATTATCTGTGCTATTCCTGACTATAAATGAGTATAATCTGTCTCTGACTATAAGCAAAATATCTCAAACATGAACCATTACAAAACAAAAGAAGTCTACAAAAACAGGTTTTTAAACACTATCATTAAGCCATAACACTAGGGGGCTGGGCAGCTAAACGAAGAGCCCTTTAGATGTGTAAAATTCTGGATAATCGTAGTTATTATAGGTAAAAAGTGGGCGCGAGTTAAGAGGTGGGCACAAAAAGTGAATGGGCAGTAATGGGAGGCATTGTAACCACAAGGAATAGGCACTGTGATGTTCACGGGGTTTCGCTTGTGAAATATTAAGTTTTTGGACGCGATAAAGTTGTTTTTGGGAAAAAATCGATCTTGTTTTCGGTATAGAAGTCATTCAACATTTTCATAGTTTGCGATAGTACGATAACGAATTTGAACAATTCCTATAAAAAACGGGTTGTGACATTGTCGTGTCACACAAGTTATCTGAGATGAGCTTTTAAAAAAGCCTGCCATCTATGTATGTATCATAGAAATCTAAATCAGTACCCAAAACATGTAACTTAGACCTCAAACTTTACAACAAAAGGGACTTCCCTTTTTATAGTTTATTTTCCTGTCTACATCTACTACTTAATTGTAAATTGAAACTTTTTTATTGAGAGATAGGCATCTAATTATCTCTGCAGAATAGACGTTTTCTCTTTATAATTAGTTTCGTAGAGGCCTTTAACCTGTAGAGGGACAATACAGGCTCAGGCTCACATTAATAATTGAATCTGACATGAGAAATCATGATATAGAAACTTTCCCAATTAATATCATACAAATACTTTAAACAATTAAAATGAAACAAAATATCGTTACAATTCAATTACCGCTCGCCAATTAAAGTTAAATTATGAGATAAAATAAAAAAATGGTTTCCGCCATTGTTGCGTTTTCCCGCGCTCCGCCATATTGCAACCATAGACTAATAGAGAGGAATCTACGTTCTTTTGTGAGGAATGCGAACTTTTTATAACCGTGTACCTTCAAGTGGTTTTATGTAGTTACAATAATGAAATATTTTTGTTTTAGTTTGTTTTTTAGGTTATAATAAATTGCTGCCTATTAACTTTACCTTGTCAAATTACACATTGCAAAAATAGAATTCTTGCCCCACTGACTCAGTGCGGTAAAACATTACGTGTGGATTCCAAACCTTTTAAAAATAAAAAGCTGATATCTCAAGAGAAACGACAGCTCCCCGTAGGCGATAATTAAGTTTACATATTAGTAATATTTAGAGCTAACATATTATTATTATATTCATAGACAAGCACGCCTAGCTTTCTTTCTGAGAGTCTTAATTATTGGTGGAAGCTGTTAAAGTTTTGTATGTATTTAAGTCTTAACGGCTTGTTTAACTAGCTGAAATGCTGCTGCTATAGGTCCGAGGTATTAGTAGAATAGCCCTACACGTCAATGCATTCTATCTATAACAGTCGAAAGTACAGCCTGCAAGAAAATCAATAGACTGATATAACCTACAACCCTTCTTGGATTTTTCTAGCAGGCTCTTCTTAAATACCCTTCATTTTTATTTTGTACCTTACCCTGCAGCATGTACTTTGATCTTTAAAAGCGTAATCACAACACAAATGCCTGATTGCCCGTATTCCTGAAAGGCTACTGAAAACGACCAGTCTGACCACCGGTTTCTGGTCGAATTGTAGTCCTGAAAACTGGGGCGGGTGTTACGAATTTTTGTTTATCTCTTACACGCTACACCGTATCCTATATTGTTACTGTTATACTGCAGAGCAAAGACTTTTTCTCATACAGAGAAGGTGGACATTAATCTTCTGGCTTGTTCTTGGTCCAAAATATACATTAAATTCTATAACTTATTCTTTTTCCCAACAGCGGCAAAGAATGCGTGATGCCGATGATCCCGCTGGGCCTGAAGGAGACCAAGGAGGTGGACTTCAGAGAACCCTTCAAGGACTTCATCCTGGAACACTACAGCGAGGACGCCGCGGCCTATGAGGACGCTATCTCGGACTTTATGGATATGAGACAGGTAACTACGGACTTTTGCCTTACTTTGGAGACAAAATCAGCCCCTTACAGTTGTAAGGGGCTGATTTTGTCACTAACGATCTCAAATACATAGATAACGGTGATAGGAATGAATTTAAATTCTTCAAAAATTTAAAAGGTGTTGCACTGACCCCAAGCAACATGGCAGAAGAGCAAGAAGATGATGATGATGTTGAATAGATCATGATGAGCCAAATATTTAGAATAACAAGCTTCTAGAATAGATAGAGAGTCTGGTGAATCAAGAGGTATTTGATAGGTTAGATACACTAGGATAGATGTGAACTTTGAAGAGGCATATTTCTATTTGGAGATTGCAATAGACCGAGTTGACATGGACCGTATGGCCGAATACATCCGTAGCGTTGCTGTATTTGACGTAACGTTGTTAAACAACCCTCCAACTACCCTGCAACATAGATACATCGTTGTTAAACAACCCTCCAACTTACCTGCAACTTATCTAAGTTGCAGGGTAGTTGGAGGGTTGTTTAACAACGTTACGTCAAATACAGCAACGCTACGGATGTTGTTGCTCTTTTTAAATGGAGTGATGATCTTCGCAGAGTCTTATAGCATTTGGATCAGCTGGATTGCGGCTGAATGGAGTAATCAAGTACGATGACAATGAGGGACGGTTTCTAACCTGTACTATGACTTTACCCAGGCTATGCGCACGCCAGTGCGTTCGAGCGCGGGCGTGGCGCTGCTGTTCAAGTACTACAACCAGCTGTACTTCATCGAGCGTCGGTTCTTCCCGCCCGACCGGTCGCTAGGGGTCTATTTCGAGTGGTTCGATTCGTTAACAGGTATTTTTAACTTTTATTATGTATTAAGCTAAATAGAACTCTCTAGGGCATGTAATATCGGCAGATTTTCTATTCCGATATTGATTTCTGATACTAGATCTCAATATCCGCATTGCGCACTTTCGTTAAATATATCATTTTTTTTTTGTTAATTGCACAAATTCGGTATAAAGTTGGATTAGATAAAAAAACAGCCAAGTGCGAGTCGGATTCGCGCACGAAGGGTTCCGTACCATCATCACAAAAAACGGCAAAAAAATCACGTTTATTGCATGGGAGCCCCACTAAAATATTTATTCTGTTTTTAGTATTTGTTGTTATAGCGGCAACAGAAATACATCATCTGTGAAAATTGCCAACTGTCTAGCTATCAATCAAACACATGAAATAGGTGTTTTGTACCGTCTAGCATTAACAAGCAAATATAATTTTAATGTTTACAAAGTGTTAACATAGATGGCGCTCGCTGCTTGTAAATGAGTTCTTAAAAAACATCATATAGATGGCGTTAGTTGATCGGTTTGATTTTGTGATATTATTTATGGGCATTTCTTTAAAACAAGACAGTGTGTTATTACCATCGTTGGGTATAGAATGGGAATGAAAGTTTACTAACACGTAACAACGGTTTTATTTTTTTGCAGGAGTCCCGTCATGCCAGCGAACAGTGGCTTTCGAGAAAGCTTGTGTCTTGTTCAACATAGCTGGTATCTACACACAACTCGGCGCTAAACAGGTATGAATTCGATGACATAAATTGGAATGGTATCTGCTTATAGATCTCACCTAAGTAATCGATCACAAGATTGTAGAACGCTGAAAATGCGTATTTTTTTAAATTTTTCACTACTGCGACCTAAATGCCACTGTTGATTTTAGCTTTCGGAAGTTCCAGTGGTGAGAAATAATGTGGCGGCCGACAGGCTCGCAACTATGGCATTAATGACATCGATAATTGAAAAACTAACATCCGATATTTTTAAATTAATAGATACATCAATCTTTTTTGGATTTCTAGAACCACAACTTAACAGACAGAAGTTAACTGGGAAGTTTGTTGCGTCACTTGAATAAATGACTTTTGATTTTTCATGTAAAACTTTAGGAAATTGAACTTTTTCTCCCAATTACATTTTGGAATAACACCACCATCCACTCACCTGTTGGCTCAGGACCGCTCGACGTGCTCCGGGCTGGACGGCGGCGTGGAGGCGTGGCTGCGCGCGGCGGGCGCACTGCGCTACGTGCTCGACAACTTCACCAACGCGCCCTCCGTGGACCTCGCCGCCGACACGCTGCTCGTACTCGCCGCGCTGATGACTGTAAGTGACTTTATACTCTCCTAAGCCTCTCGATGCAACGGCAATCCACTTATATTGATTTGAATAAATGCAGAGCTTAGCCAGGAGTTTGGCGCCATCAATCCCTGCACGGTAAAGGCAAGCCAGGACATGCAGGATCTGTCTTTAATTCCTTTTCATCCGGCTGTGATGAATAGAATGGGAAGGTTATTTCAGATATCCTGAATAACTCAAAATGCCAACAAAGCTAATATTGTTGCAGCCACAGCGACATTTAATTTACTTGGAGATGGTCTACTATTGCTAAAGCTCTACAAACACTACTTTACGTCATTTCAAGGAGAGTAGTTGATAGATGTGTTAGAAATCAACAGCGTCCTCTTGATTTCTAACACATCTATCAACTACTCTACACGCTAGCTAGCTATATTACGATTTAAACAAACTCTTTAGTCACTATTTTTGCTACCCTTCTATGTTACTCAATAAGAGGCTCGTAGTAGACTGGAAGTAATCCTTTTCGTTGAATGTTTTCCAGGCGCAAGCTCGTGAGTGCCTGTTCGAGAAGCTGCAGGTGCAGGCAGGCGAGGCACGTGGCGAGCTGCGCCGAGCGCCCGAGCTGTGCCTCGACCTCGCGCATGAGAGCGCCCACCTCGCGCACACCTACCGCCAGCTCTATGATAAGGTGACTAAATCAAAAAGCCCTGAATATTCAAACTAAATTGACTGCCAAAAACTCTTTTGTTACATACTATAAAGCAGTTTATTTGCCGCTAACATCTCAAACTATTCTGATTTTATTGCTCACTTTTGGACTTCCACGGTTCGCACAACAATTCAACCATGACGCATAAAGATAACTTTTTATCTTTATACAACACATTTTTCTGTCTAGTTCGTGATGGTGCGGTAGAAGAATGTCTGGAAGATCTAAAGGCAGGCCTGTGCCCAGCAGAGAGACAGCAAAGGCCAAATAAAAAAAAACACATTCCTCTTTAACTTTGAGATATGCCAGTATTATATATCTGCTTTGTTTCAGATGCAATCGGAAGGTGTGTTCAACTACGTGCCATACTCGTGGGTCTCTTTAGTCCACGTCAAGACTGAGTTTTATAAAGGTAAATCAATCCCATAAATTAATAATAACAACAAGACTTTTTTAACGAAACGTTTTTTTTAATAAAACGTGTTAATGAAAGAATATTTCCAGTATTTGACTTTTGCGTGTCCCAAATGCCACCAATGATCCCCTAGGAGATCGTAGTGGAACATTGAGTGCTGTGTAATCACCTGGGGGACTGATCCAGGGGATTTTAGTGGCACGAGTGACCACACACGCTCAACTTTTGTGTATAATATCTAATTATGTGTGTATATTTCCACAGCGTTGGCGCACCAGTACTGCGCGACAGGTCTGCTGAACATGCCAGCGGCGTCGCGAACTCCAAGCCGCCTAGCATCTCTATATGATGCTGATACACACCTCGATAATGGTAAGATGGCGAAAGAAAGCCTGTCTAGGTAATAAATAAAGACACACTTGACAAGTAATGTTTTTATTATGGTGTTCCTGTTTTCGTTTCTTCGTTTTTTGACACCGACTTCCGAAATTTAAGTTATTTTTCACTTTGTAGTGTTTGTACCCCTTTACAGCGTACCAGTGTGATGTTATGTTAAGAAATGGTGTAGAAAATAAACAGACATGAGATTGCAGCTTTTCCGAGTGATTTGCCGTCATTAACTGAAGAGTTCTGATACATCAGAACTCTCCAGACAGATCTCCGAAGTTCTTCATCAATATTGATGAAATTTAAATAGGACCACATGACAAGCTCCAGCTTTCATATAAAAAAGAATCATCAAAATCGATTCACCTAATAAAAAGTTCTCAGGTAACACACATAAAAAAATACAGTTGAATTGATAACCTCCTCTTTTTTGGGCAATCGGTTGATAAGCAAAATCATGATTCGCAGTGAAGTTTTCAATAATACTAATTGACTAATCTATGCGAACTACTAGTATACCAAAAAAACCACTCTACGTTGGGAAACCAATGTTTTTTTAATTTTATTTTATTGACTAGTTTTACGTTTCGTTCCACATCTGGATAGCTGATGAAATTGGGTGCAATCAGTTATCAAGAACTATAGAGATAAAAGTCCTGGCTCACTCATTGGCTCGCTTCTCAATGCCTAGCCCAAACCCGTGTAATCAAAAAGCTGAAATTTCACTTTGCGGTTCTGAAAGAAACCTGAAATCAAATATGAATAAACAGAGCTGATGAAGCCGCTGGCAAAACTAATCCGATAGAAAACTTCCACAAAAGATAGCGATTAACTTATATATTTATAATTCCAGGTTCATCCATATCTCCGACCTTTAAAGACGCGGACGTGGACTGGATCACGTTGGGTCGCGCGCATCTTGCCGAGGCCCTCACTTTATATGAAGAGGCGCTTAGGCTGCAGAGAATGTGTCGGTTAGTACATCTACATAATATAAGCTTCTTCAAGCAATATTATAACCTTCTTCTGAATAGCTGCTTTTCCAGTAAACCTTTCTGCCTAATTAACGTAATTTTTAACGAAACAGCAGACAGATGAGTGTGCCGTGAAGGCCACCCGTGAGTGAGAAAGTACTAAAATGAAAACCATTTTCCGTATTCTTTGGTTCCAAAACTTCAAATAATACGAGTGTATTGTAGCTTACACCTATCGGAAAAAAAATCTGCATTTCTTGTAATAAACCTGTTTTAAAACTTGACAAACAATAACCCACTCGACAAAGGAAAATACATCATTTAGCGCTATCTATCTTCAACGTTTACAAAGTAAACATACCTCCCGGAAGCCAGTAACACATGTCGCCACTCGCTACATTGCAGAGAGTTGCGCGGCAAGGAGGCCATCTCGCGGGTGGTGCGCGCGCAGCTGGAGCGCGCCGCGCGGGAGGGCGCCGCGCATCACGACCACGACGCTAACGACTTCAATGATCTTATCGACGCGCCCAATGTTCAGCGTAAGTTTACTTATTGTATAAACGTTACAAAAAGAAATTCTATCATCACCTCTGCTCTCAAAAACGGTGAAAGAAAACAGCGTGAGGAAACCGACATGTCCTAGAATCAAGAAAATCGAAGACATTATGTGACATCCACCAACCCGTACTGGGCCCGCGTGGTGGATTACGGCCCATCCCCTCTCACAGAGAGGAGGCCTGTGTCCCAGCAGTGGGAACATTAATAGGCTGATGATGTCATGTGTGATGTATTCCTCGTTTCGCCCTATAGAGAAGATTATCAAAATAATGTCATTTTGGTTGCCATTGGTAGCCCAATATAATTTACCAGCCACTATATTAAGCACCTGTCCCATGAAGACTAAGATATTTTAAGCTCGACAAAATGTTTAATAATTATAATAATTGAAAAGTACACACACAAAAGAGAAATATTCAGTTTTACTAAGAAACACTATAATTTCATTTGCGCAAATAAAAATCCTATTCTTTAGCACGTCACACAGTCATTTAATTCTACTCTATATTTTCATCCACAGCATCATCAAAATTCCAACTGGCCTTAACGCAACCGGACTTCGCTCAACACAGAGTAGAAGACTTATTCAAGTCTCTGGGACCTATCGCCATATTCTCCGCCAAACGTCACTGGAGCGCGCCTCGCCTGGTCCAGTTACAGAAATACAGGGACGGCTCCCGACGCATCGAAAGACCACGAAACGGTAACACTGAAGAATACGAGGAAACCAGGAACAGCAAACACAGGAGCGACAAAAGAGACCGATCGGAAGACAACAGCACTTACTACAACCAAATAATTAGAAGCGACGAGAAGTATTCCAACGACTATGAAAAGAAGAAACTTCATAGAGTCACAAAACAGAATGGAGTATATATTAATAGTTATAACAATAACAATTACGAATATCATCCGAAGGTCTTGGATTATGACTCTCAGAATGAGTATAAGACTAAATTGGGGGAGAAAATTTTGAACGGAGAGAAGGAGGTTAACGGTAAACTGAAGAATGGGAGAAGAAAGGATCCTTTGAGAAGGGCGGCGAGTGAATACAACGTATCTAATGCGAAGACTGAAGATGAGGGATTCGGGTTCTCTGTGAGAGGAGATGCGCCAGTTGTTATAGCAGGGGTTGAGCCTAACTCTTTGGCTGATGTAAGTACCTATTGTTGGTTTTGGCTATCAACTCCATAATGTTGGTTTCTCGTAATTGTTAAAAGCGTTGTACAGTATAAACCTTATTCCAGTTCATAGTCTGAATCTCATAAACTGTAAAGATTAAACAGCTAATGACTATAGAAATAAATTAACTCAATAGTGATTAACAAATAAGCCCCTGTTGTCAAATAAAAACATAAAATAAATAAAAATTCATTCCAGATCGGTGGCATGCGCGAAGGAGACTTCATCATCTGCATCGGTGATGTTGACGTGAAGTGGAGCTCACACGACGAGGTGGTGCGGCTCATCCAGCAGGCGGGAGACACCCTCACCATGAAGCTAGCCACGCCCATGGATAAGAGCTGTCTAAAGGTACGTATTATGTATACAAAGTCTTTTGTTGCTGTGCAGTTTATTGGGCCACTTTTACATCCCAACTAAAATACTGAGATGTGGCGACTCGTGAGGGGCGGGCGTTTTGGGGAACTACTTCTAAATATTTATAGCTCAAAAAGTGCAGACTCTCAGCCTTATTTATTTTTTGTAGTAGTACGTGGTGATTGGTACAAGAAGAGAAAGGCCTATGCTCAGCAGTGGTCGAAGTCAGACTGTGGATGATGATAATGATGATTAAGGTCCTCGTAAAACTAGCAAAAACTGCAGGTTTATTACGAATCTTGCAAGAGCAAAAAGATAGCGATTTTTGCGCAATAATTGCTCTTCAAGACAGAAGTTTTAGAGATTTTGGCGTTTTTTTTTAGAAATCGCGCGATTAGCAAACGATTGTATAAGACCTACCATATCTACACTGTAGGTAAAGCTGACTTATATGACATAAAGCGTTTGATCGCGCGATGATTGCTGGTTACTATTTCTTGGCCTTAAGCCTGCTGGACTTACGACTTGGCAAAATGAGAATGCATTCTGTTTTACTATCAAAAAAACCTAGCTAATTAACCAAGAAAAGTAACAGATTTTTTATATGGGTACAGAACATCACCTACTGCTGAAAACGCCTGCTGTAAGATTGAACTGGGATGGTGGAGGTCAAACAGGCTCCTCCATCTTTATATAATAACTACCGGTTGGACTGAAAGCTGACTCCAACATACCTAGGAAAAGGCTAGGATGATGATACCTCTATAATAATACCAGCTTCTGCCCCCGTAAAAAGTGTTTTATCATCCCAAGGGAATACGAACTATCCTCCTATGTCCTTCCCAGGGTCTCAAACTATCTCCATGCCAAATTTTATCTCAATTAGTTCAATAGATCCAGAGACCCACAAACATTACCTCTTTATAATATTTTAGTATAGAAGATAAACAGTTTCCTTCTATATTAATAGGCAATTTTTCAAACGTTGCAGCACTTGTTGTTCTACAAATTTAACATCTTACTCTTTCTTTATACAGGCGTCACCAGAAACCCCCCGGCAGTCCAACTCGAACCAAGGCTCGGTATCAGCCGCATCCACAGCTTCGAGCGGCTCCACCGCCGTCACCGCGCGTTCTTCTGCAAGACGTGCGCCATCTTGGAACCCCTTCCGACGTCACACCACCAGAGACAACAGCTCGCACCGCGGATCACACACCAGCAATATTATATTCAGATAAATAAAATTTAGGGAGTAAAATTTTGTTATAGCGCCATCTAGTGGACGGCTTTTGAAAGTTACAACGCCATCTGTTGAGTGTTTTATGCAATCGTAGTGACGTTTTATTGGAATGCCATCTAGCGGATGTTTCGTTAAAATTGTAACGAATCTATTGAAGAATGGCTAAAATTTTACTTGATGTGTGTCAATTGGCTGTTAACATTTTATTACAATTATTGTGATTACCTACCAATTAAAACTCATCAATGTTTGTGAAACACCACTGGTCATATTGTAATGTGATGGCTTTTAACTTTTCAGATCAAATGTCGAAAAATACGCAATTAAGTCACAAAATAAACATAAAAACGTTGGTCTTTTCATCAATCAATAGCGCCATCTATATTTATTAAGTTGGAATCATTCTATTAATAGGTAACCTAAGCTAAAATTTAAACCAACGCCATCTATTATCGGTTTCTTGTACTACTTTATAGATTCTATTCTTATGGTGTGTATGGTTGAAGAATTATTTAAGTTACTTCGGGAGGCGACATTCGCTGCTATTATATTTAGGTTCCTAAATATATAGTTAGATATGGGGACCTTACATCGGCTATGATACTCCAAAGTTATTCTTTTAATATTGTATAAGTTTTCTACTTGGCAAAGGGCATTTCTTTCGCAATGGGAATATATTTTTATATTTTTTTTGGGTTGTAAAAAGTTTGCCAAGTTTGCTCGATATAGTATAATATGCTTTCTTATTCTTATTTACATGTGATATAAGTATGCACGGATTACTCAAAAACCACCTTGTCAATAATGTATGAAATATATAAACATACACGAGTTTATTTTTGCCTTTATACTTTTTTCATTTCTTTTTTATTTTAATTTATGTATTTATGTTATTTTCACTATTTACACAAACTTATTCAATATCTATATACTCGTATAACACTCGAATAGGTACTTTTTAATCCGTGTAATTTTATTTTTCTGTAAAAACAATCAAAATATGTATACCATGGACCTCTACAATATTGACAACTGAACTATACAAAAAATATTCGGCATATAATGTAGTTTGTACCACAATGCCTACTGATGTACTGTCACATCTTTATATCGCAAAAAGACGTGAGCAGTCGCATGGAACGTCGACATATTGAAAAAATACGATACCTATTCCATTTTAAACTTAATGTTCTGTAAAACTAGACAAGTTAAGAAAAAAAAACAGTTTTGATATAATTATAGAACTCAATAAAAAAAATATACTAAGTAGAAACATACCTTTAAAACTTTTTTTTTATACTACTGAAAGAGTCCTACAAAATAGGTATTAAGACTTATTGAAAGTGTACTTATCAGACTACAATCACAAAATATTATTTCAATACCTATTTTGATAAAAAAAAACATTATGTATATTCGTAACAAATAGAAAATATATGTCACAATTATGTTAGAAATAGGTATACGTGTAATTACAGTATTTTTAGTTATTACAATAAATAATATATTATTTTTATATTTTGGGTGTGATCGATTTTAAAGTAAAACAAAAGCTTTTAAAAACATTGATCGCGTCCAAAAAGTAAAATTTTAGATTGATTATAACAATTTAAAATTTTTGATTCGACTTACTTTAGTTTTGTTGTATAATATTATAGAGTAAAAGTGTATATCATTGTATAAACTTGTTTAAGATAAAAATGTATAAAATTGTTGTGGTTACTTTTGAACAATAAAGGTTATTTAAAGGCAGATTAGTTTATCATTTCAAAAATTAAGTGCCTATTTTGGTAGACAGCTTGACATAAATATTAGCTGGGTAAAACCGGTCAGATAAAAACTAGCATAATCACATTTACACCATTGCCGACTTCTAAGCCTTAGCCTTTACAAACAAAGAACACCAAAAAAAACAAGTAGGTACCTTATGGTTGGCGAAAAAATAATAACTATTTTTTTCCAAATTATTGGTTTTAATGAAATATGTTAATTCCAAAATGGTTGTGTGAATTTATTATTTTGTGGAATTGTATTGAAAACCTACTAAAGATGGCGCCAAAGATTACTATTATAATGATGGCGCGGGTAAAACTAAATAAAAAACGAGTTCGTTCTTTTCGCCGCTAGATGGCACGTTATTTTAACATCAAATTGTACATGTGGGAAGGTCTGTTTAATTTGTGTATTTTTTAAGGAAAGAACAATAGCGATAGCAATAAAATTACTAGAGACCGGATTATATGCATTTGGAAATTGCATTTTATATCTAATATCTAGGATGATGCATATTTTCGCTATAGGTATTTATTTATTATATTTTTCGGTAGGTTACCCTATTGATAAGAGTAGGGGAGAAGGAGGCAGTTTTGAATGTTTTCGAAACTTTATGTCATGACGCAAAATATAAACTCTTTTAACCTCTTTACTTGCCCGGAATGGTTAACCTGGTCATTAACCTACATAATCCCTTTATTAGTTTAAACAATAACCCCGAGATTAGGCGGTTATTTTCATTTTGGTGTTAGAAGGGAAATGGTCAAAGCTGCCCCGAATAAGGGGCGGCTTTGAACATGCCTGGGGTAGTTTTGAATAACAGATTTAAACGGTCATAAACAAGTTGTATTTATTAGTTTTTTTTTATATCACTTAAACAGGAATATATTATAATTATATTATATATTGTAATATAAAATGTTTTTAACATCCTTTCCTCTTCTCTAGTAAATACTTGAGAGACAGTATACTTGGATAAGAATACTTGGTAATTTTGAGGTTTTTTCGATGGTATTTTTTAATTCTATAAAATAAAGTGTTTGGTTTAACATTATAAACCGCAGCAGCCTTTCTTAGCTTCATATTTCCACCAACGACTGCCAAAATGGCACTTTTAATATCTTCCTCATTAACATCTTGATCTCGTTTTTTTTATAATTGCGCACCATTTTACCTTTAAACAAATTACAAAATGATTTATTTTCAAAAATATTGGCATTCTTAACCTATCTAAATTAACTCACAGTTAAATGACTAACGCTTCCATACTACACAATTAGTATAGGGTAGATTTGAACATGTTCAAAGGTACCCCATTCAATTTGTTCTCAACTGCCCCATACCCTCTTTTTATAGAAATTAAATATTTTTGCTCCAAAAAACATTTGATGAATAAAAATAAATACTTTCACAAATTGCCTATATAACTACTGAATAAAACTAGACTGATAACACTCACCAGAATTTAAAACTTTGTCCTTCACAAGCTTACACCCATCTTAAAAAATGTTTACTTTGCAATGACAAAAACAAACATTGCCGATAACTTGGTTACAAGCAGATCTATGCCACAGATACTACTTGACGGTTGTGGCTAACTGTGCTGCCGCCCCAAAATCAGTTTTTGTACTGAAATAGCTTTGAAACTAACTGCGTAAACTTGTTTGTTCAAATCTGCCTCTGTACAAAGCTGCCTCCTTCTCCCCTAATAATAAACTCTGTAAAGCTTTACAGAATTTCTGAATCATTTTTCGTTTTAGTGCATTGTTATCGTCTACAAAGTTGTTACATTTTGGTATTGATAAATTGTGATTGAATAATTCACAAAAAAATACTTCTACCAGTTTTTTTCCTTTTTTTAAACTTGAATGTTGCAAATTTTACAAATTCACATGCGTATTTTACGCATTTTTCATGCTTAATTGCATGCATATTTCAACCTATTAATGTGGCATATAATCCGATCCTTATAATTGCATTAAATGAATCTGATCCAGATGAAGTAGTCCAAAAGGCAAGTAGTAATAGATAATCAATATAAATAAAATGGATGTCGGCTAGGCTACTTTTTTGACCCGACTACGACCAAGCCAAAAGTAGATTTGGTCGTACGTGTAGCCTGCCGGTTGTTTAGACAACAATATAATTATTATAATGTCAGTGACTACTGACTACCGCTACCAACGCCAAACCATATTTGGAAGATAATTACTATTCGATAGGTACTGAAAAAAATATTATATTATTTTTTTATATATTTATTTATCATCAATACATATAATAAATCTGTAGAAAAATATTTTTTGTACATCGAAAAAAAATCCAAAAAAAATAGCCAGGGTGTTAAAGGATAACCAACAGAACCCATTTCTAGCATTTTTTGAATTTTTGTCTGTTTGTCTGTTTATTTGTGCACGCATCACGTGAAATGTACGAAACCAATGTAGATAACTTTTATACATAAAAATTGTGCGTATCTTGAAGAATTACTTAGTTTTTGTTTCATCGCAATCGGTTCACTCTATCAAAAGTTAGATGAATTTAAAGTGTTCAAGAAGTAAAATTATCACAGCTCACGCAATTCAGCAGTTACTCGGACAGTTGAACTCGCTATTCGATAGATGGCGTTGTGCATTTAAAGTCATTTTCTGAATCGCGGTGTAAAGATTTTACGCGAAAGAATGACCCTGGAAAAAAAAATTGGTATGTATTAACCGACTTCCCAGAAAAGAGGAGGTCCTAGGTTCGACATTATGTATGTTTTGTTTGTTTATTTATGTTCACCGATATCTCCGTCAATTGTGGACCGATTTCGAAAAATTTAGAGTCGGTAGTATTTTTTTGTAAAACGTTTTTTTGAGTATGTGGAGTAGGCAGGCAGGCTGGTAAGTATGGTAGGGTTGGCAGGCAGATGACGGGAGCGAAGCCGCGGGTACAGCTAGTTTGTAATATATTTTTCAAATTTGTTAAATTCTATTCCGGTTTCAAAACGAGTTCCCCGCGGCGCTAGACCCTAGTGGCACAAACATCTTGCAGTTTGCATCCGCCTTGCCGTCCGGGAGAACTCACAAATTAAGGGTACACTAGTCCACGGCACGAACAATTTTGTGCGCGGGGTTAAAATGCATTATATATCAACCGACAACACGTACGGAAGAGATAGATGCTGTGATGAGCAGTAGGAAGCTAGTTCGCATACGAATACACACTTTTGCAAATTTGTAGCGACATGGATAATGATTTAGGACGAAACCGAGCACGCGAAATTTTATAAACAGATTTAGTCGTTTTTTCATGATATCTAGACTGAACCTATCTATCTGTACAAAATAAAATTATTTGCATTGTTGAACTACTAAATCTCTCTGTACAAAATAAAATTATTTGCATTGTTGAACTACTAATCTATCCCTGTATGGAGGCCGTTTTGCAATTTTCCGTCTTCTTATGGTATTTATTTGCGCCCAAAAATGCGTTAAAATTAGTGTCGAAATGTGGAACTTTCGACGCTCTTAACTTTCAAATACATATTTTTTTTACTTTTTTGCCTCCATACAGGGCTAGATAATGATGAGACAAATTGATATCACTTTTTATTTTGAACGTACATTGTCAAACAGTGGTATAATCCCTAGACTACGTTTGTATGGAAGAATTTTCAACAAAAATTTTCTTTAAGGTGTAACCTAGGTAGGTGTTTCCATCAAAAGGACGTCCGTGAACAAGGCTAGCGGCCCTGACGGAATACCAACCTGACCTGGAATAGAACCTGTGCGCCTGAACTGTCTCCGATCTTGACACACCTATTCCGCCTTTCCTATGAGGCTGGAAAAATGCCGAATGCTTGAAAGCAAGCTAACGTACAGCCCGTGCCCAAGAAGGGCAGTCGAGCTGACCCGGCCAACTACAGACCCATATCTGTAACCTCCATACTCAACGAACGTGTACTCTATATTAAGCTCCTGGTATATGTAGAAGCCAAAGATATCCTAAGTGACCACCAATACGGCTTCCGCAGAAATAGGTTTACTGGGGATCTTCCATTCGTATGCCATTCACACCTGGAGAGAGGTCATCGAGAGGCACGGGGAAGCGCTTGCCGTCTCCCTCGACATCTCGAAGGCTTTCGATAGGATCTGGCACGAAAGCCTTATTGGGAAGCTTCCTTCATTCGGTTTGCCTGGAGGTCTGTGTGATTGGATTGCAGACTTCCTGAGAGATCAGTCCATTCGAGTAGTTATCGATGGCCGCTCTTCGGACTACTTGGATATTAATGACGGGGTCCCTCAGGGGTCGGTACTCTCAGCAACTTTATTCTTGCTGCACATTAACGATCTGTTAAAATAGTAGCTAGCTGTAATAGTACCAAGAACCGTTTTATTGAAGAAGCACCCATAAAGAAACCCAAAAGGGTATTAATTTTCTATTTTGGTTTGCGGGAAGCGACAAGCTCCTCAAAGTTAGAATCAACATTCAAAGACATGGTCTTGCTGAACGAGCGCGCGAAAGTGCTCATCGTTAATTTTTCGGTAAATACAAATACTAATGTTTGAGTCCTTTTTTTACGAAGTGGATCACATATATGGGTACTAATTATTTGTATACTTAGAATAGCTGTAGCATTATTTTTAGCATAGCTTTTTCGGCGCTCATGGTGGTCCTGTTGAAGGGAGCGTGAATTCAAAGTCGATTTTCTCAAAAACTACTAAGGTGCCAATTTTGTTGTTTATTATTTATTTATTCAAAATCTGTTTACACTATAACATTCAAATAATCTGCCAAACTGTAAAACAGTTTGACGGCAATTGCTCTCGTATCACAATACATTACAAATAATGTTTAAACAACAGTTAACAGTTTAACTTGAATACCTACCTGATTTGTACGGGACAAATTAGTACCAATTGAGTAGTAATTATCTAACAAATATGGCGTTTGTGGTCCAGCGGTAATCACGGACATATTATTATAATACATAGTAGTATTATATTATCTGTGATAGTAGGTAGTAAGCTATCTTTATAGAAACGCATATGGCATTCATCACTAAACATCCTCTAAGAATTTCAGCCAAGAAAATTTTCTTGTTATTTTGTTGTAAAAAACAGCGTGATTTTTTTGTAGTCGGGTTTTAAAATTAATACATTTGTTTTGACTTTACTTTATGCGCTCTAATCCCAGTGCAAAACTTGAATCAGATAAAGAGTGCTCGAAAAGGTGTCTAATTAGTAAAAAAAACACATAGATATCTAACTTCATAACCCTTTATAAAACAAAACAAAAAAACTCAACATTCATACTTTCTAACAACAACAATTACAATAAAATACTATAATGATATATATTATTCATTTTTATATGTTATACTATTAAAACGAAGTACCTACTTAAGTATCTATTTATACTACATTGATCATACAACATTTGTTTAATTAAATAATTTAATTATGGATTTTGTACAAAAAACTACGGTAGTCAGCACTGGTCTGATGCGTAGCTAGCGGGTGACTGTGTATTCGTTTGTGTAGGAACTTAGTTCCAAAATTAAAAAAAAAATATAATCCCCCGAAAGAAGTACCTCTTCAAACTACATAATTTATCTAGTAGTAAACACGCTTCGATCGACAATCCATCGAAACACGACATTAAGACACGATATCTTGCAAAAATACCCCGATTCAAGGAGTATAATGCGCATAACTTTTGAACGGCCGAACCGATTTTCATCAAATATAGCTAAGAAAACTCTCGATAAAGTCAACTTTCAAACAAAAGAACTAAATCAAACTCGGTTCATCCGTTTAGCAGATATGATGCCACATACAAATACACGTCAATTTTACTTCTTTTTTCCATCGGGGTTTAAAAATAATGATCGAATGCGCGCGTTTTTTATTTATGCTAAATTCTCGCATATCCTATAGAATATGACCATCGTTTCGATTCGTCTTGACGTCGTGGAGATAGGGTTCAAAATGCTACGTACATTTTTAGACTGTCGCTTCGCTTCGACACTGTCTGAGAATGCTTTGATCCTTAACCATTTGTTTAGTCAAATAAATAAATTATTAACTTTGTACAACAAACTACCCTACTTTAGCTTCACTGCATATATATGTCATGGACCAAGTTATTAATTAGGGCACTTTGTATAATGCCCGGGCATTATGAATCAAGTCAAGTCAAATCGGGCAATGTAATGAATACTGATTTGAACTTCTATATTTAACACATTGTCTGGTCATTATGAATATTGCTACGTAACGGTTGGGCGATTCGATAATAGAGAACTATCCGCAAAGCTGCGCTCAGATGGCGCCACAGGTTTCTGCGTAAACAACTAGAGAAGGGCGTTTTCGGTTTTTTGCGCAAACGGTTATGTATGTGTTTTCATATAGATATCGAAAACGGTTTTTAGATATCGATATCAGTAGTACAGTTTGCAAAAGTTAAAATGTTATTTAGATGAGCAAACTAACAACGAACACGAAATAATACTTAGAAAGATAGGTAGCGCATATGGTTCCTAACGTTTGTGAAGTTTGCGTTTTGTTCGCAGTTCGTACGTTTTGCATTGTTACGGTTTTAAGTTTTGAATTATTCGTTCTCACACGTTAGTAAGGTTTTTATTAGATACAGCTTTTTAATATCGGTTAATTTGATATCGATATCGATATGATATGATATCTAACACATTATCCGATATAAGTTACGTTTAGATATATCGGACACATCCCTAAAAAAAAAACAAACTGTCAAAGTCCAGCGACAAAATGTCGCAGTTTATGTATCCAAAATATAAAACAAACAGTGAAAGAAAAATGAAGCTAACTAACTTACCCAATATAATTATTTGGTTTTTGAACACAAGTTATCTTAAAAACAGTAAAAACGAGTTCGGTAACCACAAACAGTAGTAGACGCCATGTTGTTATGTTTTTGTTTACTCAGAGCCGTCAAGCGCCATCTGGCGGGAGCAATTGGCAGTAATGTTCCCTATTGTGGTCAATGAATTAGTCCAAGAGCGAGCGAACTCATCTCCTGCCATCACCTTCACCTTCATGTTAGGTTACATTAGTCCATGTAGACGCAAGAAGGAGGCCGGGCTCCGTTGACTTTGTTGCTTAAATAGTTATCGTACTTACCTATTCTATATTAAAACCAATGTCAACATTATAATAATTTAAAAACTGGCCAAGTGCGAGTCGGACACGCGCACGATGGGTTCCGTACCATTATCGCAAAAAACGGGAAAAAAATCACGTTTTTTGTATGGGAGCCCCACTTAAATATTGATTTTATTCTATTTTTTATATTTGTTATTATAGCGGCAACAGAAATACATCATCTGTGAAAATTTCAACTGTCTGGCTATCACGGTTCATGGGATACAGCCTGGTGACAGACATACATACAGTCGGACCGCGGAGTCTTAATAATAGGGTCCCGCTTTTACCCTTTGGGTACGGAACACTAAAAACAAATCTTTTTACTACCCAGCCGAATAAGTGATGGGCATTATTCAGAAAGCCCAGTCAATTTAATTATTTCATTAGTTTATATCACATTGCCTACTCATATTGAGTATTTTTCAAATTTCCCGGTCATTATTCATAATGCCGTACTAATCACATGGTCCATAACATATTTTTTCAAGTACTATCTATCATGAAAGTACTTCTCCATATACGTTTTACATTCATCATAGACTCCGAAGAACACGAATCCTCCGATCATGAAGCCGGTCATCCTTGGCATGACTCCAGCGAACAGTCCTCGTACTCCTGCCTCCCCGTAGATGGTGGTCAGCACAGGTCTGATGCGTAGCTTGCGGGTGACTGTGTATTCGTTGGCTAACATGATGCGAGTCTTGGCCAGGTCTAGGGGGGTGGTTATTGCTGCTGCAAAACCCCCGGCTATTGAGCCGCAGACTGCACTCTGCAATAAAAAAAAATAGTTTTATAAAATTAAAGAAATAAAACCGGCCAAGTGCGAGTGGGTCTCGCGCACGAAGGGTTCCGTACCATTATCGCAAAAAACGGCAACGAATCACGTTTGTTGTATGGGAGCCCCACTTAAATATTTATTTTATTCTGTCTTTAGTATTTGTTGTTATAGCGGCAACAGAAATACATCATCTGTGAAAATTTCAACTGTCTAGCTATCACGGTTCATGAGATACAGCCTGGTGACAGACAGACAGACAGATCGCGTAGTCTTAGTAATAGGGTCCCGTTTTTACCCTTTGGGTACGGAACCCTAAAAACAGAATACTTACATTGAAAAAAAATGCATACACCAATGTTTACGTAAGCATGGGTAAGATCTTTGCTGACAAGGGGGAGGGGGAGGGGTAAATAGCTGTTATAAATCTGCTTACGTAATACTAGAACGGCCTACATTAAAGTTTATAATATAAATGGCCACTGATTCCACAAGAAACTAAAAATACACTTTTATTTGTCTGCAAAAACAGAGTCAAGGTGGCACTGTACATAATTATACATTCTAATTATCATTGTTTTAGTTTTTCCCAAGTATTTTTTTATTTTTTTATGATATTCTACAACATGATATAACATGGGTTCTACCTGAAATAAATGTTTCTTCTGCCAACTCACCTGAAAGCTGGTAATTTCCTCATTGGTATAGTTCCTGATGGAAACCTTGAGCAGCTCCCAGACGGGCAGCTCGATAAAGCTGAAGGGAAGGTCTCGTAGTACGGTGGAGCCGAAGCCCCGGTATACTCCGCGGAAGAAACCCTCGGTTTTGTAGGCCTGCAAGAGATTGAGGATAAGTATTAGACATTGACTAAGTAAAGTATCCTTATCCTTAGATTCATCATCACATCATCAGCCTATTAATGTTCTCACTGCTGGGATACAGGCCTCCTCTCTGTGAGAGGGAATGGGCCGTAATCCACCACGCGGGCCCAGTGCGGGTTGGTGGATGTCACATGTCTTCGAATTTTTGGTTCTAGGACATGTCGGTTTCCTCACGATGTTTTCCTTCACCGTTTTGAGAGCAGTGGTGATGAAATAATTTACACAAAGTAAAGCGCCTGGCTGGGCTCGAACTCACCTACAACTTGTAAGTCGCGGCCGATACCACTGGGCCACCACTGCTCTAATCCTTAGATTATTATAAGTTAATTTTACACTGGCTAAAATGGAATTTGAACTTTGTCATGTATTACTTAGTTTGTTTTTTCATAATTTTCTCAGATTACAGAATTCAAATATGTGTATAGTTTTTATATTTTTTTTGTTTTCACTCAATATGATCAAATTAATCATTTAATTTGTATTATTGTTGAATACAACTCAGTGCGCCGTTTTAGCTTTTTCTCACCAATTGTACAAGTAAGTTATAAAAATCCAGTATCCAGATGACTTGCAACTCTTTACAAATGTGACGAAGGTCAGACAATTAAATAATACGTCATATTAATTAATAACAAACTATGATATTATCGGCAAACAAGCGAGCGGCAAAAACTTGGAAACTACGTAAATTAATATTAAGAAGAGGTCAAATTAATTGCTTATTTACGTCTACAAGATTGGCTCAGGTTATGAACATTTTCATAATTACTTGTACATACTTAAATTACTTAATTTTATTTTTAATTTTTGTTTCTTTTTTTTGTGTTTTGTACTAATTTACATATTTTTATGTTTGTTATTAGACTAATTTTCTATACTAACGTTATAAAGAAGAAAGATTTTTTTGTTTGTTTGTTTGTACCGAATAGTCTCCGAAACTACTGGACCGATTTATTGCTTTATGTAAAGTGATGGCCACAGGTTTGAAAGAACCTAAATCGGGCAGGTCCCTACCTAAAATAGAAATTCTTGTATAAAATCTTGCAGTTGTAATAAAATGTTTTAGTTATAGTTCACATATAAGCACTATTTATACCATTGTTTTAGAAGAATACTACTGCACCTCATGTACTCGTACATGTTTGTGAACGTACTTACTCTTTAATAAATTATTCTTATTTTAATCCGACGAAATAAAAGGAGGAGGTTCTCAATTCGACATGTATATTTTGTATGTATGACCGCGCATAGCTTTTTATAGAGTGGTTCAATTTCAAAAAATATTTTTTATTGGAAAGAGTATATTTTTTTTATTTATCGATAGGCTCGCGTTTGACCACTATCTCGCCTGAGGTTAAGGACAATGATGTGGTCGACGGTGAAGCACGCTTGCCTTGAAGTAACCTAATTACTCATGACTTAAAAAACCCCAAGGTTGTAGCTATCAGGAAACAAAGACTCATCATCTGCCTAGCCTTTTTCCCAACTATATTGGGGTCGGCTGCCAGTCTTACCGGATTCAGCTAAGTACCAGTGTTTTACATGGAGCGACTGCCTATCTGACCTCCACAACCCATTAACTGGGTAACACGGTACCCCTTGGCAAGACTGGTGTCAGATCTCAAGCCTCTGACTACCTGTAACGACTGTCAAAGATATTCAAATGACAGCCGGGACCAACGGCTTAACATGCTTTCCGAGGCACGGAGGAAACCCGGTATGTTGAAATGATCACCCATCCACTGGCCGACCTCGTCAAGCGTTGCTTAACCTTGATGATCGACTCGTGCGGCTGTTATTATTTAGCCACGAGCTCCTCAGCGAACGAAACAACGACTCCGGCAGGGAATTCCACTCCTTGGTTGTGCGTACAATGAAAGTATTCGCAAAACGCTTTGTACGTATGGGTGGGATGTCCACCATGTATATCGTCCCATTTTTTTTTTTTAAATAAAAGCCACCCCTATAGGTAAAAAAAAACGATCAATTAACTATTTGCCCCTTGGATCATGAATTGATCGATGATTTGCCCACTGAATTTTTAATTGTGAACCGATTCTGTTGAAATCAAGTAAAATGAAAAGCTAAACTAAAAAGAAAAGATTTTTTATTAATAAGATTTTTTTTACAGATATAAAACTACACTATAGCTGTATGCCATACGCGTCATTGCATCATCATCATCAGCCTTTTAACGTTCCCACTGCTGGGACACAGCCACACAGGCACGGAGCACACAACCAGTGGAGAGAGCGTGCGGAGGCTACCGCGGGCGCCAAACGTATGCAATATCAATATCAATCTCATGCGGCGGAATTTTGGTCAGTCGCAGCATTTGTAGGTTAAACGTACGAACGTCACGCGCTTCCGTCTTTAAAACCAATAAAACGAAAAGTAATGGCTAGTAGTGCAATTAAATGGTGTGAAAAGTGTACTACTACTTCAAGTTACACAAAAGATTGGATAACATTTCACAGTTATGTGGTTTTCTAGTCCATTTAATCAATTTCACTAAGTAAAATCAAATGTATTTATTTCTGGATGGTTCGCTTTGCTGTCCCTTTCCCGTACACTGATTTGCACATTAGCAGCTGTCTCTTTTTTCTCGATAGTGCTGTTTGCAGCATCACGACGATTATATCGATATGTAAGGCTTAATAAGCTTAAAAAAAAAAATAAGAACTGCAGCTGTGTACGTCCTTTTGTTTGTTATTGTCTAGCCCGTATTTACCTTATCATAAATGTTTAATATACTACCGGAGATTCTAAGAAATTCGTTTTTTTGTTTGTGTGTAGGTATCCCAAAGAAATCCTTATAGACTAATAATAAGTTAAAAATAAGTATAAATTACTTATTGTTTAACTTTTAGTACTAACTATAAAATAAAAAAATAAAATGAAAACAATATCGATGTCGAATAAAAAAAATTATCGATATCGATTTTGTTTTTATTACTTTTTTGGAATCCCCAGAGAATCAGTTGTCATTTGGTTGTCAATCTGTCACCCAATCACAGCGGGGGAAGCTTACCTCTGCCCCCGCTGTTTCTTGGTGACTTCGATTTAGAACAAAAACGTGCCGATGCTCTCTCCACTGGTTGAGAGGAGGCCTGTGTGCACGGAGCACCGTGCACACAGGCCTCCTCTCTGTGAGACGGAATGGGCCCAATGCGGTTTTGTGGATGTCACATGTCTTCGAATTTTTGGTTCTAGGACATGCCGCAGAAAATGCGTCACTTAATACCAGAGAATACACAGTCCCAGCGGCATAGGTCTATCTTCAATCTCAGATAGTGTCTATACCAGGGATATTGAACCAACACGTCGCGTCAAAATAAATAATTCGGGCACGCCAAATCTATAGATGACTCCAGCAGGGAAAATCTTAGGTTTTACCGTATTTCGGGCTTTCATAGTAACATAAACAGGTCATATACCTACATCTGTCCCTTACGCACATTCAAGTCAAAATAACCTTGCTCTAAGAGCTTGATACCCCTCTGTACTCAACCACGTCGATAGCCTTAGCGCTGGCCTCGCAAAGGTGTCGCATGGTGCAGGTTTTATTTGCATAAGGAGCAGGACATGACAGAGTGGTTCCGCAGTCACATTGTGGGGGATTGGGGTACCCCCATCTGACCATAGCGGCCCACTGCCTTCATAGCGGGTATAGAGGGTTCCAGGTGGGCCATTAGATCGACGAAGCCGCTGCAAAAATCTAATCAAATCAATACTCACATGTAGAAGTATAGAGAGCGCACTTTTCACGTTCCTACCGACGTGTGTTTGTTTCCGCTGCTTAGCTATCTCGGTAGGGACTCGGATTAAACACGCCAACTGGAAAATACATAAAATTTACAATTTGAATAAAAATAAAAAAAGTTTATTGAGAAGACCTGCTATTTTGATGCTGTCTTTAAATAAATAAAAAATTCATCATCATCATATCATCACTGCTGGACATAGGCCTTCTCCAAGCGTCGCCACATTGACCGGTCTCGTGCGACTCACAACCAGCAGATCCCCGCAACCTTCACCAGGTCATCGGTCCACCTGGTGGGAGGCCTTCCAACGCAACGTCTTCCGGTTCGCGGTCGCCACTCCAGAACATTTCTGCCTCATCGGCCATCCGTTATGCCAGCAATGTGCCCTGCCCACTGCCACTTAATAAAAATTTAATTTGGCATAAATATTATTACTCAACTGTTCATTATAAAGATGTAAATAAAAAATGTTATAGTGCTCATGTTAATGAGCAAAAAAAAAAATTTTTGCATTTAAACATGAGCACTCATGGTTTAAATTAGCTATTCTCTATGAAAATCAGGGGAAAAACTCCACACAGTTAGGTACTCTTTGAAATCTCAAAATGAGAATTAATTGTTTTAATTTAATTAAAATAAAAAAGTAGTAGGTGTCTTTCGTAGGTACAATTGGTACTATATAGTTTTTGCTATATATACACCGAATTCCAAAAATAAAGTTATTTTTCACTTTATAGTTTTTTATTTGGAAGTCGGTAGTATTTTTTTGCAAAAAAAGTTTTTTTATTTCAACCTTTATAGTTCTACCTAATAGGCAAGTTGTTTAATAAGTACCTATAACGCCAGAATAGATTACCCAAATATCATGAAACTTGAACATAATCGGTGAAATGAGAGATCTGCGTACCCCTTTCGAGCGTACCGGCGTAATGTTATGTTATGAAATGGTATTTAAACAATAAACAGATATGTGATTGCAGCAATGCCAAGAGATTTGCCGTTATTTATTAAAGAGCTATGTTGTATATCACCAAAAAACTTCAGATCAGATCTTCACCAAATTAAAATGGGACCAAATTCGGAATATTATCTTTCAAACAAAAAAAAAATTTTGAAAATTGGTCCACAATTGACTGAGATATCGGTGAAAAAAAAACATACGTAAAGTCAAACATAGAACCTCCTCCTTTTTGGTAAGTCGGTTAAAAATAAGCCTTTATTGCTGGTTACTTAAACTATTTACATTAAACTACACTTATTTTACAATGAGATGAGAACACTCAGTATTACATTTATATATTTTTCTCGGCACCTGATTATTTTTGCCTCATCCCAGCTTGTCTTTCGATAAAGGCTACCTCCAAGGCTCTCCACTTGATTTATTGAGGGACAAATATTTAGACATCACTAACCCTACGTATATAAATATAGCACCGGTGCCCATAGTGCCTTTAGCCTTCGGGTATCTACGCGTTCTGGTAAGAAAACCGCACCAGGGATCAACACAGCAAGCTATGGACTGATCATAGCGAATGTAGGCAGGCCAAGGAGGCACTACCCCTCATTGACGGCCGTTTCACGAAAAAGGGCCTACGACTACCAAAGCCACAGTTGCGTGCAGTCACTGCCGTAACTACTGGACATGGGACCTTTAATAAGCACCTCTTTGTCATAGGTGTCACGGACTGCCCACTCTGCAGAGCTTGCATGGTGGAGGAAGAGACAGCAGCACACCTGCTCCTAAGCTGCCCTGTAATCGCTGACTACAGGGCCAAATACTTCGACAACCCAGGTATCCTGCAGGAGGTAGTCAGCAGCACCAGGGCGCTGCTGGCCTTTCTCCAGGAGCTGGTGTGGATCGAATGATGTGACTATCCCACCCGTGCGCAAAATACGCGCTTGGTCGTGGAGTTGCGGCAACAGCCCGTCTAAACTAAACTAAACTAAACCCTACGTATATGGACTTCGTCTGTAATGATGATGCAACATTATTTTCTTGGCATTAATTATTAGTTTAGCTAATTTATTTAGTCACATGTCCCTTAGCACAATATTATGTGTTGCGCAGTCCACTCTAATGCAGTCCGCCTGTCTTTAGCCATAATCTTTATAGCCTTCCACAATCATACTCAAAATATAGCTTTCAACATGTTCATCATTCCCCCGCATCACATGGCCTTCATTAGAACCAATTTATACACAACTTATCAGTCACAAGTGCCGGTGAAATTTTTCTATCTTATGTAATGATGATGCAATATTCAAAATAAAAGAAGCATTATTTGTTATCTATTCAATCGCCTTAGCTAAGTCATAACTTTGTTGGGGTCAACTTCCAGTCTAAGTGGAAGCAGAAGATCTAACATATCTATCCTTTAAGAACTCGGTATCAGGCAGCGTCTATCGGCTATAGTCCAAGCTCGAGTATTCCAGTTAAGAACTGGACACGCGTCCCGACGACGCAACGACTCTATCGAGCGGTTTGTAGTTCAGGGTAGAGTGGCAGGAACGAGAGCGCGCGGCAGGTAGCCCATGCGATCGATCAACCAGATTAAGTCTTCAGTGGGTGGTCCATTGCATGAAAGCACATGAATAACAGCCGATAGAGAGGGATGGCGTCGCATCGTTAAGCAAATTATGGCAACCCGAAGTCAAGGCAACATGATGACCATGACCGCTTTGCCAAGAGTGTGAAGAAGAAGAAGAATGGATCTATCTGACATCCAAATCCCAGTAACACAATACCCCTTAGCAAGACTGGTGAGTGGTGTCAGATTTTCTGGTCATGACTGTCTAAAATTTACAAATGATAGTCGGGACCGAAAGCAAACTTTTTTTTTAGTTACGGAGTAATCTCGTTATTTAGTTATTTATATAAGGATCGCAAACAAGTGTTACAAAACAATAATAAATTTCACATAATATAAAAACTGGTACACCGTATCATTTAGTACCTGTTTTACCTGTATATTTATTGTTTTATTTATATATTTGTTTTATGTGTATACATACTGTGACTCAGAGGAGCTCGTGGCTAAATAATAACAGCCGCACGGGTCGATCATCAAGGTTAAGCAACGCTTGACGAGGTCGGTCCGTGGATGGGTGACCATTTCAACTTACCGAGTTTCCTCCGTGCCTCGGAAAGCACGTTAAGCCGTTGGTCCCGGCTGTCATTTGAAGATCTTTGACAGTCGTTACGGGTAGTCAGAAGCTTGAGATCTGACACCAGTCTTGCGAAGAGTTACCGTGTTACTCAGTTACTGGGTTGTTGAGGTCAGATAGGCAGTCGCTCCATGTAAAACACTGGTGCTTAGCTGAATCCGGTAAGACTGGAAGCCGACCCCAATATAGTTGGGACAAGCCTAGGCAGATGATGACATACTGTGACTCACCTTCTGTGTATATACTATTTTGTGATTATTTATCTTATTCAATTTTATTCCTTAAATATGTTCCGTTTCCGTGAATGTGTCCGTGGCATCAACAGTAGGCCCTATCAGAATATCAGCACAGAATTATTTTATTTTTAATATTGTTGCACATGCTGATATAGGAGCATTTTTGGTCTCACACAGGGTTATTTCTTTTTATTTTTTATTATTATTTGTGTTTTGCTTATCGCCTGTCTCCTGTGCGGGTCACAAATAAATATGTATTTTTAACCGACTTCGCAAAAAGGAGGAGGTTTTCAATTCGACTGTATTTTTTTTTTTTATGTGTGTTACCTCAGAACTTTTTACTGGGTGAACCGATTTTGATGATTCTTTTTTTATTTGAAAGCTGGTGCTTGTCGTCTGGTCCCATTTAATTTTCATCAAGATCTGGTGAAGAACTTCGGAGATATTCATCAGAACTCTCCAAAAAATTACGGCAAATCACTCGGGATAGCTGCAATAGCAATTCTGTTTATTGTTTACACCACTTCATAACATAACATCACACTGGTACGCTCTAAAGGGGTACTCAGGTGTGAACAGTTCACCCTGGTATACTCTCATTCCATGGGTTTTGTTTAAGTTTCATTTTATTAGGTTAATCTATTTTGTCTTTTCTTTGGGTATTATAGGTACCTAGCCTATAGAACTGGTCTATTATGAACCACAACTAAAAAGTGAAAAATAAAAAAACTTTTTTACAAAAATACAACCGACTTCAAAATAAAAACACTACAAAGTGAAAAATAACTTAAATTTCGGATATCGGTGTCAAAAAATAACTAAAAAACAAAAGCAGGAACACCGATTTCCGAAATTTAAGTTATTTTTCACTTTGTAGTGTTTTTATTTTGAAGTCGGTTGTATTTTTCTTTAGTTTAGTTGTTAATATAGTCACCCACCCACAGACCATTGTTATTTAAAGTGATCATCAAAGCATAACGATTGCTTCTGAAATCCAACAACACATTTTTTATTAAAAAAATCTTTCTCACCACTTCACCGCAACTGGCAGCGAACATATGTACCATTGGTGCATATTGCGGAGCCACCATCGGTTGACATAGAGTCTTAGTTGCCTCATACGATACGAAGAACAAGGCCGTTGTTGGCATGGAGGTTGCTGCTACAGTTGATAAACCTGGAGAAAAGTGGTTGTTGTTTTCAAATATAATATTTGAAAAATAAAAAAGAATACTCTTTTGTAAAGCATTACAAAATATACCTGTAAATCAAGATCTTTAGAGAGAGAGAGAGACTACAAGTAGTGTGCTTGTTTAGTATTTAATTTTCAATAGACAAATTAGAGCTAGCAGTCTAAATTTATTTCCTTTAGGAATTATAGATTTCAGTAAAATTCAACGGTAGTGAGCCATATAATTCCTGTTAATAAAAAAAATGGATATTTCTGTATGAATGAGAACTGGCCCTAAACTGATAACTAGAGCTATTTACTTTATAGAATGAAGAAAATATAAACCAATACAGTTTATAGTAAGGACATAATCAAGGAGTCGTGTTTCTAACCTCTGTAAACTCCACTGAATCCTCCAGCCTTTTGGAAGCCCTGTGCGCTCTGCAGACGAGTCTTCAACGTATCCAGGGGGTACAGGGTTACATCTACGGAAAACCCAGCCGTAGCTCCCGCCTAATACAAAGTTTTCAAACATAGTTCAATGGGTAAACAAAATTTCAGATCTGATGCAATGTCATAAAAAAATCATTTTTACTTACGATTAGCGGCGGGAAATGCGCAGATTTATGGGATTTCGGCTTACCCAGATCCGCCATATTAATAATTTACTTTAAAATAACTCAGAACTTCAATGTTATGTAAAATAAGCATGAAATAACCTCAAAATATTTAATATACTGTAAAAATCCTACATTTGTTGAACAGTAAGTGCAATTAAACCGACTTATTGTTTGTAACATCAATTAAGCTTAATACAATCTATGGGAACATTATAACAATAGCGAATAAGTTTCAAGGAATTATTAAAATTAATTCAAATGTTTCCCGGGTTCTATTGAATATCACGTCACATGTCATATGGTGACAGTGACACTTGACAGAAACGGACCACTTGACAAGACAAGAACAACTCGTGGAGAACCACTGACTTATAAACCTATGGACTTGCCATACCTACGAAATTAGCGTGCAACCTACATACATCGGGCAATTAAGATGGCTGCCCATTGGCCAATGACGTAGGCCATTTGCAACTGTTTGACAGCACAACTACACAGATAAACGTACATATACGGCACGCAACTACCAATTTTACTGGGCAATTAACATGGCGACCGGTCACGCATAGACATGATTTTGACGTCACTCAAAAGTGTTACCAAATTTAGTCCTTGACAAACATTTAGATGTATCTCTTTTCATATGCAGCTCTTGGTTAGTTAAAATGAGACAAAACGCTTTTTGACATGCGTGTGTCGACATTATAGATATTTGTATAACTATTCTTCATATAGTAGAATATGCCGTCTCCATAGTTATCCTACCTCATTGTGGAGAACCACGCCACCATGAAGGTATCAAGAATATACGTTTATCTGTGTAGTTGTGCTGTCAAACAGTTGCAAATGGGCAGCCATCTTAATTGCCCGATTTATGTAGGTATGCACGCTATTTTCGTAGGTATGGCAAGTCCATAGGTTTATAAGTCAGTGGAAGGTATAGATAAATATGGAGAACACACTTCGAATACCTACTTGAAGCAAAAACTATGTATAATTATCTCGCTTTCTGTGGGCAGACCCTCTCTGTCTAAGCAGGGTAACCTTCATTTTATTTTTCCCAGGACATCGCTACAATTGTTGCTGTCCATTTAGTGGTTTACAATAATATTTATACAATTATCTACATCTCATTAATACTAAGACCGAGCCCCTAAAGATTATATAGATCATGATAATTATGCATGCGTATAATAAATTACGAAAGAAGATGTTTGTTTAAGTGTGAAAGTTTGGATGTTTCCGAGTTTGTAAATTTGGCTCTTTGTCATTTATCTAATCACGCAGAAAGTGTAGGGTCCACATGGACAGAATTTTTCGAAGAAATAGATCATGACCAGGACATAGGTTTAGTTACATTGGCAATACGAAATGAATGACTGAGATCTGTGCGGGCACGAGAAAGAGGCGTCATTGTACACATCATTTTACAACAACTGGTACTAAGGAACCAACCCATTAATTATGAAAAATAAATCAGATGTTTCATTAATTTTGCTGATAGTGAAACATAATCAACAGCTGTTTTTTTTTCAGATTCGTTGGATAGTCAGTGTTAAGGAGCAAGGGTGGTAAGGAGAGTGTTCAGGTGCTCTATTTTTAATATTACGTACATATATTATACGGGACTATAATAGGAACTGTAATATTTAAAAAAAAACACTTGCCGAATTAAAATCATATTTTTTTTAACTTTTCTATTTATTACACATGACTAAATATTATTGCTCTGTGTAGTTTCTGTCTCTTACCACGTAAATCACTGAAAATATTTTCTTTATGACTCTTTACGTGAGCACGTATACGCATGAAAAATAACCAATTAGCTATTTGCTTAACTATCTTAGTTTCATGCAAATCATTACAATCAATGGAGTCCGTGTTGGGATGGTTAACCATTACCTGCAACAGAGAAGTAAAATATTGTGATACATTTTTTTTTCTGTGTTCTTTTCTCTAAGTTGGCCCATCAATTTAGCTCGTTGAAAAATTTTGTCCCAGAACTCCCAGATATATCCTCAATATGGTCACACTACTGCAGTACGACTTCATGTAAACAAAACAAATTAAATTGCACAAAATCAATGAAATTCAATGTAGATGTATTTGTTCTTTACATAGTTATCATTTACAATTATTTTTAAAAGACTGGTTAATCGATTTAAGAGGAAATTATGTGAAAATACAAAGAATATGTTTGCAATGATTCAATGTCAGAAATCACGATTTAAACACTTAAGCTTGAAATCTTATATCACCTTTTGGACACCACGTACTATGGCAACCACTCACAACACAATGTTGCACCAGTTTTTGAATTATAACAATGTAAAATATCGAAAAATCTCAAACGAAGCTATAAACCGCAAAGTAAATTAAAAAATTAATTATTAGTAATTTGTATAATTTTATGGTGTACAATAAAGTATATTCTATTATATTCTAAACAACCGCCATATTGGCCTGATTTATTTTGACATATTTATTTATTATTTATTTATTTAATACTTCAAGCACACAAATGTACAGAGGCGGACTTAATGCCTTAGGCATTTTCTACCAGTCGACCTTTCGGTGATGCAGAGACAACTAGTGGTAGGTGCAATATTGACGAATAAGGGTTATGCAAAAATATATATAAACTATAAATACTATATAATTATAACATATATACACAAAAGAATAAACATATAGGGCCAATGTTGCCACATTACCGAATCCTTAAGAAATGGGATTATAATAATATTTCGTTGATTTGCCAACCCAGATATGCGTACAGTGTGTTCTGGTGCGCCGGTGATGGGGGGTACTCCCCCGAGGAGGGTCCGGTGACGGACAGCCGCGGCGGGTTCGCGGTGAGTGCTAACGCGTGCCCGTGTTCCCGCCATAAGCGGCCCTGAAGAACACCGTGGAGTTTTAGTGGGTTAGAGTCCCACATAACTGCACTATCTCCCCGTGGTAGTGCAGTATGCATGAGCATTTCTCCACGCAAAAAAAAAAAAGACATGCTGTGACCTACAATTTTAGGATTTTCAATTATGGAACTAATCTTAGTTCAAGTATTTATTTATAGGTAAATTATTTGACAGTGTTTAACTTCTGGTTGGGCTAGTGTGGTGACTATTTCTAAGAATTTTCAAGGAGTTTTAAATAAGAAGATAGCAATACTATAGTCCACACTAGAAAGAGAGGTCGGCCCACAGAAAGCGAGATGGAGATACGTAGGTATTTGCCTCAAGATTTTGTTCTAAGTATGGCCTCCATCTTTACCCATAACTTCATGAGAACCACTGACTTATAAACCTATGGACTTGCCATACCTACGAAATTAGCGTGCATACCTACATAAATCGGGCAATTAAGATGGCTGCCCATTTGCAACTGTTTGACAGCACAACAACACAGATAAACGTATATATACGGCACACAACTACCAATTTTTTCGGCAATCAACATGGCGACCGGTCACGCATAGACATGATTTTGACGTCACTCAAAAGTGTTACCAAGTTTAGTCCTTGACAAACATTTAGATGTCTCTCTTTTCATATGCAGCTCTAGGTTAGTTAAAAAGGGACAAAACGCTTTTAACATGCGTGTGTCGATATTATAGATATTTGTATAAATATTGTTCATATAGTAGAATATGCCGTCTCCATAGTTTTCCTACCTCATTGTGGAGAACGAACGAACTGTCATTATGTCATTTCAAACTTTATGCGAGGTTTACATATAAACCGTAAACACGAGTTTGCCACGGAGGCAAAGATTACTATTATTTACTGCACGGGGGCAGGCACAGAGCCCTTCAAATTCAAGGACTCCAGTGATAAATATGCTATGGGATAACCTCGGGCTCAACTTGGGCTAAACTTTGATAGCTTATAGAATAATTTGGTTAAAATTTCCTTTATGGACCGCGGATTTAAGGCGCGCGGAGGGGAGGGGGAGATACCCCCCTATACCATCCCCACCCCGCGGAGCCCCATGGTTATGGAGATATCCATGGTTAAAGTTTTTAGGTTAGAATAAAAATTTCCATCAATGTTCATCGATTTTTGGGGCGGGAAGTGGGTAGGGAAGTGGGGGGGTAGTGGGGCTACCCCCCTGTACCATCCGCACCCCGTGGAACCACATGGTTAAGGAGATATCCATGGTTAAAGTTTTTACAACTGCTATTTAACAGTGTCGACGGAGCCCCGCTGCGCGGGGCTCCTATTTCTGTCTGAAGGGTCTAAAGTAACCTAACACGAAGAAGATGACGGGAGCTGAGTTCGCTCGCTTTGCTCGCTCACTTCACCTCCCGTCATCTCTTCGAACCTAACCTGTCCGTGTCAGGGTGCCCTAAGCTCCCGAGCTCGCTTCGCTCGCTCTTCGACTAATTCATAATGACCAAACAATTTGATGAAGACCTCATGGAAAGTGGGGTGCTCTGATTCCGTTTTGGGTATTTTCGGATATTCACATAGTGAAAATAAAACACGACCAGTGACAGATAATACGAAAAAGCGCGGCATCGCTTCACGTTCCGTTCCACAGTGTAAACAAAAATTCGTAATTTTTTGTGTAAAAAGTCAATGCAATTGCATAATTCACCATGGTTATTGTGCACATTAATTACACACCAAATTGAAATATGTGAGTAAGTGAAAATAAAATTATATTTAAGTGAAAAATATGACTTCAAATTGAATAAAATACACCTCTACTTCAACGGAACGTGAAATGTGAACTTTGACGTTTACCATGACAATTTATCTAACCTAAAAATTTGCACAAAACAAAATTTGTATGGAAATTTAAAATATTTTTTTCTCGTAAACCGTGATACTCCGCTTTTTGAAACTTTGTAAAAAGCTTTCTATTTATGAGTACTATCAACATAAAAAATATGAACTTCCAAATCCGCGGTCCATAAAGGAAATTTTAGCCCCTTAGCTTAGAAAATATAAAATTGTTATCTATCATTACAATGTATGTATTACAATGTAAATTGCAATCAAAATACCTACATGCATACATAAACTCACGCCTTTCTCCCACCTGGTAACCAATGTGGAAATTACAAAATTAAATTAAATTGTTGACCGTATTTTTTTATAGCCTTACCCACGCAAAGCGCAGGGCAAAGGCCAACATTCCTTTTAGAAAAGAAAACATACCTACAAGAAAATAATGCCATAGCAGCAAAATAAATAATCAACAGTTGCCTAGCAACAGGTTGCATGTGCAATTCACGCACGACAATATTAATTTTCATTTCGTAATTATTACATTTTCTATCAATTTTACAATGCCGAAAGTTAACAAGCCAGTTAACACTGCTGAAGGCGTTCCGTACTACTCCGTTCACTCTGGGGAAGAGCCTGGCTGCTACCAGCTACATAGGTAAAGACGTTTGCTAAATTTATGACGGACGAACTCTGTACCTTACCTACGATATATATAAAATAAATAGAGAGGGTTGGGTCCTTAGATAAATTTGGCTTCCTTCAAATCGTGACCGCGTGCGTTTTCACTTGACGTACAGAGTCGACCTTCTTTCTGCATTCTGGTAGTTTTACCTATTTATTTTGTGCCCCACTTTATTAATAGGTCATCAATTCACTAATACAGTTTAGTCACCTGTATAAGCTGACCTCGTATTCTATTGAAACTTTTTACTAAGCTCGGCCAGCTAAAGAAATCGGAAGACCCCAGGAAATGAGAAGGTGTGAAGAACCACTCACCGTTGCTGATTGGCACAGAGGCAGTGTAACGCGTCCACAAGTTTACAACCTCGAGAGTGTCGTGTCAGAGACTGCAGGTAATGAAGAGGACATCGCTTCACGGATCGCCAAAGCCCGAGCAACCTTCGCGCAGCTGAGACCTGTTTGGCAATCGCGGAAACTGACCCGAAGGATTAAACTCAAAATCTTCGGGTCCAATGTCAAATCCGTGCTGCTCTACGGGTGCGAAACATGGAAGGTAATAAAGGACATCTCACACCAAATACAAGTCTTCGTCAACCGCTGTCTTCGTCGCATTCTCGGAATTTACTGGTCCGAGACCATTGACAATGTAGAGCTGTTGGAGAAATGCCACGAGAGCCCGATCGACCGACAGATCAAGCGTCGCAAGTGGAGATGGATTGGCCACCCGCTCCGAATTCACATAACCAAGCAAGCTTGGATTGGAATCCCCAAGGGAAAAGAAAGCGTGGCCGTCCCCGTCAAACATTCATTGTTGGCAGAAGCGACGAGTATCGGAATGACAATGAGCGAGGTGAAGCGTGAAGCTCAAGACCGATCGCGATGGAGGACATCTGTGGACGCCCTCTGCCCCATCTAGGGGTTATGGGACATTAAGTCGGCCAGCTAAACCCTGACTTACGGTGAACTGTAAAATTGAGACATTTCAACCTACTTTCTGTGTACTAAACGTGACTGTGATACTTCAAAAAAAAATATTTATGTTCTGTTCTGCGGTAACTAATTTCATCACACACATTACCCACTCATCAGTACCTACTATGTGTCCGTACTTGTCCAAAGACTAAAGATGCTGTACCAGAACTGTTTCGGCTTCATCATCGGGCAATAATTGTCGATTGAATCTACATACATAGCCTTTTTTCCATAGTGGTACCGGGTATGCAGTTACTACAGAACGGTCCCTGCTGCGATCCTTACTAACCCCTTGTTGGATCAATTATATTCAGAAAGTCCTATACCGTTGATATCTTTTTAACCACATCTTCCTTCTCCAGACCATCACAATGTCGCCTCAAGTTCCCGATCAACAAGCATCCTATCCACAAATGCGAGGGCCTGAAGAAGGAAACGATGATGGTCCCGCAAAATGGCTCGTTCAGGAAACTGCTCGTGCCGAAGAAGAAGCCGAATTTCTACCCAGCTATCATGCACAAACGGGAGTTCGATCGGCTCACGCAACAGGCTAGGGTAATATTTCGTCCTTCTTTATTAATGTAGACTTCTGAGCAGAGCGGCTCCAGCGTCACTTATTTTTCTACTTTACGTGTCCGACCTGAATGTGGCCAACTGGACAGCACTGTCGTTGGGCTCGTTCAAGTCGTGGCAGGCGCAGGTGGAAGAATCTGTCTGAAAGAATTAAAAAAAGATAATAGAATATGGAAGAGATCGCGGAATGCGATAAGGCCGCCCATTGTTTGTGTAATAGTTTTAAGTTTCTTTTAATAATTGTATCTTAGGGTGTACATTATAGCATATAATAAATAAATAAATCTGAGTCCGCAGTCGGTACACTGAAATTCGCGGGAAATCATCCTAATCGCCGTGTAAGATGCGTCGGACTCGTCTCGACTCCCTGTTGTTGTCTCGTGACTTGTTGCTTTTTAGGGTTCCGTACCTAAAGGGTAAAAACGGGACCCTATTACTAAAACTCCGCGATCCGTCTGTCTGTCTGTCCGTCTGTCACCAGGCTGCATCTCAAGAACCGTAATAGCTAGGCAGTTGAAATTTCCACAGATCTGTTGCCGTTATAACAACAAATACTAAACATAATAAAATAAATATTTAAGTGGGGCTCCCATACAACAAACGTGATTTTTTTGTCGTTTTTTTGCGATAATGGTACGGAACCGATCGTGCGCGAGTCCGACTCGCACTTGGCTGGTTTTAAATCCTCAGCAGCTTTATTGCGTAGGTGAATTCGGCAAGGGAAAGGGTTTGACCGCCATCAATCGACCAATCAAAATCAAAACATGCGAGATGGAAGATGCGATGTGATTTCGTCTATGTGATTGGTGGATTGATGGCGGAGAAACCCTTTGCCTTGCCGAATTCTCTTACGCAATGGTTGCAGCCTGCAAATGATTTCATACTTCTGTAATGTTGGGCCAATTAAACAGTGATCATTACAAAGGTTTTAAAACTGTCCAATTTCTCAAATGCAGAGTGGAAAAGGTTAATTACGATGCATGACCGGTTTCTTGTACATGTACAGTAATTTGTGCGTCATTTAACGCCGAACTGAGAGGTAATAAGCGACCCTGATAAGTCCTACCTGCATCGACCACAGTGAGTCTCCCGATATCTGTTTTTTTTGCCACACAACCTGACTAACTTAGACCCGGCGATTCTTACAGATTGTCTCCATGGAAGAGCAGCTACAAGCCATGCACGATCAAGAGAAAGCTATCCAGAAAGCAGCAAAGCTGTCGGAAGCCAGGAAGCAGCAATTGAAGAAGAACCTCCAGGCTCAGCCGGGAGCTGAGACGGCTACGGGCACCGCCGACCCTGAACTTGAGGGACCTGATCAGGCCGCGCATACTATGTCCAGGGCTGAGAGTAAGTTGGGAAACAGGTCATAGAGCCTAGATAAAGTGGCCTTCTATCTGCGATTTATCGAGGAAAACCACATGATGGCATTGGTGATGGTACAGCTAGCCAAAATTATATACCTACTTAAAGTCTCCGCCAGCCAGATAACAAAAAAAAAAGACTTTCAACACAAAACACTACAAAGCGAAAAATAACTTTCTTTTCCGAATTCGGTGTCGAAAAACGGAAAACAATAGGTACCAAACACTTAGACACAGACTTCGTAAAAAAGATCGTTTTTGTTAAAAATATATATTTTACATTAATACAATTAAATTGAGAAAATATAGGGCAACATTAAATGTCAATATTAATGAATTTATTACAATTATTCAGCACTTCAGCAGTATAAGTGTCATCCTTTTCAGGTACCTAGTACAAATTATAATAATAATTTTGTATGAAGGTAAATAGGATAGACTAAATCTACTAAATCATATTGTTAGGCTGCAGGGTTTTAACCAATTGAAGGAAATACAATTTGGGTTACTCTTTCAACCCCACATATAGCCCGAAGTACCTATTCCGAAGAAGATGGGGCGGGAACCATAAGTCTTACCTTCTATAACAATTTATTATCCTTTGCCAGTACTCCGCGCAGACGCCATGTTGGGTCCCCGGCTGTGCAACCGCATCATCCTGGCGTCCAAGTGCCACGCGATCCGAGACGCGCAGATCACCGAGAAGGAGCTAATCAAGAAGGAGCTAGATGAGGAACAGAGAAGGTTTAGGATCTTTAACTTAACTTATAGTTCTCGCAAAACTTCTTGGGTGCCTTGAAGATGGCTTTTCGATGCGCAAGGCACGGATGGGTGCTATTTTTGTATGAGATAATTTTCCCAAAAAAATTGCCAGGGTGTTAAAGGATAACCAACAGAACCTATTTCCGGCATTTTAGGATTTTTGTCTGTTTATTTGTGCACGTATCACGTGAAATGTACGAAACCAATGTAAATAACTTTGAAAATTGTGCGTAACTTGAAGAATTACTTAGTTTTTGTTTCATCGCAATCGGTTCACTCTATCAAAAGTTAGATGAATTTAAAGTTGTTCAAGAAGTAAAATTATCACAACACACGCAATTCAGATACTCGGACAGTTGAACTCGATATTCGATAGATGGCGTTGTGCATTTGAAGACATTTTCTGAATGGCGATGTTAAAATTCTCCGCGAAAGAATGATGACTATAGAAAAAAAATTGGTAGGTCTGACCTACCAATTTTTTTTCTAAATTCTATCGTGCTCGGCTCGCCTAGCGTAGACGCAGCTTAAGGTTTTTTAAAAAAAAAAAAAAACAAATTAAGGTATCGCTTATGTTGGTCTTTTGCAACTAACGTAGATACAAATCTTTGGTTTGGTGCAAATTTTCTTCGTTAGTTTAACTTAGTACTTGTCTTGCAATGAGTGGCACAAATTATATTTGTTTAAATAAAAAAACATTTTTTTTTAATTTAAATTTCCTAAAACCGTGGCAATTTTTTTTCGTACTTTTTAATCTACATAATTTATCTAATATCTAGTATACACGCTTCGATCAACAATCTTTCAAACAACGATATCTTGTGAAAATACACCGATTCAAGCAGTAAAACGTTGCTGAACCGATTTTCATCAAACATGGCAAAGAATATTATATGGTTATTTTTGAGTAAGGTGGTATAATTTGTGTTGGACTTTTATTACATATTTTTGATTTTTGTTTTCTATTTGAATTGCTATTAATTTATTGACATTGTTATATTTGATTATTGTTTTCGTTTTAAATTGCTATTATATTATTGACATTGTTTTTTTTTAAATTAGGTGTGCATGGTATTTTATATTTTATTTATTTAATTAATCTAACATATTACTCTAATTTAAATTGTATTCTCTTATTCATTAATTGTACATCCAATACCTACTGTTTTATGCTGATTATTTCGAACGCAATGTAAATTGTTACTGAATAAATAAATTGAATTGAATACTCCCGATAATGACACCTTTAAATAAAAACCTATCAAAATCGGTTCATCCGTTTAGTAGCTATGATGCCACAGACATATACACAGGTACACACTTCAAACTTATAACGCCCCTGTTTTTCCCGTCGGGGGATAAAAACAAAACGGAATACCTGCCACTCAGAGGGGGGGGGGGTTAAGGGCCATTAGGTTGTTGCAACCTAATTGCGTAAGTCGATTCGGCAAGGCAAAGAGTATGGACAATTATACAATCACATACGCGATGAAAGACGCGATGTGGATTTCGTTCTACGTGATTGGTCGATTTTTCATGGGAGATGTAGTTAATGTGGATCACCTAAGCGCGAATTGAAATAAAACCAAATCTATTTATCAACTATTCTTCACTGCTTGTTCTTATAATAAACTTTACTTTTTTGACATTATATTAATTGAAATCAATTTTAATCACTTGGGCTTATTAATTTTGGAAAAATAAAGATAACTTCAACGTAAGGTTCAGTTGAAAACCAGCGTCAGGCAACTCCCAGTTGTCTGGCATTTTGCTTAAGGTTACACTAGTCGAAAATTCTTCCATACAAACGTAGTCTAGGGATTATGCCACTGTTTGACGATGTACGTTTAAAATAAAAAGTGATATCAATTTGTCTCATCATTATCTAGCCCTGTATGGAAGCAAAAAAGTATAAAAAGAAAATATTTGAAAGTTATGAGCGTCGAAAGTTCCACATTTCGACACTAAATTTAACGCATTTTTGGGCGCGAATAAATACCATAAGAAGACGGAAAATTGCAAAACGGCCTCCATACAGGGATAGATTAGTAATTCAACAATGCAAATAATTTTATTTTGAACAGATAGATTTAGTAGTTTTTTCATGATATCTAGACTGCCAAAGGTCTGTTTATAAAATTTCGCGCGCTCGGTTTCGTCCTAAATCATTATCCATTCCTATATTCCATATCCGCTACAAATTTGCAAAAGTGTGTATTCGTACGCGAACTAGCTTCCTACTGCTCATCAAAGCATCTATCTCTTCCGCACGTGTTGTCAGTTGATATAAAATGAATTTTAACCTCGCGCACAAAATAGTTCGTGCCGTCGACTATTGTACCCTTAATTGGAAATTTTTGGCGCAGTCGCGGGGCACACTATGTATGTGATTGTTTTAAAATTAAGTTCCCTTTTATTTGTACCTACATTGTCAATTGTGTACAAATCTTTCTTTCTATAAAAAAATACAGGGTCGATCAATATTGTCAACATCGGTTGGCAATGGTGATAAGCATGTGAACAATGGTGATTTCCACCCAGTACAGTCGGCATGAGCCCAAAGCTCACAAGGACTACACCCTGTATTTTATATTTCTATGACTACACCAGTACCATGTTTAATTGTCTCGTACGTCCCGTCATCGTCAAGTTAGGTAATGTGGGCAATGGGGGTCACTATGTAAGTCACTATGTAATATATTACATAATACCTACAAGTACAGAAATTTAGCTTCTACCCAAGGGTAGCACCCATTTTTCTGTTAATTTTTCATGTCTATGTATTATTTGTGTGTATAAATTGTTAAATAAATAAATACAACTGTGTTCAGACTGGACGCCATAATGGAGGAGAACCGCCAAGCAGCAGTAAATCGCGCCGAGGCCGAGGAGGACCGCCGTCATCGACTGCGGCTGCAGAACCTCGCCGCTCTTAAGGAGCAGATAGGGGCTCATGAGACTGCTAAGGTACCATAAACTGTGTCCAGACTGGACGCCATAATGGAGGAGAACCACCAAGTGGCGTTGAAGCGCGCCGAAGCCGAGGAGGACCGTCAGCGTTCTACGACTGCAGAACCTCGCCGCACTCAAGGAGCAAATAGGAGCTCATAAGACTGCTAAGGTAACTTAACATTAACTGTGTCCAGACTGGACGCCATAATGGAGAAAGTCCGCCGTCACCGGCTACGGCTGCACAACCTCGTCGGTCTCAAGGAGCAGTTACACCCGCATGAGACTGCTAAGGTAACTTAACATTAACTGTGTCCAGACTGGACGCCATAATCAGCAGAACTGCTAAGCCGCAGTAAAGCGCACCAAGGCCAGGTCGCGGAAGACCGCCGTCATCGGCTGCAGAACCATAGTAGATACTCGTAGTGGCTCATGAGACTTCGTAAGGTTATCTGGTTATTTATTTTATTTAGATTTCATGCACATATTATTATTATTTATTTATTTATTAAAGTACAAGTTTATACGATCTTAGCAAAACCGTTTTCACGGTTTGTCTGTGGTCGCATATTCGACATCTACTGCAGGTCTACTCCATAAGCACGAAATCCGTAGTTTCGGCTTCCTTACGGGCGTATCCTATTATACTTCGTATCACCTATAGACGGATGATTCGTTCGAGGACCGAACTAAGAATGAATGGGAACACAATTTGACAGTTATACCGTATTTACTCCCGATGTCTTTTTACCCGTCCGAAAAATTCAACTTAACACTTGTTTTTTTCACTCCAAAGTTTCGGATTACTTTCGGACGGGTCCGTAAATTCGTTGACGGAGATAGGGAGTAGACAGTAGACCTGAACGGATGATTCGTTCGGAGCCCGAACTAAGAATTGAATCACAACACAATTTGACAGATGTCCCTACTCCCGATGTGTGTCTTTACCCGTCCGAAACAATTAACTTGACACTTGTTTTAACGGATGGTTATGTCAGTTAATACTTTCGGACGGGCCCGTGGATTTTCTGCCTTCAATCATCCAGTATTCGGCGTCTGATTCAGGTAAGCCGTAAACTGTTGGAGACAACAGTCAAGATAATAATAGTTAGGCCTGTACGTATTGCGTGGTTGTGACGCATACTTGGTATTCGTTTTTAAGACGAGACGACTAACGCCAACGAGCTTGAGGGAACAAAACGCGCACTCGTTTCACACCCGCGCGACCCAAAATTTAGTAGTTTTTTGTACTTTCCTTATTATTCTATGACTTTAAAAAAAAAGCCTCAGATCAAAATGTAGATAATTAAATAGCCTTTGAGATGGTGTCGATTTCATTAAAATACGCCCAGCGGTTTTGGTGCGATTGTCATGTTTTTGTCTGTTTTAGACATAACTTTAGAAATTAATTACACTATGTTATACGAATAAAACTCAAAATTTTCTTAGATCAAATTATTAAGAAAATAGTCTAATGTAATAGTGAGTAGCTGATAATAAAATGAGGATCACGTCTAAACGGCTAGTCGTAATTTTTTGGAAAATATATATTACATTGGACCATTTTCCTACTAATCTAAGAAAATTTTGAGTTTTATTCGTATAACATAGTGTAATTAATTTGTAAAGTTAGGTCTAAAACGGACAAAAACACGAAACATAAAACTACTAAGTTTTGGGTCGCGCGGGTGTAAACGAGTGCGCGTTTTGTTCCCCCAAGGTCGTTGGCGTTAGTGTGTTTCCTTTTTAGGGTTCCGTACCCAAAGGGTAAAAACGGGACCCTATTACTAAGACTCCGCGGTCCGTCTGTCTGTCTGTCTGTCCGTCTGTCACCAGGCTCTATCTCATGAACCGTGATAGCAAGACAGTTGAAATTTTCACAGATGATGTATTTTCTGTTGCCGCTATAACAACAAATACTAAAATAAGAAAAAAAAATATTTAAGGGGGGCTCCCATACAACAAACGTGATTTTTTTGCCGTTTTTTGCGATAATTGTACGGCACCCTTCGTGCGCGAGTCCGACTCGCACTTGGCCGGTTTTTTTATCTTTGCGTCGGGCCTGGCGAAAATAAACTCTTTTTCTTTCTTTCATATATTTTTGGAAATCACTAAAAATGAACTGCCTGAACCTAGATATAATTAATTATCCACTAGATCATGGAAGCGGAACGCATAGAAGAAGAGAGTATTCGCGTAAACCAGGCGAACATCGCGATGCAGATCGACGAGGCACAGAAACTGAAGGAGAAGATCCACCGACAGGCCAAACTCAAGGAGATGCTGGACCAGGGTATGTTGCGTCATCATTCTGCTGTTACGGCCGTACCCTGACCAAAAAATCAGCATGAGGGCCATGAGGTATGAGCATTCCTATTGGCCTAGCGGCACTGGTGGCGCATGCATTACAGTATAATGAATACGCCCCAATTTTAGAATAAAATCGAATATTGGTCTTTTGAAAAAAATAATACTTACAAAATGTTCGTTATCAAATTGTCTATCTATTAGTGTTAGTACAAAAAATAATTATTTAAAACTTTACGAGGAGATGCATGTTACCAATAATCATTTCTCATTTTTATGGTTTTGTTGGAAGGAGATTAGTGATACATATACCTCTTTAAAAAAAAAGTGTACTACCATTTTAGAATCAACATTATGTAGAAATTTAATGTATTTTTATTAATTGATATTTCTTTTTAAATAAAGAGTAGATAGCTCTTAAAAACTGCACAAAAACGACTAGCGCGGCGTTTTGCTCGGGGAGGCGCCATAAAAAGGAATAGTAGGTACTATTCATCGTGTATAAATAGGATCTCGTGGCTAGATAATAGCAGACACGGGTCGATTTTCAAGGTTCAACGCTTGTCGAGGTCGGTCCGTGGATGGGTCACCTGTAAAGATTACATAGCGAGATTCCTCCGTGCCTAGGAAAGCACGTTAAGCTGTTGGTCCCGGCTGTGATTTGAAGAACTTTGACAGTCGTTACGGGTAGTCAGAAGCCGAGATCCGACACCAGTCTTACCAAGGAGTTTCGTGTTATCCAGTTACTGGGTTGTGGAGGTCAGATAGGCAGTCGCTCCATGTAAAATACTGGTACTCAGCTGAATCCGGTTAGACTGGAAACCGACTACAACATAATTATTTGGGAAAAGGCTGAGCAGTGGTATAGTCAAAACATCAAACGTCGAAACTGACTGTTAAGTTTCATCCTCTTAACTTTTTAAATACGGCCTGATGTAAGTAAGTCAAATGCAATTTTTCGGAACAATCAGAATTGTACATGAAGGGACTGATATCCTCCACAACCCTATTGCTTTGTAAAAGGTGACCGAACCACCCGTGCGGTCACATTTTACGACTGGTCGAAACACAACTACTCAACATAACGCCTTTCGTTTAACTAAACGCTGCCCTCGATAGATTAAGTAATCTGTGGCTGTACCGCTGTACGGTGACTGACCTGTCAACACCAGTGGCGGCTTTAGGGGGTGGCGAGCGAGGTAATCGTCCGGGGCCTCACTCTTGCAGGGGCCTCGCACGATAACCTAAAACGCTTACAATTGCAACTTTTTATTTTATTCGTAGCAAACAGTTATTTGAGCGATGACCTTGTCTGGGCTGCGGGAATCAGCTGGATGCGAGACGCACAGGACCGATCGAGGTCGACACTTGGAGGAAGCCTATGTCCAGCGGTGGACGGTCTTCAACTGAAATGATGATGAAACAGTTATTCGTATTAAGGTTACACTAGTCGAAAATTCTTCCATACAAACGTAGTCTAAGGATTATTCCACTGTTTGACGATGTTCGTTCAAAATAAAAAGTGATATCAATTTGTCTCATCATTATCTAGCCCTGTATGGAAGCAAAAAAGTAAAAAAGGAAATATTTGAGAGTTAAGAAAATTAGTGTCAAAATGTGGAACTTTCCACATTTCGACACTAATTTTTACGCATTTTTGGGCGCGAATAAATACCATAAGAAGACGGGAAATTGCAAAACGGCCTCCATACAGGGATAGATTAGTAGTTCAACAATGCAAATAATTTGATTTTGAACAGATAGATTTAGTCGTTTTTTCATGATATCTGACTGCCAAAGGTCTGTTCATAAAATTTCGCGCGCTCGGTTTCGTCCTCAATCATTATCCATTACGCTACAAATTTGCAAAAGTGTGTATTCGTACGCGAACTAGCTTCCTACTGCTCATCACAGCATCTATATCTTCCGCACGTGTAGTCGGTTGATATAAAATGCATTTTAACCATTTAAAATAGTTCGTGCCGTCGACTAGTGTACTCTTAATATTAATACGAATAACTGTTTCATCATCAGTCAAGTCAGTTAAGGTAGTAAGTTTAGAGAAAAGTATTAACCGGTTAAATGCCGTAATTACCGAAACAATGAAAAAACCATTGTCTCGCGTGGATCCACGTTTGGGCACTCAAGGGGTTAATAAAATAATAAGTGCCAAGATTTGCATTTCTCGTCTTCATGAACAACATTGCAAAAATAACAAGGGCCTCGTAAATATCTGCCGCCCGTCCGGAGCCTCGCAGTCGTTAAGGCCACCCCTGGCCACCAATCAGCGGTAGTCCTTGTATGCACTTGTAAGCAATAAAGCGATAAATATTTCATTCCTTACTCCTCAACTAGGTAACGCGGAGCTCCTGTACTTTAAGCAGCTTCAGAACGAAGAGGAGCGTATCATGAATATGCGAATTGCGACCTTCCTGCGACAGAAACAAGAGCGGGAGTCCAAGAACAGAGCTGATGCCGAGGCTGTTAAGGCAGCCAAGCAGAAGGGCATCGATCATATCTCGAAAGCTCAGAAGGTCAGTAACAATAACTAAGTGTACTATAGCTACTGCTGGAACAACTCTTTGTTATGATTCAAACTCTACTATTGATAGGTATATGGTCTAAGTTAGCTTGAAAAGATTTATTTATTTAGGTCACGGTCCAATAGGTCGGTCTAAAGAAGTTAAAATTTAAAATGGCAAAGTTAAAAGCGAGATTTATAGATCGCACTGTAGCTTTAGGGTGGATACGCACTGCATCCGATCCGAATTCATGTCGGTCCGAAGTAGCCGTAGTACCTACTTCTTGCACGGACTTGCTACGCACTGTATCCCAACTCAGTCCGTTTGAAATCAGTACAAATCGAACTCGGAACTGCAATCACGGACTCCGATCGGATGCAGTGCATAGTCGCCCTTTCATACGAATATGAACCTATTTTGACCATGCTAAATAAAGACCCAACAAAACTGAAGTGCTGTGATGTCATACCACTTCTCAACGGAACTAGGGCAATGACCGTAATGCGTGACAGGGATAGAACTAGGTACCAAAAACTTCTACATTATAGTTTTGCTTCTGCATATAACTATTTAGAATTCATATTTGGTCCAATCATCTTCTTGCTTTTGTCCCTTGTACTTGTAAGTATGTAATTTAGGGTCAGACCGCAAAACTAATTCTTCCTCCATTTGTCCTACTGCGTATATCTATCGTGCCCCCTTGGTGTCGCAGTCGCAAGCACGGTTACTGAATGTGGGGTCCGGGGTTCAATTCCCAAGTCAGGCAACGTGTTATTGAGATTTTCCATTATGGAATTTCTTAGTTTTGGAGGAGTTTGGAGGGAGGCCGTGTTCGTGTGACAGTCGTGTCGTTTATCCAGCGCCTGCAGGCTTATTGCGTGCGTGAAGTTGGCATGATAAAGGGCAAAGAATATGAACAATAGGCCAATCACATGCGATATGAATTTCCGTGATTGGTCGATTATTCATACTCTTTGCCCTGCCAAATTCACTTACAACCAACATTAACTAAATTGCACAAACAGGCTGAACAAGAGTTAAAAGAAGAACTAGACCGCATACGTAACCTGAAGATCCAAGAGGATGTGGAGAGAGAGTACCGCAGGAGAGAACGAGATGCCGCTATCAAGAGGAACAAGGAGATGAAACAGCTGCACGAGGCCAGAGTACAACAGGTTAGTGTATTATATTCATCTCCAAGACTTGGTCGAGTTAAATAAGTTAGCAACTCTGTAGACATACTGAAGTTAAGAAGTGGAACAAAAAAATGCAGCACACGTGATAGAAGTGAAACTTCTTAAGCATAAAATAAGAGAGATTTAGTGTGAGAGCAGGAGGGAGTTACGTCTTCCTTCTCTCTCAAGTAACGAAATGGGCCTAAACGTGACGCGTTCTTAAAATTTCAATGCAATTCTCGAAAAGCCCACCTTGAGGACTCACTTCGCATTTGCTGACCGTCAGTGTCATTTCTGGCATTAATTTTACGTACCTATTATATTTTATACAATAACTTAATTTGAAAGCAAAATAAAAAATAGTACTAAGTCATTATTAGATTGCACCTCGATAAAAATTTACAACATCTGCCGGACCCTATTTAAGGGTCGACGGCAAGACGGCAACTATTTTGTGCGCGGGGTTAAATTGCATTTTATATCAACCGACAACACGTGCGGAAGAGATATAGATGCTGTGAGGAGCAGTAGGAAGCTAGTTCGCGTAGGAATACACACTTTTGCAAATTTGTAGCGAAATGGATAATGATTTAGGACGAAACCGAGCGCGTGAAATTTTAAAAACAGACCTTTGGCAGTCTAGATATCATGAAAAAACTACTAAATCTATCTGTTTAAAATAAAATTATTTGCATTGTTGAACTACTTATCTATCCCTGTATGGAGGCCGTTTTGCAATATTCCGTCTTCTTATGGCATTTATAAGCGCCCAAAAATGCGTTAAAATTAATGTCGAAATGTGGAACTTTCGACGCTCATAACTTTCAAATATTTTCTTCTTTTACTTTTTTGCTTCCATACAGGGCTAGATAATGATGAGACAAATTGATATAACCTTTTATTTTTAACGTACGAGTACATTGTCAAACAGTGGAATAATCCCTAGACTACGTTTATATGGAAGAATTTTCGACTAGTGCAACCTTAAGAAGTTTCACTTTAAACACTCTTAAAAAAATTATGTTAATTAAACTCTGTGTAGAATAGTGCATTACCTACCGCTACTTCAAAAACGGTAAAGGAAAATATTGTAGGGTTCCTCTTAGAACTGAACTTTCGAAGCCATGAAAAGTGACCTCGACGAACCCACACTATGCCGACGTGGTAGATTTTGGCTTACTTTCTTTCACAGACTTCATAAACTGGAGGCAACGCACCTGTAGTATCCGTAGTGTTACGGATGTCCATAAGCGACAGAAAATACTTACCATCAGATGGTCCGCCTGCTTTTCTGCTGCTCTATGGCATACTGCATAATACAAACCACGGGTCGAGCTGTTCTCGTTAGTTCATACCACACAAGACAAGAAGCTCAACCATCTTGTTTGCTTACCTACAGATCAACGACATCCATCGCCTCATCGCGCGTGAGATCGCCAAGGATGAGCAAAGCTTCAACAACGCAGCGAGGCAGAACGAGGAGTTCATACGCAAGGAGAAGGAGGTAATCCTACTTCCTACTAATATATTACATACTCGTACTTGCGGACCCGACAGACGTTATCCTGCCCGGGCCCGAACCTGACTGCAGCGCCACCTTCCGGGTCCAATTGTGAATAAAAACCACACAATAATTTTTATCAAATTCGATCTAGCCCTTTTCGAGTTTTGTGCTTAGCAACACATTTTAGGCGGAATCACACTTACGTGTCGTGGCGTGGCGCGGGATTCACCAATCAAACGACTCTCTTTCTACACAACGAGTTTTGTAGCCAATCAACTGCGTCAGAAGGCGCCACGCCACGCCACGACACGTAAGTGTAGTTCCGTCTTAGCCATTAGGGTTCCGTACCCAAAGGGTAAAAACAGGATCCTATTACCAAGATTCCGCGAGTCGTCTGTCTTTCTGTCACCAGGCTGTACCGTGATAGCTAGACAGTTGAAATTTTCACAGATGTTTTTCTGTTGCCGCTTATAACAACAAATAGGAAAAACAGAGTAAAATTAATATTTAAGTGAGGTGTTTTTTAATGCGATAATGGTACGGAACCCTTCGTGCGCGAGTCCGACTCGCACTTGGCCGGTATTTTTTATAGTAGGTACCTATTATAAAAAGTTTTGATGCCAATTTTTATTAATCTGTGGCAACGCCCGTTTTAGAGCATGCGCGGTTAATGCGGTGATGTGATACGCTGGGTTTTGGCCTCTGTTCTGTGGATCACAGTGCCATAACTTTGTTTACAAAACACACCCTGTTTTTCACAGCGATATTTTAACTCCAAATAACATGATAAATTCAATAAAATATTACTTACAGTTGGATGACAAGCACAAGGCGCGCGTCGAACAACACCGACAGGCTATCATGAAGCAGATTAACGATAAGGAGCGTGCCAGGTACGTGAACACGATTTTCGGAACGGTGTTTTACGTTATTTTATCTCTTTATAGTAATAGGCCTCTGTACCGGACACCAATGTGCGAAAGTCGTTTAAAACCTAAACATATGTGACAAAAAAAAACAGGTTTAGCATAAATTTTTCGAGGTTTATATTGGACATATCTTTACTACGCCTTTATCAATAATGGGGTTTATTCCCTTATTAACAAACGCGTTGCGCAGCGACTTTCAAAATAATGGCGCCCACCGTGGGACTATTTCAACAGCCATATCTCGAACTTATTACGACCAATTTTGACTGTCAAAACACCTTTTCAATAAGAATTCGTATTTTTCTAGTATCTAGGCGTATTTTTTAGGTAATGGCGCCCAACGTGGGCCTAACTGAATCTTGAAAGACCTCATACCTAATTAGAAACTCAGATTAACGAATTGAATTCAATAGGGCTGATTTGCGCGAGAAGATCCACAACGAAGGCGTGGCACTGCGCATGGAACAGGAGCAACAAGAGAAGTATGAGAGAGCTGTCATCAAGGACAAGGTAGGATTTTATTACCTAAAATTATTATTACTTAAAATTTTATACTTAAAATATTTTTAGGGGTAGGTGGAAAAGGATGTGAAGTCCCACTAACCTCCATAGAAAAGGGAGGATCCTCCGACCAGACGGGTGTTGTGTCTGGTCCGGGCAACTGCCCGACGGTTGATGTCGGACTGTTGTATGTGTCCAAATCGATGCAGGATTTGTGTGACGTCATGCCATTAGTTGGTAAGTGGCGGCGTCGGTGCCGCTACATCACTCTCCACCGGAGATCGGAGGTCGATAGCAGGTTGAGTCGTCCGTACATCTTGTGATGCGTGCCTGGCCAGGGGCAGGTTGGTTACCGTGAGTCGGAACCGGAAGTCGCAGACTTCGCGGTGAGTTGGAACTGTATGCGGTTGTGCCCCAGTGAGTCAGGGTGACGATATCCCAGTGAGTCTGGATAGTGTTGCTGGCTCCAGTGGTTCGGAGCGGTGATGATGTCCCAAAAAGTCGGCACAGTGCTGCTGGCTCCAGTGGGTCGGATCGGTGATGAAAGAAGCTGAATGGTGATGACCAGGAATGCGCGTCCGCTGCATGCTGGTGGTCAGGATACCCAAGTAGATGCCGTGGGTACTAGCTGGCGGTGTGCCTCGCTGCTCGAAAGCTTGGGGAAGTGATGACGACGTCACGATGAAGTAGCTCTGCACGAAGGCTGGTAGGTGGAATAGGGCTGTTTTAGAACCTCGGAATAAAGATTCAGTTAATTTATCTTGTAAATATTTCATCTGATTTGTCCCAACAAGGTTTTATTTTTATTTTATAGAACACATTTTTTGAAACAGTAAAAACGTGCAAATAAAATACTTTAAAACAAATTGTCACTGTATTTAAAGTAAAAAAATGACACGAACCGAGAAAACCTTTTACTTGCAAGTCGCTGCTAACACCATCTATAGCCGTGAAACGGAACCGAACGCGATCGATGTACTTATAAAAAATAATCAAACGAAAAACGCTAGTTATGTCGGTACGGTTTCTTTGTATGGGATGAGGCATCTGTATGCTAGTATTATATTATCTGTGGTTTAGTGGATGGTGTCCGTCGTCAAAAAAACATGTTGCATCGATTACAGAATGGGATAAGGGTAGGAAGATGATGAGTGTCCATATCCCCATAGTCCCTTGCATATCAATTTCTTTGGCCAAGTAATGCTGCATCCCACGTGTTTCAAAACATCATTCAACATATCAACTTTAAGTTGCCGGTTTTCAAAATATATTTTTCAAAACAATGTTTCTTCCTCCAGGTGGCCACATTGCGAACCCAGAAGGTGGCCGAGAAATACGTGAAGGAGGTGGAACAGACCCTCACCAAGCATGGATACAACCAGTAATGTTGAGGAAAGGCAGAAAATGTGTGAAGAGAATAAAATTATATATTTTAGCATTGAATAGGAAGGAATGGAGTACTAACAAGCACTTGATGTCTAAACTAGTATTTATACAGAGGTAATATTGTCTGACAGTCCGATTATGAAAATTATTTGCTAACCTGGAAAAATTTAGGATTTCAGACAATGCCATTGGTACATAGGGATCCCGAAATTCACTTCACCACTTTAATATTGGTAGTATGATAGTGAAACACATTACCCGCCTTCGGCAATCGGGTAAATATCGACTTCGGCGACTTCATAATCTTATTTACTGATATTATCAATGCGAAAGTTTGGATGCATGTGTGTGTGTGGATGTATGTTTGTTACTCATCACGCTAAAACGGCAGAACGGGTCTGGATGAAATTTGGCACAGAGATAATTATAGCCTGGAAGTGCTATTCCAGACTATAATTATCTCCGTGCCAAATTAAAAAAATAAAATATAGGGCAGAAAAGGAGAGTATTTTATGAGCAGTATAAAAATAAACAGCAAAACTGTAAGAAAAGTGGAAAATGCAACTGATTTCATTTAGATCCTACTAATATCATAAAGGCGAAGTGAGTGTGTATGTTTGTTACTTCTTCACGCTCAAACGGCTGAACGGATCTTGATGAAATTTAGCATAGAGATAGATCCTTTGGGATGATAAAACACTTAACGCGGGCGAAGCCACTGGCAGAAGCTAGATTAGTAATATGTTGGCATAATCCAATTCTGCTCTAAGCTACTTTCAAGGAATAGGTCAGGGGAATGACCATAAGCTCTTAGAGTAAGATTATTTTGTGTGTGTGTAAGGGTCAGATTTATATGAATTGTATGTATATGATCTGTCCCTTACGCACACTCAAAATAACCTTAATCTAAGAGCTTATGGTCACCCCAGTTATTCTGAAAGTTTATGTTGTTTGCATGTTCCAAAATGAAGATTTCTATTGCAAAGAACGTGCAAGAATCTCTGAAAAAGTTAGCATTCCATTTCTTCATAATCTATGGGTTACTTCCATTTCTATGGTAGTCACAAATAGCTTTATTATAAATGCACTTTTTCTTGAATTTGTGTCTAAACTAATAAACAAACCTATATTATATCAATGGAGAACATTCTATACAAAAAAAGTCTGAATTATATTTTATTTGTGCCTTATAGAAGTATGGATTTAGTGTTTTTCAAGAAACTACATGGATTTTTACGAGAGTAACTTTTATAATATCAAGCATTTGATGTATTTTTTTAGTGTGGTGTGATAAGTGTTTTTAAATAAATTAGATACGTGTTTTTGAATAAATTATTTGATTCCTGATTAATGTTTTATTTCAATTTGTTGACTTTTTGTCGTGAGAATAGAATATACTTATTGTACACCAAAAAAGTTTTAAATCTCTTTTACAGAAAAACTTAATTATTTGGGTACAATGGCGGTCTTATCACTCAGCAGCACTCAGCGATATCATCATAGGTTCATCTATGAAGATCATTTGATTACTATTAAATGTTAGCTATGTTAATACAATGGATCTGCGTCTCTGGATTGGCTGCAAGACCCTGCACAATAACTATTTTTGTGTCAATGTCCACGATAAAATAAAAGCGTGTTAATAAGCGTTCCTGATCCTACCAGCCACCAGTGGCTGTCAGGCAGTCCGGCGCAGTCACCGTGGTCCGTCCGGCGCGGCGCTGCCACCGGCAACCCACCGGACCACTCATCCGGCATAATTACAAACTGTTTGTCGCATCGTCCTATCTCGCTTACTCTATGCAGTATACTCGATGACAAACTTTCTTGCGCAATGGATGGCAGAGCCAACTTCAGAGACACAAAGATCCGCTGTGACTACTATACACCAAACTATGAAATTAAAACCCAAACCTCTAGATTTTAATACTATAATAATCAAGAACTTACACAATTATACACAAGTCAGCCATAACATTAAGAATTAGTTCAAAACAATAAAACATTCACACTCATAAAACTAATATTTCCTATTAATAGACCACGCAATGGGAAATTTCCCAGTCACTGGATAAAACTGGTAAACAGTTAAACCGACTAACCTTTTGTATAAAAATCAGTCTTATGGAGAAATTCCCATTCTTTGGAATACATTCCCATCACTGGGAAAAATTCCGTACTGCTGCATTTCCTTACTAATGTTACTTGATGGGCTAAGAAATTCCCATCAGTGGGAAATTTGCGCAACAACTGGATATGTTACTTTATGGCCTTTTCTCCAAGTTTGACGACCTTGTCGAGATTGTCTTTGAGCGTCTTCAGTTGGTTGAGCACATTGGAATCCATGAGGGAGAAGGGAATGTAGGCTTGCGATTGACGAAGCTGCTTTGGCTGGAGAGACAGCATTGTGCCGTCTTGTAGGAGAATGTTGCAGTTCGCCATCTCATCAGGTTTTAAACTGTAAAGAATAATAAGACCATGATAAGTTGGTTTAGAGGCATCCGTTTACTCTGCTGGTATAACTGGAGATCCGCTTCACCTTCATATATTTTTCGAGGATTAGGATAGGCACAAGTTTATTCCACGTTAATCAATAAGGGACCCGCTTGACACACGAGGAGAAGCAAGCAAGAATTGCAGCAAACTTCTGTCTCAACTACAAATCTGCTGTTTCGCCACCACAAATTTGTGCCACCGCGCCGATGAGCAGCGACAAGCAAGTAGAGCTAGAAACTAGATACGAGTTGGCGAGAAGCGAGTGGTGCCGATAGTTTTGGCGCTCGGCTATAAGCGAGTGTTCTTGTGCGACGGGCGATTACTCGCACAACTCGCTCGGGGCGGCCAGTCCTGTGCAACCGCTGGTTTGTTTATCGGCGTGAGTTCGGACCGTCAAGCGAACATCATCGAGCGAGTATTATCTTTGATAACTCTTGTCGCTGCGACAAACTAGTGGTGAGAGAGTTCTCGCCGGCAGTGTGAACAGCCAGCAATCAACTATTCATATATAATGTGTCTAAATCTCTTTTATTGACACGGGATCTTTTTCTTTTGTCCATTTCCTAAGCGAGAAAATAGTCGATAGCTAATTGCATACTCGTCGGCGGTGGGACAAGTGCCTTAGAAACAAGTTCAACCCCACCAGTGACGATATTTTCTAGCTATTGATTGGCATATCTGTCACCACCATATAAACTACCCTCCGGAAGCGCGGAAGCCTCGCGGTATCACCCGCGTAGTTCCCGTTCCCGTGGGAATACAGGGATAAAAAGTAGCCTAGGTAACCTGGGGATAGTGTAGCTTCCCAACGGTGAAAGAATTGTTGAAATTGGTCCAGTAGTTTATATTCGTTACATACAAACATCTTTCCTCTAGTAGTCCATTAGTATAGAAATATCCAGTCACAGATAAATAACGAAGTACTCACGTGTAACAAGAAGGCACCATAACAGGGGATCCAGACATGGAGACCACCATCTCGCCCTGACGCGGCTGACGCAGCACCGTCAGCGGCGTATGTGGTGTCACCTGCAAACAATAGGATTTTGATTTAATAATAACATAGATAAAATTCATTACAGCCGACTTGCGCTACCCTGTGTTATCTTGCTGACTCCTGAGTTAGTAGCTAACCCGGATCCACAATGTACTAATGTGTGTGTAATGTGTAATTTAATGTATGTATGTAATGTCAATTTAACTTTTATTTTTATTTTTTATTATTGATAGGCTCGCGCTTGACCACTATCTCACCTGATGGTAAGTGATGATGTGGTCGACGATGTAGCGCGCTTACCTAGAAGAAACCTATTCACTCTTGACTTAAAGACTCCCAGGTTGTAGCTCTCAGGAAATACAGACTCCGGCAGGGCATTCCACTCCTTAGCTGTACGCATAATGAAAGTATGTACCGATGACACATCGCCGTACGTCTTGTATTCCGATGATGGAAAGGGCTAGGAGGAATTAGTTCATGCAATTCCAACGCACACTCCCCGAAATGTAACTGATAAAAAACCGACAGACTGGCAACTTGGCGCCGATGTTCAAGGCTCTGGAACCTAGACTTGACCAATATCTCATTGCCGATGAGCCTCTTGGCCCGCTTTTCGATCGACTCTAGTGCATCCAGCTGGTACTTGGCAGATCCGTCCCAGAGGTGAGAGCAGTACTCCATGCATGACCGAACTTGCGCTTGATACAAGTTGAGCAGCTGTTCTGGCGTGAAGTATCGTCTCACCTTTGCAAGGATCCCCAACTTTTTGGCAGCCAGTTGAGCTTTTGCCTCAATGAATGGACCAAAATTGAGGGTCGATGTCAACGTAACGCCAAGAAGCTCGAGATGGCCCGTTATCGGCACGGTTACACCGCGGAAAGTAGGAGCCGGGTGGTATTGGCTCCTTTTAGCGGAAAAAAGACACGCCTGGGTTTTAGCAGCATTAAACCTGACCAGATTGGCATCGCCCCATTCGGAGACTGCTTGCAAGGACAAGTTCAAGCGCTCCACCATGGCCTCCCGGAGAGACCGGACCTGAGGCCCGGTAGCACGCGCGTTGGACAAGTATCTCTCAGCAACAGTGCTGTCGTCTGCATACCCAAAAGTGCCGGGTTTTAGCAGATCATTTATGTGCAACAAGAACAATGTTGCTGAGAGTACCGACCCCTGAGGGACCCCGGCGTTGATATCCCGTTGGTCAGACGAGCGGCCATCAATAACCACTCGTATAGACCGGTCCCTCAGGAAGTCTGCGATCCAATCGCACAGACCACCGGGCAAACCGAATGACGGAAGCTTACCAATAAGGCTCTCATGCGAGACCCTGTCAAAAGCCTTCGAGATGTCGAGGGAGACGGCAAGCGCTTCCCCGTGCCTCTCGATGGCTTCACTCCATATGTGAATGGCATACGCTAGAAGATCCCCAGTTGACCGATTTCGGTGGAAGCCATATTGGCGGTCACTGAGGATGTCGTTAGCTTCTAGGTATGCCAGGAGCTTGGAGTTGAGCACCCGTTCCATACTCTTACAAAGGATGGACGTAACTGAGATGGGTCTATAGTTGGCCGGGTCAGCCCGACTACCCTTCTTGGGCACAGGCTGAACGTTAGCTTGCTTCCAAGCATTCGGTACTTTTCCAGTCTCATATGAAAGGCGAAACAGGCGAGTCAGGATCGGAGACAGTTCAGGCGCACAAGTTCTTAGAATAGAACAATTGCCGGTACCCCGTCGGGGCCACTAGCCTTGTTCACGTTAAGATTCCGCAGCACCCTACGGACGTCTTTTTGATGGATGCGAATGTCCGACATACTCGTCTCGCATCCATCAGGAGAAGGAGGGGGCCGCGCGTTACCAGAATCCAGGCGTGAGGATTCCGCAAAAAGAGAGGCAAACAAGTTTGCTTTCTCCTCAGCGGAGTGGGCCAGCGTTCCGTCGGGTTTCAGCAGTGGTGGTAGTGAGGGCCGGCAGAAGTTCGATTCGACCGACTTAGCCAGGGACCAGAACGCTTTACTACCGGCTGGATAGGAAGCAAGTTTGGACCCAACACGGCTTATGTGGTCAAACCGAGCCCTTCGCAATACCCTCTTGCAGGACTTGGCAGCCCTATTGAAGGCTCTCTTCCGCTGGCTCACGTCGCTAGCTTTGCGCGTCCGAGCGTCAACCCAAGCCAGGTACGCCTCATGTTTCAGCGTGTTGGCACGATTGCACTCGGCGCCAAACCATGGCCGGTCAACGCTAGACATTGCTACGTCAGAGAACGGAATGAAGTACTCCATTCCCTGACGCAACACGACCGTCACGGCGTCCGCGCACGACGAAGGATCAGCCGAAGAAAAGCAAATGGGCTGCCAAGGATAAGATGCGAAGAAACAACGCATCCCATCCCAATCTGCTGACCTGTACCGCCAAACCCGCCGAGTGCTTCTTGGGCTGGGATCGGGCGGGGAGTAGACGGATACAGACTTCACCAGACCTTCGTGATAGAAACGAAGTTATGTTTTTGACGCAAGAGTGCTTAATATTTATGAAAGAAAATTTACTGATAATTTCACGATATGGTCGATGTATCCACGCATGGGGGATGGGAGGCCTCATGACATGGTCGATGTATCCACGCTTGGGGGATGGGAGGCCTCACGATATGGTCGATGTATCCACGCTAGGGGAAGGGGCGGCCTCATGACATGGTCGATGTATCCACGCTTGGGCGATGGGAGGCCTCACGATATGGTCGATGTATCCACGCTAGGGGAAGGGGCGGCCTCACGACATGGTCGATGTATCCACGCTAGGGGGAGGGAAGGCCTGGGCCTGCAGTCTCGACATAGATAACGATCGATAACTCGTAACGATCGGTCGATAAGTCCTAACGATCGTTAAATATGGCTTTTTGGTAGTCTCGACTTTCAAAGCTATCGATTTTTGACGTTTGTCATCGTTAACTTAACGTATATTTACGATAAGTTAACGATTTATCGGTATGATATCGGATTTCCTAGCGAGCATTTTTGACAGCCCGATAAGTATTCGTAACGATCGTTAACATTGGTTTTTTGAGTTTACGCAACAATAAATAAATAATAATTGGAGTAATATGGCTGTATAGTATTTAGCGTGGGCTTTGGTCGTGCTCCAACACAGACGCGATATAATAATGAGGTGGCAAACTGCACAAAACCGGCGTGAAAGTGAAAACCCTTTGGATTTAGAGGATGGCCAAATTCTCTATATTTACCGAATAAACAAGGACATGTTTCATGAACTTCGCCCATCTATTCAAGTGAGTGTCTTTGCGTTGGGTAACTACCGTGCCTAAATAATATTTCTATTAATTTTTTCTAATATCCAAGATGTACATAAAATTTTCTTTTTAATAGATACTGACGGCACTCCGATTTTACGCAAGAGGGTTCTACCAACTACCAGTGCCATTACCAGTGCTAGCTTGTAGTGGGGATGCAGCATAAGCCAAAATACATGCTGTAACTTAGGCTATCAATGAAAACCTTTTAAGAAGATACTTCAAATTTCCCATAACCCAAGAAGAACGGTGGGTAGTTAAAGAGAAGTTTAGAAATGCTGCAACACCCTGGGTACACCGGAGTATCAATAAACAAATGTTCATTGTTCAGCCATGAACGTCGTTGTAATATGCTTTGGTGTGCTAAATTCTGTTTTTAGGTATCTATCCCACCAACGCCAGTGGGTAGTGGTGTATGGCTCATACATCATATGAGCCATACACAACATGCACATAAAATATAAATTACATGAACCGGAGGTCACTACACCTATGCAAATAGTGGACAATTATGGTAGAGTTCATGATGATGGCCTAGAAGTTACAGGTGCCAAATCAATTGATTTATTTTAAGGTATTCATTTAATATTTTATTAAATTATATTTCCTTTATTCAATTAATGTACATACTAAAAACATTTTAAAATATTAGCTTATAAAAAAAAACATATAAAATAGTAGCCCACCGGTATCGGGGCCAAGCTACCGGTATATATTCTATTTATGAATTACCTATATTTGCAGAATATATAATTTTCCCCAGATCTTTATACCTATTTCATTGGAATCTCCATTTATTTGACCCAAAGGTGATAGATAATGACTTATAGCATCAAGTCCGCCTTATGTAACACCATTATATGAATACTACTAAAATCTTGTTTTTGTTATACAGAACTTGTATCGTGCACTGGGCGAGCTGTTGCAGAGTGCATAAGAAGAAGACTCATTAATACTAGATTTACATAATTTTATTTTATTGACCCTCTGTGATTTAAATAAAAAACATATAAATTCATTTAATATTTTTATTTACAAATGTTGTAAAAGCATCAGCTATTTTATTTGCAGCCTATGCAAATAGCATTCCCGCCTCGGCTTGTACCTTGGCTGCCTCAGCCTGCATCTTGGCAGCGTCTTGAGTTGCAGCTGCCAGCATCTGTAAAAAAGTTAGATGTACTAAAAATGTCTCTTAATACCCTCTAGCGTGCTTGTGATTCTAATAATAAAAAAGGAAAAAGCATAACAATATCAAAATATTTCTTTTTATTTCACATAGGCCTTCATGGGCACTTATAAAACGTCGACAAAAGGTGCACAGTTCGGGTTGGTCATTTCCTATGGAGTAGTACCTTCAAGAAACTCCACGGTTACTCTTTTGAAACTTTTTAACGTCCGGGCAGTCGATGCCAAATGTGTACTCTACACCAATTAAGGATGTCATACATCTCTCCACCTCAGTCAAAGGAGCAGTGATGATGCCTCGGTTGCCAGACTGTATGATTTATTTATTTAATTTTGCTGCCTTAGTTCAAGCTGTAATTAGAATAGTGTATTTTACTAAATATAAATAAAACTGACGTGGATTGTACTTACAATTAAAAAGCAACTTGTGATTTAACGTCATGCACTGCTCGGGCTACTTGATGGATTCCTTGGCAACCTCCTTCCAGCCTGTTTCAAAATTTGCCCGTGTGGGGATATGGTCGGGCTTCTAAAGTCGCCAAAAGCGGATCAATCTGCCCCGAAGTACGCCTGAAACATTTAAGATATTCAATAAGTAAACATAAACACGAACTTCTTTGGAAATACGCAAAGTATTCAATTTAGTACCAAAAATTTAAATCGAAAATTGTTGTAGGTTGTATTTACCTGACGCTCACGCTGCTGGCACTCGGGCTCGGGCCTGCGCCTTTGTCACTGTCCTCCACCATCAAAATACGGTTCTTTTCCAGTTTTTCTATCAATTCCAATACTATCTCAATGTCATAATTTGTGTACAAACAAAGTTGACATTGACAGTTTGTTTCCCATTTTCAACGTCTGTGTTGCAAGGAAGCAAACTATTTTCTTCTTTGTTATGCGTATTCTTAAAAACGGTATATGCTACTTACCCGTTTGTATGCAAAAAAGTGTTAACATGATAAGGTTTATCTATCTTCTGTACAATTTTCAAAGAAAAATAGTTTTTTTTGAATATCTTGTCTACGAATTTTCCCTAAAATACAAGGATTTTTTTCAACTGCCATAATTTTACAATAAAATCACCGCACTATGAATACGAACATCGTTATCGTACCGACAACGCTAAGTCAAATTAGTGACCGATTTTGCACGATAACTCAGCTGTCGAGACTTGCATTTAACGTTAGCGTCGTTACGGCAAGCGTATTTTATCGGTAAAAGTTAACGATCGTTAGCTCACTTATCGATCGCTAACTAAGTCGAGACTGCAGGCCCTGGTCGATGTATCCACGCTTGTGGGATGGGAGGCCTCATGACATGGTCGATGTATCCACGCTTGGGGGATGGGAGGCCTCACGATATGGTCGATGTATCCACGCTAGGGGAAGGGGCGGCCTCATGACATGGTCGATGTATCCACGCTTGGGCGATGGGAGGCCTCACGATATGGTCGATGTATCCACGCTAGGGGAAGGGGCGGCCTCATGACATGGTCGATGTATCCACGCTTGGGGGATGGGAGGCCTCACGATATGGTCGATGTATCCACGCTAGGGGAAGGGGCGGCCTCATGACATGGTCGATGTATCCACGCTTGGGGGAAGGGAGGCCTCACGACACGGTCGATGTATCCACGCTAGGGGGAAGGGTGGCCTCACGACATGGTCGATGTATCCACGCTAGGGGGAGAGGAGACCTCACGACATGGTCGATGTATCCATGCTTGGGGGAGGGGAGGCCTCACGACATGGTCGATGTTTGATATTAGCCATTTTTTACCTACTGCTACTAGGCAACGGGCTGATTAAGTTCTTTCAGAAAGTCTTTTTAAATATTTAATACTAGCTGTTCCGCGCGGCTTCGCCCCCGTGGGCCACCCCACAGTACCCGTTTTCTGGATAAAAAAGTAGCCTATGTCACTCAGGAATAATGTAGCTTTCTATTGCAGAAAGAATTTTTTGAATCGGTCCAGTAGTTTCGGAGCCTATTCGGTACAACAAACAAACAAAAAAATCGTTTCTCTTTATAATATTAGTATAGATAGTAAAATATCAAAAGATTTTCAGTATTGATCCACTATACTGTGAGTATTGTTATTGGTTGGATCCTAATACTCTAATTTCTCAGAAATCAAAGCATTCTTTCTTACGCCTGCACCCCGTCCGCCTAGCCAAATTACAAACGTTTCGTTTCGAATTGCTTTCTACAATCAGTAACTCTTTCTATTTGTATGGTCTGACCACGTGACTTAACGTTCAGATGTGTCATTCCCATACATTGATTCGTTTACTACTAGCGTTATCGATTGTCAACTTCGCTAAAGGTGCTGATCTAGCATTGTCAGTAGTGTCGGATTGCTGTCCATCGGACTATGAAGGTGAGAATACTGGACTGAACACAGGTACTCTGTGCATCTGTTTACGCACACACCACTTGTACACTATATCGCCTATGTTGATGGTCGATGCTGAGATTGGCAGCCATGACCTAAATTCGGCCAAGAACTTCAGGCAGGGCTATATCATAGGAACTTTCAGGCTGTTCTTTACCTTGGGAGTGATAGGAGGATAGTTGACCACAGAGTTCTTGTTATAAGCGGGCGTGCGGTACACGGAGCGGGACCTGCGACGCTGCACAGTCTTGCTGGCGGTCGCCGGCGCCTTGCGACTGGACGCGTCGGCTGAGCGGGACCGCCGGGCGGTGGCGCTGTGTGCTGTGGTGGAGCGGCCCGCGGTGGTCGGCCGACTGGTGGAGGTAGGGATTGCTGTAACACAATTGAATGTTATGTTAAGGATCAGTAATGCTCTTTTTCACTAAAGTCATAGGCAATGAGTTTTTTATTTTGAGACATTAAATTTGGTGTAAATACGGTTTTAATTTTTGGGTTGATTTCATTGAGGATACGATTGAATATCTAATATTTATTTACTAACTTTATTATCCATTTCATTACTGGAACATTTCTTTCTAATATAAGAATTCATTTCAGAATTCCAGCAGCTGAATTTTGGACCAAGCATATTTAAACTTATGTAGAAATTTGCATTTGGTTTTGTAGTTTTGTATTTGCCATTGAAACGCTAAGAAGAACAACTAAATGAATAATAAAAAATGACTACACAGATAAAATACTTTCAGGAATGCGAAAACTACAGCCAGATGTGTCATGGCACTTTGCATGGGTGCTTTTTGCTAAACTATTGCTAAGTGACTTACTTCAATCAAACTGATTGAGACTACTTTTTGACTTGGGGAAAAACACATTTTTGGATAGAACACAAAACCAAGACTGCGGATAAAGCTAACAATACAATTAAAAAGCTTGTAATACTATAATACAATAAAAAATCTAGTAATACAAAAATACCATTTCTTCACATCTTGGCCATTCTATTCTGGAAGCTAGTGAAAAACACCCACACAAACCAGACATATCAAGATGTAGTATAAAAGCATGGTACTCACCAAAGTGCTTCTTGCTGCCACCGGAGCCCTGCGACGAGTTCTCCGTCAGATAGCCTGCCCCAAGGAAGTGCCCCGTTAGTGGAAACATGATAGAGGGGTTAGTACATGGCTTAGACCGATGAGAGGCACTGTACTGATGTAGTCACAATTGAAGATGTGTTGAAGAGCCAGATTTGAAGATTATCGTTTTTTTTTTTTATTTATTCTCCCCAAATGGGTCAGCAGTGGTGCATAGAACACCCAAATTCTCTCAGTTATGAAGTTCAATCAAATAAAAATACTTCCTTGAAGAAAAATAGGCAGTCATGCGGACTGCCGATAGAATTTAAAACTTAAAACGTCACATTAGCATGTCGGTGAGGCGAACTCACAAGTTCTTCCTTACAAAAAATTGCTCAACATGCTTAAGAAAGTTTTCACTCCAAAAATTTTGTCTTCGTAAATTACAAAAGCTACATTCTCTATTTCAAAACTCCAAATGATTTACACTGATTAAAAATTAACACATTGCTATAGTTTATTTTGATGTGAAGATGTTCATGATATTTGTTGGTGCTGTTTGTGTATTGTATGTTATTAATTTATGAAGTATCTACGGGAAAAGCAACTAAATTAAGGCACACTATGCCTAAAATACATAGGTAGACTAAGACAATAGTCTAATTTAATAGCTACAAACTAATATTTTTTTACTGCTACTTAAAATTACTGCAATAATTAATTACTTGACTAAACATCAAACCACATAAATGCAAGTAAATGGAAGACAGACACTAAAGATGACATAAAATACCCATGATTATGATGATAACAAGAGAAGGTTCAGAGATAAAGGATACATTACCATCATCATGTGATGCTGAGCGGGCCGAGTGTCTGGTTGTTCTTGTGTTAGTAACCTCCTTGAGGTGGAGCTCTGATTTCTGGAAAATTATGCAGTATTTTATTTATTTGTCAGAAAATTAAGATAATTGGGAACCCCTAAATTACATTTTGCAAATGAATCTGGATGCAAGACAAACAGGATAAACTTCATTGTTGTGGTTAGGCGAGGCCTATTTCCTGCAGTGGACATCATTCATGTGATGAAAATGACCCAGCAACTTGAATCTATGTCTTACTTACTGAACATATTTTGGCCGTGTGGGATAAAATTAAAATATACTTCTTATGATTAGGAGGGATGTGGGGCCTGAGACTAGCAACCCTTACCGCCTCCGGCCTCTTTGCTTGCTGAGGCGGCAAGGGTTGCTATGTGCAAATAGTGAGTGGAGTGACCAATTAGGTCTTACTACTATGGACTAAATGCAGTATCCAAATCCCTCAAGTAGATGATGTGCAAAACTATGTTTCCTTACCAGCTGTCCAACAGTTTTCTGCAGATAAACATTGCTGATAGACCCAAGCAGTATCTTGAATGCGAGCTCCACGTTCCGAAGCTCCATGTGAGCCCGGGAATCTATTTTATTCTTTTGGTCTATCACTGAAAAATTATAATCAAAGTTTAATTGGTTTGTGTTGTTGTTGATGATAGAAATCGATCCAGAGGTAAAGTTCAGTTAATAATACATGTTTATTTCAGATTTTATCAAGGAATAGCCTGCTATTCTCTGTTAAAAGCCAGACTAAACTTTGTAAACAACGGATTCCAAGAATTGAATCTTGATTGTTTGGGTTTGGTTTCATTTCAACGGTTAGTTTTATGATTTTAAGGAAGTTGAAAATAAAAATGTTACAATAATTTACAATGTTTGTTGAGTTTTTTCAATGTATCGTCGTCTTCAGTGCTCTTTTCCTGCTTCCTCACAGGCCGCTTTGTTCGTGGCATTTTTACTAAATAAGAGTATCCACAACTTAACTAAACTATTCCAATTATTCCTCACTTAAAATAAGATCAATTTATCGTATTCTAATACAGCATTACTATTTATTTTAAAATAAAAACTCTAAAGAAAATTCAAACGTGAAACCAAAACAGAACAAAACAGAAACGGCCATTTTTTAAATCGAGAGCAATCGAGAGAATCGGATACATGTCAAAAAGGGCCAATGCTGAAAAATTCATAAAATATATTATTTAGAATTTGAGTAATTGGCGAATGTCTACAATTTAGAACAAAAAGTGAGAAATTCATTTTTATCTTTTTTGTGATGCAAAACGTAAAACAATAGCTATTTATGATAAATAATTCTTTAAAATCAAAATGTATCGGAACATAATATTTCGTTCAGAAACTAACATCTCTTGTAACAATATTAAGTCGTTCAGAAACTGTATTGAGTTCAGGGATAGAGGAAGTCGACACATCGCAAAGGAAATGATTCACTATTCATTTTCATGTTTTTATATATGTTTACGAATGTGATAAAAGGTTAAACCCAATTCAAATCAAATCAAATTTCAGATAATTAATAATAGAATATAAAAATATTGAATATACTTTATATTTACAACTTCTTGTTAAGTAATAAAATCGTCATTTGATCTCAGTAGTGCATTGTTATGATGAATGAAGAATGGCGGACGTTGTCATATTACGATATTTGTTCACATTTCTATTGATAAATGCTTGTTGGGGTAAGTTTTTTCTTATATTAAAATGCCTAAATATCCTTTAAAGTGTTACACTCAGTTTACTTAAATATGGAGCAACACAAAAGTGTAGAAAAATGAATTTCATAGTGGCTTCCGTATTCCAGTTTTTCTATTATTGTTTTTCAACAGCACTCACAAATGTGGGGTTGAATGTGTTTTATTTTGTGTTGTGCTTGGATATATACGTAGTATTATTTACAACACGAGCTGGAATAGTGAATAGGGGTGTTTGTTATTTATGGTGTTCATTCATGTAAATACGAAGGCCTAACTTGGAATTAGAGCAACCGTGGGAAGGAGTTTCTGAGTGATAAGGACTGTATGAGTCAATCTTAAATAAAATAACCGAATAGCTTCAAGCTATTATTTCTTCACACAGGTGTCTTTACCAAACCTACACATTGGTGTTATTGCCCCAAAATATCAGTTCCCATAACAACTTCTGTAAAGGCACCTGAGGATTAGCTTTCTCTAGGCTGCTTCAACATTCCTATTTTTAGCCTAAAAGTAATGAAAGTCCCAGTTCTGTAAAATTTATTTTCTGTTATTCTTGCACAAATTTTGTTGACTTCATATATTTTATACTAACTAGCTTTTGCCAGCGGCTTCGCCCGCGCGAAGAGTGATTTTTTATCTCAAGGGAACCTTAGGATTATACCGGGATGAAAAGTAGTCCATGTGCTATTCCAGACTATTATCTAGATCCCTTCAGCCGTGATTGAGTAACAAACATACAATCATCCTCCATCCATCCAAAATTTTGCATTTATAATTATAGTAATAAAGAAGTTAGACTGCTTCTGAGTTTATTGGGTTGAAGAAAATATTGTAATAAATACAACTGGAATGGTAGACAATGGGGAACTAACCAAGTTCAAAGCCAATTACTTAGTCTGCTGGATTTAAACCTATCTCTCTAGATGGACAATCAACCAGATTTTTAATTTATCTTTAGTACTGATACTGACCAATACCTTTAATGTTACTGCAGCGGGTTTCTCCGGTCTGGACGAAGATGCAGTGTCAGATGGAAGCACACAGGGGCCCGATGCACAGAGGATTGATGAGCCCAAATCAATTGAAAAGATGATGGTACAGCAACCCAGGTATGTATCTCTCGAGATAATCAGAAACTTTTTTTTCTATAATATCCTTTTTTTCGAATGGTGGAGGTTTTTTTTTAAATATACATGTATATAGTAGCCACAGTAGATCTTTGTGTCTCTGAAGTAGGCTCTGCAAATAATTGCGCAAGAAACAGTTTGTCATTAAGTATACTGCATAGAGTAAGCAATATAGGATGATGCAAAAAACATAAGCAAGTGAATGAGGCAGTTAAGCAATGCTATTTTCACCTTCAACATTGACACAAAAATAACTACTGTGCAGGATCTTGCAGCCAACTTCAAAGACACAAAGATCCGCTGTGAGTATTATACAGAGGAGTTGGTTATTAACTTATCATCCCATTATGTGATTTTATTAAATCCTAAAAATATTAAGACCACAAGTAACATGATACAAAGACAGCCTTATGCAGCCCTGGTAATTTATTTTATCTTGTACAACAGCCTTCTGTCTTAGTCTTCATACTATTTAGATTAAATGAAATCAGTTTTGGTGATGGAAAAGTTCACACCAGTAAGTGTAACTATGAGTCTAGAACGCTAGACAGAAGGGCTGCTTTTAAACTGCATGCCAGCTGCAAAATTGCAGTTTCGGTGCAGTTGACACACATTACACATCTGAGCAACTGCATTGAAACTGCCAACCAACTGTGTAGTCCACTCAATTGCAAACGGATTGCAGTCCAAATGCAGCCCATCTGTTGAGAGCTTTATTCTATTTTTATTATAAGTTTATACATGTAGATTTGCAATTATAAGCAAAATGATCAAATATTAATGAACACAAAATGGGGAGTTTTTAAAAAAAAATTAAATCACATAATTCTCTCTTGACCTTAAATTATTTTTAGATAAACAAGGTATAATCAATGTTGCATTCATAAATAAAATTAAATACTGATAACCTCTATTAACAATCCTTGACAAAAAAATATCAAAAATCACTGTGTCTTAAAAATACTGATTTTAAATCAAAATCTTTGTTTGCACCGCTAACTGAAGGAGGAGGAAGTTTCAAAAAAGGTAATAATGTCTATTCATTTATTTATTTACTATAAAAAGCTGACTAACTAAATACATAGACACCGCTAACCCAAAAGCATCTTAGTGTATTTTTATATTGCATGTGTCTAATTGTAATTAAGAAATTATTCATTATTCATCATCATCATCTTCTAGCTCTAGTCTCATAATAATATTATGAAGAGGTAAAATTGATTGTGGTAATCTCTGGCAGTACTGTTCTGACTCCAAAGATCTTTCACTCTTAGATCATTAAACAACACTTTTGAATGTAAAATATTAAATTATTATATATAGTTAAAAATAATCATGATTGATAATTAGACCAGTTAAATAAATAAAACAGCCTTTTATTCTAAGATCAGAGGAATACATCTAAAAATAGCACAAAATATTCTTAATATAAAAAATGGCATCCTGCAACAGTTTGTACTGTGGTCTGCCTGATCTACTCATGTCCACCTTGTCATTTGGGCGCATTATCTCCAATTCACGTTATGTCCAATTGTCCAATTCTCAATTGGTCCAGTTCGCAATTGGTCTAGTTCGCAATTGGTCCAATTCGCAATTGGTCCAGTTCACAATTAGGGGCATTCCACAAAGCTTGAAGACCAAACCAGTCTTCAACCAGTGCGTCCTACCTGTTATGACGTACGGGGCCGAGACGTGGACACTTACAATACGGCTGGTCCATCAATTTAAAGTCGCTCAGCGAGCTATGGAAAGGGCTATGATCGGAGTCTCTCTAAAGGATCGATTCCGAAACGAGGTGATCAGCGAGAACCAAAGTTGTCGACATAGCTCACAGAATAAGCAAGCTGAAGTGGCAATGGGCCGGCCATATAAGCCGTAGAACCGATGACCGTTGGAGTAGACGTTGGGTCTCCACTCAAGAACAACACAAGGTGGGACGCCCTCAGGCTAGGTGGAGTGACGACCTTCGCTGGGTGGCTGGTAGCAGCTGGATAAGAGTTGCCGAAAATCGAAGCAAATGGCGTGCGATTGGAGAGGCCTATGTCCAGCAGTGGACTGCTATAGGCTGATGATGATGATGACAATTAGGGGGCGTCCTTGATTACGAGAGGCGTTTTTTGACGACCCCACGTGAGGTAGGGTAAGATTTTGGTCGATGTAAAAATGCATATTACTTATATGATCAACACTTTTATTAGAAAAAGAAAATCACAAATATTTATAAACAATTTGGGCTGATAAATCATAATATCGCTATTAATTAAGACACAAAAAATCATGTGGGTAGTCATAAGTATTTTTATAAAATGGAATCGACATAATTATGGGTACCTTGATGCGGTTCTAAAGCACAATAATCTCTGTATATGAAAGAGATTTAAGAGAATTAAAATAACTTATAAAGATATCTAAATCTAATTTTTAACGACTGAAATTTGAATTGGTCAATTTGCGAACTGAACCATATGCTAATTGGATAATTTGCGATTTGGACAATTTGCGAACAGGAAAAATTGCAAATTGGACAAATTGCGAATAGAATAATTTATGATTTGGACGTTTTGAGAATAGGACATTTTGAGTCCCCTGGACATTTAGCGAATCCTTTTAATTTTGTCCTTCCATCTCCGACACTGTCTTCCACAGCTTCTTTTTCCATCTCTTGGGTACTAGTCTGTCACTGCCTTGCTCCATTACCGACGGTTATCGCACATCATTATGGCCGGTCCATCTCCACTGTTGGTCTATTCGAGTGAGTTTTGTTTTCGTCCTGAGGTCGGTATTCCTAATTCTGTCCTGACGTTTGGATCCTGTAATGATGTGCTCGATTGCTCTTTGGCATGAGCATTCAGGCATTCTAAGACCAGTTATCGGCTACTGTTTATCCCATACAAATGCATAATTCTTGCGGGATAGGCCATATAATCAAAGAAAACCTGATAACAAGCTAAAAAAAAACAAAATAATAAGAATAGGTACTTCCCAGCCCATTCATAAAGCATAGTGATAACATTATCAGCAGCGTCTGAATCACAGTATGAATGGCCCTTATCAGCCGCTACAGATGATTTATCCTCCTCTTATCAAACATAGTGCGTCTGTTGTGTTTTGATTAAAATATTCAGTTAATGCCGTGGGTGTTTCATTGTTATAATGATGTAGTGGTGGGCACTATTTTTAATTAAATATAGTATTTTAGTTGAATATTTTACAAAAATTTTAGTCCATTGTTAGACATACTCTTCAATTGCATGCCATTGAAGCCAGCCTCCATGCGAAGAACATTATTTCACCAAGCCAGAGGGCTTCCTACCTTACTTTTACTCGTGGTCTCCAGTCAGGTTCTGGCATGCAGTTTCAACGACAACTGCAGACCGGCTACAATCGGACTGCACGGTTGGTTTGGTGTTTATTTGCAGTGGTACTAACTCCGTCCAAACTGCAAATTTGCGATTGGAGTGCAGCTGAAATGCAGTCCGTCTGTCCAGAGCCTCAGAGATGAGAGGGGATAATTAGTGTCGGTTTGCTTTCTATGTGAATGCACTCAATGCTAACTCCTTGCGAACCAAAGTCAGCTTAGAGTATCAGATCACGTCTTCCCGCCTTGAGCAAGCATGGTGATTAATATTTGTGCCTTCTCTGTGTGAGAAGATGTCAGTCCTGCAGTGGAACAGTTTATTGTTGCGGCTGATTATTTTTTATTCAACCTATTTTGTCTCATTGGTGGGCTAAAGTCTTCCCCATAGCCTTCAGGTGCTCCCACACACAAATGTTTACTAATATTTGTAAACATTTTTACAAATATTAGAAAACATTTTCTAAATGGTGCTCCCACACCACTGTTAAAAATGTTTACAAATATGAGTAAACATTTTCTAAACTAACATTTGATCACAATGTTATGATGCTCCCACACTGCTAATAACTGCTAACATTTGTTAGTAAATGTATTAAGTGTTAGAAAATGTTTGTAAACATTTTTAACAGCGGTGTGGGAGCACCATAAAAAATTTTTGTAAACATTTTTAACAGCAGTGTGGGAGCACCATTCCACTCTGCCCGATATTTCGCCTTCACCGACCAATCTTCCGTAAACGCTTCTAAGTCGTCACGCCAGCGTTTCGTAGGCCATGAGCCCCGCCCGTCTTCCAGCTCCCACTGCGTGAACTCTGACCGATCAATTATTATTTCTGTCTGATTATTAAATTATTATAATTCCAACAAAGGTACAAATGCCATCAATGCGAGCCTCCGGAATGCGGCTCATCCACAGACGAGGTGTGTCACGATGCGCTGTACTGCTTCAAATCATCAGTGCGGGCGTCAGACGGGGAGCTGAGACACTCGCGAGGGTGCTCCACGCAGCGGGACCATTACCAGTTCACTTGTAGGACTAACACGCCGCAGCAGAGGTACGTTGAGCACTTGTGGTAGTTATGTATGTTAAGAAGGTTTTATTCACGAATATTAACAAATTCGAATCGAATACGAGTAAGTGCACTAACGCCCTTAGATTAGAATCTTTTGGAGGTCTTTAACCAGTTTAATGGCGTAATTACCGAAACAATTTGTAAGCCTTTGTGGCTCCACGATTGAGGCAGTCAAGGGGTTAAGTCAAGAGTGAATAGATCTTCTAGGCTTGCGTGCTCCATCGCCGATCACGTCATTGCTTACCATCAGATGTGATAGTGGTCCAACGCAACGCTGTCAATAATAAAATATAATATTTTTGCCAAACATAACAATAACATGGAATCTACGAGTACAAGCAAGCAATTTAATTTAAAACAAGTGCTAGTTTTGTTTTAAATGATAGTCAAAAGATATCTTTTGCTAGAATGACCTGCCCCTATTACAAAAATGCAACTGCCCGTCCTGCAAAATGTTATTTGATGAAAATACAAAATTTTAAAACGAAAAAGTCCCCCTTGATCCCACACTTACAAGAATATTTATTCAAGGTCAAAGTTCGCAAATATGGGTTTTTTGCGTATTTTAGCCGAACGGTAAGTTTTATGATAAAAATAGGTAAGACAAAATTGTAGATTATGCAATTATCAATAAAAAAGGTCTCTACAAATTTTCTCCTAAACGCCACCGTTTCTAACCGTTCGGCTAAAAAAACCCATATTTGCGAACTTTGACCTTGAATAAATATTTTTGCAAGTGTGGGATCAATGGGGACTTGTTACATTTCATTTATAATGGTGTTCCGAACATTCGTACCAATTTTCAGCTCTATGCGAATTAATGCACTTTGATAGATATTTTGACCGGACTATGTATACACCATTTCAGGAAAACCTAAATACAAACAGAGAAGAAACTTTAATGCTTACAACAGAAATAATACATTTTAATGGCACGGTTGGCGCAGTGGCTGGGCGATCGGCTGTTGCGGTGCGTGTCGCGTACAGATAGATTGTTGCTCCGGCTCTAGCTGTTTGTGTATGTTTGTAAATAAACTACAATACAAGAGAAACTAGCTTATGGCAATAAAAAAAAGAAATCCACTTTTTCTCACAAACATTAAGATATTTTTATTTTAACCTCTCCACAGCCTCCGCAAACGTCACGCAGGGCTCCACAACATAACCTGCTGCCAAGGCGACATGTGCAACGATGGCTCCTTCCCTGACTTACCGCCCCTCGCAGACACGGCAATCGAGCCCCTGCCTACCAACGCGTGGAAGCTATGGGCCAGTGTGGGCGCTTCCGTAGTCATCGTCAGCGCTATTGGGGCGATGGCTATATTTGTGCTCAGGAGAAGTCACAGGTAATTAGTATAGTTAGTTATTGAGCCACTGCCGTCCAACGCGTGGAAGCTATGGGCCAGTTTGGGCGCTTCCGTAGTCATCGTCAGCGCTATTGGCGCGATGGCTATATTTGTGCTCAGGAGAAGTCACAGGTAATTAGTTAGTTATTGAGCCACTGCCATCCAACGCGTGGAAGCTATGGGCCAGCGTGGGCGCTGCCGTAGTCATCGTCAGCGCTATTGGCGCGATGGCTATATTTGTGCTCAGGAGAAGTCACAGGTAATTAGTATAGTTAGTTAGTTATTGAGCCACTGCCATCCAACGCGTGGAAGCTATGGGCCAGCGTGGGCGCTGCCGTAGTCATCGTCAGCGCTATTGGCGCGATGGCTATATTTGTGCTGAGAAGAAACTACAGGTAAACGCTGATTGATTTCAGTATGACAAAAAACAAAAAAAATGCAGATTTAATTTGAATAATCTGCACAGTTTATCTAAAGGTAAAATAAATGTCATTGCAACCGTAGTTTTTATCTTAGGCTGTAGGTATTATGTCTCGTTATCGGAGTCCAGAGTCAATTTGTGAGGCCCCGTTAAATACCTAGCGAAATAATTTCAGGTTTCCCCTTGCTCCAACATAAAGGGAAATCCTAAAGCTCGTTTTCTCGGTACAGTCGGAAATAAGCAACTTATTACTAGGTTAGGTTAAAAGGTTAAAACGGGCTGTTTTCCGCAACTCCACGACCAAGCGCGTATTTTGCGTACAACAACTTATTACTAACTACTTATATTATTTTAACATGTGGTCCTGGCTTCCAGGGTCGGATAGTGTTTGAGTTGTAAAACTGAAAGTTTGCAGTAGCAGCCGTCATTTTGAATTTATGCCAGAATAGCTACCGCCAGCGGCTTCGACCGCGTGAATGTCGAAACCTATCCCGAAGGAACATATTCCCGGGATAAAAAGCTATAACCAAAAAAAAAATATATAAAATATCATCCAAATACTTTCAGCCGTTTGAGCGTGAAGAAGTAACAAACATGCAAACACTCACAAACTTTCTTCTTTATTAGTGTGAAGTGTGATTATGGCTAGGTTCGTTCCCGATTTCGTAAACCTACTACATACTACTGATACCTATTCTAATATTGTATTAACAAATATATTCTTAATTGCAGATTGCGGGTATCCCGAGCCGCGCTACACAAGCTGGGCGCAGACTCCAACTACTTCTCGTCAAATCTGTACAGTCCACACGTCACCAGTCCGTTTTACGAAGGTATGTGTTTATATCGAGTAGTTTTAACTAAAAGACTCTGCGATGCTACATCGTTCGTGTTAAAATCTCGACTTTTTATGCTCGACACGAAATGTACTATTTCGACATTCTCAAAAGTGTCGTAATGCTCTAATATCCACCCTTTTCTTTGCAGGTGTCCAAGAAGGGTCTCAGAACGGCAACTGTATCCGCGCCACAGCTGCAGGCGACTCCACATTACGCGAATACCTCGAGTGCTCCGTGACCAGTGGCTCGGGCTCCGGCCTGCCGCTCATGGTGCAGCGGACGCTCGCCAAGCAGGTCACGCTCACTGACTGTGTCGGCAAAGTATGTATCTAAATCCATAGATTTTTAGTGTGATCCAGTTAACGTGGCTACCTTGTAGGCCCAAACTCTCGAATTGTAATATAAGAAGTAGTAATAATATTGACTATTATTTGCGGTCAATCTCAGCGAAGCCATCGACATGAACGAAACTTCAATAATTCTCATAGAAAGCGTTATGAACGTTGAACTGAATAATGGCTAAAATGTTTAATGGTTAAATATTGTTAATCACATGTCCATAAGAGTCCAATCTCACAGAGAGGAGGCCTGTGCCCCAGTAGTGGGAACATTAAAAAGGCTGATGATGATGATGACCATGTCCATTGCTGGTTGTCTGGTAGATATCGCTGTCAGCGATAAGACCGCCTTTGTACCCGTAGAAATAAGTTTTTCTTGAAAATGTGTATAATTGTATGGTGTACAATAAAGTATATTCTATTCTATTCTATTCTATTGCTATATTTTGATATTGCCAGCATGTCCCACTGTGGGACAAGGTAGGTCTTCCCACCATACGTTGCCACTATTCGTTGTGTTTTATTTCTAACCGACTTTCCAAAAAGGAGGAGGTTTTATGTTCGACTTCATGTTTGTTTTTTTTTTGTGGTGTATGTTTACCGATTTCTTCGTCAATTCTGATCGAACGATATTGAAAATTATTTTTGTTTGAAAGAGTATGTTCCCAAATTGGTCCCATTTTAATTTGGTGAAGATCTGATGAAGAACTTCGGCGATATACAACAGAACTCTTCAATAAATGACAGCAAATCGCCCGGGATTGCTGCAATCGCATGTCTGTTTATTGTTTATACCATTTCATAACATAACATCACGACAGTACGCTCTAAAGGGGTACGCACATGTGTACAGTAATTCTTCTTGGTACACTCTCATTTCACCGGTAATGTTCACGTTTCATGATATTCGGGTAATCTATCTATTAGGTACAAAAAAAAAAAAAAAAACTTCCTACATAAATTTTTCGTAAGTACAATTTTTCTTTCTCAATATGTTTGTATAGTTCTGTAAGTCCAGAACTATAAAAAATACAAGGTTTAAAATGATTCATAAAATATTTCTCATTTCCCAGGGTCGCTACGGCGAAGTCTGGCGAGGTTCGTGGTACGCGGACAACGTGGCGGTCAAGATATTCTTCTCGCGTGACGAGGCCTCCTGGCGCCGGGAGACCGAGATATACTCCACGGTACTGCTGCGGCATGAGAACATACTTGCCTACATTGGGAGTGATATGACGAGTCGGGGCAGCTGTACACAGGTAACAAATAGCACATCTACTTCCTTATCATCGGCCGAAATTGCATTTGTTATGGTTGGTATGCACTGCGCGATTGACGCCTTCCCGAATCGCCTAGTGCTAGGTACCAGACGCGTAGTCCGGATGGCTACAATATTTAAGAAATTCGTTTCGATTTCGCTGTTCGTCATGCATATATAGTATATTTGAACAATTATGGAAGTGCATCGTAACAATTTTGGGCGCACGGTTGGCGTAGTGGTTGATCGATTGACTGCTGCGCTGTGTGTCGCGGGTTCGATTCCCGCACGGAACAAATAATTGTATGACCTACAGATAGTTTTTCCGGCTCTGGGTGTTTGTGTATGTGAGTTTATATGTTTGTAAACGCACCCACGATACAGGAAGAAATTCCTAGTGTGGGGCAAAGTTTTATAAAAAAAAAAAAAAAAATTGTACCATCCGTTACAGTTGTAGTTTTTCTTTTAATTAGGCTCGCCCGCGGTTTACCAGCCAGTCATTTGGTCTAAAATAAAACGACGTGTTTCGCATTGAAAATGGAAGCGGAAGACTTTATTGAACTGTCAGTTATGTTCACAACCGGATGAGACAGATGGCGTTACTTAACCTAAGAACCACAGATATTTTGATAAATTTAACATCCCCACTCAAAATATCACTAACCCAAATAACTAATTTTAATAATAAACAACTACACCTTAACAACACCAAGAATGTTCATAAATTTAAAATGTTTCCCCGAGTTTACCCCTTTGGTTAACAAATCTGCAGGCATATCTGCAGTACATAAATATTTTACTGAAACAACTTTATTACTTATCATTTCTCTGCAATAATGATACTTGACATCAATATGTTTAGTTCTGTTATGAAATACAGGATTCAACAACAATTTATGAGCACTCTGGTTATCATTATATAAAGTAATCTGATAACCTTTTTCAGTAATTTCAAATTGTAAATTTCTTAAATATACTGCTTCTTTGCAAGCTTCTGAAATAGCTACATACTCTGCCTCTGTACTAGAAAGAGCTATGCATTTTTGTTTACTACAACTCCAAGATATAACAGATCCAGACAACAAAAAACAAAAACCAGTGTATGATTTTCTATCATAAGAATCATTTGCCCAGTCGGCATCAACATAACCTTCAATATTAATATTTTTACTTTTACAATATTTCAAACCTATATTCTTAGTTTTCTTTAAATATCTCAGTATTCTCTTAGCATACATGAAATGTTCATCACTATGACTATTATTAAATTGACTGAGATAGCTTACAGAATAAGCTATGTCAGGTCTGGTAAGCACAGCTAAATACATTAAACTACCTAAAAGTTGTTGATATGGATTCTGACTATTTGAATTTTCTACCTTCTTAACAGTTAACTTTGCCTCTATTGGAGTATCTGCTGTCTTACATTCTGACATGTTAAATTTACATAATAATTGATCAATATAACTTTCTTGACTCAATGTAACAGTATTATGATTTTTATCAAAGTTAACAGACATACCAAGGCATTGTTTAACACATCCCAAATCTTTAATTTTAAAATTGCTACTTAACATTTCTTTTAGATGCTTCAATTCGCTGTCATCATTTGTAAATACAAAAAAATCATCGACATACAATGTTACAATGGTTCTATTATTACCAACAATCTTTGTATATAAACAAGGTTCCAATTTAGATTTTTTATAGCTATCTGCTAACATACAGTTATCTACTTTTTTATGCCAAGCACGAGAGGCTTGCTTGAGACCATATATAGCCTTTTTTAATTTGAGGACTTTGTTGTCATCTGAACAACCTAAACCTGCTGGCTTTTGCATGTATATAGTCTCATCCAAGTCCCCATTCAAAAATGCAGTCTTGACATCGAGATGAACAACATCTAAATTTAATTGCACAGACAGTGAAAACAATAATCTTAACGTACTATGTCTTACTACTGGAGAAAATGTCTCCTCATAGTCCACACCATATTTTTGTGTACAACCTTTGGCTACCAGTCTTGCCCTATATTGCACTTTATTGTAATTGTCATTTTTCTTTTTCAGAACCCACTTGCACTTTACTATAGTCCCATCACTCGGAGTATCTACAATCTGCCATGCATCATTGTCTTCAAAGCTTTGCAATTCGTCTTTGACAGCTTGCTCCCAATGCTCCTTCTCGGGTCCTTTTAGTGCATCCTCAAGTGTCAGGTCTTCAAAATCAAATGATTTGTTATTAATGCACATTAAACCAAACCTATCAGGCTTTCTTCTCTGTCTCTGTGGTTGAACCTTTTGATTTATGTCTATATCAAGGTTGTTACCACCAACCACAGACTCATCGCTTGGTATATAAGTTTCATCATTGTCAACACTTCCCGTAGAAACAAAAGTATCATCTGACTGATATTCATCCTCCATAGGCTTCCCCACTGGATCCTGACTTATTGGACTGACTTCTGGCTTGTCATGTAGACTTTCAACTTCAATTACAGTATCCTGATGCAAGTTGTGTTCTTCTATGATGATAACATCTCGACTGGTTGTAATTACCCGAGTTGTTGGGTTATACACCCTGTATCCTTTGACATCTTCAGGATAACCCACCAGAATACATTTTTCAGATTTCTTGTCCCACTTAAGTCTTTTTTCTTTAGGAGTGTGCTTCATGACGATACTTCCAAATATTCTTATGTGACTAAGATTTGGTTTAGTGTTTGTCCATAACTCATATGGGGTGCGATTATTTAATCCGGTTTTCACAATGCGGTTCTGTAAATAAACAGCAGTGTTAATGGCTTCTGCCCAAAACCTCTTGTCCAGTTTAGCCTCAAACAAAAGACATCTGGCCTTTTCTATGATCGTCCTATTCATACGCTCACAAAGCCCATTTTGTTCAGATGTATATGGATTTGACTTTTGATGAATTATTCCCATTTTCTTTAAATAATTATCAAAATCATTATTGCAAAATTCTCTGCCATTATCACTTCTAAGAATCTTAATTTTCTTGGATGTTAGATTCTCAACCTTCGCTTTATATTCCTTAAAATATTGAAAAGCCTCACTCTTATTTTTTAAGAAATAAACATAAACCATGCGGCTGAAGTCGTCAACAAAAAGAAGAAAGTACCTTGATCCTCCGAGCGAGACACTTTCCATCGGCCCGCAGATATCACAGTGAACTATATTTAACAGCTCCGTACTTCTATTGCCTTCATGAGGAAAAGGCAATCGACTTTGTTTGCCTTCGCAGCACACGACGCAATTCATTTTGCTAATATCTGCCTTCTTGTCCAAAATAACTCCTTCTACAGCATTCTGCATGTTATTAATGTAATGGCTGTTTGCATGTCCCAATCTACGGTGCCAAATCTCTGGACATTCCACCACAGCTGCCACCAAAGCGGTAGGTATTTTAAGTTTGTATACTCCATTTACAAGTGAAGCAGTAGCTACTAAAATGTTTTTCTTGTTGTGAATCTTACAACCATCTCTCGTAAATGACACTTTGTTGCCTTGCCTTATCAATTGGCTTACTGATAGAAGGTTTGTAGTCAGGCTGGGAACACACAACACATTTTCAACAATAACCTCAAATTCCGACTCATTGGTTGTAGTTGTGATTTTCACATTTCCACTACATAATACCGGCACTTTACTTTGGTTAGCCACCATTATTTCTTTTGCAAAACCAGAATAACACGCGTTGATCACCCAATGTTGATTTGTTGTCAAATGTGAACTAGCGCCTGAATCTATGTACCAGTCAGATTTATGAAAATTTCCATTGAGAAACATGGCACTAAACGCATTGGTATTTTTCTTATTTATTTCGTGCTTCGTTGTATCCATATTTTCGCACTGATTCCTATAATGTCCAAACTGTTTACAATTATAGCACTTTATATTTTTATTTTCTTTGTTATCTGTCAATTTCGACGCACTCACGCCATCTTTTTCTTTTCCAACCATAGACCTATTATGAGTATTAGGTTTCTTATGTTGGTATCGGAAACATGCCAATGCATTGTTCTCTGCGCCCGCGCCCTCTGTCGGCTCCATGTCCATCAATTTCGACTTAATGGCGTCGGTCGTAATTGACATGCCCGCATGTTCGATGGCCATTATCATAGGCATATATTTTTCGCTTAATCCTGCTAACATGATGGAACCAATCCACTCATCACTTATGCCAAAGCCTGTACTTGCCAATCTCTGACCCGCCTCGACGATCTGTGTTACATATGATGTCATCGATGTGCAATTTTCAAGCCGAATAGATATAAGATTTCTCAACAGGCTAATCTTCCTGGTGAATCCTGAGTCATCAAACAGCTTCTTTAATGTATTCCACAGCTCCTTCGATGTTTTGACATTTTTTATATGTACATAGATGGACGGATCGATTGTCAAAATCAGCTTCGCTTTTGTTTTCGCATCGTCTGCAGCTGCTGGGGTCTTGCCTGGCTCGGACTTTATACAATCCATCATGCCCTCTAACACCAGAAAATTCTCTGCGGCGAAACACCATTCGCTATAATTTTCGCGACCTTTGAGTTTTGGTACACTAACTAGGTAACTTGAACTACCACTCGCCATAGCGAACAACTTTTTTTAAACACGCGCAATCCAAAATACTTTAAGCTTATTTCTCACTAGTCCTTTGTCCATCACACTGATTTTACTAACTGAATGATAATACTGACAATAACTTGGTGAAATATGGGACTGGGCCCATAACCTAAAATAAAACGACGTGTTTCGCATTGAAAATGGAAGCGGAAGACTTTATTGAACTGTCAGTTATGTTCACAACCGGATGAGACAGATGGCGTTACTTAACCTAAGAACCACAGATATTTTGATAAATTTAACATGGTCAATACAATGTTCCAGTGCGGTCCGAAATAGAATTACAATCGCTCATTAGCCATTCACCTTATACATTCGTCGTAATCGATTTTAGCTATGTAATCCTATTTTGAACCGCACGGTTTGTGATTCATCTCTTTGCTAATTGGAACATTTACTAACAATATCCACATTCCAAATTCAAATCACTTTTAGCCCCTAGGGATTAATGAGCTATTTTAGTCTCTTACACTCGAAGTGAAACGACGCATCAATCTAAAAATGTACAACATATTAACCCCTATCGCCAACATGTAATGTATACATTTTTATCAAAGTAAATAAAGGACGCGCGCATTCGAGCATCGCCTATAGAATCCGTCACGTCCCTTTAACTTGACTATACCACGGTGTCCCAGCGCTAACAAAGAAAATTTGGGTCAAATAAATGTCACTAGATGGCGCGATATCATCGATTTGTTATTGAATTGTGTAAAATTAACATTTTCTAGAATTGATCATAAAATTGTATGTTATATATGTCAACTCCTAAGCTCAAAATTATGGAATATTGGGCTCTTCATTCACATTTCAAAGATTATTTGAACGGATCATTTAATATTGATTCTAATAGATGGTGCGGTTTTAAATTTCTGAGGCATGCCACTCGATTTTTAAATGTGTATTGTATCAGATTTTGGTACAACGAAACTGTGAAAACGTGCTATAAAATAAAAATACTATAAAATAAATCGTCACTGCGTCAGCATCAGCCGGCCGCACTGAACTTGACTAGCCTCAGCCGGCCGCACTGAACTTGACTAGCCTCAGCCGGCCGCACTGAACTTGACTAGCCTCAGCCGGCCGCACTGAACTTGACTAGCCTCAGCCGGCCGCACTGAACTTGACTAGCCTCAGCCGGCCGCACTGAACTTGACTAGCCTCAGCCGGCCGCACTGAACTTGACTAGCCTCAGCCGGCCGCACTGAACTTGACTAGCCTCAGCCGGCCGCACTGAACTTGAACGCCAAGCGCGCATTGCGGCCGGTTCAGTCATAGACTCTTTCAAAATGTATTAATCTTTTATAATTGTTGTCCACAGCTCTGGTTAATCACCCACTTCCATCCGCTGGGCTCGCTGTATGAACACTTAAACAGAACGACGCTAACTCGTCATCAGATGATGGCCATCTGTCTGTCGGCAATCAATGGCCTGCTGCATCTACACACGGAGATACACGGAACACAGGTATGACTACCAGGATTTAAACTTAACGGTGGCTGTTAAGTGCTACTTGCTGCGCAGTGTTCCAACCTTCACACGCGCTGTCACGTGAAGTTGCTACTAAACAGTAACTTGCGAAGTCGCCATTAAATTTGAATTGAACTTTATTACACACTAAACCACTCTCTTATTCCAGGCTTAAATTCACTTTTTTATCCTTTTTTCCCCAGGGCAAGCCCGCCATAGCGCACCGCGACATCAAAACCAAGAACATATTAGTGAAAGTAAACGGTGAATGCTGCATAGCAGACCTAGGGCTCGCAGTGAGCCGGCAACACGTCGCCGAAGGCCTACAGAACAACCCGCGCCAGGGCACCAAGCGGTACATGAGTCCGGAGATGCTAGATCAGAGGTAATAATCATCATTTCAGCCGAAACACGTCCACTGCTGAACGAAGGCCTCAAATGGCGTCACATCGAACGGTCCTGTGCGTCTCGAATACAACGGATTGTCGCAGCCTTAACCATGTCACGGGGTCTCAGCGCTAAGAAAGAAAATTTGGTTCAAATAAATCTCACTAGATGGCGCGACATGTACACACAATTCAATAGAATTGTCTGTAAAATTAATATTTTCTGGAATTTAACATAAAAATTGTATGTTCTTGTTTAATCAACTCTCCTAAGTACAAAATTATGGAATATTGGGCTATTAATTCATATTACAAAGATTATTTAACAGATCATTTAAAATTTGCGCATTTTTAAATTTCTGAGGCATTCCTCTCGATTGATAAAATTTGCATTGTAACACATTTTGGTGCAAAAAAATAGTATAAAACTAACCTTTACTGTATTTAAAGAAAAAATATTTACGAACCCCGTTTACTTGCAAGTGGCTGCTAACACCATCTATTGCCGTGAAACGGTATCGAACGCGATTGATGTACTTACAAAAATAACAAGATTAATCAGATGAAAAACTTTCTTTGTATGGGATGAGGCATCTGTATGCTAGTATTATATTATCTGTGACCAGGTGCACGGTCCACCTAATGGGAGGCCTTCCAACGCAACGTCTTCCGGTTCGCGGTCCCCATACCAGAGCATTTCGGCCCCATCGACCATCCGATCTGCTAGCAATGTGTATTTATGGCCACTTAACCTAGGTTCTCCTGCGGACTTTCATGCCGCAATTGGGTTTTAATTTTCTGTTTTTGTGTTTGTTGCTGTTGTATTGCCTGTGTTAGAATCATGAAGGAACTCTATATAAAAGTATCGACATCAACCAGGTTAGCAAGCTTGGAATGTCAAGATGGTTGTTGGTTATTTACTGTGTATCAGTGTAAGTGAAGGGTTTTATGAAGAAAATCACAGAAAGACAAGACTACGTATTTATTTCAATTAGGCTTGCCAACTAATTCATTTTCAAAAGGCTCAGAGAGCTTACCGCCTTTTCGGTATACTAGTTCTCGTGGAGAAGAAGGCAAGAAACTCCACGGAAGTTCTTCTATGGTATTAATAGATATATTTTACAATCATAATAAAGATTGATTATCACAATAAAGATCTAATTCTATGATTTACCAAGGCCTTAATATGATACAGATATAGTTTCAACACAACCATTAGCAATAATCAAGTTATAATATCAAATAACTTGTGTAGTCGATCTTTCACGAAATGTAACATCTCAGGAAGAGAACATTACTATCACAATATAATATCTGCAGGCCTGTACTGGTTTTTAGTTCACAACAAAGTAAATCAACTTATGAATTACACACTGTTTTATAGTAGGGAGTCGACTCGTCTCAATAGCTACATCAAATGTGAGAAAATGGCGCGGTATCTCCACCATTTTACACTCTGCTGTAATTGTAGGTATTTGACAACATAAAAATAATTTAGGTAGGTACTTTGACATTTGTTGGTAGGTGCTTAATAAATATGGCAGTTTGTATTATGTAGAAAACAATTGTGATTTAAAAAGTGAAAATTCATGATTTAATGACGTAACACGTACAACACCTTCGTCGAAAAAAATGTTTCTATTTTATTCTTCTATTTTTGTCCAGTATAAACACATCCTGCTTCGAATCGTTCCTCAAATGCGACGTGTACGCGTGGGGCCTCGTGCTGTGGGAGGTGAGCCGCCGCGTGCAGCCGCGCGTCCGCGACTACCGGCCGCCCTTCAGCGAGCTGGCGGCCAGCGACCCCAGCTTCGACGAGATGAGGAAGATCGTGTGCGTGGATGCTGCGCGCCCGGAGCCGCCCGACGATCCGCACCCGGTAAGTGACACTACCGGCCGCCCTTCAGCGAGCTGGCGGCCAGCGACCCCAGCTTCGACGAGATGAGGAAGATCGTGTGCGTGGATGCTGCGCGCCCGGAGCCGCCCGACGATCCGCACCCGGTAAGTGACACTACCGGCCGCCCTTCAGCGAGCTGGCGGCCAGCGACCCCAGCTTCGACGAGATGAGGAAGATCGTGTGCGTGGATGCTGCGCGCCCGGAGCCGCCCGACGATCCGCACCCGGTAAGTGACACTACCGGCCGCCCTTCAGCGAGCTGGCGGCCAGCGACCCCAGCTTCGACGAGATGAGGAAGATCGTGTGCGTGGATGCTGCGCGCCCGGAGCCGCCCGACGATCCGCACCCGGTAAGTGACACTACCGGCCGCCCTTCAGCGAGCTGGCGGCCAGCGACCCCAGCTTCGACGAGATGAGGAAGATCGTGTGCGTGGATGCTGCGCGCCCGGAGCCGCCCGACGATCCGCACCCGGTAAGTGACACTACCGGCCGCCCTTCAGCGAGCTGGCGGCCAGCGACCCCAGCTTCGACGAGATGAGGAAGATCGTGTGCGTGGATGCTGCGCGCCCGGAGCCGCCCGACGATCCGCACCCGGTAAGTGACACTACCGGCCGCCCTTCAGCGAGCTGGCGGCCAGCGACCCCAGCTTCGACGAGATGAGGAAGATCGTGTGCGTGGATGCTGCGCGCCCGGAGCCGCCCGACGATCCGCACCCGGTAAGTGACACTACCGGCCGCCCTTCAGCGAGCTGGCGGCCAGCGACCCCAGCTTCGACGAGATGAGGAAGATCGTGTGCGTGGATGCTGCGCGCCCGGAGCCGCCCGACGATCCGCACCCGGTAAGTGACACTACCGGCCGCCCTTCAGCGAGCTGGCGGCCAGCGACCCCAGCTTCGACGAGATGAGGAAGATCGTGTGCGTGGATGCTGCGCGCCCGGAGCCGCCCGACGATCCGCACCCGGTAAGTGACACTACCGGCCGCCCTTCAGCGAGCTGGCGGCCAGCGACCCCAGCTTCGACGAGATGAGGAAGATCGTGTGCGTGGATGCTGCGCGCCCGGAGCCGCCCGACGATCCGCACCCGGTAAGTGACACTACCGGCCGCCCTTCAGCGAGCTGGCGGCCAGCGACCCCAGCTTCGACGAGATGAGGAAGATCGTGTGCGTGGATGCTGCGCGCCCGGAGCCGCCCGACGATCCGCACCCGGTAAGTGACACTACCGGCCGCCCTTCAGCGAGCTGGCGGCCAGCGACCCCAGCTTCGACGAGATGAGGAAGATCGTGTGCGTGGATGCTGCGCGCCCGGAGCCGCCCGACGATCCGCACCCGGTAAGTGACACTACCGGCCGCCCTTCAGCGAGCTGGCGGCCAGCGACCCCAGCTTCGACGAGATGAGGAAGATCGTGTGCGTGGATGCTGCGCGCCCGGAGCCGCCCGACGATCCGCACCCGGTAAGTGACACTACCGGCCGCCCTTCAGCGAGCTGGCGGCCAGCGACCCCAGCTTCGACGAGATGAGGAAGATCGTGTGCGTGGATGCTGCGCGCCCGGAGCCGCCCGACGATCCGCACCCGGTAAGTGACACTACCGGCCGCCCTTCAGCGAGCTGGCGGCCAGCGACCCCAGCTTCGACGAGATGAGGAAGATCGTGTGCGTGGATGCTGCGCGCCCGGAGCCGCCCGACGATCCGCACCCGGTAAGTGACACTACCGGCCGCCCTTCAGCGAGCTGGCGGCCAGCGACCCCAGCTTCGACGAGATGAGGAAGATCGTGTGCGTGGATGCTGCGCGCCCGGAGCCGCCCGACGATCCGCACCCGGTAAGTGACACTACCGGCCGCCCTTCAGCGAGCTGGCGGCCAGCGACCCCAGCTTCGACGAGATGAGGAAGATCGTGTGCGTGGATGCTGCGCGCCCGGAGCCGCCCGACGATCCGCACCCGGTAACTAGATTAACACTCATCATGAGTAGTGTCACTATAATATACAGAGAAAGAGGAGTGGGCAGCTACTATAATTCCAGATTCGCGTCGATGGTCTGTTCGAGGGATGCAAGCTGCCGGTTCGGCTACTAGTTCAAGTTCAAGTTCAAGTTATTTATTTCATAACAAACATTACATTTGTGTCGAAATATTTGCACAGTAGGTACATAAAAAGAAGCAACATAAACAATTGTAACATAAGTAACTTCTTTCCTCACCCATCATCGAAGTTAGAACAAAAAAAAATAAAATATACTAACTTTACTAACATTAATTATTATTAATAGCAAAGTCCCTTGCTTTTTTATTAAGTACAAAACAAACAAAAAAAAAAACATTTATAACAAAGTCAAAAGAGTTCTAAAAAACTAGTTTTTAGGTCTTTGTCATTACAAAATTCGTCAATGCTATAATAGGCTTTTTTAATTAACAAAGTCCTGAGTTTATTTTTAAACATGTTCACATTCTGAATATTCTTTAATTCCGCTGGTAATTTGTTAAACAGATTGACAGACTGCACACGTGACGAGTGTTTAACAACATTAAGCTTTGCCTGCAGAATAGTAGGAAGATCTTTTCTTCGAGTATCTACTCTAGTTTTTCTTTCTTCGTCTGTTTCAAACTCATTTAAGTTTTTGTTTAAATGAGTAAGGAGAACTAAAATATAAAGACACGGTACCGTTAAAATCCTATGTTTACTAAAATACTCCTTACATGATTCTGTCTGATTTAAACGAAGCATGGTTCTTAATGCTCGCTTTTGTATAGTAAAGGCTGCCTTAATATTATATTTATAACTATTTCCCCAAAACTTAATGCTGTATCTAAGTTTAGATTCAACTAGAGCAAAATAGACGGCTCGAAGTTGGGCAATAGACAAAATATCCCTCAGTGATCTGATCGCATAACATGAACTGCTTATCGTATTTGTAATTGAATCTAGTTCTGGCTTCCAATTAAGCAAAGAATCTATTTGCACCCCCAAAAATTTTAGGCTTTCTACTATGTCAATTTTCCTGCCTAAGGATTCTACGTTTATTAAAGCTTTGTTCCTAACTGTAGATCTAAATATCATACACTTTGTCTTACTTACATTTAATTTAAGATTATTCATAGAAAACCAGCTTTCACAAGCAGCTATTAATATATTTAATTTACACTCTTAAGGTTTCCATATTATCAGCAGCTATAACAGCACTCGTATCGTCAGCAAATATTGTCAATTCAGCATCTGGTAAAATGTTTTTAATGTATTCAGTTAGATCGTTAAGAAATATTATAAATAAAAAGGGGCCCAACACCGAACCCTGTGGAACACCTCTAGTTACAGTAAATGTTTTGGATTTATGAATTTCTTCCACACCTTCGAGAAGTGATTTAATTTCGACGTACTGTTTCCTGTTGGTCAAATAAGAACTAAAAAGTTTTAAAACATTTTCTCTTATACCATAATGCTCTAACTTATCCAATAGAATGCAATGTTCTACAGTATCAAACGCAGAACTTAAGTCCAGGAATAAGCCAGCAACTTTAAGTTTATTGTTCAGCTTATTCACTACGTTATTAACTAAGGAGTCTATAGCATCCAGTGTCCCTTTACTTTTTTGGTATCCAAACTGATTACGGTCTATTATTTTTAGACTACTCAAATGTCTTACAAGCCTATTTTTGATCACTTTTTCAAAAAGTTTGGATAGAACCGACAATAATGAAATGGGCCTGTAGTTGCTTGGATCTGTTTTAGCACCTTTCTTAAATAGTGGTAGAACTCTGGCTAACTTAAATTGGTCAGGAAAAACGCCCTCATTGACGCAGTCGTTTATTATTTCAGATATTGGGTAAGCTAGTATATCTATATTATCTTTAATTACGCTCAACGGTATTTCATCGTGTCCAAATGACGTTTTACTATCCATACCCTTTACCATTTTATAAATCTCTATCGGCATGACGGGGTTAAAAGCCATAGACTTATCAACTCTGTCAGTATTTTCAATTAAATGCTTCTTAGCCAGTTCTGGATTACCTGTGTTTACACCTTTACTGTTGTCAAATTTTTCCGCAAAAATGTTAGCAATGCCTAAAGGGTTACAAATTATTTTATTATTATGTTTAAGTACTATATTATCATTTTCGAAATTATTGTAAATCTTTTTCCGAGTTTTATTGACTATTTTCCAAATTTCTTTGCTGGAGTTAATTGCTTTATTTATTTGATTAGTTACTTCCTTTCTTTTAGCATTCCTAATTACCTTTTTATAAATTCTAAGATACTGTTCACGATATTTTAATAAGGATTTGTCACACTTTGCTTTATTTATGGAATTTAGTAATCTCTTCATTTTGCTAGATATCCTTATTCCTTTCGTAAGCCATTTAGATCGGCCAGTTCTTTTTATGTTGATTTTTACTTTACTTTTTTTAAACGTACTAGAATGTAGTTCTTTGATTTTTCGTATGAACGTGTTTGTACCTAAATTCCAGTCGTGTTCCAGAAGTTTCTGTCTAAGTTCTTTATTATTCGCGTGTGCGCTGGGTGGGCTGGGGACACCGCCACGGCATGACTGCTCGCGCCCTGTTTTATTACCATACTACTAGCTGTGCCCGCGGCTTCGTTCCCGTCATCTGTCTGCCACCCTACCCTACTTACCTTCCTGCTTACCCTACTTACCTATCTACCATTTTTGTTTCTATAGTCATCATTCTTTCGCGGAGAATCTTAACACCGCCATTCAGAAAATGACTTCAAATGCACTGAATTACGTGTGTTGTGATAATTTTACTTCTTGAACACTTTAAATTCATCCATTGATAGACTGAATCGATTGCAATGAAACAAAAACTAAGTAATTCTTCAAGTTACGCACAATTTTTATGTATGAAAGTTATATACATTGGTTTCGTACATTTCACGTGATGCGTGCACAAACAAACAGATAAACAGACTAAAATTCCAAAAATGCCGGCAATAGGTTCTGTTGGTTATCCTTTAACAACCTGGCTATTTTTCTTTCAAATATTTTCGATGTACAAAAATTACTTTTCTACAGATTTATTATATGTATTGATGATGATGATGATTACTATAACTTTTATACACACACTCACACACACTTTTTTATAAAGAGAAGCCAGATCCGATATGTACAACTTTTTTGCCACCAGTTCTATTCGACGCCAATTTTGCTGTTGTTTAGTATCCATTTTTAGTTATGTAAATAGTTGAGTTTAGTAGTTTGTTCTTATTCAGACAAATTTCGAAGCCTGAATAATACAATTGTCGATACGGTTGGCGTAGTGGTTGTGCGATCGGCTGCTGCGCTGCGTGTCGCGGGTTCGATTCCTCCACATAATAAATATTAGTATTACCTACAAATATTGTTCCGGTCTGGTTGTTTGTGTATGTGAATTTAAACGTAATTATTATTATTTAAAACAAAACTTTTTTGTACAATATTGGTACAGAACCCGAAAATATGTAATTTTGTGCTTCGAAGCAATATATTTCTTTTACAATGTCCAATAAATGAATCGTCATTTTACTCAGCCAGGGCCGCCTTAATTCAGGACTAATATTTCGATCGTTAAATACGAAACCAGTGAAACTTATAACCGATACAGGAACCGACATATTAAAAGTATATTCTCTCCCCCAGACAATGGTCGGCATGGCAAACCTAATGCGCGAATGCTGGCACCAGAACCCGTCCGTGCGCCTGCCCGCGCTCCGCATCAAGAAGACACTCCTCAAGCTGGCCAACAATGACAACAGCATAAGACTTAACGATGACAATGAAGTCTCCGTCTAACACACCAGTAAAGATAGTCAATCTTAACTATATTATATTATAAAGAAAGCTAAGGATTGGAATTCCCTGACAGAGTCTGTGTTTCCCGATAGCTACAAACTGGTGGTCTTAAGTCAAAAGTGTAAAGGTTACTTATAGGTAAGCGTGCTTCACCGTTGACCACATCATCGCTTAACATCAGGCGAGATAGTCAAGCCAATAAAAATAAAAAATTAAACTAATTTTGTGAGTTGGTTCAGACGTGTAGGATCTCTGGAACACACTACACCTATTTGAATAAATAGTTCACCATTTGACTCTTCCAGATGGTTGTAGGCAAAAAAATTGATCCAGGCAAAGCCGGGGCGAGCAACTAATGCTATGTAATATAAAAGTCCTTCTGACAGAATTTCGGTTGTAAAAGAAAAACATATTGATGTAGCGGAGACCAGCCTTCGGCGTGGGAGATATTTTAGTGCACAATTGTGCGCAAACATAGGTACTCTTTCTTCAATATGTTTATAAAGTTGAAGGAATACATCGGGAGTTCACGACCTAGAATATTAATTTCCAAAATAGCCGCCAAAATATAATGTATGCATGCATGGTGAATTAAAGCCCAAAACAACAAAAAGTAGGCCTGTGTCCCAGCAGTGGGAAACTTCGGCTTCGAAGTCGAAAGAGACGAATATGGAAAGTAGTTGTCCAGAAATCACGACATAAAACGTAAAGGAAATGTAAAACTGTAATTTTCTGGATGTATCTATGAATATTATTGGCATCTAAATATGGAAGAAAAGAAGCTTTATTTTGAAATGTACTGATTTAAAAACATTGTTAATGAATGTTCTATAAAGGTAAATTAAATGAGGCCATAAATAATTAAATATATATGTATAAAATACTATATCACATTTGGTACAGCAGTTTCGGAGTAACCAACAAACAGACGGCCATACATAGTAGCCGTAAAACTAAACCCTGAATTCTGAATTAAGAATTTGAAGCTGAGTATTTGTCAATCTATACTTTAAACTGAAATAAGTTACTAAGTTTTCGACCAGTTGCACATCAAAATCAAACTCCACGACTAGAGACCAACTTGTTAGTCTTGGTCAACTTCGCCTGGAGACAACAGGATAACCCAAACTGGTTGTAGTGGGAAAACGCCACGCGGACGCTCACGCCAGACCAGATCAGGCCGATATAGTTGTTCTATCTCACGATGACGGATGAATCGTAGCAAAATGAATCTTATTTCGGCGTCATAAAAGTCACGTAACCCTTCTTCGTGAGATAGAACAACTATAACAGGGCTGACGGTGACCACTGCCCTGAGAAGGAAAACAATGACCTAAATGGCCTAAGACAGGTTGGCTTGGAAGCAGCTCGTCAGTGACTCCCTCAACACTTTCCAAGACTGGCATGACTGAGTAATAAAGATAGCTTCAATCGGGGGGTCTTTTAAGTCAAGAGTGAATAGGTTACTTATAGGCAAGCCTGGTACTATAGGGGTCAAAATTGCAGTCACACTCTACCAAAACAGAAAAGGCAATGTTTTTGTAGGCAGCAGTATTTTCAACTTTTCGCGGTTAGTAGGAATAATCTATACTTTAATTTCTATACAAAATATTAAATCATTTGTGGATAATATAACTTCTACAAAAAGTAGCCATTTAAGTTTTGGGAGAGTATGGCTGCACTTTTGACCCTTGACTGTACATCGTCAACCACATCATCGCTAACCATCATTACTATCTCACCTGATGGTTAGACAAGGCTAGTCAAGCGCGAGCCTACCAACAATAAAAAAAGAAGACTAGCGTGAAATGGTAGTAGAGGTTGACAAATTCTTAACAGCAAATACTCAATTCGGAAACTGGCCTAAGTGTACTCGATAGCTTTACTTTGACGTAAACATATAATTGCTTATTATTTATAGCGTAGATATTCGTTTGTATGAGACTACTGTGCCTTGGGGCGCGTAAATTACTAAACTATAGGGTTTGTTAGGTGGGACTTGGTATTGTACAGACAAACACATTTGAGGGTAGTTGACGAAAAATATCTATTTAGTCAGTTAGATAACCTAAAAATATTAGACACGTGTTTTTGCTCTTTACCACGTAAACAAAAAATTACAACGATAATAGTGCGTTGAAATATTGTGTGACGTCACGGTGTGCTACACTTTATGCTGACAAAGTGACGTCACAAGCCCCCACTTTGATGCGCTTTATCTTTGTCATTTTTTATTTATTTGATAAAGCAAAAAATACGGGTCCAATATTATTATAATTATCATTTTTCTATACCTATTATAAAAGTTCTCATTAAGAAATGTTAAAATAAGTGTGAAATTCTTCGAACAAACTATGGCCCAACAGCTTTCAAAGCAAGAGTGCAGGTATCTTCTGGCCTCGTTTCATTGTAAATTTCAACCATCAAGAACGACAACGAAGACTGAATCGAGAGTCGACGACCTCGTCAGTATGCCCATTTGCCACGCGAATAATTTCAAATAAATTATGGCTCGCAAGGAAATCGTTATGTCCTAAAACCAAAATTTCGAAGACATGTCATATTTTATTCTGCCTGATTCTTGTAAGTTTCCTTCTAGATTTTTTTTTCTTGTGTCATTTGCACTGAATAACGCCTTAGGTGTGACCTGTAAAGTTTTAAATATATACTTAAATAAACAAATATCACCAACCTGCACTGGACCCGCGTGGTGGATTGCAGCCCATTCCCTCTCATAGGAACTCTCTAGGCAAGCGTGCTTCATCGTCAACCACATCATCGCTTACCATCAGGTGAGATAGTGGTCAAGCGCGAGCCTATGTATAACAAAAAATAGAGAGGAGACATGTGTCCCAGTGGGAACATTATAAGCTGTTTATATTATGCTATGCTATTTTCAAGTTTATCGTATGGAATTCATGGGTGAAAACTGACTGCAAACAAAAAAATGTTCTGTATTATACCAAGTCCCTGTTAGTTACTTAAACATGAAGTGCCGAATAGTATTTGTAATTAGATATAAATGTAAAAATATAATATACTGTAAATATTACTATCGTTTTATAAGTTTTATTATATTATTTAGTAAGCTGTGGGTTTTGATGGCGTATGTCTGAATCTCAGAAATTAATAATTATCCAGTATGTTTTTGTAGCTAAACATTGTATACTGAAAATATACTTGCCATATGAGAAAATATACATGGTGTCTCGAAATTCAAAAAAAAGTTTCAATCTTCCAGGGGTGAAAGTTTTTAATAACGGATCAACTATGTAATTTGAACATTTTCTGCAGTTACTGCATTTATTTATTAAAATTTTATGCACAATTAAAAACTAATGTATAAATGCGCACTTAATGCCTTATTCTTTAACAGACGACCTGAAGGTCGTACATGGCAGGTACAACTTGATAGAAAGGCAAACAGAAAAAAAACAGTAATTAACACATACAAAACATGTTATTCTGAAAATAAATCTAACAAATCAACGCTTCTACCAACTTCATGCAAATATGTTGACCTGCCGTCAAACTTAAAGTAGACCCGACTGTATGCCTACTGGTTGACTGGTTTCCATAACTCCACAAAATGTAAGATTTCATAGAGTTGCTCCCGCATAGTTAAATTTATTCATATTCATGAGTAGATCAGTGATGGCCCAATGGTACGGGCCCCGACTTACCGTGTCGTAGGTTCGAACCCAGTCAGGCGCTTTACTTTCTGTAAATTATTTCATCACCACTGCTCTCAAAACGGTGAAGGAAAACATCGTGAGGAAACCGGCATGTCCTAGAACCAAAAATTCGAAGACATGTGACATCCACCAACCCGTACTGGGCCCGCGTGGTGGATTAAGACCATTCCCTCTCACAGAGAGGAGGCTTGTGTCCCAACAGTGGGAACATTAATAGGCTGATGATGATGATATTCATGAGTAGTTTCACCCCTGAAAGATTACATATTAATTACAAATCGTATGTAAAAGATATCTTTTAATTCTAAAATTAATACATAATTATAGCCATTAAACATATCATCAAAATTCACAGCATCCTTTATTTTAAATATTAGTTTTTTTATAAACAAGAACAATTTGAGTTGCCATATCGTTCGTATGTATTGTAACACACCGATTTGTTAGCATTTCTCGTTATATAAGTTACTGCTAAGTTCGACGGTTTGTATGACAAGTAATTATATTGTTAATGTATCTTATAGTTTAGTAACAAAAATTATTAAGCTTGGAAATGTTGTTCAAGAAGTTATAATTGGATGTCGTAAAAAAAAATGTTTTGTAATAAAATTCTTCTTTCCGTTTATTACAAAGAAAAAGTTGGTTCAACAACCCAATTGATATTTGAAGTGTAAGACCGAAAATGTTTTGACAGGCGACTCTCATAGGCCGAGTTCCTCACCTCTAAATTATCACAGAATTGATGTGACAAATTGTCAAACATGCGTTATCTGCTGTGATTGGTTGAATGACTTTTCAACAGCCAATCACAGCAGATAACGCGTGCTTGACGATTGGTCAAATTAATTCTGCTATAATTTAAAGGTGAGAAACTCAGCCATAGAGCAACTAACTCTTGAGTTAAGTTTTTGTTCAAGTGGACTTAAGAAAGCTTCCTGTCAGTGCAATTTCTCCTCCGTCGTCGACCATGTCATCGCTTACCATCAGGTGGTGTACATGCACAATGAGTATCTTAATGATGAAAATATTAAACCATTGAATATTTTTTAAATGGTTATTTGTAACGTTAAAAGAACTGAACAGATACAATTTGATTTGTTATGAATAATTTTATTTCCTATTCGGAATTTATGTGTGAATTTTATGATATTTGTTGCTTGTTTTAAATAATATTTGAACGACATTCGCAAGCTCTAAAAGCTTTATCAAAATTTCTAAGAATCTCTGTTTGTACTATGAGAAAAGTAAAAAAAAATAACAATAACTCACTCGTTGATACTACACTGTATATTAGTAACAAAATTAGTTTGTAAGTTTGTACCGTTGTGTGATAAAAATGGACTGATTATAAGGCTAACTCTGGGGTAAAACACGCATGAATATAGTTTGGAAACATCATGGTATCGGCCGCCAATCACAAATAAAAACCACCACGCGATATCGTTGATTGACCAATACGTCTCACTTAAAGTGACTTACACGCGGTTTCTGAATTGAGGTTTTGTAATTGAGAACATGTCAAACTCGACTTCAATGCTTAATTTTGATAAGTTCTCATGATAAAGTAGAGTTTGAAAAGTTTTGATCTAGTAATTCTCAATTCAGGAACCCGGTCGTACAACTGACTTGTGCATCACACGTAATGTGTGATAAATTTCATTCTTATCACACAATGGTTTGTATGTGTAAGAGTTACAGAAGCAGGCATTTAATCTCCGTTCCTTTACCTACAAATAATACTCATAAAGACAATAATATCGGGACCGTATTCTACAGCAATTCTCAAACATGAATCTCGATTCTAATCTCGACAGATTTCAAGCTAATAATCAAATGTTTTCAATCGAGTTTTATGTATGAGCATCGTTTTGGAATACGGTTACAATGTGTTAGAGCTACTAAACGAGACTGTTTTCATTTTTTTTTTTACCGACTTTCCAAAAAGGTTCTATTGACGTCATATAGATATGGCAAAAAAAATATAGCTCTAATACTTACTCTGTTTGATTTTCTGTTTTATTCACAGTGTAGTATATACAGCAATCACAGCGGATCTTTGTGTCTCTGAAGTTGGCTCTGCGAACCATTGCTCAAGAAACATTTTGTCATCGAGTGCATAGAGTAAGCGAGATAGGACGATGCGACAAACGTAAGCGAGTGAAAGAGGCAGTTATACAGTGCTATCTTCTATATCATCATTGACACATTCGCTGTGATTACTATACTGACATGTAACTTTCAGACAAGAAGCAAATAAAATACGTACTCTAAAATTATTTTAAGAGAATTGACTACATTGCTTACAATGTCATGTCGTCGTACATAATGTAAAAATTTCCTTAAAAATGAAGCTGGTTAAAGAAGTTTTTACTGCACTACAATCTAAATCCGAATACCATTTTATTTTTATTTTTACTTAAACATAATAGCGAAAGTGAAGCTTATTATTTGACAGGTAAAGTTAATTTTTCTACTGGCTACACTGTAATAATCTCCAGTTACACACAGATGTTGAATCTATCTATACCAGTAGCGAGTTCTGTACTACTATTGTGTTCAGTTATTGTAAATATCTAGTGTATGTAGCGTAAATAAGCCTTATATATAATAGACGCGACGCGTCACAGTTATGAAGAGAAATAAATATTTGTCTATTATGCGCTGTGTTTTACTGAGGTTAACCATCATGATCGACTAAACTTACAGCTTGAAAATTTGAGTTCTGATAGAAAACTTAATGATAAATTTCAAGACAGATAAAGTAATACTAGCATACAGATGCCTCATCCTATACACAGAAACCGTGCCGACGTTACTAGCATTTTTACCCGTTCGCGAAGGATAATACGTTTATCAGTCTATGTATGTATGTTTGTTCTTAAGTGGCGTTCTACAGACCAAACGCGTTGGCCGATTTTGATGATTCTTACGCCAATCGATTCGTCTTAACCCTGCGATCGTCACTGGCTACATTAAAATTGGAAAAGCAAAAAAATGCCGGCTTTTGTCGCCATTTTGTCGGGGGGATTTTTTTTTTCTTTCAAGCCCATCGTGTAGGGTATCAAAATAAGGGGTTTAAGAGGTGATTTCAAAAATATATAACACTTGATATGTTTTAAAGGTACCTAAATCTAAAATAGTAGTTTATGATACTGTTGCATAATAAGGGGTATTAAAACATGAGTGTGAGTTTAAAAACCGAGCCGTAGGTGAGGTTTTTAATAGTATTCACACGAACGTTTTAATACCTAGTTATGTGCAGTTTCATACACTACTTTATCTACACTCATACATTTTGGTATTGAACCTACTTAATCTTATTTTTTGCATTTTCCATGCCATAAAGTCGTGATAAATGCATCATATAATAATCTCGACTTTGCTGGTAAGGGATTATGAGTAATTTCCTTCGCCGCATATAAATATTTGGCGGCGTCAATTTTTCTTCACATTCACTAATAACAGACATTTTAAGCAAGAATTTTAAAAAGTCATGAAATTCAGTACAACGAAACCTGCAAAACGTATGAATGGCGCCAAAACCCAGCACATCACCGCATTAAATTGCGGTAAAAAAATCGTGCGGCAATAATACCGCATGAAATCCGTGTTTTGCAACAGAATCCACCGCATCGCAGCGCGAATATAATTCGCGCGAATATTTTGAGCTCTATGAACAGTTAGAAAGAGACAAAAGTTCGCGCAAATAAAAATGGCAGTGCGTAATAAGCCTAAAGCGGGCATTGTTACAGACAAGTTCAAATTGGAATCAATTTTTTTTTATCAGGTACTATAAAAATGGCATTTCAAAAAATATAAATAATTGATGGAATCTCCTTAGTGATTAACTTCTTGGATTTGTCCTGTATCATAATAGAAAAAAAGTTATTTTATGATGCAGTTGTTTGAAAATCGAAGGAAAATGTTGAACTATAATGTTTTTTTTTTTAATTTTTCCTATCCACGAATATAAAGTACGTGTTTATGCAATATTTTTTGAATTCATAATTGGAACATTACGTTGTGAGTGTAGATAAAAAAATAACTAAAACATTGTAAATAAAAAAATAAAAACAAAAAAACGCGACTGCTTAAAAAGCGAACTAAAAAGACTTAAACAAGAAGAAAATCATGCTGTGCAGTTGGAGGATACATATTCGCGAGCTGGCTGACCAAAACCAGATGTATCCTCCGACTGCACAGCATAATTTTTTCTTCTTGTTTACGTCTTTTTAGTTCGCTTTTTAAGGAGTCGGGTTTTTTGATTTTTTTCGACGGACTAAACCGATTATTTTACTAAAAGTACACGAACGCCGAATGCGGTTGGTTCGTTCCTAAGCGATAGATGGTGTTAGCAGTGACCTGCAAGTAAAAGGGTTTACTCGTGAACATATTTTTCTTATACTTTATTACAAAAAACATGTTTTTTTTTACAACCGCCTTCCAAATTAAAACACTACATATTGAAAAATTACTTCAGTTGTAATTTTTTTGTAAAAAGTTTTATATTGCATCCACTATCATGACACAAAATATAATAATATGGCGCTACTAGTTCAGATTGTACACCTACTATAACGGGACATGGATGGCGCTACATGTTCAAATTGTATACCTTTGACGACAGAGATGGCGCTACTAGTCCAGCCCGTGAAGATCGCCGAGCCCACAGAGAATTATCCACTACGCCGAGCCAGGTTCAAAATTCAAGGAAGCATTTCTGTTTCATGTATTTACTACTGCCATATATCTCAGGATTACTATTTCGACCGGTACACTTATGGAACGTCCTCACTGAAAGCATTCACTTGTAAAGAGCATTCGACGTGATTCGACGTCGAATATTCGAGTGGTGTGGACGTTGAGCTGAGCGTTACAAAACTTACATGCAAGCGCGAACTTAGGCCGGTGTGGACGTCGCAACGATTTTCGCGGACGCCCGAAAGCGAGTACTCAGATAATGAAATCAATGAGTACCTACGTATGCGTACCTTGTTTTACAAGTGGCCAGTAATATACGTATATTACTGGCCACTTGTAAAGCAAGGATCTTGATCTTAAGGGTACACTAGTCGACGGCACAAACTATTTTGTGCGCGGGGTTATAATGCATTTTATATCAACCGACAATACTTGCGGAAGAGATAGATGCTGTGATGAGCAGTAGGAAGCTAGTTCGCGTACGAATACACACTTTTGTAAATTTGTAGCGCAATGGATAATGATTTAGGACGAAACCGAGCGCGCGAAATTTTATAAACAGACCTTTGGCAGTCTAGATATCATGAAAAAACGACTAAATCTATCGGTTTAAAATAAAATTATATTGTTTGCATTGTTGAACTACTAATCTATCCCTGTATGGACGCCGTTTTGCAATTTTCTGTCTTCTTATGGTATTTATTTGCGCCTAAAAATGCGTTAAAATTTGTGTCGAAATGTGTAACTTTCGACGCTCTTATCTTTCAAATATTTTCTTTTTTTACTTTTTCGCTTCCATTAAAGGGCTAGTTAATGATGAGACAAATTGATATCACTTTTATTTTGAACGTACATCGTCAAACGACTACGGTAGTATGGAAAAAAAATCGACTAGTGCAACCTTAAGTGTTTGAGACCTTCTTGGTCAATCGTATTATCGAATTAATGACATATTCGAATGCTCCAAGCTCGCAAGGGAATGTTCGACTCGAAAATTCATAGTTTTGCTCGAAAGTAAATGCTGGGCTCGCTGGGAAGCATTTGTTGCTCGCCTACGATTGCTTGTTTACAAATGCTCACGAAAGAATGCTCCCAGTGAGGACGCTCCTTTATGGGAACACAGACAGCCGACGAGTTCTGAGTCATGTTAACTAATATAAATAGCACACGCAGTTAAACAAAGTTCAGCGGACATTTTGACTATTTTCAAACAGTTTATTTTTGCAGACAAAAAAGGACAACTCTCTGTTGGCTAATGCGGCCACAAGACGCCTTTGTGACTCATCGGAGATTCAGGCCCTCCCGGCCGCCAGTTATAAATATTGTTGACTTTATAGTTGGATCCAAGTCTGCTTGACATCTTGTCATTGTTCATTAATCGCTTTTGACGACTCCCACGCAGAGATCAGAGGAAGCCAGGCAGGATTGTTGCGCGATGCGCCACTTTTAACAAGCTTTTATTTAACTTGCAATGTATGTATAGATATTTGTTTGTAGGTATGTATGTATGGGCTGGTCATGTCTGCAGGTTAGAGAATGGTCGATGGACCAAAAAAGTAACTGAGTGGATACCAAGAGATCAAAGCAGAAGTAGAGGTCGGCCCAGGAAAAGGTGGGAAGACATATTTTGGGAGAAAGGTGGACCTGCAGCCTAATTGCGTAACTGAATTCGTTTTTGGGAAAGAATCGATTCTTTCCCAAAAACGACTTTAGGTATTAAAATGCAATACGTAAAGTCGTTTTGGGAAAGAATCGATTCTTTCCCAAAACGAATTCAGTTACGCAATTAGGCTGCTGGTTGGATAACTAAAGCTAGGGATAGGAATCAATCGAAGGAAATGGGGGAGGCCTACGCCAAAGAGGCGACTACTGCTTAATGGCGTGATATACCTACACTCGTTCAAACATTTAAATTAATTAAGGAAAAAACACAATTTAGCAAATAGAATCTAGTGTAAGTAATTATAGGAAATATTTATGTAAAGTAGTAGAATTAAGGCTTTTATTTTATTTTATTATTTATGTAGATGTGTTCGGGTCAAATCTTGCAACTGAATTTTAAAGCAGTCATCCTCAACCGTTAAGATGACATTTTGCATACACGTTTAGTTTGGGTGACAATGTATGGCTAGCTAAGTGACGTCATTCTAAATACAATATGGCGGACGGTCCATGATGACGGACTAGCTATTTTCTGTTCAATGCCATGATATGGGTATCAAAAGAAAGGGTTTTCTGAGAAGAATACGAAAAAAGCTTGTTTTTAAAAAAGAGTTTGTAATGAATAATTTTTATTCACAGCTTTAACACTACTTATAGAAAGTGCCTACACTTCAACTATCACATTGACTAAAACCCGATTTCTGAATTAAGAATTTGATGTTGATTATTTTGTAATACTACTGTAGGTAGCCTACACTGTTAAACTTTGGAATTAAAATAGAAAGAAAGAAAACATTTATTACCAAACACTTTATGTGTACAATCTTAATACTGTGTCAAACACAGATGTGGCAATATGAGCACATTCAGTGTGGTAAAAGGAGCGGGCTCAGCAAATGCTGATCAGTGTGCAGCATAGCCACAACGCTGGTCAACGCTGATTTACAACCCGCCCCCTTCTAAATAAAAAAATACGGTTTGACACGTTCTCAATTCATATATCGATCTCTAGGGCGGTTAGAAGTTACGCACTAAACGTCCGTATCCGTGATTTGAGTTCCGACTTCAAAATGTTCTGAATTATGACGGATAGAGTTCGGATGTAGTGCGTACGCTTCCCTACAAGAAGTACTACGGCTACTTCGGAAACGAAATTTTACGGGCACGGGTTCGGTTGTATGCAGTGCATATCCTTCCTTGCGAAATCTTCCTAATCCATTAGGAAAGTACCTACTGGTGATATGTGGGATTGGTGGGGTTTAGGTACTGTAAATCACCACAGAGGTCGTTTACACAGCTAGTTTAAAAGGTTTGTCAAACAAAATTGGTTCGAGTCAAACCAAAAATCTACGACTTTGAATCAAACCGTTTGACTGTCTCGGGGGCTCTTTAAAACACCTCTGACTTTACCTACGCTTCAGGGAATAACTACTTTATGATGTTATGTATTTCAAAAGCTGCCATATCCTCTGCATTATTGAGTTTAACATTCGTGTTAACTTACTGTCTTATTTTCAGCATTCAGTTTGATCAGGGATCTATTAGGAAGGTAGAGTAATAAAGATCTGAGTGTAATTTAAAACATTTATTATAAATTAATATAATAAAAAGCATACAAGACAATAACTTACGCTAAGAAATGCACAAGTTGGTACGTTTCTTATAGTTTCACTTAACCTAATTAGTTTTCAATTAAAACAGACTTCGAATAATACTATCATTTGATAAAATTTATTATTATTTATTCATAATTATTTCACTTGAAGCGTCAATGTCGTTGACGGGTCAGTGCGATGGATGTAGAATTCGGAAAACGTTCGTTGGTCCCTCAAGGACACTTTGGTAATAATAATGCACACGACTTAGCCTCTACGTTTGGAAAACATATAAAAAGTGGTATAAAACTGGTCCGGCGAGGGTTTGAGGCCCTTATATTATATCTGTAACTCACAATCTACCACGACACAGGAATAAAACTCACTTTTACTAATTTAGAGGAAAATATACTTATTGCAAAAATACGATCTACTGGTCTGTGTGGTGGTAGCGTACAGTACTTTATCCTAAGAGTGAGTGAGTGACGTCACGCGAGGCTAGTCGTGGTGCTCATCCTGCGCCAGCTCCTCCATGTCCTCCTGGTCGAACTCGGTGTCGTCCTCCGCCGTCGCCTCCTGGTACTGCTGGTATTCCGACACCAAGTCGTTTACGTTACTCTCCGCCTCATTAAACTCCATCTCGTCCATGCCCTCACCAGTGTACCAATGCAAGAAAGCTTTACGCCTGAACATAGCGGTGAACTGCTCCGATATTCTCTTGAACAGTTCCTGGATAGCCGTCGTGTTTCCAATAAAAGTAGACGACATCTTCAGACCCTTAGGAGGAATGTCGCAAACGGCAGTCTTCACATTGTTAGGAATCCATTCAACGAAGAAGCTGCTGTTCTTGTTCTGAATCGAGAGCATCTGCTCGTCCACCTCCTTCATGGACATGCGTCCACGGAAGATGGCAGCCACGGTCAGGTAGCGGCCGTGGCGCGGGTCGCAAGCCGCCATCATGTTCTTGGCGTCGAACATCTGCTGGGTGAGCTCGGGTACGGTGAGGGCGCGGTACTGCTGGCTGCCGCGAGATGTGAGGGGAGCGAAGCCTGGCATGAAGAAGTGGAGACGTGGGAAGGGAACCATGTTGACAGCCAGCTTGCGGAGATCCGCATTCAGCTGACCGGGGAACCGCAGACACGTCGTCACGCCGGACATGGTGAGCGACACCAGATGGTTGAGGTCGCCGTACGTAGGGTTGGGCACTTTGAGGGTTCTGTAGCAAATGTCGTAGAGAGCTTCGTTATCTATGCAGTAGGTTTCGTCTGTGTTTTCGACTAGTTGATGAATAGAGAGCACTGCGTTGTAGGGCTCCACCACTGTGTCGGAGACCTTGGGGGAAGGCACGACGGAGTACGTGTTCATGATGCGGTCGGGGTACTCCTCGCGGATCTTAGAGATGAGCAGCGTGCCCATGCCGGAGCCGGTGCCGCCGCCGAGCGAGTGTGTGAGCTGGAAGCCCTGCAGACAGTCGCAGTTCTCGCACTCCTTGCGCACTACATCGAGTACTGCGTCGACGAGCTCTGCGCCCTCGGTGTAGTGTCCCTTGGCCCAGTTGTTGCCCGCGCCGGACTGGCCGAAGACGAAGTTGTCCGGCCGGAAGAGTTGTCCGTACGTGCCTGAGCGGACGGCGTCCATTGTGCCTGGCTCGAGGTCGAGGAGGATGGCGCGGGGGACGTACTTGCCCCCGCTCTCCGCCGTCGCAACTGTGAACAAAGAAAGAATTATTAGCCATGATACTTGGGTACGTTTCCATGTCATTGAGTTCGTGAAAAAACAAGGACAGTCACCAAACCAACCGAAAACTGGTGTCAAAACAGGAAAATGCATTGTAAATTTAAGTTTTGAATATAGATTGAATGGTTGGCAAATTGAGTCATTCTTATCAAGATAGATCTGAGATCAGTTTTTCTAGGCTGTCCCTGCCATGACAATGGCAGTCTGATAGCCAGACACTAAGGCCGAGGTCAGCTCTATTCAACAGTAGATTAAGCATGAAAAGATGTAGGTATACAAATTTGACAGTCATTTATAAAGTCCAAAAAACCCCTTGTCTGTAAAATTGGCTCGTTGACATATTAAAAACTAGCTGTGCCCGCGGCTTTGCTCCCGTCATCTGCCTGCCAACCCTTCCATACTTACCAGCCTGCCTGCCTACTCCACATACTCAAAAATATACGTACTACGTTCCCATTATTTTTTCTAGTGTCATTCTTTCGCGTAAAATCTTAACACAGCGATTCAGAAAATGACTTTAAATGCACAACGCCATCTATCGAATAGCGAGTTCAACTGTCCGAGTAACTGAATTGCGTGAGCTGTGATAATTTTACTTCTTGAACACTTTAAATTCATCTAACTTTTGATAGAGTGAACCGATTGTAATAAAACAAAAACTAAGTAATTCTTCAAGATACGCACAATTTTTATGTATAAAAGTTATCTACATTGGTTTCGTACATTTCACGTGATGCGTGCACAAATAAACAGACAAACAGACAAAAATTCCAAAAATGCTAGAAATGGGTTCTGTTGGTTATCCTTTAACACCCTGGCAATTTTTTTTGTTTTTTTTTTTTTTTTTTCGATGTACAAAAAATATTTTTCTACAGATTTATTATATGTATTGATTGATGATTATATTTCATGTCTATGACTAAGCCGATGCCAAACAACATATCTGAAGCCCTGAAATTACAGTTTTATTTTTGAATTTCGAAATCGCGAAACCGCCATCTTTATGAATCCAACTTTTCCGCTGAATCCCTATAAGACCTAACTGCGAATACACTTGGACTGCACTTGTAAGCAAAATCATTAGTCAGACAATGAACGGTCACAGTCGGCGATTCCAACCGAGGTCGTTCACTCCAGTTATCTTTTACTTGAACTTAAACTTTACCAAGAGAACTTTGTACTAAACATTGAAACAGTTTCTAGGTAATCAAATGGAGATAATGTTTGAATAATGTAGGCAGTATAACGGTTCTTTATATATAGTGTTTTGTTTTGTTGCGATAAGTTAATCTCGGCGGTTGGCAATTTATTTATTTTGTCATGTTCATGGAAAGATTTGCTTTAGATCTATGAAATAAATGGAATGGCATTAATAAGCAATACAATGCGTGAAGTTATAAAAGTTTGCTTGGGAAAAGCAAAATCAATAGGATTGTCAAGATTATTAGAATTTAGAGAAATTGACCATTTTGGATAGATGGTTCTTTAGGTTAGTCAAGATGCAGAAATGCACTCATCTGTCATAATTAGCGAAACAATAGAAAAACAATAGACAGACGCCTTTTAAAGGTGTTGTGACAGTTGAGGGTGTTGTCTATTTGGGGGTAAAGGTCCAATTTTTATTCTATTTGTACGTAAATACTTATCGAGATTCAAATCTTTCAAGGGCATTTTTTTTCTACTAACACCTATCAATTAAAGTTGGATCGATTTTCTCAAAGACCGTTGCCTCTTCCCAACTCCGCGGTAGACTTTCTGTCTAATCAGATGCAAGTGTATTTTTCACGGACTAACTGACAACTTAAGTTTGAATATTATGACCTATAAAATCGATTCAACAGGTCAACCACCTAACTATACAGATAATGACATACCCAGCTCTTGCTACCCGCATCTTATCACCTCATTTTTTTACCAACCCATTCAAATTACTCTCGTATCAAGCACTGCAATAAAAGCGACTTAGGCGCATCGAACTGTGGACTATAGCAGTGTGGATAGGGTTGTCAGTTATGTCCGGCTTTATCCGGACACCTAGCAAAATAAATCCGCCTGTCTTTGCTCAACAATGAGGCGGCTTCATTTAAAGTCTAACTGCATGCAGACTGAATATACGTATTTTACATGAGCGGTCAGATAGATAGCCCACAACCCAGTGCCTAGACACGAGGTCCCAGCGCTAACAAATAAATTTTGGTTCAAGTAAATGCCACTAGATGGCGCGATATGCAACGATTCGCTATTAAATTGAGTGTAACATTAACATTTTCTAGAATTGATCACAAAAATTGTGTTATTTATTAATCAACTCTCCTAAGCACAAAATTATGGAATATTGGGCTCACATTTCAAAGATTATTTGAACGGATCATTTAAAATTGATTCCAATAGATGGCGTGGTTTTGAATTTCTGAGGCATAACACTCGATTTTTTTAATTTGTGTTGTAACACATTTTTGTATAATGAAACTATAAAAACTTGCAAAAAAATACTATAAAACAAATTGTATCGACACTGTAATTAAAAAAAATTGTCACGTACCGAGAAAACGATCTATAGCCGTGAAACGGAATCGAACGCGATCGGAGTATATAAAAATAATCATATTAATCAACGAAACACGCTAGTTACGTCGGCACTAATTTTTTATGGGATGAGGCATCTGTATGCTAGTATTATATTATCTGTGGCCTAGATAACACGACATCCCTGATTGACTATCTAAGACTGGTAACAGATATTCTGGTTTCAGATTATCAGTAACCAATGTCAAATATTTACGAATTACAGTCGGGAGCACCAGCTTAACATGCTATCCGAGGCACAGAGGAGACTCAGTACCTATGTAATGAATGATCACCCACCCATCCTCGTACCGACCTCGGCCAGCGTTGCTTAACACAGAAGATCGACCCATGCAGCTGTTATTATTTAGCCACGAGCTCCTCTGGCAACCCTAGAGTGAATACTAACCGCTAACAGTACCAGCACTGTTAGACGGCGGCCATGCGGTCAGCCGCACTCGGACATTATACGTTATACGTATCAAATGGCAGATTGACAGAGAATGGAACGCCTTTGAAACATGATTTCCGTATCGACAGATAAATGCAAGATAGATTTCGTTTGGGTAAGTTGAGAAAGGCTTAAGTCCTACTGAGAAAAAGATTAGAATGGTGTTGGGATATTTTTGGTCTAGGTCTATGAAATCACTTTGTGAAGTCTCTATGGACGATTATGCTACATGGAATCTTGGCATCGAACGAGCATTAGAGTTCTTTTTTCGATTTTCAAAAATGGCACGTTTATTCTTCTTTTAAAAAACTGCAACAAGAAGAGCATAGATAATTTGAATGCCTGTTCTTGACCGCAGAAGAACAAAATTAGGTACCACATCTTGCAACCAATAAGAAAATTAAGATGATGTAAAAAAAAGAGAAAATTCTTACAAGCTGTAATTGCCAGTAGCATAATTCCCATTACAATTTTTCAGCTGGTAATCTTGTAGTTGGTTCGGATTAGTATCGTATGAGGTCATTGCACTGCCACTAAGTTTGTACGATGTGTTTAATTGATGTAAATCACTTGTAATTGTTGGGAATGGCAGACATGGCAGTTTTGTGTTAGCATCGAGAAATATGATGACTGTGACGATTTCAAATGCCTTCCGGGTTATGTAGGAATGATGCGATAAGCAATATTAATGATTTTGATGTGACTTCAGATTCTGAAAGTGCATTAAATTTTTCATGAAGATTTTTATAATAACTCCTACCTTCTCACTTTTTCTTTAATTTAATAACATATATACAATTGATTATTCTAAAAAAAAAAAAAACCTATATACAGATACAAAAGGGGACACGGAAAAGAGCTCATTGTGCATAAAAAAATTCGTCCACATCGATGTCAATGGGAAAAGTGCCCAGAACGCTGGCAGCATTGCCACGTTGGATGGCAATGCTGACTAGCCGAAGAAAAGGCCAGCCCTCTGGTCACGTGAAGAGTCGACGAGCTTTGTGCTAAGTTCTCGAAAAAATATAAATGACCTACTCACTCATTTAATCTCTTTGACTCAATTAATGAAAATCGTGTTTCCTTTTTCTTCATAACACTACGGTACGGGTCATTAAAGATGATATCAATTTCTTTTACAATAGCAATTATAAAAGTGCAATTAAAATAGATATCGAAAACAATACATAGGCACACTAGCATTATAATTATTGTCGGTGACATATATTATGTAAGCAATATAATTATGCTTTATTGTTTTTTTTATTAATAAATAACATAAATGAGCAAAGAAAACTAGTAGACTAGACCTAAGATATTTTATAATTAGTTGTTACAAACTGTCGCAGTTTTATTATTTTCTCTTGGCGTAAACTTTCTATTCCATTATTTTTAATAGGAGTGAACGGATTTTATCAAACATTTTTAATCTTTAATGGAAGACGCGAGATAACCATTTGCTTATTAAGATTTTTAGATAGCAATGCTTTTTGTTTCATACAAAATTGATGTTGTCTAATGCAGAATATCTTTAATTTTATTTTTAGAACGGTTTAATTTGAATTTGAAAGTAGAAATTCGGCTGACATTATCCGCCATTTTTTTTTTTAAGTTAGGTAACATTTTGAATTGACATTGGTTGCAAAATAAACGCTACCATGAAAGTCTTCGAAACTTGGTACCTATTCAATCTACACGTGTCAATTAAGAGGAAATGCGATCGCAGACATCCAACTGAATTTCCTAAATAAAAAGTGTTAATTTGAGGTTTTGGCTCTCGCCTACTTCCTCCTTCAATATTGGACCAATTTAAAAGATATGCCATAAACTGAAAAAGAAAGATATATACTCTTTTTCATTTATAGTTGTCAAATTTATACACTTCAAGGTTCTAGTGCTTAAGATTTATTGAATCAACAAAAAGGAAAACATAGGGGCACAGTTATATATCTTTATTTTTCAGTACGCACAATTTTTATGTATAAAAGTTATCTACATTGGTTTCGTACATTTCACGTGATGCGTGCACAAATAAACAGACAAACAGACAAAAATTCCAAAAATGCTAGAAATGGGTTCTGTTGGTTATCCTTTAACACCCTGGCAATTTTTTTTGTTTTTTTTTTTTTTTTTTCGATGTACAAAAAATATTTTTCTACAGATTTATTATATGTATTGATTGATGATTATATTTCATGTCTATGACTAAGCCGATGCCAAACAACATATCTGAAGCCCTGAAATTACAGTTTTATTTTTGAATTTCGAAATCGCGAAACCGCCATCTTTATGAATCCAACTTTTCCGCTGAATCCCTATAAGACCTAACTGCGAATACACTTGGACTGCACTTGTAAGCAAAATCATTAGTCAGACAATGAACGGTCACAGTCGGCGATTCCAACCGAGGTCGTTCACTCCAGTTATCTTTTACTTGAACTTAAACTTTACCAAGAGAACTTTGTACTAAACATTGAAACAGTTTCTAGGTAATCAAATGGAGATAATGTTTGAATAATGTAGGCAGTATAACGGTTCTTTATATATAGTGTTTTGTTTTGTTGCGATAAGTTAATCTCGGCGGTTGGCAATTTATTTATTTTGTCATGTTCATGGAAAGATTTGCTTTAGATCTATGAAATAAATGGAATGGCATTAATAAGCAATACAATGCGTGAAGTTATAAAAGTTTGCTTGGGAAAAGCAAAATCAATAGGATTGTCAAGATTATTAGAATTTAGAGAAATTGACCATTTTGGATAGATGGTTCTTTAGGTTAGTCAAGATGCAGAAATGCACTCATCTGTCATAATTAGCGAAACAATAGAAAAACAATAGACAGACGCCTTTTAAAGGTGTTGTGACAGTTGAGGGTGTTGTCTATTTGGGGGTAAAGGTCCAATTTTTATTCTATTTGTACGTAAATACTTATCGAGATTCAAATCTTTCAAGGGCATTTTTTTTCTACTAACACCTATCAATTAAAGTTGGATCGATTTTCTCAAAGACCGTTGCCTCTTCCCAACTCCGCGGTAGACTTTCTGTCTAATCAGATGCAAGTGTATTTTTCACGGACTAACTGACAACTTAAGTTTGAATATTATGACCTATAAAATCGATTCAACAGGTCAACCACCTAACTATACAGATAATGACATACCCAGCTCTTGCTACCCGCATCTTATCACCTCATTTTTTTACCAACCCATTCAAATTACTCTCGTATCAAGCACTGCAATAAAAGCGACTTAGGCGCATCGAACTGTGGACTATAGCAGTGTGGATAGGGTTGTCAGTTATGTCCGGCTTTATCCGGACACCTAGCAAAATAAATCCGCCTGTCTTTGCTCAACAATGAGGCGGCTTCATTTAAAGTCTAACTGCATGCAGACTGAATATACGTATTTTACATGAGCGGTCAGATAGATAGCCCACAACCCAGTGCCTAGACACGAGGTCCCAGCGCTAACAAATAAATTTTGGTTCAAGTAAATGCCACTAGATGGCGCGATATGCAACGATTCGCTATTAAATTGAGTGTAACATTAACATTTTCTAGAATTGATCACAAAAATTGTGTTATTTATTAATCAACTCTCCTAAGCACAAAATTATGGAATATTGGGCTCACATTTCAAAGATTATTTGAACGGATCATTTAAAATTGATTCCAATAGATGGCGTGGTTTTGAATTTCTGAGGCATAACACTCGATTTTTTTAATTTGTGTTGTAACACATTTTTGTATAATGAAACTATAAAAACTTGCAAAAAAATACTATAAAACAAATTGTATCGACACTGTAATTAAAAAAAATTGTCACGTACCGAGAAAACGATCTATAGCCGTGAAACGGAATCGAACGCGATCGGAGTATATAAAAATAATCATATTAATCAACGAAACACGCTAGTTACGTCGGCACTAATTTTTTATGGGATGAGGCATCTGTATGCTAGTATTATATTATCTGTGGCCTAGATAACACGACATCCCTGATTGACTATCTAAGACTGGTAACAGATATTCTGGTTTCAGATTATCAGTAACCAATGTCAAATATTTACGAATTACAGTCGGGAGCACCAGCTTAACATGCTATCCGAGGCACAGAGGAGACTCAGTACCTATGTAATGAATGATCACCCACCCATCCTCGTACCGACCTCGGCCAGCGTTGCTTAACACAGAAGATCGACCCATGCAGCTGTTATTATTTAGCCACGAGCTCCTCTGGCAACCCTAGAGTGAATACTAACCGCTAACAGTACCAGCACTGTTAGACGGCGGCCATGCGGTCAGCCGCACTCGGACATTATACGTTATACGTATCAAATGGCAGATTGACAGAGAATGGAACGCCTTTGAAACATGATTTCCGTATCGACAGATAAATGCAAGATAGATTTCGTTTGGGTAAGTTGAGAAAGGCTTAAGTCCTACTGAGAAAAAGATTAGAATGGTGTTGGGATATTTTTGGTCTAGGTCTATGAAATCACTTTGTGAAGTCTCTATGGACGATTATGCTACATGGAATCTTGGCATCGAACGAGCATTAGAGTTCTTTTTTCGATTTTCAAAAATGGCACGTTTATTCTTCTTTTAAAAAACTGCAACAAGAAGAGCATAGATAATTTGAATGCCTGTTCTTGACCGCAGAAGAACAAAATTAGGTACCACATCTTGCAACCAATAAGAAAATTAAGATGATGTAAAAAAAAGAGAAAATTCTTACAAGCTGTAATTGCCAGTAGCATAATTCCCATTACAATTTTTCAGCTGGTAATCTTGTAGTTGGTTCGGATTAGTATCGTATGAGGTCATTGCACTGCCACTAAGTTTGTACGATGTGTTTAATTGATGTAAATCACTTGTAATTGTTGGGAATGGCAGACATGGCAGTTTTGTGTTAGCATCGAGAAATATGATGACTGTGACGATTTCAAATGCCTTCCGGGTTATGTAGGAATGATGCGATAAGCAATATTAATGATTTTGATGTGACTTCAGATTCTGAAAGTGCATTAAATTTTTCATGAAGATTTTTATAATAACTCCTACCTTCTCACTTTTTCTTTAATTTAATAACATATATACAATTGATTATTCTAAAAAAAAAAAAAACCTATATACAGATACAAAAGGGGACACGGAAAAGAGCTCATTGTGCATAAAAAAATTCGTCCACATCGATGTCAATGGGAAAAGTGCCCAGAACGCTGGCAGCATTGCCACGTTGGATGGCAATGCTGACTAGCCGAAGAAAAGGCCAGCCCTCTGGTCACGTGAAGAGTCGACGAGCTTTGTGCTAAGTTCTCGAAAAAATATAAATGACCTACTCACTCATTTAATCTCTTTGACTCAATTAATGAAAATCGTGTTTCCTTTTTCTTCATAACACTACGGTACGGGTCATTAAAGATGATATCAATTTCTTTTACAATAGCAATTATAAAAGTGCAATTAAAATAGATATCGAAAACAATACATAGGCACACTAGCATTATAATTATTGTCGGTGACATATATTATGTAAGCAATATAATTATGCTTTATTGTTTTTTTTATTAATAAATAACATAAATGAGCAAAGAAAACTAGTAGACTAGACCTAAGATATTTTATAATTAGTTGTTACAAACTGTCGCAGTTTTATTATTTTCTCTTGGCGTAAACTTTCTATTCCATTATTTTTAATAGGAGTGAACGGATTTTATCAAACATTTTTAATCTTTAATGGAAGACGCGAGATAACCATTTGCTTATTAAGATTTTTAGATAGCAATGCTTTTTGTTTCATACAAAATTGATGTTGTCTAATGCAGAATATCTTTAATTTTATTTTTAGAACGGTTTAATTTGAATTTGAAAGTAGAAATTCGGCTGACATTATCCGCCATTTTTTTTTTTAAGTTAGGTAACATTTTGAATTGACATTGGTTGCAAAATAAACGCTACCATGAAAGTCTTCGAAACTTGGTACCTATTCAATCTACACGTGTCAATTAAGAGGAAATGCGATCGCAGACATCCAACTGAATTTCCTAAATAAAAAGTGTTAATTTGAGGTTTTGGCTCTCGCCTACTTCCTCCTTCAATATTGGACCAATTTAAAAGATATGCCATAAACTGAAAAAGAAAGATATATACTCTTTTTCATTTATAGTTGTCAAATTTATACACTTCAAGGTTCTAGTGCTTAAGATTTATTGAATCAACAAAAAGGAAAACATAGGGGCACAGTTATATATCTTTATTTTTCAGTTTATGGAATACCTATCTTTTAAATTGGTCCAATATTGAAGGACAAAATAGGCCAGAGCCAAACCTCGAATTATTACTTTTTTCTTAGGAAATTCAGTCTGATGTCTGCATCCGCATTTTCTCTTAAAAACTAATCGTCCGAATCAAGACAACGACATTAAAACCTTGAAAGTTGGAAACTACCATAATTACTTGTCTATGAAGATCGAATTACTAGTTACAGCCTACCAGACCGAATAATGAGTTAGATAATCACATGTTTCTATAAGTATAGCCATGGCTACCTATAATACTATTTTGATTAGGTACCAATGAACGTCTGCTGTGAACTTTGGTGAATTCCTTTATGGACGATACAGGAAAAGTTAATTATGAAACCGTTATTAGCAGTTTTTGATTAGATGAAATTTTCTATCAATAAGTAGTAGTTCATTGAACTTAAATAACCATGTTTGAAGTCAAATTGGTGTCTATATTAAAATAACAGCTGATTTTTGTAAACTATCCAGATAGCCTTGAGTTGGATTGTGAGGCATTGCCGAGGTCAAGGACTCAAGGCTTTATAAAATAAACTGAGACATATTATGGCATATGGTATATGGTATAAGAATTTGTGGGTTGCGTGCACATTTTGCTGGCGCCACAAACGGTTGGCTACATTTTTTTGTTGTTTAGGGGTAGCTATTTTATCACAGCTATTCAGCACCCTAAAGAATTTTGGTGGCTTGACGGTACAAAACCATGTTGGCTTTGGTGCGTATGTGTTACTCTGCAGGTAAAATTCATTTCGAGGCTATGTCAAATGACGGCTTATGAAGCGAATCGTTTAATTAAAAAAATAAACTCAGATTCTCGTCTTCTCAAAACAACACCAGAAAGGTTCTTATAGTTTACCATGATATCCAACTGCTTTTGACCCAAAACTTACCCGGTATCCTCTGATACAATTATGTAGTTATTTTTATTTAGTCATTAAAGAGAAAAAGAGTATACTAACCAGAGGCCTCATTGTAATATACGGAGATTCGCTCTAGTTGAAGGTCGCTGGTTCCTCTGTAGACACCGTTGGGGTCGATGCCGTGCTCTTCAGATATGATCTCCCAGAACTGAGGACAAACAAACATACAAGTTAGGATTTTTGTACGAAAAAAATGTGGTACGATGATTGAAACACCAATTTTGTAAATAATCGGGGTAAATAAAAATCAAAGATGGCAACATTATAGTGCTGTCAAAAAGAACGACGAACGAACGTGTAATTTAGAAAAATGTGTTTTGGATTGACTGTGTTTAGTACTCTGTAGTTTAATTTGACAATAGTTACTTTTATTTTGTAGCTAAATTTTTGTTTTTTCGCAATTCAATGTTTTATTAGCTTACGTTACACTACACTATCTACTACTTTAGGTGATATTTATAAGTAAATATCTCACACGTCATACCTATTTATGAAGAAAAAAAACTTATTCACATCAAAAACTTGAAACAATATGGATCATGTAATGGCCCCATGTCCCCTTCGTTCTGTCATCTTTTATTTTGAACGAACATCTGTCCGCTTCTATACAATTAGGTAAACATGTATGAACTTGTCTGATTTTTGCTCCAAAATAATGAATTAGTTAAGTAGGTATCCTGATAATAAGTTTGATAAAAGTGACCGTTATAAATGGTGTTAGTCATTTTCTAAAATACGAAGGTTAAAAGGGCGTTCTGATAAAGAGTTCATTTATTATTCTTGTGATTGGGATAGGTTATCAAACTGTTTAGATATTCCATTTTTAAATGTCAACGGAAACAGCTGCTCCCGTAAGAAATATCTATTATTATCTATAGATATTATGCAAATTAAATTTGCACTTGGCAACACAACATGCAATGTGGACCCTGTCCAGAAGATGACTACATGCTAGAGTTACCCTAAGTGCTTAAACACCAGCTCTTTTGTGGACCTATGAACACCACTAACACTGCTACCACTTGTGACCTAATTACTAGGCACAAATTTAAAAAGCTATAATCTCTAAAGCTATAATCGACACGAGCAGAAGAAGCCCGTTTTAAACTTAATTAAATAAAATCCATTAGTTGCCTAGTTATTCTTATTCATAAAAGCCCCTAACAGTAACAACATCACAACAGACTGTTTGTCACCATAAGTTACCTAAGACAAGTAAACATCATAAATAAAAGCTAATTCATCGAAGTTACGGGGAAAATGGAACAGATAAACAATGATACCGCCATACTTTACCATCAGCACAGATAATATAATACTACACCATCAGTAAGAACACACTGAAATACCTGCTTTTCGATAAACTGTTTGTACTCAAATAGATAATTTCTTTACTTAGATAGTTTTGTATGGAATTGGTGATAACTTGAAAGGTAAAGTCAAACACGATAATGTGTCTATTATGGGTATCTCATGAATCTAATTTGGTGTTATACAGGGTTACTGGTAACTCGATCGTATTCCTGGCAGAATGTGATAGTGTCAACTAATTGCAACAATTAAGCACCCATGAAGCCTAGGCGAAGACCCGTGGGTTTCGAGAAAATGAAAATGTTATGATTAACAGCAACATATTACTGTAGGTAGTCCTCATGATATTTAAATTAACTTAGCTAGATGGTGTCTCTAGCTTACCAGTTAAAGACACCACTTCTAAATTCGTAATTAGGTACTACCAATAGGTGAAAATAAGAAACCCTAACATCAAGATAAAATCTAAGACAAGGCTAAAGCTTCGTGTAGTTATAGGTAAAACACATCAAACAAGTAGGTAGCTACATATCCTAAAGAAAACAGTCGTAAATCCATCAATAAGCTGGCCACCACATCGGCAGTGCAACGTTCACCCGTATGCACCGCACCAATTACAGACAATCAAGGACTATTGGCACTCCATTAGGGACAATAAGCCCGCTGTCAACTAGCAAGTATATCATTATTGTCTTCGATTGTGTATCAATTGCGTTGTTGTAGGACACTTGAAAAAACGCTGATTTTTTTATGCTGTGGGGATTTGGAGAAAATGAGAGTGAAAGATTGATGGATTCGGCGGTTGAAGGATGTGATATCAAGGAAGAAATCGAACTCTGAGGTGACGGCTAATAGAGAGATGTACATATTTTTTAAAGGTTGTCTGTAAGAGATTGCGCTGTGCGATACGACCGCCCATTGTACACTTATCATTATAAATGTTTTGTCCTGTAATTATTTAAGTGGTGTACAATAAAGTATATACTAAATAATATATGGAAGAAAGGACGTACAATACCTACGTATTTTTCTAATTCTGATTTAAATTGATAGTGGCAGGACGATGAGAATGGAAAAAAATAGACAGACCAAGAGAAAAGAACTTCCATTGAAGCAGAAATTTGACAAATAACTTTATATGTTAGATGGATGGATACTAGATAGAGGGTCTTAGGACATTCACAAAGGTAAAGTATTCATTTGGACAGACGCACGGTCTTGGCACTAAGCCATATTAGCTGGCTACAGGCCAAATCTAGCTTTATTGCTCCGTATGGTTACTTCGACTATGAAAGTGAGTTTATTCGTTTTTGTTACACATATTAGAACTGTGGAAATGCTACTTAAGGACTGAGTTATATAGGTACCTACCTATGCAGTATTCGAGGTTAGATATGTGTACAAATCGTATACCCGATGTGATTTTCCATCAACAAAAATGACGAACTTTCAACACTATTCATTCCTAATTTAGGGGTATCATTTAAATAAACCTTTCTTAGTGCTAAGTGCTAACCTTCGTTTGTATAAGCGAAACTGCTGTTGTGCTTTTGCAAAATTTCATACTTCTAGAATCCAGCTGTGCATTTTCTATCTTTGAAACTAAAAAAAATCTTAAGTATGTAGATACTATGTAAATTATCCGTTATTCCAAACTTAACCTTCATTTGCTTATCACAAAGCCTAGATCACTGTCAAAGCCCTCTTATATCGCACTCCAAACAACATTACTTTAACCCAAGTACACATAAAATCGTCTATGCAGCAATTATCTTCGACCACGTCCTACAACCAGGTCAGCAACATACCAAACTGATGGATGTGTACCACCATTGGTTGGAGTGTGGTGACCGCTCGCGTGTGTCCACTCGCCCTTATTTCACTAATGTCTCTAAAACGTTGACCTGACGTTACTAGTACATTAATAATGATTTCGGTTTCGGTAATCTTTCCTAGCACGTTGACTTGTAATTGTGTTTTTGTTTTATTTGGGAAATCTTACAGTACCATAAATTTAATGGTAAGTTTTATACGAAATAACCAAGTTCTTTGCAACAGAATTATTTGATATAATAATATAAGGGATGTTGATCTGGATTTGTTCAACACAAATATTAATCACTAGCTGTCCCACGCGGCTTCGCTCCCGTCAACTGGCTACATACCTACCCTACCCTACACCTCCCCTACCTACCCTACATACATGATTGCATACCTGAAACCGTTTACGCAGTGCACGCAACGGAAGCCCTCAAAAAGTAATATTCTTGCCCGTTTTTGAAACATTTTTTATTTATGCTCCGCTCCTATTGATGTTAGCGTGATGTTATATAGCCTATAACCTTCCTCGATAAATGGACTATCTAACACAAAAAGAATTTTTCAATTCCAACAAGTAGTTCCTGAGATTACCCCCTACATACAAACTTACAAATTTTACCTCTTTATAATATTAGTATAGTATAGACTTAAAAAAAATTTCGAGTAAGCGTTTCTTTGATATGTAGAAAAAAATCTGTTCTTTCTTTGTATTTGTTGGGCGTCGAGTTATATCTTTTTTATTTTAAACTCTCGCTGATATTAATTTTTATGCAAACTTTTATACTGGTGAAAACTTTTAATTGAACTTTCCCTGCTTGTTGTTTCTCCACATTAATTGTATCAGCTGTAAGTTTTCCTAAAATTAATACAATAAAATAAGAGGAGAGATACATAATTGCTCTTCATCATCATCAAATTCAAATTTAAATTAATTTATTGCTCAACACAGTAAATAAAAATACACTTCCAGATGTCAGGTGTTCCACCAAGTTAGGCATGCAAAATTATAATTACAATAATAATTAAAATAATACTACGTAACAAATTAAATTAAAATTACTATTTGAACGTATATGTCATAAAAATAGAAAATCTAAAACGTATTCAATGTCATAAATAAAAATAATAAATAAAAATAGTATTAAATGTCATAAATTTAAAATTAAAACGAATCCAATGTCACAAGTTAAAACGCTTACAATGTCAAAAATTAAAACATGTCCAATATCATAAATTTAAATTAAAATACTATACGATCTCATAAATCACCCTTCTGACCTTGTCCAATTGTGTTCGATCAGCGTCTGCGCAACATGACCTCTTGCTCTTCTTCCATACATTTATATTTGATGTCATCTCAATAGGTCAGCACCTTTCTTCCATATTATTATCTTTCACACAATCCATCTATCCTTTGGTCTTCCTTTATTTAACCATCCACATTCATACTGAAAACTTTCCCTCAAGACAAAATATCTTCTTCTCATAATTCCAATATTCCCATTTCTAAAATCCATTCTGCATAAGCATACAAATAAGCACTCTACTTCATAAAACGCGTGAAACCCACTACTATGCTAATGCAAGTGTAATCTTATCTATTCCAGGGCATCTACCCCTGGAATGTGGTCGCACTAGTTCATGCGATGTCCCTTAGTACATAGCCATAGCCCTAACAAAAATATGAATCTACATACCTAGCCTCATGCTTGTATTCTACAAAAGCGGTAGGCCTAGGCAGAGGTGCAAGTGAACTTCAGAGATACAAAAAATAACTAATTCTCTTCTCTCTCGTCAAGTTGCAAGTTCTATATAAGGACGAAAGGGAGCCTAAAGCAATTCTGCGAACTTACTAGGTACAAAATGGAGCAGCTGCTGAGAATTACCATTTGGAAAATTCCAATAACCCCTGGTCCAAGTATCTAACCCTGTAGTACCCCAAGCTTAGCAAACGCGCTTGCAATTAGAAAACCAAAGAGACCATCTACTCTATCACGATTCGAAGTATTTCTAGCTTCTTCCACACATTTGTAGAGATTCTAATTCCTAATAGTAATTTTTTTCCAAATACATAGCGATAGCACTGTTATTTATCCATTCAAAAGTTGAAGAAGGGACGGTAACGACCGCAATACCATTTGCTTTGATGTTCGTGCTACGGACTGTGTGTATCTAGTGTGAAGTTAGTATGTGGAATAAGTGTTGTGTTTTATGACAAAGGGTCATATTCAGTCTAGACTATATCGATCTGTCTAGGTTAAGGGGTAACCCAATGAGTAAAGCTATTTGGCAAACAATGGGGAATGAGTAGGTGATATGGCGTGATTTCTTCGAACACAATTATGCTATCTAGTAGTGGTAACGCCATTATCAGTACGTCCATTTGGCCCGCTGTAAGTAAGTGGGAAATAAACCATCTAGCTATCATATTAACTACAACTTCTAGTTAAGTCATTCTTCAGACAGTATCATGGTTGGGTTTTTCAACACCTGACTGGCAGTTTAAATGACTTTGGGCCTGTTCACAAGGCGTTCCGTGCGATGCCTTGGGGAAGTGGCATGGAAGTTTCGGGCAAAAAAATGGGTCACGATAAGTTGAGATCACACTTCAAGACCCCATCTATTAAATTGTTAAAAAAAAATACTGTATGGACCAGTCATGTGGTGCCAAAAAACTCGAGGACCTTACCAGAAATATAGTAAAAGCTGGTTCAGAAATGACTTAATTATAATGGGTATTTGCTCTATCAAAATGCCCTCGAATTCAGCCAATACAGCACTTTTAACAACACTGCAATATTGATTTTCCAATCAGCGACCCCAGCGGGTGGTATACTGTCTTCCTGGTATCGGTAACGAGTGCAGTGGCATCGGACGGGCTTCGCTAATTACCGGTATTGATCGCTTGTGGCGCCAGAAGAGGTGGATTTGGCTACTACTGCTAAGTGCATGTGCGATATTGGGGTTTTATAGAATAATTATTAAAGAAGAGACTTTTAGTTTTTTTGTTTGTTTTTTTTATATAATCGATTTTGGGTTTGACATTTCTCAATCTGTGTAAAATTGGGATTTCCGAAGTTAGTTTTAAATAACTTCTTTTTTAGCTAAAGAACTAATTTATTAGTCGCCAATGTTTCTTTTTACGTTTGTTATGTCTCAAGGTTGTCATCTGAACTTGACTTTAACTAAAAGAGCAAAAACCAGACTTAGATCTTTTTTAAATAAGGAAAAACTACTGGCAAACACTTGAATTTCTAGATCTAGAGATAGACTAGATACCTAATTGATTTTGTTATTATATATATTTTTTTAAATAGGTAGGTACAACTAAAAGTTTTAAGGTCACCTTCGTATTTTATCTGTGTGCAAAAACGCTAATGGCGGAAACATGGTTTTTCTTTTACTTTTTTATTGATGTGACAATAAATTACTAGTTCATATTTGTCAACTTGTTTTGTTGTAAGCTAAAATTGTGGCGTGTCCTTTTAGAATAGGTAAAAAAGACACAATCACACATTTGAAGTAAATGTTCAATAAGTGATAGGAGATTTATTTTTCAGGGAAAGTCTGGAAGTGCAAGTGATTTACAATATTTCAGGCAATTGAATGATTCCATGTTAGGGATTGGGCAAAATAATCAATCATCGCTTACCATCAGGCGAGAAAGTGGTCAAACGCGAGCCTATCGATAAATAAAAAAATAAAAAAAAAACAGATTTATATATAATATATCATAATATACACGATCATGTATAAGGTAGTATAAAATAGGTAATTACGACTTTAATTAAAATTATAATTAATCTGTAATCAGGTTGGGTAGTAATTGAAATTCGTTGAACTCCATATAAATTTATTTTCAAGTAGTGAGAACAAACAACTAAAAATAAAACTCAATTCGACTGTCATTTTCAATTATTATTTCTCAAAATAAAAAGTGACAGCTAACTAATTAAAGGCAGCTTCTTCAAGCACGACAATTTCTGAGAATGCACAGAGTCTGACCGAAATATCACTGGCCACAACAAATAACAGTACAAAACATTTTCATGGCTACACGAAGTGATAATAAAAAGGTTGCAGCCACAAATCAATAAAGAACATTAAAGTGAAAGTACCTGTCACACGATCGTTACAAAAATATAAAATTCCCATAAAATGCGCGAGAGCGAAAAGGTTGGCAACAACGTTCTAAAAATGGCAAGCGCGCGAACCGTGCAACCACAGATAACTGTACTTCGACACTAAAAAGTTTAGTTATAATTAATTGTGATGGCGTGATGATTCGTCGAGACGTATGAAATGCATTAAGACGAAGATTACTGAAGACAGATAAGGAGGTCTTATGACCAAAAACAGTTGGTACTGCTACTTCGATAATTTGCGATTTAAAATCTTGTGGATTGAGTTTATCTTTGCTTTTTCCTTATTTGCATTATCCCTTTACGGGACGAGAAATGCCAGTAACATTTAGCATTTGCTTTTTGCTGTTTTGGTCATGTCTTCTTCAAGACTGAATAAGTCGCAGGGTTTGGTTAGAGTTAAATATTGTAAAATAGTATTCAGATTTCTCGAAAGCCATAGAGACATTATCTTTGCTTAGTTAGTACTTAGTTTTATATTTTAAAAGATATAAAACTAAGTTATCGACGAATCTAATGCCCATCACATCCCAGCTAGACAAAAATTCCCACGGAGATTTCAAGGAATCCTATTCTCGATGCAATACGTTAGCTACTTAGAATAATTTAGAACCATTTCCTAGATACATTTGTGATGGCATTCGACGCTAATAGCTACAACAGCGTCCATAATCTCTGCTTTGACAGTTTACGTGCTTAAATCTTCAAAACTATTTGGTATTAGAGCTTTCCGAATTCCAGCACACAAAACTGAAACCTTTTTTGTTGCTCGCCATCTCGGAGACGCTCTTCACTGCAATTTGAAAATAGAACGCAGTATTTTTTTTCTTATTGCATCGCGCGTTGGCCGTTGACATCAGACTGCATTTTATTTTCGGCCAGCCTCCGGGAGTGTTGCCATAAATGGAAGACTAAATATACTTTGTAAGACGACACGGGGCAGACTTAAATCCACGTCTGGACGTAAAATATTAATCGTGGGGTAGGTAATGAATATAAATGGCGGACATCTGAAGACTGTGTCGTGTGCACAACTGCACAGGATACAAGTGTTTATAAATAGCAAAATGACAGGTTGACAGCAGGAAACCCTAATTCTAGTTTCCTTTATTTGAACGCAACCGGATGATGAGCAAGCAGCTGATGCACATTTTTCTTTCACTCCTCCTTTAATGTAAGACCTTTTTCGACAGCTACGCGACTGGTCATTAATAAAATACATAAAAAGAGTTTTACAGTTATGAAAGGTGGTGTTTAATCCCGTGTTTAAATGAACATAAAAATTCAAGGGCTTAAGTTGGGCTTGAAAACAGATGCTGCTACCGGAGAGAAAATAGTCATACACAATTTAATTAGGGACTTATAACTTTAATTATTTACGATGTAGAAATTAAAAAAATTAAAACAGTAGTCAACTAAATTAAATAGTAATTAAATTAAAGATGTTAAATATTTTATGAATACCTAACTCCTTTGTATAGGAGATGTGTATTTGGATCAAGTGCTTCCTGTGTTAAAGAAATGAACACGGAAAAGAGGCAATAAAAGGAAGGAAGTTTATTTAATAGTTGCTCAGAAGGGATTGCTTCACTAAATAATTATGTACTGACAAGTGACATTCCATCGACGAAAGTGATAGCGATTGAAGTAAGTCAAAATTGCATGGGAATGACAAACTTCCCCGAAATGTCTCGTGATCAATCCCATACATTTTGGCATTTCGAGAATGATACTTTGTTCAGACACATGACGTCCCCAGATGACGGTTTTTTCCAATCTTTTTTTGCGGATAAGGTTGATTTTTTGTTAATTAAGAATAAGTTTGTTTGCAATCAAAATGGGTAGGTAGGTACAGTCTGTGTATTATTTCTAGCAACTCAACATTATACACGCGTAAAACTATGTCCTAGAGTTTACTACTTTTCAAGCTGCACGACTATCACACGCATCAGCGAGTCGAGTTTTTTTTTTAAATTCTAAAACATTAAACATTGTTTTATATTCTTAAGTGAACAAAGAGCTGATACTTCACCATCAACCATTTATGAACGTAAAACACGCGTCAGCTTATTTTAAAAATATCCAGCATAAACAACTTGCCCGGAGAGTGTTGAAACAAGGCTGAATGTAAACATTCATTAGCCACTTGTTTTAAGTGAAAAAAAAGTAACGGAAGCAGCCATATTGAAATTTTTAAGCGGGAATCAGAGAGAGATTTATATTGTATATTGTACTTAAATAAAATAATTAACTTTTACTCTCTAGAATTCAATGAATTATACTGTGTTTAACTTAATTTAATCAGGAAAACAATAATATATTAATTGTCTTTTAAATTGATCAGCAATTCAAAACAGGACAAATAATAATAGCCAATTAACATTTCCATAATAAATCGGTGCACTATAAATGCCAAACACAATAACAATAATTCCGATGTTGACATTTACCTTGTACCGTGTACCTATAAGTGTTAATTAATTATGTCAAAATAATGCTTTATAATAAAAATAATACATTATTGAGAATTTAGATAAAGATAACATAAAATAAAAATCACTACCTAGCAATTAAATAAGACAAGGTGATCCCTGCTTATCCCATATTATAACTCAAAGCGTGAAGACACTTCGTGCATAGGTAGTTAAGTACCAGACAGACAGATTAGCGATTACTCAGTGGCAGGGGGCAACGACCCCGACAGTGCATGGAAAAAAGTAATCATGCATTGACTTTATTTAGTGTTGGCAACACTGGTTGCGGGCAATTCTAGGTAATTAATTTAACATCAAAATGGGCTCATAAAATTATGTAAAGAATATAATATAAATTAATTGACTTTCAGATAAAATCAACCGTATATGAAATACAAAAATGCATGGTGTTAGCAAATATTTTTTTGCGTTAAACTTTAGGGCGAATACCAAGTGTGCCAAGTAAGTAGTTAGAGTAAGTGGTAAAAGTAATAAATATATACTTTTTTTAAAAGTGCTTATTCAAGTACTCAGTTTTGGGTTTAACCTGATGGGGCAATTCTCGTATTTTTTAGAAGGGTTCATAATTATTGAGAAATTGTTTAAATATTGTATGTGAAATTGCCGAAATTGGAGGAGTTTTTGACAGATTAAGAATTTGAGACCTCAATCTACACAGCAGTTATCATTTCATTTTATTTGCGGCTTGAATTTAGCTTTTTAAGAACGAGTATTGGCCTTTTGAATTCCCATGTCATAAATTCACTCTGTATAAAGCTGCGTAGTTTGCAAATTAGCACTTAAGGTTACACTAGTCGACGCGACGGCACGAACTATTTTGTGCGCGGGTTTAAAATTCATTTTATATCAACCGACAACACGTGCGGAAGAGATAGATGCTGTGATGAGCAGTAGGAAGCTAGTTCGCGTACGAATACAAACTTTTGCAAATTTGTAGCGAAATGGATAATGATTTAGGACGAATCCGAGCGCGCGAAATTTTATAATCAGACCTTTGGGAGTCTGGATATCATGAAAAAACGACTAAACGTATCTGTTCAAAATAAAATTATTTGCATTATTGAACTACTAATCTATCCCTGTATAGAGGCCGTTTTAAATTTTCCGTCTTCTTATGGTATTTATTCGCGCCGAAAAATGCGTTAGAATTAGTGTCGAAATGTGGAACTTTCGACGCTCATAACTTTCAAATATTTTCTTTTTTACTTTTTTGCTTCCATACAGGGCTAGATAATGATGAGAAAAATTGATGTCACTTTTTATTTTGAACGTACATCGTCAAACAGTGGAATAATCCCTAGACTACGTTTGTATGGAAGAATTTTCGACTAGTGTAACCTTAACACGTAATGAAGGGATTTCCATCTCGTAGGTGAATGTCGTTGTTAGTGTATAAGTAGTATCCTACTCGTACCACTCAAACTAAATTGCCACGGAAGCAATCTATCCTGAGGTCTTGTGGAAACCGAAAATTACTGTTGAATCACTATTCAAGGTGTGTAAGTGGTGAACAACCTAAAATTTTGTTTAGTCACGAATTTGGGTCCCTTTTTCCTTGAACAAATGTTTGGGGAATAGCCATGAAGAGACGTATGACACAGGATAAATACAAATACAATTATCTTGTCTCGTATACTACTTCAATCCACCAGCCAGCACTGAAAGCAGTGGATGAATGCCTACCATGGGCTCTGCCTCTAGGAGTAAAATGTAAAAAAAAAAGTTTCGAGTTTGGCCAATTGATATTTCGATAACATTATGTAAACCGATTCTTTTGTACTTTTTGGAATCTCTATGGCTTCTATAATATGGTTCTCACTGACAGATTGGCTATGGAAGGAGTTCACCTCACTACCATCCAAGTTTTGTTCAACTTCGCCTAGTGATTATGTATAGGAAAGTCAATTCGGAATGATGTCGAATATAATCGAAGTAGGTAACAATCCGTGTTTAAATAATTATAGAGGTAAAGATCACTGGCCCCAAGACTTCCTGAGAACCTTTCTACAATGCCTGATTCACCAATTCATGATGAATAGCATTGAACTCGCAAATTGCATGTGAACGGTGGAGTTTGCTCTTTGAGGCCCGAGTCCGAATTAGCCGAATCATTCAATTATAGGATTACGCACGAACGGGACTAGATTCTAGATCATCAAATTGACTTTGACCATTTTGTGACTTTGAAAATTGTAACACGTTTTGTAGATCGCCTTCCTTTAGCTGCAGCAGATGACACTGTTGAAGCAAATGTTGAAAAACCTGATGATTATGAAGATTTACAGAATGGCAATGCGAGAACTGATGGCACAATTACAGAGTAGGGGAAATATGAAATTCCCTGACGAGAAATAACGAGACAAGGAGAAAAGGACAAGGAAGGCGACCTCAATTAAATAAGGCATACGGTCTAGGAGAAAAATAGAAGAAGAGATATAATTAAAAAAAAAAAGGTTCCCTAAAGTTAACTCAGTAAATGGGAGCGCATAATGGGAGCAATACATAAGAGTCAAAGTACAAAATTGAAGCCCAAAATGCGTCAAAGATTATTACCAGACAGATGAATCATGTAATGAAGATAATTGGTCTGACAAGAATTATATTAGTCTATTTCTACCAAACCTAATCACTACATTCAGTTCTTTCTAAGAAACTGAACGAATGAGTAACTTACGATAAAAAGTCGGTCTCAAAATGTTCACAGAAATGTTAAACGGTCTATGAATCAGGCCTATGTCTCAGACAGATTATAACAACGTAAATAACTTTGTTTGTTTTACCTCGGAGATAACACAAACATAATAAACTTGAATCATTTATATGGTGATTAAACAAAATAACTACAAAAACCTATCTTGCTAGAATTTATGAGGTACATGAGTCGATATTGAGGAAAATGCGATCAAATAATGCACAGTCGTATAAACGTTGACCAACTTGTATATTTATACATAAAGCCAGCTGATATATACGTATATATATGTACTGCATACAATATAGGAAATGCTATTAGATATAAGCGTGTAACCAACACTGAAATAACATGAGTAGGCAAGGGATAACACCATACTATCAATAAACTACCTGATACCTGACAATCAATATTGATAAAAAGCAGCTATATATGATACGATACACATAATTATGGGAACATGAGAGATTTGCTATCATTATTGAAGAGTCCCGTTGTATATCTCCAAAGTTCTTCATCAGATCTTCATTATAGAACAATGGCGAAATCTTAGCTAACTTAAATTTGAGCGTCTGTAAGCGTCGTTTTTTTCAATAAAAAAAAAACATTACAAATGCAAGTTATTTGAATTGGCTTAGTATTAGTTAACTTTCATTAGCTTAGTGTTGCCATTTCGTACTTATTCTGCCAAGTGACCAGTGGAAGTAACTGTATTATGTAAGTATAATATCATTTTTGTATTTGTTATTATGATTAAACGAAGTAAATAAATTAACAATACAGTTTATATCTAAGTGTAGGTGTTCCTTGCAGGTAGAGAAGAATACTGTAGTGTAGTAGAAATAAATAAATTACTTTCAATTAATGATAGACAAAAAAACTAGTATTCAAGTCCAAAAAAAACTGGTTCTTGACGACGACCTTTTGATACACGTCAAAGTCGCTTACTATAAATAAATTTACTCTTTACACAGAGTATATTTTACACTTCATGCTGAAATAACTAGGTTAGCAAAATGAACCTCGATATTGCCTACCTATTAAATACCGATATTGCCTATACATTAAAAGTTACCTTACAGACATAAGCTACAAGTTCATGCCTGAATTTCTATTATTCTTGGCATTCTCGAACAAAAATTCTTGGGCAAACTAATTCAGAAGATGACACTGAGTTAAAACAGATATTTTACATTTAAAGACGTAGGAATTTATATCTCAGCTAAAACAATGAATAGGCTTCCGCCATTGTCCTTTAAACCACCTCTAGAAAATACCCTTTCAATCACAAAAATAATTTTCCAAGTCGGTCCAAAATTGATGGAGTAATCGGTGAACATACATAATAAAAATACATACAGTCGATCATGGAACTTTCTCCTTTATAAGCAGTCGGTAAAAATGGCAATTATGAAACGATTTGTATTGAGCTCTTAACACAAGAGGACTTCTAATGATCTAATATTATTATTGACAAAGATTAATAGGTCTAATATATTAACTCGTGTAGCACAATGTATGTTCCTTAGCCAAAATGACCAATCTAGTAACAAAAAAGCCCCTTTCAGCAGCTCTTTATAACCTTGAAAAGCAATCTATAACAAGATCTTTTTGTTATTGAGAAACGAACTTACAACACACATGCATCCGATCGGCCCTGGCATTGAAATGGTCAGTACACTCGGATAGGAAAATATAAATGGAAGGGAGACTGGACTCAATGATACAGGGAACTGAGAAGCAAGATGCGGAGAAGAAAGGAGGATAAATATGGAAGTAATGTACTTATACAGGGCATTTCAGGTAAAAAAACGAAAACAAGGTATATATGGCCATATACTTATTTGGAGACACAAAGTAGGCAGGCGAAACCAAAAACAAAATTTTGATAGAGTGTCTTCATTTGCAAACTATTAAGGTTTTTAGCCAAACACAGTTGATATGATTTTGAGATAAATATGAGTGTTGATCTATAGTTAAGTTGCCACATATATGGTAATCTTTTGGACTAAAGCCAATATAAATACTTCAGCAATGGTGTAGTTCGACATTGGATTAAAGTTATAGGAAATGGCTACAAGGATGCCAAGTGTTATGATCTTCAATGCTTGTCAAGGAGAAGTACAGAGGCGGAGAGGGGACAATACAGGGTCAGTTATAGAAGAATTAATCAATGACATCTCTTCAACAAGATCTATGGACAATGGACAATAATATGATATGAATTAAGTTTTGTTTCGTCGCTGTCCCTCTGATGTAAAAAGGGGCGTAGCTCGTTTATTGATTAATGTTACAGATAAATCTAGAAACTATAGTCTGTATAGACTGTCTGGTATTTAGATAAACAAGTACTAGGACAATAGGAAACAATAGAAGCAGTGAAGATCGTAAGAAAGCGGTGGAAAAACCAAGATTCGCTCTTGAAGTAATGGAAATCTATACAGTACCTACTGAAAGTACCAGGGAACCATAGCTCGATAGAGCAACACAAACTGAGAACAGTAATCAATCTTTGAACATCGTACGCAGCACGTTATTTTTAATCTGTTTCAATGCCCTTGCCTTCTCAGTTTACTGAGCAAATAAAACCTATAGCTTATCTGTGGTTACCATCTATTCAGTATGCTATAGAGATCCTTGTCTATGGCAACATGCAATGCATACGAGTTTAAAAACATGCTTTTGTATAGACGATTTGCATCACGCGTTTGAATCAACATGAGTTACGCCCACTAGTACCCAAGTCGGGAATCTTCATTGTTTTTAAACAATGAAATATGATTTTGATTATACGTTTATTGAGATGCAAGCATGCAATTTGGTTTTACTGTATTTAGGTAGATTTTACAAGGAAAATATGCTCAAAAGGATGAAGATACAAGTTTTGAGAACCTGATTATCTTGTTTGATTAGACGTGAAAGCTAAATCTTGTCTAGATAGTGTTTTAAGAAAAGTTTAAGGTAATATGTATTTTATAAAATATACAAGAAAGACGTGAGTAGAAATTGGCGATGTTCTTCAAAAAGGCCAGGTGCGCAGTAATCATAACCGGATTGCTGACCACATGTCTGAAGAAAAAGGAGTATTTAAGGATCGTAGCTGGTGGCATTCTGTAGTTTCTGTCCACCCTCAAGGGAAAAAGGCGTCAGTTATGTATGTTTTTTCATCATAACCATAGCGTTATCGCGTCCATATTTATCGCTATATACCACGCCATACAGGAAATTAACTGGCCCAAATTCTAAGGATAACACACTTAAGACTTAACTGTGGCAATCGTTAAAATTCTACGGAGTCGCCCTACATTGACGTCCATTAAAAGCGTGTTAGAACTAACGCCCCAATTTGGTAAGTCAATCGTTTACTGCTACATTTTTAAATAGAGAACCAGAGTTCGAAAAAGGAACGGCTGATGAAACAAAATACAATATGGCTGATTATCACGATCATGTTTTGATTTCCGTGTAAAACAAGCGTGAAATTAAATGGTTTCTAAAATATAATCAAAGAAAATCTCATAAAACAGCTGTGATTATATTTCAACTGTACAACTTGTAAAGGCTGCGTACCTACTTTGCCCTTCATTGGTGATACAAAAAATTACAGATTGGATTAAGACTCATCCAGTACGTCATCACATTGATTGTCAAATAATCCCACTATTAGTTATCACAGCGATATGTTTCAAACACCAATCTACCTGCAGATAAACATGCTATGTTTTCGTAAAAGTTACACGAAAATGCGTCCACAAATTTTCGAGAAAACCGCAACAGAAATTCGCTCGATTAATTAAAACAGAAGATAAAATTACTTACATTTTCCACGAGGATGTAACGCACAACACGTCTGACTCAATAGCAGGTAAAATTATAACTAAACGTATGTAAACACATCAATACATACACACAGACACAACACAGCCCGCCTTTAGAATTAATTCGCGGTTCTCAAGGACATTTACTGGAGAGATATGGAAATAATTTTGGAATACTTTTAGGAAGTTGATCGGGAAAGACCTCGTCTTCGCGACGTCTGAGAAATTATGTGGCTCAGATACTGTTGTGGTGTTTATTTATTCATATTAAATCGTTGTTTTTCCCTGAGTTTTGTTTTTTTTAATGACGTTGTGGAATCAGCTGTGATGACGTACGTTTATCGATATGACTTCACCTTTGAGCTTGAACAGATATCTCGGACGTCACGACACGCCCAATTTTATCAGTACGCGATTGGACATTTCCAGAACGACCATTTCCATTGACCTGCTTGCAACTACAAAAAGCACATGCAATACCCGATGATGCATACAAATACGTCACGAGCGCGTGCGACCAAACGCGTAGGTCCGTAGGCTTATTACGTATCTTTTGCAAGAGCAAAACGATAGCGATCAAACGCTTTATGTCATAAGTCGGCATTACCTGCAGTGTAGGTATGGTAGGTACTACACAATCGCTCGCTGTTTGTCAAATGCACTTATTTAAAAAAAAAAAACGGCAACAATTCTAAAACTTTTGTATTGAAGAGCAATTATTGCGCAAAAATCGCTATCGTTTTGCTCTTGCAAAAGATACGTAATAAGCCTGCGGTTCGTTTAATACTCATTTTACAGGGAAAAGGTATAGGAAAGTAGCCCTTCGTTGGGTTTTTCTGGTGTGAGGATCCGCATTTAGTGTACAGTGGGTAGGTAGTAGTTTATCCTCCAATAATACCGGGACACAAGCATGTATTTAAATGGCGAGATGATTTAAATTCTGTTTTTGGCGATTTTATGACCAGATTTACTTGTTGAAATCTCACCGTAATAAAGAAGGTAAAGTGAACCCTGAAGAGAGCTGTCAGTCCAATTTATGCTAGTGATTGACAGCTTATCCCACGCTCCATTCACCTAAGTCTGTGCATAAGTTTTGACGGTAATATTTTGACAGAATAGGCTGGCAGTATTAGCTTAGCTATATAGCTACCTAGAGAGTAACCGTAGTAAAAGTAGAAAATAATAAAAACCGGCCAAGTGCGAGTCGGACTCGCGCACGAAATACTCCCTACCAATAACGCAAAAAACACCAAAAAAATCACGTTTGTTGGGAGCCCAAAAACCGGCCAAGTGCGAGTCGGACTCGCGCACGAAATGCTCCGTACCATTATCGCAAAAAGTTTGTTGTATGGGAGGCCCACTTAAATATTTATTTTATTCTGTGTTTTAGAATTTGTTGTGTTTGAGTACGGTATCCTAAAAACGAAAACCATTGCACAGCATTATTTAAATATTATGAGTAAAAATTAACAAAATTAATGAAGTAGAAGACACTATTCTACTAACAGTGAAAGATAGTCAAAGAACATACAGAATTAGGGTTCAATAAGTGCCTCCATCTAGTCAAAGACTTCCAGTTCCTTTTTTACTTGACTGTCCGTTTACCGTGAGTCAGGTACCTGTCAAAGCTGGATTAAATTCTGTCATATTGGCAGTTGTGTCAGCTAAAATCATAACCTAAACCAATCCTATTGATCAGGAAATAATTTGTTAATATTTTTTTTTAATCATGCTTTTTTCGTATTCTTCTCAGCAAACCCTTTCATTCGAAAGGGCACAAAAAATAACTAGTCCACCATCTTGGGCCGTCCGCCATATTGGATTTAGAATGACGTCACTAATCTAACCATGCATTGTCATCTAAACTAAACGTGTATCCAAAATTTCATCTTAATCGGTGGAGGATAACTGCTTTAAAATTTAGTTGCAAGATTTGGCCCGAACACACATACAAACATACATTGCAAGTTAATACAAGTTTGTAAAATGAATTGTTTTTCATTATAAGGGAGAGATTTTCTTCTATTTTATCTAGAAACTTTCTTAAATATACTAACTAACCTATTCTCAATATATAATAAACACCACTTGGAGCAATTTGTATTACAATTTTATTGCTCTGAAAATACTGTCTTTATTTTTTAACTTGTACCAAAGAGTTTGTTTTTTCATGGAAGTCTATTGAAAACGATCAGTTTCAAAAGAAAAACAAGCAAGACTATTATTCTTCTCATACATTTATTTAATTAAAATTACAACTGTAAATATCGATTGTTTATATAAGTAAGGTATTTAAAAAATGACATAGGCTAGACGCTAGACAGGCATTCAAACTTTTTAAAGTCGTTAATAGACTATGTATCGCGTTCTGCGTCATAGACAATCTGTGACGTCAACCGAAGATGGCAGTGCAGCTGTACCTAGATTGGTAATTCGATCTAGATCCGAAATTTTTGATGCGTTTAAAGGATATTAGAAAATGTATGTCACTAACTCGGTTTTATCATTAAAAAGGCCAAAGTGACTTAAGTTTCGCAAGTGTAGATAAAAATAGCCATTGTCTTTAAATTGGCAAGCTAACTGACGTCTGTTAAGCAAGATTACCTAAAAAGCTGCTTAATTGTCCAACACATGGACAAGAAATCCCTTATTTTGCAAATGCCTTCGTCAGACGTCCAAATAAGATCACTCACCATAAATGTAAGACAAAAACAGGCCGGATATTCGTCAGCTGGAGGACCATAGACAATGAACGACAATATGGCGCCCGCGGCCCGCCATTATTAGCAACTAATGACAAATTCAGCGCATGCCTGCAACTTCCCCGCGCTATCGTGCGTGATTCACGGCCGGCTGTCGAGCGATTTTTGAATTTCGAATGATCTTGTTTGCTTTGTTTTTTATTTTCAACATGCAGTATTTTATTTACATGGGGCTAACGTTAGTAAGTACTAATCACGCGGCTCATTTGGGTTTTGACTGTCAAAACGTTGCTAAATTAAAACATTGGCAATCATTTTTAGGGTTCCGTACCCATAGGTTAAAAACGGGACCCTATTACTAAGACTCCACGATCCTTCTGTCCGTCTGTCACCAGGCTGTATCTCATGAATCGTGATAGAAATTTCACAGATGATGTAATTTATTTCTGTTGCCGCTATAACCACAAATACTAAAATCAGAATAAAATAAATATTTAAGTGGGCTGCCATACAACAAACGTGATTTTTTGGCCGTTTTTTGCGATATTGGTATGGAACCCTTCGTGCGCGAGTCCGACTCTCACTTGGCCGTTTTTTTTTAACCCCCTTTACCATCCCAAATGATTATTTATAGGCCATTTTGTCATTCGATTGAGTGAAGGTAAAATTATTGTTGGCAGTTCTCAAAAAGATGGCCCGAGCTGTATAAATAAAATAAGTATGTACTTAATACCTTTTTAGAAAAAGTAGTTTTTGCCAATGGAACAAATTCACGATTAAAGGTTAACGTGCATCTGAACAAAAACATAAACCAAAAATGGTGGTTAAAGCAAATACAAAGAACAAAATCACATCCATGCAAGTTCTGCACTATGAGTCATCCGCTGCAACTAATTTATTTGTATGAAGGTTCAGATTACTGCGGCTTACGTGTTCAACAGAAACAAATTGAAAGAAAAATCGTGACTAATCAGTGATACACAAAAGTATCTGATTAAATTGAATTTCCCGAAACTGCAGTAGATTAACGTGTCTTCCTCAAAATTTAGCGGAACATTCATTCACTTCCTTGACTGGTACTAAGAAAAAAAAATGTTGATAGTTCTCTGGAAGGCGAGACAAACACAAATATCATCACTATCCCAATTTATTTGAGTTCGGCGCAATATGTCTATATTATTCTTACATACTTCTATAGCCACCCTTTCTAGTCTTATCATAAAGACATCATATAGTCCATCCATCGTTTATTTCATCATAATTTTGATTGTCGATGCGGGGGGGCTCAGTAACCGTGGCTTGGTCACCCACGGTGAAGTGAAGAGGAACCCGAGGAGGGGCCGCTCGTCAGGGCTTTTGCCGATTAAGCCGACAACGTAGCGGCCAACATGTAGGTTGCGGTGCCGCTTGGTAACAGGCGACATCGCAACTGAGGCGGGCCGCGATGTCTTATGGAGATTCCCAAGTCCCATACGATATCGCGGCTGAGGGTTGGAGGCCGCGGCGGGAGAGGAGTGCCGGTATTGCGGTGCGCCCTCTCCCTACCTTCCGCGGCCTAGACGGGGTCGCCACCGTCTGATGGCGGACGCGGTGGGGCCGCAGGGGAAGAGGAGTGTTGTCACCCATGTGCTGATTTGGTCCCTGGGGTGGCCACGGCGTGCAGTGTGTTCTTGTGCGCCGGTGATGGGGGGTACTCCCCCGAGGAGGGTCTGGTGACGGACAGCCGTGGCGGGTTCGCGGTGAGTGCTAATCGCGTGCCCGTGTTGCCGCCATAAGCGGCACTGGAGGACACCGTGGAGTTTTAGTGGGTTAGAGTCCCACATAACTGCACTATCTCCCCGTGGTAGTGCAGTATGCATGAGCATTTCTCCACGCGAAAAAAAAAAAAAAAAAAAAGAAGGCCAATGTGTCCTGTGACCTGTGCGTCTCGCATCCAGCAGATTCCAGCAGCCTTAACCAGCTCCTCAGTCCACCTAGAGGGAGGCCTTCCAACGCTTCGTCTGCTGGAACGCGGTCGTTTCTTTGGTCTGCCCCTATTTTACTGGTAACCACATTCATACTCAAATTTTTCTCTCCACATGTTCCTCAATCTTCCGCATCACATGTCCATACCATGACAACCGATTTCCACATGTAAGACATAAATATTCTTGTTGAAATTTTTACCAAAATAAACACGTATCATCTTTAAATGATGAGTTATGCGTTTGTAATTGGATAGATGATTATAAAACCAAGCATGAGGCGTTATTGTTAACGAATATAGTTGAATAATCGAGCCGTATTCGGTCTGTTCGATTTGATAAACGATCCGCACATGATTAGGCAATATGAGTATCCTTTACATTTCATAAATAGAACGGGAGCTCGCTTTAAATAGACCATAGAGTTTTTAGTCAACCTTTCTTAGAATATTACCAGCCAGTCATTTGAAATTTTCGGCAACGAAATCTTAAAAAAAATATCATTGTTTTTTTAATTAGTTTATCTGCACTAAGACCGGTTGGTTCGTAAAAAAGACAATTAACTATTTAGGTAGGTACATAGTTTTTTGTTAGAAGCACTTAACGTGTTGATCTTGGACCGTCGAAACCTATTCATTTGTGTAACAATGAACATCATCTAAGTTCATACAGTCATATTAAAATACCTATATACTAGTTGAATAGATCTTTTTTTTTTGAACGTGCTAATCTCTGGAACTACCAGTCGGATTTGAAAAATCATTTTTGCATTTCTTAGCCCAATTAATGAGGAAGGTTATAAGTTATTTAAAGTCACGTTATGTCTCTTAAGAGTCGTGCAATAAGAAAAAAAGTCAGAAAGAACGCTTAGTAGCGCAGGTAAATCATTATTAATACAAAGATATGGAACCAACTTTAAATTTTGTAATCCAAAATCGATCAATAATGGCCTTCAACAATAGTATCAGTTACAGGAAGCCAGTCAGTCATAAAAAGGGAAGGAAAAAACAGCTAGACCCCGCTAGCATAAACAACACAATTGTTCTCTACGACCAGATACGAGTACAACGAATCAATCAACTGTCAATTTTCAAATCTGATTGGCTACGTTCGATCAACTAAAAATAAAATTATCCACAGCCAGTGTTCAGAAGTGTTAAATTCTAATTTTTTGATTTGAAATGCCTATTTTCATATTAGCTCCTTATAAACTGGTAAACACGAACTAGACAATGTATTGGAACCGGTTTTCTATTTTCTACTTATTCAGTGGTAGTCCCAAAATAGCTCCCTAGGAGACCCCGTACGTTTTAGTTAGTAATTATTGAAATATTTTCTTGAGGGCAGTCGATAGTGCGAGTGTGAGATATGAAATTACTCTTCAAAATTAACCAGATAAAAAAAGGTTTAAAATCTTGATTGCCTATTTAGGTCCTAATAACTTTTTGCAAGTATAATTGTCTCGTAAGGCTTACTTGGAGAAAGTACATATAAGCAAACAACAGGTAAAGTGTCCTGGATATTGCCTGCCATAAACAGACGGCTTGAATCTACACATTGTCTTTGTAGGACTAATGAAAATCTGTCTAGACTCTAGACGCATTTATAGGTTGAGATAGCTAACAGAAACTCATTGGTTTTGAGGTACGAAAATCATGATCGAACATAACATAGATGTGCCCTATGGTTTCAACCACCCACACTATTACTTGGATTTTGTTTGGCGTACATCTGACTTTATCCTTTTGCTCGGCTCCTAAGGGTCGTAGTGTGATGTTAAATGACTTAAAATATTCCTCAAGAATTGGGATATCAAATGCAAAAACATTTTGTCAATACGACAGATATTTTCAGAGGTTAGCGCGTTCAAGCAACAAAATATCTATTTACAATTTCTGTGGTATTTTTTCAGTTAGCCAACACAAGATGGAAAAAAAAAGCAGTTGGTAACCTACTAAGGCACCTTATTTTGATTGACGCCTATCTCTCGCCTTCTCGGTACAATACGTTTTCAATCATACATCAGCCATATTTGAAATGATTCCCTATATAATATAAAGATATACTACTGTTATTAACGGTGGCTAGCTCATTTTCCTTAATAATAGTGGTAATGGCAATATGAATTATATCGTATGCCGCTAACCCGCGGGCCGCGGTGAGAGGCAATCATCTGCGAATTCACTGACGTTTCGTGTCAAGATTAGTCGCCATTTTAAGTTTTGTGGGTAAAGTAACTGCGAAATATGTTGGATAGTTATATTAATCGTCTTCTATTGTTGAGATTTTTGCGGCATTATCTGAAGAAGTGACTGCAAGCTAAGATTTAAATTAAATGAAACTTAAACTATTTAATATAATTTTGCCTGGACGTGTCAGCTGTCATTGTTGGTAATAAATCATTAAGTACCGTTGTCAAGTAACGTCTTCAGACAGATCACACTTGTCCACGCTGAATATGTCTTCAAGATGTAAGATATTACTCCCCAACAACTTCTCATAGCACAGGCATCTAAATCTGTCGTCAAATCTATATTCATTCAAGTGATTTGATTGGCTGTAGATATTTTGATCAACAAATCACAGATGTTAACTTGTCATTTTGACAGGAGGTTAAAAGAAGTTAGCCGTCTCAAGAATATGATAGATGTCAAATGTATCATTGAAACAAATCTGTCACCTTATTTCACTCACACCTGCCTTCAAAAGCTGCTGCCTTGAAAGGAAAGGAACGTGACCGACACATTAATATTTCTAATTACTGTGCCAAGTCAATGTAGGTACTGTTCCATTTAGAAAAGTAATAAAGGCAGCCGTTTATTACTCTATGGTACATGTGAGGTTGTGGTTTTAACCTCTTTTGGAAGTAGACTGTTTGTTCCTGTTTAAGGAAAATTAACGGGCTACCTCTAAAGAAAAAAAGGGAATATAGACTATGAAGAAAATTTGTAAAAAAAAATTATGAATCGAATACGAGTAAATGTACAAACACCCGTTCGCGAAGGGGTATAATCATTATCCGATGGCATAAAATAAATTCAATACCTAAGAGTTTTTTTAACAAACCTGCGAATTAGCTGTACAGAGAAAGCCGTAACAGTTAAATAAACTATATACCGCTATCGCTAGTTAGCTATCACAATTACTAGACACAGTTATTATTGCTAACTTTTCTTTTTACTGCAAAACTGAAATCATTTTGACAAGCGTTAATAGCAACGTTGCTGAAACCGAAAAATTGTTAGAGTAACCATTTTATGTTAGAAAGCATATCATTTTGCTTTGCTCCAATAAAAAGTTGTAAAAGCGTAGCAGACGACCGTTATACTTAGTAATGAAAGCAGGCAGTATAATAATAGATCTTTGCTCTTTGAAAGACGAAAATGAATAACGCTTTATGTTCACGAAGAAAGTAAACTTTTTGACATTAGATAAAAAACAACAAAATGTCATAAGCTTTTTTTTACCATAAAGAAAAAAGTTTTAAAACAAAAATGGGGTAAAAACATTTTTTTTATGGTAACAATTATTTTTTTTGTTTGTTTTTTTGTTTCAATTTCGTACGACTTATTGTCGGGCCTACGTTGTCCCCCCATATCCAAGTACTAATGCTGTAACATGGAAATATTGTAAACAAAAAAAAATTAAAAGAGTAACCATGGAGTTTCTTGCCGGTTCTTCTCCATAGGAAACGACTAACCCGAACCGTGCACCTTTTGTCGACGTTTTATAAGTGCCCATGTAGGCCTATGTAAAATAAAAATATTTGATTTTGATTTTAACAGTTTTTTTTGCGATCCATTAACCAACAAACATTCAAAATTAGTACTTTTTTGAATTTGAACCTTCCACTTATAATTTAAGTATAGAGAAAAATCGTAAAGATTTTTGATTAGGTATGAAAATTAATGATTGTTTCTCATGGCACTCCTACGCGCTGGTTTAGTTTTCGTCCATGCGATACCGGTAGCCATAACACGCAATAGCGACCGTAGATAACGCCATAATTATGTGCATAACTGTGCTAGAGTTGTGGTAAAAAACTTCTAACATTGTAGAACTCGCCACATCGTCTCCTGTAGCTAAGGAGATTACAAAGATGGCAATCAAGAAAAGACGACTTAAGCGCTGTCGACAAATTTCCGGGTTCTCGTCCCTGACTGAACACGGCAGGAATCGGCTGCATACGATTTATACGAACTTGTTCACATATCTCCGTATCAAGGGGATCCGGCAGGCTTATTACGTATCTTTTGCAAGAGCAAATCGACAGCGAAACAAGACAATTGATTCCTTTACAGTTGTTGGCGGTTTTTTTTTAAATAAGTGCATTTGACAAACAGCGAGCGATTAGCAAACGATTTTTTAGGGCCTACCATACCTACACTGCAGGTAATGCCGACTTTTATGACATAAAGCGTTTGATCGGTATAGTTTTGCTGTTGCAAAAGATACGTAATAAGCCTGCCGATCGTTCATACAAATCGTATGTAAGTGTTCCGTCAGGAACGGGAACCTGGCAATGTGTGGATAGTGCTTTATTGGGGCTTAAAGTTAAGAGTGATTGGCAAGAAAGAAAGAAAGTTTTCATTCGTATGTCAGTCGCAATCTGTCAAAATCATGTTTGGTTTCTATAAATATTGAAAATTTATGACATTGATTGTCATTGAAATGATATTGCAACTTGAATTCGAACGTTTTTTAAAGTAGGTGAACTTAATTTGTCCTTCAGACTTATTAAAGGCTAATCGCAAAGTCCTTGCTACTTTCAAGTGGATCCTAGTACGAGTGTAGTACTTAAGAGGTCTGCTAATCTCGTATGTTGCATGTTGCAGAGAGCGTGAAGATAAAGCTATCGTGTTGTTTTAACACATGATTATGTACTTCAGTGTATGCACTGACGCATGTGAGTTTTATGGTATTGTTTTAGTAGACTATACATTCTTGCGGAAATAAAAATATTCAGTTTTAGGAAAATTTATGCAGATTCACTCTGAGCATCAGCAGCAGTTTGAAATATTTCTTTTACTGCTGATTTAGATGTTAGTGTTACTCGAGGTTCGACCCCAACTGGGATAGCCCTCAGCGTTGTCGCTTAGGTTTAGAAAATTGTGCCCTGGCTGGAGGCTTAGTTTAGTCTCCACAGGCTAGTCCGGTTAAGCAGTAACCAATCACTTTGATTGAAACTGCGAGAGGTCAATCAAAAAAAAAAAAGTTGTTGTTACTATTGTAACCATTTCAGCGTATAGTTATTTTGTAGTATCTTCCTTTTGGAAAAGCACTGGCAAAGTAGCTACATAATATGCATAATAGCTATGAGGCATTCATTACCAAAAATATGAATCAAATTTTTTAAATTAGTCATCTGCCAAGGAGTGTACAAACAATATTATAATCGCTAAACCAAACTCATCTTCCGGCAACAAACCCAACAGTTCTGATAAGACCGATTTTCTATGCTGATAAATAAGTTGCACAAGTTATGTTAATAAGTAAATATTTGTATCTAAATTTTCTGTAGATACAACGTATAGCTTAAAATAATGTGAAAGAGATCCCAGGTCAAAGAAAAGATGGTTGGATTGACTGAGGAGTGACAGTAATAGCGTGACGGTTGGCAGGATGGAATGGTACAAGAAAAACGGCAAAGTGCAAGTCGGACTCGCGCACTAAGGGTTCCGTAGATACCATTATCGCAAAAAACGGAAAAAAAAAAGTTTGTTGTATGGGATCCCACTTAAATATTTATTTTATTCTGTTTTTAGTATCTGTTGTTATAGGGGCAACAGAAATACATAATCTGTGAAAATTTCAACTGTCAAGCTATCACGGTTCATGAGATACAGCCTGGTGATAGACGGACAGACAGACGGGCCGCGGAGTCTTAGTAATAGGGTCCCGTTTTTACCCTTTGGGTACGGAACCCTAAAAAGTGTTGCGCCGATGCCAAGAGAGATGAGACTAGGGCAGAAAGATGATGATTATAGATTAGGAAATATATTTTCCAAATTAAAAACTGCCGTAAGTAATTAAAAATAGTCAGAATCCGATGCGCTCGTTGCATTAAATAATAAAGAAAATGTAAATGAGCAATTAAAAACTTAACAAGGGTTAAGTCAATGTGCTCAGTATTTGCATAATTAGCTCTGTCTGCGGTAATTAATATACGGTAAATATTACTTGTTTTTGGCAGCTACTTAGGCTTATTTAACTTAGCACCGATTTTTTTATCAACATTTTACTTTATTTGACGAATGGCGATTTGAAAACTTTTATATAGAAAGTATGTCAAACCTTCATACTAATTGTTCTAATTAAAGTTATCCGACTATTGAAAAATCAGCCCTTGAGTAACTTGGTCTAAATTTATCAAACGAATTTCAATTAATTAGTCTTCTGTTGTCTAATTCAACTTTTACGGAAGTAAAAAGACTTTTCATTCTTTATTAACCTGCCAAAACTCAATCATCATTCATTGCGTATTCATATTTTTTTTTAAGTATTCAGGTCAGTGCCAATTCCAAGTAGAAAAATGCATATTTTTTACGGCCAGTCAGCATTAGAATATCTTTCGATAAGTCATCATTTCCATTGTCATTTTATTACGTGCCATTGTTTTAATATTTTTCTTTACGTGATCAGCATTGGATTCGGATTTATTTTCATTCCATTAACTTGAAGAGAAAGACATGCTTAATGGGTTGTTTACCTATAACTGGGACGGTAATCAGATAAATATAAAATACGGGGGGTATTTTATATTCATGAAAGTCAGATATTTTGTTTATTTGACAAGCGTTAACTTCTGGTAGGGACCCACATGCTTACAAAGTCACAACACGAATTAACAGTGATTCTAATAAATGAGGAAATAATTTTTCTAAATCCATACCAAATTATTTGTAAAACATTACTAACAGGAACTTTGATTATTTTAATTCAGACAAACTAATATTGAAACTGTTCAAAGTTGATAAAAAATGTAACGACATCGTTACAAAACTTCAATAATTATTATAACAACGAGAAAAACATTTGATCGAATCAAAAACACAGTACCTAGTTCTAGAAGCGGACGTGTATTAAAAAAAATTGCAAAGTTTGACAACTGCAGCTGTCAAAAAGAACGTTGCGAATTTAAAATTTAAATTAGGAATAAAAGTTGTACTTACTTTGGCGCCGATCTGGTTACCGCATTGTCCGGCCTGGAGGTGCACTATTTCCCTCATATTTGTTCTGTTATAATTCCTATTTATTTAACTAAATAATATTAGTTTGTTTCTTAGCGCGATTCCGTCACACGCACGGACGGACTGCCCGAATGAAATGAAATGAAAAAGGAACGGTGAACGGCGAACGAATCGGTTCTGCTCGGGGTGTGTGTATGGCCGCCGTATGGAATTCTCCCAGATTTCGGGGTAACTGGTGTTTTGTTGAAACTTTGGTTGTAAAATGACGATTTAATGGTTAACCAACGAATGATATATTGAATGGAATGTAGATAAGAATTGCTGATAAAAATTTGTACTTATGAATGACGCATGTTCCACGAAATTAATTTTGAATAATAGTCGTGATTCAGAATTGAAATGTTGTTTGTTGTAAGTACGGAAAACACGTTTTTGCTTGCAATATTTTTCCCTGATAAAAGAGGCTGACCCTCTTTTCCAGCAGATAATTGAGAACAAAAACTTTGAATCAATTCAAATCTATTTATTTTCTTATCGTACACTGTCCCATACTGGGCAAAGGTCATCCCCACACTCTTGCATTCCTTCATCCATTTTAAAGTCTTCTCCAGCCAATCTCCCGTAACAAATATTATAAAATACATCCAACGCTGTTCCTAAATTCATCCATTTTTGGTCGTAATTTCCCCACCATGTAGCTGGCAACCCAAAGACATGATTCACCGAGCGGACGCAAGTTCACGTCGACAATGAAACCATAAATTATAAATTAATTCAAGCGCTAATTACATTCTATGTGCCGACGACCGCTGACGGCTAGCTTAAAAAACGCTTCAGCTAGAATCTAGTGAATGAGGAAAAAGTATTTTTTTATAGTTGGCCTGTAGTGTCCCACAGCTGGGCAAAGGGCTCCCTCCATTATTTCCGTTGTTCCCGGTTCTGCGACATCATCATCATTGTCAATTTTTTAACATTTCCACTGCTGAGACAAGCCTCTTCTGTGAAAGAGCGAATGAGCCATAATCCACCACGCGGCCCCAGTGCGGGTTGGTGGATGTCACATGTCTTCGAATTTTTGGTTCTAGGACATGCCGGTTTCATCACAATGTTTTCCTACACCGATTTTAGAGAGGTGGTGATGAAATAATTCACACAAAATAATGTGCCTGCCTGCATTCGAACCCACGACCTATGACACGTGAGTCGGGGCAATTACCACTCTGGGTCACCACTACTCTGTTCTGCGACAGTTAATAGCAAAATGTTTTACCTACTGAGAAAATGTGCTGTCTAAAATAAATTCTATAGCCCGCTTGCGCCATCCTGGGCCATCTTAGTAATTCCACGGCCAAGTAAGTATGGCATATTTGTCATTTAACCACGAGGTTAAATGACAAATAACACGACTTAGCAACTAACTCCGAGTTAAGTTTTTGACGCAAGTGGGCCTAAGAAATAATAACCAATGGTTTAAAATTTCGTTACAATGCTTTTTTTATTTATCAATTGTTTGACTCAAATGGTCAATTAAGTTAAAGAGTTAAATATTTGACCATTTGTTAGGCTAACAATTGAGGAATAGACGTGTATTACCGAAATTTTAAACCACGAAAAACTGGGCCTCAGACCCAGTTTTTGATCCGTAGTTAACTGGTCAATGTTCATCTGGGTGGTCATTGGTCATCACAATCAATTGTTAGACTCAAATGGTCAAATAAGTTGGAGAGTTAATTATTTGACCATTTGTTAGACAAAAAATTGAGGAATAGACGCGTATTACCGAAATTTGAAACTACTAAAAACTGGGCCTCAGATCCAGTTTTTGATCCGTAGCTAACTGGTCAATGGTCATCTGGGTGGTCATTGGTCATCACAATCAATTGTTAGACCCAAATGGTCAAATAAGTTGGAGAGTTAATTATTTGACCATTTGTTAGACAAAAAATTTATGAATAAATCGTTTTACCGAAATTTTAACCCATTGGTTAGCATATTTAATTATTGGTTAACCTTTTGAACGCCAATGTCGGCTATAGCCGACATTGGCGTTCAAAAGGTTAAGAGTAAGCTCTAGATAAAGATTTTTTTTTGTAAAAGTCCAAAATATGTGGCAACGACATGCGCCGCCGAAATTTCACGTGTTGATTTTAACTTTTGGGCAATTGTTATCTGTGATAATGTATCTTTATCTGAAGTCTCTTCTGTCTCAAATAGGTTCTTAGTATTTTGACCTTTTCTGTGTAAGCAGAGAAGTTAGCTGTGTAAAGTTTTCGTGAGTCATCTAAATAAGTAATTGGGTAGCTATTTTAGATTTCTTATTTCAAGGGATTTGTATTCAGAGGGCGTTATTTTACATAGCATATTTATGTTCTATGAAAGGTCAAGATTGCAAAAGGGTCAAGTTTCCTGAATATTTAAGGAAGTTGGCCGAATAAAACGAAAATTCTGTGGCCTTTTGCTTTAAATAGTCTTATCTCTCTAGGTAAGTAATTTTTACCAATAGATATGAAATTCCAGCTATCAAAAAAAATATACTGTATACTGAACAATGGCGTGTTACCACTCATTACATGACTAACCCCAAGCAAATTAATTTAAGAAATCAAGAACTTCGTGTTGACCTCAGAATCCCCACGATTCAGCAGTTCAGGTAACGCCTTTCAAAGCCGTTCTTTGACCGCTTATCAAAGCGGCCTCCCGCTACGAACTCCAAATCTCCTGAATTCGCCGACCTAAGGATACTACTCTCATCGCTCCCAACGATGCCACCACCCTGCTCCAAGAGAGCCGCAGGGAGACTTAGAAGACACAAACCGCCTTCGTTCCGTCCTCGTCGCCGAGGCCCACCGCGACGTCCCAGTCAAGTTATTCAAGCCTGCCCGCGCAATACTGAGCTGTAGTTAAATCATTAGTTAAATAGGAGTTTCTTGTCCGTTCTTCTCCACGTTGGTACTTTGCGAAAGGTTGGTAGGATCACTTAATCATGCTCTCGCCCTGAGCCGAGGTTCGACCCCATAGGGGGTAGCCCTCAGCGTGGTTGCTTAGGTTAAGCTTTTGTGCCTGTCTGGAGGCTCTAGTTTAGTCTCCATAGGATCGCCCGGTCAAGCAGTAGCCAATCACTTTGATAGAACTGCGAGACATCCATTAAATTAAAAAAACCGGTCAAGTGCGAGTCGGACTCGCGCCGAAGGGTTCCGTAACATTATCGCAAAAAAACGGCAATAATATCACGTTTTTTGTATGGGAGCCCCACTTAAATATTTATTTAATTCTGCTTTTAGTATTTTTTGTTATAGCGGCAACAGTAATACATAATCTGTGAAAATTTCAACTGTCCGCCTATCACGGTTCATGAGATACAGCCTGGTGACAGACACACGGACCGCGGAGTTTTAGTAATAGGGTCCTGTTTTTACCCTTTGGGTATGGAACCCTGAAAAGGCAGTTTACCAAGAATTTTATTCATCTTAGCTTTTACCAAATTCCCCTAAACCAAATGATAAGGTTTGCATTGTCTTATTTACAACCACAACCATTCCAAAACTTTCAGTAGCTAAGTGAGAAGTGCTGAAATATTCAATTAGAACAAATGCAACACGGCTAACTTAAAAAGCCACTAAAACCCATTCATCATATCGGACCATCCAACTTTTTAACACACCAATATTTTTGCCTGTACACTATTCGTCAAGTAGTCAGTTTTATTGGCATCTTAAGTGAACGCTTACTCATAATAAATTCCGTTATTACATTTATTTCTCGCATAACTTTTTCGTAAGTGCAGTCTTTGTGCAGCAGACAGATCTTACTTACTATATGACTGAGAAATTCAGAAAATAAAAACTCTTTTGTATTAGACATTCATTAATTTATAGTATCGCAATTAAAGATAAATAAAGTTTATTAAGAGCTTTATGGCTAAAACACTCGTTCTTCTTTTTCAGAAACCGGCTCAACCGAAGATGTGTAAATGTACAAACCAGAATAGTCAAAAATGTACAGAGAAAATATTCAGCTTGGAATTTTTCGCATTAAGTAGATTTAAACAAAAAAACAAAACATGTAAACAATGGCTGGTTATCCGACCAAATTCGAATGACTACAAAAAGCGACGGATTCGTACATATCGATGACCCGATCGACGCAATATTATTAAAAAACGCATGTATATACACTTTTGAAACTTTTTATGGTTATTATGAGCGTTATGAAGAACTGTATACAGTTTTCAGTGAGCTTATACGTTTTCTCATTTAAAAGCCCCTACAAGTTACACGAGCCAAAAAACAGAAAACAGCTACTTTCTTAGTAGTACTTTTACAGAAAAAAATTCTCAAACACTACAATCAATACAGGACTCGATGCGATATTTTTTCTGGTTTTCAAAAAAGCGCCTTACCTTGAAAATTATTAATATTTTCTTAAATCTAATTCTGTCAAAAATACGTACAAATAAAGAGCTACTCGTGTATGTTTATTCCACAGGCGCACATACAATGGTTTTAGAGATAGGTACACGATTCTGCAAAACGCTACTCCAGCAGGAAATTCAATATCTCGAAAATCTGAAAACGCACTAATTTCCTTTTTCAGCGTACATTTATGCACACATAATATGTTCTCTGCCCATGCACAATTTTTCTCTGTCCGATCATTCGTTTGGAATTTTCCTGCTGGAACAACGTTCTGGGGCTCAGTAGCCGTGGCTTGGTCACCCACAGTGAAGCGAACAGTAACCCGACAAGAGGCCACTCTTCAGGGCTTTTGCCGGTAAGCCAGCGACGTAGCGGCCAACAAGTAGGTTGCGGTGCCGCCTGGGCGACATATTATCGCAACTGAGGCGGGCCGCGATGTCGTATGGGGCCTCCCATACCCATACGATATCGCGGCTGAGGGTTGGTGGACGCGGCGCGGCGGTAGGAATGCCGGTATTGCGGTTCGCCGCTCTCCCTATTCTGCGGCCTGGACTAGGTCGCTACCATCTGATGGCGAACGTGGTAGGGCCGCAGGGAAGGACGAGTAAAAAATGGTAAGTGGCAAGGCCATTGACCTTGACCCGTCAAGAGGACCAAGGGTGCCATACACGGAGTCGTCTGGCACCCATGTGCTGGTTTTGTCCCTGTGGTGGTCACGGCGTACAGTGTGTTACGGCGTACAGTGTGTTCTGGTGTGCTGCTGATGAGGGGTACTCCCCAGATGAGGGTCCGGTGACGGACAGCCGCGGTGGGTTCGCGGTGATTGCTAACGCGTGCCCGTGTTCCCGCCATAAGCGGCACAGGGGGACACCGTGGAGTTTTACTGCATACTGCACTATCTCCCCGTGGTAGTGCAGTATGTATGAGCATTTCTTCAAGCAAAAAGTTTGTTTTTAAAATTCACACATGGTTATTTCAAAAGGCTCCTGGCAATACTTAAACAATACTCAATCATATTAGTTTGTATCCATGCCATCTTCAAACCAATACAAACCTCATTAAATTAATCATAGCAATCGATACGAGGCCGCTTATGTTTGCGAAGTTTTCCAGCCTGTCCAGTCTTTGAAACATTCATTTTATAATGTTTCAGATACCTATATTATTATATTTAGATATTTATTTAGTAAGTTGGTTAAAATTAGCTTTTGACTTATTGAACTAGATAAGACCATCATCTGTCTAGCCTTTTTAACTATATTGGGGTCGGTTTCCAGTCTTACCGGATTCAGCTAAGTAACAGTGTTTTACATGGAGCGACTGCCTATCTGACCTCCACAACCCAGTAACTGGGTAACACGGTACCCCTTGGCAAGACTGGTGTCAGATCTCAAGCGTCTGACTACCCGTAACAACTGTCAAAGATCTTCAAATGACAAAGGACCAACGGCTTAACGTGCTTTCCGAGGCACGGAGGAAACTAGGTATGTTGAAATGGTCACCCATCCACGGACCGACTTCGTCAAGCGTTGCTTAACCTTGATGATCGACCCGTGCGGCTGTTATTATTTAGCCACGAGCTCCTCTATTGAACTAGATAAGACCATTGTTTCCTAACTGACTACTCTGAGAAGAAATACCGAATCAAACACGGAGGTCAAAATCTTTTTAAAACGCTTTTATTAGCTTGGTATGTATCTATGTATCAATGAAACGGAATCTTTGAACGTGATTTTCACCCCCTTCAAACAGTGGGATTGATTTGAAACTTTGCACACTTATCAAGGACCGATGACAATGCAATAATTTAGTCAAAGTCAAAGCCAAAGTCAAAGTCAAATATGTTTATTCAACTTGGTTCAAATTTACAAGTAATGTAAGTTGATTCCACCGTGCGCGTTTAAATAGTTTGGTTTGTTAGTTCAATTTACCATTAAAACGTGTTTTTTAGTTTTTAGAACTATAATTTATTATAACCATACAATCCGTAACGGTCATATCATTTGATGATCATCTAGAACCTAGAGATTCTAGGTTAACGTTTAAGGTGGACTTTTGAAGACACTATCACACAAATTTAATTGGACCTGTTCACTTGTCCAGGCATGGCGAGCATTGGTCTTTCAACCTTCTCGTTATTGAACCAAAAAAGTTTTCAAGTTGTCGCTTCAGAATAAATGACCTACGACTTCCACCAGCAAACCTAATTGCTAAAAGATAATGGCCTCATAGCGAAGACCGCCGAGCTCGATCCTTCTCAAGAAAGTACAAAAATAATAAAATCCAACCACACTACGTACCGAAAGTCTTCTAATTTACTTCGATTTACTTTACTTATATTTTCGTTACCGTTTTAGCACTATTCACACTTCCCCTTCATAATTACAAGCAAATAGTGAATCATTAAGGGTATTTTAGGGCACTTGTGAAATTAATAGCAAACAAGAGAGCACAGAAATTAGGGCACTACCTTCTAATTAGGACGACGATGATTACGTACCTTTTACTTAATGCAAGCTTGAAGAGCAAACCTATCTGTAAAGTTTATTTTACGGAACTACTTTTGCCGTGATTTGCGTTACAATTGCGTCATTTTTGAACCGCTAAAAAGAAGTTCCAACTTAATAGTGTACTATGAGTCATAAAAGAAAAGGGGAGTATTTGAGAAATATAAAAATAAACAGAAACTTGCAAGAAAAGTGGGCAAGGGATTTAGATAATTTAATAAAGAACAGGATAAAATAATAAAGAACAGGTTTGAAAGTGGCGCCAGTGACAGAAAAGTTGAAAGGAAACCGTTTGTCCTGGTATGGTCATCTGATGAGGAGGGATGAAACGCATGTTACTAGAAGAGTTATGAATATAAATGTGGATGGATGGAGAGGGAGGGAACGGCCAAAGAAAAGATGGATGGACTGTGTGAGGAGTGATATGAAAGAAAAGGGAGTCAGTGATAGCGTGACGGGGGACAGGACGGTATGGAAAAAGAAAACGTGTTGCGCCGACCCCAAGTAACATGGGACAAGGGCAGGAAGATGATGAATAAAGAACAGTATAAGTCAGACATAATTAATAAATTCTCATTAGACGAATAACACTTTAACAAACACATCAGTGTCAAAGAAACGCAATAACTTTAAATTGAAGTTTTTCTTTTTTAATAGTTTTTATCTACCTACTCCATCGAATATCACCATAAAAAGTAAAGACTTTGCGATACTGCCAAATACACAATTGAAATGTACTTTCCCCTTCGTTTTACAGTATTTTATCCACCGCTCGCCCGTCTAACTGTATTTTCGCTAATACTACTCAAATCCATTTAATGGCTGCCAAACAATAGCCCGCGCAAAGCCCCGCCATTTTTATTCACTGTCAATTTGACAGCTAGACCTGCAATTAGGGATGCCAGTCGTCATTTTTTTATTGCCTTATTTAATCTGTAAATATTTGACCTGGCTGGAATGAATCTAATTGTCTAAACTGATTACTTATTTATTTTGTATATTTTGGCTGCCAACACAAACTTGTTTTCTAAAGACAACTTACATTAATCATGTTCACGCCAGACGGACAGACAACATCGATAAATAATAAAAAGTTATTAAAATAAATGAAAGTATAAAATCAATTTATTAAGAAGTATCTACAGTTCAGTAGCATATTCATTGATTTATCTATTTTTTATCTCCTGTTCTTTTTTTGCAAATAAAATGTTATTAATGAATATTTATTTATTTTTTTATTTAACCATTAATGTACACACACATAATACATAGACAAAAAGAAGGAACAGAAAATAGGTACAAAGGTATGCTTATTTCTAACGAAATCTCTTCCAGCATATCTGCGAGAGGAGAGTTGCAAAAAAAAGATATGTAGACAACGTGTGTAGAGGGGAATAAAAAGAAAATACATGAAACAATTCACAATAAAAAAGATTAATACTGTATAAATCATTAATATATACTCTTATATACATGCATATCAATAAAATAAATATTACAATAATAAATACTAGTTAATATTATAAATAATAATACATAAATTATATGCAACTAAGACGGAATGGAAAGATAATGCTCTTTCACTCTCTTTTTAAAAACTGCAAGAGTTTTGCAGTCCCTAATATCAGGCGGTAACGAATATTCTATTGGTAACTAAAACAAATCAAAGATAAAGACAACTGTCGAAAGAAAAGTATCTTATTCAAAATGAACACTGGCCAGTAAGTATACAAAAATAACTAGCTGACAAAAAGTGTAAACTATTTCCATTCTAGTTCTAATCTCAACAAAGAAAATATTCATAGGAGTCTTATAATATGTGGTCAGAAGATTAGGCCATAGACTACTATTATATACTAGAGAGACTAGCTGTTGCCTGCGGCTTCGCTCCCGTGGACCACCCCACAGGATCCATTTTCGGGATTAAAAAATAGCCTATGTCACTCAGGAATAATGTAGCTTTCTATTGGTGAAAGAATTTTTCAAATCGGTCCAGTAGTTTCGGAGGCTATTCGGTACAAACAAACAAATCTTTCCTCTTTATAATATTAGTATAGATTAGGCTGTCATTTTGGTTATAAGGTTATATTGGACAACAAACAGGAATCGATTATTATCATAACTATTTTTGTGGTATTTAAATCATAATTTTATTTTTGACCTTTCTTCTTTTATTTGACTGGAATGATTTTAAAATGGAATTTGGATTATTATAATTACATTTCTGTTTGGATATGTGACATTATTGGTCTTTTTTATATTAATTATTTAATTTTATTTTTGACCTTTAATTTTGTATTTGGCCGGTATAATATTAAAATGGATTTTGGATCATTTATTGTTGTTCTTGGATATGATGAAATTTGATATTATAAAATTATTTATAACCATTGGTGTAATTGCTGCTAGGCGTTCCAGTGCGAGGATAAAATAATGAATAAATAACTGTTGTTTACTAAGATATTATCATTTACTGTTTTTTTGTCTCTCATTATATTCGCTCTTTTTAGGGCTGTTATAAGATTGACGTGTGTTGCTGTGTATCTGTGTGTCTGTCTGTGGCATCATAGCTCCTAAACGGATGAACCGATTTTGATTTAGTTTTTTTTGTTTGAAAGGTGACTTTGTCGAGAGTGTTCTTAGCTATGTTTGAATAAAGTCGGTTCTGCAGTTTAAAAGTTATCCGCATTTTACTCTTTGAATCTGGTATTTTTTCGCAAGATATCGTGTCATTATTACTTGTGTGTATACTACTAGGTATATAATATGTAGTCGGGGAACCGCCAACGCTTACAGCGGTTTATTTTATTTACTTAGCGGTTCCCCGACGCGAGTACGAGGTTTATTTTTTGCTTTTTAGAGGTTTTTTTCTCGGGGGTTTTTTAAATTTGTAATTATCGCCCTCACGCCCCTAGCCACCGCAGGAGACGGCCCGGGCGTCGGTAGTCGCTAGACGATTCTCGGCCACCGTAGGTGCGGGTTTGTGGACGGCGAGTAACGGGTAGCTCGCCGTCCGAAAAGGACCAGGCCTGAGTTGACGGCGCGTTGTGTTCCACGCGTGCCTCAAAAAGATGTCAGCAAAACTGACGGGGTCCGCAAGGGCCGATGCCTGTCTGGGTCGCGGATAAATTTGAAATGGAGTTACCACGGCCCTGGCACAAGCAACTGAAGGAACACGGGTGGGTTTTAGTCAGTAAAAGTCTGACACAGACTGACACAGTCTGACAGAGCGGGAGAAGTCATTGGATGAATTCCCAACCCAAAAAAAGGACATCTTAGTTGGCAGTAACATACGCTGTCAAATAAAATAATTATGAAATATTTATCACGATTTTAAACAGTCATGCATGAGTAGATTCTGAATTTGAAACCGTACGGTAGCCATGTTGTAATCGACACCACAGCTCATTTAGTTGGAACAGCTACCGCTTTGTGTTCAATAAATGAATCTCTGTTAACTTACTAATATGGGGAGCGGCGAAAAACGGATACATTGGTGTTAGATATCCATGTTATGAACGTTCTGTCAAACGATCAATGAAGTAAGAGATCTGTCAGTTGCGTACCTAATAATGCATCACATAAAAATAACCCGAGTACTGAAAATCACGGGCCCACGTCCACTCGACCCGCTTAGACGCGACCCATGGAATAATACCTGGATATTTTTATTTTAGGCGTAAAAGCGTCGATTTTATAGTCAGAGAGAAAAGTGTCGATTTAACCACATAGAGTGTAACATTTTATCATATATACATATACATATAACAAGCACAAGCAAAGTTTCAATTAATTTTAAATGTGACCTCTGCAGCCGTATTGCGTAAGTGCGCAAAGAGTTTAAACTCTATCCAACCGACCAAATCGACCAATCACAATTGAAACTTTGCTTGTGCTTCTTTCAGGTGTGACAAAAACATTTAAGAAGTGGCAACCCTGATTTAATTCCTTAGTGAACCTACGACGGTCCAGCCCTACAGAGAGTGAAACAAAAAGGCCCGTGGCTAAGTAGGTATACGTATATCCCTGCTCTCCCTGAAAGGGGAGATAATAGTCGCGTGCTAATTCTGTCGGCCACGGAGCCAAATGTGAGTATGTGAGTCAGTGCGTCTATGGTAAGTTTAACATAGGGATTTTTAAATGTTGTTTAATTTCAAGATACGACAAGAGTACTTTCTTTCGAAGTTATTTTTCTTAAAAAAAGTGTAGGTGCTATTGTACGGGATATACGGGCGTTTGCCTGATAGAAAAGATCTCAGGGAGCGCGAAAGCGAGACTTGTAGGACTGCCGATCAACAAATCAAAGAGCAAAGTCATGATCATCGACAGAGCTGGACTAATCGCACGCACGGAAGAACTTGTAGATCTAGATTTCCTTAGTGAATTGGTGTACGTGGGCTCCAAGATCAGCGAGGCTGTGACGGGGAAATTCGGAGGCGTAGATGGCAGTGGCAGACTAAGCCTGACGAGGGCCCGGGGCGAGAAAACAAAAAGGAGGCCCCCGCCCCCTGTCACGTAAAATGTTTGAGACACAGCAGAATGAAAGATGCAAGAGCGAGCAAACCGAACTCGATTTTTTTTAATCCTCGCCTCACAAAGGTAGACACACGGTAGTGTGTCAGCCAAGTTCACGGAGCAAAAGTATTCAGTAGGTCCTACAGTTAGGTTATTATAACTCAAAAATCTATCCCATTAAGGTGGATGCTCCGATCGACCGTCCATACAATGTTTGTAGGGATTATACGCTAAAAATAGACACTCTTTGTTTAAAACGAATCATTTTATCACTTTTCTACAATCAAATGTGCTCGCCTCCAACCTTTTTAGGAAATAACTTACACTAATTACTGAGAAAAACAATCGTGAAATTCAGACAAAATTTGACACTTCTTTAAATGTGTGGGTTCGTTTTGACAAGCAAACTAAGCGCCATGTTTTATATTATGAGATTGATGGTAAATAACAGATTGAAATGAATAAAAATAATATCCATCAAAAAGTAACAAATATACTAAGTAAAGTTATTTTTCTTTGCAGCACCTGTGAAGCAGTGGTTTCAAGACAAGAAGAAATGATTTTTATTCAATTGTATTTTTTTGTAGTAGTTTGTTTAGAATCTACATAACATTGTATATAACTTTTTATTTGTATTTACTATAAAAGGTATAATACTTTATTGAACTCAATAAGCTACTCTTTAGATTTTTATTTTAGTAAAAACTTAGGTAATAAAATAAAACTATATTTTACTGTATATTATTGACATTATTTATTTCCTTTTATTATTAATCAATTAAATGGTTTACACCTTAAAATATAACTTTTATTTTCCTAAAATAGTACTAATCTTAATGTATAGTAGTAGGTGGCGTTCTGCCTACCCCTATGGATATGTAGAAAATTTCTACCAAATATTTTAGCCCCTTTTTAAATACACGCCATCTATTGGTAAACTTTGTAAACGTAGGAAATACGTCTATGTGTGTGTAAAAGACTGTATATTCAATGACAGATGTTATTTTGAGATTCTGTGTCAAATTGGGTGGATTTTGAGGCATTGTTATAATCAAGTTCATTAAAAGGTAATGACCGAGTGCCGCTAACACTACTTCTACGACTTATTAATACTCCGATTTCACATAAAACGAAATAAACTAAAAATAATGATTTCAGCGCCGTATCTTCCACCTTAAGGCATACACTATTTAAAATTATAAGAATTAAAAATTTTATTTTTTTTATTTGTGATGGGTTTGCTCTTGACTCCAGTCTAGGTCAAAGGTGACAGAGACAGAGTCGACGATGGAGCGAGCTTACCCAGAAGAAGCCTGTTCACTCTAACTTTGAAGAGATTCGGGTTGAATGCGTTCGGAAACACAGACGCAGGTAGTGAGTTCCACTCATTCGCTGTGCGCATTATGAAGGATGTTTGGAAGCGCTTGGTGCGTATTGGTGGAATGGCAACAAGGTAAGGATGGTAAGTTGCAGTGCGTCTAGATGTCTGATGGTAGAAGGGGGCTGGTGGGATGAGGCAAATTAAAGAGGTAAATTGATATTACATAAAAATTAACAAAAATATTTAGAATGCAGGCAACCTTAGACACTCCATTAACTTCAAATATATTAGAACTACACACTTGCATGTATGTGTATCTAGTAAGAACCCATCTAATTAACTCAACATCATCTAAAAAAACGTCAAAACCAAAATTTCAATAAAAATATTTTTTCATTCACGGGATAATCAAAAGACCACGAAAATCTTTTATGGTATTTTCAACCTACACTTTGCGACATAAGCAGAAAACGTTGAGAATCAAAAGGTAGATATGGAGTGAGCGAGACGAGCCGCCTCAGGTAAATAGACCATTCATACAGAAATAACAGTTTGTCGACTTAAGCAAAAAAGATTCTGTGACAACATACTGTATGATGCAAGAGTGAGCGAAGCGAGCTCGAAAATTTTGGCACTCTACGTTTTTTATTTGTGTCTATGGGGCTTCCAACGCCAAACTGCCTCTAAACCTTGCTTAGAATTTGATTAACGGTCCCAATATCGAAAAACAATGGTCCGACTACTCATTGCTTCGACAGAACCTAATATTCGACTAGCATTAGTCCGAATAGATAGGGGGTTAGTCTGGGCTGCCGATTGGTTGACAAAAACTATAGACAAATTGATATTCTATCAGCTATAAAGATTGTAGAAATGTAATAAATGTAATGCGTTACCGAAATGTCACATGGTCAATCTCAAACACAACACAACACAAAACAACACCACGGTCCACAACACAACACATCTCACAACAACACCACGGTCCACAACACAACATATCAAACTCAACACATGTGGACATCCAAAAGTATGTTTCATCACCATCAGCCTATAACAATTCACTGATGAACTTCTTCAATCGCGGTATCTGATGTCGCATGACATTCTCGATTCGACCCTCGGCTATCCTCAACCAGAAGACCTTCATAACTCCTGTAGAATAGTTTCTAAAGGGAGCGACTGCCTATTTGAGGTGTGACCATAAACTCTACAGTCTTATTAATAAAAATGGCGTATTCCCAGCTTACTCCGAAGTTACTCTTGGACTAGCTAATCCCGGAGTAACTAAGGATTAACATAGATCTAGCAATGTTATTAATAAACATGGAATAACCTCGGACTAACTATTCATTTCTTAGTCTTGGATTTACGCGTAAGCTCTGGCAACACGGTTGAATTTAAAAGTAAAAAGAATGAACTAGTGAATGAAAAATAAGCAAGTTGAAGACATTATGTAGAAAAAAAAACTAAAAATGACATCTGCCATAGAGATTTGACAGTAAAGGTGAAGGATCCCTCCTTTTCAAAATATCGTATTACCTTTAAACTTAAAAATTACATAAAATGATGATTAATTAATTAATTAATTTGTAATTTCGTTGACTAAAGCTAAACAGCTGCCAATGACCTTATTTTTTCTTAATGTTCCACATCTAGGAAATAAAAAATCAGAGTCTATGTAATAATTGTGGTTGCGAGAGTTTTTGGCGGGATTTTTTCGAGTGTAGTTCAGCGGCTGTTAATATTATTTGCAAATTTATTCCTAATGGATATTGTGATATTAAATTGGTGTAGTTTTATGTCTCAACTGTCTACGCAACTGGTGAATCTGTGAAAGCATTGACAGAAGCGGTCTCGGGATAGTGGAGCGGCGAATTTTATTGTAGTATTGATTACCGCAAAGCTTACAGCCTTCTTAGCAGCCTTCCCAGTAAGCCTTCCCAGGCTTACTGGGAAGGCTGACTTGATACAATTTGCTGCCAAATACTCCAAAAAACATTAGAATCTGTTGCATCCGCATTCTAATGCATACTAAAGAATTCAAAAAGGATAATATGCACTGAACACGAGGCGGTATGGTCTAAGACCTTAGCCTGCCCGAATAGGGCGATGCAAAAAAATTAAAAAAGGAGTTTTTGGCGGGATTTTTTCGAGTGAACTTCGGCGGCTGTTAATATTATTTGCAAATTGATTCCTAGTGGATATTGTGATATAAAAGTGGTGTAGTTTTGTGTCTCAACTGTCTACGCAACTGGACAATATGTGAAATCATTGACAGAAGCGATCTCGGTGTAATGGAGCGGAGAATTTTATTGTAGTATTGACTACCTCCGCAAAGCTTACTGGGAAGGCTGACTCGATACAATTTGCTGCCAAATACTTCAAAAAACATTAGAATACGTTACATCCGCATTCTAATGCATACTAAAGAATTCAAGAAAAATACTGATGACTAGGCAGCATGGTCTCAGACCTTAGCCTGTTCCGTAAGGAACAAAAAAAAATATATATAAAATTAAAAAAATTGTGGTTGCCATAGTTACACTACTCTTATTCCGACCTTAAACTAGCTGGCACCATGGTTTAACTTTTAGTCTGAGACTAGTGTCAGATTAGTATAATCCCTCCTTATTCCGTGTTTATTAATACGGATTTTTTTTAGTACCAACCTAATACTTGGAATAAAGTTATTCTTACCTTAGTCCACGTTTATTTTTTTTTTTTTTTTTTTTTTTTTTTTTTTATTTGTGATGGGTTTGCTCTTGACTCTAGTCTAGGTCAAAGGTGACAGAGACAAAGTCGACGATGGAGTGAGCTTACCCAGAAGAAACCTGTTCACTCTAACTTTGAAGAGATTCGGGTTGAATGCGTTCGGAAACACTGACGCAGGTAGCGAGTTCCATTCATTCGCTGTGCGCATTATGAAGGATGTTTGGAAGCGTTTGGTGCGAATTGGTGGAATGGCAACAAGGTAAGGATGATAACTTGCAGTACGTCTGGATGTCCGATGGTAGAAGGGGGCTGGTGGGATGAGGTCGTGGAGTTCTTCAGCACACTCACCGAAGTACAGTCTGTAGAAGACCGACAAGCAGGCAACCTTGCGGCGATGAGCCAAGCTGTGAAGCCTGGCACCCGCCAGCTCAACGTCGCCAATGAGCCTCCTGGCTCTGCGTTCCACCGAGTCAAGCGCGGCAAGCTGATATTTAGCTGAGCCATCCCAAAGGTGACTGCAATACTCCATGCAGGATCGGACTTGCGCTTTGTATAGGGTTAAAAGCTGTCCAGGCGTAAAGTATCGCTTCACTTTATTTAGGATGCCTAGTTTTTTGGCCGCAATTTGGGCTTTGTACTCAATGGAGGCGCCAAAGTTGAGACTGGATGTCAACTCCATGCCTAGGAGCTCGAGCCGATCAGTCACAGGAACAGACGCACCCCGAAAAGTAGGAGTTTGATCGAAAAGACTCCTTTTAGCGGTAAAAAGACACGCCTGTGTTTTGGTGGCGTTAAAAGAGACCAGATTGTCATCACCCCACTGGGAGACAAGGCTTAAGGTCAAATCTGTCCGCTCCACCATAGCCTCTCTCAAGGAACGAACTTCATCCGCACTGGTTTTTGCGCTGGACAAGTATCTCTCTGAAACAGTACTGTCATCTGCGTACCCAACAATACCAGGCTGAAGAAGGTCATTGATGTGCAGCAGGAAAAGAGTTGCAGAGAGAACAGACCCCTGAGGAACTCCGGCATCAATAGCCATAAGGTCAGAGGAGCAGCCGTCAACGACTACTCGGATCGACCTCGATTATTAATAAGACGGTAGAGTTAGGTTCAATACTCAATACTAAAGAGTCAGGTTACTTTGAGTGTGTGTAAGAGACGAATATATCTGTCACTAAGAGCTTATGATCTAAGGGTCATCACCCTGACCTCCTCAACCTAATAACTGGATAATACCTTACCACTTGGTAAGAATGAAATCATATTTTCCGCCTTCGACTAACCCAGTTGCTACTAATATTATTATAGATCTACATACAAATGACAGATTCGCAAAGTGCAGACTTTCACAGACAGTCATCGATTCGACGGCTTTATGGCTGGCCTGACTTAGCTCAGACGATTAAAAATAATCATTTTCAATACAGTTGTTAAACATGGCGTACTTTCAGAGGCTATAATTATGATTCGAAAGTTAAATCTTACGCATAGGCATCTTTCTGTTACGCGGTCGTGACTTTTGTTTACGAGCTCGATCATTATGTTTGCAGTTTAGTTTTAAATTTATAAATCAATTTAAAAAAGTTTAGTAGCAAGGAGTTTTGAAACATACAATAAAATGGGATAGATTTTCTACAAGGAAAAATGAATGATTCCGAACGTTTTAGCATTGAATTCTCAAAAGTCTCTTAAATGGTTGTTTAATATATTTAATTACCAGTTTTAATTTAATTATTTTCACATCAACATTTGTCAAAAATCGAATAGGCTGTATAGGCTATTTCGTTGAAAAAAAAATGTCCAGTTGCAAAAACGCGCCATAAGTCAATTTAAAAAAGTTTAGTAGCAAGGAGTTTTCATACATAGAATAAAATGGGATACGATTTTATACGAGGAAAAATTAATGATTCCGTACGTTTTAGCATTGAATTCTCATTTTTTTTTTTAAATAGTTGTTTAATATATTTAATTACCAGTTTTAAGTTAATTATTTTCACATCAACGTTTGTCAAAAATCGAATAGGCTGTATAGGGTGTTACCTTGTAAAAAAATATGTCCAGTTGCAAAAACGCGCCATATTGAAAATTTTATTTTTTGTTAATAAACAAATCTAATTCTTTGATTTGTTTTTACTGTTTCTCACAACTGTATTGAAAAACGTCGTGTGATACACGGGTGTGTAGGTTATTGTAAACTCGTGTCATTAAAAACCCTCGCCTTCGGCTCGGGCTTGTTAATGACAGCTCGTTTGCAATAACCTACTTTCCACCCTTGTATCACAATGTACTATTTCAATAGAGTTGTTAAACATGGCGTACTTTCAGAGGCTATAATTATGATTCGAAAATTAAGTATTTCGCACAGGCATCTTTCTATTACGCGGTCGTGACTTTTGTTTACGAGCTCGATCATTAGTTTTGCAGTTGAGTTTTAAATTAATAAGTCAACTAGCTGACCCGCGGGGCTTCAACTGTCTACCCTGCCTATCCAGTCTACCCAGCCTACCCTACCTACTCTACCTGCTCTACCTGCTCTACCTACTCTACCTACTCTACCTACTCTACCTACTCTACCTGCTCTACCTACTCTACCTGCTCTACCTACTCTACCTACTATACCTACTCTACCTACTAAACCTACTCTACCTACTTTACCTACACTACCTACTCTACCTACTCTACCTACTCTACCTACTCTACCTTCTCTACCTTCTCTACCTACTCTACCTGCTCCACCTACTCTACCTACTCTACCTTCTCTATCTACTCTACCTACTAAACCTACTCTACCTACTTTACCTACTCTACCTACTCTACCTATTCTTCCTACACTACCTACTCTACCTACTCTGCCCACTCAACCTACTCTACCTACTTCACCTACTCCACCTACTCTACCTACTTTACCTACTCTGTCCACTCAACCTACTCTACCTACCCTACCTACTCTACCTACTCTACCTACTCTACCTGCTCTACCTACTCTACCTACTCTACCTACCCTGCCTACTCTACCTACTCTACCTACACTAACTACTCTACCTACTCTACCTACTCGACTTGCTCTATCTGCTCTACCTACTACACCTACTCTACCTTGTCTACCTACTCTACCTACTCTGCCCACTCAACCTTCTCTACCTACTCTACCTACTCTACCTATTCTACCTGCTCTACCTACTCTACCTACTCCACCTACTCTACCTACTCTACCTACTCTACCTACTCTACCTACTCTACCTACTCTACCTACTCTACCTATTCCACCTGCTCTACCTACTTTACCTACTCTACCTACTCTACCTACTCTACCTACTCTACCTACTCTACCTACTTACCTACTCTACCTACTTACCTACTCTACCTACTTACCTACTCTACCTACTCTACCTACTCTACCTGCTCTACCTGCTCTACCTGCTCTACCTGCTCTACCTACTCTACCTACTCTACCTACTCTACCTGCTCTACCTACTCTACCTACTCTACCTACTCTACCTGCTCTACCTGCTCTACCTGCTCTACCTACTCTACCTACTCTACCTAATAATTTTCTATCTATCATCAATAGTATATAGTTTTCTTAGCGCACGCCATTGAATGAATTTTATGGGCAACATTTTGCTACCTTGTTTTCTTTGTAAAAAAAATATGTCCAGTTGCAAAAACGCGCCATTTTCTGTTTTTTTTTGTGAATAAACAAATCTAATTCTTTGACTTGTTTTTACTATTTCCCACAACTGTATTGAAAAACGTCGTGTAATACACGGGTGTGTAGGTTATTGCAAACTCGTGTCATTAAAAACCCTCGCGTTCGGCTCGGGCTTGTTGATGACAGCTCGTTTGCAATAACCTACTTTCCACCCTTGTATCACAATGTACTATTTAAAAGTAAAGGAAAGGAAGGTAATTTAGGTGCCACTGTATTGTATCACAGTGGTGTGGCATTCTACACCGAAAGGAATGGCTTCTGATTGATTAGATTCTGTTGCGCTACAGGTGGCGGCACTAATATTTGTATTATAGTACCTAACTGTTTGCTCTGAGTCTAGAGCGGAGCAAAGTTGTAATTTTTCTTTTCTTTTTCACCGGCTGTAAGGAAAGGTTATGTTTTTCGCGTATCTTGTATGTATTAAGTTTGTATTTTTGTATATAATATTCTTTATTACCTCATATCTTTCAAACCACTTGACGGATTTTTTATAATTAAGATGATTTTAATTAGATAGGTCTTTTCCGCCCAAGTGTTCTTAGATAAGAGCCGTTGAAAAAAAAAATATGGCGGATTTTGGGCGCCATATTGTAGGGGATGCAATTTTTTTTTTCTTCGATACCCTTCGAGTGGGGTATCAAAATGAAGGGTTTTTAGAGGTGATTACGAAAATATATACCACTTATATCTTAAAAGACGTTCGAAAAAAAATTATAACTAAAAAGTTGTAAAAAATAAAAAAGGTTAATAAAATCAAAAAACCCGACTGCTTCAAAAGCGAACTAAAAAGATGTAAACAAGAAGAAAATCTTGGTTTGCAGTCGCAGGATACATCTGGTTTTGGTTAGCCAGCTCGCGAATATGTATCCTCCGACTGCACAGTAAGATTTTCTTCTTGTTTACATCTTTATAGTTCGCTTTCAAAAGCGAACTAAAAAGATGCGCTGTCGGGTTTTTTGATTTTATTACTTAACTTTTTTTATTAATCGTACCGAGGAGCCATTGATTTGACCACACATTGACATCCATTTCGAAAACTGCCAGCATAATCATCAATTTAGAATACGGGTAGACCATGACCTGCATTAGAATCTTGGTAGTAGTACGATCCCGTGGGATAATTTTCGATCTTCACGCGGGCGAATTAACGGGCAAAAGTCAGTAGTTACAAAATATGGCCTTTTATAATACAGATAGATCATCAGCAGAAATTATAGTCAATTCAACAAAGCTGCCAGCGCACACAAGCCATAAAACTGCAGCGAGGAAAACGAGGTCACTATGTTAAACACCAGATTATGCGCTGTTTACGCACCAGACCATTCTATGTGCAGACTGACGAGCAAACTAACAATGGTATGACTTGTTGGGAACACTGGCGTCTGGACATCCTTATGGAGAACAATGTATCACTTCTCAGGAATGTTGGACAGAGTTGTGCGTAAATAGTTGATTGAAAATATTAGATTAATATAACTTAAGGGCCTACATACGCTTTAGTGCCGTAAAACGGTAACTTTCAAAAACTTCCTTAGTAACTGGTTAGTTAAAAGGTTTGAAAAAAAATATATTTATTATTGATTCATGTACATAATTTTGAACACAAGGTTTTTTCGTGTACCTAATAGTTTTGCTTTATAAAAATAATTAACAACACGATATTTTTTCGCAACTTTTGGAAACTCCTCCAAAACGACTTGGATGTTTCAAAAATTTTTACTCAGAAAAATTGATGGCTGGAATTTCTTCATAACTAACATAGCATATGTAAATCAAATAATATTTTGCAAGCAAAACTGTTGAAAAGGAGGTTTAATATTGATATTTTGGCATCGAGCGGGCGCACGGCCGGTACTGCGATATATTGGGGCGTATATAGCGCCTTAAACGAAGCACGAGAAAAACCTTTAAAAGTTGCCAATTATTACCGAATATTTTCCAATTTTCAGATTTGACAATCGAATCTTTATTATGACTATGAAGTGAACAGTTGAACACTATCTTTTCAAAAGTCACAATACTTTTGTCGTCTGCAGATTACGGGAGCCGTGAAATGCCTCGAGCATGCAGTGTCGACATCGTAAAGAACCCTTTTAGAGATAAAAGTCAGGCGTTATAACTCTTTTAAAAAACTTTATCTTTATGTAAGTAGTTCTTAGAAACATGTGCACTTAAGTGATAACTTTTTTTGCTTTAAAAGTTCCAATTTTACCGCGATTTCCTTCAAAAAGTGTTTCAGTGATTCAACTACCTAGGATATGTATTCAAGTACCTTGGCATATGCTAGATTTACTTTGACTGGCTTTGAAGTCTTTGAATCTTGAAGAAAACGTCTTAGTCATGCTTCCACGAATTAAAAATTAGATAGATATAGTTATCTTCAAACTTCTTGGCCACCCTGAAGTTGGCTTTCCAATGCGTAAGTCAGACAGTCTGTTTTTTTATGAGATTTTTTATTGCGCAGCCGTTGTAGCCAACTTCAGGGCGGCTAAGAAGTTTAGCGAGAACTATTGCCATACGGTTGCTGATAACATCAGTTAGTATTCAAAAGTCAGCCTCGCTAGCAACCTTTGGCAGGATATAAATTCTTTCACCCACGCCACGAGCTACTCCATAATTAAAGGATACCATCCTTGGGACCTATTGAATTACTGACTCTGTCACTGGATTATGACATCCCGCAGAAATCTACGTAGTAATTAAATACTTTCATTCTTTATTTCTATCCTTTTTATTACATCCATAACTAGCCTCCTCCTTCACCTGGTCAGTGCGTTTTCGTTTCTGTATTGAATCTCTAGGTATAGATGTATATTGCTCTCGGTAAAGAATCTGTACCGAAACGGCTCAGCCAGGAAGGCGCCCCAGTCGTTCGCCTCATTTATATATCGCTCTGCATTTAACATGATCTGGATCTGCATTCGCTGTTCTTTTCAACCTTTTATTAAACACATATGTACACACAATATTGACAATATGGGTCCATACCACGGTCGTCCCATTGTATGTAAAACCTTTAAATCCACCTCTTTCATGTAGCAGAGTCTACCACATGTCCTCGTATTGGCAGCGCCTTTATCTTGTTGCAACAAGGTTAGTTTTCGCAGCTCAAGGCTTATTGTTGACCGTACTCCGGTCAACATCATCGTCTGCGCCCGCGCCACTGTCGTCGACTTTTTGCGCGATTGGCTACGTCTGCGGGTACCTAACGGGAGTGTAGTCGCAGTTAACTGTGATGACACGTTTTGTTTGTCCTTTTTTGTGTTGTCTGAGATATGTTCTGCGTTGATTATGGGGTGGTTAGGCATATATTCAATTATCTGGTTAATTTACTGGTGAAGAATGCGAGACGCACAAAACCCGTCGATGTGGCGACACTTGGGGAGACCTATGTACAACAGTGGACGTCTTTCGGCTGAAATGATCTATACAGATTTTATTTTTTTTGTCTTCGCACGGTTTCTGCTTTTAGCCAGTGTCGCGTTTAGTTCCTTTAGTTTTTTATACAGTCCCTTTGCATAAGAACTTTTTTTGCATTAGAAAGCGGATGTAAAACATTCAAATATTTTTTGGAATATTTGGCAGCAAATATATTGAGTTGGTCTTCAAGCCAAGCTTTTCTGAGGTAGTCATTACTATAATAAAATTCAGAGCTCCAGTTTACTAAGATAGCACCTGTTTCAATTATTTCGATTTTTTTCCATTTGCATAAACACTTGAGACACAAAACCACTCCGATTTTACATCACAATATTCCTTTTCATTTTCTAAACAAAGTGGACATTGTCACTGGTCCAGTAAAACCTCATTTGTTAAACGTAGTGAAAATAAACACAAGGGAATCACTTTCGAAGACCCAATAGAATAAACCTACCGACGCCAATTCCCAATGGACGCACTATATGCGCGGAGAATGTGAAGCAATAAAAAATTTAAGGAAAAAATAAATTGTCTGTGGTTCACATCAGCTCTGATAGAATATGAATTTGAATACCTACTTTGTTATTTGTCATCGTAAGTTAAGGTGGAAGATACGGTCTGTTCCCGGCACTTTGCCCGCTAGATGGCGCTGAAATCATTATTTTTAGTTTATTTCGTTTTATGTGAAATCGGAGCATTAATAAGTCGTAGAAGTAGTGTTAGCGGCACTCGGTCATTACCTTTTAATGATCATTGTACGAGTACATCAAATATACGGCACCAGTGATTAATTTACAATTTTTTATTGTTTTTTAAAGCGTACAGTCAGCTCAAAGGGCAATGGAGAGGGCTATGCTCAGAGTTTCCTTGCGTGTTGGAATCAGAAATGTAGAGATCTGCAAGAGAACCAGGGCTACCGACATAGCCCGAGGAATTGCCAAACTTAAGTGGCAGTGGGTAGGGCTTGCTCGCAGAACGGATGGCCGATGGGGCCGAAAGATTCTGGAATGGCGACCGCGAACCGGAAGACGATACGTTGGAAGGCCTCCCACTAGGTGGACCGATGACCTGGTTAAGGTTGCGGGAAAGCGCTGGATGATCAGTCAATTTGGCGACGCCTGGGGGAGGCCTATGTCCAGCAGTGGACGTCTTTTGGCTGAAATGATGATGATGACGTGAGGTGTGGTGTGACATTGATGATGTCCAACTAAACCAATGAGATAGGAAAACTATGGAGACGGCATATTCTACTATATGGATAATAGTTATACAAATATCTATTATATCGACACACGCATGTCAAAAAGCGTTTGTCTCTTTTTAACTAACCAAGAGCTGCTTACGAAAAGAGAGACATCGAAATGTTTGTGAAGGACTAAACTTGGTATCACTTTGAGTGACGTCAAAATCATGTCTATGCGTGACCGGTCGCCATGTTAATTGACGAGTAAAATTGGTAGTTGTATGCCGTATATATACGTTTATCTGTGTAGTTGTGCTGTCAAACAGTTGCAAATGGGCAGCCATCTTAATTGCCCGACTTTGTAGGTATGCACGCTAATTTCGTAGGTAGGTATGGCAAGTCCATAGGTTTATAAGTCAGTGAACTAAACTTATTGTTTCTTCCCCTAGCTTCCTTTGAAGTCACTTTCCCAGTAAAGTTTTGCATAATTAAACTCATAGGGCAATAAAGACAGTCAATTTAGTAGCGATGTAAGGAAGCTAGTTGTCTTGGCAGCGTGCCAGTGATGTCGTTGACTGCCATCCAGCTAGCTACTGGCAACTGGCGCCAGTGGTCGTAGGAAACCAAACGCACTTTGTTTTCCTTGTCGTTTTGTTAAAGTATTTTTAGTTAAAGTTGTTTTAACTATAAGGGTTTTGTGAAACTGTTACTTATGATGTTTAGTTTAGTTATTTTTATGTTGATGTCTAATGTGAGTGGTACGATATTAAAGTTGGATATGTGTCTTCAAAGGGATGTAAAATAAACAGAATGATAGATGTTTATTTGATTAAAATGATAGGTTTGGTTCGTATGCAATAAATAGTTATTTATTTTAGTAAATAAAAAGTATCTTTTGAAGACATAATAGCAAGGCGCGAGCTGTTCGTTCGGCGGTGAGATGGGCAGACGACATTTTTTTTTTGCAATCTTGAGTAGAACTTGAGGTAATATGACAGAATGACACTTGTCTGGAGCCCTGCGCGGACTGCACCTCAGAACAAGTAAATTTTTAGTTCCCAAAACTATTTTCTCTGTTTAAGTTACCGGCCAGTATCAAAGACCGCGTAAAATTCCGGACGTAGGCCTCTAATCACAACACGAAAAAAAGCGCCACTGTCGATGGACGTTGCACAGTATCTATGGCAAGTATGGCGGCTGGCCCACAACTGTTTGTTTATTTATCGTAAACCATCTCCGCGATCCGGCAGTGTTTACGTCAAATAGGCCGTTACCCTGTTGCTAGTTCCGTGTACCGATGTGTTTGAACGTTTATTTTGGATTTTTATGGGTTTATTGGCAATTATTTTGGCTTGTAATACTTCAATGAGGTTGTGATTGTAAACAGGTGAATGCACTAGAAAGTCCTCTTTTATCTATTAAAATATTATCAAAATCATAATTTCAGGAGAAAAACGTCCACTGCTGGCAATACGTCGAGCAGCGTCAAGCCAAGCGTAGCCATAAATAAAGTAAAGTAAACGTTTATTTGCATACATTGTAGGTGCAGTAAATAAGATGTGACATATCGACTGGTCCCGTACTTACTCCATGAAAGATTATGACACATTTCCTTGAAATGTTTTCAGTATTGCGTAAATAATTTAGAAAGGGTACGTCCTCCACCCTATGAGTTGAATTCACGTATCCTTTCTATGACCTATCCTCTTTCTTACGCAATACGAAAGTCGTTATTTTAAAGGTGTCGTCACCCTTACCTACACGTGTTCTTTGCCGAATTCACTTGTCGTTGGTCTACCTTGTTCAATCTTAATGTAGTGTAGACGCCTTCCATAGAAAATGAATCAAATCTGCCTACCCTTTTCCTAGATTCTTAAATTGGGCGTTTTATAAACTGAATACCGTTATTTCACAAAGAGCGACTGCTTTCAGATCTTCACACCCCAGTATCAATGTAACACGATACCCCTTGGCAAGCCTGCATGGTGTCATAATGGCTTCTGAGTATGAAGATCAACCGGGCATTACATGCTTTTCGAGGCACGAAAGAGTCTCGGTGTGGTCCACAGATCATAGAAACAAAAGTTTTTATGATCTATCTAGTCTATCTCTATCTAGTTGTTTCTATGATCTGAGGTGTGGTCCATCCACGGACCGACCTCAGCCTTATTTAAGCCTGAAGATCAATCCATGCGGCAGTTATTGTTAAGCCACGGGCACCTCTGAAATAAAGTGAATGCCACTACGGTATAACAGCCTTTCTTCATCTAGGTCTCTAACTAAATTGCCTGCCAACCGCCATTTTACCGCTAGAAGGCCAATGCAACATCTATCACTCACGAACGAACTTCAATTCAAAATAATGTTAGTGAAAGTCCTGCATTAGCTACTGATGACTTGTACACGTGCTTGACGAAAGCACTGATCTTTAACCCGACACGTTATGTGCCTGCACGTATAGGTAAGCGACCGCTAGTTGTGCTTACCCTAGAAAGGAAACTGGGCGTAAAGATAAGTTTCAAGTGAAGTGCATGTGCACGTTGTTCAGCAGTCGGAAGATAGATGGCGCTGTTCTCAACTTTTATAAATACACATAAGTAACAACGGAACAGAGACATTGTATCGGAATGGTCCACTTGTTCGTCAACTAAAAGAAAAGAATTTGACGTTTTCCGATTTGTTGACAAGCTAAAATAATTGAATTTTCCGTAGAAAACAAATGAAAACGCTGAATAGTTTCAAATTAATTTAATTTAGAAACTTCAACGTTGCCGAAAATAGTCACAAATCTCCGACAAAGCAGACCAAATAAATAAAGCAAAAATTCATTACTTTCTGCGTTTCTCTTAAAGAGGTCTGTTCCAAAATAGCCTTTAACTGGTATACCAATAAGGTTTTATTTCTAAAACGAAGTTTATCAAGTTGGCATTTTGTAAGTTTGTCTTTGCTTCACAAAACTTGGAATGCCTTGTCTATTCTTGTAGCGGATGACAAAATGAAAAGCGACCGTTTAGCGTTTCGATCTGAAAACTATTTTCATGTTTGCCACACGCGGAGTTTGTCAGTAACTTGTTCCAGCAATGTCATGATTATGTTTAAAGTTGATATCTACTATAATGAAAAATGGATTCAAGATTTTCAGATGCCTAAAGCTACGCTGCTAACAGTTTTGAAAGTTCACCTGTTCGGATTTAGATGCAAAAAGGCACTCGGTCTTAGGATAGCTACTTTTAATCCCGGAATTAATTACGACTATTAGCCCAAGGCATCAAAAAGGTGGCAGGGACGACTTGGAAACTAGGAAAGCTAGAGTTCGATGCACTTTGGGAGGCCTATGCTGAAAAGCAAGGCAATCGAGGAATCGGTCTCAAATAAAGACAACTATAATATAATTTTCAACACACTTGCTCATAACGTGGCTCTAATTTCACCGCAATTAGGCACATAATGACACCTATAATCAAACAGTGATTTTTTCATTGCTATTATTCACAAGTGAGTTATAGGGTTTTTTATTTTATTTTATTGGTTGAGTTGCTTTGTTCTTAAAAAAGTTTTGATACAAAAAAGGTCGTGCTCAATACTACAAATAAATTAATCAAATCAAATCATTGTTTATTCGTATTGTTACATAACAAATTAATGTACCTATTGCTTGCTCATTTCATGCAACTTCGTATTTAAATAGATAATTTCAACTTGTACATGTTTAATAAATAAAACTTTTATTCAAATATAACTTTTGTTTTCTCTGTAATAAAGAAAACTTGAAATTCCCCATTTTGTATGTGGCTAAAACGCCATCCGCGAAAAGCCAAAAAAAAAGACTTTTAGTAATTTAGTCTATGGCCGACCGCCATTGTTAGATGCGCGCGCATAGGAAAACTTATTAATTTTTTCCGCCATTGCGAAAAATTTTTCACAACTCGTTTTCACTGTTGAAAATGTTTTATAGTATTATTTTCTTCACAAGTGTGTTGAAAAACGTCGTATGATACACGTGTGTACTGATGATTACCGTCCTCGGCTCTCTTAAGACCCTCACCTAACGGCTCGGGTCTCAATGGCGCCTCAGCGGTATTCACCAACATTACACACTTGTACCATAATGTACTATTAAACATTCCTTGTGATAAGTAGAAATTAGAGAAATTGTAAGATTAATAATAAAGGCTATTGTTATTATCCCAAAGGAATATATTGAAACAAAAGTTTTTTTTACTAAATTTTGTAGTTAAAGGCATTATCAAACAAACCTACTAAAATTTAATAAAAGCATTGTCCCTTAAAACATGTAAACGATTGATATTTTCTTTTTAATATCGTTGCACATGCTGATATAAGAGCCTTTTTAGTCTCATTTCGTAAAATAGAGCATTCAATTGAAAAAAATGGACGGGAAGTATGTATGAAAAATCAGTATCCAAAATGATTTGCTTTGATAAAGTAAGTATCCTTGGCATTTGATCGGTTTCTAATAAGAACGTGTCAAAGCTTAGTTTATTTATACTGAACTCGTCCTTAACCACAAATACTTAAATCAAAAACCGGCCAATTGATTTCTCATACTATATTTCCAGTTTAAAACTATAATTGATATTATGTTGCTAACGTCTATAATATATTCTCACACAGTCAAAGATTCAAGTTTCACCGCAGATGTAGATAATTTTGACAACTTCAGACTAGGTACTATGATATTTATTGAGTTATATAGGTATGCTAAATAACATAAAGGGGTAATATTGTCTGTTGGACTGTTGGTTTATAATGTTTTTAACAAGCTTTTTTTTAATAAGCTATACATAGGTATATATAAAATTGCACTATCGCAAGAAACTAATTTGTGTACAAAATGTTAGCTCAATTATACTGTGGGCAGTGGATCGTTTGATCCACTTGATTTGATGACTCTTGCGAGTGTCAAATATCTTTTAATTGCGTTTGTAGCGCCCCTGCTTACTTGATAAGTTTGTTTGTTTACATTTAAGCAGGCGCTACATATACGAATTACGACGGCACAGGACGTCAGTCGTTCGCCCACACTCATACAGTTCAGTTAGGTCTTATAATAGTTTAGACTTTAGAGTAAATTTAATTATGTATTTTTTGTAAGTGTTAAGAGATAATAATATAGTACGGTTTTATTTTATCGTGAATTATTATTTCATTTAACCACCAGACCACACGCAAACGGAGTATCCTAAAGCGTTGATCTAGAAGTTTGATTTTCACAGCAGCAAGGAGTTGCAGACGTGAGTATACGATATTAATTTCAACATACTTCCAGGCGTTCCAGAGAAGAAGGACACACGGACAGCCAGACAAGAAGTGATCTTATAATAAGGGTTCCTTTTTACCTTATGAGGAACGGAACCCTAAAAATCGGACAATTGTCGCGGCAAAATGCTGGTTTATTATAGTTATGTATACGGGATCAGGTGATACCTCGCCATTTAGCATTCTGATTTAAAGTGGAACTAAAACTACGTACATAATAAAGCTTAAAAGGTCACTTGTTCAATATATTTCTTAACTAAATGATGCTTTTTGAATAATTTCTATTGTTTTTTTTATTATTTGTATTGGGTTATTTGCTCTTGACTATAGTCTAGGTCATAGGTGATAGAGACAGAGTCGACGATGGAAGACTTAAATACTTTCGTGTTAGTCTTTGGCGAAGCGCGTCTTCTGGGTTCGATTCTAAGCAGCCTTATTGCGTAATGAATTCGGCAAGGCCAAGGATATAGATTATGAATAATCGACTAATCACATATTAATTGAATAATAAGTCTAATCAAATTCAATTTAAAATATAACAAATCAAATCAAAAAATATTATTACAAATTTATTAAATCAAATGAATATATATAAAAAACCGGCCAAGTGCGAGTCCGACTCGCGCTCGAAGGGTTCCTTACCACTATCGCAAAAAACGGCAGAAAAATCACGTTTGTTTGCCCGTACGCAAAATACGCGCTTGGTTGTGGAGTTGCGGAAAACAGCCCGTTTTAACCTAACCTATGGGAGCCCCACTTAAATATTTATTTTATTCTGTTTTTAGTATATGTTGTTATAGCGGTAACAAAATACATCATCTGTAAAAAATGCAACTGTCTAGCTATCACGGTTTATAAGATACAGCCTGGTGACAGACAGACAGACGGCGGAGTCTCATTAATAGGGTCCCGTTTTTACCCTTTTTGTACGGAACCCTAATAATCAAGCTGATTGAGACACTACAATACTATGTTCCAATTTTAATGTGAACCTTAAATGTTTTATGAAAGGTTGCCGACATGGGACTAAATCGGAAATCCATATCGCGTCTTTCACCTCGCATGTAATTGGTCGATGTTTCATGCTCTTTGCCCTTTGCCTTGCCGAATGAATTACGCAATAAGACTGCAGGTCGTTCAAAGTATTATTATATTGGAATTTTCTCTGTCTAGATTGTTTTGTTACCTTGACGTCGAGTCCCGCCACGTCGAGTAGCCTCCACGTCTACTTGTAATTTTGTATGACGTTTATTACTCATCATCATCATCATCATTTCAGCCGAACGACGTCCACTGCTGGACATAGGCCTCCCCCAGGCGTCGCCACATTGACCGATCCCGTGCGTCTCGCATCCGCAGCGCCTGCCCGCAACCTTAACCAGGTCATCGGTCCACCTGGTGGGAGGCCTTCCAACGTATCGTCTTCCGGTTCGCGGTCGCCATTCCAGAACTTTTCGACCCCATCGGCCATCCGTTCTTAGAGCAATGTGCCCTGCCCACTGCCACTTTAGTTTGGTAATTCTTCGGGCTATGTCGGTAATCCTGGTTCTCTTGCGGATCTTCACATTTCTGATTCGATCACGCAAGGAAACTCCGAGCATAGCCCTCTCCATTGCCACGTTTATTACTACGATGAAAAAATTCTGCCATCCAATTTGACGTAATGTACAGTCAATGAAACAACTTATTCAAATCATAATATTTTTATTTATTTTACAATTATTGTAATAACTTTTAAAACAGGGTAATAGCTATATCCACCAACTATTCCATGTCATTAATGGAGGTTTCTGGCAACGCCCTCTCATACAGAAGAGGAATGTGATGATAATTATAGATTCGTAAATGTAGATTCCTCTCCACTCCTCAGTCCTGCTGTCACATGAATTTGCTTCTGCGCAGCGACACGCTTTGTGTTTCGAACCGTCATTGTTCGGGGATGATCTAGCTACTATTTAAAAAGGATGAAATAAAACTCGTAAGTATGCCAACGAAAGGTTTTTTATTGAACAAAATATCACTAAGGTAAACACCGCGATTTAACTTTAAGGGAATCCGGTACAGCGCCACCTATCGGCCAGAATCTTAACTAAGTTTACATAACATTTTAAACTACTTTAAACAGTCATTAAGTTTGAATGTACCTGCAACAGTTTATACCATATCCTGTTTACCACTTCAAATACAAGTTAATATCATGTTTTAATGGGGTTCGGTCATCAACTGGTCAGATAATCTACTATTCTCACAGAATTTATCGATCTATAGATAAGGACCTAGGAGATAAGGTGTGTTGTGTTTGTTATCACAACGTAATCTAAACGGAAAAAATAATCATATTCCCCATTTAGAGGTATTCTTTAAATGGCTATTAATAGAAACATTTTTAGAGTAGGTAAGTCGAGACCATGTCTTCAACGGACTTCAAAAGGAAGGAGGTTCTCAATTCGACTGTAAGTATTTGTTTTGGTTACGGCGCGATTACGAACCGGTTTTGATGATTCTTGTTCTTCTCATGTGGTCACGTTTAAATTTGATCAAGATCTGATGAGGCGTTTTTAAGTTATACTCAATAATGCCTATTTTCATGGTAATAATATAAGGTACCAAAACTAAAACCGGCAAAGTGCGAGTCGGACTCGCGCACGAAGGGTTTCGTTTCATTATCGCATAAAACGGCAAAATATCACGTTTGTTGTATGGGAGCCCCACTTAAATATTTATTTTATTCTTTTTTTAGTATTTTTGTTATAGCGGCAACAGAAATACATCATCTGTGAAATTTTTAACTGCCTAGCTATCACGGTTCATGAGATACAGCCTGGTGACAAACAGAGAGAAAGACAGACAGACGGACCGGGGATTCTTAGTAATAGGGTCCAGTTTTTACACTTTGGGTACGGAATCCTAAAATAAAATAAAAAAACTTTTTAACAAAAAAATTAAACCGACTTCCAAAAAAATCACTACAAAGCGAAAAAGACTTTCTTTTCGGAAGTCGGTGTCAAAAACGAAATAAAAAATAGGAACAAAGACACGTCGATTTAATTTTTTTGTAAAAATTTTTTCTAACTTAAATGTCGTAATGTGGGTGTCTATAGGCTCCTCTGTCTCACCCTTCGGCAAACAAATGCTTGATGTTATGTAATGTTACTCCTCCACTGTTCTTTTCTGATTGATTTCGTTGCGGGATCCAAGAGACCAAGACAGTTGAATCTCATAATGTACATATGAGAGGGAGACCAATATATTTGTAATATGGGTGACATGCCTGAAAATAAACTTTTTTTTTTGTATCATTTCGCTTACACTCTTCGACCTTCATTGTCTCAGCGTTTTTTCTGTTGAATCTGGCTTTCAGGAGTTACAGTGGCTGTTAATACCACGGGGTCCCAGCGCTAAGGAAGAAAATTTGGTTCAAATACATCTCACTAGATGACGCGATTGGCACTGATTTGTTATTGAACTGTGTGTAAAATTATAATTTTCTGGAACTGAACATAAACATTGCATGTTCTTGTTTAATCAACTGTCATAAGCACAAAATTATGGAATATTGACCTCTTAATTCACATTTCAAAGATTATTTGAATAAATAATTTAAAATTGATGCCAATAGATGTCGCGGTTTTAAATTTCTGGGGTATGCCGCTAGATTGTTTAAATTTGTATTGTGACACATTTTGGTGCAATGAAACTGTAAAAACGTGCAAAAAATACTAAAAAAAAAATCGCCACTGTTTTTAAAGAAAAAAATATTCACGAACCGAGTAAACCCTTTTACTTGTAAGTCGCAGCTATCACCATCTATCACCGTGGAACGGAACAAAATGCGATCGATGTAGAAAAAATAATCAGTTTAATCAGATGAAAACCACTAGTTACGTCGGCACGGTTTCTTTATATGGGATGAGGCATATGTATGCTAGTATTATATTATCTGTGGTAATACCTAGTGTGGCATGTCTGGCCGAACAAAAAACAGTTACTTAGAATCAATTTGATAGCTAGAAAAGCCCCCTTTATCTGTAATGGAAGAAAACAAAACTACTAAAAGGTTAATTTGCCGAGAACATTTTAATTGTCAATAACTTGACTTAATTTTCCGTTACGTTACTGTAATTAGGGATTAATAACCTATGATTGTAAACTGGTTTGTTGGTCACTGACATATACAGAAGCAGTGGCGTAGCTAGGTAACCAAGGGCCCTGGGGCAAATACAAAAATGCCCACTGATAGCAGTGGTTTGGTTTTATCAAGTAAAAATATTCACTTCTTCAGCCAGTCAATCTATTTTAAATATAGACTAGTTCATAAGATATAATTCCTGTTTTGAAATAAGTTTCCTAATTACTTAAATAACATAATAAACTACAAACACACTTAAACCAATACCTAAAAATATACTTAACTAAAATGTGGCGTAATTTAACCCTCAATTTATGTTTATTTTATGAAAAGAAAGGCCCATCGCTGCCTAGACCGCAAAATACCAGGGGCCTAAAGCAGCTCTGCAGTCTAATTGCGTAAGTGAGTTCCGCAAAGGAAACAACTCCATGAAAGAGATACATTTTCTTTAAATATTTTCGTTATTGCGTAAATAATTTTGAAAAGGTTCGTCCTCCACCCTATGAGTTGAATTCATATAAATCCTTTCCATGACCTATCCCCTTTCTAGTGTATTACGGAATACGAAAGTCTTTATTTTAAAGGTGTCGTCATCGTCACCGTAACGTATATGTGTTCTTTGCCTTCTTTTTTTTTGTTGTAGGTACAAATTTACGGTTTTCGGTTTTTTCCCTTTACTTGTGCTATAAGACATTGAATCTTGCCAAAGGAGATTGCCCATTCTTCTATGGACCGCCGTTGCGCATAAAAAAAAATTGTATGATAGCGTAAATTGGATATAAATTGAATATCCTGACCATAAGTGATTTGTTAATTAGAGAATGATTTTAATTAGTAAAGTAATATCATTTTAATTATGTTATATATAAATAAAAATATTAATAAAGCGGGCAATGTAATAATTGAAATGATTTTTAAAACTCAGCATCTGCCCTTACACTATTAGTAACACCGATTACGGGGAGGTTCATAAAATGGCAACACTGTTTTCACTAAAGTACGCCATTAAAATAAAATCGAATAAATAACTAATTAAACACAAAATATTAACCCCACATACGATTTCGATCAACTTAAATAAGAAAACTTAAAAAAAATAAAAAAAATAATGAGTATATTTTTGTGGCTATACTCTTTTATTATGATCCTAGGTCAACGGGAAGTACCCATGTAGATTTTGAATCACTTGCGAGTGTAAAATATGCATCATTAACGGCTATATCTCTTGATTCGTTGATCTATAAATTTGTTTTTTTTCACAGCTGTAAGGGGTTGCAAACTTGAGTATACGATATTAATTTCAACTAGATACCTCCACGCGATCCTGAGATAAAAGGTCTTGACAGACAGACGGACAACAAAGTGATCCTATAAGGGTTCCGTTTTTTCCTTTTGACTTTCGGAATCCTAAAAAGGGCAGGAGAATGGTGAAGTAAACAAGCCTTAGTACGCAAAAAACTCAAGCGGGGTTGAGGTTTTAGTTTTTTTAGTTTTGGCTTCGCACGGTTTGTGCTGTCCATTTGTCACGTTTAGAATAGACGTTCTAGTTTCTTTAGATTTTAGTCCAATGTCCTAGTTAGGCCCCAATAAAATGGCGGTAACTTTATTGAAAGCTTCTACGGAGTTTTGTCGACAACTTGTACAAACTACCGCTGTGTTTTACTTGCCCACACTCTTTCAAGTTTACTAATATTATTAGAATAAAAGCCACCATCTTTACACTATTATTATTCAATTTAACACAATTTTAGTTAAGTAAAACCGAGAGGCAACATAGACGCCATCACGTTCCCGCCAAAAAAACCCGAAGTTGAGGTTTTAGACAAGTGACATTCTGTCAACGAAAACGTCGACATAGCGATTGGAAAAACCGGCCAAGTGCGAGTACTCGCGCACGATGGGTTCCGTACCACCAAAAAACACGTTTGTTGTATGAGAGCCATAAAAAGTAGCCTATGTCACCCGGGGATAGTGTAGCTTCCCAACGGTGAAAGAATTTTTGAAATCGGTCCAGTAGTTTTTAAGTTTATTCGTTACATACAAAAATACAAATCTTTCCTCTTTATAATAATAGCATAGATTATTAATTACACTTTTTTATTTGGTTTGCTCTTGACTCTAGACAAAAGCAAGTTACAACTAAAAATAAAATTCTCTATATTACACTTGGTATTTACTGAATTTTATGTCTATTTGTTTTGTCAAATTTTGATGAGAAGATGATGTCAAGTTTCCAACCGCAAAGTTTTTAAATTGGTAAGTATTTTGTATTAAGGTTACACTAGTCGATTTTTTTTCCATACAAACGTAGTCTAGGGATTATTTCACTGTTTGACGAAGTACGTTCAAAATAAAAAGTGATATCAATTTGTCTTATCATTATCTAGCCCTGTATGGAAGCGAAAATGTAAAAAAAGAAAATTTTCGAAAGTTATGAGCGTTGAAAGTTCCACATTTCGACACTAATTTTAACGCATTTTTTGGCGCAAATAAATACCATAAGAAGACGGAAAATTTCAAGACGGCCTCCATACAGGGATAGAGTAGTAGTTCAACAATGCATATAATTTTATTTTGAACAGATAGATTTAGTCGTTTTTTCATGATATCTAGACTGCCAAAGGTCTGTTTATAAAATTTCGCGCGCTCGGTTTCGTCCTAAATCATTATCCATTTCGCTACAAATTTGCAAAAGTTTGTATTCGTACACGAACTAGCTTCCTACTGCTCATCACAGCATCTATCTCTTCCGCACGTGTTGTCGGTTGATATAAAATGCATTCTAACTCCGCGCACAAAATAGTTCGTGCCGTCGACTAGTGTACCCTTAATAGAAAAAAAACCGGCTAAATGCGAGTCGGACTCGCGCACGTAGCCTACGTGCGCGAGTCCGACTCGCATTTAGCCTAGTTTTAAAAACCGTACCATTAAAAAACACGTTTGTTGTAGGGGAGGCCCACTTAAATATTTATTTTATTCTGTTTTTAGTATTTGTTGTTAGTGGCAACAGAAATACATCATCTGTGAATATTTCAACTGTCTAGCTATCACGGTTCATGATATACAGCCTGGTGACAGACAGACGGATCGCGGAGTCTTAGTAATAGGGTCCCGTTTTTACCCTTTGGGTACGGAACCCTAAAAAACTAGAGATAGGATTTTTAAAGAATGTGTCTATGGGGGTCTGAGGTATCTGTTCACTTTGGAAAAGGGGTCTCACGCCCAAAATAATTTAGAAGTTTCTGGTCTAGAGTCTCCGATGACTTTAAAACGGGGGAATCTTCAGAAATCTTCCCTTAAGGCGCCGATACCCTTGAGTAGCTGATTTTAAAATGAGAATCACGTCTAAATGGCTAGTCGTAATTAAAAAAAAAAAATATATGTTATATTAGACTATTTTCTTAATAATTTGATCTAAGCAAATTTTCAGTTTTCTTCGTATAACATAGTGTAATTAATTTGTAAAGTTATGTCTAAAACGGACAAAAACTCTACAATCACACCAAAACCGCTGGGCGTATTTTAATGAAATCGACACCATCTCAAAGACAATTTATTTATCTACATTTTGATCTGAGCCTTTTTAAAGTCTTAGAATAATAAGGAAAGTACAAAAAACTACAAAATTTTGGGTCGCGCGGGTGTGAAACGAGTGCGCGTTTTGTTCCCTCAAGGTCGTTGGCGTTAGTCGTCGTCTTAATACTAAAGATACTTACTCAAAGTAAAATATGCATAACATTGTGGTAGCCTGGCCTTCGACAAAGTGGACCCTGTTCACATACCATTATTAACTGAGTCATTTGCTTATCAGCGTCCGACATAACTTGATATAGCATTACGAGACGCGAAGATTTTACTAATAGTGTCGTGGAAAGTTTGTCTGGCTATTTATTTTATTAAATTACCTAGTATATATGTACTTCTTTTAACCGACTTCCCAAAAAGGAGGAGGTTCTCAATTCGGATGTTTATATGTTTCTATTTTTTTTATGTATGTTCGGGCATAACTCCGTCATATATAAACGGAATTGCAAAATTCTTTTTTGTTTGAAAGAAGTTTATTCCGAAATGGTCCCATTAAAATTTGGTAAAGATCTGATGAAGAACTTCGGAGATATACAACAGAATTCTTCAATAAATTATGGCAAATCTCTCGGGATTGCTGCAATCGTTTGACTGTTTATTGTTTACACCATTTCATAACATGCCATCACGACACTATGCTCTAAACGGGTAAGCAGATGTGTACAGTTCACACTGGTACACTCTCATTCCACCGGTTATGTTCAAGTTACATGTTATTTGGGTAACCTATTCTGGCATCACTTTGGGCGTTTTAGGTACCTTACTAAAGAACTTGTCCATTATGTACCACTAAAAAGTGATAAATAAAAAACTTTTTAACAAAAAAATAAAACCGACTTCTATAGCAAATCACTTACTTCGGAAAAAAGTTATTTTTTAGTGATTTGCTATATAATAGAAGTTGGTTTATTTTTTTTGTTAAAAACTAGACAGTTGAAATTTTCACAGATGATGTATTTCTATTGCCGCTATAACATTAAATACTAAAACCAGAATAAAATTAATATTGGGGGGCTCCCATACAACAAACGTGATTTTTTTGCCGTTTTTTGCTCGATATTAATAACGGCAACAGGTAGACGCTTGAAATATTCACACAATATTTAGTTGTATATGCACTTCGAAAAATAATAATTATTAAATTAAAATAAATTAAACTAAGGGGGCTCCAATACAACAAACGTGATTTTTTTGCGATAATGGTACGGAACCCTTCGTGCGCGAGTCCGACTCGCACTTGGCCAGTTTTTTTTGTATATAAATCATATGGCCGCTTTGCAAACAGTGTGCTCATGCCGATTTTTTTAACGTACTCACTCGTAATAACGTAAACGATCTCTTATGTCAAAATGTATACAAAAAAGAGGTTTCTCCTTACCGTCACTAGACGACGCTTAACTAGTTTCAATACAAATTTACGTTTACGGAGCGTGAGTAAAAACTCGCACTAAGGCGTCTGAGTATTTGAAGTTAACGTACCAAACACGTAAACACACCATAATGCCGAAGTGTTAGGCTAAAGTAGAGTTTGACAATTACTCAACTTTAAATTCTCAATTCAGAAATCGCGGGTTAGAACAAGAATCGATATTTTGGAACGTGCTTCATATTTCTGACTAATTGTCCGACTCCTTGACAGTTCAAAAGTGCGTGTAAATGGTTAATTAAGGTTGCCCTAGTCGACGGCACGAACTATTTTATGTGCGGGGTTAAAATGCATGCTATATCTTATCAGACAACACATGCGAAAGAGATATATGCTGTGATGAGCAGTAAGAAGCTGAAAGAAGTTCGTATACGAAATAGCACTTTTGCAAATTTGTAGCGAAATAAATGATGATTTAGGTCGAAAACGAGCGCGAGAAATTTTATAAACATACCTTTGGGAGTATGAATATCGTGAAAAAACTACTAAATGTATATTTTCAAAATACAATTATTTGCATTGTTGAACTACTAATCTATGCCTATACGGTTTTGCAATTTCCCTTCTTCTTATGGTATTTATTTCCACCTAAAGATGCGTTAAAATTAGTGTTGAAATATGGAACTTTCGACGCTCATAACTTTCATATATTTTTGTTTTTTTACTTTTTAGTTTCCACACAGGATTAGTTAATGACGAGACAAATTGATATTATTGAACGTACATCGTCAAACGGTGGAATAATCGCCAGACTACGTTTCTATGGAAGAATGATCGACAAGTGCAACCTTAAGAAAAATTATGAATGAATGATTTAAAAAGATTTTTAATTTTATTGATGAGTGGATAATTGACTTCAACGAAATCATTTGGTACAAGCAATTTTGAATTGAGTAGGAGTTCAATAATTATGAATAAAAACGCTTCCAGTCTTGCATCATTAAAACACAAAAAAATTAATAAGCGACTCCGCAAGCAAAAACTAAACTTTATAAGTTGTTAACTTGTTTCTTAGTTAGCAGACTTCGACTTGTTTATTTCATTATGTCTGCCCGATGGCTAACGGATAGATGTGTGCTCAAATAAATAGCCAATTCAAATTTTCCATTTTCAAATTCGAACATAGTGATGTGACATTTTTGAATTTGACAATCGATAAAAAGTTGTAGTGATATTTTTTTATTTTGCGAACTACTAATTTCTTTTTTTTCGGAATCTAATTTTATAAAAATATCAACTTTTGTATTGTTTTCGAAATATAGACTGTGTCTATCGTTTATGCATGCCGGATGCCATTAGATTTATTAAAGGAAGTGTATTATTGGCCAATGATCTGAGGAGTAAAGGTCCAAAGATTTTGGCTACTTATGTACCATTGTGGCTGTCAAAGTAAGCACGTTACTGTTCAGTGGTCCTTTGGTCTGTGCTGACGTCCATAGAGAAAATTCAAAAGTTTAAAGAGGAATTCCTTGAATATCGTAAGTATTTTGTTTGTTTGTCTTATGTTAATGTAAAGAGATAAATGTTAATCAGTTGTTTATATGTATTGAAGCGCAAATTGTTTATTATTGGCTGAGAGAAAGTTTTGTATCCTTGAGGACATTCTTATTCATTGCATCTTTGTTATTAATAATAAGTACTTTACTTGTTATTTTTTTTTGCATGCACATTTTACTGCAAAAACAAACTCTTAAAAAGGAAAAAAAAGCAGCAACATTTGCCGAGTTACGCAAACAAAATGTACTGATTTATTTAGGTAGGATTACATTACCGTTTTTATTTCTTTTTCAGAGTTAACTCGTGTTTTTGGTTGATAGTAATTAATTACTAGAAACATTTTAGCCGTCTAAATCTAATTATTACGTAATAAAAACATTAATTGAACTGTTTTATTACTCGACTGCCGAAGTAGGGTAATGTGTTTATCAGTCTATATGTATGTATGTATGTTTGTTCCTATGTGGCGTTCTAGAGACTAAACGCGTTGGCCGGTTTTGATGATTCTTACGTCAATCGATCCGTCTTAACCTTGCAAGTGTCACTGGTTACATTAAAATGGAAAAATATAAAAATGGCGGCTTTTGGGCGACATATTGTGGTGGCTCAATTTTTTCTTCTTCCAAACCCATCGTGTGGGGTATATCAAAACAAAGGGCTTTAAGAGGTGATTTCAAAAATATATAACACATATTATGTTTAAATGTACCTGTTTCGAAAAAATAAATGTTAACTAAAAAGTCATACATAAAAAAGATAATTTAAAAAATCAAAAAACCCGGCTGCTTATGAAGCGAACTAAAAATACGTAAACAAGAAGATAATCATGCTGTGCAGTCGGAGGATATAGTTCTCGCCAAACTTCTAGGCTGCCTTTAAGGTCACACTAGTCGAAAATTCTTCCATATAAACGTTGTCTAGGGATTATTCAACTGTTTGACGATGTTCGTTCAAAATAAAAAGTTAATCAATTTGTCTCATCATTATGTAGCCCTGTATGGAAGCAAAAAAGTAAAAAAATAAAACATTTGAAAGTTATGAGCGTCGAAAGTTCCACATTTCGACACTTATTTTAACGCATTTTTGGGCGCAAATAAATACTATAAGAAGACGGAAAATTGCAAAACGGCCTCCATACAGGGATAGATTAGTAGTTCAACAATGTATATAATTTTATTTTGAACAGATAGATTTAGTAGTTTTTTCATGATATCTAGACTGCCAAGGGTCTGTTTATAAAATTTCGCACGCTCGGTATCGTCCCAAATCATTATCCATTTCGCTACAAATTTGAAAAGTATGTATTTGTACGCGAACTAGCTTCCTACTGCTCATCACAGCATCTATCTCTTCCGCACGTGTTGTCGGTTGATATAAAATGCATTTTAACCCCGCGCACAAAATAGTTCGTGCCCTCGAATAGTGTACCCTTAAGTTGGTTTTCCGATGCTTAAGTCACGAATCGGTGCTGTTTTTGTATTTACTACTGCTGTGCTAGTATTATATTATCTGTGCTACTGCGCAGCCATTGCAGCCAATTTTAGAGCGGCCAAGAAGTTTGGCGAGAACATTTGGTTTTGGTCAGCCAGCTCGCGAATAGGTATCCGATACATCATGATTTTCTTCTTGTTTACGTCTTTTTAGTTCGCTTCTTAAGCAGTAGGGTTTTTAGATTTTTTTGAATTGATAACCATCATGCTACTTTTTATTCTAGAAATTTCTAATTCTATCAATGACCTCTAAAATTAATATTTTTGTAATATGTAATTAAATGACCAACATTATTGTGGTTGTCGATGGCATAATTATTTGAATACAACGACGGCACTTGTTCATGAAAATTCTGAATTTGAGCATTATTTATCCTTATCGTGACAGATATGAGAACAACACTATTCGTTGTTTATTTTTAGTACCAACGCCCGCATCTTCTGTAACTTAAAATAAAAATATAAAACCGGCCAAGTGCGAGTCGGACTCGCGCACGAAGGGTTCCGTACCGTTATCGCAAAAATATCAAGTTTGTTGTATGGGAGCCCCACTTAAATATTTATTTTATTCTGTTTTTAGTATTTGTTGTTATAGTGGCAACAAATACAGCCTGGTGACAGACGGGCAGGCAGACAGACAGACAGAAGGACAGACAGACCGCGGAGTCTTAGTAATAGGGTCCCGTTTTTACCCTCAAAAGTTAAAATTAATTGCACCTAGTAGATACTGATTCGATTCGATTATTATTAATAACTAGCTGTTGCCCGCGGCTTCACTCCCGTGGACCAGCCCACAGGACCCGTTTTCGGGCTTAAAACATAGCCTATGTCACTCAGGAATAATGTACCTTTCTATTGGTGAAACCCCTTTTTACAGTCTGTTCAACCGATTTTGAGTTCTAACCAGTAAATATGAGGATAGCATATAAAGCATAAACATGTTACCAAAACCAACTGTTTAATACAGCAGCCATTAGTCATCATATCACAAACGCGATAGAAGTCAAAATCAGTTGAGCGTGTTGTAAAATGGGATTATTTGAGCGGGGAGAAGGGTCATCTCGATAAAAATTATAAAATTTTGTTAAATTTGTTGTTGCCACGATTTAAACAATGCACCTGCCATGTTTTCTCTTCACCTCCCTTGGTTGACTGGTAGAGAATGCCTTAGGCATTAAGTCCGCCTTTGTACCTTTGTGCATGAAATTTACGCGCGCCAAACAAGACTACTATAGTACATTATGGTACAAGTGTGCAGTGTTGGTGATTACCGCTGTGGCGCCATTAAGAGTCTTAAGAGCGCCGAGGACGGTAATCATCAATACACACGTGTATCATACGACGTTTTTCAACACACTTGTGAATAAAATAATACAAAAAAATCATTTTCAACAGTAAAAACCAGTTGTGAATTTTTTTTCACAATGGCGAGCAAAATTAATGTGTTTTCCTATGCGCGCGCATTTAACAATGGCGATCGGCCATAGACTAATAGAATGAGGTTTCTTTTTTTTGGCTTTTCGTAGCAACGTACAAAATAGGGAATTTAAATAAATAAGGAAATTCACTCGGCAGTATTATATTATCTGTGACTCGGCGCTCTCTGCCCATAGATGTCTACTTGCCCGCACAATATACGAATTCTGTCTATAATTTGTGGAGGCTGATGGCACCTGCAGAGGTGGATTGAATCTTTTTGACTTCCCAGGGGTATTTAAATAAAAACATTATAAAATATCGGAGCATTTTATACTGTTGTTGAAGATTTTCAACAAACAAACGCAGTCACTAATCTCGCGGCGTATGAATAGAGGCAATTATATTTTAGTATATATTGCAAATAGACCAGTGCCGAAGCCTTTGAAAATGGTAAAAAAAAAAATAAAAAAAATAGTAGGATGAAACCCATTGGAAAAGGAAGAGAATACAAGAAAAATTAAAGGAAAAATAATTTACGGGCGATCTGAGGTCGGGAAGGGGAAGGGGGTGAGTTTTTAAGGGTGAAAACGGTTTATCTCGATTTCCGGCAAAACAAAAGCCTGGTGACAGACAGACAGACAGACAGACGGATCGCGGAGTCTCAGTAATAGCACATGAGTAGATACTAGAGTTGCCGCGAATAGTGTTTATAGCGAATAGTCGAATACCGATTAATCGCCATTCACTTTGGCGAATAGTCGAATAACTCGACATTACTATTCGACATAAAAAAAAACATTAAACACATTAAAAATATTTGGCTTTGAGTACCAATAAGAATAGATTTCCTATTTTAAGTAAGCTTGCTAAACGATACTTAATCACACCAGCAAGCTCTGTTTATTCAGAAAGACTATTTTCCGAGGCAGGTTTAATTTACGAGGAAAAACGAAACCGACTTGCTCCAGAACGTGCAGAAAAAAATGTTTTTTTGCACCACAATCAGCCTCTGTTAGATTTTAAATATTAATTAAAATTTAATTAAAAGCCTTACTAATTTAATTTCATGAATATGATAGGCACAGGCACATATTACAGATAATAATTGATATTGTGTATTGTTTTATTAAGGAAAATAATTAAAAAAATTACTATTTTTAACTCATTAGTTCTTTTGTTTTTATTTTCGACGACTATTCGCCGAATGCCGAATAATACTAGCTATTATTCGGTATTCGACGAATATCAAAAAAATGACGAGTAATGCCGAATACCGAATAATAGCGAGTATTCGCGGCAACTCTAGTAGATACTACTCATGTGGTAATAGGGTCCCGTTTTTACCCTTTGTCTATCCATTAATGTTGGTACAAAAAAATAATTAATGAACACTTTACGAGGAGATGCATGCTATCAATAATTATTATTCATTTTTATGTTGTTGTTGGAAGGAGATTAGTGATAGGTACTTACACCTCTTTAAAAAAAAAGTGTAATACCATTTTAGAATCAACATTATGTAGAAATTTAATGTATTTTCATTAATTGATATTTTTTAAAAATAGGGAGTAGATGGCTCTTAAAAACTGCACAAAAACGACTAGCGCGGCGTTTTGCTCGGGGAGGTGCCTTAAGGGCCTACATCCACTTTAGTGCCGTAAAACGGTAACTTTCTAAAGCATACTCCTTAGTAACGGCTAGGTTAAAACGTTTGAAAAAAATTTATATTTATTATTGTTTCATCTATAATACATTATTTTCAACACATGGTTTTTTCGTAAAATATTTAGTTTTGCTTTAATAAAATAATTAACAACACGCTAGTTTTTCGCTACTTTTGGATACTCTTCCAAAATTACCTGGATGTTTAAAAATATTTTTACACAGAAAAATTTATGGCTGGAATTTCTTCATAACTGACATAGCATATGTAAATCAAATAATATTTTGCAAACAAAACTGTTCAAAAGGAGGTTCAATATTGATATTTTGGCATCGAGCGGGCGCACGGCCAGTACTGCGTTAACATTGGGACGTATATATCGCCTTAAGGTTACACTAGTCGAGATTTCTTCCATACAAACGTAGTCTAGGGATTATTCCACTGTTTGACGATGTACATTGAAAATAAAAAGTGATATCGATTTGACCCATCATTATAGCCCTGTATGGATGCAAAAAAGTAAAAAAAGAAAATATTTAATAGTTATGAGAGTCGAAAGTTCCACATTTCGACACTAATTTTAACGCATTTTCGGGCGCGAATAAATACCATAAGAAGACGGAAAATTGCAAAACGGCCTCCATACAGGGATAGATTAGTAGTTCAACAATGCAAATAATTTTATTTTGAACACATAGATTTATTCATAGATTTAGAATTTGATTTATTCGTTTTTTCATGACATCTAGACTGCCAAAGGTCTTTTTTATAAAATTTAAAACGAAATTTTATAAACAGAGCTTTGGCAGTCTAGATGTCATGAAAAAACGAATAAATCTATGTGTTCAAAATAAAATTATCTATCCCTGTATGGAGGCCGTTTTGCAATTTTCCGTCTTCTTATGGTATTTATTCGCGCCCGAAAATGCGTTAAAATTAGTGTCGAAATGTGGAACTTTCGACTCTCATAACTATTAAATATTTTCTTTTTTTACTTTTTTGCATCCATACAGGGCTATAATGATGGGTCAAATCGATATCACTTTTTATTTTCAATGTACATCGTCAAACAGTGGAATAATCCCTAGACTACGTTTGTATGGAAGAATTTCGACTAGTGTAACCTTAAAACTAATTGCGGACCCATCTAGTGACTAGTACGAACGCCAAAAAACATACTCTTACGAGTATTTTACTTTGAATGATGCTATAGTTAATTTATCTATTATATTATCAAGTTGAATGTCATTGACTCTTCTTGTTTTATACCAGTGATGAGCAAAGTAAGGCCCGCGGGCCTGCTCCGGCCCGCGAAAGCATTTAATCCGGCCTGTCGATGGTCCTTCGACATGAATCACATCACATCATCAGCCTATTAATGTTCCCACTGCTGGGACACAGGCCTCGTCTCTGTGAGAGGGAATGGGTCGTAATCCACAACGCGGGCCCAGTGCGGTATATGTCACATGTCAACGAATTATTTTCTTTAGGGTGGGTATGGGATCTACCTCCTAGCGGTCCATCCCGTGCAACGGCACCACAGGCTTGCCAGTGGTACGGCTGAACGATCCCACTTAAGCGGTGGTAGGCTCCGCAAGGGGCCGCCTGGCTCGCGACCACCATCCCACCGGAGTCCGGCGCCAAGCAGCTTGCTGTGTTCCGTCGGTGTGTGGGACTGCCAGTGCCTTTGGGGGAGAAGGAGGATGTCAGTTGCGCTGTTCAGAACCGGTCTTGGTCTCTAGGAAAAACTTGCCGGATGACTCATTTTGGAGGGTAGCGGGATCCGAAGCACGGTGCCAGCCGTTGGCCGACCGCAGTCAGTAGGGGGCCCAAGTAGCACGCCAGCCACGTGCCAAAGGCTGCCCCGCCAACTCGCGAAAAATCCCGGTATGCTCCACCGTGCCAGCTGGCGACTGGATGGGAGGACCCGGTGGCCATATCCGGGGGGGTTCGGGCGTCCCCGCAGTCTCCAAATGAGTTCCCATAGGTTGGGTTATCTCTAGTGTTCCACTTGGTTCACTGAGCAGCGCCTCGACAGTTCGACTTCTTCCCCAGCAAACTCTTGAACAAATGACCAAAGCAAAAAAGAAGAATATGGTGAAACAACGGCTGCACTTCCTCCCACTAAAAGTGCACCTCACTAACATCAGGGGGTTGCACTCTAATCTCGATCCGGTCCACCACCACCTTGAGACCGAGAAGCCGCACCTGTTTTTCCTAACGGAGACGAAGATAACAACCCCGTCGGACGTGGCGTACCTCAACTACCCGGGTAATTACTCTCTTGAACACAAGTTCAAGAAGCAAGCTGGGGTCTGTGTTTACGTCCGCGATGACATTTGTTGTCGTCGTCTCCGTTGCTTTGAGAAATCGGGATTTTCTGCTATATGGCTGCTTGTGGACACTGGCGTGGAGAAATCTCTATACATCGGCGTCTACCGATCGCACGCCGGTGACCAGGAGACGACAGCGCTCTTTAATTGCCTCGTGGAGTCGGCTGACATAGCCCAGCAAAGGTACCCAACAGCGAAGCTTAATTTTCTGGGGGACTTTAACGCCCATCATAAAGAGTGGCTGTACCCGTACCGGAAAACTGACCATGCCGGGTTAGAGGCGCGCAAGTTTTCTCTATCGCTAGATCTAACCCAGCTGGTGAATGTGGCAACGCGGGTACCGGATGTTGACGGCCATACACCCAACTGTTTAGACCTTCTCCTGACAACTGATCCGGACAGTCATTCGGTGTCGGTATCAGCCCCGCTGGGAACGTTTGACCACTGTTCGGTGAAATCCGTATCGACTTGCTCTCCTCCAGATGAGAACCCTAGAGGCACGAGGCGAGTATGGCGATACGAGTCAGCAGACTGGGATGAGATGCGGCACTTTTTTGCGTCTTATCCTTGGCGGCATGTCTGCTTCTCCTCGAATGACCCCTCGAGCTGTGCCGACGCGGTTGCGGATGTGATTCGGCAGGGAATGGAATATTTCATTCCATTTTCCGACATTCCGCTCGGTCACAAATCCCGCCCTTGGTATAATGCAGAATGCGCCCACGCTGAGGCCCGAAAAGAGTCTGCCTACCAAGCCTGGGTCGGGGCCCGTGACCGCAAAGTAAGTGCACGTAGGGTTCGCGCGAGGAAAAGAGCCTTTAATTCTGCCACCAAGTTCTGCAAGCGGGTTCTGCGTCGGGCAGGTTTTGACCATATTGGACGTATTGGGGCCAAGCTGGCATCGCACCCTCCGGGTAGTAAACAGTTCTGGTCCCTGTCTAAAGCGGTTGAAGCGAATTTCTGTCGACCCACTTTACCTCCAATGCTGAAACCTGATGGGTCGCTGGCTCACTCTGCGAGTGAGAAAGCAAATTTATTTGCATCTCTCTTTGCTAGCAATTCGCGTCTGGAGGCTGGCTCCAAGCAACCACCTACCATACCTCACTGTGACTCTTCGATGCCGGAGATCGCTGTGCACACTAAAGAGGTCCGGAGAGTATTGTCCAGTCTAGACGTGAACAAGGCCAGCGGGCCTGACGGCATTCCAGCGAGAGTGCTGAGGCAGTGTGTGCCTGAACTGTCTCCTGTATTGACACGCTTGTTCCGCCTCTCTCTTGTAAAAAGAACGGTGCCGAAATCCTGGAAGCTTGCAAATGTGCAACCAGTGCCCAAAAAAGGAAACCGTGCAGACCCTGCCCATTACCGTCCGATCGCCATTACCTCCATTCTGTGCAAAGTTATGGAAAGGGTACTGAACAGCAAGTTGCTGACCTACCTTGAAGACAATAATCTCCTCAGTGACCGTCAATATGGCTTTCGCCGGGGACGGTCAACTGGCGATCTTCTTGTGTATGTCACGCACTGCTGGGGCGAAGCCATCGAGAGACACGGCGAAGCACTTGCTGTATCGCTTGATATCTCGAAGGCCTTTGACAGGGTCTGGCACGCGAGTCTACTTAGTAAGCTTCCTGCTTATGGCATCCCTGCTGGTTTTTGTAGCTGGATATCAGACTTCCTCAGTGAACGGTCGGTCCGAGTAGTCGTTGACGGCTGCTCCTCTGACCTTATGGCTATTGATGCCGGAGTTCCTCAGGGGTCTGTTCTCTCTGCAACTCTTTTCCTGCTGCACATCAATGACCTTCTTCAGCCTGGTATTGTTGGGTACGCAGATGACAGTACTGTTTCAGAGAGATACTTGTCCAGCGCAAAAACCAGCGTGGATGAAGTTCGTTCCTTGAGAGAGGCTATGGTGGAGCGGACAGATTTGACCTTAAGCCTTGTCTCCCAGTGGGGTGATGACGATCTGGTCAGAGCCAGGATGCTCATTGGCGACGTTGAGCTGGCGGGTGCCAGGCTTCACAGCTTGGCTCATCGCCGCAAGGTTGCCTGCTTGTCGGTCTTCTACAGACTGTACTTCGGTGAGTGTGCTGAAGAACTCCACGACCTCATCCCACCAGCCCCCTTCTACCATCGGACATCTAGACGTACTGCAAGTTATCATCCTTACCTTGTTGCCATTCCACCAATTCGCACCAAACGCTTCCAAACATCCTTCATAATGCGCACAGCGAATGAATGGAACTCGCTACCTGCGTCAGTGTTTCCGAACGCATTCAACCCGAATCTCTTCAAAGTTAGAGTGAACAGGCTTCTTCTGGGTAAGCTCACTCCATCGTCGACTCTGTATCTGTCTCCTTTGACCTAGACTAGAGTCAAAAGCAAACCCATCACAAATAAAAAAAATAAAATAAAAATTGGTTCGAGTACATGCCGGTTTCCTCACGATGTTTTCTTTCACCGTTTTGAGAGCAGTGGTGATGAAATAATTTACACAAAGTAAAGCGCCTGCCTGGGGTCGAACCCACGACCTACAATTTGTAAGTCGCAGCCGATACTAATTATATTTTGACGGTCCAGAACTATAAAGTAGATTCTACTACGGCAATTATTATGGCAAATCAAACCAATTTCACGTCTCACACGCCTATCATGGCAGGGCCTTCGAATAAAAGTTAAATTGTATTTTTTAACATTTGTGTAAGTGTGTAATGCTGTAATGTTTTTATATGATTTAAATTTTCATAACAAAATGCATTTTTCCTATAATTCTGGCCCTCCTCTGAAATTTCTTAAACTTTCGGCCCCCCATTTAGAAAGATTGCCCATCACTGGTTTATACCATTCTTCTAAGATGTCGAAGATGATGGAATCTTATGTATGAGTGACTTTGATGTCACATAATTATTTCATTCCACCTCCTGATGATTTAAAATCATCCTTTTTAGGGTGCCGTACCCAAAGGGTAAAAACGGGACCCTATTACTAAGACTCCACTGTCCATCTGTCACCAGGCTGTATCTCATGAACCGTGACAGCTAGACAGTTGAAATTTTCAGAGATGATGTATTTCTGTTGCCGCTATAACAACAAATAGTAAAAACTGAATAAAATAATGTGTTTTTTTTGCCCTTTTTTGCGATAATGGTATGTACGGAACCCTTCGTGAGCGAATTCGACTCGCAGGTTTTTGTCAAAAGGGGTCAACCATGCATATTGAAATCACATCATAGTGTATAAATATGTGTTTCTACTATAGCTAAAACCCCTTTACAGAACTTATCTTAATTGTGATTAAATTTATTTATTTATTTAAACTTTATGGACAATGGTGATACATAGGCGGACTTAATGCAGCAAGGCATTCTCTACCAGTCAACCTTTGGGTTAAAAAAGAACACAACAGTGGTAGGGGTACAAAATATATATATATATGAACAATAATTAAGGCGGATATTAATAAACTATCTAACTAATGAAATACATAAATATTTTCTAAAACAATAGACTATAAATATTATAATAAATATTATATTCTAAATGAAACAGAAATTGAAATATAATAACTATGACGAAGACCGAGCTATGTAAGAGAGGACAGGTAAAGTTCCGTAACCGACAGTGTAAGAATTAGATAGAAACCCAGTGCGGTGAGAAGGAATATGGAGAAGTAAGTTATTGGAAGCTCGAAGGTTAAGATCGTGAGAACTGCCCAACACTTTAAAATATTGTTCTAAATAATCAGGAGTACAAGGATCGTTCATGATGTTGAAGAGCATACAGAGGGATCTTAGGGATCTCCTCTGACGGATAGGCAGCCATTTAAGCTGAGAACGGAAGGAAGAAATGTGATCATATTTACGAAGCCCGAAAATAAAGCGAATACAGTTGTTAAGAAGTCGAACTATTTTGTTAAGAAGTTCTTGGGATAGATCAGAGTAACAAACATCAGCATAGTCGATTATAGGCAATACAAGAGCTTGAACCAATTTATCAATCTAGATTAGTATAAAGAAAACCTGCTAAGCCCATGTTCCAAGTCGGCTTGAAGAAAAGAAGCCGCTTAACAAGTAATATACTTTGACTTTGATATATTTATAACTTTCAATTTGATAATTCGAGGAGGAGTGAAATTGGAGGACATGACTTGGAATACACATATTTGAATTTTCAGCATTTTTTCGACTGCGTTAAGATTACGAACTTCTTTCCAAATTCTAATATCAACGATTTCCATTGGGTTGCGCAATATTTAATTTAATAATCCTATAATTTACCAACTCTTAGTTCAAATATAACTCCAAATATTAGACAGTGACATGTTATTGATATAGATATCTAAGTATTACTTATCAACCGGTTCTATGTCCACGGAAATTTATGTGCTGTTCGGACCCGACATAGGTACAAACATGTAGGATTTTATTACAACTTAATGTATAAATTATGCAACCTTATTCAAGGCTTCTTTAGTTTAGTTCCTTGAATCAAATAAATAATTAGGTAGGTATATATTGCTAATAGGCGGCATTTGGCCAACGGGTAGAAAGAGTGCACTGATAAGTGCATGATTTGAACGTCGAATGACCATATAACCGAAAATTAAAATAACGTTAGTTTATAATGTCGATAAACTACGTCCAATATATCTAAAATCTAATTATCTACAAAAGTGACATCGAAAGACCTTAATATCGAAAGTACAGAGTATCGAATGTCCCAAATATCGATATTTATTTATTACTAGCTGTGCCCGCGGCTTCGCTCCCGTCATCTGTTTGCCAACCCTACCCGACTTACCTTCCTGCCTACCCTACTTACCAAACTACCATTTTTGTTTCTATAGACATCATTCTTTCGCGGAGAATCTTAACACCGCCATTCAGAAAATGACTTCCAATGCACAACGCCATCTATCGAATATCTGTCCGAGTATCTGAATTGCGTGTGTTGTGATAATTTTACTTCTTGAACACTTTAAATTCATCTAACTTTTGATAGCGTGAACCGATTGCGATGAAACAAAAACTAAGCAATTCTTCATGTTACCCACAATTTTTATGTATAAAAGTTATCTACATTGGTTCCGTACATTTCACGTGATGCGTGCACAAATAAACAGATAAACAGACAAAAATTCCAAAAATGCCAGAAATTAGTTCTGTTGGTTATCATTTAACACCCTGGCAATTTTTTTTGGAAATATTTTCGATGTACAAAATTACTTTTCTACAGATTTATTATCTATAGCTGTGCCCGCGGCTTCGCTCCCGTCATCTGCCTGCCAACCCTACCATACTTACCAGCCTGCCTGCCTACTCCACATACTCAAAAAAACTTTTTACAAAAAAATACTACCGTCTTCCAATTTTTCACTTTTTAGTTGTACCTACCTAATAGGCAAGTTGTTTAGTAAGTTACCTACTCGTATAACGCCAGAATATATTACCCAAATATCATGAAACTTGAACATAACCGGTGAAATTAGAGATCTGCGTACCCCTTAAGAGCGTACTGGCGTGATGTTATGTTATGAAATAGTATAAACAACAAACAGACATGCGATTGCAGCAATTCCGAGAGATTTGCCGTTATTTATTGAAGAGTTCTGTTGTATATCTTCGAATTGCTTCGTCAGTCCTACACCAAATTAAAATGGGACCAATTTCGGAACATACTCTTTCAAACAAAAAAAGATTTTTTGAAATCGGTCTACAATTGACGGAGATATCGGTGAATTCGGTGAACATACACAAAAAAAAAAAACAAAACATACATAATGTCGAACATGTTCTATGTTCCTTCCTCCTCCTTGGGAAGTCGGTTAAAAAATATACATACTACATACCATATTTTTTTTCTAGGGTCATTCTTTCGCGTAAAATCTTAACACCGCGATTCAGAAAATGACTTTAAATGCACAACGCCATCTATCGAATACCGAGTTCAACTGTCAAAGTATCTGAATTGCGTGTGTTGTGTTAATTTTACTTCTTGAACACTTTAAATTCATCTAACTTTTGATAGAGTGAACCGATTGCGATGAAACAAAAACTAAGTAATTCTTAAAGATACGCACAATTTTTATGTATAAAAGTTATCTACATTGGTTTCGTACATTTCACGTGATGCGTGCACAAATAAACAGACAAACAGACAAACAGATAAACAGACAAACAGACAAACAGACAAAAATTCCAAAAATGCTAGAAATGGGTTCTGTTGGTTATCCTTTAACACCCTGGCTATTTTTTTTGGAATTTTTTTCGATGTACAAAAAATAATTTTCTACAGATTTATTATATGTATTGATGATATGTATATATGTATTGATGATGTATGTCACAGGGTAATTTGATAATTCGGATATTGCGAAAACACGGATAAATAGAAAATGGTGATTTTTTTTCATCCTATTCGCACATTTAGTCTCCCTTTTTTAAGCTGTGGATTTTTTGGGCTTAGGACCGACACGGATATGTCAGTGGTGAGATGAGAGCAGTGGTGGCCCAGTTGTATCGGTCGCGGCTTATACGTTGTAGGTCGTGGGTTCGAACCCAGGCAGGCGCTTTACTTTGTGTAAATTATTTCATCACCACTGCTCTCAAAAACGGTGAAGGAAAACATCGTGAGGAAACCGGCATGTCCTAGAACCAAAAAGTTCGAAGACATGGGACATCCACTAAACCGCACTGGGCTCGCGTGGTGGAATATGGCCCATGGCCTGGCATCACAGAGAGGAGGCCTGTGTGACCTGTGTCCCAGCAGTGGGAACATTAATAGGCTGATGATGTGATGTGATGGATAGGTCATTTTCGTCCGGCCCCGTCGACTTTGTTGCTTAAATAGTAATCGTACTAACCTATTCTATATTAAAACCAGGCAAAGTGTGACAATTTCAAATCTACCTAAGTTTTGCCACATATACCATTTAAATAAAAATTTGTTCCATAGTTTAACGAGTAGGTATTTTTAACGTAAATATAATGAACTGAGGCCTTAGTGCGAGTTTTTATTCACGCTCAATCGCGTTAACGTAAACTACAATTTGTATTGAAACTGGATATGCGCCGTCTGGTGACGGCATGGCAAAACCTCTTTTTTTGTATACATTTTGACATAAGAGATCGTTTACGATATCACGAGTGAGTACGTTAAAAAACTCGCACTAAGCACACTGAGGTATATTAAATGTTAACATTTTGAACTAGGTATAATGACTATCGACATTTTTAAACAGTCGATATTTTAATCACTCTGCATTTTAATCTTAAGACGACGACTAACGCCAACGACCTTGAGTAGTTTTTTGTACTTTCCTTATTATAATATAATATTAATATAATATTTATGTCTCTTTAAAAAAAAACCTGAGATCAAAATGTAGATAATTAAATTGTCTTTGAGATGGTGTAGATTTCATTAAAATACACCCAGCAGTTTTACAAATTAATTACATTACACTATGGTATACGAATAAAACTCAAAATTTTCTTCGATCAAATGGTCTAATGTAACATATATTTTTCCAAAAAATTACGACTTGCCGTTGAGACGTGTTCTCATTTTAAAATCAGCTACTCAGGGTTATCTACGCCTTAAGCTTAGGTATAACAATTTTCGATACAATCGACATTTAAATATTCGATGTTTTAAACAGTGACATTTCATCCGTAGGTATTTTAATTTGCGACGTTCAAATATGTACCGTGCATAGTTGTGGGTTCGATTCCAGCTAGCTGGCACAGACGTAGACCATACTTATTACTTATTTATGATCATAGCAACACGTTCACCGCCAGTGTAACATTTTTACACACACTTGTTATTACAGTGTGTATCAAAAATGATACGCACGGTCTATCATTTTTGATACACACTGTAATAACAAGCGTTCAAAGCATTGTGTGTCACAAATGCACATGGTTGTCATACATTTTATATGCAGAAAATAAAGCTCTGGCCTAGGACAATCTTTTGGTGAATTTGGGTTTGGGAAACGTCGGTCGTATTACTTCAGAAAATATGACGTTTTGAATCTGGGGGTAACTGATAAAAAAACACTTAGTACTTTTTGCAAAATTAAATAATCAAAAATAAAGGTAAAATATTCAATGGATATCATTGAAACACTTGCGGCACAAAAAAGTTTCACAAACCGAACATATGGTATTTTGGGGCGCCATTTTGACTTGGCATCTCCCATTCAAAAGGCTCAATAAGTTTCTGCTGTAGCCACTCGGATTCAGAAATGTCGGAACATCATCAATATCATCAATACATATAATAAATCTGTAGAAATAGTTATTTATGCTACAAGTGCGGAAAATAGGTGATTCCGATGAGTGGATAAATCGACACGAGTCGGAAATCATCTTACGCACGTGTATCATACAAAATTTTACTATGCATTGTGCGAGGAAATAAAAAAATATATCTGAACCAAGCAAGAAATTAATAAAATGGCGGTTTTTCAAGGGCGCTCAGCATATCCACAGATTAACTAATAGTTCATAGTTCCTCGGGCATATCTACTGCGCATGTGCAAATAGCTGTCACGTCGTAAAGCAAAAAGGCATGAGCAAAATATTCATTCTGCCAAACATATTTAATGAATATTTAAAATTAATTTATTGATCAAAATCTAAATCTAGAGTAATTAAAAACGCCTTAAATGAAGTATTAGTTTTGTTTTACCTTTTATATGAATGATAATCTGTACTTAAGGACGCTATTACATTTTTCTACAAATAACAGTGCTATTCAGGTACCATTTTAATGTATATGCAATCACAGATGTGAAGATATAATGGTCTTAATTTAAAGATAATATATTCAGCTCCAGAATGGCATCAGAAAAATTGTATGATATCATACAAAATTTTCGCACAAATACGTTTTGCCCATCACAATAATCGCAAAAAAATTAAAAAAGTAGGGTCCGAATAGGTCCCAGTTTAGGTATATTTACAGCATATTTTATCTTCAAAATTATAAGAAATGCGATAGTCCTTTGCAGGTTCAGCTAATTATTTTTTACCTAAATCATTATATTTTTAAATTATTAGCTAAAATAAAAACACCTGCCGACTTCTTCATACATTTTGCACTCACGGCTCATCAATCCGCGCTCAGAAGCGCTCGAGGAAGGACGGGCGTATCGCTCTCTCGCAAAAAATAAATACGATAAATGTAACAGAAAAATTGTAGTGTGCATGCGTGTGAGTACCGCCACGCGTCGTTTGTCGTGATCAAAAAGGAGTTGATATTTTATCGGACCGAAATAAAAGTATGTTTGAGTTTCCTATTATTATGTATGTGATTTAGAAATTATGTTGGGTAAGATCGGGATTTGGATAGGTGGTGTTAAGCAGTTGTTGACAAGGTTGAGAAATGGATGGGTGGGTTTAAGCAGCTCTTAGTATATGTAAGGTTAGGATTTGGATGGGTAAGGTTAAGCTGTCGGCGGTGAAGTTAAGAAGTGGATGGGTGGGAGGAGGGTCATGATTTTAACCGGTTTGTATGTAGGTATGTATGTATGACGAATACGGGTCAAAACCAAAGATGGCGCCTACAAAAATTAGACAAATTATCGTCTTGGGTGTCATTTTCATGGATTTTGGGGTCGCTCATATCGAATACGGGGTCAAAACAAAAATACAAGATGGCGCCGACGAACATTTGACATATTTTCGTCATAGGTTTCATTTCCATGGTTTTTGGGGTTTTTAGTAATGAATTTGAGGTTAAAACCAAAACCCAAAATGCCGCCCATTAAAAAATTACAAATTTTCGTAAAGGATATCATTTTCATGGATTTTGGGGTCGCTTATATCGAATACGGACTCAAACCAAAATACAAGATGACGCCGACTAAAATTTGACATCTTTTCGTCATGGGTGTCATTTTCATGGTTTTTGGGGTCGCTTAGATCGATTATGGGGTCAAAACAAAACCCAAGATGCCGCCGATAAAAAAATGACAAATTTTCGTCATGGATGTCATTTACATGGATTTTGGGGTCGCTTATATCGAATACAGGCTCAAACCAAAATACAAGATGGCGCCGACAAAAATTTGACATCTTTTCGTCATGGGTGTCATTTTCATGGTTTTTGGGGTCGCTTAGATCGATTATGGGGTCAAAACCAAAATACAAGATGGCGCCGACAAAAATTCACATCTTTTCGTCATAGGTGTCATTTTCATGGTTTTTGGGTTCGCTTAGATCGATTATGGGGTCAAAACCAAAATACAAGATGGCGCCGAAAAAAATTAGACATTTTAGTCTTGGGTGTCATTTTCATGGTTTTTGGGTAGTATGTCATTAGATGCTGCTCATTATGTAATGCTCCAAAAAATTTTAGATTATAATATTTTATATGTTCCATTCCATGTAATGCAAAATGTTCAGGTAATTTTTCAATCATTGTGACAATTATTTCGTTTTAGGAATCTACTTAAAACACGTGGCGTTTTTTTACCCGGCTACAAGGAAAGGGTTATGTTTTTCGCGCGTATATTGTATGTTTGTATGTATGTAATATTTTTATTACCTCGTATCTTTCAACACAAATTTTTATAATTAAGACATCGTTAGACAGGTCTTGGCCGCCCAAGTGTTCTTAGATAAGTACCGTTGAAAAAAAAGAAACTTGGCGGATTTTGGGTGCCATATTGTAGGGGTTGCAATTTTTTTTTTTCTTCTTACTCCATCGAGTGGGGTATCCAAATGAAGGGTTTTTAGAGGTGATTACGAAAATATATAACACTTATATGTTTAAAGTCATTCGAAAAAAAAAGTATAACTAAAAAGTTGTAAATAAAAAAAGTTAATAAAATCAAAAAACCCGACTGCTTCAAAAGCGATTTAAAAAGATGTAAAAAAGAAGAAAATCTTGCTGTGCAGTCGGATGATAAATCTGGTTTTAGTCAGCCAGCTCGCGAATATGTATCCTCCGACTGCACAGCAAGATTTTCTTTTTGTTTACAATTTTTTTCCTACTTATTACAAAAAAGTGAAAAATATTGTGTATATTAAATACACCTGTTTACCCCCTAAAACCGTACAAGCGTGATATTATGTTATGGTATGGTGAAAACAATACAGAAACATACGATCACAGTAATCGCAAAAAAAAAAAAAAAAAAAAAAGGTCATATGCTGTTTGTTATTGAAGAGTTCCATTGTCTATCTCCGAAAATCCCTATCAGATCCTAATATATTATACAATAAAACCTTGCCTGATAACACATACATTTATCGACGAAAACCCGATCAATACCGGATTAGTGGTTTTTAAGAAAACCGCAGACCTCCTTTTTTTGTAGTCGGTTGAAAATAATAACCTACTTTTTACGACGTCGGTTTGTAACAGTTACCAAATCAAAGTGCCAACTAACCTTCCTGAATCAACTTCAATAAAATAAAAAAATAATATCAAGGACCAATATTATTTGAGTGATGTATAAAATCGATCGCTCAGTAGTTTCAATGTGTGCGTACGCGTAATGTTGCTGTGTGCGACTAGATACCTAAATTTGAGTTCGTCGAAAATGTAACAGCGTCCTTAACTATTTTTTTTAACTTTTCTCAAATAATAAAAACTCTATGCGGCGTTGGAGTTAAAAATTAAAAAAGTACAGGAAAGTAAAAAGCACTAGTAAAAAAAAGTGACACTTTCCGCACAGTTTGGCTGCTTGGAAAACGCTCTTTTCGAGGACATGCATTGTAAAGTAATTTTTGTACTTCGAAAATATTGGTGAAAGAATTTTTCAAATCGGTCCTGTAGTTTCGGAGCCTATTCGGTACAAACAAACAAACAAAAAAATCTTTCCTCTTTATAATATTTATATTTCCAATAAAAATAGCCAGGGTGTTAAAGGATAAGCAACAGAACTTATTACCAGCATTTTTGGAATTATTGCCTGTTTTTCTGTTTATTTGTGCACGCATCACGTGAAATGTACGAAACCAATGTAGATAATTTATATACATAAAATTGTGCGTAACTTGAAGAATTACTTAGTTTTTGTTTCATCGCAATCGGTTCACACTATCAAAAGTTAGATGAATTTAAAGTGTTCAAGAAGTAAGAGCAATAGTAGGAGCAGTGGTGGCCCAGTGGTATCGGCCGCGACTTACAAGTTGTAGGTCGTGGGTTCGAGCCCAGGCAGGCGCTTTACTTTGTGTAAATTATTTCATCACCACTGCTCTCAAAACGGTGAAGGAAAACATCGTGAGGAAACCGGCATGTCCTAGAACCAAAAATTCGAAGACATGTGACATCCACCAACCCGCACTGGGCCCGCGTGGTGGATTACGGCCCATTCCCTCTCACAGAGAGGAGGCCTGTGTCCCAGCAGTGGGAACATTAATAGGCTGGTGATGTGTGTGTGATGTGTATGTGAAGAAGTAAAATTATGACAGCACACGCAATTCAGATACTCGGATAGTTGAACTCGATATTCGATAGATGGCGTTGTGCATTTGAAGTCATTTTCTGAATGGCGATGGCGGTGTTAAGATTCTCCGCGAAAGAATGATGACTATAGAAAAAAAAATTGTAGGTTGGTAGGTTAGACTAACCCTCCTGCCCACCCTGGGCAGGAGGGTTAGTCTTAGTAGGGTAGGGTTGGCAGACAGATGACGGGAGCGAAGCCGCGGGCACAGCTAGTGTTGTACTAAATGTAATTGGAGCGTTATCAACGGTAGATGTACTTGCCCGGCTGTTGGCATTTAACTGTATAGGTACTGCTATCTATCCTTCGTGCTGATATACGCCTGTGTATCTCGGATAATAAAGACATTTCACTCTCGGAAAAGGTCGATACTCGTCCAGAAGACACAGGTGATTCCAAATATCATCCTGATCAGCATTGTCACTTTCAGAACTATCCATTCCATCGCCATTTTCATTATCTGGATAATAGTCAGGATCATATTGAGAATCATCACTATCAAAGTCTATTTTATTATTGTTTATATTCTGAAACAAATGAAACGGAATTTAGCAAAAAATCAATGACAATGTTGTTATCGTTTTTCCTAAATTCCTTTATGGCTTCTTTGCTGGATGGAAATTTAGTGCTAAAAAGTTATGTGTATCATAAAGGATAGACATGGCCTGAGAGATTTGACAACTAACACAAGTTTGGTAAGGCCAGTGTATCATTTAGGAAACATACTCTGAAAACCCTGAAAAAGAGCACAAGAAGAGAGAGAGTAGATTTTAACATGGCATAGACCATAAATATAGAAATAAAAGCAAAACAAAAAATATTAAGAATTTTTTTTGACTAGGTCGACTACCTTGGCGGTTTACAGTTACCTTTAATTATTCTGTAATCTGAGACAGTTACATAGTAAATATAACTTAAACTTCATAGAAGATAGCTTGATCTCTGCGACATATGTCAAACTGACGTATACGTTATTGTTAGCCTGTCAAGCGCTATTGTTACTGTATGGATACTGACAGCTGTCACAGAGATCAAGCTATCTTTTATGAAGTATACGAGTAGTTACGTTTTCACACTTAAACAAATGAACCAATTTTGATGAATTTTGGTATAGAGGTAGATTGGACCACACGTTGGATACTGTTTATCTCAAAAGTACGTTCCCTTAGGATAATTTCAGACTTATACGCAGGCAAAGCCATTATCACAAGGCCTGATCACTCTTTCTTTATTTTCTTTTATATCATTCCTCACACAACCCATCCATTTTCTTTTTCCTCCCTCTCCATAGAATAGTAGTCACAGTGGATCTTTGTGTCTCTGAAGTTGGCTGCAAGACCCTGCGCAGTTGCTATTTGTGTGTCAATGTTGAAGTAGAAGATAGCATTTTATAACTACCTCTTTCACTCGCTTACGTTTGTCGCATCGTCCTATCTCGCTTACTCTATGCAGTATATACTCGATGACAAACTGTTTCTTGCGCAATGGATGGCAGAGCCAACTTCAGAGACACAAACATCCGCTGTGACTAATGTAGTATTCTCCACGACCTCATCCCACCGCCTCCCTTCTACCATCGGAAACCTATCGACGCACTTCAAGTTACCATCCTACCTAATTGCCATTCCACCAATTCGCACCAAGCGCTTCCAAACATCCTTCATAATGCGCACAGCAAAAGAGTGGAACTCACTGCCTGCGTCTGTGCTTCCGAACGCATTCAACCCAAATCTCTTCAAAGTTAGAGTGAACAGGCTTCTTCTGGGTAAGCTCACTCCATCATCGACGTTGTCTCTGTCACCTTTGACCTAAATCTAAATCTCTCTTCACATGTCCATACCAATACCAAATTCAAGTTTTCGATCCTTTTGTCTAACCCTATGCACCTGTATTTTCCAGACGATGTTATCCGTGGAAGAGCTGGCGGTACGTCTGTTCGACGCAGGGGCTGTGCGTCTTGGAGACATCGAGGCTAAGATCGGCAGACGTACGCCCATCTACTTCGACCTGAGGGTCGTCGTGTCACATCCACAGATCATGGTGAATATTGAGATTAATACTTACACATCTAAATCCTCCTAAGAGTTAGGCAGTAGTGTATAAGTATATGTATAATAGTATAGTAGTCACAGCGGATCTTTGTGTCTCTGAAGTTGGCTGCAAGACCATGCGCAGTAGCAATTTTTGTGTCAATGTTGACTGTGTTGTTTCACTCGCTCACGTTTGTCGCATCGTTCTATATCGCATAGTCTATGCAGTATACTCGGTGATAAACTGTTTCTTTCGCAATGGTTCAACATATCCCCAGTTATGTTCTCACCTCAAATAATAGGGGCCTATTGCCATCACACACACTCGACACTAGGGACACTTCTCCAGACTCATCGGGTAGTGCTCGGCAACCTCGCTTCCGATTACTATGTAGATCAATATCAAATCAAAATAATTTATTTAAATAAAAAGTCTTTCAATGGCACCGAGGTGATGGTGATGAGATTACAGTGCAGCAGTGGCACAAGCTTGACCTTATTGAATCAATCATCCTGTTCAGTGTAGTTTTTTTTTAAGTGTACATAATATTATATTTTTGTATGGAAGAGCCCACTAAAAGATCTAATTTATTAAAGTGATGCCCTTAATCTTGTTTGATTAATTAACAGGCAATAAAGGCTAATTAATACCTGTGGTAGGTAATAAATACCTACCTAATAAATAAATATTAAACTGTTGCCAAGCCCATTAGTCATTGCTAAATAAATCCGTCAATATGCTTGTCCTGTTTATTCAGGCTCTTCTACACTCCGCGGACATATTTAGATGTTATTCCCTAAAACTTAAAAAGTTACTAACACCCTAATTTTTCATTTCAGCTATCAGTAGCACAACATTTGGAGAAGCTAGCAAGAGATATTGATCACGACTTGCTGTGTGGGGTCCCATACGCCGCCCTACCACTCGCAGCAGTGATGTCCGTCAACACCAACACACCAATGATCATGAAAAGAAAAGAAACCAAAATGTACGCCACCAAAAGAATCCTGGAAGGAATCTTCGAGAAAAATCAGAAATGTCTCGTTGTGGAGGACGTAGTGACATCTGGCGGCAGTCTAATGGAAACTGTTAGCACTTTACGTTCCGAAAGTTTGATCGTGACACACGCCGTCGTAGTTCTTGACCGCGACCAAGGTGGCGCTACTGTACTAAAACAGAATGGAATTCATGTAAAATCAATATTCACTTTGACTGGCTTGTTGAAAATATTGAATGAAGCCGGCAAGATTAACGATGAAACTGTTGAAATTATATTAGATCACATTAAAGAATGTCAGTTTAGCAATTTGGATTTCATGAAGGACAATTTGGAGCTTCTGCCTGTTTAGTATTCGGCACATCGGAAAAACTTGAAGAGATTGGTGGAATTGTCGTCATAAGTACCTACTGAAACTTTATTTAACTATAGTCCGCCCCTGTTATTCTTACTAGTATTACACTGGATTACATACATTCCTAATATTTGTAATTCATTTATTTTATCCTGTGTTTCTGTACCAAGACGTACGAGCTAACAACATAATCATAGTAGGAGTAGTGGTTGAGCGATCGGCTGCTGCGCTGCATGTCACTGATTCGATTCCCGCACAGAACAAATATTTGTATGGCCTAAAGATAGTAGTGTAGGGCAACGTTTTTTTATAAACAAATAACACACACTTGACACAGTCCAATAGAAAAATTGAATGAGTTTAATTAAATGTAATGCAGATGCAATAATTACCTGCTTAGTCTTAATGTCACCAAAAACCAGATCATGGGTGGCCAGAAGCAGCAAAAATGATGCACATGCAGATGACATACCTACAGACAGAACGTGCAACTGCTGAAACATTTTCGGGCCATCCTCGGATAGTCAACGTAGGTTGCTAGTGTAGTGGCTGTAGTGGTATGTAGGTTGACAGAACTACTAATAGGGTCGTCCAGCTTATTCTTAAAAAAAAAATAACTGACTTCAAAAAAAGGAGGAGGTTCTCAATTCGTCGTAATCTTTTTTTATTACTCAAAGACGCCTGGACCGATTTCAAAAATTCTTATTTTGTTTTATAGGGTATAGTTTCTAGTTGGTCCCATAGTCATCATCAGGTCAGGATCTGATGATGGGATCCTAGAGAAATCGAGGGAACTCCTCAAATATTACAGGCATATAGCGATTTTGGTATTTTCATCAACAATACAATCATTTGCACTCAGAAAGTATCATTTGGTGAAGTGGAACTGAGAAGACCACAGATGGCCACTGGAACTCCTATGCTAAGTATGTCACGGGTATTAGATATCTCGTATAGTTAACCGACTATGATGAAGCAAATACTTATAAATAAATGGTACTGATGAAAATGGCACCATCGAACTGATCTGATGATGCAGCCGGTAGGTAGGCACTGGTACTCTGAAACAATGTATCCTAGTCGTGTTTGGGCTTATTGGAATCGTCATGATAATAATATGTATTTTGGCTATAAATGATTATCATGTTAATTGGAGATACCTACCAAAATTAAATAGAGAAAAATAAAAAAACTTTTTAACAAAAAATGAAACCAGACTTCCAAAGCAAAAAACTACAAACAAAAAATAACAAAAACTTTTTAACAATAAATTTCATTTTTTGTTAAAAAGTTTTTTTCATCTTTTACTTATAGCTGGCAAAATATGGATGTACTCCAAGTGGACCTCTGGGCTCTGCCCAACCCTTCGGAGATCACAGGGTTGATGTAATGTTTTTACTTGTAATCCAACAGGCTAATGTTACTACCCATTGTATAAGCAAGCTATTAGCTCAGATTAGATTCTATTCTCTAATCTGAGCCTATTAGCAACAAAAAAATAACATTAACATTAGTGACCATGACAGTTTAAAAACTTATAATAACAATACAAATTTACAATTGCAAAGCTATTTATAAAGGTTACAATACCTTCGACATCATTATTTACCTGCGTGAATCCCTAACCCATTTTCCTGTTTTGATCTCTTCTATCGCAGTAACATCATCTATTTTAGAAATAGGTACCGAACTGATAAAAGCACTAATGACAATGCGTGGAGCACCGTTATACACCGTTGATGAGGAAACGCCGCGTCCGGCCAATGCAAATGCCGTAGTTTTATCGTCATGCAGAACTCAATCCATTGCATTTACGCTATGTACCTACAGGTAACAGACACCTACTTGTACCATAGGTCGGCTTTTTACTTTCTTCTGAAGGGATCTAGGGCTTATTATCTTTTCCGTTCAGCCGGTACACTGGTCGTATAGTAGCAGGTACCTGGTAGGACAGCAGAAATCCTAATCCTGCGTGGGTAGGGTAAGGGGTAGCCTGTCAGTAATGTCACAAAGTATGCAAAGCGGCGGCGCGCCGGTACCTATGTAGTGTGTGGTGCAGTTCTACTTAAGTAATCAGTGAAGTAGGTAGGTACCCAGCCACTCTCCAGCCTTCCACCTTGCGTAGGTAGGTACTAGATCTGCGTGCAACTATTACTCGTGTATTTATTACTTAGTTTGTATTTTCGGTAAATAGGAGTTGCAAGATATCTACAATTGCTAGCAGACCCCACGTAGGATTTCTATTGCTTGCTTTGCATGTAGTGTAGGTGGCAGTTTTTTAGGGTTCCGTACCCTATTACTAAGACTCCGTGGTCCGTCTGTATCTCATGTACCCTGATAGCTAGACAGTTGAGATTTTTTCAGATGATGTATTTCTGTTGCCACTATAACAACAAATACCTACTAAAAACAGAATAGGTAAATATTTAAGTGGGCCTCCCATACAACAAACCTGTTTTTTTTGCTATAATGGTACGGAACCCTTCGTGCACGAGTTCGACTCACACTTGGCCGATTTTGATGTATTATTGTCAACTACGAGTAAATGTGTTAAGACTTGCAAGGGAGTGGTAACAAATATGAAACCAAGTTTATTGACAAGCTGATTTTTATATCTTCAACCATGATCGGTGATCAAGATTTAAAACGGATTTATTGTGTTACCAAGTGTCTTCAATGTATAGATTTCTGTTAACTGCAATGTTATTATTGACTGAGAAGATATTAAGATGTCAAAATAAAACGATTCAAGTAAAATCATTGTAGTTTTATTACTCACTGGAATATAATAATTAAAAACCTTTGATCGATTTCGAAATGTTGTACTAGCTTCTTAGTAAAAAAGCCAATGTAAACTCATTATTTGAACAGTATCAAACGAAATATTAAAATTAAACTTAGGCATTAAAAAATAGTTCAGCCTTATCAAAATAAAGATCTTTTCCTTTGTGTCATCAGTGTGTCGACAGCACTGTACTGGTGGTCAGGCGAAGGGCCCACGTCGCTGGGGGAACCTGTTTACAGCCATAAACATCCGAGAGTCACCCTTCGGTCAAGGAAAACACACACACGGGAATGTAGACGCGACGTCACCAACGTGTAGGTACGTCCTACGTAACATAAATAGTAAGTCCCAACGTACAGTTACACGGCAATACTAATGCAAATCAAAAGATCCCGAGCGACCGGTGCGACATGCCGGACGCTCGGATCGGAGCAGAGGGAAGGGGTTGGGGGTGTGGGACGGGGGTTTGGATGTGAGTGTTTAATTGTCCTCGATCTCCTGTTCGGCCTCCTCGTCGAACTCGGCGTCCTCGTCGGCGGTGGCCTCCTGGTACTGCTGGTACTCAGACACGAGATCGTTCATGTTGCTCTCCGCCTCGGTGAACTCCATCTCGTCCATGCCCTCACCAGTGTACCAATGCAAGAAAGCCTTGCGCCTGAACATAGCGGTGAACTGCTCCGAGATACGCTTGAACAGCTCCTGGATGGCAGTAGAGTTACCGATGAACGTGGCGGCCATCTTGAGGCCACGAGGTGGGATGTCGCACACGGCGGTCTTCACGTTGTTCGGGATCCATTCCACGAAGTATGACGAGTTCTTATTCTGGATGTTGAGCATCTGCTCGTCGACCTCCTTCATGGACATGCGTCCACGGAAGATGGCAGCCACGGTCAGGTAGCGGCCGTGGCGCGGGTCGCAAGCCGCCATCATGTTCTTGGCGTCGAACATCTGCTGGGTGAGCTCGGGTACGGTGAGGGCGCGGTACTGCTGGCTGCCGCGAGATGTGAGGGGAGCGAAGCCTGGCATGAAGAAGTGGAGACGTGGGAAGGGAACCATGTTGACAGCCAGCTTGCGGAGATCCGCATTCAGCTGACCGGGGAACCGCAGACACGTCGTCACGCCGGACATGGTGAGCGACACCAGATGGTTGAGGTCGCCGTACGTGGGTGTGGATAGTTTGAGCGTGCGGAAGCAGATGTCGTATAGTGCCTCGTTGTCAATACAGTAGGTCTCGTCTGTGTTTTCTACTAACTGGTGGACTGATAGTGTGGCGTTGTAAGGTTCTACTACTGTATCTGATACTTTAGGCGAAGGTACAACTGAGTATGTGTTCATAATTCTGTCGGGATATTCTTCTCTGATTTTGGAGATTAGAAGTGTGCCCATTCCGGAACCAGTGCCGCCACCGAGCGAATGTGTCAATTGGAAACCTTGGAGGCAATCACATGACTCTGCTTCCTTGCGTACGACATCTAAAACGGAATCGACTAGCTCGGCGCCCTCTGTGTAATGTCCCTTAGCCCAGTTGTTGCCGGCTCCGGACTGTCCGAACACGAAGTTGTCAGGTCGGAAGATCTGTCCGAAGGGTCCCGAGCGCACGGAATCCATGGTACCGGGCTCGAGATCGACAAGGATGGCGCGGGGTACGTATTTGCCACCGGAGGCCTCATTGTAGTAAACGTTGATGCGTTCCAGCTGCAGGTCCGAGTCGCCATGGTAGGCGCCGGTGGGGTCGATGCCGTGCTCGTCGGAGATGATCTCCCAGAACTGAAACAATCACAAATAATACTTATTAAAGTGAACGAAACATCTATTAGAAACACGAGATGTAATTATTGAAGCCGAGTAAGTTAGCGCGCGACGCGAGAATATATATTAGCACAAGGCGCGGCGTCTGTGTGTGCGTAGGATGAGTCACGGTCGCCCCGGCGACGGGGTTCGCAACAAACGGCGGCTCCTGAGGCGTTGCCCGAGTTGCCTCGGCATTAACATATTTACGAGGTCGACATTATCGATCCAACCCACTACCATAAAGGTACATCAACGATTTAAATCGCGTCTTGAACCGACGAATAAGCATAATTGCAGCAAAAAACATTATGGCCGCCCACTTTCGCGCGTTTATGTCATGTTGCCATAAAAGAGGAGAGCGCGGAACGAGTTTCTCGTTTGGTTTGACAGCCTGTCGAACAATAAATCAGGCGGCTCGGGGTTGCTGTGCGCACTCGGCGCGCAAGATGTTCGCGTGGCATTTTGAGGGCGAATCGAGCATAATTCTTGGTACAAAACACAAGTCATCCATTAACATTGCGGCGAGATTTTATCGCGAATCAATTGAGAGGCTTTCTAGGTAAATGAAACTCGGCGAATAGAGAACGGCCGATAAGATCGGTTGTCGACTCATTCGTGGCGAGATTATAATGTTAAGAGAAATATTTTTAAACAGTGCAGTCACGTAACATATTTCAATCATGACTGTACTTTTCAGACGTTAGTGACTAACAATAGGCAGTATTTTCGTCTGAAAAAGGACAAGCTTAGCGCTAACTCGGCGTGCTATTCTTTGCCTCGCCATTTTGGATAGGCTACCCGATCTAAATTCAATTGCAATTTAACCCTGAATTCTATCTTGTTTATGAATTTGTTGTTGTAAAGATTACTACTTTTATCAGCATCGTTATATCAATAATCTTTACTATCGCTTCGACAGCAATACACTTTGGAAGTTTTCGTGGAAGTCTTAAAAGGAGTGTGTGTGTGCGTCATATTGGTGGACGTGATACGATTATTCATACCTCGACTTCATCATAACATATTACTGTAGCGCCTTGTTGGTAGGCACAGAAGTAGATTACTTCATGTACCTTCATTGAAGCGCATAGAATCTAACATGCTTAGAAATATCAATATAATATGGTCTTTAAGATCTCATAAATTGAATTTACTACCGATCTCGAACATTTTATCGCCGGAAAGTCAAGTCGTTCGATGCGTTGATCACGCTACAAAAATCGGGTCAACGCGGAAGAAGCCGCGGGCTTGGCTTAGCTCGCAAAATCACAGACTGGCACGGAGACAGTCGCGTGTCGCCGGCAATTACAGTCAGAGACATGCAAATAACTATGAAAGTTTTGAAAAGTACGCCTTATTAGCATTTAGGTAAAACAATGACGAACGGTAAATGTTGATGGTGTTCTGTGACTGAGTTTATAATATTATACATTACTCATTTTCAACGCATTTCTGTTCTACGACGTGGGTTTGTTTTCTACAACATACCACCAATGTATTCATTACATCCAAATTGTTTACCAAGATTGCCAACAAAATGCGAGCATACTTCAAATGTTCACCCGATTTCAGAGACACTTGAAATTCCTTAAGGCCGTGCCCTGACCAAAAAATCAGCATGAGATATGAGCATTCCTATTGGCCTAGCGGCACTGCTGGCGCATGAATTACGGTAGTGAATACGCCCAGATTTTAGAATAAAATCTTTATAAAATCGAATATTGGTCTTTTGAAAAAAATAAAACTTACAAAATGTTCGTTATAAAATTGTCTATCCATTAGTGTTAGTATAAAAAATAATTAAGGAATACTTTACGAGGAGATGCATGCTATCAATAATTATTTCACATTTTTATGGTTTTGTTGGAAGGAGATTAGTGACACATATACATCTTTAAAAATAAAAGTGTACTACAATTTTAGAATCAACATTATGTAGAAATTTAATGTATTTTTATTAATTGATATTTCTTTTTAAATAAAGAGTAGATAGCTCTTAAAAACTGCACAAAATTCGACTAGCGCGGCGTTTTGCTCGGGGACGCGCCTTAAGAACGTATCGTTGCATTTCCGAGTGCTTCACATTTCTGTAAAGTGAAAGAAATAAAAGCTTTCCGCTTGCATGGTGGCTATTCGAAAGTGGGCATTCTGCCAAATGCTGGAAAAATAGCTTCCGACATGTCGCACACGTTGATAAACCGAGATATACGTAGATAGGTGATGTGCTCACAGCTTGGCTTATTGTTAGAATTAAAGTGATTTAATTTAGAATGCCTAGCATTTCAGATTTTGCTCTTAAACTGACCTTAAAAAACCTGCTCTAAAGCCCTGTGGTGATACCCGAATTACGAGTAAGAAAGGGACAACCTATACATCAGTCATGTATAAGAAAGGGACAGCCTATACATCAGTCATGTATAACAATACTCATTTACTACAAATTGCAGATCTTGAGTTAGGTCACTTTCATTGTGAGAGTGCGTTATAAATAATTGTATCCCAAAACAATACGATTTTCACTTAGCAAAGAAGAAATACACTAAATACGTGCCGTATCTGATATTTCCAACTTTTGGATTCATAATCTAGAAATACCTATCTACTTCGATATCAGAAAAGGTACCTAATATCCTACACAAAATGCATTATTTTAATCTTACCTATCCGTAATTTTCCAGTTCATATAACAAGATAGGTGGAAACATTCATGATAAATTATGACTATTTGAATACAAGCAATTTATTTATTTATCAACTAGGCATTTAATCAATTAGAAAAAGGTCTAAAAAACCATCCAATTGGTTAATCGGCATTTGTCTTTTCAACTGGATCGCTTAAATGACATCTGAATTAATCAAGTAGTTTAACTAAATTACGTTAACAAATCCTAGCTGTAATCATTCAATTAACTTTATTAATTAAATAATTGGTTCGATCACGTGTGTTAACCAATTCATTTAATTAAATTGAATGCTACTATGGCCATCTTAGGTTGACAGGATAATTTTCTTGAGTTTGGACATAGAAGTTATGTACTGTTATTTGTTTGTACAGAGGATTATCTTTGAATTAGGTCAATTTGATTCGTCTTTCCGGGGCTTAAGCATTTAGGTACCTATGTAGGTATTTACAGGACGTAAGTCTAGTACTTATCCTATTAATTTACAGGCTAGATATTGTATACCCCTACACACAAAATTGTTTGTACCTGTAATGTAATTTTTTTTTTTTTTGCGAATATTTAGTTCTAATATGCATTACCTGCCCTAACAACTAATAATACTGACATTCAACGCATTTTATTGCCAAAGTTGTACAAGAAAGGCGACAAAAAATCCAATAGGACTACCCATTGTAGTGAGTCTGGGTCTTTACAAGCATTGTTACATCAGACTGCAAAATAACTTGATACATTTAATTATAGGCTTCCAATTTAAGACTTCAAAGAGACTTCCAAGCATCAAAACAGTTCCCGATTGTGAAACAAGTCAAAGGATAGTTTTCTAGTCGTAAACTTTGCTTCACCAAACATGTACTAAGCCGTTGGCTATTTTGGCCCCACGGAAGAGCCGACGGTCATTGAACTTTTCGTCTACCGTCGTAGAACTGCTACTACCTACTTGAATTTCATAATTAACTTTTTTGCAGTACGCGCATGAAATTAAAATCTGCAATTACCCGCGAGCTTTTTTATAGGCTGCTACATTTTTATGTGATGAAGTAAAAACTAAAAGAAATCTCGGGAAACTGCGGATATTGTTTTCGAATATAATTTTGTAGTAGAGAGAAACCGATCATAACGAAACACTTGGATAAAAAACCCTTAACATTTTTTTACATCAAAGATGTCTACATTCACGAGAATACACTAAGAATGTGACAAAAAAAAACGTAATAATACCTACTACATTTTTTTTCCTGTAAAAAAACGCGGCATCTGGCATAACATTTTGGCGAATCCTCGCACCAACGGAAAAAGGACTTGAATTTCGAACGTTATAAACGGAGGCCTGCGATTGGCCGGCCCTTATCATGGGAAGCGGCCGGTAACCTTGAGCGGGATCCAAACATACGTTGCCCTTTAATTGTAACGGTTTTTTTATGGCGGGAACTTGCGTAGAAAGTCCCATTAAACTACGCTCATTGTTAGTTATCAATAACCGTTAAACTTACAACTGAACTCTTTACATGAATGAAAAAAAATTGAATAAGAAATTCCTTTGTTTGAAAGAGGATAGTGACATCATAAAGGTGTAGTGGGAATACCGGTCTTAGTAGGTACCTGTCATTCGACGTCGAATCGTCGATCCCATTAAAAACTAGCCAGGTGCACGATTCAAATCCGTACTCTTATCAAAAAACATGAAATTACACTCTGAAATCGATAATCCAAATCCTCGGTTGATCCGCCAACCGGTGAGTAACACGTGGAAGTAGGCGACCGTAGACTTCCGAGGTTCCTGCCTACGTACCTATCGATCGGTAGAATACGTTAGGTGCGGTAATCACAAAAACTCTTTTACATAATATTGACACGATAACTGCTGATGTGACTGTATATACGCGAAACTCAAAACCGACACGATAAGTAGAACAAAAAGGTCAAAGAAAAGTCCGTAATCCACGACCACACCCACTGACTCTAATATGAAAACACTCGACCACCGTTAATTGAACACAATTTAGACAATTCTAGCTAGAATTAATAATGGAAACAGTCGTCAATTGTTTCATTTTCGAGTCGTGGCGTGAGGCCGGCGTCACAAAATGCCGGCCGCTATTCCACGTTCGAAATTAGAAGTTATAGAAACAAAAGAATAGCTTACCTTGGCTCCAATCTGGTTACCGCATTGTCCGGCCTGAATGTGCACGATTTCCCTCATTTTGTTTAATATGAACTATTTTACTTAGTAACTATAAAAATTTGTTTTCTGCTCCGCACGCACCACGTACACTCGTGGTCGCTTGAAGAATAATTCTGTTCCGTTTCGTCCGATCGACCTAAGCTACGGATGCGATAGTGCTGTGGTGAAACCAGTCGTGTTTTATATCGATAAGGTTTGTCGCATTGCGACATACTTTTAAAATAGTAGGTATGCTAGGAATTCAGAATCGACAGTGTAACATCAGGGAAATTAATAGTTTATGTATAACAGTTTTGACAACAATTTCAAGTAAATTGAAACTACATATCTAACTAACTTCCACTTAGACCAATAGACCAAGGCAGTTATATTCAGTCTTGAGTGGTGAAAAATAATAATTAAATAATTGTACTGATTTTTTTTCTATCTAACTATATTTTTATGCAGACCACATATTTAACCAATTAAAACCAATTTAGGAACTTAAGGTCTTTATAATAGCTGGCTTCGTTTGTGTGTGCCCTTTACAAATAAGTAATCCATTTTTCGAGCACTTCATCAGATTGAGCTTAAACTTTGGAAATAAGTAATTTTGCTGTCAATGCTGCTATGGAGCTGGTCTGATGATGCAGCTGGAAAGAGGCTATAGGAACTCCTCAACAAAACTCAATAGAACCGTCGCTTTTGAAGTCATTGGATAAGTACTGACATTTTGCATTTTTTATTTAACTTGACTTTAATTTTTTTTTGTTAATCGGTTAGTTAGTATGTACCTATGTTTGTATGGGTTATACGTATGGGTTGGAATTTTAAATAGTTATCCCCAACACATTGACCGAAAAAAAATAGAATAAAAATGCAAACACATTTGGCTTAGGTATATGACAATGCACGGCAAGCTTTATTCAAAATCCAATATACTGGACTCCTGAAGATGGCGAACTAACTACATATTTCTTATTCACTCTCATAACATGGGTATCAAATGGAACGTTCTAATCTTATTTCTTTATTGTAAAGCAAATGCAAACAACATATAAAACAAAGTGAAAATAAAATTTATGGACAAAGGCGAGCTGAACCCAAAGTTGAGATTTCGCCCAGCAAACAAAATACTACTATTACTACTTATACTTATTTCAGAAGATAAGAAAAAGGCTAACTTCAGTCTAAAATCTTAGCCTGCATCTTCTTCTGCATTGGCTATTTTGGTTATCAGTTAGGCTCAGTCAGCCAACCAGCTGTTAGGAAGCGCCATCACTCGTGCCATAGACAATAGTTGTCTTAGTATTATTTTATTACCCTGTCCTTTTGTGTTTTATGACAATGAGTAAGTTCAACAGCTATTTACGCATTGTTTGAGGATAAGAGGCGTTATACAGTTTAAAACTTGAGATATTGGTCAAAAGTAACCATGAATGCAGGTAAACAAGTACCTAGCTTCCTTTGTCTTGTGGACTTTAAATCACGCCCCAATCCTATCTTGTCTTTTATTGGTTGTTATTCCTAGACCGTAGAGAATATTTTGCAGGGGTGCGGCCAAGTAAAACTTGACGAAAACCAGTGTATACCCAGTGTGTATATTTTTATTGTTATCAAATGTATTAAATAACTCTTTGTAATCACGATCAGTAATAACACTGCTTGCGCTTAGAATCTAGATGCAAGTAATCATTAACGTAAGCGCCATTTGGTGTCAGTAAGGAGAACTTTTGTGTACAAATTACCTAGAACGTTTACGTTAACGCAATCGAGTACGTTAAATAACTCTCTCTAAGGCCTGTGTTTTTGGTATTTACTACAGTGGTAAATTAATGCCATTAGCAACATTCTGTTACTGAAAGCCTATCCCAGCATAGTCAGGAAAAGGCTAGGCTAGCTTTATCCAAATTAATGAATCTAACTTGTCCCTAGGCACTGGCCTATCTGGCACTCTACGCTACTGAGCGTAGAGTGGGAGGGGGAGGGGGGGCAAAAGGGACTATTTCTACGATTCAGGGGTCGGCAGCTACCAGAGCCAGAAGGCGTCGAGCAGAGCAGGAGATGGTACGGTTATAGTCATAAGATTAGATAATTTATATTGTCATCAGGACTAAGTAGTAAAAAGAAGGACACGAAACAGTTACACATTTTTATTACTATACGCCACTGGACATAGTCAGGGACGGCAAACTGCGACCTCTTATACAAGCTTTACGTATATTCTGGTCTGCTGCGCCGTATTTTGTAGATTAAAGCACTACATTTGTCAAGCCTGCCGCCTTCCTATCACTGTATAATAGTAAAAATAAAATCTAAGCTATCCGGGATGCTAAAATTGTTAAGCTAGCTTCTCTCGCTCTTACATCTGAAATCTCTTGTCTATTCAAAAATATTAATGAATAAGTAGAAACAAAATAGATATCATATCATAAATGATGAAAAATATCTGATACTTATCCGAGGCGTGGTGTAAAAATTTTCTCGCTCGCTTACTTCACTCTCGCAATCTAGATACTCCGAAGTGTGAAGCTTTAATGTATAACTCGACAAACACCTTTTCTATCTTTATAAATAGCTTCTTCTTCTTCTTCTTAAAATAAAAAGTAATTTAACTATAATCTATAATTTTATGAGCTCATTTCGCTCGCCCTTTTTACTGACTTCAAAACAGGGGGGTGACCATAAGCTCTTAGAGCGGTATCAATTTGAGATAGAGTAAGTGACAGATGTATATAAGTCAAATACATCTGTCCCTTATTCGATATCGAAATGATACCGCTCTAAGAGCTTATGGTCATCCCCCAGGATGTTTTAATAACTTAAAAAGAATGCTATCAATTTGATACTTATGTAATATTGTTGGAATTACAAAATATTATTTCATCACCACTGCTCTCAAAACAGTGAAGGAAAACATCGTGAGGAAACCGGCATGTCCTAAAACCAAAAATTCGAAGACATATGTGACATCCATCAACCCACACTGGGCCCGTGTGGTGGATTACGGCCCATTCCCTCTCACAGAGGAGGCCTGTATCCCAGCAGTAGGAACATTAATAGGCTGATGATATGTGATGATGTGTGAAGTGCAAGTTTCATTACAATCGGTTCAGTAATTTACAAGACATACAAGGGAGGCTCAGCGAAAAACACCATGAATATGTAAATTGAATTGTTATGGGTATTTTCTTAATCCTTTAGAGTACCTTACTATAGAATTTGCAATTTTTTTAGTGATGGTGTACTAAAACTAAAAACAAAGAATTAAAAACATTTCACAAAAAATTAACCGACTTCAAAAGCAAAACACAAAAGTGCAAAATAACTTTCGTTGCAGAAGTTGGTATCTTTGGTACCTCTTCTTAGGGTTCCGTGCCCAAATGGTAAAAACGGGACCCTATTACTAAGAATCCCCTGTCCGTCTGTCTGTCTGTCACCGGGTTGTATCTCGTGAACCGTGATAGCTAGACAGTTGAAATATTCACAGATGATGTATTTCTGTTGCCGCTATAACAATAAATACTAAAAACAGAATAAAATAAATGTTTAAGTGGGACTCCCATACAACAAACGTGATATTTTTGCGGTTTTTTTCCAATAATGGTACGGAACCCTTCGTGCGAGAGTCCGACTTTGTTGTTTTTATAGTATTGCACTTTTTAGTGTTTTGCTTTTGAAGTCGGTACATTTTTTGTGAAAATGTTTTTTAGGTTAATTTAATTGCAGTGGTGGGGACAGTAAGTGTATTACAATTATAGCCAAAATTTACGTCCTCACAACGCATGACTATGCCACAAAATGGTGTCCGAAATATCATGGCGACAGCGAATTTCATGGCGCTTAGGATTACGACCTTCTTGCCGCGAATTTCCAGTTTCGCTGCGATAGTGTCGTCAGAGCCACAATTCTCGGGTCCTTTAGTCTACCTTTGTATAGTAAAGGTCTCACCATACTTTTTTTTGTTCAAAACTAACAATGACCAAATCATAATAAAAACTTGTGCAAGTTATTACAGAAAATATCGACATCATGTATCGATACGTGGACAACCCAATTTTCGTAGCTGCTTTCCTATTGGTCGGATGACGCCATATCGCGGCCATGGCTGCCAACCTAATAAAAATAATTCGCGTACAATTTTAGTGATGAATTAGATATTTCTTTGAAACTTAGGAGTTATTGAAAAACCAAAATGCATATATAAATAAGTTATGAGGTAATAAATCATTTGCACGCTGTTATTTTCTTTAAAGTCATGACTTAACTGCTATAATTTTCGTTCTGAGTCACAGATGTATCATTTTATTATGTTGGTAGTAGTTCACCGTACCGGTGAAGTTGCGATTACTGGCGAATACAATACTGGCGATTGGCGATGGCAGAGACATGGCGATGGCGATAGATAGATTAGCGAATTGGCGATGCCTTGCCTGGCCTGGCACATCAAAGCGCCGGCCGGCGAAAAAAGCAAAACAAAAACTCAATTAAATTAACACTCAATTAATATCATAATGTGACCTAATAATAATATCTTAATAGTAATGTTGATAAATATATTATTGTTTCTACCCGACTGCCGAGGAGGGTAATGTGTTTAACAGACTATCTATTATGTATGTTTGTATGTTTGTTCCAGCAGACGAACTTATAAAATTTGCAAACAACGACTGAGATGAGAACAGCACAATCCAGCCTATACTCGTCCTTAGATAAAATTCTGTAAAATGAAAAAAAAACTGTGTTATTAATTACTAAGGAATTAAAGAGGCTTAAATAAAATAAATAAATAATGTTTGTTCCTATATTATGGCATTCTAGAGACCCATTTTGATGGCGCAGTCGGAGGATACATCTGGTTTTGATCAGCCAGCTCGCGAATATGATTCCTCCGACTGCACATCATGATTTTCTTCTTGTAGTTTTTCTATTTTTTTAATTAACTTTTTTTTAAACCGTGGTAACTGAAGGCATATATTATATATTATTATTTTCCTCATCGCTGCCGTTCCTTCCTGTTATTTATTAATAAACTGTTTATTTAAATAAAAAATGGAAACGATCTAAATAGCTTAATATCACGCCTACCTTTAGTTGCTAGCCCTACCTATTCTCAAAAGGTATGCTAGTATTATATCATTATTAAGTAAGTAGGTACCTATCTATTTCAAAGGGGTAGGCAGAGACGAAAAGTGACAACCCATGAAAGTTATTGACTGTCTTTATGTACTCGTACGGTTTGGTCGTTTCCATATTTATGTTCCTCTAATTTACACTAGGTAAGTAGAGCCTTTATTGATTTATCAAAATCACCGCTATGTACGTTATTTAGGTTGACAGAAAACAGAAAATGTTAAATATACCTAGGTATGTCAAATCTAACCCTTAACAAATATATAGGTCAAAAACTAATGTCATATTGTTTTTCTCTTTTTTATTGTTGTGTAGTTTTAAGTTTTGTTTTTGTTTTCCTTTTTTATATTGTGTGCTCTAGTGGCTTGTGACAAATAAATGTATTTTCTTTCTTTCTTTTTTTTCTTTAGATACCACGGTAGGTAATACCGATTTTTATAATGTAGGATCAGGTCAGTGGGTATTTATCAGGTAGGTAACAAATAGATGAATTTGCCTGTTCTATTTGCAGAATATGTTTTCAATCTGATCGTATTAATTTATTGTTTTACATACCTTTTTACCTATCGTACTTATATGACAGTGAAATAAATTAAGTAGCTGCCTACCTAAGTTCCTAAGTACCTAATAAATTAGGTCCTAACCTTCGATCAATAACAATACAAAATATCTATGGTTTGAAACAGTGTTATCTCCACAAGTTCACACAGCCTTTCTGCCTCTCTGTCTGCCTCCCAGAAGACAAAAAACACAGGCTAAGAAAAAATTACAATCAGCTGACAACTCGAACTGAATCATCAACAACAATAAGAAAAGGTTAGCCAACCTAATCATCTGGAAAATGGCTGGGAAAGTCAAAATGGCGTCCATATGGCTCATGTCCGCAATTTAGCGGGAGTGTTCCCGGCTCGATACGGGAGCCGCCATACTGCAGTGACGTCACAGCAGGCACGCCCGGTCGTTGACATGCACTTTACAACTTTTAAATTAGGAATGTTTTTGTAGATGCTCCGTGTTTCCTAATTTTCTTTTTTAATGACAATGGAGCAGTCGCAGGAGATGTCAATGTGAAGTTTCTTTTTTGTTTTCACTTTTACGGCTCAAATTAAATCAATATTACCTATTGGTGTGAATGTTTCGTTAGCTGTCATGGCGTGTGTAGACCCGTGTAAGACCCAACAAAAAACAATAACCTTGAATCTAAATCGCACCAATAATAAGTATTTCCATTTGTAACTGATCTGAAAAGCAATTTACTCAATTTTACTAGAGATTTTATGACTGCAGTACTCTAACTGGTAAGAAGGTATTCCAATTCTAACTAGACAGCTATAATTTATTGTATTTAGTACCTAAGTAGTTTAAACCTATTTATATTAGATTTAAGCCTCGGACTGCATCCAAAACGCAGGCACTTTACTACACTTTACAGTTCTCGCCAAACTCCTGGGCCGCCCTGAAGTTGGCTTTCCGATGCACAAGGCACGGATCGGTGCTGTTTTTGTATGAGATTTACTAATGCGCAGCCATTGTAGCCAACTTAAGACGACGACTAACGCCAACGACCTTGAGGGAACAAAACGCGCACTCGTTTCACACCCGCGCGACCCAAAATTTAGTAGTTTTTTGTACTTTCCTTATTATTCTATGACTTTAAAAAAAAAAGGCTCATATCAAAATGTAGATAATTAAATTGTCTTTGGGATGGTGTCAATTTCATTAAAATACGCCCAGCGGTTTTGGTGTGATTGTCGAGTTTTTGTCCGTTTTAGACATAACTTTACAAATTAATTACACTATGTTATACTAATAAAACTCAAAATTTGCTTAGATCTAATTATTAAGAAAATAGTCTAATATAACATATATTTTTTTCAAAAAATTACGACTAGCCATTTAGACGTGATTCTCATTTTAAAATCAGCTACTCAAGGGAATCGGCGCCTTAAGGACGGCCAAGAAGTTTGGCGAGAACTATACTGGCCGTGCGCCCGCTCGGTGCGAGAATATCAATATTGGACCTCCTTTTGGACAGTTTCGTTTGTAAAATATTTTTTGATTAACATATCCTGTGTTGGTTAAGAAGAAATTCTAACCATAAATTTTTCTGTGTAAAAATATTTTGAAACGTCCGTCGTTTTGGACGAGTATGCAAAGGAAGTGAAAAATTATCTTGTTGTTAATATTATTTTTAAAGCGTAGTAGTCTTACGAAAAAAACATGTTAAACAAATAATGAACCTACATCCTACATGAATCAATAATAAATATATTTTATTCAAACCTAGCCTTTACTAAGAATATTATTTTTGCTAAGGAGTATATGCTTTAGTTAGAAAGTAACCGTTTTACGTGACAAAAGCGGTGGAAGGGCCTTAATAGAAAATCAAACCACAGACCAATCGGAAAGTTCCTTCATTGCTAATTATCGTATGCTAACTTCCTTTTAAAGTAATTAACGGAACTTGGCGATACGGCCGGGAGTTCCGAGAAATCCTAAAGGCGTGTCCAATCGGGCATACGCAGTGATAAAAGTAAGAATAGAATATTATTTCCTCTTAATAAATATTAAGAGGAAATGCGGGCAGAGAGCGCCGACTGAATTTCCTTCGTAATAAGTAATAATTCGATGTTTGCAGGGTCTCGCCTATTTCCTCCTCCAGTATTGGCCAAATTTAAAAGATATTCCATAAATTGAATAAAAAGATTTAAGTATGTTGTTCTTCTATGTTTTTCTTTTTAGGGTTCCGTACTTCAAAAGATAAAAAAGGAATCCACCGATTGTCTCACCACCGTTCTCGGGCACGGGTGGACCTAGCTAGTTGAAATTTATACCAGATACTGAGATCTATAGTCCCTTTATGTTGTATAAAAATCAAGGTCCTGAGTCAACACGATAAAAAGATATAAGCAAATTTAGATTTTCGCGAAAACTTGTAAGTACCAAAATTTACCTCAATTTTCAACTTTTTTTGTGCTGCTATTCCAGACTATAATCTGTCTCTATGCCAAATTTCATCCAGATGCGTTCAGTAGTTTTTACGTGAAAGAGTAACCAAAGACACATTCATAAACTATGGCTTTTATAATTTTTTAAATTTTAATATTCGCAACTACTGCATCTCACTGTCTGTTTCTTAATTATTACGTTTTCATGCTGCAAGCACGCACTGTGATTTTTATTCGAGCGAATTTTTCCGCCCATTCTGTGGCCTATGCAAATGTATGAAGCTGCAGCACGCACTGCTGAAAAAAAATCGCGTTGAAATAGTACAAAAAAATCGCGTAATAAAAATCGCAGTGCGTGTTAAACCAAACCGCTGAACCAATTTTGGTATAGGAATAGATTAGTCCTTGGAGAAGAACTTATAGGATACATGAGATACATTCGATCCCGGCAGTACGTAAGTTCCCTTGGGATAATAAAATACCTTTCGCGCCAGCGCTGCCGCAAACAAAAGTAACCCCAGTCACTAAAGCTTTTACCTAAAATCTATCTTCATTTCAATATATACGGCAGGCTTATTTGCAAGAGAAAAACGATAGCGATTTTTAAGCAATAATTGCTCTTCCATACAAAAATTTTAGAGTTGTTGGCGGTTTTTTTTCAACTCACTGCCTGCATCTGTGTTTCCGAAGGCATACAACCCGAATCTCTTCAAAGTTAGAGTGAACTGACTTCTTCTGGGTAAGCTCACTCCATCGTCGACTTTGTCTCTGTTACCTCTGACCTAGACTAGAGTCAAGAGCAAAACCAACACAAATAAAAAGAAAGTGCATTTGACAAACAGCGAGCGATTAGCAAACGATTGTGTAGCGACCTACCATAACTACACTGTAGGTAATTCCGACTTTTAAGACGTAAAGCGTTTGATCGCTATCGTTTTGCTCTTGCAAAAGATACGTAATAAGCCTCCGGTTTTGCGGCGATTTTTCGCAAGAGAGTTGTGTCCCTGAAGCGCCGCATAAGAAGCAGTTTCAACAGCTATAGCTACAGCTGTTCGCTTAGAGGATGGATCTGGATTTGGATTGTCCAATAATGCGGCATTGGACCTGGGACCAGGCTGCACATTGAGCACTCCGGATCCAAAACTAAATTTAGACTAAGATGAAACATAGTGTATTTAATCTTTTTGTTATTGTTAATTTGTAATTTTAATGTTATTTTTGATGATGTTTCTAATGTATATGTAATTGTAATCTTTTAATCAAAATTTGTTTATTTTTTATATTTTCTTTAAATCAATTGAATAATATAACAAATAAAAAAAACATTTTTTTTTCTTCATTTATTTATTTAAATTTGAAACTACATAATTTGAAACTAAATTTAGACTAAGATGAAAAATTGTGTATTTAATATTTTTTTATTGTTAAATTGTAATTTTTAAAATGTTTTTTGATGACTTTTGTAATGTATATCTAATTGTATTTTTTTAATCAATATTTGTTTTTGTTTACATTTTCTTTAAATCGAAATAAATAAATTTTAATTTAATTATAGTGAATATAATAAAATTAAAATTTTCGCAGGACATAATAATATCATTTTGTCTTCGTCTATCAAATAAATAGGTTAGTATCGACTATAATCTACACTCTATAGGCACACAGAGTAGTGCGTCATCGCAGTCTGCAAACAATGTCGACCATCTGTTCGGTTCGCACTGGAGATGTACGAATTTCTCCACTCTGTGGCGCCGTACGCTGTCTGGCGGTTTTTGTGAGGTGGATCATGTTCATTGGTTGTTTATTTTAGCTTTTATAGACAGGCAACGACGATGTCTGATAACCAGTCTTGTTATAATCATTATCATAGACCTCCCCCAAATACCCTAGTGCCGCGAGTCGCGACATCGACATTGCGTGTTTTACGCTGTCGCTGTTGAGTAGACGGATTTTTCACCATATTAAGCAACCAATACAAAGGAAACTGAAGTGGACTGTATTTGGTTGTTCGTTGGAAGAATGAAAATACTGTCGTGATTCGTATCTTCAATTTTATTCCGTATTGTTATTACAACTGTATGTTGTTACAATTGTAGAGCTGAAGACTGACTGTGTCCGACTGTGTCTCTGCCTCCAAACGGTCCGACCTTTATACTCAGACCGCTAGGCGCGAACAATGGCGCCCCTCTCTCTCAATGGCGCTCGGGTATGGCGTCATAGAAATGCCGTAATTATCAATATTATCTTACTTAAATCTACACAAATTATACATTTCCTTAATCTACATACTTAATTCTACCTAGGAAACATATAAAGCTGTAAAAAGGTCAACACAAAAATCTTATCTAACCTAGATTCCTCCCTACTTATGAGCTATCAAAACATGCATAATCTTACCTAATTATCTACGTTTTCTCTAGTTCTTATATGTATTACAGTAGTTCTCATATGTTTTGTACTCATACTTTTAAACTCACATGGAACCTACATCAATTATATTTTAACATTCACGTGTTATTTTTAGTACCACGAAAAGAGAAATTTACACTAACTAACGGGATATCATATTTTCTCACGCAGACCCCGGTAATGTGTTTTGGGATAACAACAATAGTCCATTCAAGGTTTTATTAAGGCGGCGTACGGGTCTGCAGACAATAAGCATTTATAGTTATTTATTTTTCAAAGCGGTAAACCTTTGACAAACAAGGCGTTCACCGTTACGGAGCCATTAAACATGGATTGTTTCTTTATTTTTACAAAATGCCGACAACGGTCAGGGTTATTGCTTCATTCAAAGATTCGTTAAAAAGACCCAAACACATGTTCGCCATAAACACCGTTATAGGTCTACGTGGGAAGCCCTTATGCTAAAAAATCACCACGCAACGTACAAAGCCATGCGTCCGTTACAGTTCTCCCCCCGGCGCAGCTCGCGTAGCCTCCTTTGTTGACACGACGACGAGCTTGCTCACGGGGCGTCGGAAGGTGCCAGTCCTGGTGCGCACCTCGACGACTCTGATGCCGCCATCCGGTCCGCGATGCGTGCGCTCGACGATTCCCATCGGCCATGTGTTCCGTGGCAGCGTGTTGTCGACCACGTCACCGGCTTGAATGGGTCGCACGTCGTTCCGTGGCTCGCCGCGAGGTACCAACGTGGGCAGGTACTCGCGTAGCCATCGTCGCCAGAAGTGGTCAGCGAGCGCCTGACTAGCTCGCCATGTCCTCCGGTCGTCCTCTTCGCAGGGTCCTGTCGTCGGCAGCCCCTTAGACGACCCCAACAAGAAGTGGTTGGGGGTTAGGGCCTCGGGGTCGCTGGGATCCACACTGACGTGTGTCAGCGGTCGCGCATTGATCGAGAACTCAGCCTCAGTGAGCAGAGTCCTCAGTACTTCTTCCGCCGGCGCCTTCTCTCGCAGGGTCACGCTGAGCGCCGTCTTCACGGAGCGCACCATACGTTCCCACGCGCCACCTTGGTTGGGCGCGCCGGGAGGGATGAAGCGCCACTCCAAGCGATGCAGTAGCCCCTCATCTCGCAGGGCAAGCATCCACTCGGCGTAGGCGTGGCGTAGCTCCTGGTCGGCCCCGCGAAAGTTAGTCGCGTTGTCGGAGTACATCACTCTCGGCCAGCCTCTGCGCGCGGCCATTCGTCTCAGCGCCGTGATTGCTGAGTCGGTGGAGAGTGAAGCGACAAGCTCGATGTGCACGGCGCGGGAGGTGAGGCACGTAAAGAGTGCGCCCCACCTCTTCTCTCGGCGGCGTCCTACCTTGACCATTATTGGCCCAAAATAGTCCACCCCACAGTTGGTGAACGGGCGGTGAAAAGGGTCAAGGCGGGCGTGTGGCAGGTCTCCTGTAGCTGGGGTTTGCGGCCTCGCCCGCCTCGTTTTGCAGAAGGCGCAGCTCCTCTCGACAGCGCGTACCGTGGGTCGCAAGTGAATGACCCAGTACCGCTGTCGCAGGTCGTTCGTCACACGCTCCCTATTGGCGTGGCCTGCAGCGCAGTGCTCCCGCAGCACGAGGAGCTTAGTCAGCTGATGACGGCCGTCGAGTATAATAGGCCGCTTCATCTCGGTCGGGGCGGGAGAGGCCTCGATCCGGCCCCTCACTCTTAGGACGCCGTTTTCCAGCACTGGATCCAGCCTGTACAATCGACTCGCCCTCGTGAGCGGGCGAGCAGACTGGATCTTCTTCATATCTTCCCCGAAGCTGTCCTCTTGTGCTTGTTTGATTAGTTCAGCCTCGGCGCGCTGGATATGATGATACTCCATCCTTGTTGCTCTTCGTCTGCAGATATCAGTGAAAGCGATCGCTCGAGCGACGGCTCTCACCAATACCTCATACTTTGAGAAGCGGGCCGGGTTCGGTAGCCAGCTATCTCGCTCCGTTTCTTCTCTCGTGTGAAGAACCTCCTCGTCCTCCTTGTCATCCATCGACGTCGTGGGCCACTGCTCTTCTGGCAGGAGCAAGAAGTCCGGTCCTTGAAACCATCTATCCGTGGCGCAGATGGGCGTGTCGATGAGCCGAGTGGCGTCGTCCGCTACGTTGCTTGCAGTAGGCAGCCAACGCCACTCTTCTTTCTGGGTCAACTCTGCGATCTCTCCCAGCCGATGCGCAACGAATGGCGTGTAGCGTCGCACGTCGTGATGGATCCAGTGCACCACGGTAGATGAATCGGTCCAGTAGGTCGTCTGGCCGATGATGACTCGGTGCTCCCTTCTTATCGTCTCAGCGAGTCTTGCTCCAATCACTGCGGCTTGTAGCTCCAGGCGCGGTATAGTTTGCGCCCGACGAGGCGCCACCTTAGCTTTGGCGGCCACCAACACGACGTTCAGGCTCCCATCGACGTTTCTTATTCGCCAATAGGCCACAGCTGCGTAGGCTTGCTCGCTGGCGTCGCACAGTATGTGTAAGTCGACGCGTTCATACTTTTGCGTCACGTAACAGCGCGGTAGTCGCAGCTGAGCGAGTTCAGTCAGGCGAGCGAGCCAGGAGGCGAAGAGCTCGTTCTCTTCCTCGGGGATTTGCTCGTCCCACGTCGTCTGAAGGCGCCACAAGCTCTGCAGTATGATCTTCGATCGTATTGTGTAGTGGCTCAGCAACCCAAGCGGGTCGTATATGGACATCACGGCGCTGAGGGCTTCACGCTTAGTCGGGGCGCGCGTTCTCGCTCGTACTTCAGCCGGGACTCGGTTCATAGATGTGTTGAACCCCAGCTCATCGCGCTCCGCGTCCCAATGCAGCCCCAGAATCTTGCCCTCAGGCTGCTCACCCCCCAATTGTGTAGGAGAGGTGGCGTGCAGCTCGGTGGGCACGTCGCGTAGCACCGTCTTGTTGCTGGAGCTCCAACCTCGCAGCGTGAACCCTGCGTGCGCGTGCACTGCTCTGGTTTCCTCTACTGCCTTCCGTGCTTCTTCAGCGTCTTCATAGCTGGCCACCAAATCGTCCATGTAATGACTTCCTTTGATGGCCTCCAGCGCCCGCGGGTACTCCTGCCCATGTACGTCTGCGTTGTGGTTGCGAACGTAATGGGCCATGTACGGGGAGCTCGCGGCGCCGAATAGCATACTGGTCATCTTGTATTTCCTCGGCGGCTCTTGTCGGTCGTCACCTCTCCACAGGAACTGTTGCGCTGGTTGGTCCTCCGGCCTTATCCTGATTCTCAGGAACATCTCCTGCACGTCTGATGTAATCGCTACCACCTTCTCTCGGAACCTAAATAGGATTCCTGGCAGCGACAGCAGTAGGTCGGGTCCCTCCAACAGTTCGTCGTTTAGGCAGACGCCGTTGCTCTTCGCTGCTGCGTCGAACACTAGCCTATGTTTGCCGGGCTTGTTCGGGTTCTGCACGGCGAAATGTGGCAGATACCAACAGATGGCACTCGCTCGCTCCGACCCGTCGCATGGCGTCGCGTACCCTTTGTCCAATAGGTTGTTAACCTGCTTGGAGTACTCAGCCGCGAACTGTGGGTTGGCGTCCATCTTCTGCTCGATCTTCTTCAGCCGGCGGAACGCTTGATTGTAGCTAGGCGGCATAGTGACCTCGTCTCGTCGCCATGGCAGCCCAACCTCGTACCCGGTGTCAATCTTCCTGATTGTCCTTCCGACTATGTCGATGGCCCGTTGATCGCTCGCCTTGACTCTCGGCCTTCCTTGTATGCCGAGCGCGTCGATCTTGAAGTGGGCTTCGACTAAGTCGTGGAGTTCCTGGCTGCACGCACCCGTAGTTCGGTTGGGCTCGTATACATGCAGCACGTTCCCTTCTTTGATGATGGTCTTGCGTGGTGCGGTTCCGTGTACCACCCATCCGAGTTGCGTTCTTGATGCTGCCGGTTGGTTAGGGCCGCCGATTCGGAGCTCACGGGACACGATGCACTCCCAGTGGTCTGTACCCACTAGAAGCCCGGGGCGCGCCAGTTCGTAGCACACCTCTTCTGGGGTCAGGTCCCTCAGGTGCTCGTAATCCAGCAGCGTGTCGGGAATGGACTGTTGGTGAAGCCGGAGATCCTTCATGGTCCTCGCTCTGACCCTGTAGCTTTCGTCACTCTTCAGTCCCTTCACGTTGATATTCACTACTTGGCTGCCCATATCTCGCTGCGACATGTTGACCCCGCTCAGGTGGAGCGGCCGTGATGGCCCTTCTGCCCCGACGCTCGCCGCCAGTGCTTCGTCCACTAGGGTGATCGTGGCCCCTTCGTCTAGGAGTGCGTAGGTCTTGACCTCCCCCCGTGGTCCGGACACGATGACAGGGCACATCTTGAGCAAGACTGCCCGTGGCCCGGTAGCGGGTTGGGTAGCCACAGACAGGACCGCTTCCTCCTTCCGTGGTTCAGCCTTCCCCATGTCTTCCGTCTGCGCTTCGCGTACCGCTTGATGGAGCGTCGCGTGATGCGGGCGGCGACATTGATCCACGCCGCACAGCTGCGCCTTGCAACTTATGCGCCTGTGTTGCTTCTGGGCGCATTTGAAGCAAATCTTATTAGATTTAAGAAAGCTCCATCGCTGCTCTACCGTTAGCGCCTTGTACTGCGGACACCGCGTCAACAGGTGGGCTTGCTCGCACTTAGAGCACTTGTCCTTTTCTTCTTCCCTTCCCTCGGTCGTAGTGAACACGCTCGCCTTCTTCTTGAGTGTCACGATGGGTCGAGTTTCCTTTCTCGGTGCGGCGGCGCTTGTAGACGGAGCGTACGTATATCGTAACGCTCGGTCCGCCTCTCGCATTAGAAACCGTGACATCACGACGATTTCCGGATCCGCTGTCCCTTCTTGATCGTAGGCGTAGTCACACCAGCGGGATCGGAGATGCGGGCTGAGCTTGTCCAGTACTTCCCGGGTCATAAAAGGGTTGAACAAGTAACCTCTTCGATCGATTGTTTGCAGTACGCAAATTATGTTCTGTAGCTTGACAGCGAAACTGTTGAGTTCTGTGGCCGATGTACCAGGTTTTGGAAGCTTCTTGAGGTCATCCAGTGCCCGGTCGATGATGACTTCCGGTCGACCGAAGCACTGCTCAAGAGTCTTCATAATGACGCCTGGATCAGTGGCCGTATGTAGAAGGGCGGCCACGGCGTCTCTTGCTTCTCCTTTGAGGCAGCTTCTCAGCCTTTGTACGTTCTCGGCTGCTGTAACCTGGTACATATCTGTCGAATCTCGTACAGCCGCCTTGAATGGCAGCCACTCGTTGGCCGCTCCGGAGAATGTAGGTAGCTCCGTGTGCCTAGGCCTAGGTCGGGCCATTTTTTCTAGTGTTGCTGCCAAGTGCTCAATGCTGTCCTTTGCTCTTGTGGGGGTCGGCGATCTCGTTCTAGACACGAAGCGTATCTGTTTGGATTCTCTTGGTCCCTCCTCCCCCCGTGAGTTGAGGGGGTTCGTCCTCAGCCATTCATCCACCATTTGATGAGGCTCTTCGCGTGGACGAGAGGGCTCTTGTTCCTCTTGTACGCTTTCTTCATCATTGATCGCTGACACCTCCACTGCTAGTCTCTTCTTGACTAGCTCTTCTTCCAGTGCCAGTTGCTGGGTCCGGATGGCTGCTAGCTTCTCTGCAGCCTCCAGTTCCGCTATCCGTAGCCTTGTTGTGACGCTTGTCGTCGACCGTTGCGACCTCATTGTCCTGGTCGGTGACGTCATTCGCTGTCGGATCGCGGTGTTTGTCGTCTGTGCACTGGAAGGCCCCGCTGCGCTGTTGTGTGCCATTCTCGGAAATGGTGATGCTGGTGGGTCCGGTGAGAGTCTTCTTCTTCGCTCCCGTTCGATCAGCTCCGCTTCCTGGCGGCGCGCCTCCTCTTCTTGGACGCGTCGCGCTTCCTGTTCTTGGATGCGTAGCTGTTCTTCTATCTCGGTTGCGTCTCCCTGGCTCCTTGTGAACACCATCTTGAGTATAGCCGCACGTTCAGTTTGGCAAGGCGGGTTAGTACCTCTTCGGTTCGGTACTTCAGGTGAAACCGGTCGGCTCGGTTCGGTAAGCCGGTCGGGTTCAGTTGTGTTTAAGCCGGTTAGGTTCAAGACCGGTTAGGTTCGAAACCGGCCCTGTTCCGTACAGCTTTGTTCTTACCGCAGATCTTCTAACTTCGTCTGCGGCTCGGTGACAGCCGGGTTCCTTTCTTCGCTCTTGCCGCAGATCTTCGTACTTTGTCTGCAGCTCAGTGGTTCTGGTTGCAGCGGGTTCTTCGTTCTTGTATCCGCTGCTTGATGGACCAGACTTGATGGCCGCTGGTTCTTGGTTCTTTACCCGGGCTCGTAGGACCAGACTGAAGTGGGCCTGGTTGCCGCTGGTTCTTGGTTCTTTATCCGAGCTCGTAGGACCAGACTGAAGTGGACCTGGTTTGGTTGTTCGTTGGAAGAATGAAAATACTGTCGTGATTCGTATCTTCAATTTTATTCCTTATTGTTATTACAACTGTATGTTATTACAATTGTAGAGCTGAAGACTGACTGTGTCCGACTGTGTCTCTGCCTCCAAACGGTCCGACCTTTATACTCAGACCGCTAGGCGCGAACAATGGCGCCCCTCTCTCTCAATGGCGCTCGGGTATGGCGTCATAGAAATGCCGTAATTATCAATATTATCTTACTTAAATCTACACAAATTATACATTTCCTTAATCTACATACTTAATTCTACCTAGGAAACATATAAAGCTGTAAAAAGGTCAACACAAAAATCTTATCTAACCTAGATTCCTCCCTACTTATGAGCTATCAAAACATGCATAATCTTACCTAATTATCTACGTTTTCTCTAGTTCTTATATGTATTACAGTAGTTCTCATATGTTTTGTACTCATACTTTTAAACTCACATGGAACCTACATCAATTATATTTTAACATTCACGTGTTATTTTTAGTACCACGAAAAGAGAAATTTACACTAACTAACGGGATATCATATTTTCTCACGCAGACCCCGGTAATGTGTTTTGGGATAACAACAATAGTCCATTCAAGGTTTTATTAAGGCGGCGTACGGGTCTGCAGACAATAAGCATTTATAGTTATTTATTTTTCAAAGCGGTAAACCTTTGACAAACAAGGCGTTCACCGTTACGGAGCCATTAAACATGGATTGTTTCTTTATTTTTACAAAATGCCGACAACGGTCAGGGTTATTGCTTCATTCAAAGATTCGTTAAAAAGACCCAAACACATGTTCGCCATAAACACCGTTATAGGTCTACGTGGGAAGCCCTTATGCTAAAAAATCACCACGCAACGTACAAAGCCATGCGTCCGTTACAGAAACAATTCGTACCCTGCTCTTTGCTTTAGTGGGAGGCTGGTTGTTGAGATTAGCGTTCCAAGTGAAATGCTGCATCTGGTGTGACATTGGAAGCTGACCCAAAAATTTATTATTATTTATTTATTTTTAAACTAGCTTTTTTCGTATTCTACTAAGCAAACCGATTCATTTGGTACCCATATCATGGCAGTGCACATAAAATAACTAGTCCGCCATCTTGGGCCGTCCGCCATATTGGATTTGGAATGACGTCACTTAGCTAACCATGCAATGTCATCCAAACTGAACGTGTATGCAAAATTTCATGTTAATCGGTATAGGATAACTGCTTTAAAATTCAGTTGCAAGATTTGACCCGAACACACTTACCTACATACATACTAAGGTACATACATTGCAAGTTGAATAAAAGCTTGTAAAAAAAGGCAAAGTAGATTTATATTTTCGTTCCTTAAACTCGATTTTAAACTTCAACTCAAAAGCTGTGAAGAGAATTTTGGTCTGAAATCTAGTCATAGACTAGCTGTTCATAATTACACCTTCAATATTTTTAATACGTATTAAGCCCACACACTTTGCAAAGGTCATGACCAGAACAGGCCTACGATAGGCGAACGGAATAAATTATGATTGATAGTCTATTGTCGATCGAACCCATCGACACAGATAATATAATACTAGCATCCATCGATATAAAAAAAAAACAAAACATTTATCCGTTAAGAATTCGAACATAACAAGTACATTTGAAACTGTATTTTCTTATCGTTCTATTTACAAACTTGTTTTTTTTTTGTTTGATGTCATCCAACGACTTCTCCCGCTCCGTGAAGCGGCAGGGCGTGTCAGACTTTTACTGACTAAAACCCACCCGTATTCCTTCAGTTACTTGTCCCAGGGCCGCGGTAACTCTCTTTCACATTTATTCGCAACCCAGGGTAGATTGGAATCCATCCACAACATACTTAGTATTGGATAAAAGCAGATGCTTTTCATGAGGAAATGAAAGCACTCACACTTAATCAAATCGGAATCATTATAATTACCTTGGCTTTTTCCACTGCAGAGATTAGGCCCCCGTTCTCTCATTCTCTCCATTCTTACTATTATAGACCAGTCTTTATTGAAGGAGTCGAAAAAATCGCAGCATAGAACTGTGAAAGTATAATGCACATGAATTGAGATGTCAATCTGTAGTTACAACGACGGTAATTTTATTCACTTCAAGCCCACTCCTCCTAAGTTTTTGCGGTGACAGATTTAAGGGCCTTCCACCGCTTTAAGGTTACAATAGTCGATAGTTCTTCCATACAAACGTAGTCTAGGGATTACTCCACTGTTTGACGATGTACGTTCAAAATAAAAAATAATATCAATTTGTCTTATCATTATCTAGCCCTGTATGGAAACAAAAAAGTGAAAAAGAAAAGTATTTGAAAGTTATGAGCGTCGAAAGTTCCATATTTCATCACTAATTTTAACGCTTCTTTGGGTGGCACTAAATACCATAAGTAGAAGGAAAATTGCAAAACGGCCACCATACAGGGATAGATTATTAGTTCAACAATGCAAATAATTTTATTTTGGAAATATACATTTAGTAGTTTTTTCATGATTTAGACGCCCAAAGGTCTGTTTATAAAATTTCGCGCGCTCATTTTCGTCCTAAATCATCATCCATTTCACTACAAACTTGCAAAAGTGCTAATTCGTAAGCGAACTAGCTTCTTACTGCTCATCACAGCATCTATCTCTTTCGCACGAGTTGTCGAATGAGATAGCAGGCATTTTAACCCCGCGCACAAAATAGTTCGTGCCGTCGACTAGACCCGCGACGTCATTTGTCTTGTAAGAGGTATTATTAGGTATCTCCCTTTTATATTTGTATATAGGTTTTTTTTTTAGAATAGTTTTGTAAGAGGAATCATTCTAACCAGCCAGCAATGTACAGGCACCTCATCTCATCTCCACAACACAGTTTCGTAAATCCTCATGAGTCACAACTTTCTACAGCTGTCGATCATCGAACATGGCGACTGTTCGAATGTGTTTGGCAATACAATACACCTTGTATGGTAAACAAACTGTAGGTAACGTTGCGAATGATTTTAAAATCGCATTTTTTTATTTTTTTTTTCAAGTGATGTGGGCAGGAAATAACACAAAAAAATTTGTTTATTTTTGGAATGGAAATGTTTTTATGTGTAATATAGTTTTAAACAGGTACCTAATATTGTTTTATTTTCCGTACAGTTGATAGATAAATAGATAAAATATAGTTACATAAGCGAGCATGCGAGTGAACAGTGATGGCAGTGGTAACGGCCCCAAATTACGGTCATTGGTCGGGAGTTCGAAACCAGGCAGGCCGCTTTACTCTGTATATACTATTTCTATTTCATCACCACTGCTCTTAAAACGGTTAAGGAAAACATCGTAAGGAAATCAGCATTTCCTAGAACCAAAAACTCGAAGGTCATGTCTGTGACATCCACCAACCCCAATGAGGTAGGATAACTATGGAGACGGCATATTCTACTATATGAAGAATAGTTATACAAATATCTATAATATCGACACACGCATGTCAAAAAACGTTTTGTCTCTTTTTAACTAACCAAAAGCTGCATATGAAAAGAGAGACATCTAAATGTTTATCAAGGACTAAACTTGGTAACACTTTTGAGTGACGTCAAAATCATGTCTATCTATGCGTGACCGGTCGCCATGTTAATTGCCGAGTAAAATTGGTAGTTGTGTGCCGTATATGTACGTTTATCTGTGTAGTTGTGCTGTCAAACATTTGCAAATGGCCTACCTCATTGGCAAATGGGCAGCCATCTTAATTGCCCGATTTATGTAGGTAATCACGCTAATTTCGTAGGAATGGCAAGTCCATAGGTTTATAAGTCAGTGACCAACCCACACTGCACTGGGCCCGCGTGGTAGATTAAAGACAACTTACAGAGAGGAGCCCCTGTGTCCCAGTAGTGCGAACGTTAAAAGGCTGTATGGTTACGATTATTGTTACACAATTATTGTAACACATCTCTTTTATAATATTCTAAATTGTATAGGTACAATGGCGGTATTATAACTTACAACGATATCTACCAGACAATCTTTGGAAGGACAGAACGAATTTCATACAGTGCTCCTTTTGTCATGAACAGAATTCAGAAGCTTGCCTTCATTCATAATTAAAATGATTATTTAGTCCTTCAAACATAATCTCAGAGACAAAATAGATTTCTTTGAGAAAAAATACAACCGACTTCCAAAAAAAAACACCACAACGTGAAAAATAACGTCAATTTCGGAAGTCGGTGTTCCTTTCTTCGTTTTATGACACCCGACTTCCGAAATTAAAGTAATTTTTCACTTTTTGGTGTTTTTTGGGAAGTCGGTTGTATTTTATTGTAAAATGTTTTTTACTTTTCACTTTTTAGTTATGGTACCTAATGAGCAAGTTCTATAGTAACGTACCTAATGAACATAGTTTTGCCAGAATAGGTTACTCGAATAACATAAAACTTGAACATAACGGGTGAAATGAGAGTGTACCAGGATGAACAGGGGGGTGACCATAAGCTCTTAGAGCGGTATCAATTTGAGATCGAATAAGGGACAGATGTCTATGACTTGTATTGGCACTATTTGGCACAGGCTTCTACTGGGTAAGCTCACTCCATCGTAGACTCTGTCTCTGTCACCTATGACCTAGACTAGAGTCAAGAGCAAACCCATTACAAAAAAAAAAAAAGGAATCATCAAAATCGGTTCACCTAGTAAAAAGTATTGAGGTGACACACATTAAAAATAAAATTGATCGAGTCGAATTGATAATCTCCGCCTTTTTGAAGTCTGTTAAAAAGGTTGCTAACTAATACTTAATTACTTTGTCTATGGTCCCTTTTCGCGCTCAAACCGGGGAACAGGGTCTTAATTTAAATAAAACATGGCGGGCACCTGATGTTATGCGGTAACGGTAAGCGCTGCCTATTGCAACTGCAGTACGTACCTCATCATAGGTCACAACAGTTGTTTCCAACTTACAATGTCCTACATTTAGACTGGGCCTTGTTTTCTATATAGTATTAATAGAAAATATATTGTTTACTTCATCATCATACTACCTTTTAGGCTAATCCCAATTTATTTGTGAGAAGAGACTGATAATAATACCGCTGTCACCTGTCATCTTAATAATCACTCCCTTTCTAGTTATTTCATCCTTCTGTCAGTCCATCGTGTCTCGTCTCGGTTCTCTTCATTTAGTAGTTAATGCACATTGATACCCGAAATCTTTTCTTTACCTTGGAAGTTGGCAGTACGATATCACCGTGAATTGGAGACTTCAAACTGTTCTTCAGCTAATCTCTTTCCAGTCTTGCTAGATTGCCGACACATCCCATCAAATTAAGAGAGTGAGTGAACAGAGAGCCTAATGCACCTGTTTTAATTCTTTTCTCTTTTTGATGCATTATTTATCGTCCTCAATACGCTAAAATGGAGTGTCAAAAATATATACATACAACACTAATTGACAGCTAAGGTCGGGCCGAGAGTGTGCCACAGCCACTCAAGTTATGGCTGTGCTAGCCTTACTAGTGACAACAGACTAGTGATGTCATTCACAATTTGTCTATTTATAGAGCTCAGTGTAATGACACGTTCGATGTCTTTATTATTCATGTTTGTAATAAAGGTAATTGGTTAGTTGTTAAGGTATTAGTTTTCAATTGTTTGAAATTAGTTAGAAATATAGATGATTTTTTATGAATGTGTCATGTTGTGAGGGCCACTGGTCTGTGTATTATGTGCTTGAGACTTCATCATCATCTTCCTGCCTCCCATGATTACTTGGGGTCGGCGCCCGCGCTCCTGTCAACCGTGAGGAATGAAATGAGCTATCTAGCTCATTTCATTCCTCACACTACCATCCTTGGATATTTGGGCCTCTTACTGCTATAGCCTTGTTTCTTGTAGCTAATGTATTTCGTAGAACTCTCAGTAACTAACACTGCCGACGTAGGCGTTGTCTGACGATGTCACTTGAAGGCGTCAGTCCAAGGTTGCTTGCCAGTGAATGAATGAGTGACGCGAGCGCTGTGCTAGACCTGTTCGTGTTGCTATGTTTCTGATTGTCACTTGTTTTTAAGAAGGATATTGTTTGAGAGACAAGTTTACATACCAGCATGGCAAGACCCTCTTCTCAAACAAGGAAGTTCAAGGGGACTTGACGTTTGCTGACAGGTATTATATATTGATTTTTATTAACCTAGGTTTCCTCCTCACAATACCATAATGTTTCCCTAAAACGGTTGTCTATGATGTCCAAGATAAACTTAGAAATTAGGTGCATAAGTGAACATTTGCATTTTCATTGGTAGTTTCATGAGTTCAGAGGCGTAAAGGCCTCAGAACTCATGAAACTCTTAAATAAAGTAAGAATCAGCAAAAGCAGGACAATTTTGTCAGTGACAAACCAGAGTCTAGATTTGTACCTTGAGTTCTACCTATACACCTCTGGATACATTGAGGAATACAGACGCGATAAAAATATAGCTTACTTACTTCTGCCAGTGGCTTCACCCGCATTAAAACTGTTTATTTTTTGTCTATTTGCTCTTGACTCTAGTCTAAGTCAGAGGTGACAGAGACAAATTCCACAGATTCTTCAGAGTTTTATCCAAAAGGAACATTATACCGGGACGAAAGCTCTGTGCTAAATTTAATCCAGATCTGTTCTGGCGTGATTGAGGAACAAGCATCCATCCATCCGTGAAAACTTTCGCAATTATAATATGTAGGAAGTAGGATTCAAATCTGTATATCCTTAAATGTCAATCAAAACCTATACTTCGGTTCCAAGGCTGTCGCTAACAACTGCACACGGTGGCGTCACCCACGCTGCGTCGGCGTCGATTCCCGAGCCGCTCAGTTTTTTGCCCACAATCACACTCGGTTTCACTCGCATTGTGTTACCGCTGTCAAAATACAGACTATGTGATGTAATGACAACTTCACTTTTACAAACAACTTGCTTATGTAAAGTTACAAGTGATTCATATATTTTTAACATGTAGGTGGATTTTGTGAAGAAATATTTAGTGACATCTATCATCGAAAGCAGTTTTCGCAAAGCCTTTAATTAGGTCAGCAAATTCAATTAGTTTCAGCAAAATTCAAAAAGGGCATTGATCATGTGACATTTTGGTAGTGCATGTCAATGATGGGAGCTCGTGGCTAAATAGTAACAGCCGCACGGGTCGATCATCAAGGTTAAGCAACGCTTGACGAGGTCGGTCCGTGGATGGGTGACCATTTCAACAAACCGAGTTTCCTCCGTGCCTCGGAAAGCACGTTAAGCCGTTGGTCCCGGCTGTTATTTGAAGATCTTTGACAGTCGTTACGGGTAGTCAGAAGCTTGAGATCTGACCTGTCTTGCCAAGGGGTACCGTGTTTACCCAGTTACTGGGTTGTGGAGGTCAGATAGGCAGTCGCTCCATGTAAAACACTGGTACTTAGCTGAATTCGGTAAGACTGGTAGCCGACCCCAATATAGTTGGGAAAAGGCTAGGCAGATGATGATGTCAGTGCCCAGTGGGAGCTACCGCGTATGAATTCGCCGCTAGAGGCGCTGGTGTGCCGTGAGGTCCCCGATATGTCAAATTTCATAGATTTTCGGCTTTTAACGCGAGTTTTTTTTTTTTTTTTGTAAACGGCATTAAAAATGATTTTAATACAAACTTTGCTTTCGTGCGCGATATAATAACGTTTGTCAGCTATATTTAAGGACCTTGCTCGCCAGTGGCGCCAACTGGTGGGCACAAAAACGGATGCCCTTATTCCTTGCATTTTGGTCTTTATCTAGAGCCTGTAACACGAATGGCCATGTGATAATGAAAAAAGAATACAATTTGATTGAGCTGAGTGGAGGAATGCTGAAAATATGGGGGTTAGATCACTCTGATGGACAACCAATTCAGCCCATGGCAGTTCACACACTCCCGGAGTTAGCTAGGTCTTTACCAAGCTCCGCACAACACTTGGTGCTCCGCATTCCGCATGCATTCTGTCCCAGCCATCTTAAGGTCCACCTAACTGAAAAGTATCGTCGGCTCAATATTTGGTCATCAAGATACTGTCCTATTAGACTTGGTCACCCTGGTTGTATTAGAACAATACTCGAACTCATTATCAATAAAAAACTTTTTAACAAAAAATCAAACCGACTTCCAAAACAAAAAATAACTTTATTTTCGGAAGTCGATGTCTTTGTACCCAGTGTTTTCCGTTTTTCGACACCGACTTCGGAAAAGAAAGTTATTTTTTGCTTTGGAAGTCGGTTTGGATTTTTTGTTAAAAAGTTCTTTATTTTTTCTTTTTAGTTTTGTTTCTTTTTCTTTTTAGTATCTCCAATTAACATGATAATCATTTATAGCCAAAGTACATATCATGACGATTCCAATAAGCCCAAACACGACTAGGACACATTGTTTTATATCAGAGTTCTAGTGCCTTCCTTCCGGCTTCATCATCAGATCAGTTCGATGGTGCCATTTTCATCAGTACCATTTATTTATAAGTATTTGCTTCATGATAGTCGGTTAACTATACGAGATGTCTAATTCCCGTGACATACTTGGCATAGGCGTTCCAGTGGCCATCTGTGGTCTTCTTCATCAGTTCCACTTCACCAAATGATACTTTTTAAGTGCAAATGATTGCATTGTTAATGAAAATACCAAAATTGCTATATGTATGCCTATAATATTTGAGCAGTTCCCTCGATTTCTCTAGGATCCCATCATCAGATCCTGACCTGACTACGGGACCAACTAGAAAGTGTACCCTTCAAAACAAAAGAAGAATTTTTGAAATCGATCTAGGCGTCTTTGAGTAATCGGGGACATACATAAAAAAAGATTATGACGAATAGAGAACCTTCTCCTTTTTTTGAAGTCGGTTAAAAATATCAGATCTCAGAACATTACATAACTTACAAGATTCAGTGTTTTCCCAAATCCAAAAGCATGTTTTTGTTTTATTTTCTGTAATATTTCAATAGAAAATAACCAGACTCCTGACCGTGCAACATCTGAACTGAATTCCGATACGTCTCGCAAATCTAGCGAGTTACAATCAAATTTTAACGGTGATAATAATTGATTCGTTTCAAGACTGGCCCATAGATGCGTTCTAAATAAAAGCCATTGAAAAAAAGCCTTTAAAAAAAAAGATGTCTAAAAGTTATTTGGAAGTCGGTTGTATTTTTTTGTCAAAAGTTTTAATTTTTCACTTTTTAGCTGTTGTGGTACTTACATACCATGAGCAAGATCAATATAGTAAGGTACCCATAATGCAGTCTAAAAGTCTTTAACATAACCGGTGAAATGATAGTGTACCAAGATGAACTGAACATATCTGTGTACCCCTTTAGAGCATACCAGCGTGATGCTATGTTATTAAATGGTGTAAACAATAAACAGAAATGGGCTTGCAGCAAACCCGAGAGAGTTGCCGTTGTTTATTCAAGAGTTCTTTTCTATATCTCCGAAGTTCTTCATCAGATCTTGATCAAATTTAAATGGGGCCACACGAGAAGTACTAGCTTTCAAATAAAAAGTCATCAAAATCGGTTGACCTAGTAAAAAGTTTTGAGGTAGCATGCATAAAATCATACAAAAACATCCTCCTTTTTGAAGTCGGATAAAAACAACATTTTGCAGTTTGAATTTGGAACGGATGGAGCAGAGACTAGGATTTCCGCCATGACTAATATGGCAGAACTACTTAATAATAATTAGAAATAGTTATGTAGCAGCTTATGAATAGGCGTTAATTTTATTATAATATTCGAGGTGTAAAGATAACCTAGTGGACAAAGTTCTCTGATAATAATAGCCGCACGGGTCGGTGATCAAGGTTAAGCAACCCTTACTGAACTTGAGCTCCACCTATTCGCCACACCAGGCAATACCGAGACTTCTCCATGTCTTTGGTCCCAGCTATCATTTATAGTTCTTTGATGGTCGTTACGGGTAGTCAGGCGCTTGAAAATGGGACTCCTTCCTTGCCAAGGTGTGGAGGTCTGATAGGTAGACGTTCCTTGTAAAATACTGGAACGGCCTCAATATATGTAGTTGAGAAAAAACTAGGCGGATAAATTGACACCCCGGTTGGTTCCGGCATTGTCGAAGCTGGGGCGCTCAATAGCTGTGGCTTGGTCACCCACGGTGAAGCGAAGAGGAACACGAGGAGGGGCCGCTCGTTAGGGCTTTTGCCGATAAGCCGACGACGTAGAGGCCAATGATTAGGTTGTGGTGCCGCTTGGCAACAGAGGCGACATCGCATTCGCATCGCCGCGGCGGGAGAGGAGTGCCGGTACTGCGGTGCGCGGTGTAGCGTTGCCCACTCTCCCTATCCCCTGCGGCCTAAAAATTGGTAGCTGCCGGACACTAACCTGACCCTTCACAGGAGACCAAGGGTGCCATACACGGTGCCATCTGGCTCCCATGTGCTTGTTTGATGCCTGGGGTGGTCACGGCGTACAATGTGTTCTGGTGCGTCGGTGATGGGGGTACTCCCCAGAAGAGGGTCCGGTGTCGGACAGCCACGGCGGTTCGCGGTGTGTGCTGATACTGCTGACGCGTGCCCGTGTGGCGTTTTAGTGGGTTGGAGTCCCACATAACTGCACTACTGTCTCCCCGTGGTAGTGCAGTATGCATGACCATTTCAAAAAGCAAAAAATGTAAAAATATTGCCGGTAAATTGATGATTGGCTCATCAAAACTTCCGCTACATTAAATACAAGTGACATTTAAGTATTAATAATCGTAAACAAAAACAACATAATCATTAATTAGTTGAGAAAGTTAATTTAGCATTATATAGTTATATTCTTGTAAATAAAACTGTATATTGTAAATAAAAAGAAGTGAAAGTATTTTTATGAAGAAAGTAACGCGTTGTGTATTTTTATCGATGCTTATTTTGCGACTCAAATATTTTATCTGGCGAAGATAAAATATTTGGCCATTCCTTTCTTATTGAATGGAATGCCCTGTTTTATTTGGATAAGCAGTGGTGGCCCAGTGTATCAAAAATTTTACAGTGCATGAAAAAAGCGTTTTCCAAGCAGCCAAACAGTGCGGAAAGTGTCACATATTTTTACTAGTGCTTTTTACTTTCCTGTATTTTTTTAATTTTTAACTCCAGCGTCAGCCCGCCGCATAGTTTTAATTATTTAAAAAATTGGTTAAGTACAGATTATCATTCTTAAATAAGGTAAAATAAAACTAATACTTCATTAAAGGCGTTTTTAATTACTCAAGATTTAGATATTGATCAATAAATTAATTTGAAATATTCTTTAATTAAATATGTTTGGCAGAATAAATGTTTTGCTCGTGCATTTTTGCGTTACGACGTGACAGCTATTTGCACATGTGCAGTAGATATGCCCAAAGAACTATTAGTTAATCTGTGGATATGCTGAGCGTGCTTGAATAAGCGCGCCATTTTAATAATTTCTTGCTTGGTTCAGATATATTTTTTTATTTACTCGCACAATGCATAGTAAAATGTTGTATGACACACGTGCGTAAGATGATTTCCGACTCGTGTCGATTTATCCAATCACTCGCTTCGCTCGCTCGTGAATAAAAATATCACTCATCGGAAATTACCTACCTTCCGCACTTGTAGCATATTAAATAACTATTCCGTCCTAGCTCCCAACCCACTTTTTTTAACCCCCGACAGCAAATAAGTTTGACGTGTGTACCTGTGTGTTTGTGTCTGTGGCACCATATCTCCTAACCGGATGAACCGATTTTGATTTAGCTTCTTTTGTTTGAAAGGTGACATTATAGGGAGTGTTCTTGCTATGTTTGATGAAAATCGGTTCAGCCGTTCAAAATATATGGGCGTTTTACTGTTTGAATCGGGGTATTTGCGCATCATGATCATGTCATATAATATCATGTTAGAGGTTTTCAAGTTTTTAAATTTACTAGTATCAAAGAAATAGCTAAATCACCCCTGCTCTAGAAAATAAGAATACAAAGTTATTCACTTAGATATATAGTTTAGTTAGGGTTATAGTTAATGCCAGCAGTTTCGTCCTCAATTATAGTTTTCTTTCTGCCTCATAATCAATATCTTCTTGCCCTTGTTCATTCTATTTCCCCTCGTTTTGTTCCTGCCTGCAGTGTTATTAGTGTTAGTGCCAGGTGAGGTTATGCACTGTAAAGCCTACGAAAGAAAAGTTTATATTTTTACCCCCCCCCCCCCCCCCCCCTCCCCCGACGGAAATAAAGTCTTGGCCGCCCTGAAGTTGGTTGCGCAGTAGTTAATCTCATACCAAAACAGCACTGTTTCGTGCCTTGCTCATTGGAAAGCCAACTTCAGGGCGGCCAAGAAGTTTGGCAAGAACTATACTTGTGTGTCTTTCTGTGGCATTGTAGCTCCTACACGGATGAATTGATTTAGTTTTATTTTGTTTGAAAGGTGACTTGATCAAGAGTGTTCTTGGCTATGTTTGATTAAAATCGGTTCAGCCGTTTATAAGTTACACGCATTTACTCTTTGAGACGGGGTATTTTCGCAAGATAATATTATAAACCTCGATTTAGTTTACAAAGCCAGTCTCTGACATAACACCATATTGTAGCTTCAGGCTTTGACGTCTGTTCATTGAAATTACCACCCGCTGTGACGAGTAGGTAATGCATAGTAATGAAGTACTCGTAGGTAATAACTAGTAATAGTTTACTATCTGTGTCTTACGAGCTATTGTGTGGGTGACACCGATCAGTGGTGTAGGAGGAACTTGTGCGTGGAGATTGTAAAGTCGTGCTGGGTTGTATGAAAAATATAGCTAATCTAGAATGACCAGATGGGCCAGAAGCTTTTACTTCAATCTGCCTCGCGTTTTCCCAAATATGAGCTTATCCAGTATTTTACATGGAGCAACTGCGTAACTGACCTCTACAACCCAGTAATTGGGTAGAACGATTCCCAATGTCACCTTTACAATGTTTAGGTAGCTACGTATAGACAAGTTTCATTAGTTAGACAATTCGACACGAAAAGAAAAAGAAATCTAAGCAGAAAAGGGCCCAGAATAGAGCCTTGTGGTACGCCTCCTTTAATACAATTTCGCGAAAAGAAAAATAAATCTAAGCAGAAAAGAGCCCAGAATAGAGCCTTGTGGTACGCCCCCTTTAATACAATTTCGCGTAGGCTATTTTTAATGTATACTTAAAGCTTTGCCACACTGGATGCGTTCTGCGTCCTGCGGTCAGCTCGAACGTAGGGTGCGGGAAGTGTTTGAGTGACCTGACCGCAGGACACAGAACGCATCCATTGCGGCAAAACCTTTACTTAATTAAGTAGTTAGATAGTTTAATGGAGCCTATAAACTGAACTTACAGAACCAATAGGTACTTCTAGTGATTTATATTGGCATGAAAATATGACATGAGTCGAGTGGTATAAACGCAATTACTTGGATATGCAACGATTACAAAAATATAAAGGCTGACATCAATTTAACTATCTGAATCGTTATTTTTATCTTACGCATGTTCAAACACGTAATTACGTGTGTAAATCACATATTTTTTTATAACATTCGATAATTTTAAGATCTACAATTATGTGTAGACTATAACATCTGCCAGTGACTTTATCCGCGCGTAAAATTCGAGCCAATCTGCATTTACTTTACGAAAATTCATGAAAATTGGTTTAGCAGATTTGGCATGAAACCAAACTATATTTTGCACACATTTTCGCTCATGTGGACTATTCAGCAAAAACATTGCATTTTATCGCAATAAAAGCCAAAAATAGTAGTAGCTTTCTGCCAGTTTAAGAATCTTTGTATTCGGAACAGTAGTTGCAGATCCCCATACAAACAAAATTTTACATCTTTGATAAACTAGTTAAGATTGAATTGAATACTACGAGTATGTAAGTGTTTACTTATGGAAGTCTGGATACTGCATAACTGCATGTTTCACATCAGGTCCGAGAACTGTGACCCAATTGTCACTGAATGTCAGCTTATCTGCGATGTAGTCATTCTATAATAATGCGAGCATTTTATTATGAAAACATTATAGCATCTCTATTTTTGGAATAGTGCAGTATGCTCTGTGGTTTATATCGTTGCACGGTTCTGGATGAACACTACCTTCAATCTAAAAGTTAACCTTTAAGGGCAAAACATCGTTGGCAAGGATTTTTCTGGTCTTGTTGCCCATGTCGGCTTTTTGGGATAAGAATGTAATTGGCAATGTGCCCAGCCACTTAAGTTTGGCAATTCATCGGGCTATGTCGGTAACCTTGGTCCTCCTGCGAATATCTTCATTTCTGATTCCATCACGCAAGAAAACACCGACCATAGATTTGCTCGCAGAACGGATGGTCGATGGGGCTGTAAAGTTCTGGAGTGGCGACTGCGTACCAGGCCCAGACGCAGAGTTTGATGGCTGAAATGGCAATGATGATTGTGACTGTTCTGATTTGGTTACAACTTTATCAGCGTCATCAGTGTCATCGTTCCTATAATAACACAGCCTATAGTTACGATGCATACCTCTTTAGGAGTTCTTAGACTTTGATGATGAGAACAGCTTGCTTTCAGAGAACTGCGGTCAGTGACTGAAACTCGATGATTGGTGATTCCCGGAATTTATAAGAGTATTATATACATATTCATAACTAGCTGTGCCCGCGGCTTCGCTCCCGTCATCTGCCTGCCAACCCTACCATACTTACCAGCCTGCCTGCCTACTCCACATACTCAAAAAAACTTTTTACAAAAAAATACTACCGACTTCCAAATAAAACTACAAAGTGAAAAATAACTTTATTTTTGGAAGTCGGTGTCTTTCGTAGGTACCAATTTATTGCGTTATGGACACCGACTTCCAAAAATAAAGTTATTTTTCACTTTGTAGTTTTATTTGGAAGTCGGTAGTATTTTTTTGTAAAAAGTTTTTTTATTTTTCACTTTTTAGTTGTACCTACCTAATAGGCAAGTTGTTTAGTAAGTTACCTACTCGTATAACGTCAGAATATATTACCCTAATATCATGAAACTTGAACATAACCGGTGAAATGAGAGATCTGCGTACCCCTTAAGAGCGTACTGGCGTGATGTTATGTTATGAAATGGTATAAACAACAAACAGACATGCGATTGCAGCAATCCCGAGAGATTTGCCGTTATTTATTGAAGAGTTCTGTTGTATATCTTCGAATTGCTTCGTCAGTCCTACACCAAATTAAAATGGGACCAATTTCGGAATATACTCTTTCAAACAATAAAAGATTTTTTGAAATCGGTCCACAACTGACGGAGATATCGGTGAACACTGAACATACACAAAAAAAAAAAAATAATAACATACATAATGTCGAACATAGAACCTCCTCTTTTATGGGAAGTCGGTTAAAAAATATACGTACTACATACCAATTTTTTTTTTTCTAGGGTCATTCTTTCGCGTAAAATCTTAACACCGCGATTCAGATAATGACTTTAAATGCACAACGCCATCTATCGAATAGCGAGTTCAACTGTCCGAGTAACCGAATTGCGTGAGCTGTGATAATTTTACTTCTTGAATACTTTAAATTCATCTAACTTTTGATAGAGTGAACCGATTGCGATGAAACAAAAACTAAGTAATTCTTCAAGATACGCACAATTTTTATGTATAAAAGTTATCTACATTGGTTTCGTACATTTCACGTGATGCGTGCACAAATAAACAGACAAACAGACAAACAGACAAACAGACAAACAGATAAACAGACAAACAGACAAAAATGCCAAAAATGCTAGAAATGGGTTCTGTTGGTTATCCTTTAACACCCTGGCTATTTTTTTTGGATTTTTTTTCGATGTACAAAAAATATTTTTCTACAGATTTATTATATGTATTGATGACATGGACATGTATATTTATTGTGCCTGTCTATTGTGTGGTGACCTTGATGCTTTTGATGATTTTTGTGTTGACTTTGGTCTACCTTTATAGTCTTTTTTGTGCAGCCTCCTTTTATTAAGTCTAGTCTAAGTTTTTAATTCGCGATTATCTATGACTCAAATTCAATTTTTCAAATTCGGAACCTGTCAAATTGTTGAATGGATGTCATTTGTTTTTATTTCTGACAAGATTGAAGAGAGAGACTGTATTAATGGTGTAATGCACTCCGAACAAAAAAAAATAACAATAGCTTAGTGGTGAGTGCAGATCCTAGATCTACTAGATACAATTCATCAATTTCCTAGATAAGTTTTTACGACAATACTAAGCTAGACTTGACGTAGATAGATATGTTAGTGCTTTATTTGAAGTATATGTAAGCTATGCTTTGGATTAATTAGTTTTACTATCATCATCATTCGCTTGGCCTTATCTTTATTTATTCAGCTTAACATGTCTTCTTTCTTCTACCATACTTCTCTTTTAGTTGTCAAGCTGTCATCTCAGATGTCAACACCTTCCTATAGACTTAATATTATCTTTCACATCAGCCCATCTATTGTTTCATGGCTTTTCCCCTCTGTTTTTAATACGAAAGTGACAAAAAATGTCTAAATCCAAGTTGGATTATTATTATTTCTTGGACCTCAAGAAAACAGCAAATAAAATAATTCATATTTACTGCAACAACAACGTAATCTTTCAACTCGAATGTCACACAAAGCCACATGACATAAGTTGTTTGTTTATGACGAACTATATGACATCACCCAGATATCGCCTGACCAATTTAGATTGATACCTCTCGGCCCCCATCTAATTCGTTTTTAAGAACAAATAGAGGCTATAACGGGAATTGACAGTGTCCACTCAAAATGGCCGACGTATAAGTGCATTTCTAAATTTAGTTCAAGACGATGATGTCAGGTGCGTTCTGCCTACATTTTTTGCTGTTACTAAGTTATTAAATGAATCGTTCACAGTCTTAAATAGGTATTTAAGATAATTGAACGTAACAATGGATTTTAGTGTCTGTATTTTTTTTACTTGTGTGCCACCGTGTTCAATGTCCATGTAGGTCGTGATACTTGCAGTCATAGATAATAGATATCTTATCTTTGGATTATGTCATGGCTTGCCAGTTGTTTGTTTGTCGTCTATTATAAGTTGTTGTTGATATCATCAACGGATTACGGCTGTTACCTTCGGCGAACTCATATTTTAATACTCGTACTTGGAATCTTATTTTATTTAGTCATGACGTAAGTCTTGTCCACCTTGATTGATAGAGCTGGTAGAAATAAAACAAGCAAATAAATAAAAATCTTTATTATATACATTAAATTATATTCTTGAAAACAATTTTAATCGTAATAAAACTTCGGTTATTGAAGCACTCTACAACTTTCTTTGTATGCCCATGTTTGGAGACATTTTAACTTTATCATACATAAGAGTGTCTATCAGCCTTAGAAATGTTCAGATCTTGCTCTCAACGAGGCCAGGCATGGAATCACTAGGAATGTATATGTATACAATTACATAATATAATTATGCGACTAATCGCACATCATATTCGGGGTTTTAGTCGTGCGTTCTGTTAGAAGTTAGAAAGCATGTCTTTTCATTCAAAACACATCGTAGGAATCATTAATGTTACTTAAACATAAAGTAACGAGTAAATACAATGGCAATGTACTATGAGTGTGTGCGTGCGCGCGCCCTCTAGTGGTGGTCTTCCAGCTCCTGTTCGGCCTCCTCGTCGAACTCGGCGTCCTCGTCGGCGGTGGCCTCCTGGTACTGCTGGTACTCAGACACGAGATCGTTCATGTTGCTCTCCGCCTCGGTGAACTCCATCTCGTCCATGCCCTCGCCAGTGTACCAATGCAAGAAAGCCTTGCGCCTGAACATAGCGGTGAACTGCTCCGAGATACGCTTGAACAGCTCCTGGATGGCGGTGGAGTTACCAATGAACGTGGCGGCCATCTTGAGGCCACGAGGTGGGATGTCGCACACGGCGGTCTTCACGTTGTTCGGGATCCATTCCACGAAGTATGACGAGTTCTTGTTCTGGATGTTGAGCATCTGCTCGTCGACCTCCTTCATGGACATGCGTCCACGGAAGATGGCGGCCACGGTCAGGTAGCGGCCGTGGCGCGGGTCGCAAGCCGCCATCATGTTCTTGGCGTCGAACATCTGCTGTGTGAGCTCGGGAACGGTGAGGGCGCGGTATTGTCTGCTTCCGCGGGATGTGAGGGGAGCGAATCCGGGCATGAAGAAGTGGAGACGTGGGAAGGGAACCATGTTGACGGCAAGTTTGCGGAGATCAGCGTTCAACTGACCGGGGAACCTGAGGCAGGTGGTGACACCAGACATTGTGAGGGAGACCAAGTGGTTGAGATCGCCGTAGGTGGGAGTGGACAGTTTAAGTGTGCGGAAGCAGATGTCATAAAGGGCCTCGTTGTCGATACAGTAGGTTTCGTCTGTGTTTTCTACGAGCTGGTGAACTGAGAGAGTCGCATTGTAGGGTTCGACGACGGTGTCTGATACTTTGGGCGAGGGGACGACTGAGTATGTGTTCATGATTCTGTCGGGATATTCTTCTCTGATTTTGGAGATTAGAAGTGTGCCCATTCCGGAACCAGTGCCGCCACCGAGCGAATGTGTCAATTGGAAACCTTGGAGGCAATCACATGACTCTGCTTCCTTGCGTACGACGTCTAAAACGGAATCGACGAGCTCGGCGCCCTCTGTGTAATGTCCCTTAGCCCAGTTGTTTCCGGCTCCGGACTGTCCGAACACGAAGTTGTCAGGTCGGAAGATCTGTCCGAAGGGTCCCGAGCGCACGGAATCCATGGTACCGGGCTCAAGATCGACAAGGATGGCGCGGGGTACGTATTTGCCACCGGAGGCCTCATTGTAGTAAACGTTGATGCGTTCCAGCTGCAGGTCCGAATCGCCATGGTAGGCGCCGGTGGGGTCGATGCCGTGCTCGTCGGAGATGATCTCCCAGAACTGGAACAAAAGTATTACCGTTAGCGGAACGAAAGCAGTGGTGTAGTGAGCGCAGTGTAGAATGCAGTCAATTAAGATGCCTACACGAAAGCTCTTGGCGAACTATTTGTAAGTGCGCCGTCGCTACTTTCCAACCGGTTCTGTGTCGTGTTAATATCACGGGAGAGTCGTCCCTAGCGAGTTCCGTTCGAGTTTCAATGGACACTTTCGTGATTCTATTCAAATGTAGTTTTCTAAAGGTTATAAAGCTCAATGAACCATCGTAAAAGGTAGACAGGATACATAATACATCATTAATGAACGCTCAGTTTCGGGAAGGGTTACGCAAGACAATGGCATGAGTTATGACGGCGGCACAATAGCTCGCCTCGGCGACGGTCGACGCCCACGTCCTCCCGTATTTGGTTTATCTCGCCGTATAAGCGGAGAATGTCTTGAACGACTCGGCTTATTAGCATTCAATTTTTCGATGCCCCTTGAAATCTGCGACCTGATTTCAGGGCTGATGGCCATATGGTCGACGAAATCTCGCAATGAAACAATTACTGCATGTTTATTTTCGACAGTCAAAGTACGTAATATTGTAGCTGCGGATATGTGCAATTATATGACGTAACCGCCACGCCTACCAATTTGGTGTTCAGAAGACGGAACCAAGTTTCAGATATAGTCAAAACTTGTATAGTCTCGCGTTTATCTGAACTTTACGATCGTTCACTAAAAGCTTACCGCATCGTAAATCAATTTTTCAACGCTTACGTAATTGTGTTGAATTGCTGGTGAAAATACTTAGCAACACAAGGCTGTACGAAGCGTGTCGTTGGTATATTAGCATTCCGAGTCGTGTGCGCGCGGGTCCTGCTGATGTCATCCGAGTGGGTACAACTCGACATGCTCATATATGGTAATATGACTAACATGGCTGCCTTTTTGGTTCAGGGTTTAACTTCGACTCTTGTTTATTTAGTATAGATGTTTAAATTAACTCGAGACCTTATTCGGTCATCGGTATTTTTAGAATGAATCGATTTTCATTTTTGGGCGCTCTTAAAGTGCCATAAAGGGAATGGTGAATTAGTTTTAGCGCATATCATTATTTGGATAGATTAAATCATTCAATTGTCCATTTATGTCATTATAAAACACTTTATTAGATTTAAATTATTGCAACGGTCATGGCCTGACCAATTTTGTCTTTTTGGAAAGCTGCCAACTTTTTACGATGCGGATAAACAACAAGATACAATTTCAATAGTCTCGCAAATAAGTCGTTGGCAATTTCAAAGACATAGATAATACCGTCTATAGCTAATTGCATAAAAATCTCGATAAAAATCCGATCCGCAATACACGTCAATTCATCAAGACTTTCATAGATGACATTGTAATGATTTTTAATAACATCGAAAAGTGAAAGGCTTGTTGGAAAGGCCTGCTTTCTTGGTAACTAGATAGAGCAGGCAAGTTGAAAGTATCGTGTGAACAGTCGAAGGGAAACTATGGCGTCTGTGTAATGGTTTCATGGTTGTAATACTACTACCATTGTGTTAGATTTCACCTTACAGTCCGTTCTCTCTGTCTGACTTTCGCAGTTTTGAACATGATGAATGAGAGTTTGTCTTTCGCTTTTTTGCAATCTTATTGAACAGAAACATTTTGTAATTGTGTATCGTTTTCATTATTGACTTGAATATACAATTGCGTTCTCAAAAGTATTTTTTCTGCTATTCAATTTATTTTCCTTGTAATACTCAGAACTTAGTATCCAATCAATTTAGACCTTGCGAATTCTACAGTTCAACGCTCCAGAATTTAACACAGTATATTGTTGTTCATCGTCGACTTCCTGTAGTTAATCCATCTGAGATATGCATGCTGTTATAGTTATATGGATAACGGCACTGTGCATGCAACTCTATAGCGAACCTCGGTTGGCTATGGCCGCTATTTATAAATGGACGTCGACCGCCTTGCGTCGGGTCGTTGAACCCCGTAATCTTTAGCTCCTTATGCCAAACGCCCGATAAGATAGGCTTGCTTATGAGCACAATTAAGAATGAGTGAAGCCAGATCTTGATGGTCATCTGTATGAATTGCTCTTTGGATTGCGTTGCCTCTTGATTGCATTGTATCGTTCCTATTAACTTTATAGTGCGTTGTCTAATAAATCGGAAATTGATCATGAAATCGACTTTTGATTATTCGTTTTTGTATTACGTAAGCGACTCTTTGTATTTTGTGTGTATCTAGTACCTAAACTTTTTTGTCTGTTCGACATATAATTATTGTCCTCTTACTTTTCCTACTTCAAAATTATTACTTTTATGATCTCGTCATCTAGGCTTGTTTAAATCATTTTTATGTGTGTGCAAAATTGTCCTAACTGTTTCTGAATAAGCCATATCAATAAATTTCTTAAAATGATTCACGGCACAATGATCTTTATAAAAAACATAGACGTCATAGACAATTTTCTCGGGCAGTGAACGGATGAAATTGTTCGCAACTATCTGGTTTTATACAATGGCTGTAGTTACTGGACTATTTACTATAGCGATGAGTAATATAAATATATTGTGTACTCATTTGTTTTGCCTGCGAGGTTTTTGCTGTAGTAAGCTAGTTTCAAGGTTTGCTTACGCATTAGTAGCTAGTGGCAAAGTTTAGAGCCAATGATGTCATTTAATACGAGGATAGAAAAAAAACAATCATACTGGGATAAAGTTGTATGGCATTTCCTTAACCGTATCGTCCTGTTCGACCTCTACATTATAAAAGACTCTTTGGTTCCACTTCAAGATGTTAACACAGCTGTTTTAAGTATTCCTATAAGTGTATCTGACTCGCATTCGAATACCAAGACTGCATGATTCATATTCTGACTAACTAATGACTTACAGACGTAAATAGCCATAAGAGCTTGCTCAATCAATAACAATCTGGCTCTTAGTTTGATGAGAACTCTTTGGTATAACCTCGTTAGTTTTTGAAAGGTTCTTCTTGTCTATTTTTAAATTTTCTGATGTTGGAAGCTCTTCGTATTGATGTTGATGTTTATTTTACGGCGTTAAGGGATTTATGTGATCTTGTTTTGGATTTAAAAAAGGAATTAGATCGCACGGGCGCCTGTTTAGGAATCTGGGTCTTCTGGATGTTTTAAACATGCATGTGTCACATCGAAATAAGGAGATTGAGAATACTTTTGCATTTAGTGCATCTGCAATGACACCAAAGCCGTAAGTCTTGTGGCAGCTTGCCATGTCAAGAGTGTTCTAGAAGAAATTGGATTTGTATTCAGTTTTTCTACTAGATATATATATATATATAGATATAGAATAACTTTGTCTTAATTGAATTAAAAGCATCGAGAGATTGATGGCATGTACCTAATTGACCTTAATTTGACACAATCATTGTTTTGTCCAAGCTAATGCTGACCCAGCTTGAATATCAATACAAATTAGCATTGGCACAAATCCAAACAAGGGTGGAAAAAGTATGTGAGAAATAAGTTTCTTGTCTAACGGTTAGACCATCGGCTAGCATGTTTTTCATGCACCAACGATGAACAGCGGTAGTTTCTCTTTAGTATTTGATAAAGAAAGTATTTTAATTACTGCTTATTTGCAAAGTAAGTTGTATGTGGGACGTCACCTTATCGGTTATCGAATGGGGGTTACGGCTGCCGAATTGGCATGGCAACACGGCCTTCTAGATTTTGTTTCAATGCATTTTGACTTAAAGGCCTCAGTGGCCCGGTCATTTGACCAGGCCATTTGACATTTGTCATCAGTCATCGAAAGGTAAGAGGTCAAAACCATTATCTATCTCTAACAGAATCCAAGCTGTCTACAATTACAGTGAAATCTAAGCCTGCAATTTTCCTACGATTGTTATACCGAGGTAAATTTCAATGCTCTCAAGACGATTCAATCAAGTCGAATACGATTATAAAACGGATACGAGCAATGGAGAAAGGCGATCTCAAATCAAGTTGATATACTATCTGTCAAATTGTAAATGAAAATCCTTTTTATGACTGACATTTACCATAGAGATTAAAATCGATTTATGATTGCAAAACAGGTCTGTAATAGTTAAATCAAGTTTATTATTCTGATTAATCCGTGGATCATTAGATTCTCAACCAGTTTTGTGTTTAGAATCTTCGTAGGTAGTTTAAGTATTGACCAATGAAATTGTACCACATACGACTGACGTGATGCCAGAAATGTCTTTGCCTATTTTAGAATGTTTGTTATTTTCCCAAATACTTAATTATCGGAACTTTGTAGAAACTTTTAATCAAGATTTACTCTGTAAATAAGTTGATAAAATGCCGTCGGAAAAAACCTATTACGAAAGTGATAGACACAAGTTTTCACGTACTCAAAAAACTGTCTGCGATGTACGAGACATTTTTTGTTTCTCAAAGATTTGAATCTCATCTCATGTCATTGGTCTTTTAGTTGACCTTCTGATAAAAAATATAAGCTATCTACACCACATATGTTTTAAAAATTTTATAGGTGCAAGGTGCAATACCGTTTTCGATCACGCGTGTTAGGGGATGGCAGCTGCCCTCCTTATCGGTGCGTTCAGGCGCGAAAAATAACCGTTATGTCATTGTCTATTCCCAAATTATGAACGGAGCTATGCAAGAACACAAAATTGTACCGGTCGACCTAGTTTTATGAAAAATCACTTTGCAATGGCATTTATTGCTACATTAGTACTTAGATACAGTAAAAGGTGAACTAAAATTACTCTAAGTAAAATTCCAATTGTATTGCTTGCAGATTCCATGGATTCCGTTAGCAACGGTTCCCGTATCTACCAGCCGAATCTAAAATGAAAACAAGAGCAGGAACACATACCTTAGCTCCAATCTGGTTTCCGCACTGGCCGGCCTGGAGGTGCACGATTTCCCTCATATTTGATTATTAAAAAATACTTTGTTTGTAACAATAAATAACTTATACACTATACGCGACTCTCGCACTACACAACTCGCAGATTTGATCAACCGGTCGGGCCGGTGGGGATTTTTGAGGCTTGCTTCGCCTCCGCGCTGCGGCCGGATCGCGGGCTGTGATTGGTCGATGGCGACAGCACGCTGCCAACTTCATGGCACGCGAGCGAGACGCTTATCAATTCGAAAATGGAATCATCCCACATTTCTATGTATGGATATTGTCGCGATTGTATTGATGGTCGTTCGTTTAGAAACGTCAGTCCACAGTTGTTTTTTTTTGAGGTGTGACAGCATAATGTTTGCATGTCTTTTTTAATTAATGTATTTTTTGTTTTTGGTTCTCTTTAACATGACAGCGTGCCAGGGTGTGATCATGCGTGTATTTGCTGGGAACGGGATAGTTTTGGACGATTAGTTTCTATAGTGTTCCCCTGCGAACAGCCCCTAAACACGTAAGCTGTCTGTTTGTTCGATAATGACAGGTTGTCATGTAACTAAACGTGAACCAGACCAATAATTAACTTTATGTTTATTTTCATTCGTTTTATATTTTCGACGAAATAGGTTTTCTTCGTGTTCATTTCATATTTTCGAGGTCGCTTTTTAAAATTAAGTATAGGTTTCTAAATGAACAAACTTGGACTCCATTTTAACCGACTTCAAAAAAAGGAGGAGGTTCTCAATTCGTCGGAATCCTTTTTTTTATGTATGTTACCCGCTTTGATTATAATTTAAATTTAAATTTGTATGTACATGTAACCAAAGGTATTAATACCGATTACTCAAAGACGCCTAGACCGATTTGGAACATTCTTCTTTTGTTTGAAAGGGTATACTTCTTAGTTGGTCGCATAGTTATCAGGGCAGGATCTGATGATGGGCTCTTGGAGAAAACGAGGGAACTCCTCAAATATTATAGGCATACATATAGCGGTTTTGGTATTTTCATCAATAATGCAATCATTTGCAATCAGAAAGTATCATTTAGTGAAGTGGAACTGGTGAAGAAGACCACAGATGGCCAATGGAACTCCTTAATGCTAAGTATGTCACGGGTATTAAATATCTCGAATAGTTAATTACTATGATGAAGCAAATACTTATAAATAAATAGTACTGATGAAAATGGTACCATCGAACTGATCTGATGATGAAGCCTGAAGGTAGGCACTGGAACTCCGAAATAAAACAATGTATCCTAGTCGTGTTTGGGCTTATTGGAATCGTCATGAAATGAGATGTACTTTGGCTATTGGTATATGATTTTTATGGCAATTGAAGGTACCTATCAAAACTAAAAAAGAGATAAATAAAAAACTTTTTAACAAAAAAAACAAACCGACTTCCAAAAAAAAACACTAAAGTGAAAAATAACTTTCTTTTCCGAAGTCGGTGTCGAAACACGTAAAACAATAGGTACCTAAGACACCGACTTCAGATAATAAAGTTATTTTTCACTTTACATTGTTTTTTTTTTGGAAGTCGGTTTGTTGTTTTGTTAAAAAGTTTTTTTATTTAGCCACAACGTTATCATAAGATCTGAAAACAATATACCTATCTTATCTTACCGGTACGAATCAATATAGAACATCAAAATTCAATTAAATTTTCTGATAAGGATCAACAGCTGTCAAACAAAATAACAATTATGTACCTATATACCTATTTGAATTTGTCAGGAAACTGTAAACACATCGGCGTTAAATACTTAATCATCATCATCATCATCAATACATATAATAAATCTGTAGAAAAGTAATTTTTGTACATCAAAAATATTTACAAAAAAATAGCCAGGGTGTTAAAGGATAACCAACAGAACCTATTGCCGGAATTTTTGGAATTTTTGTCTGTTTGTCTGTTTATTTGTGCACGCATCACGTGAAATGTACGAAACCAATGTATATCACTTTTATACATAAAAATTGCGCGTAACTTGAAGAATTACTTAGTTTTTATTTCATCGCAATCGGTTCACTCTCTCAAAAGTAAGATGAATTTAAAGTGTTCAACAAGTAAAATTATCACAACTCACGCAGTCCAGATACTCGGACAGTTGAACTCGATATTCGATAGATGGCGTTGTGCATTTGAAGTAATTTTCTGAATGGCGGTGTTAAGATTCTCTGCGAAATAGATATAGAAATAAAAATGGTAGGTAGGTAAGTAGGGTAGGCAGGAAGGGAGCGAAGCCGCGGGCACAGCTAGTATTAAATAATTCCTTCAATAGTTCACTCGGTCAATAATTGCTTGCCTGGTTTTATTATCTCATGCCGAATGCTTCGGGATGTGGGCGAGAGAAGCTGCGTGACAACAATAGAGTGATATTTAATTGTCAGCTCTTGCTTAGTATCTATAGGTCATGCATAGGTCAGCGTCGTCGTATGCTAGGCGTATCATCATTTATTTATTTACTCGTTTAACCACGTATTCGAAACGAATGGTGGTCTGAAGATTTACAAGTTTTGTGTGCTTTACACTTATTCATTTCTATTGATTTTTAAAGACGTATAGATTTACGTGATCTGTACCAGCATCACCAGAGATTTATTTTAGAGCAGAATTCGAACCCGTGGCGCAGGAGCCAAACTACCGCTGTGCTATTAGAGCCGTCAACGTACCTTACTTAATTAACTACTTGCCTATTAGGTAGGTACAACAAAAAAAGTGAAAATTTAAAAAAAACTTTTTACAAAAAAATACTACCGACTTCCAAATAAGAAAACATAACTTTGAAAAATAACTTTTTTTTGGAAGTCGGTGTCGACACAAAAAATGGTACCTGCCTAAAGGACCAGTTTTCCACCCGCCTTCAGGAGTTCAGCCGTGATTCCGTCATCACCCGGCGCCTTGTTGTTTTTAAGCTGTTTCAGAGCCATCCTAATCTCGTACAGGCTGACGTCCGGAATATCTTCGGTATAGTGCCGGGTCAATCTAGGTCTTGGGTCGTTTGCTAGACTCGCAACCTACCTACCAAAGACACCGTTTTGCCGTAAATTGCTCTCAGTTTTGTTAAAAATCTTTTCTTTTTTTTTTTTTTTTTTTTTATTATCTATAGGCTTGCGCTTGACCACTATCTCACCTGATGGTAAGCGATGATGTGGTCGACGATAGAGCACGCTTGCCTAGAAGAAACCTATTCACTCTTGACTTAAACATTTCGCTTACTTAAACTGATGATCATCACGCATACATAGGAGAAACGGTGTCGTGACTTTAGTCTCTCCTTAGGCTCTAAGTGTCATTAAGGGTACACTAGTCGACGGCACGAACTATTTTGTGCGCGGGGTTGAAATGCATTTTATATCTACCGACAACACGTGCGGAAGAGATAGATGCTGTAATGAGCAGTAAGAAGCTAGTTCGCGTACGAATACACACTTTTGCAAATTTGTAGCGTAATGGATAATGATTTAGGACAAAACCGAGCGCGCGAAATTTTATAAACAGACCTTTGGCAGTCTAGATATCATGAAAAAACGACTAAATCTATCTATTCAAAATCAAATTATATGCATTGTTGAACCTACGAATCTATCTCTGTATGGAGGCCGTTTTGCAATTTTCCGTCTTCTTATGGTATTTATTTGCGCCCAAAAATGCGTTAAAATTAGTGTCGAAATGTGGATCTTTCGACGCTCGTAATCGTAACTAACAAATATTTTCTTTTTTTACTTTTTTGCTTCCATACAGGGCTAGATAATGATGAGACAAATTAATATCACTTTTTATTTTGAACGTACATCGTCAAACAGTGGAATAATCCCTAGACTACGTTTGTATGGAAAAATTTTCGACTAGTGTAACCTTAAATGTCAGCGATGACGATGATCGAAATGCCAAAATGTTTGAAACACTTGACATTCTATAGTGGTAAACAATCCCATAGATGTTTGTGATTTTTTCGCTTTATTTGATAGAATGCCACGATCCGGACCGCCGACCTCTTTTGTGTGGACCTATCCAAGATAGATTCCATAATCATCATCTTTTCAACCGAAAGATGTCCACTGCTGGACATAGGCCTCCCCCAAGTGTCGCCACATCGACCGGCACCGTGCCTCTCACATCCAGATAGTTTCCAAGATGAACTTTCCAATCAACATCTCCAAGATTTAATGACTTAATAATAAATAAATAAATTCTTTATTTCACCAAAAGCCATCACAATACAAGAATCAAAAACAAGAGTATAATAAGGCTTATAAACTAGGACACAATAATTTTTATTCCCTGACTCCTAAACTAGGTGTAAATGAAAATAGCCGGCACCAACTTTAGTCTAAACTTCGGGCAGATAGTTCAAGACAAAATAATTTGAAATAGTCTTTGTACTTACTTCTATTGATTACTTACGTTTGTTTATTACATATTTAATATAATTTACTAGCTGACCACCGGGGCTTCGCTCCCGTCAATTGACTACCTACCTACCATACCTACTCTACCCACCTACCCTACCTATCCTACTCTATCTACCATACTCCACCTACCCTACCTACCCTACCCTACCCTACCTACCCTACCATACCTACCCTACCCTACCTACACTACCCTACCCTGCCTAATCATGTAGAACATAATTTTATGTTTCATCAATAGTTTTCACATTGCACGCCAAAGAATGAATTTTATATGCAACATTTTGCTACTTTGGGTTACATTATTGCAACTTTCATAAGGAACTCATTTTATTTTTCAAACCTTTTTACCTAGCCGTTAATAAGGAGTATGCTTTAGAAAGTAACCGTTTTACGGCACTAACGCGGTGGAAGGCCCTTAAGCATTATATACATATTTTTCATGTGCCCGAATAGAATGACATCCCACCCATAAGCACAAAACGTTTTGGGAACACTTTTATTATGCGTACAGCTAAGGTGTGGAATTCCCTGCCGAAGTCTGTGTTTCCCGATAGCTACAAACTTGGGGTCTTCAAGTCAAGAGTGAATAGGTTACTTCTAGGCAAGCGTGTCTCACCGTCGACCACATCATCGCTTACCATCAGGCGAGATAGTGGTCAAGCGCGAGCCTAAAGATAATAAAAACAAAATGGGGGAGAGAGCTTACGACTCACTTTGATTCAAGACACAGTAGTTTTGCTTTAGCTGCTTAGTAAAATAACAATATACTTTGAAGTTTAATTTTGTAGCAGAAGACTAAAATTACAAGTTAAAACAATGATGTAATGGCGGTCTCTGAGTGTATATATCGGTGTAATAATGAATATTCATTATTGGATGTCTCAACGATTCAACATTGGTAGTAAAACAATGTCAGGTGATGTTTCATAACCACAGAGCACCGACTCATCGCAGATCCGACATAGCTTTGGGTGCCTACAATGATCATGATATAATCCCAATTTTTATATATTTCTTAAATTGGTACCATCCCACCGCACTATTCCCAAAACACTGCAACTCATGAAAGCCAGAATCAACAGTGGCGAACACCAGAAAAGCGACGAGGCAATGAAGCTCGATGACGTCCCGGAGAATGAATTTAACTATCGTGTATCCCGCAACGAAATTAATCAGGAAAGACTAACGGAGGAGTAGGAAAAAATACAAATTTCCACTTCCCTCCATATCAAGCAGGAGACAGAACAAACTAGGCCAATAGGCACAAAGGGTCGTTTACTACTGGGATAAGCCCAGTTGCCTAGGCACCACGTATAAAAAAGTGAGCTGCTATATTTGTTTCCAATAATAGAATAATCCCACTTGTGATTCCACTTTACAGGACTAAGTTGTAATCAAACAGTAGCAGCCTGGAGATTTTGTTTGTAGTTTTTGTCTGTATTTTTGTTGTGGAGTTCGAGTTTCTACCTGACTCTGAGTGGGTACTTTAGGTACACCAGTGTCTGACCCTTCAGTCAGGGACAAAGGCTTGATATTATGTTATTTTCAACCGACTTCAAAAAGGAGGAGGTTCTCAATTCGACTGTATGTTTTTGCATGTTTGTTACGCGAATAATCCGCCAATTATGAACAGATTTTGATGTATTTTTAGGGTTCCGTACCCAAAGGGTAAAAACGGGACCCTATTACTAAGACTCCGCGATCCGTCTGTCTGTCTGTCTTCTGTCCGTCTGTCATGAACCGTGATAGCTAGACAGCTGAAATTTTCACGGATAATGTATTTCTGTTGCCGCTATAACAACAAATACTTAAAACCTAATAAAATAAATATTTAAGTGGGGCTCCCATACAACAAACGTGATTTTTTTGCCGTTTTTTGCGATAATGGTACGGAACCCTTCGTGCGCGAGTCCGACACGCACTTGGCCGTTTTTTTTATTTGAAAGCTGGTGCTTCTCATGTGTTCCCATTGATTATATGATATGACGAGCAGTTTTTTAATTATCCTTAACTAGCTGTTCCCCGCGGCTTCGCTCCCGTGGACCACCCCACAGGACCCGTTTTCGGGATTAAAAAATAGCCTATGTCACTCAGGAATAATGTAGCTTTAGTTTCTCTTGGTGAAATATTTTTTTTAAATCAGTCCAGTAGGTTCAGAGCCTATTCGGTACAAACAAACAAAAAAATCTTTCCTCTTTATAATATTAATTTAGATGCGTATTTTCATGGTTATATAAGGAAAAAAACAAACAAGAAAAATCATTTCAACAAAAAAAAAAAAACGATTTCCAAAACAAAACACAAAAAAAGCGAAAAATTGTTCGGTAGTCACTGTCTAAAACAAAGTGGATTTCTTAATTTTTTTGTTAAAAGGTTTTTCCACTTTTTTGTCTACCTTTTATTACCACTAAAATACACATTATTATGGATTACTTAAAAACTACTCGTCATATAGCATCAACTGTCAGCGACCGCTGGTCTTAAGGTTACACTAGTCAACGGCACGAACTATTTTGTGCGCGGGGTTAAAATGCATTTTATATCAACCGACAACACGTGCGGCAGAGATAGATGCTGTGATGAGCAGTAGGAAGCTAGTTCGCGTACGAATACACACTTTTGCAAATTTGTAGCGAAATGGATAATGATTTAGGACGAAACCGAGCGCGCGAAATTTTATAAACAGACCTTTGGCAATCTAGATATCATGAAAAAACGACTAAATCTATCTGTTCAAAATAAAATTATTTGCATTGTTGAACTACTAATCTATCCCTGTATGGAGGCCGTTTTGTAATTTTCCGTTATCTTATGGTATTTATTTGCGCCCAAAAATGCGTTAAAATTAGTGTCGAAATGTGGAACTTTCGACGCTCATAACTTTCAAATATTTTCTTTTTTTACGTTTTTGCTTCCATACAGGGCTAGATAATAATGAGACAAATTGATATCACTTTTTATTTTGAACATACATCGTCAAACAGTGAAATAATCCCTAGACTACGTTTGTATGGAAGAATTTTCGACTAGTGTAACCTTAAGACCACGTAAGTAACATGAAATTGAAAGTTTTGAAGTTTTTGAAGTTGCTTTTGTATTATCGTTATATGATATCGATACTCAATACGTCAGCCGAGTTTGGCTGGTTAATATTTAATTTGACCTTGTATTATAAAAGGCGTAGGTAAGTTTATGTATGTTAGTTGAAAATATATAGACAAGTGACATTCTAACAACGCTATCAACGAAAGCGACGCTAGAATGTGTTTTTTTTTTTTTTAACTCCCGAGTTGCCGACCCATTTTTATTTTATGCTTTTTAAACTACCTACATCATTTATTAGTAGTAGACACATTTCGATCGACAAACTATCGAACACGTAATTATAAATCAATATTTTGCGAAAACACCCCGATTCAAACAGTAATACGCCCATTACTTTTGAACGGCTTTGCAAACATTTATGGCATTGCAAAACGCTACAGAAATAAATCCCGAAATCAAGAAATAATGATAAAGCATAAAAAATGTTGTTGTTTCTGTATACAAAATCTTAAAAAAATTCATGCCGTAAGGCAAAATGTATCGGGACTGTCTAAAAAAGAACATGTACACCTACGTTTAGCAAATAAACGATTTCATTTCCTTTCATTTTCCATTCGAAAAAAATTGCGTGTGATTTTCCCTTTACCTATATTAATATTTAATATTGAATACAAAAATAAATACCAGTTTTATGACAAACATCTGTGTCCTCACGATGTTATCGACTACTGTGCTCAAGGCTCTATGACTCAAGCTGCAGAATGTCATGTTTTGCTCTTTTTCCTCCAATTATAAACTTAGCAATGACATGAGTAAGTAATGACTTAATAGAATACTTAGTAATGAATGAAAATTGCTACTAAACTATTTCATGATCGGCTTCTGAATTGAGCATTATTTATTCAAACACAAATCGATTATAGTGCTCTCCAAACTTGGCCACCCTGAAGCTGTCTTTCCGATGCGCAAGGCACGAAACAATGCTGTTTTTGTATGAGATATACTACTGCGCAGACTTTGTAGCCAACTTCAGGACGGCCAAGAAGTTTGACAAGAATTATATTTCAATTAACCCTTTGAGTGCCCGAAACGCGTATCCACGCGACAATTGAGCCATTGGCCTTTTCTATTGTTCTGTAATTACAGGCATATCCGGTTAAACGTGCTCGTGGTGGCCCAGTGGAAACGCCCGCGAAATACAAGTTGTAGGTCGTGGTTTCGAACCCAGGCAGACACTTTACTCCATGAACACTATTTAGAGTATGTTAAGAAATTATCACCTTACTTGAATGCCAAAGTTTGTCAGGTTTTCAGGTTAAAGTAGAGTTAGAAAATATTCAACGTTAAATTCATTATCATTATTGTAAAAGTATAGGCCCTAAGATAGTGCCCTGTGGAACCTAGTTAAGGGAAGCTTTTATGTAGCAGTTTACTCAATACTTTCTGATATTTTGTAGTTTATCGGGGACGTTAGAGCTACCACAGGTTTATAATTTTATTATACTTGACAGAATTGATAAAAAGACAGTTCTTGTGAGGAATATCGTGTCGAAAGCTTTAATTAATTTGAATTTCATCTGCTTGCTAGCCTATTCTATACCATTCCTGACCTTCTCCAGTCCTTCCAATTTTACTATGTTTTAAAATTTTACAAATTTTTATTAAGTTAGTATTTATAAAGATATCGTCGTAAACAATAATTTTATTAGCCATTCTCGTGACATCTCGCGATTTCATTTTACGACCCATTCGACAAAATGGGTCATTAATTTCCGGGTTTTGAGTTATAGACATAAACAGCAACGACTTGAAGTTTGGTTATTATTGCTTTATAGCCACACGGGTCGGGTCGGGTTTGTTAGGTTAAGCAACATCTGCGGAGGTCAATCCATGGATGGGTGACCATCCATTAGGTCGAGACTTCTGCGTACCTCGGCAAACACACTGATCTTCTGGTTTCTGATTTTCCGTAACGGAAAATCAGGAACCAGAAAATGTGACATCGATCTTGCTAAGGGGTTGTGTGTGTTACTCAGTTACTGGGTTGTGGAGGTCAGATAGGCAGTCGCTCCAGTTAAAATACTAGCACTCAGCTACAACAAGTTACACTGAAAACTGACCTCAACATCGTTGGCAAAGGATTTGCAGATTAATTGAATATTTCGGAGAATTAAAGTTACAGATGGTGGGACAAGCTTGACGCTTTTCAACAGAACTGGTCCACTAGTGAACAAAACCGGAAGGAATAAAAGGAAGAATGGGAGACCTCTGCCCTGCAGTGGAACAGAACAGGCTGAAAATAAATAAATAAAGTTACAGAATCAAACAGCAATTAATAGAACTAGATAGTATTAGACCACAGAGATACCGCAGATCAAGTAATACCCAATCAACATTATAATAGGCATAAGGTAACGGGAACTAAAGAGGTTGGTTGTAAAAGGAAAGATGAAGATTAACGATGCCCTGAGGAAACCAGTAGGCGGGTGAGATTTGATCATTGACGTGAAGAATGGAAAGAGTATTCCATAACCAATGGCCCTAGTGCGAGTTTTCATACTTACTCGATCGCGTTAACGTAAACGTCAATTTGTACTGAAATTGGGCAAGCGTCGTCTTGAAACACAATTATTGCTTACGGTTAGACATAAGCGAATGTTTACGTTAACGCGATCGACGAACGAGTAAGTATGAATAGTCACAGTTAGTCATCAGATACGAAATGGATACGGGATGATAAATGTGAGATGGACAAAAGGTATTGAGTGCAGGTAGTTGCCCCTTATAAAATTCTGATTGGGCCACGTCACAGGTTTGCAGGAGTGGATGAGTTCGGAATATACGTATCTTTTTTTCAACAAGAAAAAAAAACAAAACGGTCGTGTTTATATTCGTTTGAGTTCGTTAACATGCAGCTACATTACTTTAAAGGTAAAAACCGCACTACGCGTCAGCGGAGCGACGCAACGCGACATGACCAAATATACTTTGCATGAAATTGTTTGAGATAAACCGCACTACGCGGCAGCGGAACTACGCGACGCGACACTTTATCTCATACAATATATTTTGCCGCGTCGCTCCGCTGACGCGCAGTTACGCCTAGTCCGGTCTGACCTTAAAACTGTGCTGCAGCCGTAAGCGCCCACCTCGGACAGGGGGATGTCGGCGTTCCAGCATTTATAATCATAATAACATAGACATCTAGATTGTGAAAATAGAGAGGTATAAGTCGCACAGTAGCTTGGTCTTTTTCTATACAGTGGTCAAATTTATGAGTGCCCGACTTTGATCCCACGACGGTTCAAAGCCGGGCATATAAGTTGGTACTGATGTGACTTTTTCAATTCATATTATGTACCTACTTTCTAAGGTTATCTTGGACATCGCAGACAACGGTGAAGGAAACATCGTGAGGTAGCCTGGACTTATAGTTAGTATAAGTTTGTGCTCCATTGGTGTAATTGCTGCAAGGCGTTCCAGTGCGAGGATAAACGAAAACTAAAATTGCTCCGTCCATTCTCCATGTGTAAACTTTTGTTATAATGATATATTATTAAGATCGACAACACCGAATCAAATGAGTTATAATAAGTTGTATATGATATCTTAATGCGTTCAGCCCACGCTGGTATTACGCATGTTGTTGTTAAGTTCAGTTGTGCCCAAATATGAGCAGCAGGTAATAAGGTAGATGTTAACGGTGAGTTAACAATCGTTGACGCTTACTTACGAGTAACGTGTCGTAATTAATGTTGACATTCATACAGTGAGAAGTAATGTAGGTCTATTTTTATACGATTTATTAATTGTAGGTTGTTCAAATCGTAGAAGCACTATTTCTAGCTGGTTAATGGTTGCTACTCGTGGCTAAATTCTGACAGCCGCACGGGTCGATCTTCGAGATTCTCGGTTCGAGGTTCTTGGTCACCAAGAGCAAGAAGAAGCTGCCGCTGGTAACAGCACAATTTGTCATTCAACATTTCGCGACACTCGACCGTCAGCAGCAAGCCAATAAGAAGAAATAAATTAAGAATTATGAAGTTTTACTCAACGATCAAAACGTATAAAGTCCACCTCGACATCTGGTCCTTCGAGCCGGATGTGTAAATAGTTGACTTACGTTGACCAGCAGCCTAATTGCGCAAGTGAATTCGGCAAGGCGAAGGATTTGATCTCATTAATCGACCAATCACATAGACGGAAATCCGCAACGCGTCTTCATCTCGCACGTACAATAAGGCTGCTGTCCACCGTCTGACCATGACGTTGCAGGTTTTCGAGGATGGGATTTATTATATGCCGAGAAACTCCTCCGTGTCTCGGAAAGCACGTTAAGCTGTTGGTTCCGGCTGTCATATTATGTAGATCGTTAATTGTTTCGGGTAGTCTGAAGCTAGAATTATGACACCGGTCTTGTGACCGTCTGTCTGTCTGTCTGTCCGTCTGTCACCAGGCTGTATCATATGAACCGTGATAGCTAGAAATTTTCACAGATGATGTATTTCTGTTGCCGCTATAACAACAAATACTAAAAACAGAATAAAATAAATTATTAAGTGGGGCTCCCATACAACAAACGTGATTTTTTTCCGTTTTTTTGCGATAATGGTACGGAACCCTTCGTGCGCGAGTCCGACTCGCACTTGGCCGGTTTTTTTTTAAGATTTATTAATGGAGGTCAGTAGAATTGTACAGGCAGTATTTCTTGCTGGTTAGTGGTCGGTACTTAAGTTTTATGCAATTCTAGGTTTCTAATCCCTAATTCGAGTAAAAAAACGTCATTGGATTTCTCTGACCGTTAGTAAGACCTAAGATAGATATCAATACTTGGTTTTATAAATGTTTATAGAATGTATCCGTCTTTTCTCTTGTGTTGTAATTTGTGGACGCAATTAACAAGCATCCACAGTTGGAATAACAGCTGTTCAAGCCTTTACGAATAGTTTTCCTCATAAATAAATTTTGTGAATCTTTGCAGGGACAAATACCTACATAAACTGATACCTTTTTTCCCACAGGGGTAGGCAGAAACTACAGACAGCCTCCTAATACGATCCTTACATATTCATTTTGCTCCATTTAGGTTCATACATCTAAACTCTCCGCCAGATAACAAAACCATAAAAGTCGTTAACACCTGTTTACCAATGTATTCCAATATTTCAAAACGATACGAAAAAAATTTAAAGGCGCGGTCGCTAACATGGTCAAAACAAACGTATCGCGGTAAGGGGCGTCCTTGACGCTATCACTTGGCATGAAATTATTTACATATCTCCTAAACGCATGGACCACTTATATAAATAGGAATTGTGTGTCTGTCAATCCAACTTATCAAAATAGCCTGACATCAATTTTACAGCCGATAGAGTGATTGTAGGCTTATTTTTAATAGTAGCCATGTCTAGAACTACTAATGTGTCACGTAAAAAAGTAATTTACTGTACAAAATGAGCATCTAAAAAGGGCTGAATATTCTACTAAACACACAGAAGGAAAACTCAGTATTTACAACTGGATGTTGGCAAAGTTCTTATTAATCTTAGCTATGATGCCAAGGACGCGAGTCATACATAGCTGTCTCATCATCACTGATCGAATTTCACAGAAATCGAACAGTACTGTCAATTTGCGGTTAGTAACTAAAATAAATTTCAAAATAACTTATTCGGGTCATATACAGATGCAGCTGGAATTGATTTGTTTGCTGAAATTGTAACAGGAAAATTTTCAATGTGTATTTATGAAAACGTGGACGTATGGCGTCACGTTTATCCCGTATGACTCCGTATGAGTGTACGGGCATGATGTTAATTAAGGGCGGGTTTATGAATTGAGTATTTGTAGTTAAGAACGTGTCAAACCCTACTTAAATGCCAAAATTTGACAGGTTTCCAGGCAAAAGTAGAGTTTGACAAATACTCAACTTCAAATGCTTAAAAATCAGGGGTAAATAAATAGTCATGCAAAAGGGATTTTCAGTATTTATCTATACTAATAATATTATAAAGAGGTAAAGTTTGTGACGTTGTAAGGGGTAATCTCTGGATCTACTGAACCGATTTTGAACATTCTTTCACCAGTAGAAAGCTGCATTATTCCTGAGTGTCATAGGCTATAAAATATTTTCCAGAGAGATCCTTCTGAAAATTGCAATAATGTAACCCAAGGTAGCAAAATGTTGACTATAAAATTCATTCTTTGGCGTGCGCTGAGAAAAGTATAGATGATAGATAAAAAATATTAGGTAGGTAAGTTAGGCAGGGTAGGTAGGGTAGGCAGGGTAGGCAGCGTAGGCAGGTTAGGCATGGTAGGGTAGGTAGGTAGGTAGCCAGTTGAAAGGAGCGAAGACGCGGGGGTCAGCTAGTAAGTAGATAATTATGTAGGTAACACTAACAAAGTTAGTTATGACCTAATAGGGGGGTACCTACATCTATGCGCTGATATGCTGTCACACCATAGGCAATTAATTATCGTCAATAAACACATCTATGTTAAACTTACATTGATAAATGTAGCAAATTTCTGCTTTGAGAAAATAAATATCTTTAAACCGAAATCGGACGAGTTGTACCAACATATTCTACAACGTATTTTTGCTGAATTTAATCAACAACAACACATCTTTGTTTAAAGAGCATTCAAATTTCGAATTGAGTTTGTTCGTATCATGGAACCAACCTAACAAAAACGGAACATTATTCAACTTGTCTAAAACAAGACAACGTTTATCTAAAGATAAGTGAAGACAATTGTTTCAACAAGATGCGGTATATTGCGGAGTTTTAAACAGTAAATTGAATTTGCAACAACAACGGACACAGAAGTTTGTCTTTATACCATAGATGCTTGTTTTTTGAAGCCTTTCTCATTAGAACCTTACAGTTTTACTGGCATAAAAAGATATAAATGGCAGCAGTAGGGGTAGGCAGCAAAGAAGAAATGGGTGGACTGCTTCGTCATATATTATTGATCGAATGTGGACTATGAGAAAGATGACAATAGGGGAGTAGGTATGGCAAAAGAGGTCATGTTGCGCCAACCTCAAACATATCGGCAAGAGAATGATGACGAAAAAGAAGAGAATCTTTGTATCAGTAAAAGAATTATGGTAATCGGATCAGTACTTAAAGAGATCACCCACCTCCCACAATAACAAACAAGCAAACTCCTTCCTTCCAATATTAGTTCAGCTAAACCATGAACAACTTCTTCAAGTACTAAATAAATACTAAATTAGGTCATTTAAGACGCGGTATTGATCGACCTGCGCCAGTCTAGCCCAAAACGGGAACGCTAAGACCTAACACGCCTACACTGAAATAACATAATGCGTCAGAATAAAGATAATGCAGATGAATGGAGTTATGTAGGCAATCCATATGTGTTTCGAAGCTATATATAAGGGATATATATAAGGGATATATTGCTTGATTGTTTAATCACCATTCTAATATTTTTCATTAACGATCAACTCGTAATCTGCTGTTCTGTAGAAAGTAAATATATTTTTGTTCACATCGCTCAGCATAATGTAGGGAACAGCTGATTTTCATTCTTTTGAGAGAGTTGTTTTTAGGGTTCCGTACCCAAATGGTAAAAACGGGACCCTATTACTAAGACTCCGCGAGCCGTCTGTCTGTCTGTCCGTCTGTCACCAGGCTGTATATCATGATCCGTGATAGCTAGACAGTTGAAATTTTCACAGATGATGTATTTCTGTTGCCGCTATAACAACAAATACTAAAAACAGAATAAAATAAATGTTTAAGTGTGGCTCCCATACAACAAACGTGTTATTTTTGCCGTTTTTGCGATAATGGTACGGAACCCTTCGTGCGCGAGTCCGACTCGCACTTGACTGGTTTTTTGAATTAATCGTGTCTCGGTGATTAAAAAATATCACTTTGTATAAATAATAAGCTTGAGAATGGCTTTTCATAGTTATCTCAAGTAAGTAACCTCCTTCCTCGTCATCTCCCTGATCTAATCCCAATTTATTAGGACTGGTATTTTTAGAGCTGGTAGCCCTAGGCAGTCTATAAGCGATATTTAAGTACTTATTATGTTTCTTTTTTCTAACATACTATACAAATCTTAAATAATCACATAGAGGAAGGAAATATGCCACGGCCTTTATCATAGAAAATTCATTAGCTTTAGCTCTATGGTTTTTTTTTTATGGCTGACTTTACAAAATGTCGGCTAATTGCCTTAACCTTACTTAATAGTTAATGTGTTTAACTTCGGTTTTTGTTGACAAAAACATGGTCAAAAACAAACAACTCATTGAATAAATGAACAACTCATGTATAATTCATTTATTCAAATTATTAGGTTCAGTGAATAATTCTTAGTTAAGGACCGCCATCATGGCAGGCTCTAAAGAAAATTGAATTTATTAAAATATTTGATTTGACGAAAAAGACTAATTCGTCATTTCTAAAATTGGTTTATTGGTTTATTGGTTTATACAGTGCTTTGATAGCTTAGGTAATTTATGTTGTTTAGACATTCTGTCTGTAAGATTTTCGATATATTTTTTGTAAAAAGGTAACCTAACCTTCAGGGCTGAGTCACTTCTAGAGTTACAAGAAGAGATTATGTGTTTCAGAGACAAAAAACCACAAGACTTGAAATATTTCTGTATAAATAGCTCATATACGTATAAACAAAATACTGAGGATGACTTCTTACTTACAACACAATAAAAACAAATAATTATTCATTATTTGCCTCGCACATTTGGCGCGAAAATGAGTCATAGACAAAAAAACCATGGCGTCTTATGCCACAGATATAACAATTAGCACAATATTTAAACAGCCAATATGATTTGTGTATGAAAAGAATATTTTCTGTGGCATGAAATTAAAATTAAATATATAAATTGGCCTTCAGACTTATTTTGGACAGAAATCTGACGTAATTTGAATGTTTTCAAGTAAGTATTGATAGTCGTAATGCTTTTATCATAATTATTCAAAGAAAAAACGCTGAGCTGAGGATTAAAGAATAGTAAAGCGTATTTAAAGTGGAGCTCACCATGTAGGTCTGTGATGAACTAAATACCTATTCAAAGAAGCCAGCAGTGATCTGGAATTGTTATAAGGTAAAACATGCAAGATTTTTCTTCTAGGCAATATTTTTTCCGAGAAAATAGATGCAATATCGTTTCCAACGATTGTTTTGACAAATTTACATATTTTTTCTGAATACCAGAGATTTAATTAAAGCGGTAAGTATCTATCAAATTTTTAACAAATGTTTTCTTGACACCGTCCCAACGGCTGGAAGTCGTCCACTGCTGGACATTGGCTTCCCACAAGCGTTACATTGATTGGGCCTGCTGTGCTTCCCGCAGCCCTCATCAGATCAGAGATCAGCGATCCACCTTGAGAGGAGGCACTCAACGTTAGGCCTTTCGATGTGAGGTCGCCACTGCAGAACCTTTCGGCCCCATCGGCCATCTGTTCAGATAGCAATGTGCCCTGAGCACTGCCACTTAAATTAATTAATTAATTACTGCAGATCTCTATATGAAATACTAGCTGTTGCACGCGTTTCGCTCCCGTGGGCCACCCCACAGGACCCGTTTTCGGGATAAAAAATAGCCATATGTCACTCAGGAATAATGTAGCTTTCTATTGGTAAAAGAATTTTTAAATCGGTCCAGTAGTTTCGGAGCCTATTCGGTACAAAAAAACAAACAAACAAAAAAATCTTTTTATAATATTATATAAGTATAGAAGTATAGATAACATACATACATAGCACACATAACATTACGCCTGAGATGCCCGAAGGGTTAGCAGAGGGGCACATATAGAACAAGAACACCAACGTTTTGCCACTTAATGTTAAACTATTATATTCCTTATTTGCAGCCGGTTATACCAATCTCTTATCGAGATATAAAAAAACTACATAAATAAATAAACCGACTTCAAAAGCAAAACACTAAAAAGTGCAAAATAAAGTCGGTGTCGAAAAATGATGAAAATAAGAACTACCAAAGCCACCGACTGCCGAAACAAAAGTTGTTTTGCTTTTGAAGTCGGTTTATTTTTTTGTGAAAAAGTTTTTCTTGCTATCTTTTTAGATAAAAAATAAATAAAAAATATCTTAAAAACTGGTGGACCGTTTTTGATGAAACTTGCACTATTCCCTAAGAGAAACCTAATCCCATAAAAACAGAACGTTACGATCTATTACGATACATACAAACATACACTTATAATATTTAGCACACGTGTTTAGAAGCCCACATAGAGTAACATACATATGTGAATATTGTGCAGTTCCAACAATATTATACAAACATACGTGTCTAATTGATTACCTCTGTTTTTTTTTTGAAGTCGGTAAAACTTTACCAAATAGGTAGCTTATATATTCCCTCATAATATTCGTAATTCAAGTCACCAACTAACGTCAACATTATGAACTAACACTATTTGGAACCGGTTCCGGTATCACCATATGCGGTCATACCTGTTTGTACCGCTGCCTGGCTGGTGCCAAATCATCACACTTCGCAGTAACGCCCACGTTATGGAGCTGATCTTCTTGAAGGTGTCTTGCCTTTTACAGGGCAATGTAACTGTGATTTGTAATAGATTTATCGTTTGTGATGAGCTTATTAGAGAAGGCTCTGTAGAAGTCCATAGATTTTGACTTTCATTTAATCAAGTTTGTTTTCATTGTAAAATAGTTATTTATGATACAAGTGCGGAAAGTAGGTGATTTTCGATGAGTGGATAAATCGACACGAGTCGGAAATCATCTTACGCACGTGTATCATACAACATTTTACTATGCACTGTGCGAGGAAATAAAAAAATATATATCTGAACCAAGCAAGAAATTAATAAAATGGCGCTTATTCAAGGGCGCTCAGCTAATAGTTCATAGTTCCTCGGGGATATCTACTGCGCTTGTGCAAATAGCTGTCACGTCGTAACGCAAAAAGGCACGGGCAGAATATTCATTCTGCCAAACATATTTAATGAATATTTAAAATTAATTTATTGATCAAAATCTAAATCTAGAGTAATTAAAAACGCCTTAAATGAAGTATTAGTTTTGTTTTACCTTTTAAGTATATGAATGATAATCTGTACTTAACTAATTTTTAAAACTTTTCACAAATAATAAAAACTATGCGGCGGGCTAACGTTGGAGTTAAAAATTAAAAAAGTGCAGGAAAGTAAAAAGCACTCGTAAAAAAAAGTGACACTTTCCGCACAGTTTGACTGCTTGGAAAACGCTCTTTTCGAGGACATGCATTGTAATAGTTATTTTAGTAACATGGTAAATTAATCTACGACATTTGTCATTAAAGCTGCTTATGACTAAGAGAGTTCTCTTGCACTCCGCTTGGCTTTCAAAATTATCATCATCATCTTCCTACCCTTGTCCCATGTTACTTGGGGTCGGCGCAACACGTTTTCTTCTTCCATACCGTCCTGTCTCCCGTCACGCTATCACTGACTCCTTTTTTCATATCACTCCTCACACAGTCCATCCGTCTTTTCTTTCCTTGGCTTTCAAAATAAGATACAAAAACATTAAAAAGTACGAGGTGTGGTTCTATAACTTTCGACCTCACTTCGCTCATTCGCTGGTTCTTGAATTCAATTCTCCTTCTTTATTTCTTGAAAATCTTTGCATAATCGACAAATTTAATTCCATCTCTGTACAAATGGGGGAAACAAAACATCCTTCAACGTAAGTCCAATCCAACGTAAGTGAATTCGGCAAGGCAAAGGGTTTTTGACCCCGACCAATCACATAGACACGGCAATCAACATCGCGTCTTTCATCTCGCATGTCGATTGATGGACTCAAAACCCAATTAGGCTGCAGGTGCTAAAGATTCAGCCCCCAGAAAATAGATCTGTCTGTAAAAATATAGGCTGGCAACATTAATTAGTTCCTGCGAATCACTTTTTAAGTATAGATGTCACTACTAATATTTAGTTAGTTTCTTTATCGAAAAAAATCTAATTAAGCTTATCTTTTTTTTAAGTTGGAAATTAGACATTCTGTTATACTCTGTGATCTGTGTATCTATCGTGAATAATAAATTATTAGAAACGTAAATAAACCAACAAAATATGAAACGTATTTTGTATCTATGGCAAAGTCTATGTCAGTGTAAGTACCTCACCCAAGTGTCAATATGGCCGACAAGAAAATATATACCTTGTAAAACAGTGCTTTGTAACAAACAGTCTCTAATAAATAATATGTCGTCTCGTCTCTTTGTGAGTTTCAATAAAACCGAAGAATAACCCAAAGTCATATCCACACGACCATCCAAAACTGTCGGCGTCAATGTTTTTGACTATGAGAAGGGTTAACGCTATAGCTGAATGTCAACTTAGGTTTAATTTTCAGCTGAGAATAATTTTAACCATGACATGAGTTATATGTGGGTATTGACCGGTAGGTTTATGGACTTCAGCCGTCCAAGGTGACCTTGCTGACTGGCTAAAGGCAAGAAATCGATGTCGTAGACAGTGGTTATTAGCTATTTAATAAACGGCCTCCTTATAGTCTAGTGTTAACAGTTAAGGGCTTCTGCTGGGCATATAAGGTCCGGAGTTCGATTCCCGGGACAATTTTATTGGGTCTTTCCATCTATTTTTTTTTTGCCCGGAGTTTGGATTTGTGCGCGGTTGGTGGAATAGGCCCGTTACATGAGATGATAGGACTTAAACATAAAATAGATTTTTTCCCAATTGTTGTTGGGGTCGGCGTCCAGTCTTACCGGATTTAGCTGAGTACCAGTGTTTTACATGGAGCGACTGCCTATCTGACTTTGGTTCTTCCTCGTAGTCAAACTTTTTAGTCCAACTGGTTTGACCATGAGGAATAGAATAGAATATACTTTATTGTACACCATAAAATTATACACATTTACAAGAAAAACTTATTTCTACGGGTACAAAGGCGGTCTTATCGCTGACAGCGATATCTACCAGACAACCTTTGGATGGACTAAAAAAAACTTAGAATAAAAAAGGGAAAAAAAAAAGAAAATGTTTTTCCTCGTGGTCAAACTTCATTGAGATTGCACTTTTTCAGAACAACTGGGTTTCACTTGGTAAAACTGGTGTCAGATCTCAAGCTTCTGACTACCCGTAACGACTGTCAAATATCTTCAAATGACAGCCGGGAACAACGGCTTAAGGTGCTTTCCGAGGCACGGAGGTAAGTCGGTATGTTGACATGGTCACTCATCCACAGGTCGACCTCGTCAAGCGTTGCTTAACCTTAAAGATCGACCTGTGTGACTGTTATTATTTAGCCACGAGCTTCTAGGACTATAGGATTCTATAGTACTTAAGGTTACACTAGTCGATTTTTTTTCCACACAAACGTAGTCTAGGGATTATTCCACTGTTTCACGATGTCCGTTCAAAATAAAAAGTGATATCAATTTGTCTAATCATTATCTAGCCCTGTATGGAAGCGAAAAAGTAAAAAAAAAAAATTTGAAAGTTATGAGCGTCGAAAGTTCCACATTTCGACACTAATTTTAACGCAATTTTGGGCGGAAATAAATACCATAAGAAGACGGAAAATTGTAAAACGGCCTCCATCCAGGGATAGATTAGTAGTTCAACAATGCATATTATTTTATTTTGAACAGATAAATTTAGTCGTTTTTTCATGATATCTAGACTGCCAAAGGTCTGTTTATAAAATTTCGCGCGCTCGGTTTCGTCCTAAATCATTATCCATTTCGCTACAAATTTGCAAAAGTGTGTATTCGTACGCGAACTAGCTTCCTACTGCTCATCACAGCATCTATCTCTTCCGCATGTGTTGTCGGTTGATATAAAATGCATTTTAACCCCGCGCACAGAATAGTTCGTGCCGTTGACTAGTGTAAGTGGCCATCTGTGGTCATCTTCATCAGTTCCACTTCACCAAATGATACTTTCTGAGTGCAAATGATTGCATTGTTGATGAAAATACCAAAATCGCTGGTATATTTGTATGCCTATAATATTTAAAGAGTTCCCTCGATTTATCCAGGATTCCATCATTAAAGCCTGATCTGATGACCATGGGACCACCAGGGAAGTCTACCCTTTCAAACAAAAATGCATTTTCTAAATCAGTACATAATTGATGGAGTGATCGGTGAACATAAAGAAAAAACCGGCCAAGGCGAGTCGGACTCGCGCACGAAGGGTTCCGTACCATTATCGCCTAAAACGGCAAAAAAATCACGTTTGTTAATGGGAGCCCCACTTAAATGTTTATTTTACTCTGTTTTTAGTATTTGTTGTTATAGCGGCATCAGAAATACATCATCTGTGAAAATTTCAACTGTCTAGCTATCACGGTTCATGAGGTACAGCCTATTGACAGACGGACAGATAGACAGTCCATTTTGGAAAGTCGGTTAAAAATGAAGGTCTAATAAAGGTACAGGCTCTGCCTAGCCCTTAGGGGAGCGCAGGCGTTATTTTATGAATTGTAGTAGCTTTTCAATTATTGTCTGTTTTTCTTCTACTTGTTTACGACTTTTGTTCTCCATGAAAATAACTTGAATATGAAATAATAGATGTCATTAGACCTACCGATACGACCTCCATAAGTAGTTGAATGTCAAGGATTATATTTCCAGTTAATAATTTCAAGTATAAATATGACAGCGCGTTATGAGTTGTTGACCGGTAGGCTTATTCGTATCTTTTGCAAGAGCAAAACGATAGCGATCGAACGCTTTATGTCATAAATGTCGGCATTACCTGCAGTGTAGGTTTGGTAGGACCTACACAATCGTTTGCTAATCGCTCGCTGTTTGTCAAATGCACTTATTTGAAAAAACCGGCCACGGTGGGTTCCGTGCCATTATCGCAATAAAACGGCAAAAAAATGACGATTGTTGTATGCGAGCCCCACTTAAATATTTATTTTATTCTGTTTTTACTATTTGTTGTTATAGCGGCAACAGAAATACATCATCTGTGAAAATTTCAACTGTCTAGCTATCACGGTTCATGAGGTACAGCCTGGTGACAGACAGACAGACAGACGGACCGCGGTGTCTTAGAAATAGGGTCCCGTTTTTACCCTTTGGGTACGGAACCCTAAAAAACCGCCAACAATTTTATTATATTTTTATTGAAGAGCAATTATTGCGCAAAAATCGCTATCGTTTTGCTCTTGCAAAAGATACTTGCCTGCTGCCTGCTTGCTGCTTGCTTGCTTGCCTGCGGTAAGCTCAATCGATACCAAGGTGACCCTTTTTCTAACTTGTCATTCTAGTCGTGGACATGAGATATTTAGCTATCGTTTATTATTACTCTATGGATGATTCATAAATAGAATAATAGCGTTTTGACATATTTTTTATGCAAAAGCTGTCGAAGCGTCATGTTTAAACCACACTAGAAGTAAAATAATGAAAGAAAAGGTATTTAATTGCCACAAAACGAAATACAACCATTAGTAGATTACAAGAACAAAAACTGTAGAAGTCTGAAAATGGAATCTGATGATTGAAAAATTTTTCCTTATACTGAAACAAACACAATATATCCACTTTCTCACATACATTTTCGGAACCCTGTCACAACTATTTTAAATCTTACCATAGAGGACGAACGTGATTTTTTGCATGTATGTCATCTGTGCAGATTTTTCCTCGTATGTCCAGCTCTTTATAAGGCGCGTGCCCAATAGCGGGACCGCGTATGGAAGCTTGGCGCGACCGATCTGTAAGTGGGACGGCTGATTTGTGTGTGTTGGCCTTATCATGTGGTATTATTATTTTGATCATGTATAATTGAATTCGTATGAGACTTTTGGTTCTAACTCTAAGATAGTTTTCAGAGCAATCTGTAGCAGAGGTCGGAGGACCAATTACATTCATTTGGGGTCCGTTTTCGGGGTTCCGTACCGTCAAGTGTCCTATTGCTATCTCTCTACTCACGTGTCTGTGTGTCCGTCGTTTTCACACAATTTTGTTTCGAAGTATTTTTAACTTCCCATGACCTATGAACTTGCCCATACACAGGCCCCTTATGAGGTATTGTGTCTGCGATTTCAATATCATCCAAAAATAGGTTTTTTTCCATCCGTGTCCTTTAATTTTTATGTACAGACAACAACAGATCAGGTTTCTTCACTTGGACATTTGTATGCACCTTATTGCATTGTAATAAGGGTTAATTTCAAGAACAGAAACATCGTTATTTCTCGTGAACCCCACAAAATAAATAAAAAATGTTTCCTAATTATGAATATAACGTGTTTTTTCTACAATATACAACCAAATTCATCAAGATACAACCATTTTTTCAAAGGGGCCCATGTTCCCTTACAAAATGGTCATTCCCCTTTGGTGATAATGTTTATTATTACGTATATTTTACTAACAAATGCCAATATATTGAAAATATGATTTTTCCAAGCACACGCACTTGGACGGTTATTTTTTTTTCAACACACTTGCTCATAAAGTGGCTCTAATTTCACCGCAATTAGGCACATAATGTACCTGTTATCAAACTGTGACTTTTTCATTGCTATTATTCACAAGTGAGTTATAGAGTATTTCTTTAAATTTATTGGTTGAGTTGCTTTGTTTTTAAAAAAGTATCGATACAAAAAAGTGATAGTACAAATAAATTAATGTACCTATTGCTTGCTCATTTCATGCAACTTCGTATTAATTTTAACTTGTACGTGCTTAATAAATAAAACTTTCACTCAAATATAAATTTTGTTTGCTCTGTAATTAAGAAAAAATGAAATTCCCTATTTTGTACGTGGCTAAAACACTATCCACGAAAAGCCAATAGAAAAAGAAACCTCATTCTTTTTGTCTATGGCCGATCGCCATTGTTAGATGCACGCGCATAGGAAAACTGATTAATTTTGCCCGACATTGTGAAAAAAAAATCACAACTCGTTTTTACTGTTGAAAATGATTTTTTGGTATTATTTTCTTCACAAGTGTGTTGAAAAACGTCGTATGATATACGTGTGTATTGATGATTACCGTCCTCGGCTCTCTTAAGACCCTCACCTACGGCTCGGGTCTCAATGGCGCCTCAGCGGTAATCACCAACATTGCACACTTGTACCATAATGTACTATTTCAATACACTTGCTCATAAAGTGGCTCTAATTTCACCGCAATTAGGCACATAATGATACCTGTTATCAAACTGTGACTTTTTCATTGCTATTATTCACAAGTGAGTTATAGAGTTGTTTTTTTAATTTATTGGCTGAGTTGCTTTGTTCTTAAAAAGTTTCGATGCAAAAAAGATCGTGCTCAATAGTAAAAATAAACTAATGTACCTATTGCTTGCTCATTTCATGCAACTTCGTATTTAAATAGATAATTTCAACTTGTACGTGCTTAATAAATAAAACTTTCACTCAAATATAAATTTTGTTTGCTCTGTAATTAATAAAAATTGAAATTCCCTATTTTGTACGTGGCTAAAACACTATCCACGAAAAGCCAAAAAAAAAAAACCTCATTCTTTTAGTCTATGGCCGATCGCCATTGTTAAATGCGCGCGCATAGGAAAACTGATTAATTTTGCCCGCCATTGCGAAATAAAATTTAAAACTCGTTTTTACTGTTGAAAATGATTTTTGAGTATTATTTTCTTTACAAGTGTGTTGAAAAACTTCGTATGATACACGTGTGTATTGAGGATTACCGTCCTCGGCTCTCTTAAGAACAACCACAATGGCACCTCAGCGGTAATCACCAACATTGCACACTTGTACCATAATGTACTAAAGCGCTATGCCTCTCTCCTAGACACTGCCTGTTTCTAGAATGTTGCTGTGCCCGACAGGGTCCATAATTGTTTCTGTAACTTATATTTACCACTATGTACAAAAAATTTAATTTGAATTTGAGGTACCAAACAAAAATACAGGTGTTGCCAACTATCAACTATTGACTTATAATTTATCTTTTACTATTACGAGCAATTACAGATTTATAGCTAGGTGCTTTACTTTCCTAAGTTTTCTCTTTTCTGTATTAACTACCATACAACTTTCTGTCACTAGCTTCACCCGCTTGAAGTTGGAAAGTAACCCAAGGCACAGTTAATGTAATACCTACTAGCATGTACATCTGTAATTCTGTAGGCATCTGCCTCATCCCATACAAAGAAACCGTGCCGACATAACTAGCGTTTGTCTTCTGACTAAACTGAATATTTTTATAAATAAGTCGATTGTTTTAGGTTCCGTTCCACGGCGATAGATGGTGTTAGCAGCGACTTAAAAGTAAAAGAGTTTAAGTAATCAGTTCGTGAATATTTTTTTCTTTAAATACAGGTACGATTTGTTTTATAGTATTTTTTTAGTTTAATTTTACCAAAATGTGTTTCAATACAAATTTAAAAAATCGAGTGGAATGCCTCAGAAATTTAAAACTGCGCCATCTATTGGAGTAAATTTTAAATGATCCCTTCAAATAATCTTTGAAATATGAATTAAGAGCCCTATCACACTAATATATTCCATAATTTTGTGCTTAGGAGAGTTGATTAAACAAGAACATACAATATATATGATTAATTCTAGAAAATGTTAATAATTCAATAACAAATTGATGCATAACGCGCCATCTAGTGATATTTATTTGTACCAAATTTTCTTTTTTAGCCTCGGAACCCCGTCCCAAGGCAACGTGCTTCCAAGATAAAAGTATTTTATATCCAGGACATGGCCTATCCGTATGCAAGGATTCATCCAAATACGTTCAGGATAACAAAGATAGGTTCAGAGACGGATACTTTTGCTTTTATAATATTAAAATACGTACGGACAGAAATTACATTTTCTTTCATGATGTTTTTAAGCTTTTTCTCATTTCTTTTGTACGTGAATTAAAGCTATAAATAAAAGGAAATACTGATTGTTAGCTACTCGTAATAGTTCATTAACGGTAATTTAGGAAATCAAGATGGCGGAAGTCGTTCAAGGATACAGCTGCCTAATTTGTATTTATTTATAAATCATTATAGTTGATAATTAACAACTTGTTTTGATATTATTTAGATAAGTTTCTATGAGATTAGGTTTTTTAGTGGGTAGTATGAGCCGTTTTCTGAATTAAGTTTTATCTATTTGTAGTTAAGAACATGTCAAGCCCGATTTTAATGTCAAAGTTGGGCCATTTTCAGGCTAAATAGAGTACACAAATACTTAACTTTAAAATCTTAATTTAGAAGAGTGTTTTCTAGCTACCTTTATTGTATATCATTTAGAAATAATATGATTTCCAGGCCTGAAATTCATAATCAGATGGCCAATTCCTGTATTTAAAAACTTTCAATTACTAAGTCGCGTCGCGAACTTCGACGTAAGAGAATTATTGTGAAAAAAATTTGGGACATTAGAGGTGTTTTTGACATATTAAACAAACCTTAAAATGCAATTATTCCTTCTAGTATTTTACTAGAATTATCCCACTAAGTTAGAAAACCATCGTTGGTCAATATTCAGAGACTACACCACGTAGCAATAAAAAACAAAATGACTAGCGACAGCCGTCCCCTTTACCTTATAAATATTTCATCCTAAAGCGTTCGCTTAAACGCCCAGTTCATGGGGAGCTGGTTTCTGTTCAATATGGCAACAACGCAACACTTATATTGCAAGTGGCAGAGACTTGTCATAGGCTGATAAGTCCGACGGTAGATTCCGGCTTCGGCCACATTCGTCCACCTTCGGTCACTTTCGGCTGTAGTATTATACTATCTATGCCTTCGACTACCTTCGGCGAAAAATACCAATACTTTTGTTTTGATTAAAATACGCCAAAGTTTTAGCTAAAGCTTTCCAAAAATTAACAAAATTGACATAATTTCAAACTATTTTGTTTTGTTTTGTTTTTCTCAAATTGCAAGGTAATTTTAATCATCTTCAGTTGTTTTTATGCTGTCAACGTTGTAATTATTTTATTTACTTTAGCCAATTTTGAACTGTCACCTTCACCAGCAGCCTAATTGCGTAAGTATATTATCCAAAGCAAAAGAATCGATTCTTTCCCAAAACCGACTTTACGTAGTGCATATTGATACGAAAAGTCGTTTTTGGGAAGGAATCGATTCTTTTGCTTTGGATAATATACTTACGCAATTAGGCTGCAGGTCATCGGTCCACCTAGTGGAAGGCCATCCAACACAACGCCTCTCGGTTCGCGGTCGCCACTCCAGAACTTTTCTGCCCCATCGGCCATCCGTTCTGCGAGCAATCTGCCCTGCCCACTGCCACTTAAGTTTGGCAATTCTTCGGGCTATGTCGGTAACCCTAGTTCTCTTGCGGATCTCCACATTTCTGATTCGATCACGCAAGGAAACGCCAAGTATAGCCCTCGCCATTGCCCTTTGGGTGACTGTAAGCTTGATGAGGCCCATTGTGAGCGACCTGCACGTCTCAGAGCCTGGGTCATCACTGGTAACACACACTGATCATAGATTTTTGTTTTGAGACAAGAGTTGGTAAGTTGGACGAGAAGATACCGCGCAAAGTCCCGAACGCTGCCCAGTTTTCTCGAAGTTGGCCCTACCCAACTGTATCGTTTGTCCCAGGTAAATATATTTGTCCTCAAATTCGAGTGTATCGAGTCTTCGACCTTGATAGAAATGGGTGGAATATGGGCATTCAACATCACCTTGGTTTTGTCCATGTTCATTTTAAGACCCACTATTTCGGAAGCTCTACTGAGGTCATCGAGCATGACCTTGTACACACCTCCTCTATATCTGACTGCGAATATGTAGAATCGGCACATTATATCTTATGGTAGTGTATTAAATGGCAAAATGAACGCAATATTATGTTGGATTATGTACAAGCTGCATCTAGAGTTATTTACTATACGGACCTTGTAGAAACTAGAACAAATTTCCGTGCGTTCAAGCGTTTTTGCTATACATTATTGGAATCAAATATAACAGCTCAAAAAATGTTAGGACCCATTTATATTAATCATATTGTTTTATTCCGTGGTGCTGCAACTGGGCTTATTCCAGTTGTAAACGACGCTTTGTGCCTATGCCCTTGTTTGTTCTTTCTCCTTCTTGATATTTTTTCTCCTACTCCTCAATTATTCTTTTCTGATTATATTCGCTGCGGGATACTTACAGTTAAATTCATTCGCCGGGACTTCGTCGAGCTTCATTGCCTCGGCGCTTTTCTGGTAATCTCCACTGTTGATTCTGGTTTTCAGGCATTGCAGTGCTTTGGGAATAGTGCGGTGGAATTGAGCTTGACCATGTGTTGGCAAGTAACTCTGACTTGGGCCTTAAGGTAATTAGACCTTCGGCTTAGGTTTCAACCGCAGGCTGTGAAGTTAACCTATTAATCTGTTCGCTGTAAGCTTCGGCTTTTGCCAGAAATTGCCTGGTCGCCGTACACTATTGGCTGGGCAGTAGCTGGAGCAAGGCACTCGCTTGGCAAGTCGGTAGCTTGGTGGTGAATCTTTATATTTGGTAGCAAGGCCCGTTAAATTCCTGTTGTTGATTTCGACTGCTGATAAGCTTAAAAAGCCTTATAAAAGTATTTTTTCTTTAGGACATCCAAAAATGGATTTGGTCGGTACAGGTACCACTTAGGTGCATGCATACTACTGCAGGATAAGGCATTAAATCTTTTGAGATTGTAAGTAAGGAGAAGGTTTTGGCACCTTTTATACAAAAATATTTCGCCAGTATTATTTAATATTACTAGCTTCTGCCAGCGGCATCATCCGCGTGTAAAGTATTTTCTCAGCCCAAGGGATGAAAAGTAGCCTATATGCTATTCCAGACTATAATCTATCTCTGTGCCAAATTTCGTCCAGATCCTTTCAGCCGTTCTGGCGTGTTTTTTTTTAAGTAACATTCTTACATTCATTCTTCCACACACATATATCCATCCAAACTTTCAAATTTATAATATTATTAAGATTAGGAGACGAGCCTTTTTCCGGGCACAAATCCAGACTCCAAACTGCTACTGAAACAATGAAAAATATTTAGTTCTTATTCTGAACACACCAAAAGTCAAACACCAAATTATTGCCATACTAATTTGTATGAAAAATTTGTCCACTATCGCTACATACCTTTTTTTTTTTTTTTTTTTTTTTTTGGGTTGGAAATCATCCAATGACTTCTCCCGCTCTGGGTGAAGCGGGAGGGCGTGTCAGACTTTTACTGACTAAAACCCACCCGTGTTCCCTCAGTTGCTTGTGCCAGGGCCGCGGTAACTCTCTTTCAAATTTATCCGCGACATCGCTACATACCTATTCATCATACACAGACCAGACAGCATAGCATGAGAAAACCCCATCTTTCAAACTTTTATTCATCAAAAACAACATTAAACTGTGTGACCCAACTTAAATAAAAATAGACCCACCTCACAATGTCCCACACCTTCCCATTTCTAGCCAAAAATATTTATTTATTCCCTGCGTGTGCATTACCGAAATTAACACAGAGCACGGAATACCCGCGTGCTGACATGCAATTATATTATAAGCTTAAACTAAAATTATTTAATTATATTATTTCATTTTAAATGTATGATGATATTATACATTATACCGAAATGCATAAATTAATGTTTTTTTTATCTGTGATCTAGATATAATTTATTAATTTACATTATGTAGGTACATTATTATTTACAAACTAATATTAGAAATAAAATATGAATAAATATATGTACAACTAGCTGTGCCCGCGGCTTCGCTCCCGTCATCTGCCTGCCAACCCTACCATACTTACCAGCCTGCCTGCCTACTCCACAAACTCAAAAAAACTTTTTACAAAAAAATACTTCCGACTTCCAAATAAAACTACAAAGTGAAAAATAACTTTATTTTTGGAAGTCGGTGTCTTGCGTATGTACCAATTTATTGCGTTATGGACACCGACTTCCAAAAATAAAGTTATTTTTCACTTTGTAGTTTTATTTGGAAGTCGGTAGTATTTTTTTGTAAAAAGTTTTTTTATTTTTCACTTTTTAGTTGTACCTACCTAATAGGCAAGTTGTTTACCCCAAATGTCATGAAACTTGAACATAACCGGTGAAATGAGAGATCTGCGTACCCCTTAAGAGTGTACTGGCGTGATGTTATGTAATGAAATTGTATAAACAACAAACAGACATGCGATTGCAGCAATCCCGAGAGATTTGCCGTTATTTATTGAAGAGTTCTGATGTATATCTTCGAATTGCTTCGTCAGTCCTACACCAAATTAAAATGGGACCAATTTCGGAACATACCCTTTCAAACAAAAAAAAAATTTTCGAAATCGGTCCACAATTGACGGAGATATCGGTGACCATAAATAAACAAAAAACATATATAATGTCGAACATAGGACCTCCTCCTTTTTGGGAAGTCGGTTAATACATACCAATTTATTTTCTAGGGTCATTCTTTCGCGTAAAATCTTAACACCGCGATTCAGGAAATGACTTTAAATGCACAACGCCATCTATCGAATCGCGAGTTCAACTGTCCGAGTAACTGCTGAATTGCGTGAGCTGTGATAATTTTACTTCTTGAACACTTTAAATTCATCTAACTTTTGATAGAGTGAACCGATTGCGATGAAACAAAAACTAAGTAATTCTTCAAGATACGCACAATTTTTATGTATAAAAGTTATCTACATTGGTTTCGTACATTTCACGTGATGCGTGCACAAATAAACAGACAAACAGACAAACAGATAAACAGACAAACAGACAAACAGACAAAAATTCCAAAAATGCTAGAAATGGGTTCTGTTGGTTATCCTTTAACACCCTGGCTATTTTTTTTGGATTTTTTTTCGATGTACAAAAAATATTTTTCTACAGATTTATTATATGTATTGATTACGGGGCGTCAAAAAATTCGTCCACATCGCTGTCAAGTGCCTAGAGGGCAGGCAGCATTGCCACGTTGGATGGCAATGCTGATTCTTTGGCCAAACAAAAGGCCAGCCCTCTGGTATCGTGAAGAGTCGACCAACCGCTTGGCGATATCCCGAAATAATAGGTGTGCACTCGGACCCCATGGCCCTAGTGTTTCAACTAATATGTTGTGTATCAGAGGCGGCTGTACTTTAAGTTCACTCGTGCACTGAACTGCCAGATTTGAATAGGTTTAGAAATAAAATAAAAATGTTTAATAATATCTGAGTAACGATCTATTCAATATTAACGAAATTATGACGAACAAATTTAAGCTCTTTGCTAAAGTAATAAGACGTACATTGCTGTAAAAAATACTCCCCGTGCGCTAGGCTAAAGCGCACGGCGAGAGTTCATACTATTCTACGAGAAACAAGAGAAAACGCCTGGCGCGTGAGACAGAGATAGTTCAATAGAAAATGTACGGCAAAATATGACATTCTCGTGCGCCGTCCCAGCGAACCGAAGATTACCGAGAGCGGGCGAGGTTTGACGAACGAAATTTATCTTCGGGTCGAGTACCAACATTACAAGTTGTACAACGACGTAACTAGATGGCGTTGGCGTCGAATTAGAAGTCGCTAGCGAGATGGTTTGCCGATTTACATAGGCTCCTGTGAATTTTAGTAAGTCTAACACAATTACCCAGTGAGACGGCAAAGTGCACTACTACTACTATGATCCATCAGCCGCCACTGTTGTGTATACTGTATGTATATCTGATTTTAAGTGACTGACATAGTTTATAATGTCATCGTAGACTTCAACTGTGCGGTTACGTTATACTCTGCTCCGGAGTTATAATTCAAAAAATATAGTAAAAAGTTGTTATTTGACAGTGTCTTGTTGTGACTTTAATGAATGAATATATGATGAAACTTTCTATGTGATTTTCAAGCTGGATTGTAGTGTTATGATGTGATAAATCTTAAAACTAAAGTGTATTGTGAAGGTGAACTAAAAGTGACTTTTAAAAGTTGTCATTAAAAAACAATAAATCCAACCAACCTACCGCCAATCGCCAAACTAATTGGCGTCACCAACGTAACAGACTCACAATTTGGCGGGCTATTTCTAAGGTGCAAATAGCACTTAGCAATAAGTGTCCGCCTTCATTCTGCCGTGCGCCGACTGTCGTGAGTTCGGATCCTCGCATTCACGGAATCGTCTTTTTGGGATTGTTTCTATATTTGTACGTTTGTTAGAATGGCTGACTGCGTTAAATGTGGATTACCGGTAAAAAAAAATGATAATATAACTTGTGCTAAATGTAATAAGTTGTACCATAACCTATGTGTAAATCTGAGCGTGTCAGCGTTTAAAAGACTCAGTAAGATAGCACGTTCAACATGGAACTGTCCGAGTTGTATGTGTAAACATCAACCCAATAAATCTATGTCTGACATGGAAGAAAGTTCTGATGGTGAGGATAGCAAGGACAGCGATATCCGGCGTATCATAAGAGAGGAAATAAGAAACACGATGCGCATGGAAGTGAAATATATGATTCGCGAACTAAGATCCGAAATGGACGATATCAGAAAACAACTTGAGGATTTAAAGTTGTCTGGTTCCTTTGATATTTCTAAAGTTAACGATTTAACCGCTGAATTTCAGAAGATGCAAAGCGAGAATTCTGATCTTCGTGCACAGAATTCCTGCATGAAAAATACAATTGTTCAACTGAAAACTCAATTAAATACCCTGGATCAAAATATGCGGGAGGCGAATTTGGAAATTCATGGCTTACCGGAGAATAGGAATGAGGTGTTACCTAACGTAATAATACAAATGTCGAAAGTTGTATCGTATGAGCTCAAGGATTGCGATATAATGAAAAGCACTAGGGTGGCCAGTATAAGCAATAATAAGTCACGCCCACGTACTGTGATTGTGAAATTGCGTAGTCCAAGATGTCGCGACGAGTTGTACTCTGCTATCACCAGATACAATAAATCTCACAGTGATGACAAGCTCAATACATCCCTTTTGGGCTACGGTGGCGGCAAGGAACCAATTTACGTGTCCGAGCATCTCTCTCCGATGTATAAATCCTTACACGCAGCTGCACGAATAAAGGCCAAAGAAAAATCCTACAAGTTTGTCTGGGTTCGCTATGGCAAGATTTTCGTTTGTAAAAGTGAGAACTCGGGGAGCATACTTATTAAAGATGAACAGTGTCTAGATAAAATTGTTTAGATAACATCATAAGTGCTATAAATAAGGTTTCTTTTATGTCATGTTTGACATACATAGTTGTTCTTTTTTGTTTTTCTGATGACTAATATTTCAGTTTTTTATCAGAATGCAAGAGGATTGAAAACTAAGTCACATGAGTTTTTGAAGTCCATTTTAAACTCTGATTATGACATAATATGTATAACAGAGACTTGGCTAGATGACTCGTTTCAGTCTTCTGAGTATTTTGACCAAAGATACACTGTTGTGCGCCGTGATCGCAGTGATCAATTAAAAAAATTGTACTCTAAAGCTTATGGTGGTGGGATAATGGTAGCTGTTAATAATAAATTTAGTTTTGTGAATAAAATTGATTGGCAAACATCTGTAGAAGACATATGGATATGTATAAATGCCGGTAGTGTCTGTGTTAATCTATGTCTGGTTTATTTACCTTCTTACATTCCTTGCCATGTCTTTGGACAATTCTTAGCCAGAGCTGAGGAAATTTGTCTAAGCCATACCGAGTGTAGCACATTGATACTCGGTGATTTTAATCTTCCTGATATCAAATGGTTTCAGTCTGTCAGCCCTTTTCTGGGCGTTAGCGATTCAAAGTGTTTAGCGTTGAGGGATTTCCTAAGTATCACGGGTTGTAGCCAATTAAACAATATTTGCAATAGGAATAATAATATCCTGGACTTGGTCATGGTGGATGAGAGCTTTAGTGGTTCTGTTGCCAGTGCACCTGCACTCAGTAAGCCAGATGTTCACCATCCGCCACTGGAATTAACTGTGGTTAAAGCTTCAGGAACTAATTTGAATTGTAAAATTTTACAGACTAAATATTTTTTTAACAAAATGGACTATGAGGCATGTGTTCGTGATCTACGCCTAGTGAATTGGGAGGATTGTGACCATCTAAGTTGTAATGAGTTTCTTCAAAGATTTTATAATGTTTTATGGGAAAAGATCGATAAATACACTCCGAAAGGAAAACCAAAAAGAACCGGTTACCCTGTTTGGTTTTCACCCTCGTTGATTAAAATACTTAAAGAGAAGCACAAATATAGGACTCGGTATAAAAAATACAAAAACCCTCGAGATTATGATACTTTTGATTGCCTTCGCATGAGGGCCAAAAGAGTCTTGGAAGACTGCTTCAGACATTATATAGCAAAAATTGAAAATGAATTGAAAACTAATGTAAAATCATTTTGGCGATATATCAAATCGAAAAAAACCTATAAAGGTATTCCAGACCGGGTTTTTTATGGTGATCGTGTAGGAAATGGAGGCAGTGATGTGGTAGATCTATTTGCCGATTACTTTGCCTCTGTGTATGGCATCAATCAACCACCTAGTACCCTTTTTTCTAATCTTACCACGTCTAATTACTCTCTCTCTGCTATACGCATTACTGAAGATGACATCAAAAAAAGCATTCAAAAACTGGATTTAAATAAAGGAGCTGGCCCGGACGGACTGCCCCCTGTTTTTATTCGCCTCTGTATTGATGCTCTTATAAAACCATTACACATAGTATACAATAGATCCCTTACAGAAGGCGTTTTCCCTGATTTGTGGAAAATCGCACATATTGTTCCCATACATAAATCGGGTAGTTTGAATGATGTAACTAACTATAGACCGATGTCTATTATATCTCAATTTGCTAAGATGTTCGAGGGTCTCATTTATAGCGCAGTCTACTCCCATTTCCGTCATATAATTAGTCCAAGGCAACATGGTTTTGTTACCAACCGTTCTACTTTGTCCAACTTACTTATATACACCACTTATATTACTAACACCTTTGAGGCTAGGGGTCAGGTTGATGCTGTATATACAGACTTTGCAAAGGCTTTTGATCGGGTTAATCATTCGATTCTTTTTATAAAATTGAAACATGCTGGAATTCATGGTTGTCTATTGCGATGGTTTGAGAGTTATCTGAGTAATCGTTCTCAGCTTGTTGCCTTGGTCGGCTACGAATCTGTACCGTTCACTCCAAGTTCAGGTGTCCCACAAGGGTCTAAATTGGGCCCTTTGCTCTTTTTGGTATTTATTAACGACCTGTTAGATATGATAAGCTGCGATTGCCTAGCCTATGCTGATGATTTGAAAATTTATAGTAAAATATCAGATTTAAACGATTGTATGAAACTTCAGACTGATCTTAATGTTCTCCAGCAATGGTGTTATGATAATGGGATGTCGCTTAATGTTAAAAAATGTCAATATATAACATTTACAAATAAAATAAATTATATTCAATTTAAATACCATATTGATGGCAATTATCTTGGTAGAGTTTCTGTCATTCGTGACTTAGGAGTCCTTTTTGATACATCTCTATCTTTTCGAGATCATTTAGATAGTATAGTTAATAAAGCTAAAAAAATGCTTGGCTTTATAATTCGTATGTCCAAACCGTTCCGTAATAACAGCAGTCTTATTCTGCTTTATAATGCATTGGTTAGGAGCTCCCTTGAATATTGTTCCACTATATGGTCCCCCTATTATTCTACTTATGCAGATAGTGTAGAATCCGTTCAGACTCGTTTCGTACGGTATTTATGCGTGAAGAATGGCATCCGAAAAGTTATTCCGGAATACACAGATAGGATGAAACATTTCAAATTGATTAGTTTAAAGGAAAGGCGAAATAATTCTGACCTATTAATTCTTCATAAAATTATTAATGGTTCCATCGATGCACCATTGATAAATTATTTTCACTTTAAGATTAGCCAACGTAGTATGCGTCAGCATCATATATTTGATATCCCATCTTCAACTTTAAATATCTCATTTAATAGTCCCCTTACACGCATGGCAAGGCTGTACAATGAAAGGTCAATCTCTTTGGACAGTCCTATTGATGTCTTTTCAATGAAGTTCATAACGTTCAGACACTCCCTATTGAGTAATGAGCAATAAGAGTTTGACTCAAGCTCTTAATGCTCATTACGCATAACTGATATATTGTGATAAATGTTAGCCTAGTTTAGTTGTAGTCTTTATTTTGAATTTTTTAAATGTCATGCATGCCTATAATCTGTATGATTGCTATGTAATTTTCATTTAAAATGTATTATTTTTTGGATTGTTTTAAGCAGTTGTACTGTTGGTGTGCTTAACTAAATAAAATAAAAAAAAATAAAATAAAATAAAATAAGTACCTATTTGCTCGCACAAACAAAACTATGGCTTTTATGATATCTGGGAAGGTTTGTTTTTGACTTAAAGATTACGAGTAATATATTTTAGGTTACCGACACAAATTAAAATTCTCCCCTAAAAACTTAATAACCCTTTTTGCCCCGTTGAGGGTCGAGTTTTTACGACCCCAATCAATATGATATTAATTATTTTCTTATATTTTTTTTGTCAGATTGCGTTGTAAGATTCCTCAAAATAAAAATAATAAAGCCTTAACTTAGGCACAGATAATACAAACTTAGGTTTTAGTGGTCTCTAATTTAATTATTCTTCCTCCTGGCTATTATCCCAGTTTATTTAGAGTCATCTCTCCTATTCTAGTACCTACTTCTGCGTCACACCCTTTTTATTGTGTTGCACGCAATTATGTAATTTTGTATTGATTGTAATCAGGTTATTGGTGGTCGTCCTCTGTGCCCCAAAACATGCAAGCAGGGCGATCTATGCGCTGCCACTGATGACGTCGTGGAAGTGACTAAGGCCAAACTTTAAACAACTGTCGCGCCAGCGACACGAAGAAGAAGTAGAAGAAGGTGGTCGTCTACGACCTCATAATCCGTCTTCTATATTCATGACACTTTTAGTCATAGTTATGGTCTTCCCTCGCCCCATCACATGTCCGTACCAGCGCAAGCGGTTCTACTAAGTCATTGTGGTACTGACATTATGATACCTAGTTAATTATAAACTATGTTTATTTTACACCACTCTTTTCAGGAGTTCGTTGATATTGTCTACGTAGAGTATGGTCTTTTTGCCAAACCTCCCTGGTGGGGGGTTATTCAGCTTAAAAGGCTACAGCTAGCGTACTTTGACTTCTCTCCGATACTGAAGATCTCGTGGATGAGTACATCAGCATTTATTCCGTTTTTACTCGTGCTAGATCTCGTGCTTAAACGTCAATTTGTTTTGCAACTGGATAAGCGCCGTCTGGTGACAATAAGGGGAAACTACTTTTTTGTATACAAATTGACACAAGTTTACATTTATCCGATCTTGTACGTAAAAAAAAACCGGTCAAGTGCGAGTCGGACTTGCGGACGAAGGGTTCCGTACCATTATCGCAAAAAACGGCAAAAAAATGACGTTTGTTGTAGCTCCATTTAAATATTTATTTTATTCTGTTTTTAGTATTTGTTGTTATAGCGGCAATAGAAATACATCATCTGACAAAACTTCAAATGGCTGTCTATCACGGTTCATGAGATACAGCCTGGTGACAGACAGACACACTAAAAACTCGCATCAGTCCATGTTTACTCCCATAATTCTACAAAATGTAGAGAGCGGCTGATTTTTTTTACCTTTGAGAGTTGATATTTTCATAAATCGTGCCTGAAAAAAAGTTGGATGATAATAAAAAAACACGCTCTGTAGAAAGTTATGACAATGCCATCTCTAGTACTGGCCACGAAGGCGTCTCGTTGCTCTGTGGAATGCCGTACTGGGTTTCAACCCCAATATCCCTGCCCTAGGCAATGACGTCACCGTCTGACTCACCCCACCCCTTCAATCGATAGGCCTCGCCGGGTTTCTCTTGAAACGTCCACCTGTTTTATAGTTTTGTTTAATTGGCTAGAATTAATTAAAATTTAAAATGGCGACGTTTGAAATGTCAGCTGATTGTGAAGTCAGACATGTTGTCGATTCGAGTCGAAGATTTTGCTATTTGGTTTTAGGGTTCCTCACCCGGTGGGTCTTCTTTAACTTTCCCGATATCATTTACCCAACGCGCAATTTGACCCTGATTTCCTTGGCCCAACCTTGGCCACGATACGGCCAAAGCTTTTCTCCATTGGCCTTCTTCCTATCCAGCTACATCAATCCCAGTCATACAAAGCTTTTTCACAAAAAATAAACCGACTTCTAAAGCAAAACACTAAAAAGTGCAGAAATAGAAGTCGGTTTATTTGTAACCGACTTCAAAAAGGAGGAGGTTCTCAATACGATTGGTATTTTTTTAATGTATTTACACCGATTACGCTTAGATTTATGATACGATTTACGTGTTTTTTCTTTAGTTTGATGCGGAATAGTTGCCATTTGGTCCCATAAAAATTTAACATAATTTGGCCCAGTAGTTATCATTTTATGTTTTTTTTTTTATTTATTAATATTTTCGTTTATGTGGACGATGTAATTTAAGTTTGTGTACGGCTTTTTTATTAATGATGGTGTTCTAAAACTAAAAAGAAAGAAATGAAAGCTTTTTCATAAAAAATAAACCGACTTCTAAAGTAAAACACTAAAAATTGCAAAATAACTTTCGTTTCGGAAGTCGGTGTCGTGAAATGATAAAAACAAGATCTACCAAAGACAACGACTTCCGAAACGAAAGTTATTTTGAACTTTTTAGTGTTTTGCTTTAGAAGTCGCTTTATTTTTAGTGTTCCGTACCCAAAGGGTAAAAACGGGACCCTATTACTAAGACTTCACGATCCGTCTGTCTGTCTGTCTGTCTGTCACCAGGCTGTATCTCATGAACTGTAATAGCTAGACAATTGAAATTTTCACAGATGATGTATTTCTATTGCCGCTATAACAAAAAATACTAAAAACAGAATAAAATTAATATTTAAGGGGGCTCCCATACAACAAACGTGATTTTTTTGCCGTTTTTTGCTCGATATTAATAACGGCAACAGGTAGACGCTTGAAATATTCACAGAATATTAAGTTGTTTATTCACTTCAAAAAATAATAACTATTAAATTAAAATAAAATAAATTAAGGGGGGCTCCCATACAACAAACGTGATTTTTTGCCGTTTTTTGCGATAATGGTACGGAACCCTTCATGCGTGAGTCCGACTCGCACTTGGCCAGTTTTTTTTATGAAAAAGTTTTTATTTCGTTCTTTTTAGTTTTAGTACCGTATCACTAAAAATTGAGCAATTCTATATAAAGGTACCTAAAGGATGCACAAAATACCCTTAATAACTTAATTTAAATATTAATGCTGTTTGTCGCTAGGGAGTTCGGTTGTATGTTCCATATCTTGAAAATCGCGAAACGGATTTTGATGAAACTTGAACTGTTGCCTAAGTTGAGAGATACTTAATCCAACAAACATTCAAACAAACATACATCATCATCAGCCTTTTAATGTTCCCACTGCTGGGACACGATGCCTTTCATTCTCTCTGTAAGAGAGCCGAAACCACCACGCGGGCCCAGTGCGGTTTGGTGGATGTCACATGTCTTTGAATTTTTGGTTCTAGGACATGCCGGTTTCCTCACGATGTTTTCCGTCACCGTTTTGAGAGCAGTGGTGATGAAATAATTTACAGAAAGATCATGCTAGAGATAAAAGAATTAATTTCTAGAAGCACTAATCTAATCCAAACACTGAGTATCATAGGCTAACCTAGGTGCCTGCCTAGGTTCGAACCCACGACCTACAACTCGTAAGTCGCGGCCGTTACCACTAGGCCACCACTGCTGCCTATACCAACCGGCTAACAAACATACATACACTTATGAAATTCGGCACACTTGTTTTAAAAGCCCATACGTGTTACAGTGTAACATATTTTAATATTGTGCAATTCTAACAATATACATGTCGAATTGATTACCTCCTTTTTTTAAGTCGGTAAAATTGTTTTAAAACGCACACAATCGAAACATACTTACCTGTATAGTAACCTGCTTTATTATCTAAATCTGATTTGCCTGATAGGTAGTTATTTTGTTTAAAATAACATCATACTTTTCCCCATAGCCTCATACTATCCCATCTATTTAATACGTACAATATGAACACAACGCCTGCACATTTTCCCATGAATAGCTTGATTCACCATCCTAAAATACTTGAGCGAGGCGACGCGTATTGATATTTACTGATAAATAGAATTGGCAACTTTGTCTTTCAGTCTGTTTCTATCATCCCACTGCTGGGCAGAGTCCTACTCCATAGCAACATCTGACTAGGCTAGTGTGGACCGAACCTACAGCCTAATTTAAATATTGGCCGCTTTCATTGGTGAAGATACTCTTTTGGAAAGAGAACAATATTTTTTGGAAACACCTAATTGTTTTAAGAGTATTTGTCATACTCTTTCGTGGGACCCTTTGCCTTGCCGAATTCACATACGCAGTAGGGCTATAATAGTACCAAAAGGAATTGTCAAATACTTTCTTCATAGAAATTTACTTTTTCTTTTTATGCAATCTGCTAAAAAGTGTTTTTAGTCATCAATCACACTAATATTAGGCTCGTGGCTAAATAATAACATCCGCACGGGTCGATCATCAAGGTTAAGCAACGCTTGACGAGGTCGGTCCGTGGATGGGTGACCATTTCAACATACCGAGTTTCCTCCGTGCCTCGGAAAGCACGTTAAGCCGTTGGTCCCAGCTGTCATTTGAAGATCTTTGACAGTCGTTACGGGTAGTCAGAAGCTTGAGATCTGACACCAGTCTTGCCAAGGGGTACCGTGTTATCCAGTTACTGGGTTGTGGAGGTCAGATAGGCAGTCGCTCCACGTAAAACACTGGTACTTAGCTGAATCCGGTAAGACTGGAAGCCGACCCCAATATAGTTGGGAAAAGGCTAGGCAGATTGAATCACACTAATATTAGGTATAAAGGCGAAAGTTTGTGAGTGTGTTTGTATGTTTGTTACTCTTTCATGCAAAAACCACTGAACCGATTTGGATGAAATTTGGTACAGTGACAAATTATAGTCTAGAATATGTTCACTTAGGATAATTTTCGACATTCACGAGGCCCGCGGGCGGAGCCGCTGGCAGAAGCTAATTCCTAACAAATAGTGACTGTATTCCTCGAAGGGTATGGCAGAGATGTACATATTAAAGCCACATTTCTTTAGATTCGGGCAATAAAATTGTCATCAAATTCATATCCAATATCGGGGCTACAGATTTCTCAATTGTCAAGTTCCTAGAATTAATGGCAACTCACACCAGGGTTTTCCTATGATTTCTAATTAAATACAGACTTTTCTCGTGACATATATATAAGCAAGAATAGTTCATAACACCATATTATAAGTACCTACCTGGCAGGTCGTTAACCTCTCGCCTACGACCACCATAACAAGCTAGCAATTATAGAAAACCTCTATTTGTCTATGAAACAATCAGAAAATGACTTAGACTAACGATTTCATTGTTGTAGGTAGGTGTAGGTAATTTACCATGATTTATTAGGTCTTTAGGGCTTTATTACAGCTGTAGTGGTCCTGTGGTCCCTGTGAAATAAAGATAAGAATTTATGATTTTTTGGAAACAAAATTTGAAAACAGTTGCTTCCGTATGATACAAATGAGAAACGAAGAAGGAGGCTCATCGACAACGATGCACTGGTCGAATCAAAGCTCCAAAGTCTTGAAAAACGGCTACCTTGGTGCACGTCCTACAAGTACGCACTAAATGTTTTAGGAATACTTTCCTTGTGTGTACAACTAAGGATTTAAATTGCCGGTCGGGGTCTGTGGTTCCTGATATTTACAAACTGGAGCTCTTAAAGCTCTTTAAGACTAAATAGGTTACTTCTAGGTAAGCGTGATTTAATGTCGACCACAACATCACTTACCATCATGTGAGATAGTGGTCAAACGCGAGCCTATCGTCAAATTAAAAAAAAAATACTGTTAAGCAAAAAAACAAAAGAATGAACAGACATGATTAGCTAAAAATAAAAAAACAAACGAAAAGCAGAAAAACAAATGAAAGCTGAAATAACTAATACCTAAATTCTGAAACGCAAATAAAAACAAATGAATTTAATTTTCTAGGTCGACAGTTTCGTTATAGATTCTAATCTATGGCGTGCTAACACATTAGCTAACTTTATGGCTAGAACTACGACCACTAATAGCAGTGTGTGGGCCCGGCATTACAGGCCTACCCCTAATACTCCTGTGAGTGTCGTGAAACAACCGTTTCTAAACAATGCTATAGTAACAATTAGTAACACGGGCGTTTTCCAATCAATAGTCTAGGAACTGTCAGGCTAAATGAAGTTTAGATCATGGTTATTGTATTGCAAGCATTTCTTCATAATGAAATTATCTTTTTCTCGCACCTTCAAGACCATAGTCTACTCCACCAGTAGGGCCTACAACCAAAAATTAGTCAATAATATTTTGCAATAGTGCAGCGTTCTGTCAGTGAGAGATTTCGCCTTTGTGGCTTTGTGCATGAAATCTAAATAAATAAATAAAGCTTTTTTGTGGCCAGATGAGTAGGTACTTCTAGAGATTCATCATCATCATCATCACAAACCTCCTCTCTAATAATAACAATAATAATAATAGTCAGTGGATGTCACATGTCATCGATTTTTTGATTCTAGGACATACCGGTTTTGTCACTATGTTTTCCTTCACTGTTTTTAGAGCAGTGGTGATGAAATAATTTACAGAAAGATCACTGCTAGAGATAACAGAATTAATTTCTAGAAGCATTAATCCAATTCAATCACTGAGTTTCATAGGCTAATTATTTTTCGGCAATTTCGCTGTTCTTGTGGTACACCTAGGCCGCAACAGCGAAGCAGCGGACGAAGTGCTATTTTGGTATAGGTACGACTGGTTGTGTTTTCAGCAATAATTTCCTAAAACGAAAAAAGAACTAAAAAACCGTTGGACTATAGTAAATTACAAGCAAAGCAAATACGTAAGTTCTTACTACTACTAGATACGGTGCGGTGATTCATGTGAATTAAGAATAGTATCTAAAGAATCAAGATGATGTAGTTAAAGTATAATATGTGTAATTTATACATAATTAGTTATAATAGTCTATTTTAAGTTTCCTTATTTCTTTCTACGCACTGTGTTTTCGTCTATCATCCAACTTTCCTGTCGCAGGTCTGCTGGAAGAAATTTCTATTGAAATAAGCAGTACCTTTGTGCTCTTCTATCTGTATTCTTTCTTTTCTCTGTAAAGTGTTTTGTGTGTACATAAATAAATAAATAAATCAAATTATCGGGTGACTCCAGCCGCAGACGCGTAATACCTACCTAATGTAAGATTTATTGGAATAGGAATAAATCCTATTTATGCGCGAATAAGTCTGATAATGACTCCGATCCCTTCACTGTACCACAGATAATATAATACTACTATATCCTAAGACTTTTTCACCATCAAATTCTAAATTCATATCTCAATATTCGGCCACCAATCTAGCCAGCCAGTCTCAACTTCCCAGCCGTTCGCAGCCATATTAGGTTGCTATTGATCCAACATGGCGGCGTGGGTGGCGGCTGACGACCAACTTACTGCTTGAAGGGAACACGAATAAAAATTAGTTTTATTTGCTTTTAGCAGTTTTTGTTGTTGCCACGTTATTTTGCGGTTTTATTTGCACGTTTGTGTGTTTGCTGGGTAAATATTTGGTTGGATGTTGGTTTTAAAGACAGAAGCTTACGTTGGTTGTTTAAATAATTATGATGAATGAACTTATGAACTCATCATCATGTTAACCTTTTGGCAGATATAAAGTAGGATGTTGCATCTAATGTTAGTAATCACTAATCAGTAAGTAGGTACATGACACAAAAACAATTTAAAGAATTTATAATAATTACAGGGATCCAAGTATAATTCAAGTAAGAAAGTACTAATAAGAAAGCACAATTGTAATACGAGAAATAAAGATAAGTTAGATCAACGATCTTATAGACTGGCTAAAGTACACTCATCTTTCATGGGGTACTGTGTTAAATTCTATAACAAAATACCTTGTGATATATTAAAGCTAAATGTAAGTAAATTTAAAACTTTAGTTAAAAGCACACTTTGTAAACAAGCATATTACAAACTAGATGATTATATTCAAGATAAGAATGTTTGGAAACATGCTGGTCCTGCTCCATAGGGCAATCTTTAATGTAGACAAAATCAAATTTGTTTATTTATATTCATAGTTATTGTATTAATTTTCTTATTTTTTAACAAATTGACTCACACACTGTTCCGTTGTTGTTGAATTAGGTATTTTACCTATGTTTGCAATATTTGTAAGTATGTGAGAACCATGTTCCTATTTATTATCAATTTAATCAATTTATCTGTTAATGCTTTTATTACTTTAAACCTGTACGTAGTACAGTGTGTAGTGCTATTTTTGGGAGCATCGTCCTCACATATATGAATTTATTAATGTATGTATTTATGTAAATATTGTAAATCACCTACCTATTTTTTAAAAGAGTAAGTATGGAGTTTCTTGTGCATTCTTCACCATAACAAGCTACTTTTCCGAATGCACGGTAGAATCAAATAGTATAATAATTTAATAATTTACTACTTGTAAATATTAATTCATATATGTATGACGTTCAAAAGTGCCCCTTACTGGCCTAATTGAAATAAATATATTTGACTTTGACTTTGAAAGAAATAAATTACAAATTTCGAATAAATTGTAAAAAAAAATGACAAAGAATTAAAAAGAAAAAAAACTGTCCAAGTGTGTCTTTTTTTTTAGTAAAATACCGATTGTACATGGAGCAACTACTTATCTCACCTCCACGATGCTAATAAGACCAACACCATACCTTGGTAAGATTTGATGCGACTTTCAGGCTTTTAACTACCCGTACCGTCTGCCATAGATGTCGAAATGACCAACGGCTGAACGTGCTTTCCAAGGCACGGAAGCTGTACAACTAAGTCTGTATAAAAAGAGGGATCACATTTGCCAGTATTTTCCTGTTTCTTTCTGTGTCATCATTTCTAAAACATTTACATCTCTTCTTTACACATCTAAATCCAACATCACAATATTCACGATCACAATCTTGTTTATCTAAGAGCTGATCATCTCAAGCAAGCCTCCGCAAACATAATAACAATAAGCTTATTACAATAAACTTGAAAGTTAACACACTAAATGGTTTCAAGACGCCATCTTTGTTACGGGTGGCGCCATCTGTTAGCGAGGCTGACACATCGGTTGTGAGTAATGAATAAATGATGAATAAGTTGTTTATTAAGGATAAATGGATGTATTTATTTATAGTAAAACGTTTACAGATGCCAAAGTACTTTATACTTTACAGGCTAATTATTTTAAGTGTTAGGTATGGTAGGCGGGTGTCCTCCTCCTCGCGTCGTGATCCTCATTACTGAGTGTCGTGGTTTCCCCAACGGGACATACACTTATCTGTGAAGTTGTTTCTCCATCTGTGTCTGTCATTGGCATCGTGGAGTGCAACGTGCTGTTGGGTGCAGGAGGCTCTTTTGCTCGTGGTCCATATTTTTCACTGCTTACTGACTAATGACCTTTTCTCATTAGAGCTGATACGAACCAGTATGCCTCTTCGAGATTGACATGGATAGCTACTAACCCTTCATATCGCAGACAGATACGAAGCGACAATGCGACAACGCTTTTTCATACAAGCTATAGCTTTTTCTATGAAAAACGTCGTCGCAGTTTTCTACAAATACCTACATTAACTGTTTACGAAAAGTTAATGTTGGTAACGTATTTGTAGCCTGTCTGTGGTAATCCCTACCCTGAAACTATGTTTTTGTGCCCAAAATACATTCCTTACAAATACCCCATACCAAAGTCCAACCGCAAATTGTAACAAAAAAATGCCTGAACGTGATTCCTTGTATCAACAGACCCCCGTACAAGGTCACCGCGGGGGTGAGTCACGTGGCTGCGAGGGTGAGCCACCACAATTAACGAGGGTAGATTCGCTAGGGCTTTACCTGCCCTGTAACTAAAGGCTGAGGGTGAATGGGTGACGTAACCTTTTTTTTAATATGTTTGTGTTGTCAAAGGTACCAAAAATACTGCCTAGTCACTTCCACATTACAAACTTCACTTAATTTCCTAATTCTAAATAATTCCTAATCATAATTAGTAATTACCTATTGCCATCATTGCATTGCGGAGGTTCGTATTTGGAGGCAGTACTCGTAGGTAATAAGTACGTAAGTTAGTAAACTCTAAAATGTTCAGAGGCCTTAGTGCGAGTTTTTACTCACGCTCAATCGCGTTAACGCTAACATGAATTTGTATTGAAACTGGATAAGCGCCGTCTGGTGACGGTAAGGAGAAACCTCTTTTTTTGTATACATTTTGACATAAGAGATCGTTTACGTTGTCACTAGTGAGGACGTTAAAAAACTCGGAATAAGCACACTGGTCAAGACGAACTGTAACGTTAGCTGTTGACACAAATATCAGCTTGTTGGTAGCGGGGTCAGACTTATTTTCTCTAGTCGGAGGTAGCGGGTAAAACATTCCAGACTGCGTTCTATGTTTTAAAAGCTATTTTAAAGCTTTGAAGTACAAGAAGTCTTGAAGTCAAGAGTGAGAGGCAAGCGAATCTGCTGGATGTGAGACGCACAGTACCGATTGTTGTGGCGACACTTATTGGGGGAGGTCTATGTCCAGACTCCAGCATTGGACGTCATTCTGCTGAAATGATGATGAGGCCGACGTCATCGTCGACCACATCCATCTATTTGGTTAGATAGTGGTCAAAAGCGAGCGTATCAATCATGATACAAAAGCTAATAATGATATTATGGTCCATATGAAATGCAGACAAAATCCGATATAACCAGTGTAGGCGTAATACGAAGGTAATAAAGAAATTACATAAACATTTTAACCGACAATTTATCAACTGATAACCAGAAAAAAGCCGTACCAAAAACAGCTGACGCCCTTTCATCGGTAATAAACCCGATACAGTGCGACAGGTAGAATTAAACGTAATGGCGGTTCGGAGCATTAGCATTATTTTTTACTTCTTCTATTATTATTAGGCTCGAGTTTGGCCACTATCTGACCTGATGGTAAGCGATGTTGTGGTCGACGGTGAAGCACGCTTGCCTAGACCTAATGACTTAAAGACACCCAGGTTGTTGCTATCAGGAAACACAGACTCCAGCAGGGAATTCCACTCCTGAGCTGTACGCACAATGAAACTATTTCCAAAACGTTTAGTGCGTATGGGTGGGATGTCCACCATGTACCGATGGCGCATCGCCGTACGTCTCGTATTTCGAAGATGTAACGGGCTTAGCGGAATTAGAAATGCAACCGATAAAAAACCGACAGGCTGGCAACTTGGCGTCGATGTACAAGGCTCCGGAGCTTTGACATGACCAGTGGCTCATTCCACCACTGGGTTGCCTACCATGTACCGAAGTAGCAGCGCAGTATTAAGTTTGAATCCACCTATAGTTCCCATTCCATTTCATAGCAACCCACGTGACAAGTTTCATTCACTTCGCCTTGAGTGCAGGCGCCCACAGATGACTTCAGCCGGCGTCGAACCTGCTACTGACTCATACCCGTCCGCCTACGGTCTACTGTGCCATATGGGAGTTGTTTGTGGTGTTTTGACTTTGTCGTTAGGATGGGTGAAGTTTGGTAAGGTAGGAGAGGATTAGGAGGAGAGAAATGTAGGGGTGGACATGAATTTCGGATTGCGGTGATTGTGCAAAGTATTTTAATAATGAATAGCTGTGCCCGCGGCTTCGCTCCCGTCAACTGCCTACCCTACCCTACTTACCTCCCTGCAGTGCTACCCTACCTACCTACTTACCATTTTTTTTCTGTGTCATTCTTCCGCAGAGAACTTACACTGCCATTCAGAAAATGACATCAAATGCACAACGCCATGCATCTATCGATATATCGAATATGAAGTTCATCTGTCCGACTAAAAAATAATCCTGAACTGCTGTCCTTTTCTGTTCTATGTTGTTTTAAGTGTCAAAATAGTTGAAGTACCTGATAAAATTACAAAATCTGTTTCGCGAATAAACCTACAACCTTGACGAACAATTACCTCTGCTATCTGCTAATTGATGACATAATAAAATTCTCTGAACTGTTGACGACCATATCATAACACTTTACAATTTATTTTATTTAATTGGCAATGCCATGACTCCAATTATAGACATGCCAAATTGGCCATTAATTAAACCTGTTTTTTTTGTTAAATATTTTTCACCCCATCTTTCGTGGGGTGTAACAGTTTAATCCTACTTCTCCTATCCTACCAATTATAATTATTACAAACTAACTGCCCTCCCGGCTTCGCTCGAGTGGTACTAATAAAGAAAATGAAAATTTTCCTTAAGGTTACACTAGTCGAAATTTCTTCCATAAAAACGTAGTCTAGGGATTATTCCACTGTTTAACAATGTACGTTCAAAGTGATAAAAAGTGATACCTATCAATTTGTCTCATCATTATCTAGCCCTGTATGGAAACAAAAAATTGAAAAAAGTAATTATTTGAAAGTTATGAGCGTCGAAAGTTCCACATTTCGACACTAATTTTAACGCATTTTTGGGCGCGAATAAATATCATAAGAAGACGGAAAATTGCAGAACGGCCTCCATACAGGGATAGATTAGTAGTTCAACAATACATATAATTTTATTTTGAACGGATACGTTTAGTCATTTTTTCATGATATCCAGACTCCCAAAGGTCTGTTTATAAAATTTCGCGCGCTCGGTTTCGTCCTAAATCATTATCCATTTCGCTACAAATTTGCAAAAGTGAGTATTCGTACGCGAACTAGCTTCCTACTGCTCATCACAGCATCAATCTCTTCCACACGTGTTGTCGGTTGATATAAAACGCATTTTGACCCCGCGCACAAAATAGTTCGTGCCGTTGACTAGTGTAACTTTAATTTCTTACAATCAATAACAAACAAAATATCCAAATAGGTGTAGCCGTTCTGAAGTAATGCGCTTACACACACTCGGCAATTATTTTTTATTCATATATATGTGAAAGTTTGGATGTTTGGACGTTTGAATCGAACATAGGATACTTTTATCTCGGTTGTACCTAAGTTCCCTTGGGAAAACAAAACACAACAAGCGTGTGAGACCGCAGTCATTTATAAATACGTCATTTGATATTAGTTAATGGTAAAGTTTCACCCCAATCTCGAGGTTATTAAAATTTAATAAGCGAATAACGACTGTTTCCTATGTTGAACCCTTTTGGGGTTCCGTATCTACCTAATGGTTATGTCTTCATTAGGAGTCGTTAGTCTGATGTGACAATGGCTTTGGGGTTTTGTAGATTAGACGTTACAAGGATTCAGACATGGAGATAAGTGTAAGGTTTATTTGACAACGGTTTCTGTAATTCTGTGTTGAGAATGAGATGTGGAGTTTTTTTCTTTAACGTTCTTCTCCATAGAGAACTTCGCCTTTCTATAGCTCGATATTTTTGACTGACTAGGTCCTTGACAGTTCAAAAGGACCCGCAAATAATAGTTTGGGTTTGAGTTCAGCCTTGTTATTCCTAACCATATTCATCATCTCCCTGCCCTTGTCCCATTGTGACTTGGTGTCGGCGCAACACGTTTTCTTCTTCCATACCGTCCTGTCCCCCGTCATGCTATCACTGACTCCCTTTTCTTTCATATGACTCCTCACACAGTCCATCTGTCTTTTCTTTGGCCGTCCCCTCCCTCTCCATCCATCTACATTTATATTCATAACTCTTTTAGTAACATGCTTTTCATCTCTTCTCATCACATGACCATACGAGTACCAGGACAAACGGTTTCCTTTCAACTTTTCTGTCACTGGCGCCACCATATTGCCAAGTTTTGAACAGAGTAACAATTATCCTGTTTTTAATAAACTAATACATAAGGAACATACTCGTAATAGGTATGCCATACCTATTATTCTCAGTAATCTTCCAAAAACAACTCTAATTTCACCAGCAGGGCAGAAATACTAATTTCAATTTGAAAGTTTTCTAGTCAAATTGGACTTCTGGCGTCGTAAGACATTCCCACTGCGTACATCAGTGCTGCATTGCGGTACCACTTCACATCTCATTCCTTACTCGGCTCACAATCGCTACACTGAAAACTCCATTCAAGTCGATGACAGTACCTACAGCTCCAGTGGGCGGAGCAGTTATTATTTTAAGTACTAACTTGCAATCCCGTTTACCCCGACAATACCTCACCACGTAATCGTCAACACCGAGAACTACCGAAACACGTTTAAACGAATCCAAGGCTACCAAACATACCTGTAGGCGTTCAGTAGGCGATTCTTTCCTATTCCTCTTACCAACTTAACTTTACGGTCCTCGGAGACTTTATAGTTTTTGAAACAGAGGTCATATTTGTTTGTGGTGGCAATACAATTTAATGAGGCCATAAAAGTCACTTGTGCGAGCGATGTGTCTCAATTTACGTGGTTGAAAGCTATCAGCGACTGGCGGTCTGTCGGTCAATGTGGCACAGAGGATGGATGGATTTAAAGGTGACTGTATAGGTGTGTTAGTATTTTTTTATTTATTTTTTTGAGATGCCTGCCTTTGCCCACTATCGCACCTGATGGTAAGCGACGATGTGGTCAACGATGAAACACGTCTAGAAGAAACCTATTCACTCTTGACTTAAAGACTCCCAGGTTGTAGCCAACAGGAAATACAGACTTCGGCAGGGCATTCCACTCCTTTGCTGTACGCATATTCACAAGTATTCCCAAAATGTTTAGTGCGTATGGGTGGGATGTCCACCATGTACCGATGACGCATCGCCGTACGACTTGTATTCCGATGATGGAACGGGCTAGGAGGAATTAGTTCATGCAATTCCAACGCACACTCCCCGAAATGTAACCGACTTGACGGATGTTAACGGGCAATAGTAGAAAAAAGGTTAATATTAAATGTCTCTGCTCCCCTTTTTGTTCCTAGCAATACTTATTCCAATTTAGGTGGGGTCGACTCTCCTCATATTCCACTTTAGGTGGGGTCGACTCTCCTCATATTCTGGCAGTAGGACAATATGTCCTGGGTTGTCGGGTTGGAAAGTTCTTCCTCCAATAGGAGCTTCGTCTTGCTAGTCCACCACGTAGCCAACCAGAGGAGGTCTTCTTATGCAAAAGTTATTTAATCAAATTAAGCTGAGAGCCAGCACTTTTTGTACGTCAGTACCTGTCACATCATAAAGACAATCTCCCAATACGCCCGTCGCCACTTCTCTAAGGACATGGAAGAGGGTGTTGGTTGTAGAGTCTATAATAATTATAGATATGGTTTGTAGATCAGGGAAGAGCCTGTGGCTAAATAATAACAGCCGCACGGGTCGATCATCAAGGTTAAGCAACGCTTGACGAGGTCGGTCCGTGGATGGGTGACCATTTTCAACATACCGAGTTTCCTCCGTGCCTCGGAAAGCACGTTAAGCCGTTGGTCCCGGCTGTTATTTGAAGATCTTTGACAGTCGTTACGGGTAGTCAGAAGCTTAAGATCTGACACCAGTCTTGCCAAGGGGTACCGTGTTACCCAGTTACTGGGTTGTGGAGGTCAGATAGGCAGTCGCTCCATGTAAAACACTGGTACTTAGCTGAATCCGGTAAGACTGGAAGCCGACCCCAATATAATTGGGAAAAGGCTAGGCACATGATGATGATGGTTTGTAGATCAGGCGAATATATTTACCAATGCAAGCAAAGGCAATCGAAAAGATTTCGCGTATAGGAAGCAAGCAGGTATAGAGTATCGCCAGTACAGTCAATAGAAACTTGAAGAATTGGAGATTTCTAGTAAATGTTGCCTAAGTACACACTGTAAAAAGTAATCAATAAGGCAGGTATGGCTGTAAGATATAAAAAAACTGGCCAAGTGCGAGTCGGACTCGCGCTCTAAGGGTTCCGCACCATTATCGCAAAAAATGGCACAAAAATCACGTTTGTTGTATGGGAGCCCCCCTTAATTTATTTTATTTTAATTTAATAATTATTATTTTTTGAAGTGAATATACAACTAAATATTCTGTGAATATTTCAAGCGCCTACCTGTTGCCGTTATTAATATCGAGCAAAAAACGGCAAAAAAATCACGTTTGTTGTATGGGAGCCCCCCTTAAATATTAATTTTATTCTGTTTTTAGTATTTGTTGTTATATCGGCAATAGAAATACATCATCTGTGAAAATTTCAACTGTCTAGCTATCACGGTTCATGAGATACAGCCTGGTGACAGACGGACAGACAGACAGACAGACGGATCGTGAAGTCTCAGTAATAGGGTCCCGTTTTTACCCTTTGGGTACGGAACCCTAAAAATATATCAAAGAGACTAACTGAAAATACGCTGTCATGCGTTCGGCGTGGCAAAATGTGTGCTCACGCCCTGTTTTGATGATTCACGTAATGTAGAATTTATTATTTTAATCATATTAACTTTATTAAACACAGGTCATATTGAATTGTATACAAAGCAGCTACACAAGCAATTGAAAACACTTATACCTTAAAGCGGCAGTGTACGAGTAATTTTTTTAAGCAGTTTGGATCTGTAGCCGCACTGCGTATTCAAATTCACTATCATAAAATTCAAGATGAAGTTTTCTTGATAGGCGTATTGAATATCAATGTTACATAGACCCGCTTGTGCTACCCTGGTAACAGTAACTAACCCGGCCAATAATGTATAACATATTTGTTATGTAACCTCGTGTTAGCAGAGCTAACTCTAAATTAAATTTTTGGCGTAATTGGGCCTCAGTTATTGACGTAATTAGTATCTCTCTTTGAGTGTACAAAGGCTTTTGATAGGTAATAAAGACGAATATTAAGACCTCATTAATCGTAATTAAATAAAATTGTAATTACAATTGTATCACTCACTATTCCAATTTATTATGGTCATGGGTCCTATATTTCAGAACAAAATCATATTCGAATTAATTGAAATCATACCTATTTTGAAATCATAACTTTTAAATGATACCTATATTTAAATCATAACTTTTAAATCATACCTATATTTAAATCATAACTTTTAAATCATAACTTTTAAATCATACCTATATTTAAATCATAACTTTTAAATCATACCTATTTTGAAATCATAACTTTTAAATCATACCTATATTTAAATCATAACTTTTAAATCATACCTATATTTAAATCATAACTTTTAAATCATACCTATATTTCCAGTGTAATTTGCAGACTTCATGCAGTCAGTGTGATTGCCGGTTGCCCCACAAAATTGCGGCACAAAACCTATTTATAATTCTTTCGCAAAATGTCTGTTTTTATTAGTGTCCGACCGAAGCTTCGGCTTCGGCTTCGGCTTCGGCCACCTTCGGCCAAAAAAGCACCTTCGGCCAAATCTTCGGCTTCGGCCAAAAATTTGCCGAAGGTTTGGCCGAAGCCGAAGGTTTGCTAGTTGTCAAAATTTGAAATTTACTGAACGATGCTAGAGCGAGACGGAGAGTGTGCAGAGCAGCAGAGTTTCGCCGCGCCGCCGCACCGGCCCAAACGAATCGCAGTTAGTAAACTAAACGAGTCAAAATAAGTTTGAGAGCGCGTCTTAAAATTCTAATAAGTGTTTTGTTTTTAAATATTTCATATTTGTTATTACAAATTAAAATTATTTTATTTATTACTGTGAGTAGTACCTGTGGTGGTACGTTCATTATTGTGAGGCACTCTAAGAACCAAAAAACCGTAAGTATTGTCTGGTTTAAAATATTTTATGTTATCTAACGTTAGGTAGGAAACTAAATGGAAACAATGTTGGTATGTTTTTTTATGCAATTTTTAGATAAAAAGACATGTAAAGATGTGTGTGAGTTTATTTTTTATTAATAAGGTGCCTCAAATTGTTACCAAAACTTGTTAAGTTTTTATTTTCTCCAATTGTTACCAAAAATGTTTAACTTAATTATCCTAAGAAATTATTTATAAGTATTTAATTTTCTCAAAAATTCCAAAAAATTATATGTAAAAAATAGATATTGAAAAAGCGTTAAAGTTTGCTCAATTATTTTATAGAAATGTTTTGTGTTCGTCTGATAATTAAAAAAATGTGACTGATTGTTTGATTATTTTTGTTAAAATTACTTTAAGTAAATAAATATTTAATTAACATTGTATATTTGAAACTTTTATTTTAGACAATATTTTATTACCTACTTGTATATGTTGGTCACTCGGCTCGTTATTGGGCAAAATCTCTAAAGCTCTCACAATATGTATCTAGTATATTCTGAGATCAAAGTAACTATCGTATTTCTCAAGGTCAATGACACCTTCGGCTTCGGCTTCGGCTTCGGCCGAAGGTTTTGGTGAATACCGATTAATCGGCTTCGGCTTCGGCTTCGGCCAGAATTGCACCTTCGGTCGGACACTAGTTTTTATCAAACCTGTCGTTTTTACGACTCCCTTAGGAAAGAAGGGAAGGGTGGTTATTTTTGTAATAGGGGATACCACGTAAGAGTCCGTAGCTGTTACATCAGTTTCATTTATATTTAATTAAATTACAAATGTCTGGTTATTTTCGTAACTGTTCTTAATTATAATCTCATGCTAAGAAGGATTTAAAAAAGGTATTAGTGTCAAATAGACTTTGACTCTATGCTTGACCCCAATTTTGGCTATGATACGTATTCTACCCGGAGTTCAAGAACTGTAACACTTACTAATTCCATGGCGAAAGCTATTATCATTATTTTGTTAAAAATTCAAAATGATTGATTGTTCCATAATAAAATGCTCTGTGGATTGTTCTTTCTTTGTTAATTTAGTCAACCAATGCCAACAACAAATTTAACAAGAGTTAACTTGGTATGTGCAAAATTTTATTTCAGCTACTTCTATTACTTTCAGGCATTTAACTATACTAGTTTGATTTATACTTTAGATTTTAGAGGAAAATAAAATTCTCCTGAATAGGTAGGTAGGTACCTAATATAGAATTTTACGTGACATTTTCCTATTGAAAAAGGGGATATTATAAATTGCATATCAAATAAAATAATCGTCTATCAATACATACTCATCATTTATATTCTTTTTTACATCAAATAACTTACTAAATGTTTAGCAAAACTCAAACTGCAGATAATTCGAAATTATACATCAACTAGTATTCGCTTGGTGCGCGAGCTGCAAGCAGCTCGCGTGTTGTTGTCCCTACACCTACCCTACTCCTACCCTACACCTACCCTACTCCTACCCTACACCTACCCTACACCTACCCTACACCTACCCTACACCTACCCTACACCTACCCTACACCTACCCTACACCTACCCGGCACCTACCCTACACCTACCCTACACCTACCCTACACCTACCCTACACCTACCCTACACCTACCCTACACCTACCCTACACCTACCCTGCACCTACCCTACACTTTGTTCCAAAAAACATAACCCTAATCTGAAAAAAGAAATGTTCCAAGTCTCTCAACTTCCGAGATCCGCTTAAAGGGGGGAAGAAGGGGGGCGAGGGGGTCAACTTTGAAAAATGGTTTGTTTGTGACTATAGCATTGCCCCTTTATATGAACCTGAAAAAAGAAATGTTCCAAGTCTCTCAACTTTCGAGATCCGCTTAAAGGGGGGAAGAAGGGGGGCGAGGGGGTCAACTTTGAAAAATGGTTTGTTTGTGACTATATTTGTTTGTGACTATAGCATTGCCCCTTTATATGAACCTGAAAAAAGAAATGTTCCAAGTCTCTCAACTTCCGAGATCCGCTTAAATTATAGGGGGGGAGAAGGGGGGCGAGGGGGTCAACTTTGAAAAATGGTTTTTACTTTTCCGAGCCTCCTCTAAACGAATCCGTAAAAAAAACACGAAAAAAAGATTCGCCAAAACGGGGGGGGGGGGGGAGAGGGAGAAGGGGGGCAAGGGGGTCAACTTTGAAAAATGGTTTGTTTGTGACTATAGCATTGCCCCTTTATATGAATCTGAAAAAAGAAATGTTCCAAGTCTCTCAACTTCCGAGATCCGCTTAAAGGGGGTGAGAAGGGGGGCGAGGGGGTCAACTTTGAAAAATGGTCTTTACTTTTCCGAGCCTCCTCTAAACGAATCCGTAAAAAACAAAAAATACGGGTATCTTAGTTTCCGAGAAACGATAGAGGGGGGGAGAAGGGGGGGGGGGGAAAGGGGAGGTTTGGCACTTTTCCCATACTCACGGGAGTTACTTGTTTACGAATCTGTCAAAATATAACCACATTTGTCCTAATTTTCAAGAAGTCATTAGTCCAAGAGCGAGCGAAGCGAGCTCGGGAACTTAGGGCACCCCGACACGGACAGGTTAGGTTCGAAAAGATGACGGCAGCTGAAGTGAGCGAGCAAAGCGAGCGAACTCAGCTCCCGTCATCTTCTTCGTGTTAGGTTACTTTAGACCCTTTAGACAGAAATAGGAGCCCCGCGCAGCGGGGCTCCGTCGACATTGTCGTTAAATAGTAATTGTAAAAACTTTAACCATGGAATTAAAAGAAAAAGAGTTAACATGTATGATGTGCATTAAGATTATTAGCTGTGCATTAATAAAAAAGCTTTTGCTTTAGGAAAAATCGCTGTACGCTGCGAAAATAAATTGTAGTGTGTTTAGTGATATTTTGCGTTGAATATTTTGCTGCGCAATCAGTAATTTTTATGAGAATTCGGAATTTTATTGTATAGAAAAAGGATATTTTTTGATTTGCGTTTAAATACTACCCTTGAAAAAGTCTCATTCTATAAAAAATATTTCCAATAAAAGCTTCTAGTACATTCCCTGTTTCTTTTTAACACGCTTTTATTAGCTTGGTATGTATGTATCTATGTATCTATGTATCAATGTAACAATGTATCAATGTAACGGAATCTTTGAACGTGATTTTCACCCACTTCAAAACGTTGGATTGATTTGAAACTTTGCACACTTATCAAGGACCGATGACAATGCAATAATTTAAACAGTTTGTCCCATTATCCTTACCATTAAAGCGTGTTTTTTAGTTTTTAGAACTACAATTTATTATTTGCTTTCACACAATGTATTCAAACTGTCAGACCACGTGCCAAAGTTATCCTTCAATATTGATCGAACAACAAGAAAAAACATCAACCGTACAGAACATTACTTCCCCAAAGGAACAAGATTATCATCTAGCATATTTTGCAGGCAATAGCGTGTATAGGCCAGTAAAACTAACTTAAACAGAGCATTACGTAATGCTATAAAATATTGTCGCATTGGTACCTAGTCTTCTCCCGTTGTCATGGCAACCGAACATTCCCGAGTACTTACAAAATGAGGGTTCAAGCGGGAGAGAGACGGAGGATGTCGTTTTGCTCGCTCTTAGGGCTTGGTAGGCACCCCACCCACGGCCTAGCCTAGGCCCGAGAATTCGGCCTAAGCTGTATTTTATCTAGATAGGTAGGGTAAAAGGCTGATGGCACTGTGTGGCTTAACGAGGGTTTAAACCCAGATTATGCCTGCCATGTCTCCACCTCCCTTGTTTGACTGGTAGAGAATGACACTGCTGTTAAGTCCGCCTGTGTAGTACCTGTATGTTTTATGAAGTTTTAATAAATAAATATATTATACCTTTGGATAATTTTTACATAGGATTTGAAGTGCCGAAAGGGTCTAAATGCCAATTTAGTTTAGTTTTTGTGTGTTTAATAAAAATATAAAGGAAAAAAAGTGCTGGGTTTCTTTTGAATTTGAATACTGTAAAACTTAGATACAGATATAAGTACCATAAATTGTATTATAATAAAATGCAGATTTTTATTTTCGCACTTAAACCCTTTAGATTTTCAACCCTTCAATTGTGCTGTTTATAAAAGGGTCTGTCTGTACTGTAAGAAAGGAACATTATTTCAATTATTTGCCATTCAATCTGATTGAAATAAGGCAAACGTAATTACAAAGAAGGTGCGACGATAGAGGGGTTGTACAACTTCCCCTAGTTTTAATCACACCTGGCATTCACAGCACCCTAGTAATCAACTCTGACCTTGACAATTACAATGGGGTACCCATACAACTTGCAGTTTCAAACACAAAAGCGCAGACCCCCTCTGTCGAGATAATTGCAGTAGAATTTATGTTAAATTTTAACTGGGTTACGTAGGTAGGTCGATTTTGGCTATATTAGTAACGAAAGCAGGCTAGCTAGCTATAATTAGCTATTACAAATTTGACAGCAAGTACCTTGAAAGCTCTTCAAGCCTGAACTTCTAACAACCAGTCTTACCAATGGAGTAATGAGTTAGGTAACTCGTTATTGCTTGTGAAGATATTATAAGCAGTCGATCTGCGTAAAATAGATACTGGATATTTAGTTAGAGTGAAAACCTACCTAGTTACACTAGATAGAATATTTAAAGTGCCTTGAAAGCTTTGAAAATAAGCAATAAACATAATATAATAGATATAATGCAGTGCTAGAAATCTTGCATAACTAGAAAGTTAAGACACTTTGACAACACAGATTTCACTCAAGTCTTTCGTCAGAATACTTACTGAAACAAAAACTAATGACCGGCTGAATCACTCTACTACAAGCTTCAACTTTTACATAATTAATATACGGCCTCTAATATTTAACTTGTCAGCATTTCAAGATGGACGCCCACACGAAGTGACTGTAACAAACTGTCGTGATGTGGAATAAACTGGATAATTGGACAAAGCAATACTTTATAATAGGCGTTTAATTACGGATACATAGAGGAGTAATTTTGAAAGGCATAGCTAGTTAAAATAACTAGTTGACTTCAACCCACGTTCAAATTAGTAGTTCTGATTATATCGCTTGTATAAGACTCTGTGAAACTAGTGACATGGAGTTTAAGAACTAAAGTTTCGTCATCTTTAAATGAGTAAAGAAAACTGCGTTAGGTGTGACTAAAACCTTCAGAAAATATATGCAAAATGCAGGTGAAAGGCAAGAAGATGATTTGTAAATGAACGCTTACTGAAAGGCATTTGTAAGTGCAAAGCGGCCCCACTTATGTAAAACAAACCATGTCAATAGGCAATGAGGAAACCCCAAACAAACAATATAAAAACAAAGATCTACATGCAAAACAATAACCTACTTCATGAGTACCATACCAACTATATATTCCTCCGATAACAATCACGCTAACATCCGCCATTTTATGCATGTCAAACTGACATTTGCACGAAACCACGCATCCAACCTTAAACCACGATTAGTGCGGTGGCACCGGTCCTGGAACGTACCAGACTGTATTGATTTCGTGCTCTAACGACCTGACACACACATCCACCAGCACACACACGCATACACAGCTTACTTATAAGTTTATAGCTTCGTCTGGGAGTGCATACAGGCCCTGGATTTTCAGTAAATAGGTAATATGCTATCTCTGCGTGTATATTTTTTCAGACTAACTAGTACGCAGGTTCGGTTTTTATTGATTTTTCTCTAGAACGCCTAGTTGTTACGCAGGACAGGCTGTCGCGAAAATAGATTTTGATTGCCTTGCTAACTGCGCAGGGAATAGACATTACTTTTAGTTTTTTTTTTAGCCACAAGCATTGATATACCACCTCATTTATTCCTTTTTAACACGCTTTTATTAGCTTGGTGTGTATGTATCTATGAATCAAATATATCAATGTAACGGAATTGAACGTGATTTTCACCCCCTTCAAAACGTCGGATTGATTTGGAACTTTGCACACTTATCAAGGACCGATGACAATGGAATAATTTAAATAGTTTGTCCCAGTATCCTTACCAGGATCTTCAGGATTAGCGAATTTTTAGTTCAATTTACAAAAGCGTGTTTCTTAGTTTTTAGAAATACAATTTATTTTACTGTAACTGAATACTATGTACTTCATTTAATTTGAGATAACCTGCATTTTTTACTGTATTTTTATTCTTATGATCTAATTTGACATAACCTTAATCTAAACATTATTTTAATCTAATCTGTATTTCAATGTTATTTTGATTTTAATTTAATTAATTAGATATGTATTATTTTTTATGTAGACCATGTATACTCAATAATGTGTAAGCTGTGGTTACCTATAATTGAGTGTGCATAACATGATAATGTTTTTCAATTCATACTTAAACCCCATACTTGATATAGGAACCGATCCTTTATTTACCTAAAGGAGACAGACAGTTTAAAAAAAACTGATTCAACTGTGTCACAACTGTAGACAACATCGTGGTGGCCGTAAGGAAAACAATCAATACTAAAAGAAAGTTCTAGCGAATTAATATGGATATTCTAGAAAAAAAGCGAAGCAAAAAGAATAGATACATAGCTGCCTCTTGGCAGGTATGAAAAACAGTTTTTTTTATGTTAACTCATTCATTTTTTTTTTTATCGTGGGCAATGTTTAAAAAAAACTACACACTAAACTAAACACTAGGAATTTCTTCCTGTATCGGGGGTGCGATTACAAACATATAAACGCACATACACAAACACCCAGAGCCGGAACAACTATCTGTAGGTCATACAAATATTTGATCCGTGCGGGAATCGAACCCGCGACACGCAGCGCAGCAGTCAATCGCTCAACCACTGCGCCAACCGTGCGCCCAAATAAACGGATTTGCAAAATTCTTTTTTTGTTTGAAAGGGGTATCCCCTTTCTCGAGGTTGTCCCATTGTCACCAAATCAGATTCTAATGATGGGATCCATTGGAAATTGAGGGAACTCCTCAAATATTATAAGCAGACATGTAGCGATTTTGGTATTTTCAATTTGCACTCAGAAAGTTTCATTTGGTGAAGTGGAACAGATGAAGAAATTCCACAGATGGCCACTGGAACTCCTTAATAAGTATGTCATGGGTATAAGATGGCTCGAATAGTTAAGCGACTATGATGAAGTGAAGCAAATACATATAAAATACACAAAAACTATAAGGTTGGCGAAAAAGTTTCTTCGCATTTTTTAAGAAAATTCAAAACATTTTTTAATACAGTTTTTTTACATTTAACTAAAGTATGTAGGTACCATTTAGTTCGATAACTTCTTGCCATCGTGTAGGTAGGGACATGATCCCATTGCTATAGAAATCCTGGGACTTCTGATCAAAATACCGCGACAAGTGGTTTTCGCAGTCCTCTCGTGATGTTAACCTGACACTGCCTAAAGAATTCTGAAGAGACCGAAACAGGTGGAAATCTGAAGGTGCAAAGTCAGGCTATACGGCGGATGCATTAACACCTCCCAGCCAAACTCTCTTAATTTTTGCAGAGTGGCTAAAGATGTGTGAGGTCTAGCGTTATCATGATGAAAAACCACACCCCTTCTTTTGATTAATTCCGGCCGCTTTCTCTCAACTTCTTGCTTTAATCTCATCAGTTGTTCGCAGTAGAGTTCAGAATCGATGGTCCTGCCTGGTGGTAACAGCTCATAATTAATCATCAAGCATCACCTTGATGCGAGTTAACCCGGGTTTCGCCACAGTCTGTGAAGCCTGGCCGACCTTTGACCACGACCTTTTTCGCACGTTCTTGTCGTACGTGATCCGCTTTTCATCATCAGCTTCTTCAAAAATGGTTCGGTTTCATTACGTCGTAATAAAGAATCACAAATGAGTAAACGGTTCATTTGGTTTCTTTCAGTGAGCTCGTGAGGTACCCAAATATCGAGCTTTTTTGTGTACCCAGTTTTTTACAAATGCGCCAAAACTGTTTTGTGGTCAATTCCCAGTTCTTCAGCTACGTCGTAACTACTGATATGCCGATCTTGCTCCACTTTTTCAAAAATGGCATCCATTTTATCCGTAATAGGGCGACCAGAGCGACGTGCATCTTTGACATCAAAATTTCCGATGTATTCTAGTCATGTTTGGGCTTATTGGAATTAAATTGAGATGTACTCTGGCTCATGATTTTCATGGTTATTTGAGGTACCAAAACTAAACATAGTAAAATAAAAAAACTTTTTAACAAAACTTAATTCAAAAAATCATAAAAACCCGAGCATACATATTCTCGAGCTGGATGACCAAAACCAGATGTATCCTCCGACTGCACAGTATGATTTTCTTCTTGTTTATGTATTTTTAGTTGGCTTTAGATGTTTTTAATGATTTTTTTTATTTATTTACTTATTACTTTTTAGTCATTATTTCAGCCGAAAGACGTCCACTGCTGGACATAGGCCTTGGCGTCGCCACATTGACCGATCCCGTGCGTCTCGCATCCAGCGCCTTCCCGCAACCTTAACCATATGTCATCGGTCCACCTAGTGGGAGGCCTTCCAACGTATCGTCTTCCGGTTCGCAGTCGCACTTCCAGAACTTTTCGGCCCCATCGGCCATCCGTTCTGCGAAAAATGTGCCCTGCCCACTGCCACTTAAGTTTGGCAATTCTTCGGGCTATGTCGGTAACCCTGGTTCTCTTGCGGATCTCCACATTTCTGATTCGATCATGCAAGGAAACTCCGAGCATAGCCCTCTCCATTACCCTTTGAGTGACTGTAAGCTTCCTGATAAGGCCCATTGTAAGCGACCACGTCTCAGAGCCATATGTCATCACTGGCAACACACACTGGTCATAGACTTTCGTCTTGAGACACTGTGGTAAGTTGGACGAGAAGATACCGCGCAACTTCCCGAACGCTGCCCAGCCGAGTCGGATTCGACGGTTGACCTCTTTCTAGAAGTTAGCCCTACCCAATTGGATCGTTTGTCCCAGGTAGACATAGTCGCCCACAACTACGAGTGTAGAGTCTCCGACCTTGATATGAGTGCGTGTAACATGGGCATTCATCATGACCTTGGTTTTCAGCTCTACTGAGGTCATCGAGCATTTTACTGAGGCTCTCCATGGTCTCAGCCATGACCACTATGTCATCGGCAAACCGAAGGTGAGTGATGTACTCGCCATTAACGTTGATGCCAAGCCCTTTCCAATCCAGAACCTTGAAGACATCCTCCAGCGCAGCAGTGAACAGTTTCGGAGAAATTACGTCTCCCTGTCTCACGCCGCGCCGGAGAAGAATTGGTTTCGAGGTCTGCTTTTTAGTAAACATTTTTTTTTGAATTAGGTACATTTAAACATATTACCCTTTATTTTGATACCCCACGCGATGGGTTTGGAAGAAATTGGGCCTCCACAATTTGGCGTCCAATATCCGCCATTTTTATATTTTCCAATTTTACTGCCAATAACACTCGCAAGTTTAAGACCAATCGATTGACGTAAGAATCATCTAAATCGGACAATGCGTTTGGTCTCTAGAACGTCACATAAGAACAAACAAACATATACTTACTAACATAAACAAACATATACATGTATACATACATAGACTGATGAACACATTACCTTCCTTTGGCAGTCGGGTAAAAAAATAAACCGACCTCTACAGTAAAACACTACAAAGCGATAAATAACTTTATTTTCCGAAAGGACCAAAGATACCGACTTCGGAAATGAAAGTTATGCTATTACGAGTATTACAATTTGTGGCACACAGCGCGCATTGCGGTCTCCGCATGCACTTAGCATAGCAAGCAGAGTTTTTATGTTCTACTCGAATTTTATTGTGTTTCAGAACCGCTAACTCATGAGAACGTGGTAGGTATTATGAGGAAATTTGCGCAGAGAGCTCCGACTGAATTTCCTAAGTAAAAAGTTATCATTCAAGGTTTGACGCTCGCCTATTTCGTCCCCCAAAATTGGACTAATTTAAAAGATATTCCATAAACACACTATCAACTACTCCCTCTTTTCTGGCTGATTTCCTTCCGCATGGAAAAAAGCTCATGTTCTGCCTCTAACCAAAGTCCCTAAACCCTCGTCAGTAACCCAGTTCCGTCCAATCTCCATACTTCCAATCCTATCTAAAGTCCTAGAAAGTGTTGTTAATAATCAGCTGTCTCATTACCTTTCCTCTAATAGCCTGCTAAGTCCTTATCAATTTTGGATTCCGTCCTGGCCACAGCACTGTATCGGCCTTTAGTTCTGTTAGGGTTCCAGTCCACATCATCGCTTACCATCAGGAGAGATAGTGGGCAAGCGCGAGACATAATTTATTTTATAAAAATATTTAAAAATGTAAATAATAAGAAAACAGATAAATAAAGGAAATAATAATAAGATGCTGGTGGGGATCTTGACCGTACTGCCGGGGTTACCTCGTCATAGATAGCCGTGGCGTACCTCTCCACTCTTCAAGCATCTCCGTATATATTGCCCCTTTGGCGCTGCGTCACTAAATTGTAACGACTGTTTATGGAGGGGGAGGGGGCATTAATTGATTCTGCAAGTCACCCCTGCCATTTTATAGCCGTGTAGATCAACAGTGACAGCAATGGAGAGAAGCATGCTAGGAATTAAACTACGGGACAAAATCCTAAATTCAGACATAAGAAGGAAAACTAAAGTCACGGATATATTAACTCGCATCAATCATTTGAAATGGGGCTGGACAAGACACATGCTTCGATGTAAAATAAATAAATGGAGCAAACAAGTGACCCTATGGTACCCAAGAGACAAAACTAGAAGAAAGGGACGTCCAAAAACAAGATGGGAAGACGACATCCGCATTACTCTGGGGCCTTGTTGGACTAGAGTTGCAGAGGACAGAGCACAATGGAGGGAGTTGGAGGAGGCCTATGCCAACAGGCACGCCGAACGGCGGGACATCCTTTAATTAATTACTCTTAACAGTTCTTATTAGCAAACAATGAGCATATGTACCCAAATTTCGGAAATAAATGGCTTTATTATTATAGATCAACAGTGGTCAGGCAGGGGCCAATAGTCCTTCTATAGTTTTAGGTAATCGATCCACGAAACCTCTCAAACCCAGAGCTCAATGCGTTTTGTCTCCATATTCTGCTATAGCCCTGCACCAGCCGGGGATTGTCCTTGGGTGCTCTAGCGTGGTGACTAGTGCATACAGGGATAATCGCCGGTTGGTGTCACATTTCATCCTACATGTCTAACAAGGACTCTGCAAGTTGTTTCCGGCCCCTGGTACGCCTTTCAAAGGTCCGGGACCCTAGGGTCGCGAGGATATCAAGCTCTAGTGTCTTTGGTTACCTATAGCTACGCCTCTGCTAGGCAGTCCTAAATTTAAGTATATAAAACCTAACAGACAATGGCATCACTTTGCTCGGCATGATCAAGTCCAACTCTCACCTCGTACCCGACTAAGGGTGCCTTGCCACCAGAGATCTGCTATATGCTACGTTGCTATCGATGCGTTTGATATCCACCAATCATATTAATTGGTCCATATACACTGGTGGAAACGGGTTCTGCTAAGCTATGTTTTTTGTATGGATGGATGCATGCTCTGCATGCGTGCTATGGATGGTCGACTCTTCCCGTACCATCCCTACTGTCGATACATCGCATAGCTCGATCTGCTCATCTTCCTCGCACAGCTACCTCGTGGCGGCGCATCTTACTAGCCCGCTACAAAGCTTAGAATCAGTGGAAACGGTCACATCAACACTTAGATTTTACATCCTCGCAGCATAGCTGCATAGAACATCCCTTGTGAAAGGTGTGAGGCTCAGCTATGACGATGATAGCGTCGATAGCGCTTGGTTTTCCTTATATTTATGACCTTTTCCAACCGCTATGGCGAGGATTCGTTCGACGATTTCGTTGATAGAATGTCACTTGTCTATACCCTCTAGTTACCAACGAGGCACTCGACGAAGTGCATCTATTTCCTCACTTAAGATATTATTAATTCTCTCAAGAATTTCCTGCCCATACACCACGCAAGATCACTTGTCTATCCTCGCATGCGGTAGATCACTAACTCAATAATAGTCCATTTACGAAGAGGACACCGCTATATGGCGAGGTGACATCAGTCAGTGCGACACATGCAAAGTTGCAAACACAGACAACATGGAGAATGGAATGAGCTTTGCTTATTCAGGAACAAATTGAAAACGTTCTGAAAAGTGTGAGAGAGGAGTCGAATTACCTGTCGATAGTGTGTGTATGTACCGTGTTTCCTGATAGCTACAATCTGGGTTTTTTAAGTCAAGAGTAAATAGGTTACTTCTAGGCAAGCGTGCTTTACTGTTAACCACATCATCGCTTAACATCAGGTGAAATGGTGGCATATGAATATTAACAACCCTCCTTTTAGCTTCGCCGTAATCTGGTATTAAAAAGGAAAGGCCTATACCTAACAAGCAGTGGGTGATTCTGGACTGAATTAATGCTGATCTGAGTAGGTATAAAACTCAGACTTGTGCTCTAGTTACCAACGAAGCACTTAAGACAGTGCATCTACGATAATATCTACTTCCTCAAGAATTTCCTGCCATAAACCATTTCAGATCAGACAGAGATCTTACAGTCTTCAACATACGGTAATTCAAACTCTGTAATAGTCCATTTACTAATAAGACACACCGCTATATGGCTTGGTGACATCAGTCAATGCATATCACATGCAAACATAGACAGCGTAGAGAATGGACAGAGCTTTGTCTATCCAAGTGTGAAGTGAATGCGAGCTGAAAAGTGTGAGAGAAACAAAGAGATCGTGCGGCCAGTATTTGACTTTTCTAAAATTCTAATTTGGCCATACATGCCCTGGCTAGCCCTGGTATTTTTTGTCAATTCGACCAACAGAAATGCACACTCGCTCTGTTTCATTATACAGATTAATCAATTTTGTGACTTTATTGCTCAGGCAAATTCTCCATGTAATTACCGGTACGTTTCTTGCACAGTTACTTTTTCTCTATCTACAGAATGGTAAATTTGGTGACTGTATTATCCATTCTCTGCATTGCTGCATACAATACAGGTAGACTGGAAGTCAACCCCAATATCTTTGGAAAAGGCTAAGCAGATTGATGGCTCAATCCATTCTCCGTGTCTATGCATACAAAGTGCATTCCTGCAGGATTATGACCTACCTACACGGAGCACGTACGATTATGAGTAAACCTATCATATCAGCTGATATCAAAGTAGGTTTATCTGTTAAGGAACTTGGTAGTTTGTGTGCCAACAGACACGTAGGCGACGAAATTGTTGGCAGAGGTAATTATGGCGCTTCATTGCGTCAAGTTCTAGGATAGGTTGGACTAGGAAGTCTAGAGTGTTGGCGGCTGCAGTGAGTGTGGCCCGTTATGATGCCGTTGGGAAAAGGATGGGCCAATGAAAATTCCTGACCCACCTATTGTCCAACTTTTTAAGTCAGGCCTAATGTGTGTCAATGATGTAATTTCAGTCATACCTTTAGTTCACCTGAGGTGTCCATTGAGGTTATTAGGTAGGTATATCATAGTTAACTGCTGGCCCATTGCTGGTTGACCATAAAAATACAGCTTTATATTAGTCATTGTGGCATCATAGGAAGGGAAGATTCATGTTATCCGTACCTATTACTTATCAACTAAAAAGAAAACAAACGGAAATACAAAATCCCTTTATCAAAATAAATAAGATAACGTCAATTAAATCAATTGATAAAGATCTAAAAATACGGCAAGGTCGCGTCGAACTGCCGAAATATTTAATCGCGGCCATAATACATCCGATTGTCTCTGGCCAATCGACTGTGGTGCCGGGCAGAGACAAGCCATTTTTATTTTTACATTGTTGCATCATTTCAGGCACTGTTGATCTTTATTATTCGTTCACTAGAATTAGTAGCATTCTTTAATCGTTTTTGACTAGACTCGTAAAATATTTTATGATTTCGTGAATTTTATTACTTTTGTTTACCTTTTTAGTTCAGCTAACATTGTTCTAGAACCAAATTAAGGTTTATTTATGGCTTATTAAGGTTTATGACTGTGTTTTAAGCTTAATCATAGTTGATCTTGGAATTTGGAACTGTAATAAATCATCAATCAATGGTCAGAAAAACAACAAACACACCTTTTTTTGCCGGAAAAATTCAAAACCAAAAGGTTTTATTTTTATTTAAGATGGGTTTGCTCTTGACCTAGAGCCAAGAAGCAAAGTCGACGACGGAGTGAGCTTACCCAGAAGAATCCCTAATTGTGAAGGGATTCGGGTTGAATGCGTTCGAAAACACAGACGCAGGTAGTGAGTAACTATGTGAGTAAACTTTTTAGACCATGATATACAGGCTCTTAAGAAAAGATAGAAAAGAAAAGAAAAATCGTTTATTGGCACGTACCACAAATTAAGTTACCTACACAATTATGAAAATAAACTTAAAAATAAAACTTAAAACTAACAATCATACTGTGTGACTCACGGCAGTGCCAATCAGGCCCTGTTCAGCAATATGTCAGACAACTGGCGTTGCCTGACGCTGATTTTCAACAGGACCTGGTTGAGAGGTGAACATACAAACATAAGTAATGTGTCCTGTATATTTACATAAATCTGTTATTGTCGTATGAGTTTGAAATAATATTCTACGATCAATAACCACTATCTAAAAACTATGCATAAATAATAATAATATGAAGTACCTACAAAATACAAACCGAACGGGCGTACCGCGGGAGATGCATTAAGTTTATCAGTGTAGGGTAGTGTAGGTGTAGGGTAGGTGTAGGGTAGGTGTAGGGTAGGTTGCATTAAGGTATGTAAACAAACGGATAATTTGTTCTTTATTTTGCATTTTATAAGGTACCTACTTTCTATAAAAAACTAATTAGGTGCTAGATTACAGTGAAATATAACATGTAATTAAAACAAACAAGTATACATGAATGAAATAATACGAGGTGAGTGTGCTTATTACATTATAAAGATCTTACATTTTATGACAAGTAAAGTATCTACATCGAAACAAGTGGGTGTATCATCTTACACAGTACTAACTATTATATTACTTCTTATTCAGTTCTTTGATGGAGTGGAACTAAAATCTCATTATGCATACGAAGACCATCTATGTATCCCGCATTTGGATGATTGGACAGAGTTACACCGCGCAACCCCGATCCGGTACGTCACGGAAACAAGAAAGCAAGACAAGTTGGGTAAGTAGATGATAAAATAATAATTATTTGTCAGCATTTGTGGTGTTAAAAATATGTTATATTAATTATTTGTTTACATTTGGGTAGGTTTCCTTTCCGCGACGGCACGTCACTGCGTCACTCTTATATTGATCTTCCAAAATTTGAATCGGTTCATAGATAAAAATGGATATAAGAGAAGACCAAGGAAAAGATGGATGAAAGATGATATGTCTATAGACATAGACGGGGTGATTCTTAAGAGCAAAACTCAAATTACAGAGAAGTATGGCAAACATTTTCTGCCATCCCCAAATAATTTGGAATAATGGCAAGATAATGGGCATTATGATCTTTGTAATTTAATTGCCGTATGCATTAGTGTACAGTACATATATTTTGTTAATCTCCCTCGGCAAACTTAGTGTTTCGCCAGCCGTCGGATTTCTATCAGACTTCCAAAGTTCCAAGTTGATTGCGAGCGTCCGCTCAGCACCACATGCAAAGGGCAACTGTGAAGTGTGAACTGATAGAAATCCGACGACTGACGAAACACGAAGTTTGCCGAACGTCATTAAGAAAATAGTTGTACCGTACCTATTATTTATTCCTATGAAAACTAAATGTGTGCTAGTTCTTACCAACCTACTACAAAGCTACAAAGGCTAGCTTATTTTACTTATCTCCTTTTACCAATACAATTAAACACTCACAGCTCCTTGTAGTCCTGCCCACCTTACAAACACTATTCAGACACAGGGCCACTCCGCCATTTCAGTGCCCGCCTTCTATACTGTGAACCTGAATGTACTGATTCATGACTTCCGCAACGTGTACCGTGTTATGTAGGCCTACGCTTAGAATAATGTACTTAATCATGATTGATTGATACTGTTACTCAGAATACTTAGATTACACCTTCCTATTTGCATTAATATTTATTGTATCTTTCGTCTTAACTATGTATTAGGTATCCTGGGCGTTGAACGATAAAACTCGGCAAGTCAGCGGCAATAGAAACTAAGGTAAGTGTACAAATGCAGCACCAGTCAGGGGCGGCTGTACTTTAAGTTCACTCGTGCGCTGAACTGCCAGATTTTAATAGATATAGAAAAAAAAATGTTTAATAATATCTGATTAACGATCTATTCAATATTAACGAAATTATGACGAACCAATTTAAGCTCTTTGCTAAAGTAATAAGACGTATATTGCTGTAAAAAATATTCCCTGTGCGGTAGGCTAAAGCGCACGGCGAGAGTTCATACAGCTTCTACGAGAAACAAGCGAAAACGCCTGGCGCGTGCGACAGAGATAGTTCAATAGAAAATGTACGGCAAAATATGACCACTCTCGTGCGCCGTCCCAGCGAACCGAATATTACCGAGAGCGGGTGAGGTTTGACGAACGAAATTTATCTTCAGGTCGAGTACCAACATTACAAGTTGTACAACGACGTAACTAGATGGCGTTGGCGTCGAATTAGAAGTCGCCAGATGGTTTGCTGATTAACATAAGCTCCTGTTAATTTTAGTAAATCTAACACAACTACCTAGTGAGTGTGAGACGGCAAAGTGCACTGCTACTACTATGATCCACCAGCGGCCTCTGGCACCAGTACCTAACATAAGATCCAGCGCCTGATTTATCCACAGGCTATGGACTAGAGCGTGAGGATCGAGGCTTCACCAAGCTTGCCTTTGATAGCACCAATTATTTACAGAATAAAATTTAGTTTACAAAGGGATATTATAAATTGCTTAACAAATAAAATAATCGTCTATCAATACATACTCATCATTTATATTCTTTTTTACATCAAATAACTTACTTCACTACAAATAAACTAAATGTTTAGCAAAACTCAAACTGCAGATAATTCGAAATTATACATCAATATGACATTACTTTTTTCCTCATAATGCAATACAGTTAAATTTATTTTTGTACAAAAATACTACATACATAGCAGAAATACTAACTGCACAGCAAATTAGTCCAAGAGCGAGCGAAGCGAGCTCGGGAACTTAGGGCACCCCGACACGGACAGGTTAAAGGTTCGAAAAGATGACGGAAGCTGAAGTGAGCGAGCAAAGCGAGCGAACTCAGCTCCCGTCATCTTCTTCGTGTTAGGTTACTTTAGACCCTTTAGACAGAAATAGGAGCCCCGCTGCGCGGGGCTCCGTCGATATTGTCGTTAAATAGTAATTGCAAAAACTTTAACCATGGATATCTCCATAACCATGGGGCTCCGAGTTGTGGGGATGGTACAGGGGGGTTTCCGCCCCTCCCCCTCTACTGTGACTGATAAAATGCTGTTTTATTTAGAAAAAATGCTGTAAATAATATAAAAATAGAAGCTATGTTTATAAGAAAAAGAGTTAACATGTATGATGTGCATTAAGATTATTAGCTGTGCATTAATAAAAAAGCTTTTGCTTTAGGAAAAATCGCTGTACGCTGCGAAAATAAATTGTAGTGTGTTTAGTGATATTTTGCGTTGAATATTTTGCTGCGCAATCAGTAATTTTGATGAGAATTCGGAATTTTATTGCATAAAAAAAGGATATTTTTTGATTTGCGTTTAAATACTACCCGTTTACAAAATCGCGCATAGAATACTGAAAACTTACAATATAAAACTGCACGTATAATATTGTAAGTTTTCCCGGACACGGTTCCTGGAACGACTTTGCTTCCTATCTATCGAATGAACTGCTTTATTACACTAGTTTAATTATTAATTTACCGTGGTCTACCTCGGTCGCCGTCACGCAGTAGCGTATTCACCTTTAGGCCAAGAGGGCCATGGTGGGATATAGCGAAGAGTGGCGCAAACCAGCGCTGATCAGCCGAGCATATATTATTGACACAAGCACTATTAGGCTGTTCTCAGCCTAATAGTGCTTAATAGGTTAGAAAACCTGCCGGTTTTTTGTCTGTCAAAAGAAAACCTATCCGAGGCAGGGTGCTAAAAATCTACGAGCTCGCTTCGCATCGATATTTTTTACGTGAGTCGGCTCAGTAACTGTTGTGAATAAAAATAAAGAAGTAGCCTCAGGATTCATTCAGAACAACTGGTGTTACCACTGCGTCGACTGCCCGGAGGACACGGCGCGGCATACGCTGGCAGAGTGTGCCGCGTCGTGCCCTCATTTCTGAAGTAGGCAGTGAACTGTCGCTGCTGGCCGTAGTCGAGTCTAAAGTCGGCAGTGAGGAGTCCTGGGACGCGGTGGTATCCTTCAGCGAAACAGTCGTCTCGCAGAAGGAGGCTGCGGAGAGGGAGAGGGAGATTTCATTTTCTCACCCGATCTGCAGCAGACGCACCCGGCGTCGGCGAAGGGTGGACAACGCCCTCTTCCAGCCACCCTAAATGAGTACAAGGATGACGGAATCGGGGACGTCCGTCACCCCCCCACACATCAGGACCCGAGGCGGTGGCGCGTAGTGTTCGACGCGGGTTACGGGTTCTGATGCCATCCCCATTGAGACAATTCGAGCATTGGGGGAACGCGGCGTGCATATCTTTCAAATCATCTGCAATAAGAAATGGTTGACTACACAGAGCTCATTGTGTGTGTGCAGTGCGATCAGCCGTTGCAATCGGACGTGATTACACTGAACGCGAAAATTATTTACCTACATATATCTCCAGAACGGCAGCCCTGCGTATTGTTTGATCCTTGAAGATTTTTTTACGGTTTTTGTTTATTATTACACATAAACATTCCTGCTTACATTCTTCATCGTCATGTCTTGTTTATTTATTTTTATTTATTTAATACTTTAAGCACATAAACGTACAGCGGCGGACTTAATGCCCTAGGCATTTTCTACCAGTCAACCTTTGGGTGATGGAGATACAAATAGTGGTATGTGCAATTACGATAGTAAAATGGATTTGGATACAAGGCCTAAATATAAGCTATATATAAATTCAATTCTTGTTTGTAACAGGTCGCCTCTCGACAGAACTAGCTGACCTGTAGCGTCAAAGTCCGGGCCGTTGTTCTCCTGCTAAGATAGTTATTTAACTGTGTCGTCCTTAGTAATTTACTATGTTTAAAAGCTGAACCAAATAAAATCATTATTGTTTTATTTTTCCGTACAAATTGTTCTGAATAGACGGACAACCAAGTTACTCATCAATACTTGTAAACTGCCTACACTATTATGATTGTACATGCATGAGTAACGATGATATTTTCAAAACAGCCTTGTTCAAAATAATATGGTAATGTTGACATCAACTTTTTATGTGCCCTAGTTACAAATGTTGTTGGCATTGAAAATTGTGCCATTTGAAGTGGTTGTAGGTACCTACTTAAAAACAAAAGGTTTTCAGATGTTCAAAAATACCTACGTAAGTACATATTATATTTAAAGATAGGTATAGTTAATGTGGAACCGTGCAATGCAGTATTGGAATTTAAGGCTTCCCAACAAGATGGACTGACGACCGGCAGCCGAATTGCGTAAGTATATTATCCAAAGCAAAATAATCGATTCCTTCCCAAAAACGACTTTACGTATCAATATGCAATACGTAAAGTCGGTTTTGGGAAAGAATCTTAAAAAAATCTTTTGCTTTGGATAATATACTTACGCAATTCGGCTGCTGCACCCTAATTGCGTAAGCGAGTTCGGCAGGGAAAAGGGAATGACTCCATGAAAGAGTGTGACAAATACCCTATAAATTTGTTCGGTAGTTATTGCCAAAAATCATTGGACTCTTTCGAAAAGAGTATCGACCAATGAAAGCGTCCAGTTATTTTCGGCAATAGGTACCGAACAAATTTAAAGGAAATTTATCATATTTTTTTATGGAGTCATACCCTTTGCCCTATCTCCTGCAACTAGGCTGCTGGAGACGGGCGTCCTCTGGATGCTGGCAGGACTGATGTGGCCATGCTTAGGGGATGTCCATGTACAGCAGATGATGATGTTGCTGAATATAGAATGTACCCACGCGTGCTGTTATAAGGTCATAAAAATGTGTCAGTCCTCAGAAACTGCATAATAGTACCTACACTGTACTTACCTTACTACAGTCACTTCTTTGATCAATAACCTTGTCTTGCTCTTAAAGTCTTAATGATATAAAATCCTTATGTCATGCATGCACTTGCTTAGTTCATAACTGATAAGATACGATACATTCCTGTTAGTTGATACCATTCATGGAACCTTATCGAAAACCGAAACTGCAGTGGCTCTGTTATAGGATCTGTTGATGTTGCTTGCGATCACAAATCTTCCATCGTAACAACTCAGTTAAGTTACCCATTTTCGTCAACAATAAAAACTTTTTTGCAAAAAAATACTACAGACTTCCGAATAAAAAACTACAAAGTGAAAAATAACTTTATTTTTGGAAGTCGGTGTCTTTCGTAGGTACCATTTTTTTTCGTTAAGGACACCGACTTCCAAAAATAAAGTTATTTTTCACTTTGTAGTTTTTTATTTGGAAGTCGGTAGTAGGTATTTTTTTGCAAAAAAGTTTTTATTTTTCACTTTTTAGTTATACCTACCTAATAGGCAAGTTGTTTAGTAACCTAAAACGCCAGAATAGATAACCCAAATACCATGAAACTTGAACATAAACGGTGAAATGAGAGATCTGCGTACCCCTTAAGAGCATACTGGCGTGATGTTATGTTATGAAATGGTATAAACAATGAACAGACATGCGATTGCAGCAATCCCGAAATATATGCAGACATTTATTGAAGACTTCTGTTGTATATCTCCGAAGTTCTTCATCAGATCTTTACCAAATTAAAATGGGACCAATTTCGAAACATCCTCTTTCAAACAAAAAAAGAATTTTCAAAATCGGTCCACAATTGACGGAGATATCGGCGAACAGACACAAAAAAAAAACATACATTAAGTCGAACATAGAACCTCCTTCTTTTTGTTAAGTCGGTTAAAAATGATCGCATAATGAGACAAGTTATAATGGCAATGAATAAATAATCCTAAAAGTCTAACACATAATCGTTCAATTCAATTCAATTCATTTATTCATTACCGATTCTTACATCATGTCTGAATTTCTATAACTAAATATAAATAAGAAACATCATGCATGCAATCCATATTTAAATCATAACAATTATCGAAATTAAATTAAAATCTGAATAATAATAAGAATAATACAAAAAAAAATAATGAATGTCATAAGTCAATTAATAAAATACAATCAAATTTCCATTTCAAGTCAATGATTTAAAATTCATCAATAGAATATAGACACTTGTTTAACAAGAACTGTTTAAGTCTGAAACTTACTTGTATACACTAGACTTTTTGTATCTGTCGGCAGTTTATTAAACATTTTTATTGATTTGTGGTAGGCGCTATGCTTTACAACGTTCAGGTGAGGTACTTGCTTCGTCTGGAGATCTTTTCTTCTTGTACTCTACCTTATTTGCCTTTCATCTTCAGTCTCATATTCAAAGATATATTTTGATAAGTGACTAAGTAGGACCAAAATGTACAAGCTTGGGACTGTCAATATATTTAAGTCATTAAAATGAGGCTTGCATGATTCTTGCTGTTGAATTCTTACTATGGTTCTGATGGCTCTTTTCTGAATCACAAAAGCTTTTTGAGTGTTGTAATCATAACTTCCTCCCCAGAAAAGTATGCTGTATCTCAGTTTTGACTCTACTAATGCGTAATAGACCATTTTTAAATGTTTTATGGTTACTTCGTTTCTTAGACTTCTAAGTACGTAACATGCAGAGCTAATTGCTTTCTCCAGGTATGTTAGCTCTTGTTTCCACTTTAACTGGCTGTCGATATGTACTCCCAGAAATTTAACCACCTGGACCACTTTCACTGTTTCTCCATTTATGACGCAGTTAATGGTATCTTTATTATTGGAAGTGGAACGAAAAAGCATAACATTGGTTTTACTGGCATTAACTTTAAGACAAAACAGCAAACCAACCGTGGAAGATAGCTAAGGTTAGATTAACTATAGAGTTAAGTGCGTGTATATTGCCAGCCGAAACAACGGCATTGGTATCATCGGCAAACACCACAAGCTGGATAGATCCCGCAGCTTTTTCCCTCATGTATTGTATATGGTCATTAATAAACACGATAAAAAATATCGGACCCAGTATGGAGCCTTGTGGTACGCCAGTGTGCACAGGAGACAGTTGGGACCTGTACGTTTCTTCACTTGGACAATTTATTGTTGAGCAATTTGACACGGCAGCTTTGATCTCCACGAACATCTTCCTGTTTTTTAAATATGACGTGAGAAGTGCCAATACTTTACCCCTGACACCGTAGTGTTCAAGTTTTTCTAGCAGTAGTTTATGATCCACCGTGTCAAATGCTGAACTTAAATCTAGGAAAAGCCCAGCTACTTTCTGTTTGTCGTCCAATCTGCTAACTACATCCTTAATAAGAGTCGATATAGCGTCTTGTGTCCCAACGTTTTTCTGATAACCAAATTGACTTCTACTTAACACTCCATGTAGGTTGAAATGTCTGAGTAATCTAGTTTTAATTAGCTTTTCAAGATTTTTTGAGTGAATAGGTAATAATGATATTGGTCTGTACATTTTTGGGTCGGTTTTAGAACTTTTTTTGTGTACAGGTATTATTTTGGCTATCTTCAGTTGATCTGAAAAAATACCTTCATCAAAACACTTGTTATAAAAAATGCTTAAAGGCTCCGCTAGTACGTCTATATTGTCCTTTATTACTGATATATTTGTGTCATCATAGCCACAAGATTTTTTGTCGTCCATTTTTTTCACTATTTTAAATATCTCAAAGGGGGTAACAGGGTCTAAGACAAGGTCATTGGTTACTCTTTTTGCACTTTTACGTAGAATATCCATGGCTGCATCTGTGCATGTAGTAGTTGATGAATTAAATTCGAACTGCTGGGCAAAGATATTCACAATATCCGGTGGTTCCGATACAATCTTATCATCTGATTTTAAAATTAGTTTTGTTTTGTTTTTGACATTCTTGTTTCTATGTTTATTTATGACTTTCCAAACATCGTTCCAGACACTGAGTGCCACTCTTAAGTGTCGGTTAATTTAATCAATATATTAAAAGAATCACACTAACAAGATTTGCTGCAGGATTCAGGTTTCTCATCGCTAATGTATTCCATCCAAAAGTTTTGGCTGCTAATTCCACAAGTCACGTCCTTCACCCGTTCCTCTTTACGAAGACATTAATATCAATAGTATTTCATTCAGCAAGACGTTGTCTCCCAGCTTCCTCACCACGCCCGTCCGTTGTTATCTTCCGGCAGCTCGCGTGTGCCGTGTGTCGACTGTCGGGCTTCGTTAGTGATGGATGTGGGTTGACCTTGACGGGAAGATGGCCACGAAGCATAAGAGCAAAGATATTTAGATACTGCTATAAGGAACTTAAATACCTAGTGATTGTAATCGGTTCCTATGAGCAGCGTTACCTATCTTCTTTCAACAATTAGTGTCTATACCTATTTCGTCTCTAAATGGAGAACATAACAATTTAAGAAGAAATCGTCTGTATTTACCAAAGGCGTTCCAATAGATAGAAGGTCAGTCTTTCATCCATTAACTGGGCACCAATTCAGACTCTGATACAAAAACATCAGTGGGCTTATTCTGAGGGGCTTTAGTCCTTATGCTCGAACGCGTTAAAGTACACGATCTCCACTAGTCAACAGCACAAACTATTTTGTGCGCGGGGTTAAAATGCATTTTGTATCAACCGACAACACGTGCGGAAGAGATAGATGCTGTGATGAGCAGTAGGAAGCTAGTTCACGTACGAATATACACTTTTGCAATTTTTTTGCGAAATTGATAATGATTTAGGACGAAACCGAGCGCGTGAAATTTTATAAACAGACCTTTGGGAGTCTGGATATCATGAAAAAACGACTGAACGTATCTGTTCAACATAAAATTATTTGCATTGTTGAACTACTAATCTATCTCTGTATGGAGGCCGTTTTGCAATTTTCCGTCTTCTTAATAGTATTTATTCGCGCCCAAAATGCGTTAAAATAAGTGTCGAAATGTGGAACTTTCGACGCTCATAACTTTCAAATGTTAACTTTTTTGTTTCCATACAGGGCTAATGATGAGACAAATATCCAGATAATGATGAAACAAATTGATATCACTTTTTATTTTGAACGTACATTGTCAAACAGTGGCATAATCCCTAGACTACGTTTGTATGGAAGAATTTTCTATTTTTTTATTTCTCACACACTGTCACCAGACGACGGCGCTTTGTTTCAATACAAATTGACGTTTACGTTAACGCGATCCAGCGTGAGATAAAACTCGCACTAATCCATAAACGGTAGCGGATTCATGTGACAGCGGGAGTAAAGGAGTCGTGTTCTGCACACTGAAAAGCGAACTGCACAGCCGCTTTTAAGATTGAATCGACTTGTAACGTTCAGATTATTGGGCCTCCCTTTTCCATACACTGCTGTTAGGTTGTACAATTACTTTTTTACAATTAAATCAATGGCATCAAACTACGCACGAATCAGGTGCTGAAATTTGATATTCTCGACATAATATTGGGGTTACAATCACAAAAAGGTTAAACACAACATTAGGTAATAAAAAAATCATCAAATAACCGCTAAATTTATCCTAACACGCGATAACTTTACTGATAAATGTGGGATAATGAACTTTATCCATAAATAAATAAGGGCTGGTATGTAACAATGGGGCTGGTTGCGTGATTTTTTTACTTGTTTACAACTGTTTCTAATATTGAACCGATTGAACGCAATGAAATAAATTAGGAGATAGACTTTTGTTTGCGTGCGGTTTATGTGGAACCTGAAAGTTATAATTATTCGAAACTATCTTTTGCAAGCGGCTTGGCCCACGTGAAACTGGAAATCATCTCACGGATACACACTACACTACAGGGATAAACCAATAAATAATGTCCTATTCCAGGCGTTACATCCCTATCCGATAATAACACGAAAACATACAGATTTTCACAATTAGGTATAGGTAGTATCAGTAGGGCTTCTACCCATTTTTGGCGATAGAAAGTTGTAAGTAGTTTCACACCCGCGCGACCCGAAATTTAGTAGTTTTTTGTACTTTCCTTATTATTCTATGACTTTAAAAAAAAAACCTCAGATCAAAATGTAGATAATTAAATTGTCTTTGAGATGGTGTCGGTTTCATTAAAATACGCCCAGCGGTTTTGGTGTGATTGTCGTGTTTTTATCCGTTTTAGACATAACTTTACAAATTAATTACACTATGTTATGCGAATAAAACTCAAAATTTGCTCAGATCAAATTATAAAGAAAATAGTCTTATATAACATATATTTTTTTATTAAAAATATGACTAGTCATTTAGACGTGATTCTCATTTTAAAATCAGCTACTCAAGGGAATCGGCGCCTTAAGGCCCTCATCAGCATCATATCAGCCGAAACATATCCACTGATAGGCCTGGGCCGAGGGGCCTAAGCAATGCCTCCATCGCTCGATCGATCATCGGATTCCCCCAGCCCAGCCTTAAATATAAGCAGGTACCAGGGTTATAGAAAATGGCCGCAGTGTCCACATTTCGAAAAAGCTAAGTTATGACAGAATCTATCATAAACCAGGCTTATAAATACCGTCACACGCAAGCACTAACGTGAAGGTCAATAACTGTAGAAGCCGATGAATATTCAGGATGACTCAATTGTTTTGGCAAATAAATCTAAATTTTGTCTCCTTACATTAGAGGTACTCCACTGATCTTAATAGCCCGCTTGCGTGCACCAATTTGAGCAAATCATCTAGACAGGCGACCTCTAACGGGACAGTTCGTAATTGTATAATAGATCTGTTTTTGTAAATGTGTCACTGGAACTCTAGTCGAGGTCATGTTCCGCCAATCGAAACTGGTACTTGGAACTGCAACATACGTAATAATAATAGTCCTCCTGACCAATTTCGGCCAAGGCCGCCAATGTCAGTGAAGATTAGACATTGAAGTCGGCACGGGAGATAATAAAGTGCACAAGTGTGAGCGCATACGCAGGTACACCCTCTTCGCACTCTCATTGTCCAATAGGGACGAAAATCCAACACGACCGGCGAGAGATTAGGATAACGTGCTTTCCGAAGCACGAGGGTGTCAACACCGACCATTGCCAAACTCCGGGCTATCACAGAGAAATGCCTAATGAAAAAATCCAATAGATATCTATCACTTTTTGCCCGACATGGCAATCAAACCCGGGACTTCCTCAGCACTTGCGACCGCTAGACCAAAGAATACGATAACTGCCGAAATGCAGTGTGAATGACACTGGCATGGCCACCATCAAGGTTATTAATTTTGATAACACACAAACTTTGTCGCTATTTAGTCGAAAGTCGCCAAATATCAGAATTTGTCGGTCACTGGGTCAAAAGTTATGAGTATTTATATGTGGCCGATCTAGGCAGAATCGCCCCAGCTTGGCAAAATTTGAATCTCAAAAGCTAGGGGCACCTAGCGAAGATATTTTCTCCCAAATTTAGTCGTTTTAGTCGCAATTTTTCGCCAAGTCACAGATTTAATCGGGTCTTAGTTTAGAAGTTAAAATGAGTTCTATTTTCAATGTATGTATAGTCCAAGAGCTAGATCGAAGAGTTTACGAAAAATTGCCTAGAAAAAGAAATCTATTAATATGTGTGTATATTTTATATATATATATACTTCTAATTTTATCTGTCTAAAGACCTTAGAACTGTAATTTCCAAAATATTGTAGTTTATCCCTCAACTACAATATTTTTAAATTACAATTATTAATAAACTTTTGAACCAGTGATCGACAAATTCTGATATTTTGCGACAATTTTTTTGTGTTATCATATTTAAAATCTGTGATGGTGGCCATGCCAGTGTTAGTCACATCTTCGAGCAATATACGCGTGCTGTTGGGATGTTATAGATAAAGGTCGATGAGAGGCTACACCTCTTCGCGGCTTTTCTGGGTTACCCAACGCCTTTCGACAAACCCCAAAATAGATTCCAATTTCTGTCTTTCACTGAAGTATAGTAGTCACAGCGGGTCTTTGTGTCTCTGAAGTTGGCTCTGCGAACCATTGCGCATGAAACAGTTTGTTATCGAGTATAATACAGTAAGCGAGATAGGCCGATGCGACAAACGTAAGCGAATGAAAGAGGCAGTTATACAATGCTATCTTCTACTTCAACATTAATAACACAAAAATAGCAACTGCGCAGGGTCTTGTAGCCAACTTCAGAGACACAAAGATCCACTGTGACTACTATAATTATGTATTTTTAAGCAAATCAAGAAGATTGTAACTTTTTAGTCAAACTTGACAAAATGTAAAATTAATTTTGAGAATGCTGTCCTATTCTACTTTGAAGATGGAAGCTCGCATGGTATGGACGGCAGCAGCCATTGCGCAAGCACGAATATAAGTGTTACTGCGGGCACACCAGACTCCGTGGAGGACCCTGGCGTGCGGTTGGAGAGCCCTGTCCCGCTGTGGACTGGTATGCTCATTATGATGGAAAGACCATTCTTTAGGCATTATCTCTGTCTAGGCCTTCTCTCCCTTTTCACACAATTCCCATTTTTAACAGACTTCCCAAAAAGGAGGAGGTTCTCAATTCGTTGGTCATGCGAAAAACATGGTCGGATCAGTCTCATCTCATAATCTATATCGAAACGACTCGGGCAACTTTCTGACTGAATCGTATCGGTACGGCACAGATTCGGTCACGAGCGCGTACGCGTGCAGCACATCTGTACTAATTCGGTACAGAAACGAAAACGCACCGACCCGGCGAAGAAGACGCTTGTCTGAATTTTGAGTGCCATCAGTACTCTGAACATAAATAAAACAACAAAAATTCCTTAATAAAATATATTTACTAAGAGGACAGTTGTGCCTACGCGTCGGCGATGGTAACCTCGACCTCTACACCAGGTTCAATGTTGATGGAGGTGATCTGCTTGACAATCTCCGAGGGGGAGTGGAGGTCGATCACACGCTTGTGGATACGCATCTGGAACCTGTCCCAGGTCTTGGAACCTTCACCACAAGGGGTCTTACGGGTTGTGATGCGGAGGATCTTGGTTGGCATGCGGACGGGTCCCTGGAATGAATAGACAATGGAAGGTTAGTTAGGTTTTAAAATTTACTTTTAGAAACTTAGACATAAATGACAATATTTTAAAAGGCTTATTTAGGTTAGATTAAGTGGTGTAGTCATCTTTAGCCGAACTAGGCAGAGCCTGTATTTCAGCTATCAGCACCAAACCCCTCGAGTGTTTTACATATATAGTAGCCATTGACATGATATCATTTGTATCTTGTACATAATCAAATTAACAAATTATATTGTATTTACCCAACAAATTGGAAGAAAAAGGCATTTTATTGTTTTTATATACAAGTGTAACTCTCTAATGAACAATATGCAGTGTGGAGACTAGCATAAAGCACTTTTGAGAGAGTTGCTCTAGCGCTGTTATGGTGAACACAGCTGTATGTGGGACATGCTGTGTCTTCATCTAGCGCTGGTTAAATTTCTAAAACTACAGTTTAAAAATTGGTATTCCATCATAGAGGACCGCTACTGAAACTGGTAATTTAATGCTTAGCCGAAACCAGTTTTGAGCAAGGCTTGAGTCTTTGATGTATCATCATCATCATCATCAGCCTATTAATGTTGGGAACATTGCTACAACTGCTGGGACACAGGCCTCCTCTCTGTGAGAGGGAATGGGCCATAATCCACCACGCGGGCCCAGTGCGGGTTGGTGGATGTCACATGTCTTCGAATTTTTGGTTCTAGTACATGCCGGTTTTCTCACGATTTTTTCCTTCACCGTTTTGAGAGCAGTGGTGATGAAATAATTTACACAAAGTAAGGCGCGCCTGCCTGGGCTTGAACCTACAACCTGCTATTTGTAAGTTGCGGCTGATACCACTGGGCCACCACTGCTCTCCTCTCTCTTTGATGTATAGAAGATGCATATAGATTCTCTCACAACTGGCCATAATATTCATAAATCAAATCAGTTTACAAGAGATGACTACTGCACAGCGAAAAGTAATCTATAAAAGAAATAAATTGCAAACAAAAGACATGCAACTTTCACATAGAAATTGATTCCACCATCTTGTATGGAATATCTTAATATATTCGTTGCAATTGAAGGTCAAAGCAAACGCTTGCACCATTTTACATTGTATTGTATTTGATTGCTAGGCTCTTTCTTATTGAATCAAGATAGGATAATCTACAGTAATCCCCAATGTTTTACATTGGGTTAAACAAAGGTTTTTGATGTGCACAGCTTGGCACTCTTTTCTACTATACGATAATTATTCTAGTTACAACAACAAAGCAATGCATGTATATATACTTATACAAAAATAAAATAGACCCACCTTAACGCGGAGCTTCTGTTTCTTGGCTCCATTGATGAGGTCTGCGCACACCTTCTCCAGAGAGCGCACGTTGCGGGAGGTCAGTGTGATCCTGATGCGGTGGATGGGCGAGATCTCAGCCTGAGGCTTCTCGATGTCCTTGCCTGACACGACGGCGGCTGCCTGGAATATTTAGAACAAAATATGTTTGTGACATCATTTTGAGCTGGTAGAGGTAACTTTTCTTGAATTAAGTGTCACCTAATCTATTCCACAGTAAAGTATTTCATGACTTATGGTCAGAGAGAAGTCATTGCAGCATCAATAAATTATATTAGTGGTAATATAAAAGGTGAAGTTTCATAGCCAAGCTGTTTCAACTTGATATGGTCATATCTTGATATTGCCGCCCAAAAACGGTATAAAATGATAAATGATAGCCAATAGTGATATTTGCAGCAATTATAGTAACAAAGGCAGTGACTTAAAAGACAAAAACGAGCAGAAGTTTGTGTTGACACGTGCCGATACATAACCTCAAAATCATCTTAAATTCGGATATTTTTTAAATAATTTAATTTACATACAAAATAATATATCGTATCACTAAAGTGATTATTACTTACCATTTTAATGCGATATTCCGGCCGAGATAAACAATTTTAAAACAAAATTGCACAGCGCTGAACCGGAGTACAGCTTCACTTCACTTCTAGCGAGAAAGAGAAGAAAAATTAAACTTCGTCTTTCGTCTTACGGTCTTACGTCAAAGCGTTTCGTTTACGTTTCATGTAAAAAATATGTTACCTATCATTTATTGCTACAATTAAAAAAAATCATGATTGTGAAATGATTTTTGTAATTTTATTTCAATTCTTAGCAGTTTATGAAAATCTATGTGATTTGTCTAATAAAAAATAAATTATTTATTTTGCGAAGACATTGAACAAAACGCAAAACAAATAATTTGTCTTTGTCTATGGTTTTAATCGAAGCGTTACCAACAGTGTAATATTTACCCATAATATGGGTACTTTTTGTAGGTGTCGAGACGACCTAAACGCCCACTGCGAGGGCTGGTACGAAGTGGCTCAGAATAATGTTGCCTTGGGGGAAGCCTTTGCCCAGCAGTGGGACAGTGTAGGCTAATATATTAAAAGATACTTTTCATAATGACATTAAATCACATTAGTTTACTTCTAAGCAAAAGTGTTTCACCGTTGACCATATTATTATCATCGCTTAGGCAGTTACACTGCCACGCATCACGCTGCATGTTGCGTGAAAACACACGAAAACGCACGTACTTAAGTACGCGCGTAGGTGCGTTTTCACGCAATATGCAGTGTGATAACCGCCTTACCATCAGGTAGAAAGAAAGTGGTCAAACGCAGGCCTATTATTAATAAAAAAAAACCTTTTGCCTACAGCTTTGCTCGCGTAACAAATTTTATCAGTCTGTTCAGCCGTTGAGAGGTGATTGATTGAACAAACATCGTTCACAACAATTAACAACAGCAACAACAGTTTTGTTAACTGTTATATCAGAAAGTAGGGTAGACCAAAACAAGAAGTAGATAGGTAAAAACTAAAGAAATTAAAGAATCATTTTAAATAAAACTTTTTATTAAATATTAGGTTTATTCGTAAAGCATATTATTATAAACAGTCTAACATCGTACGATGTCGATTAACATAACATTAAATTATAATAACTTGGTTTAAATGGAGGAAATCATTCGATATAATAAATTATATATTTTAGCGCATTTTGTACTTAACCATAACATAGCAATAGTTACATCAGGATTACACGTTGTTGAGCATTATGTTCTTTACTTGCTTGTCAAATTTCCTGTAAAATAAAGGACAATAATCAGGTTATGTTAAGATGTTTTTGAAAATACAATTACATTAATTACATTTATTACATTATTGTTTTTGTTGTCCATTAGAGGTGCAAAAGCTTCAGTCAACGGCTTTGTTCGCGTGAAAATCAGAAATTATACCACAGGAACGGATAAAACTATTGTAACGGATGTGACGTCGGCCTACGTGCAACCGACCAATACCCGCCGAGCCCGCCGAAGCTAAGCTGCCATATTGAAGCCTCCCCTCCAGTCAAGCTATGTCAGCAAGAGGATTGTGTTAATATAAGCGATTGCCCATCATTTTATTTGTCTCTTTCGATTGTGAATACAAGATCTGAACAAAGCTCTGCCCGGTTTTTATTTATCCGTTTCACTCAGAAGTGGTATGAACAAAAAATAATCTGCGTTTAATAACACATCCACGCCACAACCGCAAGATCACCTGACTCTGAAGAAAAATCGAAGAAGTTTGTGTTATTCACGAACGGAACGACACTACAAGCTTCACGGCGTGAGCTGCACTCTGCCATCGACCCAACTGCACGCCGAGCAAGACTGCATCAAGCCCTGTCCTGCGTGTGACTGCAAGGAGAGGTCCTAACAAGGGCCGAGAGCTGCCAGGAGCCAGGAGCCACCGACAGTCTGCCAGGAGCCACTGCCAGTCTGCCAGGAGCAACAGCTAGTCTACCAGGAGCCACAGCCAGTTTGTCAGGTGCGTTGTCTTTCTCATTTCCATATTCGCAATATCGATAACTCAAATTCTATCCAGGCCATAGCCACTTGTTCTATTCGTCGCCATATTTTAAATAATGAGGATAAAACTAGTTCGCATAACCAGCATCCGTGTATGTGCGTGTATGACTATGTTTTTACGTAAACGAAACAAGAGTTGAAAGGAGAGTTATAAGGATAGTAGCAGATGGCGTTCTGTAGTTTGTCTACCCGCAAGGAAAAAAAGGCGTGACTTCATGTATGTGCTTATCTACTGTTCCCTGATCTGAGGTGCTTATAATTAGCTCTTGTTCTAGCCAGGCCATAGCCACTTAGTCTAGCAGTGCGAATAAATAGATTAACCAAATACAAACATTGTTTAGCTTCGGGTGCACACTCATGATATTGTACTATTTACGCAGATCAAAATTAAGCTTGCCACTGATCAACCCGTAGGTATATAGACATTAGACATCCTTAGACCAGTTACGCTTAACCTGTGGTCTAAGTCAAAAAATGAACGTCGATAATAAGCTCTGTCACAAAATAGAACGCCGCCGCTTACTAGGCTCTGTGTTGATTACCGCGCTTTAAATGTCCCTGTAAAATGAAAGATTTCCGTTACCTTATATAGGTGATAAAGTTTCTCGAGTTATCTGGCAAAGATTACAACTGTTACGTATCAGTATGGTCCAAAGTTAGCAATTAATCCAGATGATACTCATAAAACAGATTTTAGAACTAGCAAAGGTAGAAGGTAGTATAAGTATACCGGGGTTCCATTTAGTTTAGAAAAGAGACCTTCAGTGTGAGATTTATTAATAGTACCTAGCATAATCTGTCGGTAGATCTGTCGATACCCAAAACGAAGTAGGTATTGGCATTTTTTAGAAGGTTTACTTCTACCCTCAACTGATTTAAATTCTGGTGTTATTATTTTATAAAATGTCTAACAAAAAAAAAGACTTAATACCGAAAGTTAAATATGAATACTCGTTAAAACACTAGTTTTGAAAAAAACAAATCGCTTTAATGGTCAGGTCAAATTGCCACCAGTGGCAGACAGCCGTGTTGGCAGTTTCAAGTTTCATTTGCCTAGTAATGTGTGTCATGTGGGTACGTCAATTTATCGGATTGTGCAGTTATTTTAAGAAGTTTATTCCAAATTTCGCGCTGATTGTGTACCCCTTAATGGATTAGTTTTGAACGATTGCAAAATATTTCGGGTTCTAAGCCTGTTTTCGCTTTGTATGACCCCGCGCTTTCTACAGAAGTACATACGGATGCGAGTAAGTGTCGCCGGTATATTGATGCAAAAACAAACTGCAAATAAAATTCATTACGACCAGTCGTGTTACAAGTGAGCATAGCATGGACCATTATTATGAGCTTCAAACTTTCGCTGTTGGACTCGTTACGTAGATTTCGCGTGTATGTTATAGGTAAATATGTCATGTAAAGGTTGTTACCGATTGTGCAGCGGTCCAAGGTACGGTCACGCAGTATAGTGGTTTTTGATAAAATATTATAACGTTAGTGTTGAGTATAGGCTTGCCCATCGTATGAAACATGTAGGTGCACTCTGCAGAAATCCAGTCCATACAATGAATAGAAAAAAACCGTCTCTAAGTCACTGATACTGGTTCTATATGTTACAATGCCAGAACGACAAGATTTAGTTCACTAATTAACCAACTAAAAACCAACACCGTCGATCTGGACATAATAAGCAATTACTTGATTATTGACGAGAAGCTTTATAGAAAAACCCTAAATGGCAGTAGACTGGTAGGAGCTTCGGAGCTTGGGTAGATAGATAAGATAGTGCAAATGCATCACGATGACTTTGGTCACCATGATTTCAATAAATTAGTATATTGGTTACCAAAAATGACTCGATTCATTAGAAAATACATGACCGCACGTCTTCATTGTACATATGGCAAGGGCAGTTAGTGTATGAAAGAACGAACATTACATAAAAGGGGTATTTGTACAGTTGTCTCGTGGCTAAATAATAACAGCCGCACGGGTCGATCTTCAAGGTTAAGCAACGCTTGACGAGGTCGGTCCGTGGATGGGTGACCATTTCAGCATACCGAGATTCTTCCGTGCCTCGGAAAGCACACTAAGCCGTTGGTCCCGGCTGTCTTTTGAAGATCTTTGACAGTCGTTACGGGTAGTCAGAAGCTTGAGATCTAACGCCAGTCTTGTCTAAGGGGTATCGTGTTTGCCAGTTACTGGGTTGAGGAAGTCAGATAGGCTGTCGCTCCATGTAAAACACGGGTACTCAGCTGAATCCAGTAAAGTCAAAGTCAAATAGATTTCTTACAATTAGGCCGGTGAGCAGCACTTTTGAACGTCATACATAAATTAATTAAAATTTACAAGTAATACAAGTTGATTCTACATTGCATTCGGAAAAGTAGCTTTTTATAGAGAAGAACGCACAAGAAACTCAGTGTGTACAGTTTGTAATGATTGTAGTGACTAAGTTTTCCAAATTTGTTATTGCCGAATCGACACTTGCGTACTATCAATTCTATCGTAACGATTCGGACACTGAAAAATATATTTTGCCTTTTTGGTTCTCTCAATCATGGTGTGAGGTACCATATTAAGGCCTTCACGAGCAAACATGGTTTGGTAAACAGTTGGGTACACATTAAATGATATTGCTTGTCCAAATGCTACTGGTTAGTTTAAACGTAAAAATCAGTCCATTTATAATGCTTTGCGGGCTATAATCACTATAGAAAAACCTTAACAAATAACTGGGCCAATGCCCTGTCTGATGTAATTTGGGGAATCAGTAGCACTACTAATGACACCAACTTCTTTGAAGCGCTATGATTTAATATTCGCTAGTACTGGTAGGCCATGTGACTTAATGATTTTCAGTAAAGTGACGCCTGGTGACGCCTTGCCATGCCATGAACGCCATGCAATGCCATGAACGCCATGCAATGCCATGAACGCCATGCAATGCCATGAACGCCATGCAATGCCATGAACGCCATGCAATGCCATGAACGCCATGCAAAGCCAAAGTCCGATCCTTTATTGTAATTGGGCCACTAGGCGGCACTTTGAATGTCAAATATTGAATGTAAAAAGAAAGCTTCAGATAACGCAAGTGATAATGTGTACAAAAGGGTTGTTTTTATGACTACAATGAGTGCAGCTAGAGTCAATACAAACTGGATGACTATTATTCAGTATATAAACTATAGTAACTAAAGTCAATGTCAGAGCCATTGCCATAACGTATTTATTATGGCCATAACTTATTTACATTGAATGCGGTACAATGGTTTGCAAGAATCCGTCAAGTCCATATTGAATTGAAAATGCATTATGTAAAGTAGTGGCAAATTATATGTACAGGAATAAGGACATAAAAGGTTTACGTGGTTCCAAAAGCTGACGGGTGCTTAGACTGTAAATGCGCTAAGGCCATATAGAAGTAAAGCACCTATATCAGACAGTAACAATAGTAGTGACACTGAATACCTAATTGATTTATATGAAAGCTAATGAATGTGTTTTGCTTCCATTGCGGGAGCAAAGATTCCAGGATGGCCGAATGTAACGGATGTGACGTCGGCCTACGTGCAACCGACCAATACCCGCCGAGCCCGCCGAAGCTAAGCTGCCATATTGAAGCCTCCCCTCCAGTCAAGCTATGTCAGCAAGAGGATTGTGTTAATATAAGCGATTGCCCATCATTTTATTTGTCTCTTTCGATTGTGAATACAAGATCTGAACAAAGCTCTGCCCGGTTTTTATTTATCCGTTTCACTATTCTGTGTTCCAATTTAGGTCATTGTCTACCTGGGTGCCAAGCCTGATCCAAAGATCTGTTGTTAACAAACATATTTACAGACTTTCTCACTTAAAATATTATTATGATTCTTACTGGGAAGTGATCTGGTCTCCCGGTAGATGGAACGGGTTACAGATGGCATCAGCGTAGAGCGCGTGCAGACGACGGAGCGCAGTCCGCACCTCGGCGTCGCGAATATTGGAGCCGCTAGGAGACGTCGATGACGTCACCAGCACCAGCTTGATGCGAGTGTTCGTCACGTAGCCATAGCTGAGGAATGGAGATTATGCGTACTCTTAATAAATTAAGTGTTCGGGGAAAAGTTTGGGGGCCTAGAGAAAATACTTTCCGCACACGCTAAGGCAATGTGTCGCCGCTCACGTTCATTTCGCGGAAAGAAAGAAGGTCAACACATCGATCACAGCGGCGCGTGACAATAAGTCCCTTTTTGTAGGTCATTAATGTCATTGCCATACATTTTGATGTTGGCGTCTGGCGTTAACGCTACTGAAAACTTCTTTGCCCTGGCCTGCAGGTATATTAGTATTGGGATAAGCCTAATATATTATTCTCAAAAACGGCAACTCCTAAAAATCTGAATCAGCAGTGGATACCACTATAAAAACAAAGCAATGAAACTCAACAAGTCCCAGGGAATGGATTAAACTGTTTTGGATCCCGCAGCGAAGTTAGAAAAGAACAGCAGAGGAGTAAGAAAAACATAATTGCCACAACCCCAATACCACACACCAAACCCAAAATAAATTCAGACATTCATTCAGGTATAATCGTAAAGACGACAAAAGGGAGTAAGTAAATTGCTATTGCATTTCTCTGTTACAACTTACATTTTATGCGTATCAGTAGAATACAGCAGCCCAAGATACAGGTCCCTGAGATCAGTCCGCGCAGCGTTAGTGTTAGCACCCGAGTTGTTGGTGTTAGTGCTTGCGAGGCGTTCCTCCAGAGCGTCTAGCGCTGTGTGCACCAGCCATTGTCGGGAGAGTTCATTATCCGTGCTCGTGTCATTGCCGATGCCACCGATGTATAAGGGAGAATTCTAAAAACAACGAAACATTAATTTGAAACGAGATTATAATTATTAACTGCCCTGATTATGATGATAAGCAATGTTTACGTGCACGCACTTGTATTACAAAATAACTGAATTGTTGTTTTAACTCAATTTAAATGCAAGCATTTTCAAGGCAAAGATTGATATTGGTAGAGGACTAAGGTAATTTAATTTTTTACTATAGCAAGTAATCAGTATGAATTTGAGAATTTTGTGTACATTTTGTCTATGGCCAAAATAATTTTATACAAAATCGCAGGGTCAGTCATTTTTCCGAAACAAAACCCCGAGTTCCGAAACAAAACAAATTAAAGATAAATCGTATGGATTAGTAACCAAGTGTGGTATAATTGTGATGAAGAGACAACTGGAATAATGATCTAATGACGTGTGCGAGTATGAAAATACACTGGCTATTCTGCTCACTTCTTAATTTTCGAAACAAGGTGCAACTAATTTGTTCTAAGGTGTAATGGGAAGCCCTGAGTCTATCTATCAATTACTAGCATGGTCTATCGGTGATTAGATAAAAGAAAACGTAATAAAACTCACATCTTTGCCGATAACTGCTACACACACTGCCATTGTTGACAAATTCGACGGAAGTGTTCTCGACACTTCTCGCGATCGAATCACAATTTGACATTTCGTCTAAGTTAGCGGGAACTTTGAAAAAGTGGAGTGCGGTTTTAATAATTACATTTTCGAAAATGGCTATAAATGACGGTTTAGTCTACGAAGTGGACGAAAGAGGTGAGAGGGTACTTGTAAGATCAGTAAATTCAGATCGTCAAGCATTCCTTCGCTACACAAATCGGACGTCTCGCCCTGTAGATGTCTGGTGGCGGGATTTCGATGGGCGACGGCGTTTTTACGAGCGCATGGAGCCAGGCGCCTTTTATGACATCAATTCATATCTGACTCATCCATGGGAGTTCACTGATTCATCAACTAAGGAGCGCTTTGTGATCAATAACAAGTTTGTGTTCCGAGCACCAGATCATGTGGGCGATCAGAGGTATAGAACAAACTGGAACATCACTGTCCCTGTGCGCTCTCTGAGAACCACTACACTGTTGGCACTCGCTGCAATGCTACCTTCCCCAGAGGCTGCTTCTGAGCTTGACCTGCCAGTTGTTCTGAGCCGGGAACTGAAAGAGTTGGCCACTAGCCTTCGTGTCCAGCCAGAATCTCATCAGGATGTACAAGAGGACCGCGATGATTCAGACTGATACTGGCTGTTAATGCCAGTGGCCGTAGTGGTCCTGACACTGGCAGCTATCATTCTCTTCTGGTGCGTAACAATTAAAAAGAAGGAAAAACTAGCCTTGATTCTCATATTCTTTTGTGCTTGGTATCTGAATTATCTGTTACAAAATCCAGTATGGAATATTAATCAACAAAAAGATTATTAAGAAGTTGTTATACGTGGTGAGACTCTAGTCGGAATGTTTTTTTAAGAGGCGGACTGCACATTAGTGCTAAGGGTTGGAATATAATATTAGTGTAGTGAGAAAATAAACTATATTGTAATACCTTTAAGGTCTCAATTTAAGTGTAATATAATCAAATAGCATTTACTAGATAGTATGTATTATTGTTAATAAACCACTTAGGCCAGGCAATGTACAATTTGTACCAATTGGTACCAGTCGGGCTAGAGCGGTTAAGCTTCTATCTTTTGTTATTTTATTTAAATTTTATGATTATAATTATATAATGATAATTTTTTATATTTTATGTATATTGTTTTGTTCCTTTATAGTTATTTAAGGGATAAATGATGATTATGATGATAACAATAAATAATATATGATATGAATGATTTAAGTCGAAGTAGGTAGGATATTATTATAAAAGTAAAGCACTTTCAGATTTAATATACGTAATTATTTAGATTTTTGTAAAATATGGTTTTTATACCAAAACAGGCCTAGCTTGGCTGAATATACATGACATGTAAATTTTTGGGGTGTTGTTATTTTAAATACACTATTGTTTACCAACACACATGATTGGGTGTTTGTTTAATTTGATAATGGATGAATCTGAAATTGACTGTGTAAACTTGTTAAGTTGTTAATATTTTATAATTTTATTTTACATTGTTAAATTTGGCAGAGTCCTTGAAAATGACAAGTTAATAAGTCATGTTATGTTTAAAAGCCAATTCTAAAAATTCTATTGAATTAAATTCTGCTAATTGAATTTGTCACTCAAGAAAAAACTATTGAAATGCTTCAAATTCAATCTATCAGGTAAATGCCTGAATTAAATTAAGTTTTCCTTTGCTTATAGGCCAATGCCTAAAATTAATGTCAATAGATTTGCCTAAAATTTGATGGATTTTTCTTGTAGGCACCTATTTGGAAATTACCTACTTTATCAATCTTTTATAAGACTGTAAAGCGAGGAATTCACAACATGGACTTACCCCTGGGCATGGACCACCCTGCACCCTGACTTTAAATTTTTCTGCATTAATCAACAAAGATTCTTCTGTTTCTGTATGAAAATCGGTAAAGTTTGCCGAAACAGGTGCTGATTTATTCTAATTCGCCACGCTCACTATTGCATCCTACATTCCCTTCATTTTCAAACTTTTCTGCAAAGTCAACAAAAGCTGGTGGGCTCAGGTTTACCCGCAGGCAAGTCCATCTAGTGAACTCTGCGCTTAAAATGTTAATAATGCGTTCGTTATGTTGTGTAACAATTTATTTTCGTATCTTTAGTTTTACATTGTACTGTGTTAGTGGTACAGTGACCTAAATCACATAATTGCGAAGCATCCGCCTCATGATCGGCTCATGGGTAAGATTCCAGTTGCGATACATGAATAAAAGTCACGAAATAGTTACGTGAAAATGTTTGTTTATGGAATACATCCATGATCGGTCATCGATACAATTCGGCGACGACTTCGCATTAGCAATTCGTGAGACTCCGCTCGAGTCTAAAACTAGTCCAGTATCTAATAAAACACGCTTATGAACAGTATTTAAAGTGGTTTCGTCATTTGTGTTCACAACATAATTAATTCCCTCGTTTCATCAGATAATATGTACCAGATAGTAGGCACATCGTCGTAATTAATTGATAAGCCAGATGATGATGTCAACGCCCACTCGAAATTATGTAGTTTTACTCAGCGCAATTAATATCTACTGAGTCCGATGTTTTCGATATTAAAATGTGGCCTAAATGATGAAACTTGTAGCCGTTTTCAGTAGCACTAGATGCCATCGTGTGGCTGACTCTGGCTTGGCCACCATCAGGGATTTTAATTTTGATAACACAAATGTTTAGTCACTAATTAGTCGCCAAATATCAGATTTAGTCGGTCACTGGTTCAAAAATTAGAAGGGTTGTTAGGTGACCGATCTGAAGAGACTCCCCAGCTTGGCCAAATTTATATCTTAAAAACTAGGGCACCTAGCGAATACCTGTTTTCGCCCAGATTTAGTCGTTAATTAGTCGAAATTAGTCGCCAAATATCAGAATTAGCCGATCACTGGTTCAAAAGTAAGAAGGGTTTATCGGTGGCCGATCAGAACAGACTCTCCCCCTAGTTTTTGAGATATAAATGTGGCCAAGCCTCTCCGGATCGGCCACCTAACAACCCTTCTAACTTTTGAACCAGAGACCGACTAAATCTGATATTTGGTGTTATCATAATTAAAATCCCTGATGGTGGCCAAGCCAGAGTCAGTCACACGATGCCATCTAAATAAATGCACACGGTTTTGGACCTTCTGCTCAGCATAGTAAGTGGAAAATCAAACACTGCAATAATATTTCACATCACATCACATCATCAGCCTATTAATGTTTCCACTGCTGGGACACAGGCCTCCTCTCTGTGAGAGGGAATGGGCCGTAATCCACCACGCGGGCCCAGTACGGGTTGGTGGATGTCACAAATCTTCGATTTTTTGGTTCTAGGACATGCCGGTTTCCTCACGATGTTTTCCTTCACCGTTTTGAGAGCAGTGGTGATGAAATTATTTACACAAAGTACGCTTGCCTGGGCTCGAACTCACGACCTACAACTTGTAAGTCGCGGCCGATACCACTGGGTCACCACTGCTCAATAATATTTAGGTAGGCATTAATTTGTATGTTTCCTAATGTTTTTGTAGGAGTATTGGGTGTTCTTTATCAACGCAGAATAAATAGGACTTGGCCTAAACCTTGGGCGAGAAGTTCAGTAAAAGACTTTTGAGGAATAGACTGCAATGGCTCAAATATTTAAGTAGTGGCCAGAATAGTTTTTCTAAGTGCCTTTTATTTAGTGGCGCTGGACAAAGTCTGATACGGAATGCATTGACAAATGTGAAAAAATTACATGTAGGTAATCTTTTGAGTCAAAAATCAAATACCATTTTTTTATTTTACATAGGCCTACATGGGCACTTATAAAACGTCGACAAAAGGTGCACGGTTCGGGTTAGTCGTTTCCTATGGAGAAGAACCGGCAAGAAACACCATGGTTACTCTTTTAAAAAAAAATTGTATTTACAATATTTCCATGTTACCTACAGCATTAATACTTTGATATCCCCATATCAAAGTATTAATGCTGTCGTTTGTGACGACGGGGGCCCTCGTGGCCTGGGGGCCCCGTATAATTGATACGGCGGTAGCTACGCCCCTGGTACAATCAGAGATTGCCCAAACACAGATCTCATAAGAGTGTGTGCCTGTGGTGTGCCATATCTAAATATTATCCTGAAAATTGGATTTATTTTTTGTGTTTATGACATTTATTAGATACCTACACAAATTCTTACCATCCGTGTCCTTTCACTCTCTTTATCATTTGTATGCACCTTAATGCATTGTAATAAGGGTGTAGGTTCAGGGTCCGATCTACGGGTGGGCGAGCCGGGCATTTGCCCAGAGCGGCAAAACGGAACTGATGGCCCTTTTCATTTCATCAGAAAAACCTAACTTATCTGTGTTCTCTTGCTCAAATTTTCAAATGTTATTGGTTACTATTGTAAACCACCGTTAAATAACTTAACTTTCATCATCATCATCATTTTAGCTGAAAGATTGTGTGACTAAGTGTCGCCACATTGGGAGGTAATCTGTGGGGCATACTTGCCAGTATTGGTATGCCCGGAGCGGCAAATATTGGTATACCCGGAGCAGCAAATATTGGTATGCCGAGGGGCAAAATAGTTAGATCGGGCCCTGTGTAGGTTTAATACCAACTCCTATTCTCACATGAGTTTTAGTTTTCGTTCAACCACCAATAATTAATACTAGCTGTCCCACGCGGCTTCGCTCCCGTCAACTGGCTTCCTATATACCTACCCTACATACATGAATGTTACCAAAATTTAATACTAGCTGTCCCACGCGGCTTCGCTCCTGACGGGAGCTACATACATTAATTTCCAAACTCAGATCACCAAAATACCTAGTTTCTAGAAAACAAAAAAAAAAATTTTGAGTAACTGTTTGACAGCACAACTACACAGAGAAACGTATATATACGGCCTTAGAGCACACAACTACACAAAACCGCGGTACTCAACATGGCGCCATGGCGAACGACGAAACGCTCCGAACTAGTACAATCGTTCAAATGAACTAGTTCAGTCTTCTTGTACTATTAGTTCATTTTAGTTCACCGTTCATTAAGACATCAGTCGGACATAATGGAATACATATTTGATTTTCCTTCATACTTTACAGGCTTAAGACAGTTATTTCAATATAATAAACATTTTACAATAATTTAAATGTCATTCAATGTTGTAAACTTTAATGAATTACTAAAATGGCGTATTTAAAAATCAAATATTTACACTGATCTTTGATTAGTTAAATGTATAATCTTATTATATTTTTTTTTTGACTATAGTAGATATATTTACATAAAATTACACAACACACATACGCATTACATCAGAGTTAAAGGTTGCTGTGTAAAAATAGCAACTGCGACACCTTGTTTGGTTTCAGAAGTGTTCTTCTTTGGTTCAAAACCTGCCCGGCATTCGAGAATATTCGTTCACAAGGAACAGATGTTGCCTGTATACACAATCTTTTTTCTTTTTTTTTTTTTGATACACATCTTTACGAATAGCCCACCATCTCAGAGGATCATCATGCCTTCTTACATATTCTTCATTGAGGTACTTGTCAAGCTCTCGTATACCTGCTGCAACAGGATTTTCCGGCCTCAAAATGGTTTTTAATTCACGGTCAAATTCATCCCAAATGCTTTCTTTCGTATCAACCAAAGCATTTGAGGTGCTTGGCGTAGGTCCGGAAGTACTCGCAGTTGCTGGTTCTGTAGTACTTGAACGAGGTATGATTTGTTGGCATATGCGGCGTTTTAAATTCTCACTAGCTATTTTAAAAGCCTCTGGCGTCCGGAAACCTCTCCCTTTAAATCTTGGATCCAGTAAAGTGCTCTCAGCGTAATCAGAGTTTTTTTCGATGTCACGAAATCGATCATTTAGCTGAGCTTGTAGTGTCGTAACTAATTTGTTAATTTCTACATGATCATATGATTCTGCCAACATGCGAGTTACGTGTTTGGATAAGAGTTGAACAAACACTAAAACTTTAGACAACGTAACATTTTTCTCTGCACTAATTTCTGTGGTAACTTCATAGAAAGGCTTCAGTACGGGTACAACTTTTTCAATAATTTCCCATTCCCGAGACTGTAGAGAGAGATCGCTTCTTAAAAATGCCAATGTGCTAATCACGGCATCTTTTAATTTTAAAAGTCTGTCCAACATGTCATAACATGAGTTCCACTGTGTTGGACATTCCTGTTTTAATTTCAGCACTGGAAGACCCATTTGCTTCTCTATTTCTTGAAGTTTCCCTAAACCCGCGGTGCTTCTTTTAAAATATTCCACTATAGCTTTTACTTTTGTGACTATTACACTTATATCATTCATGGCACGTTGGACAATTAAGTTTAAGGTATGGGCGAAGCAAGGGATGGGCCTCCAGTTACCCATTCTAATAGCTGCCAATATGTTTGCAGCATTATCACTTACAATGCTTACAATTTTTTCAGTGATACCCCAGTCTTGTGCCATTTGCCTTAAAAAAGCGACTAAGTTAGCGCTCGTGTGTCGTTCATTATAATTTATGCATCCAAGCAAAACGGAACACAATGTAGTTTCCGAGTTAATAAAATGAGCTGTAACAGCTATGTAGCTCTCATTGGTATTGGATGTCCAACTGTCTGTGGCTAAGCATACAGCAGGCGCTTCTGAAATTTGAAGTCGTATTCTTTGAAGAACTTCGACATAGATTTTAGGTATAAGAGTAGTAGTCAAAGTTTTACGGGGCGGAAGTTGGTAACCGGGGCAGTGTGAGACCATATCTATTAGTATTTTGAATTCAGGTTCATCCACCATACGCAATGCATGGTGGCCCTTAGCCACCATCTTAACCAACTGCTTATTTACTTGCTCTACTTTGCGTGCCGGAAGTGGTTTCCGCATGTAGCTCGTACGAATAATCGGTAAAGTTACAGTAGAAGTAGCAGTACTTGGAGCACTCGTCGATGGCTGTGTAAGTTCTTGAACAGTTCGTTCAGGTAAAAAATCTGATGATGGAGAAGCAGCAGCATTAGGTTGTCTCTGAACACACAAAGAAATAGTGGGATGCTTGTTCTTCATGTGGCGATTTAGATTTCCTAAAGAACCAGTTTTTATACTCAAATAACAAGCACAATAATTACACTTAGCACGATCTTTTTCTGTGCTTTCTGTAAAATGAAACCAGATTGCGCTTCTTTTTGATCTAATTGGCGCCATTTTACGAAAATAATTCCTCAACGGGCGAAACGAGAAATGGTTTACCTACAACACCTACTTGAGCCGTCACCGTAATAAAGAGATACTTAAATTAAAAAGTTAACGTGAAAATATTGATTGAACCAGAACACCAAGTAAGTTAATTAGTTAAGTCCAAGTTTTTAAAGCACCTTTGGTTATTGAATTAAAAGCACGAAAGCACAATAATTAAATAAGTTATCCGTAAACTTTCACAACACACAATTTTTTTTCTTGCAACTTAGTCGCGCAAGAGACCCGTTTCAACTAAAAATTTAAAGTTGCGCTCTGCCCTGCTATTGCACTTAAACATAATGCATTGCCCTCTTGAACTAAGGGTAATTTTTTTTTGACCTGACCCACCTTCGTAAGAATCAATCATTGGAAATACTTAAAGCTTTTTTTACGCGCGTATTTTCGAGATAAGCGCTTGGCCAAAATTCCGTACCACTGAGTTTATTATCATGCACACAGTCCTTATTAAAATCCACATTCAATAAAACCTATTTCATATTAATAACCAATCAATAAGCCTAGAACGAACGGGAAATATTTTGTCGCTGCATTGTAAGTGATTATAGAACTTATTATGATTACAATAACGTAAAATTTCGCGGAATATTCGCGAGCCAAGATTCACAGGCTATTCATGTTGATCATGACAGTCATTGTGATCGTACGTAGACAGAGTTCACAGAGCCAAACACTCAAACAGTACAGTAGTACACCGTTCATCAGTCATCACCACTGACCTCTATCATACAAGTACGCTGGACTAAATATATTAGATGAAATGACAGTTGATTTTTGTCCCGAACACTGACCTCTAATATACAAGTACGCTGGACTTCATATTATCGATGACAAAATTAAGACATTTGATTTTCGCCATTTTGGCGCTGATAGCAACGTGACTTAACGTGAGATTCCATGGAACTAATATTAGAGATGGGACATAGCCTTCGGTATAAAAATACATGAGAATAATTTAATACTTAGGAGAACAAGAAAATCCCAATTATTTTAATTGAGATTCATTTCTAAGTAATAGAAAACTTGCTGTAAAGGTTAACTGAAAAATACTTTCAATCAGATTGCAAGCTATAAACTAGTGGATAGCGATAATTTACAACGGACATATTTCTCGCTCTCATCGCTGAGATCCTGTCTCTGTAGTGTTAAGGTGCAAATAAGAGTGACATCGCATTCCAGCGACGTGAATACTTATATCAGTTTTCAACTCTGTTTCAGATGCAGATATAAATTGTTTGAATTAAAAACATTTGTTAATACAATTATAATTATCATGATATTATTCCAGAATTAATTCCAGACAGGAACGAGGTGATTGATACAAGAAGAGAGAGGCCTGTGCTCAGCAGTGGGCGAAGTCGGACTGTGGATGATCATGATGATGATTCCAGAATTTAGTATTACACATTGCTTTTTAACATATTATTACTGATTATTAAGCATTCATTTAACATACATCACTAATAGGTACCAATATGAGATATTTAGTTGCAACATATTATGAGAAGTCAATACAGTAGATGAGTGATACGCCTTGCCAAGTCTACTATTAACTAATACTCATATACTCGTATTAGTTAAAATAATATAATATTTCCAGGCGAATATACTAGTATTACCTAATCTTGAGAAATATCGGTATTAACCTATCTCTAAATGTGTCAATTTTAGTTCCTGAGAACCTCGAGTGGGGCGCTTTGATTCGGCACAAAAATCAACTGTCATTTCATCTAATATATGTAGTCCAGCGTACTTGTATGATAGAGGTCAGTGGTCCCGAATCAAAGCGCCCCACTCGAAGTTCTCAGGAACTAAAATTGACACATTTAGAGATAGGTTAATCCCGATATTTCTGAAGATTAGGTAATACTAATATATTCGCCTGGAAATATTATATTATTTTAACTAATACGAGTATATGAGTATAAGTAATATTTTTAAATTACACTAATATCAAAATAGTAGACTTGGCAAGGCGTATCACTCATCTACTGTATTGACTTCTCATAATATGTTGCAACTAAATATCTCATATTGGTATTAGTGATGAATGTTATATGAATACCTAATAATCAGTAATAATATGTTAAAAAGCAATGTGTAATACTAAATTCTGGAATCATCACCATGATCATCCACAGTCCGACTTCGCCCACTGCTGAGCACAGGCCTCTCTCTTCTTGTATCAATCACCTCGTTCCTGTCTGGAATTAATTCTGGAATAATACCATGATAATTATAATTGTATTAACAAATGTTTTTAAGTCAAACAATTTATATCTGCATCATAAAATGTACTCTGTGTCTGCATCTGAAACAGAGTTGAAAACTGATATAAGTCTTCACGTCGCTGGAATGCGATGTCACTCTTATTTGCACCTTAACACTACAGAGACACGATCTCAGCGATGAGAGCGAGAAATATGTCCGTTGTAAATTATTATCCATCTCATTCGTACGCAAATATTTGTATGAATGATGTTCCAACCGAGTGAATCCAAACTATTGTAAATGTAAGTATTAACTAACTAGTATACTTGAGCGAGCAGATACTTGCTCAAATATACTAGTTTTAAGGATAAGTTGTTAGCCTATCCCCATATTTAAATCTCACTGATCTGACAGTAATGCGCTATAACTTTAGTAGCACGCTATCCACTAGTTTGTAGCTTGCAATCTGATTGAAAGTATTTTTCAGTTAACCTTTACAGCAAGTTTTCTATTACTTAGAAATGAATCTCAATTAAAATAATTGGGATTTTCTTTTTCTCTTACGTATTAAAGTATTCTCGCGTATTTTTATACCGAAGGCTATGTCCCATCTCTAATATTAGTTCCATGGAATCTCACGTTAAGTCACGTTGCTATCAGCGCCAAAATGGCGAAAATCTAATGTCTTAATTTTGTCATCGATAATATGAAGTCCAGCGTACTTGTATATTAGAGGTCAGTGGTCATCACGCTCGCGCGCACGCTTCTCAAATCTCTCAACTCGTTCACTGGCTCAAGCTCAGACACTGTAGTACCGTACTAACTAATTCGTTCTGATTCAGCACTCAACAATCGATCCGATGTCGCTTCACGCTTGGATCACTGTACTACAATGAACGATTTAAACGACCGAAACTGAATAGTTCGTTCTCGTTCACCTAAAGGAATTGCTTCCTAGTAGTACATAGTACATGTACTACACACACAAGCCTATCACGCATCAGACATGATTTTGACGTCACTCAAAAGTATTGCCTAGTTTAGTCCTTGACAAACATTTAGATGTCTCTCTTTTCATATGCAGCTCTTGGTTAGTTAAAAAGAGACGAAACGCTTTTTGACATGCGTATGTCGATATTATAGATATTTGTATAACTATTCTTCATATAGTACCTAGAATATGCCGTCTCCTTATGTTTCCTACCTCATTGCTAATTGTTCTCTCAAAATGGTTCGCAGCTAACAATCTTTTACTGAATGCGAAAAAATCAAAATGTCTAAAGTTCTCTTTACCAAATGTAGGTACCTCAACGTGACCTAAATCTAAATCTTGACGGCAAAAATCTTGAATAACGGAAACTGTATTCTTGGGGATCCCATTCTTGGGGCAATCCGCGCGATCTATAAAATGGGTCCTCGCGAGTCCCTCTGAGAAAAAATTAAAGAGATCGATATACTGACTCTACCTTCACTTTATATTTTGGAATGTATTTTGTATGTCCGCAAAAATCGAGGGCTTTTCAAAACCAGAAGCTACTTCCATAATTTAATTACACGCAGTAAGCACGAAATTGTAATACCCAAATTCAGATTAACGAAAACTATCTAGCAAGTCTTTTCTTATAAACAGTACCTATACAATTTTATAACAAGTTGCCAAAGTCAGTTATAGAACTAACCGATGGAAAGTTCAAAAACTACATAAAACGTGACCTTATTAAAAAGCATATTATAAAATCAAGGACTACGTTGAAGATAAAAAAATGGCTTTAGCTCCTTCTGCGCATGCGGCTTACCTGGTAACTCATAAACGGCACAAATATGTGGATGTCTCTAGTTATTCTCAATCTCATTTTTTCTCTTTTAACTAGACTTTTTACCACAGAAATCTTAATAAGCCTTATTATTAAGATTTCTGTGCTTTTTACAAAGGAATAAATAGAAAAACTTGGGAGGCATAATTATATGTATACCTATATACTCTCTCAACTTCGTAAACACAACAGCGTATAGGTTAGAACACGCACGAAACACGCGCACGCCGCACAGCTTACAACCATAGCAAAAAGTGTCGTTACAACTTTTCGTCTTAATTTTTCCGTCTAGCCCCCTTTCGCAACGCGCGATAAGGAACTTCGTTCCAAAAAATATAACTTTTTATCTCGTTTTTTTATTTCTTACGACTTATTGTCGGGCCTACGTTGTCCCCCAATATCTAAGTACTAATGCTGTAACATGGAAATATTATAAAACCAAACCATTTTTTTAAAAAGAGTAACCATGAAGTTTCTTGCCGGTTCTTCTCCATAGGAAACGAATGGAAACGACAAACCCGAACCGTGCACATTTTGTCGACGTTTTATAAGTGCCTATTATATGTAGGCCTATGTAAAATAAAAATAAATGATTTTGATTTTCATAATCACATCATCAGCCTATTAATGTTCCCACTGCTGGGACACAGGCCTCCTCTCTGTGAGAGGGAATAGGCCGTAATCCACCACGCGGGCCCAGTGCGGGTTGGTGGATGTCACATGTCTTCGATTTTTTGGTTCTAGGACATGCCGGTTTCCTCACGATGTTTTCCTTCACCGTTTTGAGAGCAGTGGTGATGAAATAATTTACACAAAGTAACGCGCCTGCCTGCGCTCGAACCCACGACCTACAACTTGTAAGTCGCGGCCGATACCACTGGGCCACCACTGCTGATTTTCATAATATTAGTATAGATTTGCATGTGGGATTTAATATACACAGAGAAAATAAAACTGCTGGGTATGACTATTATTTGGCCTGTTTGCAAATTATTTTGCAATGTTGTGAAATGTGGTGAAAGATATTCAGAGTTATTAATTAATCATCATCATCTGCCTAGCCTTTTCCCAACTATATTGGGGTCGGCTTGATGATCGACCCGTGCGGCTGTTATTAATACATAGTGTGAATAAGTTTTGTATTGCCATAGATATAAGTTAAGTGGGTACCTACTGCAAATGTGTTTAGGTAGGTATGTGTAATCGACTCCAGGCATTCGTAAAAGCAGGAAAAAGCTATATGAACTTTATGGCCTAAAGCAACATATGAATAATTCAAGTTTTGATAAATATTTTGCTATATATTCAAAAACCTTTAAGATTGCATGCAAACTAGCTAAAGTGCTGTATATTAGCAATAAAATAAAATCAACAGACGATAAAATAAAAACTACCTGGAAAATAATAAATAATGAAACAAACTGAATTTAATTTAGCGACTGCACATGGCCCCATATACTCAGATATAGAGGTAGCTCAGGAATTTGAACACTTTTTTGTTAATATTCCTCTTGAAACTACAGCAGCCTTAAACTTCTCACCCGCACTCTCTGCTGCCTTACTTAGAAAGAACGTAAATGCGTGCCCTTCGGAGTTCAAGTTTCAACATATAAACCCCCAGGCTATTTTAAAAGCTTTTAAAGATCTTAAAATTAAATCAACAGAAGATCTTTGGGGGCTATCTGTAAAAGTGTGTAAACCAGTCATTGAAACTATTGCACCCTATTTAGCTTTCATATTTAACACTTCTACAAGAAATAAAGGCATTTTTATTTATTTTATTATTTAACACTAGTGTCTATCAAGGAGTTTTTCCGGACCTCATGAAACACAATAAAGTAGTTCCATTGTTTAAATCCGGGGATAGCAAAGGAGCCAATAATTATAGGCCATTGTCAATTCTGCCGGTTTTCAGTAAGGTCTTCGAAAAATTAATGCTCAACCAATTGTTGCGTCATTTTAACAAGGAAGCTCGAGCACTATGGAATTAGACACATAGCACTTGAGTTACTTAGGTCATTTGTTTAATCCACCCATACGTGTACCTCATACTTCTTCGAATTATAGGCATAACAGTTATATTGTGCGCGCAAGCAGAGACTTCAATGATATTTGCAAGGAGTATAATTTGGATCCATTCACAATCAGTGTAAATTCAGCCAGAAGGTGCTTAAGCCTCAAATTTTTCAAGTAGAGGTAGGTTATATTGTTTGTTTCTGTTTTTATTAATTTATTATTTTCTTTCTCAACAGTCATAATTATAATTGCAAACCAAATATTTATATTGCTTCTTACTATAATTAAAGCGGTGAGATTTTTGTTTTTGTGCTCACACTAAAATTATTATTATAAGTCTATACGTGAGGATTTGTAACTGGCTTTCTGTTGACTCTATTTTACTTTTTTAATAAAAAAAAAATAAAAAAATACAAATTATTAGATTCACATTGCCGTATATTAGAAGTACCGAATGTGACATCATATTGAATGGCGAAAAGCTGCAGCCGAATTGCGTAAGTATATTATCCAAAGCAAAAGAATCGATTCTTTCCCAAAACCGACTTTACGTATTGCATATTGATACGTAAAGTCGTTTTTGGGAAGGAATCGACTTGTTTGCTTTGCAGAATTCACTTACGCAATTAGGCTGCTGGACTTTGTAAATCAAACAGTTTTCCTGGGAATCACTCTAGACGACAAATTGCAATGGGGTCCTCAAATAACGTCTCTTGCGGGTCGGCTAAGCTCGGCCGCTTATGCTGTTAGAAAGATAAGACAGTTAACGGATGTAGAGACCGCGCGTTTGGTCTATTTTAGTTACTTTCACAGCATTATGTCATACGGTATTTTACTGTGGGGTCGAGCGGCTGACACTGAATCCATATTTATATTGCAAAAGAGAGCTGTCAGAGCCATGTATAAGTTAAGTCACCGAGAATCTATAGGGATCTATTTAAAAATATGAATGTTATGACAGTTTCATGCAAATTCATTTATGAGAATATTATGTATGTAAGGAAAAATATACATCTCTTTAATAAAGTCAGTGATAGACACAATTGTAATACGAGAAATAAAGATAAGTTAGATCAACCATCTTATAGACTAGCTAAAGAACACTCATCTTTCATGGGGTACTGTGTTAAATTCTATAACAAAATACCTTGTGATAATTATATTAAAACTAAATGAAAGTAAATTTAAAACTTTAGTTAAAATCACACTTTGTAAACAAGCTTATTACAAATTAGATGATTATATTCAAGATAAGAATGCTTGAAAACATGCTGGTCCTGCTCCATAGGGCAATCTTTAGTGTAGACAAAATCAAATTTGTTAATTTATATTCATAGTTATTGTATTCATTTTTATTTTTTAGGAAAATGACTCACACACTGTTCCGTTGTTGTTGAATTAGGTATTTTACCTATGTTTGCAGATTTGTAAGTATGTGAGAACCATGTTCCTATTAATCAAATTAATGAATTTACCTGTTAATGCTTTTAATACTTTATACCTGTACATATGGTATGTTGCACGCTTACTTGTGGAATCGATGTCAATAACTACAGAAAACTAACTTCATTGTGGTCACTTATATGGGAGCGAAGCCGCGTGCTACAGCTAGTGTGATATATATTATGTTTTATTTACATCTTCACCCGTTGAAGAGCTCGTGGCTAAATTATAAACAGCTGCACGGGTCGATCTTCATGGTTAAGCAAGGCTTGATGAGGTCGGTTAGTAGATGGGTGAGCATCCATTACTTACTGAGAACCTTCCGAGCCTGTAAGCACGGTCCCGGCTATCATTTGAAGATCTTTGACAATCGGGATTCATTCAAATAATGGCTACTGTAAGGTAGCCAGAAGCCATTAAATTTGTCTTGCCTAAGGTTACGGGCTTGTGTCCGTAACTCCACGTCTAAGCGCGTTGCCAAAGGCTATTGTTACGGACGTCGTAGCTATGTAGTATTTAATTTTGATCTACGTAACTATGATACTGATGTAAATAAATAACCCAGATAGTAAATAGATAAGTAACACATAAGTACTTCTGCGACCTATGGAATTGTATGAAGCTACACGCAGTGCGGAAAAAAAAATCGCGCGGAAATAATACCGCAAGAAAACCGCGTTTTGCCACAGAATCCACCGCTCCGCGGCGCAGATTAAATTCACACCAATATTTTGCACTCTATGAACAGGTAGGAATTTTATCCGCAGTGCGTGCTAGTCAAATTCAGTACGCGGACCAAAATTCCTGCGAATCAAAATCGCAACGCGTGCTAAGCCTTACCTGCGCTAAGCAAAATTGTATAAAGGACGAGCTTGCTGCACATTTGTCATTCAACATTTCGTTACTCAACCATCAGCAGCAAGCCACCTTTTTTTTTTTTAGGTATAAGAAGAAATAAATTAAGGAACAAGAGCTTGAAGTTTTTACTCAACAATCAAAAAATATACAGTCCACCTCGACAGGTATTGTGTTACCCAGTTATACTTGTAATCCCCGGCACGTAAGTTGGCAAGAGTCGTCAGATACGCAGAAGTCCTTTTATAGGTCTCCTTGGTAGTGAAGCGGGGCGCGGGGAACGTTCCGAGCGCGCGACGGGTTGGTCAATTGATCACAAGGATATGGATCGATTGACCAATCGCGTCGCGACTACGACGTTCCGTTCGTTCTATGCGGTGGTTGGTCAGTTTGCGGAATATGCGCGAATTTACCCCAACTACGCCAAAACCTTGCCAACTTACATGCCGGGGACTTATACTGTGTTGACGGGGTCAGATAGACCGTTGCTGCATACGTGTACTTAGCTGAATTCAGTTAAGACTGGAAGCCGCCCCAACATTGTCTAGTTGGTAAAAGACGAGGCAGATTGAATACATTCCTACATGTTGGTCGACTTATTTGGAAATCGATTGGTGTACGGCGAACCGCACATCATAACTTTAATATTTATAGCCAAATCATCATTATACGCGTTTACGCCAAGCGACCCAAATAACAATTAACTTCAGTACGTGATCGGTTAGCATTAAGTGCTGTCACGCGTGCTACCTCGCTCTGTTAACAAACATTTGTAACTTTTTCTTAACAATATACAGTTTTAAGTGAACATTTCAATCTCTCATTCAACATCCCAACAAACAACCTTCACATGGTCCTTCGAGCCGGATATGAGCATGTGATACAGAGGAATAAGTGACATTTAGAATAATTTTGCCGACCCCAAATACAGTAAACTGATGATGTCATGTATGTAGATTTGTGTCCTGGCTATCGAACTGCCCAATACAGGTAATAAAACCACAAAATACCGGGTATAAAAAATAATTTATTGTAAAAAAAACAAATTAAGTATTGCAATCACATTACTGGTTATGGCAAGTCAGTGTTTGTTCTGCTGCATGTGTGACACTATAGCTAGCGCTCCGCCGGGAATGAACCGCACGAAGTTATCCGCCGTCAACGGACCCAATGCGTACATCCCTACAGGAGCGTTCAGGATCTCGTGGGAAGTCTTGTCTATGGCGATAGGGTTGGCTCTCCCGTCTACAGCCTTCTTCGGATCAATACCGAAACCGAGACCAGAGGAGTAAGGGTTGACAGCTTCACAGGTACATTTAACTTTATCTTCGTCAGAGTATGGAATGATTTGACATTTCTCCATCATATTACTTTCTTTATCATTATTTCGCTTATTACAGTCCGGTACAACGCATTTTGTGTCAGAGTTGCCATTAATTTCGGAATAATTTAAATATCTAGACTTGCAACTCTGGATGCTTTGACCGAGCATAGACTTTATAAAGTGCCAATGGTTCTTCAAGAAGCATTGTTTCTCTTCGATTTTCCGTTTCGTGGTTTTGGATTCGTCGATACATTTTGCGCAGTCAATTTTGATGTCGATGCAATCTAAGAAGTTGGTTTGTAGGAAGAATAGGTCTGGTTTGGCGCCGATGAAGACGCCGATGAGGTAGACTTGTATTTCGGTGATTTCCTTAGTGTTAAGGTTGAGGAGTTTGACTCTCTTCAGCGATAAGGCGTAGTCCTCAATGTCGTCGGAGTTCAGTTTGTGCGTGGGGTCGTTTTCTGGGGTCACTTCTATGATGGTGTGTTCTGGGTAGGGGGTGTAGTTTGTATGGTTGCCGGAGGGACCGTCGCACATCATTTTGTAAACCTGGAAAGAGAAAGGGACAAGGATTAGAGAAATATAACAAGTGTTTTTAGGGTTCCGTACCGAAGTGTCCAAACGGAGCCCTATTGCTGTCACTCACGTATCTGTCTGTCTGTCCGTCGTCTGTCACACAATTTTGTTCCGAAGAATTTTTTAACTTCCCATTGACCTACTAACTTGAAATTTGGTAAAAATGTTTATTATTACTTATATTTTACTAACACATATTTTTTCTTTGGTATGGAACTCTAAATATGCGAATTCTGACACGCACTTGGCCGGTTGGAATGATTCGAATAGGCGCCTTTTTGTTGGTGATTAGAATAACACGAAAGTGAAGGGAGTAGTTGCAGGCACAAATTCACAGATAATACATTTCAGTACAAGCGGCCTTGATTATGACCAAGTTCGACTGAAAACTTAAATAAATAAAATAAAGCTTGGGCCCTTACATAAGATACTAGAAAATCAGCTTTAGTACTTTTGACTGAAATTTGTATAATAGACAGACAGACATTTAATTGCCAATTAGCTACATTATCGATATCAGACTCGAAAGTCAAGGTCGAAACCATTCCTTGAATCTCGACACACTGTCAAAGGTCAATGACCTCTCGCTTCCAATCACATAAAATTATTTGCAAATAAAATCGTCAGTAACTATAGTGCACTGTGCTCGCCAAACTTCATGGCCGCCCTGAAGTTGGCTTTTCGATACGCAAGGCACGTCACGGTGCTGTTTTTGTATGAGATTTTCTACTGCGCAGCCATTGTAGCCAGCTTCAGGGCGGCCAAGAAGTTTGGCGAGAACTATACCTAGCCTTTTACTGTTGAGGTCGGCATTATTTTACATGAATCGATCACCTATCGAACCTCTACAGCCCAATTACTAAATAAACAAATAATACCATACCTGACAGTAATCTGGGTAGGCCTGAGGCTCCAGCCGGGCGAGTGCCTCAGCCGGCGCGCGGTGCAGGTGTCGCGCGTGCAGGCCGGCGCGCACGCACAGCCACACGGCGTCCGCGGCCGACACGCCCGAGCCCACCACCAGCACTGACGGCGGCCTGGGGGATGCTGGAGTAGGGGAGAATGATGGGTTACGATGGTGTCAAAATAAAAGACATACTCTTGATGGAGAAAAGAAGGGGTAAATGGTTTATTTATTTTAATTCAACTAGGTTTTCGAATCTTAGATAATATCAAGTGTATTATACTAAGACATTAACTGAGTAGTGAGTGACCGAGCTCTGCTTGAAAATAGAGAATAGTTTTCTAAAAAACTAAACCTAGCTAAATCGAATTATTGCCCCCGAAACCAACGATTTTCATAAAATTTTATATGCAAGAGGCATACAAAATTTCATGAAAATCGTTGGAGCCGTTTCCGAGATTCAAATTATATATATATATATATATACCTATACACAAGAATTGCTCGTTTATAGAACATTACTGCAGCGACAACAAGAGACATTGATGGACGAACGTGTAAATGTGGGCTGAGGCGAAGCCGAGGCACACATACGTAAGTCCATCAATGCCTAGTTGTGGCCAAGGCTTCTATAGTACTTTTCTCAAATAATGCGCGGAAATTAAAACTAAGTAGCACCTAGAACTCATTTTGTCAAATACAGTATTTAAGGAAATTGGACAAAAATTTTGTTAGGATAAACCTAACATATTTTTTGCCCATTTGTAACTAAAAGCGCCTAAACAAATTTTAGTTGCAATCTAATAAGGTACCAAATAAATTCAAATTGCAATTAGACACTTATTTTATAAATACAATGGGATATCTGTACTGGGAGTACACAACTATTTGATTGGATGTATACGATTTCGGCGCGGTAGTTAAGGCTCTAGACAGACGGACTGCATTTCAACTGCAAATTGCAAATTTGTTTGAATGCAGTTAGTACGACTGCAATAACACTGCAAATCAACGTTGCAGTCCGATTACAGTCGGTGTGCAGTTGACATGCAATTGTCGTTGGTACTACTGCATGCAATTACAAAAATACCTTGAGAAATTCTAGTTTCTCTCATTCTTTAAAGATCATGTTTCTGTCATGTGGGTCTGACAACAAATCAAATGTCAGTCACACTTATTTCGCCCAGAATTCTATCTAGTGGAAATTAAGACTCATTGGTTGAGATTTCCAATCTGTTCCAAGCAACATGAACTTTTATAACAATAATATTTATAACTAGCTGTCCCACGCGGCTTCGCTCCCGTCAACTGGCTACCTCCATCTACCCTACCTACCCTATAAACATGATTTTTGCGTAACCTAAACCGTTTACGCAGCGCAAGCAACGGAAGCTCTCAAAAAGGAATATTTTTTTCCTGTTTTTGCTACATTTTTCATTTATGCTCTGCTCCTATTGGTCGTAGCGTGATGTTATATAGCCTATAACCTTCCTCGATAAATGAGCTATCCAACACAAAAATATTTTTTTCAATTCCAACCAGTAGTTCCTGAGATTAGCGCGTTCAAACAAACTCTTCAGCTTTATAATATTACTAGCTGTTGCCCGCGGCTTCGCTCCCGTGGACCACACCACAGGACCCATTTTCGGGATAAAAAAATAGCCTATGTTACTCAGGAATAATGTAGCTTTCTATTGGTGTAAGACATTTTCAAATCGGTCCAGTAGTTTCGGAGCCTATTCGGTACAAACAAACAAAAAAATCTTTCCTCTTTATAATATTAGTATAGATTTTCACATAATAGCATTTATTGATAGTTGTAGGTAATGGTTGCTAAAGTGCTTTTGGTTCAGTATCGACCCACTGAGCCAATATGTAAGTATAAGAAAATGATAATAATTCGTTACCATGGCTACTAAGCACTTGCACGGCCCTCTCGAGCGGCGCCAGCGCGTGCAGCGCGTGGCGCGCCACCTCGTGCGCCAGCGTGTTGGGCCGGTCGGCGCCGCCGCTCGCCACCACTACACGACGGCACAGGTAGCGGAATGGACGACAGGAGGACGTGTCGTAGCTGGAATGTAAAGAGACTGGGTTAGTTATAATGGCAAATTCAATAATAAGAAAAGATAAAATTCAAAACATCAAAAAATCCAACTGCTGAAGAAGCTAACTAAAAAGACGTAAACAAGAAGAAAATCTTGCTGTGCAGTCGGAGGATACATATTAACCAGATGTATCCGCCGACTGCACAGTATGATTTTCTTCTTGTTTACGTCTGTTTAGTCCGCTTCTGAGGCAATCGGGCTTTATATTATTTAACTTTTTGGTTATTTATTTTTTTCGAATTACGTACATTTCAACATACCTATAAGTGTTATATATTTTTGAAATCACCACTTAAAACCCTTTATTTAAGTTATTTTATTTTATTTAGTTTTAAGTTGTGATTGGAAGAAAAAAAATACTAGGCTCCCCACAATATGGCGCCCAAAATGGGCCATGTTCCAATTTTAATGTAGCCAGTCACACTCGCAAGGTTAAGACGAATCGATTGACTTAAGAATCATCAAAATCGGCCATACATACATAGACTGTTAGACACCTTCGGCAGTCGGGTAAAAAAAAAGGAATCGTAGTCGAGGACGGTGTGTTTTACGTAAATTCAACGAATTTTTTAATCGTTTAGCTATCCAGTGGTGTAATAAAATTTTGGATGACAATGATAAATATGGAGCTGCAACACCAAACTGTATCCCCCGATTTTGTTATCATCACTTTTTTGGATTGTCTTCATAAGGAAGCAAACTGACGTATCCAAGTCAAACATGCACGTGGCTGGATGAGAGATTTCGAGGGGAGATTAATGGTATGCCATTGAAGACCAGTTAGTGGTTTTTTTATAGACTGATGACGGTAGACTAAATAAGTTTTATAAAAATATACAACCGACTTCCAAAATGTGTACTTTGTAGTATTTTTACACTACAAAGTGAAAAATAACTTCAATTTCGGTAGTCGGTGTTCCTGTTTATGTTTCTTTTTTTTTTTCTTAAAAACAAAAAAAATAAAATTGGTCCACAATTGACGGAGTAGTCGGTAAAGTGATATAAATAAATAAAACCAGCCAAGTGCGAGCGGACTCGCGCACGAAGGGTTCCGTACCATTATCGCAAAAACCGGCAAAAAAATCACGTTTGTTGTATTGGATCTCCACTGAAATATGTATTTTATTCTATTTTTTCCCTTTGGGTACGGAACCCTCAAAAACAAGCATACAGCCGAACATAGAACCTCCTCCTTTTTGGAAAGTCGGTTAAAAATATTCGGTCCTATAGCTGCTGAAGAATTAGTTACCTATAAACAACTGTGTCTTAAACAACTTGATGGTTATTTTATGGCAACAAAAATTGGTTTCCATTGAAAACATATGTAACATTTTCTAGCAATTTATAAGGTTAGACCCTAAATAAACTTTATTCATATTTATGAGTACTTTTACCCCCTTTTGAAAAACTACCGAAGTGCAGATAAAGACCGTTTGGAAAATAGGAAATATTTACACTGCTTGCCGCTAGATGGCGTTAGTTGTTTCATTCAACCACGGGGTCTCATTGCTAGTAAATAAATTTTGGTTCAAATAAATCTCACTAGATGGCGCGACATGTACACACAATTCAATAGAATATAATAATTGTGTGTAAAATTAACATTTTCTGGAATTGAGCATAAAAATTGTATGTTCTTGTTTAATCAACTCTCCTAAGTACAAAACTATGGAATATTGGGTTCTTAATTCACTTTCAAAGATTGTTTTAACGAATCAATTAAAATTGATGCCAGTAGATGGCGCATTTTTAAATTTCTGAGGCATTCCACCCGATTTTTTAAATTTGTATTGTAACATATTTTGGTGCAAAAAGACTGTAAAAACGTGCAAAAAAATACTATAAAACGAACCTTCACTGTATTAAAAGAATTCAATATTCACGAACCTAGTAAACCCTTTTACTTGCAAGTCGCTGCTAACACCATCTATTGCCGTGAAACGGGATCGAACGCGATTGATGTACTTACAAAAATAACAAGATTAATCAGATGAAAAACGCTAGTTACGTCGGCACGGTTTCTTTGTATGGGATGGGGCATCTGTATGCTAGTATTATATTATCTGTGATTCAACGCTTACAGAGCGCAATGCTGATCAATTGCGCTCATTTTCTACTAACAGAAGTATGTTACTGTATGTATGCTTACCCAGCTACGCAGAACTCTGCGTTGAGTGGACAATGTGTGTTGTGACAGCGGGGAGCGCCGCTCTGAGGGATGCGAGTCACGCTGGTCACTGTCACGCCCGAGCGGAAGAATTTCTGGAAACAATCATAATGCAATGTTAAAAATAAAATTATGTTATAACTAACGGCATGTTGAATAGAAATAGTAAAATGATTAATTAGCTCGTTATTTTTTTTTTTTACCTTTGTATAGATTCTTTTACCGATTGTTTTGTGAATGTGTAAACATTGTAGGCCTTCTAGATGATCGTTAACATTTGTTAACTTTTAATTTCGTTTTACTTTTTTTTGTTTTTCTTTAATTTCGTACGACTTATTGTCGGGCCTACGTTGTCCCCCCATATCCAAGTACTAATGCTGTAACATGGAAATATTGTAAAACCAAACAAATTTTTAAAACAGTAACCATAGAGTTTCTTGCCGGTTCTTCTCCATAGGAAACTACTAACCCGAACCGTGCACCTTTTGTCGACGTTTTATAAGTGCCCATTTAGGTCTATGTATTTTTTTTATTTTTTTGATTTTGTACTAACTGGTTCGAATAGTTTGGTCACGTCACGGGGTCTCAGCGCTAATAAAGAAAATTTGGTTCAATTAAATCTCACTAGATGGCGATATGTAGGTACCGTTCTGTTATTGAATGTTAAATTAACATTTTCTGGAATTGAACATAAAACTTGTTTGTTATTGTTTAATCAACTCTTATAAGCACAACATTATGGCATATTGTGCTCTTAATTCACATTTAAAAGATTATTTGAACGGATCGTTTAAAATTGATGCCAATAGATGGCTCGGTTTTAAATTTCTGAGGCATTCCACGCGATCGTTTAAATTTGCATTGTAACACATTTTGGTGCAAAAAAACTGTAAAAACGAGCAAAAAATACTATAACAAAACTTCACAGAAAAAAATATTCACGAACCGAGTAAACCCTTTTACTTGCAAGTTGCTGCTAACACCATCTATCTATCGCCGTGTACCGGAGAACCGAACGCGATTGATGGACAAAAAATAATCGGTTTAATCAGACGAAAAACGCTAGTTACGTCGGCACGGTTTCTTTGTATGGGATGAGGCATCTGTATGCCAGTATTATATTATCTGTGGTCACGTCTTCTTTCAATGATTCACAATACCACTTTCATTTCGTCGCTTCTTAAGGAGATGATAGGGCAATGGGCAAGCTGATGGGTCTCAATCATATAATTATATAAGAGTCTTAGGTTAAGGCGCCTCCCCGAGCAAAACACCGCGCTAGTCGTTTTTGAGCAGTTTTTAAGTGCTATCTACTCTTTATTTAAAAAGAAATATCAATTACTAAAAATATATTAAATTTCTACATAATGTTGATTCTAAAATGGTAGTACACTTTGTTTTTTAAAGAGGTATATGTTTCACTAATCTCCTTCCAACAAAATTATAAAAATAAAAATAATTATTGATAGCATGCATCTCCTCGTAAAGTGTTCATTAATTATTTTTTGTACTAACACTAATGGATAGACAACTTGATAACGAACATTTTGTAAGTTTTTTTTTTCAAAAGACCAATATTCGATTTTATAAAGATTTTATTCTAAAATCTGGGCGTATTCACTACCGTAATTCATGCGCCACTAGTGCCTCTGGGCCAATAGGAATGCTCATATCTCATGCTGATTTTTTGGTCAGGGTACGGCCTTAAGGGGAGGGTTTACAGATTGATCACACGTATTTGTTACCTGTGTTCTTGCTATGATATAAAATCAAATGGGAGTTCCCCCATTTTGTGTCTTATTATGGCAAGGCAGGTGGTTTTGTCCGGTCATGATAAAACTTTTGGAATTTCCGATGTGGTTTTTATTTTCAGAGACATATATTCCCAGTCTTCTAAAACTTTTCTTGCGTCTTACCTGCAGCTTACAAGCGTGCACATATCGCCTGCAGTACTTGGCCACAGCTCGTGCGGACAGCCTGGCGGCGCCTGCGGCCGCGTGCGGGGGGAGCGACAGCCAGGCGCCCGGGGACAGCGTGCGCACCCCCGGCGGGAACGTGTGCCACGCGCCGCCCGGCGGGCCCCGGCCCAGGACTATGTGATCTATCTGTGGAGGGAAGAATACATGAGTTTTACGTTGGAAATGTGCAGCGGGGTATTACGAAGCTAATGCTAACGACTTTTTAACCGAGTTAAACTTCACTTCTTCGGAGGAGGTTCTCAATTCGACTGTATATTTTTTTATGTGTGTCACTTTAGAACTTTTTACTGGGTGAACCGATTTTGATGTTTTTTTTTTATTTGAACGCTGGTGTGGTTCCATTTTAATTTGATCAATATCTGATGAAGAACTTCGGAGATATACAACAGAACTCTTCAATAAACAACGGTAAATCGCTCGGGATTGCTGCTATTGCTTTTCTGTTTATTGTTTACGGCATTTCATAACATAACATCAGGATACGGGTACGCATATAATTATGTACAGTGGGGTGACCATAAGCTCTTAGCGCGCTATCAATTTGATATCGAAAAAGGGACAGATGTATTTGACTTGTATACATCTGTAACTTACTCGATCTCAAATTGGTAACGCTCTAAGAGCTTATGGTCACCCCCCAGTTCACCCTGGTACACTCTCATTTCACCGGTTATATTCAAGTTTTATGTTTTTCGGATAAGTTATTCAAACATAACTTTGAGCATTACCTTACTATTGAACTTGCTTATTATGTAAGTACCACAACTAAAACGTGAAAATGAAAACTTATTTAGTTAAAAAAATTCAACCGACTTCGGAAGTCGGTGTCCAAAAACAAAGAAAAAAAAACAGGAACACAGTCTCCCGAAACTGAAGTTATTTTTCCCTTTGTAGTGTTTTTATTTGGAAGTCAATTGTATTTTAATGTAAAAAAGTTTTTTCGTTTTGCTACACCGACTACGGAAAAGAAAGTAATGTTTCGCTTTGTAGTTTTTTAGAAGTCGGTTTGATATTTTTGTTAAAAAGTTTTTTTTTTGGAAATAAAGTGTGATGGACGTTTCTTAAAAGTTAGATTTAAAAAACCAAAATAGTTTTTTTTTTGTTATTTATAGACTCGCGTTGACCACTATCGCACTGACTCTTGACACTGTTTCTTTAAATAGATCTGCGTAGTCTACGTAAACATCGTTAGTCCGACGCAGTCGTTTATAAGATTTTCGGTGCCTATGGACCTATGCACTGCCTGGCTAGCGGTTATAAAACAAGTGCGAGTCGGACTCGCGCACGAAGGGTTCCGTACCATTATCGCAAAAAATCACGTTTGTTGTATGGGAGCCCCCCTCAATTTATTTTATTTTAATTTAATAATTATTATTTTTTGAAGTGAATATACAACTAAATATTCCGTGAATATTTCAAGCGTCTACCTGTTGCCGTTATTAATATCGAGCAAAAAACGGCAAAAAAATCACGTTTGTTGTATGGGAGCCCCCCTTAAATATGTATTTTCTTGTTTTTAGTATTTGTTGTTATAGCGGCAACAGAAATACATCATCTCTGAAAATTTCAACTGTCTAGCTATCACGGTTCACGAGATACAGCCTGTTGACAGACGGACAGACAGACAGATAGACAGACAGACGGATCGCGGAGTCTTAGTAATAGGGTCCCGTTTTTACCCTTTGGGTACGGAACCCTAAAAACATCGTAGGAATGATCTTTAATGATGAATCATATAGTAAGATGTACCATCGAAGCAATATTCATAACTTAGTAAAAAAACGTATTTTTTTTATTAGTATTTTTGAATAATCAAATCAAATAATTGTTTTGCTCAAAAATGAGTAGGTAACATGCATACATAACAAATTGCCAGCATCAAGAGATGTTAAAATAAAAAGATAATGGAACGTCATGTTTGGCTTGGACAATGGCATGCAAATATTGATCTGATATAGAACACAGTTCAAAATAATTATTCTAGATTGTTAAATTTAAGGCGCAGATACCACTGAGTACCTGAATTTAAAATGAGAATCACGTCTAAACGGCTAGGCGTAATTTTTTGGAAAAAAATAAATGTTACATTAGACCATTTTCTTAATAATTTGTTCTAAGAAAATTTTGAGTTTTATTCGTATAACATAGTGTAATTAATTTGTAAAGTTATGTCTAAAACGGACAAAACACGACAATCGCACCAAAACCGATGAGCGTATTTTAATGAAATCGACACCTCAAAGACTTATTTTTATCTGAGTTTAATTATCTACATTTTGATCTGAGGCTTTTTTTTAAGTCACAGAATAAGAAGGAAAGTAAAAAAATTACTCAATTTTGGGTCGCGCGGGTGTGAAACGAGTGCGCGTTTTGTTCCCTCAAGGTGGTTGGCGTCGTCGTCTTAATAATAATAAAATATCAGCAAATGTCAATAAAATAATGCAAGTCTAAATTACCATTATAGAATATCAGATAAAAAAATATAAAAAAACCGGCCAAGTGCGAGTCGGACTCGCGCACTAAGGTTTCCGTACCATTTTCGCAAAAAAACGGCATAAAAAACACGTTTGTTGTATGCCCCCCTCAATTTATTTTATTTTAATTTAAAAATAATTATTTTTTGAAGTGAATATACAAGTAAATATTCCGTGAATATTTCAAGCGTCTACCTGTTGCCGTTATTAATATCGAGCAAAAAACGGCAAAAAAATCACGTTTGTTGTATGGGAGCCCCCCCTTAAATATGTATTTCCTTCTGTTTTTAGTATTTGTTGTTATATCGGCAACAGAAATACATCATCTCTGTAAATTTCAACTGTCTAGCTATCACGCTAGCACGGTTCACGAGATACAGCCTGGTGACAGACGGACAGACAGACATACAGACAGACGGATCGCGGTGTCTTAGTAATAGGGTCCCGTTTTTACCCTTTGGGTACGGAACCCTAAAAAATCAAATTAATAAATCAAATCAAAATAATCATTCTAGAATATCACAGAAATAGGAACGGTACCTATATTGACATAGACTACATCATCTGTATTTATTGGTATTACACCAAAGAAGAACATATTTAACAACATGTTACACATTTTTTTATCTATTCTGAGAAATCATTAAGGCATACATAAAACTTGGACAATAACAAAAAATATTTTTAATCTACTTAAGTTCTATTTATTAAATAATAGTTTATTTAAAAAAGTAAATTAAAGGTGTACAGAGACTATTAGTTACCTGTTTCTCTATGTCGTACTTCCATTCGATCAGAGAGTCAGCTTGGATGCCCATGTCTGCGCAGGGTCTTAGCAAATTATCCATCTGGAATTAATAGAAGACAATGATTTAGTATACAGACATAATACATAAATAGGGATGTTTTCTGAGTAGAGTCAGTGAGATTATCAAATAATATTAGACACGTATTTTTGCCTTAAGGTTACACTAGTCGATTTTTTTCCATACAAACGTAGTCTAGGGATTATTCCACTGTTTGACGATGTACGTTCTAAATAAAAAGTGATATCAATATTTATCATCATTATCTAGCCCTGTATGGAAGCGAAAAAGTAAAAAATTAAAATATTTGAAAGTTATGAGCGTCGAAAGTTCCACATTTCGACACTAATTTCAAGGCGCCGATTCCCTTGAGTAGCTGATTTTAAAATGAGAATCACGTCTAAACGGCTTGTCGTATTTTTTTGGAACAATATATTGTTACATTAGAACCATTTTCTTAATAACTTGATCAGAGAAAATTCTGAGTTTTATTCGTATAACATAGTGTAATTAATTTGTAAAGTTATGTCTAAAACGGACAAAAACTCGACAATCACACCAAAACCGCTGGGCGTATTTTAATAAAATTTACACCATCTAAAAGACAATTTAATTGTCTACATTTTGATCTGAGCCTTTTTTTTTTAAGTCATAGAATAATAAGGAAAGTATAAATAACTACAAAATTTTGGGTCGCGCGGGTGTAAAACGAGTGCGCGTTTTGTTCCCTCAAGGTCGTTGGCGTTAGTCGTGGTCTTAACGCATTTTTGGGCGCAAATAAATACCATAAGAAGACGGAAAATTGCAAAACAGCCTCCATATAATGATAGATTAGTAGTTCAACAATGCAAATAATTTTATTTTGAACAGATAGATTTAGTCGTTTTTCCATGTTATCTAGACTGCCAAAGGTCTGTTTATAAAATTTCGCGCGCTCGGTTTCGTCCTAAATCATTATCCATTTCGCTACAAATTTGCAAAAGTGTGTATTCGTACGCGAACTAGCTTCCTACTGCTCATCACAGCATCTATCTCTTCCGCACGTGTTGTCGGTTGATATAAAATGCAGTTTAACGCCGCGCACAAAATAGTTCGTGCCGTCGACTAGTGTACCCTTAATAAATAAATAAAAATTTACAAAGATCGACGCTAATGTAACGTAGGATCGGTTCGGGAATAATAAAGCGCCAAATACTGGAATCATCTGCCTAGCCTTTTCCCAACTATATTGGGGTCGGCTGCCAGTCTTACCGGATTCAGCTAAGTTCCAGTGTTTTACATGGAGCGACTGCCTATCTGACCTCCACAACCCAGTAACTGGGTAACACGGTACCGCTTGGCAAGACTGGTGTCAGATCTCAAGCTTCTGACTACCCGTAACGACTGTCAAAGATCTTCAAATGACAGCCGGGACCAACGGCTTAACGTGCTTTCCGAGGCACGGAGGAAACTCGGTATGTTGGAATGGTCAGCCATCCACGGACCGACCTCGTCAAGCGTTGCTTAACCTTGATGATCGACCCGACTGGAATATCAGTGTTTATTCTGCCTTCTCCCCGATACACGTCACAATAGAAAAGTATATACATATATAGGGTCGTTGGTTGCTGTTCAAACTTCCTGTGTTGAAAAGTTATCAACTATTTTAAGTTGAGGGTGGAAAGACACCTGGATCAAAGTTCACGTTCCCATAGATGGGACATAGGGCTCCTCATGGGCTGAAATTGGGCACTAAGAGCTTATTACCTACTAGAAATCTTTGAGAGATGGCTTTGCCCTCAGATCAATTAAAAAGTCATGATGGAACGTTGACATCAATCATCATGTTTGGTTCTAGGACATGCCGGTTTCCTCACGATGTTTTCCTTCACCGTTTTGAGAGCAGAGGTGGCCCAGTGGAACCGGCCGCGACTTACAAGCTGTAGGTCGTGGGTTCGAGCCCCGGCAGGCGCTTTACTTTGTGTAAAATTATTTCATCACCACTGCTCTCACAACGGTGAAGGAAAACATCATGAGGAAACCGGCATGTCCTAGAACCAAAAATTCGAAGACATGTGACATCCACCAACCCGCACTGGGCCCGCGTGGTGGATTACGGCCCATTCCCTCCCACAGAGAGAAGGCCTGTGTCCCAGCAGTGGGAACATTAATAGGCTGAACGTTGCAAACAACAAGGTGAAGCCGGTTCAAACTATGCCTTGCCGTACAAATACACAAATACACGCACTCACGTACAACGAAACTACCCCTTAGCTAGTCAGTCGAGCTTTATTATTTGATCTGTGACCTCGAATGACAAGCTAAGGCTTAATTTCGTTGTACATGAGCGCGTGTAATTGTGTATTTGTACGGCAAGGCGTAGTTTGAACCGGCTTCACTTTGTTGTTTGCAACGTTCCATCTTGACTTTTTATTTGATCTGAGGCTTTGCCTATAATATTTTATTATTTACCACAGAAAACTGCAAAAACATTAGAAAATATCACAGATATTTGAACATAAGCACGTATCGTGAACGACAACTATTGACGTATTGTTTAAATAGCCCATAATATTGTATTATTTATGACTAAATCATTTTTACTAGGTTCATTTATTTTTATGTGTTCCCATAAACCAGTTGTTCGCGACGAAGCGTCATCAACCATACTAAATGGTTCATAGAAATTGAAGTTTGTATGTGTAGACATGTCTGCTTACCACGGCGCGCCACCTGATACTAAAATGAATTTTAGAGGCACGTTTATATTTATACTAAAATTTTACCTACATTTTTTGAGATAGTAGTATAATGTTTTTAGTGTTTGTCAGTATGTTATAGGGTTCAATAGTTCACCCTTAACAGAGTAAAATCATTAGAAAGCATACTGATAAGAGTTATCATAGTAAAAAACATAAATTTCTGTCATACGATACGTCTGTGCTCGACGACGGATTAGTTCCGAATGAACCGTGAGAGGGAACCACACGATATATATAGTTTTGGTGGTTTTCGAAAATATTATAGTAATTAAAATCATGTTTTTAAGGGCTTATCCTATGTACTGGACATGAAATCAGTACATAATGATGAAACTATGTGAAGACCACATAGTTTCTGCTATGTAAATAGGAATATTGACTTGATATCTCAAACACCAAATATATGGTTTTAGGTCATTTTAGGGTATATGGGGGACCTAGACCGAGACAGGAAGCCTATATACACCTCATAGTTAGCGTAGTCTTTTATATAAAGCCCATTTACTTGAGATATCAAGTCAGTATATAATAGAAAGACTGCTGTTTATCTGGTTTTTGGCAATCGCTTACGGTTTTAGGTGCCCTAAGTACCTAGAAACATATAGGTGTACTGGTAAAAGTACTACCATTGGAAAGCTTGCTAAAAGGGCTTCCAGGCGGTTTCTAGATGGGAAGAATCGCTTGGATAGTCAACGAGATAAGCAGTCGTGAAAAATGTAAACAACGTAAAACGTTGAAATTTGTAGACCCTTCAGGTGGAATAACTCCATGAAGGGAATAGATGTACTCATGGTGTAAGTACTTTCGGATGGCTTGCTGGACTAGCTACCAAGCCATCACTTTGGAGCGAAAATCGCTCAAGTAGTTTAAGAACAATTCCGGAAAATAGGTTTCTGGAAATGTAATTTTAGTCAGTTTTTGGCATTCCCCGAGACTATACACCCCTGGGAATTCCGAAAATAAGGAATTTTTGGGGACCTCCCGATGGCCCGTTGAACGCACCATCGTGTCGTCCCAATCTTATTCGTGTTTTTATATCTAATTTCTCTGATAGCTGGGCGCAAAGAAAGTGACCAGCTATCAAATTTGTACATATCAAGGCACCTTATGTGCATATGACCTAGATAGACTTACATAAACACTAGAAATGTAAAGTGTGGTCTATTGGCTACCAGAATCCCCATAATAGGCGGTGATTGTCTGGTTAGCCTAAGTAGGAAGTCCTAAAGTCGGTGAAATGACTTAGGAATTTATAGATTCGTTACATAAGGGATGATATCCCATAGAAGATTCCCGAAAATAAGCTTTTTCTAGACGTCAACAGGCAGCCTGCTATTGGCACCAGCAGGTCAACCCAACCTATAGATATCCTTAGACTAGGTTGAAAGCTATTAAGGTTTTAACTGGGAAATAAAGGGAATTGTCCTTTTATTTCATGGAAATAGTCTAGGGAAGCTATCAATACCTGGAAATTAGGTATATTGATTAGATACATAGATAGGGGGCGTTACTGTGTTACAGTACGAAGGAATCCAGCTATTGATAGCACCATGGAAGGGGTGCGGTAACCCTATTTACCAAATATGTATAAGGGTTTTTTACATAAATAAAAATTATTTTCGGCGAGAATTTGCGGGGCTCTCAATAATGGCACGATGCGAGGGTATAAAGAACCCCCGGGCCCAAAATAGAATTTGTAGTCATCCAAAGCTAGTCGCTTGTACTTGTCTTAGTAAATAAGAAGTAATTCTTATATAGAATCAAGTCTCAGAAATTGTTGAGAGCCCTAGAATCGTGCCGTGTACTGAATAACTTAGTGTTTCATTTAATTCATCGACTTCAACCCTTATGAAGACATCCCTTTTCGATCCTGTCGAGCTGAACCTCGGAACCTGGACACCAGGAGTGCTGATCCAGAAGTAGGCAACCCGGAATCTGGAAATAACTCGAGTACACCCAACACATCGTTGAATCGTTAGAGTCGATTTGCAACCCTACGTCACTGCTGCAGCTAGGCATCCAAGAACCTTTGTTTTCGTTGATGTGGATGGGGCGTTCAGCGGCAATGGCCAGAAGGTTTACGCCCTTCTTTTCTCGGGGCCAATGAACACGCTACGTCCTGCACACCAGTTATTGTTAATATTTCTGAATATTTTCTTTGTAATTGTTACAACGTGACCATGTAAGAATTTAGCCTAAAGGCTCCCACAGACAGGCGCTAAAAGACGATATAACAAATTCTATGAAATTGTCGTGTGGCTATCGTCTGCGGAAGCTTTAACTATGTCGTTCAAGGTTGTATTGTTGAATTTCCTTATTTTATAAAAAAAGTAGCGACATTTCTTCCTGTTCAGCATTGATAGCGAATTGAGGAAGTTAACAATTTTAGCTGTACGGAAGTTAGTTTAATAATAGATTTGTTTTTTACAAGATTTTAATTAACTTGCAATGTATGTACGTATGTAATTAAGTGTGTTCGGGTCAAATCTTGCAAGTTAACCGCCACCGATTAAGATGAAATTGTGCATACACGTTTAGTTTAGATGACAATGCATGGTTAGATAAGTGACGTCATTCTAAATCCAATATGGCGGATGGCCCAAGATGGTGGACTAGTTATTTTTTGTGCACTGCCATCAAATGAAAGGGTTTGCTGAGAAGAATACGAAAAAAGCTTGTATTAAACCAAGATTTTTGATGATCTAACCAAGATTTTTGTCTGGACTTTAAAAGAGACTGTGACCTCTGAGTTTGTTTCGGCCTTTCTTCTCAGAGTAGTCAGATAGGAAACGCCGACCTCATCTAGTTTTAAAAATATGATCGACATGTAAAAGTGTTTGTACAAACCAACTTACAGAAATAAAATCATTTATCATTTAAAAAATAATTTTTTTAATGAATAAATTTCTTCAATGTCAGGTGGAATAAGTTGAATAATGTATGATTGAAGATTTTGTTCTAAATGTTGAGGATTTTGTCAACGTAGTACAGCTTACCTCAACAAAGAACTGTACGAAGAATAAATTGATAACTTTATAAAAGCACTAATGATACTGGGGTACTTAAGCTATATACTTATTGGAACAAGGAATAATATTTTAAGTAATCAAGATTTTTATAAAGGGTAAAAGTGCCTAACTTATGTGTTAGAGCCAGGAATCTCATCACATCACATCATCAGCCTATTAATGTTCCCACTGCTGGGACACAGGCCTCCTCTCTGTGAGAGGGAATCGGCCGTAATCCACCACGCGGGCCCAGTGTGGGTTGGTGGATGTCAAATGTCTTCGAATTTTTGGTTCTATAGGAAATGCCGGTTTCCTCACGATGTTTTCCTTCGCCGTTTTGAGAGCTGTGGTGATGAAATAATTTACACAAAGTAAAGCGCCTGCCTGGGCTCGAACTCACGAACTCCAACTTGTAAGTCGCGGCCGATACCACTGGGCCACCACTGCGCCCGAAATGAGAGCCAAGAATACGTTATTTTTATTATTTAGAAGAACCTCTAGATAAATCTGCTGCATAAACGTGGACGAAGCAAAAGGAGTTGGTATGAAAGGGCCTTAGCAGATCGCATTCTATAGTTTCAGGAATATGAAAGATCGCAGCAAGTATATAGTTTCTGCCAACTTCCATGACAATAAAATTATTCTTTTTTTTTTTCCTGTATCGTGGGTGCGTTTACAAACATATAAACTCACATACACAAACACCCAGAGCCGGAACAACTATTTGTAGATCATACAAATATTTGTTCCGTGCGGGAATCGAACCCGCGACACGCAGCGCAGCAGTCAATCGCTCGACCACTGCGCCAACCGTGCGCCCGAAACAAACTTTTTTCGTTTTCATTTTCATTCATTGAAACAAACTTTTTTCGTTTTCATCTCAGCAAACCCTTTCAATTGATACCGATAGCTTGGCAGTGCCATAACTAGTCCACCATCTTGGGCCGCCCGCCATATTGGATTTAGAATGACGTCACTTAGCTAACCATGCATTCACCAACACCCATCCTTGCGGTATGGACACGTTCAGCGCAATATGTGTATGCACTTATTTTTTGTCTTTTACTCAATGTTTGTTGCTGTTGTGCCTGTGTCGAATAAATATATTTCTATTATTTTTTTCTATTAATTGTCATCCACACTAAACGTGTAGGTAGGCAAAATTTCATCCTAATCGGTGGAGGATAACTACTTTGAAATTCAGTTGCAAGATTTGACTCGAACACACTTATATACATACATACATTGTATATTAAATAAAACATTGTAAAAAGGCGTGATTTTTTTGAGATAGCGTCCTTTTTTGGTTTCTCACGGGGTTTTTTTTAAACTGTTTTCTTTCTCTCGTGTCTCCGGTGCCAGTCACGCATAAAACATCTTTCTGAATTTAATTTTTTTCTAATTTGTTCTTCCAACCACTGGACGTCTATTCACGACTTAGGATCGTTGCGTCGGCGTCTTGGCGACATCTCTAACGAGTATTAATTGATTGATGTCTGCTGATTAACAATCGCCCACGCGTTGGGTAGACGACACGTGTAAATTCTCTTTACAATTTACATTGTGTCACCATTTCACGTTAATATGAATAACGTGAAATGGTGATGTAAGTAATGAGTGCAGTACTTTATGCCCCAAAACATGCAACCAGCGCATCTATGCACTGCCACAAACGACGCCGTGGTAGTGGCAAGTTTTGGGCCAAACAAAGTTGAACGACTGTCGTGCCAGCGATACGAAGAAGACCACCAAACGTGGTTTTGTTTAAGTATCAACACTAAAGGACTTGAGGCTAACCTAACCCAACATAAAAACTCTTTTACAAAAAAATTCTACCGACTTCCAAATACGAAAACTACAAAGTGAAAAATAACTTTATTTTTGGAAGTCGGTGTCTTTGGTAGGTACCAATTTTTGCGTTATGTACCTACCTAATAGACAAGTAGTTAAGTAAGGTACCTATAATGCCAGAATAGAGAATATCATGAAACTGAATATAACCGGTGAAATGAGAGTGTACCAAGGTGAACTGACAACTGCGTACCCCTTTAGAGCGTACTGGCGTGATGTTATGTTATGAAATGGTATAAACAATAAACAGAAATGCGATTGCAGCAATACCGAGAGATTTACCGTTATTTATTGAAGAGTTATGTTGTATATCTCCGAAGTTCTTAATCAAATCTTCACCAAATTAAAATGGGACCAATTTCGACACATACTCTTACAAACAAAAAAAATTCGGTAAACAATTGACGGAGATATCAATGAACAAACGCAAAAAAAAAACATAAAGTCGAACATAGAACCTCCTCCATTTTTGGTAAGTCGGTTAAAAATGTGTCTGTGTTATAAATAGTTATAATTTTCACGTTTTACTAAATATTACAACTTATCAAGAACGTGTCAAACTTTGAAGCAAGTGGGTGTGTACTGCGTGGCCTCTCTAATTTGTTATTCAAATTGTAACGCAATTTTCATACAATTACAACAAGTAGTCAACTGTCATGTAGGATTCACGTTACTGGAAAATTCTCGATTTTTAATGAATAACGGTCTTCACCTTCGGTAGCCTTAAAGGTGACGAGACAATTTTCAAATCAATCAATTAAAAACATGAAAAACTCAAAACATTTTATTTCTAAAGAAGTTAAATGTGAAGTAGTTTATAGCCGACTTCAAGAAGGAGGAGGTTCTCAATTCGACTGTATGTTTTTTACCCGATTACGTCGCCAATTATGAACTGATTTTGATTATTCTTTTTTTATTTGAAAGCTGGTGCTTTTCATGTGGCCCCATTTAAATTTGATAATGCGTATTTTTTTTCATAAAAAATCAGAAAATTTCAACTTACTTTTCGGAAGTCGAAAACGAAAAAAAAATTGGTACCAAAGACACAGACTTCCGATAGGAAAGTATTTTTTTCGCATTGTAGTGTTTTGTTTTGAAAGTCGGTTAAGATTTTTTTGTTAAAAAGTTTTTTTTTGTCTGTGAAATGTAGTGTGTACTATAGATATGCCTCTACCTAACTCTACGGAGAATACGTATGCAGATAAAATTTTGTTTTGTGTGTTTTTAGCCTGTCATTAAAAGCTGAAAAAGGCTTCAAAAGTTAATAATAGTAGTTCTAACGACTAGCTACCTACCTAATCTGTTTGTATGACTACCTAACGATATTTTTCCGTGCCTAGTGTAGTGACAGACAAATTAGAGTAGTTCCAGTAATGACGGGCTTCTGTATGAATGATGACACGAGGTGATTGACTTTTAATGGTAGGCAAACATTACTATTGACGTGGGTTTTTGAATATTAAAGCTGTGAGCTGTGACTCAGGGATTTCTGTGTTGATGGGTGAATCAGCTTTTTTATTTTTTTTATTTGTTTTGGGTTTGCTCTTGACTCTAGTCTCTCTTACGATTAGTAGACGATTTTTAATTTACAATATTGCTGTACTTTCGCTTTTTCAGTAAACTTAATTGCCATTCCTATGTACCGACATCAATTGATTTAGAAACTGAGTTTTTCCACACACTTCCTTTTTAGGGTTCCGTACTCAAAGGGTAAAAATGCGACCCCATTACTAAGACTCCGCCGTCCGTCTGTCTGTCTGTCTGTCACCAGGCTGTATCTCATGAACCTAGATAGCTAGACAGCTGAAATTTTCACAGATGATGTATTTCTGTTGCCGCTATAACAACAAATACTAAAAACAGAATAAAATAAATATTCCTTCCATACAACAAACGTGATTTCTTTGCCGTTTTTTGCTATAATGGTACGGAACCCTATCTGCGCGAGTCCGACTCGCAGTTGGCCGGTTTTTTTTTAAATTCTTGAAGTACAAAAGTACTACTTCTCTTCTTTTGTAAACTCTCTCCATCACTCTAAGGTTTGCTGGTAGAAAACTCTTCTTTGAGTTAAGCTCGCCTTTGTACATCAACTTTATAATCACTCATGTTGTATATGTAATTTTTTGTGTACAATAAAGAATTAAGAATTAAGAAAAGTGCTTCTATGATGCCCCAATTTAAGGTCCCACAGACAGTGCGGCATTTTCCATCCGTTCTGCGAGCAATGTGCCCTGCCCACTACCACTTAAGTTTTGGCAATTCTTCGGGCTATGTCGGTCATCTTGGTTCGCGGCGGCACAACAAACTTATGTATGTACTAAATATAAAAACCTCGCTTGCAATACATCGACCTCTTATCGATCGCAAGTTCAGTACGAAGGCCAGCGCCGGCGCTGATATAACAGGTTCTGCTACTATGTGGACTGAACTACTATGTATTACGAGAATTTATCGCGATTTGTTGCTAGCAGACAAGAGGTTGAAACACATGTATGTATTTATGTTTGTTCCTATGTTATGTTCTAGAGACCAAACGCGTTGGCCGATTTTGATGATTCTTACGTCAATCGATTCGTCTTAACCCTGCGAGTGTAAAATAGAATAAATTGTAGTTCTAAAAACTAAAAAACACGCTTTATTGGTAAGGATAATGGGACAAACTGTTTAAATTATTGCATTGTCATCGGTCCTTGATAAGTGTGCAAAGTTTCAAATCAATCCAACGTTTTGAAGTGGGTGAAAATCACGTTCAAAGATTCCGTTACATTGATACATAGATACATACATACCAAGCTAATAAAAGCGTGTTAAAAACGGCGGCTTTTGGTCGCCATATAGTATTATTTTGTGGGGGACCAAATTTTTTTTTCCAATCCCTTCGTGTGTATCAAAATAAAGGGTTTTAAGAGTTGATTTCAAAATGTACACTTCTATGTTTAAATATTAGTTATATTTAAAAAAAAAACTATAAATAAAAAAGCTAATTCAAAACATCAAAAAACCCGACTGCTTAAGAAGCGAACTAAAAAGACGTAAACAAGAAGAAAATCATGCTGTGCAGTCAGAGGATACATCTCGTTTTGGTCAGCTAGCGCGAATAATATGTGTCCTGCATGATTTTCTTCTTGTTTACGTCTTTTTAGATCGCTTTTTAAGCAGTTGGGTTTTTTTATTTTTTGTTGGTTAGACACAATTATCTGTCGTGTCACATTTCAAAGCAGTCATGCCTGTAAATTGATACAGACGTGCAGTTCCACTTCGTGAATAAAATGGAAAGACTGGCAGCCAATAGCCACGACTCAGCGTAAGCGACTGATGTCAAAATCGATACCAAAGTCAACAATGGGAGTGTACGGCGAATTGCGATATTCCGATCGACACCACTTAGCTCGACACCAATGTATGTATTATATTTTATTTACATTTGTATGACGGTTCCATAGAAATGGTCTGAAAGCAATATCTACCCGGCTGGTTGCCAAGGGAAGTTCTAAGAAGTTATTGACATACTTTTTAGAAGAGTAATGAACTCATTTGTATTATTTAGTGTAATTGTTCACAAAATATAATCATTACAATCTCATTTAAACCTCAAACGGCGCAAATACAACAACTTAATTGGTAATTATGTGTTTGAGCCGTTTGGGGTTGAAACACTAGGGCCGTGGGGTCCGAGTGCACACCTATTATTTCGGGATATCGCCAAGCGGTTGGTCGACTCTTCACGAGACCAGAGGGCTGGCCTTTTCTTTGGCCAAAGAATCAGCATTGCCATCCAACGTGGCAATGCTGCCAGCCTTCTAGGCACTTTTCCTGTTGACAGCGATGTGGACGAATTTTTTGACGCTCCGTAATTGTACATATGTTTATTCTTATTTTAGTTCTAATATTAGTTTGTAAATAATAATGTACATATGTAAATAAATATATTGAGAGTTGAAATGGTAAATAAAAATCTCATGTTGAATGCGGAAATAACAGTTATTTTGCCGATGTACAGTTAATGGTTTGAGTAGCAAAAAGCTTTGAACAATTTCTAGAGAAGTAATCATTAAGGCGCAGATACCCCTGAATAGCTGATTTTAAAATGAGAATCACGTCTAAGCGACTAGTCGTAATTTTTTGAAAACAAATATATGTTACATTAGATCATTTTCTTACTAATTTCATCTAAAAAAAAATTGAGTTTTATTCGTATAACATAGTGTAATTAATTTGTAAAGTAAGTTACGAAAATGGTCTAATGTAACATATATTTTTCCAAAAAATTTCGACTAGCCTTTTAGGCGTGATTCTCATTTTAAAATTAGCTGCTCAAGGGAAGCGGCGCCTTAACCAGCTAAGTCAAGCAAAACTATGATATAGAAGACATCAGCGTGGCGAGCACGGCTTACTGTGATAGGCTTGAGTCACAATTTTTAATCACAGTTTGGGAGCAAAAACCGTGATAAAATGCGTGGCTCAAGCCTAACACAGAGGCCGTGCTCGCCCCGCAAGGCATCCAAGACACGGAATGCGTTGTGAAAACTAGTGCGGGGGTCCATAAATCCCTAGTCCTCTTGACTTGCCTCAGTCCTGGCAGTCTGCATGATCCAGTCCAGTTTAATCTTAAAGTGTAGAATGTATATAAAGACTTAAAGAATAATTTCTTTATAAATAATTTTGATGATTATCAGTTTAATTTAAATTTAAATCTTAATAAAAAAGGCTTCTAAGAACTATCCCAAATAAATAAATAAAAGAAAAGAAAAATACAGCGACTAATATCATTCCAATATGTTAAAAGTCTTAAGTAAAACATGTCCGCTATATATCATTGCTTCTCAACACCCACCCGTAAAAACTTAGGACAAAAACAACGTCCATAGTACGATTTAGACATTAATAAATTATAAGCCTTGAATATAAAGCTTGATAAATGAACTCCCGTGATTTATTGATGTTTGTGATTAATGCCCAATATTAAAGTTTATTCATATTTTGTGTACATCGGAAATAATTTATTGAAGTGTCAAAATAAAACTGTAATTATTTTTCTAGAATTTTGCTTATTCATAAAAATAAAAAAAATTAAGGTAATGCGACAACCCTTTTGCATAGAATTTTACTTACAGATTAGAACAATGTCTATGAAAAACTTTTTGACAAAAAAAACAAAACGACTTCCAAAAAAAACACTACAAAGTGAAAAATTACTTTCTTTTCCGAAGTCGGAGTCTTTGGTACATATTGTTTTCCGTGTTTCGGCACCGACTTTGGAAAAGAAAGTTATTTTTCACTATCTAGTGTTTTTATTTAGAAGCCAGTTTGTTTTTTTTTTTGTTAAACTCTTTTTAGTTTTGATAGGTACCTCCAATTGCCATAAAAATCATATATAGCCAAAGTACATCTCATGACGATTCAAATAAGCCCAAACACGACTAGGATACATTGTTTTATTTCGGAGTTCCAGTGCCTACCGGCATCATCATCAGATCAGTTCGATGGTGCCATTTTCATCAGTACTATTTATTTATAAGTATTTAAGCTTAGCATTAAGGAGTTCCATTGGCCATCTGTGGTCTTCTTCACCAGTTGCACTTCACCAAATGATACTTTCTGAGTGCAAATGATTGCATTGTTTATGAAAATGCCAAAATCGCTATATGTATGCCTATAATATTTGAGGAGTTCCCTCGATTTCTCCAAGACCTCATCATCAGATCCTGACCTGATGACTATGGGGCCAAATGGCAAGTACACCCTTTCAAACAAAAAAAGCAGTTATAAATCGGTCCAGGCGTCTTTGAGTAATCGGTGTACATACATAAAAAAAATACCAATCGAATTGAAAACTTCCCCCTTTTTGGGAAGTCGGTAAAAAAATCAAATCAAATTGTCGCAATGTCGCCTCGGCCCTGGTTGTGGGAGCCTTAAAGTAATGTCTCAATGCTTCTACACCACTTACCATCAGGTGAGATAGTGGTCAAGCGCGAGCCTATCAATAATAATAAAAAAATATCAGGTAAATTCATTTTCAGTTTGCCCCACATAATCATCATCATCAGCCTATTAATGTTCCCACTGCTGGGACAAAGCCTCCTCTCTGTGAGAGGGAATGGGCCGTAATCGACCACGCGGGCCCAGTGCAGGTTGGTGGATGTCACATGTCTTCGAATTTTTGGTTCTAGGACATGCCGGTTTCATCACAATGTTTTCCTTCACCGTTTTGAGAGCAGTGGTGATGAAATAATTTACACAAAGTAAAGCGCCTGCCTGGGTACGAACCCACGACTCACTCTTGTAAGTCCCGGCCGAAATCACTGGGCACCCACATAATGACACTCCATTCAATCCATGTTTAATTCAATAATCAATCTGGATTTATCAATAGCAAATCAATTGTTCCTGTCACGGTAACTAATAATAAGCCCACTTTGAAACGAGAGATAATATTAAGATCTAATCTATGTATTAAAGTGCTATAGATTATAACCAGCGTAGGTACTTAAAAAGATAAAATCGGTCATTAAAATGAAAACAAGTTAAAAACGTGTTTAAAAGTTAAGCCGTAATGTTGGACGGATCACCTGGTTTTTTTTTAAATGAGTATTCTACCGCGGACATGGCCGTCCGCACTCTTTTGTATCGTGTTTATTTGTTTGTTTCTTTTGAATTTATAAAAATTACAATTATTAGACTCCTACGTCGGACACTATTTTAAGGCTTACTTAACTAACTGAGTTCATCCCTCACTAGATTACATTATATAATACAACTAAAGATCTAATCAAACATGTAGGAGGTACCTCTTGAAATATGAAGTTCAAAATGTGAAGTAATTACAATGATGGACAAATTTAAATTTGCTAATAGGGTTGTCAGTAAATCATTAATCACTTTTACAAGTATTTAAATAGAAATCTCATTAATGAAGGCTATACAAGTATACACTCCCTCCACAGAGAACCAGTGTCTAAGATATGACTATGCGAAATTATATTTTTGTTTTTTTTTTATATATCTATTCTGCTTATCTTTATGTTATTTACTATTTTGGTTTATCTGGTTAGCATGACGAAGCGAATTGATTACCTAAATATTGCGCAATACATTCAGGACTTCTGCCAAGCGTTTTCGGACAGTTTCCACCCTAACCAGAGGCTTAGTACCAGTATTGTTTTACATGAAGTTTTATGCCCATCTGAATTGCACAACCCAGTAACTGGGCATCAAGATACCACATACGAGATTCTCGGGACCCTAGGTTCGAGCCTTTGAAAGGCGTTCCAGGGGCCAAAACCAACTCGCAGAGGCCTTTTTTTATTGGGACAATCCCACCGCACTATTCCCAAACCACTGCAACTCCTGAAAGCCAGAATCAACAGTGGCGACCACCAGAAAAGCGCCGAGGCAATGAAGCTTGACGAGGTCCCGGCGAATGTTTTTAACTGTCTTGGATCCCGCAACGAAAATCAGAAAATAATAACGGAGGAGAAGGAAAATAAAAATCGCAGAGGCCTTGTTACACGTGTAGGATGAAATGTGACACCAACCGACGATTATCCCTGTATGCACTAGTCACTACACAAGAGCACCCAAGGACTATCCCCGGCTGGTGTGGCTATGGGTTTGGGAGGTTTCGTGGATCCATTACCTAAAACTATAGAAGGACTATTGGCCCTTGCCTGACCACTGTCGATCTTAAGGTTACACTAGTCAACGGCACGAACTATTTTATGCGCGGGGTTAAAATGCATTTTATATCAACCGACAACATGTGCGGAAGTGATTGATGCTGTGATGAGCAGTAGGAAGCTAGTTCGTGTACGAATACACACTTTTGCAAATTTGTAGCGAAATGGATAATGATTTAGGACGAAACCGAGCGCGAGAAATTTTATAAACAGACCTTTGGGAGTCTGGATATCATGCAAAAACTACTAAATGTATCTGTTCAAAATAAAATTATTTGCATTGTTGAACTACTAATCTATCCCTGTATGGAGGCCGTTTTGCAATTTTCCGTCTTCATTTATCCGCACCTAAGAATGCGTTAAAATTAGTGTCGACATGTGGAACTTTCGACGCTCATAACTTTCAAATATTTACTTTTTTCACTTTTTTGTTTCCACACAGGGCTAGATAATGATGAGACAAATTGATATCACTTTTTATTTTGAACGTACATTGTCAAACAGTGGCATAATCCCTAGACTACGTTTGTATGGAAGAATTTTCGACAAGTGTAACCTATATATACCGACTATAATTAGTCTCTGCACTAGCAGTATCACATGCAGAGAGTCAAGGCATCTGGTAACCCGTAACGTCTGTCAAACATCTTCAGATAACAGTCCAGTGCGAGTTGGTGGATGTCACATGTCTTCGAATTTTTGTTTCTAGGATGTTTCCTCATATTTTCTTCACCATTTTGAGAGCAGTGGCAATGATTAGGACTTGTATGCGTAATATATTATCGTTATTTTAATACCGTATAATGTTTACATGTTAAATAAATGAAGCATTACGAGTGGAGTGCATGTAAGCGTGGAAATCGCGCGGCGGGCGGTTGCCTCTGTGACTGGGCGAGAAAAATTGATTTCCATACACATATTACATAGGTAAGTCTTTGTAATTATGGTATTTTTTTTGGTAATGTAAATTACAGCTATCTTTATTTTACTGACGGATGGTGGCATCCTGTAGAAAACGAAAGAACTCCTCAAATATTATAGGCATACGTATAGCGATTTTGGTATTTTCATCAACAATGCAAGCATTTGCACTCAGAAAGTATCATTTTGTGAAGTGGAACTGATGAAGAAGACCACAGAGGGTCTTTGAGTAATCGTGTAACATACATAAACAAAAAGATTCCGACGAATTGAGAACCTTCTCCTTTTTTCGTAGTCAGTTAAAAACCCTGCCAGTTCCTGGGCGACCGAGCTCTGCTCGGGTGAAAATAGAGAAAACGACGTTTTCTAAAAAGGAAACCTAGCTAGATCGATTTATCGCCCCCGAAACCCCCTGCATACTTAATTTCATGAAAATCGTTGGAGCCGTTTCCGAGATTCAGATTATATATATTAAAAGAATTGTTCGTTTAAAGGTATTAGACGTAAAATGTATGTTCGCGTTATTTTGCGGTTTGTTATATTTTCTGTGTAAAATGGTATTTATATTCTTTCAGCCCCAATGCTGTATTTCGATGGGTTGTCAAGTTCCTTTTGGTTGAATAACATGTCTTTTGATGTTTGGTGGTCATTTTTTTCATTTTTTTTTATTATCTATGCTTGTGCCTGACCACTATCTCACCTGATGGTAAGCGATGATGTGGTCGACGGTGAAGCACACTTGCCTAGAAAAAACCCATTCACTCTTGACTTAAAGACTCCTAGATTGTAGCTATCGGGAAACAGACTCGGGCAAGGAATTCCACTCCTTAGCTGTGCGCATAATAAAAGTGTCCCCAAAACGTTAATACGTGTTAAGGTATTGAAGTTTTGTAAGTACACAGAATGTCAAAAAGACTACCAAGGGTACCTACATTATAAATTCATGAAGGCTCTTCGTGGAATCCTCATATTATATTCGTGTATTTTTTATATTAAATATGAATCAAAGAGAATTTATAATAATATGAAATGCTAGAACCATTGGCGTTCTGTTGTTGCTTCAATCTCTAGAATTATATGAAAATGTTTTGTATGAATAAAATACATGGAAAAGTATTACTTATAATTATGATATGCCGTCTGTGTGCTACAGCTTTGACGACAAATGCAAAAGTTAAGGCCGTACCCTGACCAAAAAATCAGCATGAGATATGAGCATTCCTATTGGCCTAGCGGCACTGGTGGCGCATGAATTACTTTAGTGAATACGCCCAGATTTTAGAATAAAATCTTCATAAAATCGAATATTGCTCGTTTGAAAAAAAATTAACTTACAAAATGTTCGTTATCAAATTGTCTATCCATTAGTGTTAGTATTATAAATAATTAATTAACACTTTACGAGGAGATGCATGCTATCAATAATTATTTCACATTTTTATGGTTTTGTTGGAAGGATATTAGTGAAACATATGCCTCTTTAAAAACAAAGTGTACTACCATTTTAGAATCAGCATTATGTAGAAATTTAATGTATTTTTATTAATTGATATTGTAGATAGCTCTTAAAAACTGCACAAAATTCGAATAGCGCGGCGTTTTGCTCGGGGAGGCGCCTTAATTAGTATTGGTATCAATTCTTCTTAATTTAGGGTCAAAGAAATTAATTGATAGTAATACGTTTGTTTTTCAAATGCCTAAATTTTTACGGATATGTTGCGATATCTCCAGCTTTTTCCAAGCTACCTTCTATAATGTAAACCTTTATATAAAACTTCGCGGAATGCAGGCATGATGTTATTTTTAACCGACTTTCGAAAAAGGAGGAGGTTCTATGTTGGACTTCTTGAATGTTTTTTTTTTTTTTTGTGTTTGTTCACCGATATCTCCGTAAATTGTGGACCGAATTTGAACATTCTTTTTTTGTTTGTCTGTTTATTGTTTATACCATTTCATAAGATAACATTACGCCAGTACGCTCTTAAGGGGTAAGCAGATCTCTCATTTGAACGGTTTTGTTCAAGTTTCATGATATTCGGGTAATCTATTCTGGCGTTATAAGAAACTTACTAAACAACTCGCCTATTAGGTAGGTACAACTAAAAAAAGAAAAATAAAAAATAAAAAACACAAAAAAATATTACCGACTTCCAAATAAGAAAACTACAATGTGAAAAATAACGTTATTTTTGGAAGTCGGTGTCCATAACGCAAAAAAAATGTATCTACGAAAGTTTTCTTATTTGGAAGTCGGTAGTATTTTTTTGTAAAAAAGTTTTTTTAACAAATCATCGCCTGTTTGTTGCTCTATCGTAAATAGACCGATACAACACAACCTAGCAACATTTCTATATTTATATACGTAACGAACTAGTTATGCATATAATACATAATGTTATATTACGTTATTTTATATCAAACACAATGGACCGTGAACCGGCTGACATAATAAATTATATCACCATGAACTTCACGACAAGGTTATTCAAATATATGGAAATAATTTGAGACGAAAATGGCGATAATGTTTTACATAATGATGAAATTTTGTTAATTATTATCATAATGGAAAAACACTAATATTTCGAGTTTAGAGGTAGTTAAATTAAAATGGCTGCCACTAGTTATGGCACTTGGAGGCTTTAGACAAGTGACATGCAATTGGAAAAAACCGGCCAAGAACGAATCGGACTCGCGCACGAAGGGTTCCGTACCACTATCGCAAAAAACGGCAAAAAAATCACGATTGTTGTATGGGAGCCCCACTTAAATATTTATTTTATTCTGTTTTTAGTATTTGTTGTTATAGCGGCAACAGAAATACATCATCTGTGAAAATTTCAACTGTCTAGCTATCACGGTTCATGAGATACAGCCTGGTGACAGACAGACAGACGGACACTGGAGTCTTAGTAATAGGGTCCCGTTTTTACCCCTTGGGTACGAAACCCTAAAAAGGGTCATTGCACAAGTGTCATTCCGACAGCCTTTGACATTCTCAAACATTTTTGACATTTTTCCAAGAGCTATTGCCACGCTATGGTTGATAGAACGTCCCTTGAATAGTGCCTCTTTGTCAGAAATACCTACCACGTCTTGAGCAAGTAATTAATGCTCGTACCTTCTCTTTATGAGAAGACGCCTGGAGTGGAACAGTAATGGGCTAGTATAATATGAGCTATTCTGATATTCTACTGATACATGATACAAAGAACTAAACTATTGGGCAAGGTGTGGTTTATACCATGAAAACTGCACAAATTTGACAAATATGCGTCACATCCGTCGCCAAACGGTCATCGCTCAGCATAATGCTAAGACTCGAGTGCGAGACAGAAGTACAGCAAAAATCTATTATTACAATACTTTCACAACAGCTTCCCTAAAAGAGGTGGGCAGTCCTACACAGTTCGCTGATGAAGTGATGACGGCATGGCATGTTAGAAGTGGCGCGATTAGCGAAGCGCCATATTTCGGGCACTATGCCAACTCTTGATTTGGCGTAGTGTACAGAGCATTTTTCTCTACGTGAGTACTGGACTAATAAATAAAATATATTGGGGCCGGCTTCCAGCCTAACCGGATCCAGAGTACCACTACCACTCCACAACCCAGCAACTGACCAAGAGCAAACGGGCCAAGAGGCTCATCGGCAATGAGGCATTGGTCGAGTCAAAGCTCCAAAGCCTTGAACATCGTCGTCGAGTTGCCAGCTTGTCGGTTTTTTATCGGTTGCATTTCGGGGAGTGTGCGATGGAATTGCATAATCTAATTCCGCCTAGCCCGTTTCATCATCGGACTACCAGACGTACGGCGATGCGCCATCGGTACATGGTGGACATCCCACCCATACGCACTAAACGTTTTGGAAATACTTTCATTATGCGTACAGCTAAGGAGTGGAATTCCCTGCCGGAGTCTGTGTTTCCAGATAGCTACAACCTCGGGGTCTTTAAGCCAAGAGTGAATAGGTTACTTCTAGGCAAGCGTCTAACACCGTCGACCACATCATCGCTTACCATCAGGTGATATAGTGGTCAAGCACGAGCCATTCTAAAATAAAAAATAATAAAAAACTGGGTAACACGATACTCCTTAGCAAGACCGTTACAGTTTGTGAATGAGGATGGATATTTGATAAGCCAGGGTTACAGTACTGTGTCGTGTTGTGTCTTGGTGCGGGATCCATCAATCAAACGACTCTGTTCTAGCACATGCCATAACATACCTTACGAGTTTTCTTTCCAATCAACTGCGTCAGAAGGCGCCACAACACAGTAACCCTAATATAAGTGTAACCGGCTTTTCTCTTCCACGCAGGTAGGTTTAACCTGGACTAACACACATCACATCATCAGCCTATTAATGTTCCCACTGCTGGGACACAGGCCTCCTCTCTGTGAGAGGGAATGCGCGGGCCCAGTGCGGATTGGTGGATGTCACATGTCTTCGAATTTTTGGTTCTAGGACATGCCGGATTCCTCACGATGTTTTCCTTCACCGTTTTGAGAGCAGTGGTGATGAAATAATTTACACAAAGTAAAGCGCCTGCCTGGGCTCGAACTTACGACCAACAACTTGTAAGTCGCGGCCGATACCACTGGGCCACGACTGCTCACCACCTGGACTAACACAAAGCATAGGTACTTAGGAGTTCCTTTGGGATAATTCCAAATATCACGTAAGCAGAGCTGTGCATTCGCGCGTTGCAAAGTTCAGTGAATTATGAGTTGAGACATAAATAATAGAAATAATAGGCCTTTTTCATGGACTTCGATAAAGAATGGTTTTAACTGTACCAAGGTTGCCAACATGAAGGTTGACAAGTTGGCAAGATTGACATGTGACATCTACCAACCCGCACTGGGCTCGCTTGGTGGATTCCATTCAGTCTCACGAGAGGAGGCCTGTGTCCCAACAGTGGGAACATTAAAAAGCTGATGATGTGATATGATGTGAAGGTTGCCAACAGCTTTCCTATACCATTTCCAGGGCACATAACTAGCCTCCTTAGCGAAGTACCATGCCCTATGCGCCGATTCCGGATTCATGATAAATAAAATGATATTTATTTTTCGTCAGGCGTGGTAAATACTCATCGGACGTCCAAGCTGTCTCACATAAGACCCAGTAGTCTGGGCAGTGTCGGACTCTCTTAGCTATAGTTTTCACCAGACTTCTAGGCCGCCCTGAAGTTGGCTTTCCGATGCGCAAAGCACGGCGCGGTGTTTTTGTATGAGATTTTCTACTGCGCAGCCATTGTAGCCAACTTCAGGGCGGCCAAGAAGTTTGGCGAGAACTATATTATTATTATTATATACTTTATTGTACACCACAAAAAAACATACAGGACAAACATTCACAATAACAAGTGTACAATGGGCGGTCTTATCGCACTAGGCAATCTCTTACAGACAACCTTTGGATGGACAGAACGATAGGAACAGAATTTAGGGCTGTCAGTGTACAAATTATCATAAATTATATACTACTTAGATTTAATAACATAAAATACAAACATACAATATTACAAAAAATATACTAATACATATAAAATATAACAGAGAAAGGAGAAGAACAAAAATTATAGTGAAAGGTAATGCTCCTTCACCATTTTCTTAAACGTTGGCAGCGTTTGAGCACGTCTTATTTCAATAGGTAGTGCATTCCACAACCGACCTGATTGAATCGTGAAAGATTTGTCAAAGAAGGAAGTGGAATGCGTACGAATACATAATTTTAAATTTTCCGATGATCTCAAGGACCTAGAATGGGTGTCACAGAGGAACTGAAAGCGTTCTTTGAGATAAAAAGGAGTAAAAGGATTAAAAAGTACATTATAAAGCATAGAAAGTATGTGGGCATTCCGGCGAAGGCGAATAGGAAGCCATTTGAGCTTAGTACGAAATTCAGAAACGTGGTCATACTTGCGCAAGCCAAATATGAACCTGATACAGAGATTTTGAAGTCGCTCAAGCTTATCCAATTGGTCTTGGGTCAGATCAAGATAGCTGGCATCAGCATAGTCTAAGATAGGGAGAAGAAGAGATTGTGCTATCGCAACTTTAGTGGTTATGGGAAGAATATTACGAAGCCGTCTCAGGGAGCCCGCAGACGCAAACAGTTTTCGACTGACTTCCTGCAGTTGTTTGGTCCAGGATAGAGTGCTGTCGATGTAAATCCCCAAGTTCTTCACAATGTGATTTAAAGGGATATACCTACCGACTAAAACACCTTACAATGAATCCACAGACATGGCATCCGCGCCTTTATTTATTGTTTTATACATGGTTCGCTGTGGGCCACTCCACGTGCAAGTGGCGGTTACACTAGAGGTACAATATTTTTGTGCTGCTACATTGGACACATATTTAGATCTTAATTTAGGTCTACGTGAACCCTAGTAGTTTTTCATTAGAAAAATCTGCCCCACCATAAAAGATTTCAGTTTTCGTAGCAATGTATTTAGTATCCCATCCCATAGCAGTTGCAAATATGTGTATTACTTATTTATTACTATGAAGCAGCCTTATTGCGTAAGTGAATAAGGCAACGCAAAGGGTTTGACCGCTATCAATAGACCATAGGGCAATCTTTAGTGTAGACAAAATCAAATTAATTAATTTATATTCATAGTTATTGTATTTATTTTTTTAAAGAAATTGACTCACACACTGTTCCGTTTTTGTTGAATTAGGTATTTTACCTATGTTTGCAGTATTTGTAAGTATGTGAGAACCATGTTCCTATTTATCAAATTAACGAATTTACCTGTTAATGCTTTTTATAGTATAGTGTGTAGTTCTATTCTGGGTGCATCGTCCTCACATATATCAATTTATTATTGTATGTACTTATGTAAATATTGTAAAACACCTATTATTTTAAAAAGAGTAAGTATGGAGTTTCTCGTGCATTCTTCACCATAACAAGCTACTTTTCCGAATGCACGGTAGAATCAATTTTTATTACTGGTAAATTTGAATTTTTGTTTGACGTTCAAAAGTGCCGCTTATTGGCCTAGTTGAATAAATATATTTGACTTTGACTTTGACCAATCACACAGACGGAAATCCACATCGCGTTATTCATCTCGCATGTGATTGGTCGATTTGAAAGCGGTCAAACCCTTCGCCTTGCCGAATTCACTTGCGCAATTCGGTTGCACCTTTCGGTAATAACATCAATAAAAACCATCCAATCGACAATTTTCTACACAATCATAGTTTTATGGCCTCGTGAGGAGCATAAAATATTTTATATAGATTAAAACATAAAATCAAGCGTAAATAATTTTAACTGTTTTCTTTATTCAAGTAGCAAAATATTAAAACAACATTATCTATTTACCTAAATGACAAATTCTTAGTTCAAAAAGTTATTTTAAACGCTGCACGACACACAAGAATTCAACATCACAAAGATGACAGCTGTATACGTCCGCGACAACTCAGTTATATTAGTAACATATTAGATTTGTGTGGCTCTGTCTGTCCGTTTTAATTGTGACGGCGAGCAGCACTATAAGCCCGAATACGATGTCTGTACGATGTATTTTTTTGCCTTTTTTATTCATCAAAATCGGATGAATAGTTTCGGCGCTACGGAGAACATACGTATATGTAAAAATACATACATAGACTGCTTAAATCATAACACTTCCTTTTGGCTTCGCCGTAGTCGGGTAAAATGTATCATATCGAGGTAGGCCAGTGAAAAATACTTAAATATGTTATCTTGTAGTAGACACGGTTCGATCAACAATCTATCGAACACGAAATTATGACACGATATCTTGCGAAAATACACATATATAAAAAAGAATAACAAAGAGTATTTCTTTGTACCGACTTCAAAATAAAAAAAAAACTACAAAGTGAAAAACACATTACCCTCCTTCGGCAGTCAGTTAATAATTACTTTCTTTTTGGAAGCCAGTAGTATTTTTTTGTAAAAAAGTTTATTTTTATTTTTCACTTTTTATTTGTACCTATCTAATAGGCAAGTCGTTTAGTAAGGTAACTATAATGCCAGAATAGATTACCCGAATATCATGAAACTTGAACATAACCGGTGAAATGAGAGTGTACCAAGGTGAACTGTACACATCTGCGTAACCCTTTAGAGCGTACTGGCGTGATGTTATGTTATGAAATGGTATAAACAATAAACAGACATGCGATTGCAGCAATCCCGAGAGATATTATTTATTGAAGAGTTCTGTTGTACATCTTCGAAGTTCTTCACCAAATTAAAAAGGTACCAATTTCGGAACATAGGTACATTTTCAAACAAAAAAATAATTTTCAAAATCGGTCCACAATTGGCGGCGATATAGCTGAACATACAATAAAAAAAACAAACAATGTCGAATATAGAACTTCCTCCTTTTTGGAAAGTCGGTTAACAAATACACTATACACAGGTACACACTTCAAACTTTAAGGTTACACTAGTCAACGGCACGAACTATTTTGTGCGCGGGGTTAAAATTTATTTTATATCAACCGACAACACGTGCGGTATAGATAGATGCTGTGATGAGCAGTAGGAAGCTAGTTCGCGTACGAATACACACTTTTGCAAATTTGTAGCGAAATGGATAATGATTTAGGACGAAACCGAGCGCGCGAAATTTTATAAACAGACCTTTGGCAGTCTAGATATCATGAAAAAACTACTAAATCTATCTGTTCAAAATAAAATTATTTGCATTGTTGAACTACTAATCTATCCCTGTATGGAGGCCGTTTTGCAATTTTCCGTCTTCTTATAGTATTTATTTGCGCCCAAAAATGCGTTAAAATTATTGTCGAAATGTGGAACTTTCGACGCTCATAACTTTCAAATATTTTCTTTTTTTACTTTTTTGCTTCCATACAGGGCTAGATAATGATGAGACAAATTTATATCACTTTTTATTTTGAACGTACATCGTCAAACAGTGGAATAATCCCTAGACTACGTTTGTATGGAAGAATTTTCGCCTAGTGTAACCTTAACCGCTCTTTTTCGTCAGGAGTTAAATACAAAATCTCTATACTTGAAATCAGTGACGACTCACAAAATGAATTATGTAAATCATTGCTTGTATTATATGGATAACATATACGACACGATAGGGTTACTGGTCTTATCACTCGATACGATACTACATCGTTAGTGATCAGTACTATGCCGGTACATACGTACACATACTATGAACTATGTTTAAATCCGGTAGAAACACGATACATAATGCTTCCGGGTTAGTACAAATACATAGTATTCATAATGTTCTACAATATCGAGGCCCTATGATTGGTTATTTGGAAATAATGAGTCAATCACATTCGCATTGAAATAATCAGAAATTTCTGCTGCTAAACGTATGACATCTTATAATTGTGCAGGACGTAGCGTGTTCATTGGCCCCGAGAAAAGAAGGGCGTAAACCTTCTGGCCATTGCCGCTGAACGCCCCATCCACATCAACGAAAATAAAGGTTCTTGGATGCCTGGCTGCAGCAGTGACGAAGGGTTGCAAATCGACTCTAACGATTCAACGATGTGTTGGCTGTACTTGAGTTATTTCCAGATTCTGGGTTGCCTACTTCTGGATCAGCACTCCTGGTGTCCAGGTTCCGAGGTTCAGCTCGACAGGATCGAAAAGGGATGTCTTCATAAGGGTTGAAGTTGATGAATTAAATGAAACACTAAGTTATTCAGTACACGGCACGATTCTAGGGCTCTCAACAATTTCTGAGACGTGATTCTATATAAGAATTACTTCTTATTTACTAAGACAAGTACAAGCGACTAGCTTTGGATGACTACAAATTCTATTTGGGCCCGGGGGTTCTTTATACCCTCGCATCGTGCCATTATTGAGAGCCCCGCAAATTCTCGCCGAAAATAATTTTTAATTATGTAAAAAACCCTTATACATATTTGGTAAATAGGGTTACCGCACCCCTTCCATGGTGCCATCAATAGCTGGATTTCTTCGTACTGTAACACAGTAACGCCCCCTATCTATGTATCTAATCAATATACCTAATTTCCAGGTATTGATAGCTTCCCTAGACTATTTACATGAAATTAAAGGACAATTCCCTTTATTTCCCAGTTAAAACCTTAATAGCTTTTAACCTAGCCTAAGGATATCTATAGGTTGGGTTGACCTGCTGGTGCCAATAGCAGGCTGTCTGTTGACGTCTAGAAAAAGCTTATTTTCGGGAATCTTCTATGGGATATCATCCCCTATGTAATGAATCTATAAATTCCTAAGTCATTTCACCGACTTTAGGACCTCCTACTTAGGCTTACCAGACAATCACCGCCTATTATGGGGATTCTGGTAGCCAATAGACCACACTTTACATTTCCAGTGCTTATGTAAGTCTATCTAGGTCATATGCACATAAGGTGCCTCGCTATGTACAAATTTGGCAGCTGGTCACTTTCTTTGCGCCCAGCTACCAGAGAAACTAGGTATAATAACACTAATAAGATTGGGACGACACGATGGTGCATTTAACGGGCCATCGGGAGGTCCCCAAAAATTCCTTATTTTCGGAATTCCCAGGGGTGTATAGTCCCAGGGAATGCCAAAAACTGACTAAAAATTACATTTCCAGAAACCTATTTTCTGGAATTGTACTTAAACTACTTGAGCGATTTTCGCTCCAAAGTGATGGCTTGGTAGCTAGTCCAGCAAGCCATCCGAAAGTACTTACACCATGAGTGCATCTATTCCCTTCATGGAGTTATTCCACCTGAAGGGTCTACAAATTTCAACGTTTTACGTTGTTTACATTTTTCACGGCTGCCTATCTCGTTGACTATCCAAGCGATTCTTCCCATCTAGAAACCGCCTGGAAGCCCTTTTAGCAAGCTTTCCAATGGTAGTACTTTTACCAGTACACCTATATGTTTCTAGGTACTTAGGGCACCTAAAACCGAAAGCGATTACCAAAACCAGACAAACAGCAGTTTTTCTATTATATACTGACTTGATATCTCAAGTAAATGGGCTTTATATAAAAGACTTCGCTAACTATGAGGTGTATATAGGCTTCCTGTCTCGGTCTAGGTCCCCCATATACCCTAAAATGACCTGAAACCATATATTTGGTGTTTGAGATATCAAGTCAATATTCTTATTTACATAGCAGAAACTATGTGGTCTTCACATAGTTTCATCATTATGTACTGATTACATGTCCAGTACATAGGATAAGCCCTTAAAAACGTGATTTTAATTACTATAATATTTTCAAAAAACTCCAAAACTATATATATCGTGGTGCTCCATCTGACGGGCCATTCGGAACTAATCCGTCGCCGAGCACAGACGTATCGTATGACAGAAATTTATGTTTTTTACTATGATAACTCTTATCAGTATGCTTTCTAATGATTTTACTCTGTTAAGGGTGAACTATTGAACCCTATGACATACTGACAAATACTAAAAACATTATACTACTATCTCAAAAAATGTAGGTAAAATTTTAGTATAAATATAGACGGGCCTCTAAAATTCATTTTAGTATCAGATGGCGCGCCGTGGTGAGCAGACATGTCTACACATACAAACTTTAACTTTTTATGAACCATTTAGTATGGTTGATGACGCTTCGTCGCGAACATATCTCCCGCCGTGCAGTGCTGTGTCGACTCGAAGTGTTGTCGGCGCGGCGCTGCATTCCTTCGGTGAGCGACGGACGGCATTTCTCGGCTGCCGGCCAGGCCCACCGAGAGGACGGTCGCCGCTCCGGCATCTCTGGTTACTGGGGCAGTGGGACGAGTTTCTTCACCGGACGCTTCAAGGTACCGCCAAGTGTGCGTACCTCAGCAGTCCGGATTTCTCCGTCGATTCCTGGATACACGGCCACAATGCGGCCTCGCGGCCACGTATTGCGGGGCAGCTGGCCGTCGGCTATCAGGACAGGGTCACCCACTTTAAATCTGGGCCCACTACTATGTGGCTCCCGCCGGTTTTGGAGCTCCGGCAGGTACTCTCTGACCCAGCGACTCCAGAACATATCAGCGAGGATCTGTGATCGTCGCCATATTTTCCTGCTGTCTATATCTTGCTCAGTGAACGTGCCAGGTGTAGGTAGTCTGGCTGACCCACCGAGCAAGAGGTGATTCGGTGTGATGGATTCGTCATCATCACCATCTACCGACACGTGTGTCAATGGTCGGCTATTTACAATGTACTCTGCCTCACAAATCAGTGTGGACAACACCTCTTCGGTGGGGTGTTTCTCTGTAAGTACATTGCATAGTGTGTTTTTAACACAACGAACTAGGCGCTCCCAGGCGCCTCCCATGAATGGCGCTGATGGCGTTATGAAGCGCCATACGATGCCTCTGCGACTTGCCTCTGTTTTGAAGGCGTCTCGCAGCTCTCTGTCGGCGCCGTGCATGTTGGTGCCATTGTCTGAGTGTATCTCAGCTGGGCATCCTCTGCGCGCGGCGAATCGGCGCAGCGCCAATATGGCGGAGTCTGCGCTAAGGCTGGCGGCGATTTCAAGGTGCACCGCCCTTGATGTGAGACACGTAAATAGTGCTACGTATCTCTTCTGATGCTGCCGACCGACGGTGACGGATAGCGGGCCGAAATAGTCGAGCCCGGTATATGTAAACGGCCTCTTATGGTGAGCGAGGCGCGTTTTCGGGTGGTCGCCGGTCGCAGGTACTGGTGGCTGTGCCTTGCGTATACGGCAATGCAGGCATCTTGCTATCACCTTCTTCGCTGTTGGTCGCATCTTCACGACCCAGTAGTGCTGCCGTACCTCATTAATTGTGAGTTCGGTGCCACTATGTTGTAGACTGCGATGTGTCCAGTCTATGTACAACTGCGTTATGTGATGGTCGCCATGTAATATAGGCGGGCGCATCACTTCTTCAGCTACCTCTTGCGTAGCTGCTATGCGACTTCTTAGTCGCAGCACGCCGTCAACGACCTGAATTTGTAAAGGTCGCAGCGAGCTATTTTTATTTATTTCTTCAACGTTCGCTAACTCTGAAGCGAACGATTGTTGTTGTGCGACCTGGACAAGTATTTTCTCAGCTTCTTGGAGAAATTCTGCTTCTATAATTTGTCTGTTGACCTGGGTTGGTGCTCTGCATGCCTGCTTCTGCTTCTGTGCAGGTACAGCAGGCTTCTGGCGCCAGTCTGGGTCCTTTTCAGCGTTTTTTCTCGTCCGTTTATAGGACGTTATCTCTGTTCTATTTTTGCAAAGAGATATAAAACGCAGAACTGTGGCGGTCGCACGAAGCAGTCGCTCCCATCTGGAGAATCTGCCTGGCTCTGGAACGGCTTCTATGAAGCTCTTCTTGTCCCCTTCTGTGACAACGAAAGTTTTTTCTTCTCCCGTGTCGTCTATAGTCGGAGGTTTCTCTGTGGGCCATAATTCGGGCCCAAGAGACAAAAATCTCGGCCCGCAGTACCACTCGTGGTCCGAGTTGAACCGCAGTGGCACGTCACGGGTTGCTGCATCAGCGATGTTCATCTTGGTGGGTATCCACCGCCAATCTTCGACTTTGCTATTGTCTTCAATAGCAGCTATTCGGTGAGCAACGAAAGGTTTGTATACTCTCGCTCCTCTTCTAATCCAGGTCAGTACGGTCTTGCTATCTGACCAATACGTTACTGACGTGGGCTTGCAGTCGTGTTCACTCATCACTGCTGCGGCTACGCGGGTTCCCAATACCGCGGCCTGAAGTTCGAGTCTCGGTATCGAAAGCAGTTTCAGTGGGGCCACCCGCGCTTTCGCCATAACAAGGCTTATTAAGTGCTTGCCTTCCACGGTCGTGGCCCGCCAGTATACAGCGGTAGCATATGCCATCTCGCTTGCATCAGTGAACACATGCACCTGCATTTCTATAGCGTCGCTATATCCAGGATAGCATCTTGGTACGCTAACGTTTTTTAGTTGGCGTAAATGTTGTACCCAAATTTTCCATTGTAATGCTAGGTCAACATCTAGCCTCTGATCCCAGTCGACGCCTCGCCTCCATGCTTCTTGCAATATTTGCTTCGCCTTGATGGTTACTGGTGAGGCGAGTCCGAGTGGGTCGTATAGCGACGCTACTATTCTGAGCGCCTCTCGCTTGGTGGGCGCCTCTCGGTCCAAGATACCCTCAGGCAGACGCGCGAGTGTGAGGTTGAAACCCAGCGTGTCTTCGCCTGGCCTCCATATGAGGCCGAGTATCTTTTCCGACGTATCTATATCTCCAATGGATACCATCTCAGTTTGTATATGCGATGGGTCCATCTTTTCTAGGAGCTGCGAGCTATTTGAAACCCATTTCTTGAGTTCAAACCTCGCCTGTAGGTGTATTTTTCGCACCATACTAGCGACTTCTGCCGCCTTCTCGATAGTTCTATAACTATCTAGGTAGTCATCCATATAATGACTACGTAGTATAGCATTCACAGCTTCAGGGTGCTTTTCTATATATTTGTTTGCGTTCCAGTTCTTTGCAAAAATTGCTGTGCAAGGCGAACTGGCTGCGCCGAAAATGATGGACGTCATTCTATATTCTTCTGGCGCTCCTTCTCTGCGGTTTCCCCTCCACAGGTAGCGAAGCGCGTCTCGGTCTTGGCTCCGCACCTTCACTTGCATGAACATCTCCGCTATGTCACCGGTTATTGCAACGCAGTGACGGCGAAACCGCATCATTACGCCTGGCAGCGACTGTAATAGGTCGGGCCCAGTTAACAGGAAGTCATTCAGTGACATTCCTCTCGATTTGGCGGCAGCGTCATGTACGATGCGAAGTTTGTCTGGCTTCATTGGGTTGAAGACATCGAAGTGCGGGAGGTACCAAGTTTTGCCCGGCGTGCTAATTGCGGGTGCCCTTTCAGCGTACCCTTTCGCAATTAGCGAGTCCATCTGGTCTGAGTATCTTCTTCGAAGTTCCTGGTTCTTGTCCAGCTTCTTTTCTGTTGAGACGAGCCTCTTCAGAGCTGTCTCAAAGCTATCTGGCATCTCAGCATGCTCATTACGCCAAAGCATGGCGGTTTCGATGTGTCCATTCTCTAATTGGACAGTTGATCGATTCAAAATGTCCTCTGCCCTTCTTGCTGGGTCAGAGGCGGGTCGCTGTGGGTTTATGCACAACGATTCTATCGCGAAATGTTCGCGCAACTGATGATCCAAATTATCATCAGTTGTTATTCTATTGACATGATGTACTTGTTGTCGTAGTAAACTACTGTGCGCGCCATGTAGTGTCCAACCCATCGCTGTAAGTGACGCAATTGGTTGGTGTCTTGGACCTCTGCGAATCTCGCTGGCCAATAACAAATGCCAGTTGTCTTGGCCGACGAGTACTTTTGGCACGCCATTGTTGTACATCAACTCTTTTCTCAAGTCGGTTAAATGCTTGCAGCGTGCGACAACCCTATCGCTCACTGTTTGTTTTGCCAAGCTGAGTTTAGGTATAGTACGTGCTTTGAACTGTACCCTTCTGTCTTGCGGGCTAACCAGCGTCACCTTGACTCTTCTTGAGCATGGGGTGGTGAGCATGGTGTTGCCTATCGCACCGATCTTGAGCGGGTCCACAGGGCCCTCTGCCCCGACTTGCCTCGCGATGTCTTCATCCATCAGCGAAACGGTGGACCCATCGTCTAGGAGAGCATATGTTGCCACCTCTCCCGCCGGTCCGATTACCCGGACCGGCACTATCTTGAGGTACGCCTGGCTCGATGGTGACCCGAAACTGGCCACCGTTTCCTGAGGATCCTTCCGGGATTCAGGAACATCGGGCTTCTTGTTGGCTTCCCTCTGCTGTTGCTTCTTCCTATGAAGAAGCCGATGGTGCGTATCTCTGCACCCGTCTTGGCCACATTGTTTTTTCTTACAAGTGTGGTTGCCTTGTCGAAGTTGAAGGCAGCGATAACATAGATTGTGTTTTTTCGCTAGCTCCCATCGTTTCTCGACAGCTACGCCCCTGAATTGTGCACATCCAGTGGCGTAGTGATGTCCCACGTCGCAAACACGGCATTTTCCTACCGGTTGGTCCGTAGCTATATGCGTCCTTTGTGTGACGCGTCTGTTGGTGTTCGCCTCGGCCGAAGCGATGCCTTCGGGTGGGGCGAATGGACTACAGAAGTGTGCCTGTTCAGATATAAAATCACTGAACAATGAAATATCTGGCACCGATTGGTACTTCTCCGAATATGATCGGTACCATTGTGCTCGTAGCGAATTGGGTAACTTCTCTGTTAACAATCGCATAAGCTCCGCGTTCATAAGGTAATGACCCTTTTTTAACGCGCGGAGCGTGACTACAGCACCTCTTACGCGACTTGCAAACGCGCAGATGTCTCTTGGTGACTCACTGCAGCGCGGCAGTCCGCGTAATCTATCTGTTTCAGCTTGCGCTATGGAGTCTGGACGGCCGAACTGCAGCTCGAGTTCCTTCATGATGTCATCGGGCCTGGCATGTCCGATGAGTTCTGAGCTGACGGTTTCCATTGCACGTCCATGTAAGCTTCTCCTCAGCCTCGCTGTATTCTCGACGTCCGTAAAATACGCTCGAGTTGTCTCATATATGGCCCGAAATGATAGCCATTCAGTATGAGAACCATTGAAATTCGGCAATGTCATGACGAATTTCGACGCAGAGGGGTTCGGTTGGTCCCGCTGTTCTATTTTTCTGTCGGCTAGCGACGCTATAGCGGACGTCAACTCCGTCAGGAATGGACGGAGACTATCCCTCTGACCTCCTGTACACTCAGCTGACGCTGCAACTGGAGGTTTTCGCACTTCTTTTTCTTTAGGATGCTGACCTTCTATTTGCGATTTGGTGGCGGTCGCAGTCAGGGGTCTATGCATAGAATTTCTGGTTCCCCCTTCCACGACGTTATCCTCCTTCTCAGGCTGAGGTTCTGGTGCCTCTTCTAGCCATGAACGCACGTACTCGTCATTCGAGTTTCTGTCATCCAAGTATTCAGCTTCGGAACCCTCTTCCTCCGCTCTCTGAAGTGCAAGTTGTGCAAGCTCCAACTTAATTTTGAGTAAGTCTTCGCGAGCTTTATCTATATTTTTTCGTGACTGAGTCACTCTAGTTGACGGCGGACGGCTATGTTCGATACGGGCGTCACCCCGGGTAGTCATCGGCATCGCTGTACGTCTGTCTTCTTCGGAAATCTTCTCTTTCTGAGAAGGTTTCAATGTTGTGTCTGAAGCTCCTTCTAATCTGGTTAATCTGGTAGAAACCGCTTGATCAGTTTCTATTGGTTGATGCGTCGGAGTGCTTTCAGTTTGAGGCGCTAGATGGCGCTGCTCGTCCGCCGGCTCGGTCCCTTCGGTTGTGGAAGGTGAACCCGGCGGCAGCTCATGTCTGATGCCAGCTGGCTGATCCAACTCCACGGTCCATGCCTCCGGCTTCTTGCCTTTGGTTCTGGTTATCGGCATTGTTGTTGAAATATTTTCTTTTGAAAACTCGAAGTTAGTTTTCAAAGATAAGTCCCAGTTCCGGGCTTCAGCGTTCAAACCGACGATCTCCAGAAGTTAACCTCCACTTCGATTGACTATAATTCAATCTTCAAATAAAAAATCACTAAAAACTTACGGTCAGTGATAAGTCTTCAGGAAACTTCAGGCATTTGCTATACAAGTTTATTTTTCCCATAAACGTGTATGTTCTATTTGATTGACTATGATTCAATCAAATTCTAAATCACCGAAAAGTCAAGGTTACTTTTCGGTGGTGATGCTTCATGAACTGCTTGTCCAAAGCATCAGTGCCGTGCATCAATCTTCAGAGCACGTATCTTGCTCGATTGAAGAAAATTCAATCTTCAAATAAATCACCGAAACGTCAAAGTTATTTTCAGTGATAGTGCTTCAGGAACCGCGTAGTCAGTACATCCGAAACGTATCTAAGTCTTCAGAGTACGTTTCTTCCATTCACTGACGAAAATTCAGTCTTCAAAATTTTCCTGAAAACCTAGGGGTTGTTTTCAGTCATAAGGCTTCAGGAATTATTCTTCAATCATCAAGGATGCACATCAGCCTTCTAAAACGCACGTCTTGTATTTTTCTGACGGGCGCTCGTTTTTTAAACAAATCGCTAAAAACATAAGGGTAGTTTTCAGCGATAAGTCTTCAGGAACTATTCTTGGGGCTTCAAGGATGCGCATCAGTCTTCATACAGCATTTTGCGGCTCACAGAAAATTTTTTCTATCTTCTTACAATTATTGAAAAAATAGGGTATTTTCAATAACTGTCTCCAGAATTTTACCTCTTGGATCCAGCGGCAAATAGGGCACGTAGGACTTGTTCCCTGCAGTGCACGTCGATTTTTGGTTTATTTGTGAAATTAATTTCTCCAAAATTCGAAAAATTAATTCCACCACTATTTCTTCCTGACGTCCTGGGGCGCTCCAGACTTCGAATTTCGGCTCAAACGGGTCAACGTTGTGTTGCACGTAGCCGACTTAATATGCAGGCACCCAGTTGTTTTTTCTGGATCTGCTGTTCCCGACGTCCTGGGGCTCTCCAGGCTCCAAAATTCGGCTCGCAAGGACCTTTAAATGTGCAGGACGTAGCGTGTTCATTGGCCCCGAGAAAAGAAGGGCGTAAACCTTCTGGCCATTGCCGCTGAACGCCCCATCCACATCAACGAAAATAAAGGTTCTTGGATGCCTGGCTGCAGCAGTGACGAAGGGTTGCAAATCGACTCTAACGATTCAACGATGTGTTGGCTGTACTTGAGTTATTTCCAGATTCTGGGTTGCCTACTTCTGGATCAGCACTCCTGGTGTCCAGGTTCCGAGGTTCAGCTCGACAGGATCGAAAAGGGATGTCTTCATAAGGGTTGAAGTTGATGAATTAAATGAAACACTAAGTTATTCAGTACACGGCACGATTCTAGGGCTCTCAACAATTTCTGAGACGTGATTCTATATAAGAATTACTTCTTATTTACTAAGACAAGTACAAGCGACTAGCTTTGGATGACTACAAATTCTATTTGGGCCCGGGGGTTCTTTATACCCTCGCATCGTGCCATTATTGAGAGCCCCGCAAATTCTCGCCGAAAATAATTTTTAATTATGTAAAAAACCCTTATACATATTTGGTAAATAGGGTTACCGCACCCCTTCCATGGTGCCATCAATAGCTGGATTTCTTCGTACTGTAACACAGTAACGCCCCCTATCTATGTATCTAATCAATATACCTAATTTCCAGGTATTGATAGCTTCCCTAGACTATTTACATGAAATTAAAGGACAATTCCCTTTATTTCCCAGTTAAAACCTTAATAGCTTTTAACCTAGCCTAAGGATATCTATAGGTTGGGTTGACCTGCTGGTGCCAATAGCAGGCTGTCTGTTGACGTCTAGAAAAAGCTTATTTTCGGGAATCTTCTATGGGATATCATCCCCTATGTAATGAATCTATAAATTCCTAAGTCATTTCACCGACTTTAGGACCTCCTACTTAGGCTTACCAGACAATCACCGCCTATTATGGGGATTCTGGTAGCCAATAGACCACACTTTACATTTCCAGTGCTTATGTAAGTCTATCTAGGTCATATGCACATAAGGTGCCTCGCTATGTACAAATTTGGCAGCTGGTCACTTTCTTTGCGCCCAGCTACCAGAGAAACTAGGTATAATAACACTAATAAGATTGGGACGACACGATGGTGCATTTAACGGGCCATCGGGAGGTCCCCAAAAATTCCTTATTTTCGGAATTCCCAGGGGTGTATAGTCCCAGGGAATGCCAAAAACTGACTAAAAATTACATTTCCAGAAACCTATTTTCTGGAATTGTACTTAAACTACTTGAGCGATTTTCGCTCCAAAGTGATGGCTTGGTAGCTAGTCCAGCAAGCCATCCGAAAGTACTTACACCATGAGTGCATCTATTCCCTTCATGGAGTTATTCCACCTGAAGGGTCTACAAATTTCAACGTTTTACGTTGTTTACATTTTTCACGGCTGCCTATCTCGTTGACTATCCAAGCGATTCTTCCCATCTAGAAACCGCCTGGAAGCCCTTTTAGCAAGCTTTCCAATGGTAGTACTTTTACCAGTACACCTATATGTTTCTAGGTACTTAGGGCACCTAAAACCGAAAGCGATTACCAAAACCAGACAAACAGCAGTTTTTCTATTATATACTGACTTGATATCTCAAGTAAATGGGCTTTATATAAAAGACTTCGCTAACTATGAGGTGTATATAGGCTTCCTGTCTCGGTCTAGGTCCCCCATATACCCTAAAATGACCTGAAACCATATATTTGGTGTTTGAGATATCAAGTCAATATTCTTATTTACATAGCAGAAACTATGTGGTCTTCACATAGTTTCATCATTATGTACTGATTACATGTCCAGTACATAGGATAAGCCCTTAAAAACGTGATTTTAATTACTATAATATTTTCAAAAAACTCCAAAACTATATATATCGTGGTGCTCCATCTGACGGGCCATTCGGAACTAATCCGTCGCCGAGCACAGACGTATCGTATGACAGAAATTTATGTTTTTTACTATGATAACTCTTATCAGTATGCTTTCTAATGATTTTACTCTGTTAAGGGTGAACTATTGAACCCTATGACATACTGACAAATACTAAAAACATTATACTACTATCTCAAAAAATGTAGGTAAAATTTTAGTATAAATATAGACGGGCCTCTAAAATTCATTTTAGTATCAGATGGCGCGCCGTGGTGAGCAGACATGTCTACACATACAAACTTTAACTTTTTATGAACCATTTAGTATGGTTGATGACGCTTCGTCGCGAACAATAATCTTACAATTCTTTGGCTTCTTTCGATAATTTAGCTGTTTATTAAAAAAATCATGGCAAATTACTATGATAGTGAAACTGTGGAAGAATAAACATTAAACTGGAATGTTCCATTCATGCAAATCAATCTGCTACAACCAGAGCAACAGCAGTTTACTACAGTATTTACAAATATTATATAGCATTATACTCGACCGACGAGGAGTATCATCAATCAGAAAAACAATCGAAGAAACCACGGCGGCACCGAGATGTTAAACGCGCGTGCCATGCGCTCTCAATCGCAGCGCTCCCCGAGCGCACACCAAAATATAGCACCAAGTTATATAGCATTATACTAAACAACATCGTAAGTCTAGTGACACAACTTACGTTTGCTGTCAACTTCACTATAGAAAATTGTACAAGTGACATTCTAGCAACGAGTGTAGCTGTTGGTAAAATATCAAAAACCCCGACTGCTCAAGAAGCGAACTAAAAAGACGTAAACGAGAAGAAAATCATGCTGTGCAGTCGGAGGATACATCTGGTTTTGGTCAGCCAGCGCGCGAATATGAAATTCAAGCAATCTGCGTGCCATTTGCTAAAAAACCAGCCAAGTGCGAGTCAGACTCGCGCACGAAGGGTTCCGTACCATTATTGTAAATAACGGCAAGAAAATCAAATTAAATATTTGTTTTATTCTGTTTTTAGTATTATTTGTTATAGCAGCAACAGAAATACATCATCTCTGAAAATTTCAGCTGTCTAGCTATCACGGTTCATAAGATACAGCCTGGTGACAGACAGGGGGCTGAGTCACCCTCGTCCGTAGGAGAGAACCCCATACGAATCCCTACACGTGGCCCCCGGGTGGTGCAAATCAGGTGACATCAATTAACTGGTGGTAGGTTACGGCCGAAGGCTTGCGACCACCCACCGGGCAAAGACGTGCCGCCAAGCGGCCTAGCCGTGTTCCGGTACGATGCCCGGTGTAGCCAACTAGAGGAGTTGGGTCGAGATAGCTGTTCCACTGCAGGCGTTCCAGCCTGACGCGCGCTGTTATGGGCCTATCGGGAGACTGGTCGCGGAGGGTAGCGGGATCCGAGGCACGGTGCGCCGCTGGCCGACCGCAGGTAGTTGGGGGCCCAAGTAGTGTGCCAGCCACACACGAAAGGCTGCCCCGCCAACTGTCGAAAAATCCCGGAATGCACCATCGTGCTGGTTGGCGACCAGAAGACAGGGCCCGATGGACATTCCCGGGGGGGCTCGGGCGTCCCCGCGGTCTCCAGATCAGTCCCCTATTGATAGCTTCCTGTCAGTGCGTGTCTGTAGGTTGCCAGCGTGGAACCTCATCTCACTGCCTTCTCCTAACCTTTTATCACTCAAATAAATGCAAAGAAAAAATAAAAGAAAAGCTGTACAGCGGCAGCACTCCCTGTCACTCAAAGTGCACCTCAGCAACATAAGAGGGCTGCACTCTAATCTCGAAGCAGTCCATCACCACCTTGAGACTGATAGACCAGCTCTTCTTTTCCTTTCGGAGACGCAGATCGGATGTCCGTCAGACGTGTCGTACTTATCATACCCAGGGTTTACCCTGGAGCACAATTTTAAACCACGCGCGGGTGTATGCATGTACGCCCGAGACGACATCTGTTATCGGCGTCTCCGAAACCTTGAGGACTCCAGGTTTTCTGTGCTCTGGGCACTGGTGGACACAGGCCTGGATAAAATTATCTACGCCTGTGTCTACCGATCGCACAGTGGTGATCAGGAGACAACCAGGCTCACGGAACATCTGTGTGAGGCGGCTGATATGGCACAGCAGCGGTACCCTTCTGCCCAATTAGTGATACTGGGGGATTTCAATGCCCACCACCAGGAGTGGCTCTTCCCATACCAGTGCACTGATCATGCTGGGCGAGAGACGCGAAAGCTTGCGCTTGCGTTAAATCTCGCCCAGCTGGTCCAGGGAGCAACAAGGGTGCCGGATGTTCATTCGCACACTGCCAATTGCTTGGACCTTCTGCTGACAACAGATCCAGACCGCTACTCTGTGTCGGTATCTTCACCTTTGGGTAGCTCCGACCATTGTCTGGTGAAGTCTGTATCCGTCTACTCCCCGCCCGATCCCAGCCCAAGAGGCACTCGGCGGGTTTGGCGGTACAGGTAAGCAGATTGGGATGGGATGCGTTCTTTCTTCGCATCTTATCCTTGGCAGCCCATTTGCTTTTCTTCGGCTGATCCTTCGTCGTGCGCGGACGCCGTGACGGACGTGTTGCGTCGGGGAATGTAGTACTTCATTCCGTTCTCTGACGTAGCAATGTCTAGCGTTGACCGACCATGGTTTGGCGCCGAGTGCAATCGTGCCAACACGCTGAAACATGAGGCGTACCTGGCTTGGGTCGACGCTCGGTCGCGCAAAGCTAGCGACGTCAGCCAGCGGAAGGGAGCCTTCAATAGGGCTGCCAAGTCCTGCAAGAGGGTATTGCGAAGGGCTCGGTTTGACCACATAAGCCGTATTGGGTCCAAACTTGCTTCCTATCCAGCCGGTAGTAAAGCGTTCTGGTCCCTGGCTAAGTCGGTCGAATCGAACTTCTGCCGGCCCTCACTACCACCACTGCTGAAACCCGACGGAACGCTGGCCCACTCCGCTGAGGAGAAAGCAAACTTGTTTGCCTCTCTTTTTGCGGAATCCTCACGCCTGGATTCTGGTAACGCGCGGCCCCCTCCTTCTCCTGATGGATGCGAGACGAGTATGTCGGACATTCGCATCCATCAAAAAGACGTCCGTAGGGTGCTGCGGAATCTTGACGTGAACAAGGCTAGTGGCCCCGATGGGATACCGGCAATTGTTCTAAGAACTTGTGCGCCTGAACTGTCTCCGATCCTGACTCGCCTGTTTCGCCTTTCATATGAGACTGGAAAAGTACCGAATGCTTGGAAGCAAGCTAACGTTCAGCCTGTGCCCAAGAAGGGCAGTCGGGCTGACCCGGCCAACTATAGACCCATCTCAGTTACGTCCATCCTCTGTAAGAGTATGGAACGGGTGCTCAACTACAAGCTCCTGGCATACCTAGAAGCAAACGACATCCTCAGTGACCGCCAATATGGCTTCCGCCGAAATCGGTCAACTGGGGATCTTCTAGCGTATGCCATTCACATATGGAGTGAAGCCATCGAGAGGCACGAGGAAGCGCTTGCCGTCTCCCTCGACATCTGGAAGGCTTTTGACAGGGTCTGGCATGAGAGCCTTATTGGTAAGCTTCCGTCATTCGGTCTGCCCGGTGGTCTGCGCGATTGGATCGCAGACTTCCTGAGGGACCGGTCTATACGAGTGGTTATAGATGGCCGCTCGTCTGACCAACGGGATATCAACGCCGGGGTCCCTCAGGGGTCGGTACTCTCGGCAACATTGTTCTTGTTGCACATAAATGATCTGCTAAAACCCGGCACTTTTGGGTATGCAGACGACAGCACTGTTGCTGAGAGATACTTGTCCGACGCGCGTGCTACCGGGCCTCAGATCCGGTCTCTCCGGGAGGCCATGGTGGAGCGCTTGAACTTGTCCTTGCAAGCAGTCTCCGAATGGGGCGATGCCAATCTGGTCAGGTTTAATGCTGCTAAAACCCAGGCGTGTCTTTTTTCCGCTAAAAGGAGCCAATTCCACCCGGCTCCTACTTTCCGCGGTGTAACCGTGCCGATAACGGACCATCTAGAGCTTCTTGGCGTTACGTTGACATCGACCCTCAATTTTGGTCCATTCATTGAGGCAAAAGCTCAACTGGCTGCCAAAAAGTTGGGGATCCTTACAAAGGTGAGACGATACTTCACGCCAGAACAGCTGCTCAACTTGTATCAGGCGCAAGTTCGGTCATGCATGGAGTACTGCTCTCACCTCTGGGACGGATCTGCCAAGTACCAGCTGGATGCACTAGAGTCGATCGAAAAGCGGGCCAAGAGGCTCATCGGCAATGAGATATTGGTCAAGTCTAGGCTCCAGAGCCTTGAACATCGGCGCCAAGTTGCCAGTCTGTCGGTTTTTTATCGGTTACATTTCGGGGAGTGTGCGTTGGAATTGCATGAATTAATTCCTCCTGGCCCTTTCCATTATCGGAATACAAGACGTACGGCGATGTGTCATCGGTACATGGTGGACATTCCACCCATACGCACCAAACGTTTTGGGAATACTTTCGTTATGCGTACGGCAAGGGAGTGGAATTCCCTGCCGGGGTCTGTATTTCCTGAGAGCTACAACCTGGGAGTCTTTAAGTCAAGAGTGAATAGGTTTCTTCTAGGTAAGCGCGCTACATCGTCGACCACATCATCACTTACCATCAGGTGAGATAGTGGTCAAGCGCAAGCCTATCAATAATAAAAAAAAAAAAAAAAAATAGACAGACGGACAGACAGACGGACCGCGGAGTCTTAGTATTAGGGTCCCGTTTTTACCCTTTGGATACGGAACCCTAAAAACCCAACCACTTGAAAGCTCCAGTTTCGACCTTAAACCTCTTCAAAACCATATTACAACAAATCTGTACGTGTGTAAGTAAAATCTGTGTCACCAAAATTTAAAATTGCGCAGTTTATCAATTCTGACCCCAGATAGCCCCCACATGGTAAAATACCAGTTTTATCACACATAATTATGCATTAGATATAAAAACTCTACATTAAAGTCACGTTGAATATCATGAGGTTTTTGTAGGTACCGAAGTAGGTAGGTATATTAGTTATCCGATATTTTTTAAATAAGATGTATCTAATGACCAAAGATGGGTTGATCATGTCTATAGGATGAAAGATTTACAAGACAGACGTAAGTGGAAACGCCTCTACGGCGAAGTCACGTTGAATATCATGAGGATTCTGTAGGTACCTACGTGGGTAGGTATGTTGGAGTTATGCGTTTTTATATATGTCAGATAATGCGTGACTGTGGCGATATTAGCATAATTATTATCGACCCAGCTGTGGGTCGATAAGTGAGGAGATGAGGAAGATATAATTTAATCGTAAGCGGTTGAGTTATGAACAAGAGAATTACAATAAGTTTTAGTATATTTCTGATAATAATATAACTTTTCAAGACCTAAGTTATTAGATTGCATATTTTCTTATTCTGAAAGTACACAATTAAATGGTGCAAAAAATATTCAGAGATATTCATAAGATCCTGTGCCATGCACCAAGTATTGTATATTATGAAATTGAAATAAAAAGATACTGTGAGCGTATATACGCAATTTGTCAAATCTTCGATTTTGACGCCATATGAGGCGTCTATCATGACAGAACAGAAAAAACGCCTTCATCATCTATGACAGTAATGCTAATGTACTCACCAGCAGAGGAATGGGGTTCTGGCTTCTTCCCTCAAGTCCCTCGGCGAGTTCCGTGAGGTCTGTCTCGTACAAACTCTGTCCGCGGGGCAGGTTTGATAGTCTGTAAGGAAATAAAACATAGATTATAGGTATTGAATATATGCAATTTGAAGGATGATCTCAAACATTTTTTTAAATTTTGATCTAAGAGCGGAAACGCGAGTCACTACTACTATTACTTGAAGAAGACATGTTGCGCCGAACGACAACGGGCAGAATATGAGGATTCTAATTTCAAATGGAATGACTGAATTAGCTACGGAGAGAACAACTTTTTGTATTTTATATGAAGAAGTTTTATCTCATAATGAGACAGACGTTTGAAATTGTTTTTCCTTTATGGAATCCACACGATGTTCACTAGTAAGTAAAACGGCTGTTGTCTCATACTAAATAGGTAAGTCCAAAAGTTCGCCGCATATTTTTCTATTTTGCGAACTTTTAGACCCCTCCTCGTGCCTTTTTAGAAAAAAACCGGCCAACTGCGTGTCGGACTTCGCATATTAAGGGTTATGTACCAATTTAACAATAGATTGGTATTTGTTGGTAAAATATACGTAATAATAAACATTTTTACCAAATTTCAAGTACATAGGTCGATGGGAAGTTAAAAAAAACTTCGGAACAAAATGTGTGACAGACGACGGACAGATAGACGGACACGTGAGTGATAGAAATAGGGTTCCGTTTGGACTCTTCGGGTACGAACCCTAAAAAGCAAATCTACATAGATACTAGGTTTAACTGAGCAGAGAGATATAGGATGAAATTTACCTGGCTCTAAGCATTTCATCGATGGGCAAGTCTTCTGGTATGTCCTTCAGGTACGGCACGTTGCCGGCGAGCATGAACGATGTGACCATGCCACTCGGTCCATTGCCTGAAGGAGGAAAGAAAGAGAGTTAGTTACACATGTGTAGATTCTGAAAACCCTTTTATGCATGAAGATAATCAGCTTATAATGTTCCCACTCTGGAAGCCCCTGTCCCACCTTTATCAAAGAAAGGCGCGACGCGACATTCATCATCATTTCAGCCGAAAGATGTCCACTGCTGGACATAGGCCTCCCCCTAGTGTCACGCATCCAGCGGATCTACGCAACCTCGCAACGTCTTTCGCAACGTCTTCCGGTTCGCGGTCGCCACTCCAGAACTTTCCGGCCCCATCGGCCATCCGTTCTGCGAGCAATGTGCCCTGCCCACTGCCACTTAAGTTTGGCAATTCTTCGGGCTATGTCGGTGTCGATCTTAGTTCTCTTGCGGATGTCTTCGATCGAGCAAGGAAACTCCGATAGCCTTCTTCATTGCCCTTTGGGTGACGCGACATTGCCACAATCTTAATACGGACTTGAAAAATGACGAAGTATTATAATTTTTTGTAAGAGTGTTATAAATTAAGAGGGATTTCTTTGAAGAATATGATCAGCAAAGAGATTTGTTGCCAATGGTCAGTCATTGGCAACAAATCTTATGAACATTAACGTTGACGGGTTGACCATAATCGTATAGATCTCATAGATCGCCTTGGAAGGTGGGTAGGGCTTTTGGTGTGGGATGCAACATGTGTCGACACCCTTGCGCCATCTTATCTTCTTAGCACGGCGGGCTGTGCTGGGGCAGCTGCTGCTGGTGCTGAAAACCTTAAACGGCGCAAAAACAACAACCTTATTGGAAGTTATATATTTGAGCCGTTTGGGGTTGAAACATTAGGTCCATGGGGTCCGAGTGCTCATCGAGTATTTCGAGATGTAAGCAAACGCTTAGTCGACTCTTCACGTGACCAGAGGGCTGGGGTTTTCCTTGGCCAGAGAATCAGCATTGCCATGCAACTTGGCAATGCTGCCAGCATTCTGGGCACTTTTCACGTTGACAGCGATGTGGACGAATATTATGACGCCCTATGACCCCTGCCCTGTTATACGCGTTTGTAGTTTTATTTTATTTTTATTTAAAATTATAGATAGAAGAATATATCGACAGTTATTGTTAATTAAGTATTTTATACTATGTAAATTTTAATTGTGTATTTTGTTTTCAAATCCCAAACTTCCATACATATTTGTCTCCTATTTGGCAGAAGGCAGAACAAGGGCAGACAATTCCAAATATTACATAACAAGTTAAACTAGCCAAATAGTCTAGCAGGTCGGCTAGTAAGCAAATAAACTCTTTGCCTTAATTGATTTAGTCTGGTCAGTCAATTTTCGCGGAAATTGGACGCCAGCCAACCTAAAGTAATCATTGATCGTATACGCTGAAATTGGCGAAAAATTCACAGCATACTAACATAGGAACTGTGGACAAATAGTACAGTGCCGTTTTGTTGGAAAATACTAGGAATAGTTCATTTATTAAGGTTGCTCTAGTCGACGGCATGAGCTATTTTGTGCGCGGGGTTAAAATGCATGCTATCTCATCCGACAACAGGTGCGAAAGAGATAGCTGCTGTGATGAGCAGTAGGAAGCTAGTTCGCGTACGTATACACACTTTTGCAAATTTTTTGCGAAATTGATGATGATTTAGGTTGAAAACGAGCGCACGAAATATTATAAACAGACCTTTGGGAATATGGATATCATGAAAAACGACGAAATGTAATAGAATAAAAATAAAATTATTTGCAATGTTGAACTACTAATCTATCCCTGTATGGAGGCCGTTTTGCAATTTTCCTCCTTCTTATGGTATTTGTTTGCACCCAAAGATGCGTTCAAATTAGTGTTGAAACATGGAACTTTTGACGCTCATAACTTTCAAATACATTTTTTTTTCCTTTTTTGTTGCCACACAGGGCTAGATAATGATGAGACAAATTTTGATATACCTTTTTTATTTTGAACGTACACCGCCAAACAGTAGCGTAATCGTGATACTAGGTTTGTATGGAAGAATGATCGACTATGGCAACTTTAACATAACATCACGCCTGCAATCCACGAAGAGTTGGGCAGAGGTATACTATGGTACACACACATTTTATCAGTTATGTTCAAGTCCAATGGATTTTAATCTATATTGCCAACAACCGGAGACATAACTAAATTCCAGGCTGTTACTGACGAATTACAAATGAAAAAACCGGCCAACTGCGAGTCGGACTCGCGCACGAAGGGTTCCGTACCATTATCGCAGAAAATCGTCAAAAAAACACGTTTGTTGTATGGGAGCCCCACTTAAATATTTATTTTATTCTATTTTTAGTACTTGTGGTCACAGTGGCAACAGAAATACATCATCTGTGAAAATTTCAGCTGTCTAGCTATCACGGTTCAAGAGATACAGCCTGGTGACAGACGGACAGACAGACAGACGGATCGCGGAGTCTTAGTAATAGGGTCTAGATTTTACCCTTTGAGTACCAAACCCTAAAAACTCAACAATACTTTGGCCGATCAGGCCAGGACATATCTATCGAAGGTATTTTTATGGAATTATTTCTAAGTAATTCTATTAATTGTAACAATTAAAATAATAGGAAGTCGATAATTTAATATCTATAGGCATGCTATATGTGCCTATTAATACCTATTAACTATTCTATGAATATAATTTTAATAGGAAATGCATGATATGTAGGTACTTACAATGTGATACCGCGTTTATTATTTTATGTTGTTAAAAATATTTAATAATAAATGTATTTTTATCATATCTATATTGTAAAAGATTTTGTATTTTAGTCTATTTTAGTCCCTGTTTATTCTTCGTAAACAGGGACTAAAATAGTATCTTTCAGATTTATCTCTATGCAAACTTCGGAGATAAGGGGGGGCACGGTATTTTTTTTTAAATTGCCGTCAAAAGTAGAAAACGAAATATGCAAATAGCGATCTTTCATATGATACCCCACATTCTCCCCAATAGCCCCACTTTGACTTTTTTAGACCCGAAAAGGGCCTAAAACAAGTCCCTGTTCACTCCCTGTTGCAAAATAGTTGGGCAAACGTCATCTAAAACTATTCAAAATTTTATGTTGATAGCATTAATAGTTCTTGAGAATAAGAGCAGAGAATAGCTGTGACAGACGGACAGACAGACTGAGTCGCACCATAAGGGTTCCTTTTTACCATTTTGATACGGAACCCTAAAAAGAACATAAGGATAATTTAATGTCACTAGTAGAATAGGCCATTTATTAAAAAAAAAAACAAAGCAGAACTGGGTCACCGGTCTATACTTGAAGGCCGCACATTTCATCGAGTAAGATTGTCTATGAAACCTGGCACGCGTCCAATTCCTAATTGGAAATCATTTAGCGTCAATTTTTTTTTGCCATGTCATTATGTCCGCCTTTGTACTTGTGCATAATAAATAAATAAATTTTATGGAGCACTAACTAGCCGATGCACTCCACTTCGCTTGACGCATAATTTAATAGTACGTAGATGATATTACTAATTCCACGAAGGACTTGCGAGAGGCCCAAACCAAGCTGGCAGCCCACCTGATGATAAGTAGTTACTTATACATACAATACCAGGGGTACAAGCCCCAAGAGGAGCCCCACTTTCCAAAGAGGACTCCTTTTAATTTTTGCTTGAAGCTATCCGTGTCGAAGACGAAACACTTCTTCAAGTGTTTCTTTTTACAGCTCGATAGCTGTTCTAAGAAACAGTGTATGTTTAAAATATTGAAAAGAAGCCGACCTTAGAGAAAAACGGAAGACTATTGTCTCAAAAAATAAAACCACAAACACACCGTTCGACCATGTTAATTTTCATGGATATCGTGTAAATGGGTCGAAGACGAGACTATTTTTCGTGTTAATAATAGAAATAGACACGCATTACGTCCCCTTGGTCACTAAATCGTGACGGTCACGGAAAGATCTGGAACGTAACGCAACGGAGAGGGATGGGCGAAGGACGTAGGTAACGCTACGGTAAACAAGATCCACAGAGCATCGAACGATTTTCCGGCCAATGCTAGAAATGTCACTGTCAAAACTTTTCATTGAAACCGTTCCATAGAAATAAACTTTGAGATGTCAAACTGACAGTTTACTATATATAGCCGAAACTTGAGTGGTCTGGAATATTTTAGTTGATGAACCAACTAATCGGGCAAGGTTACTAGTCGGAACTTAATGGACTGCAAAAAAGTTGGAAAAAATCGCCAGTACTTTCTTTACGTTTTGTATTTTACAAGCTTTTTAATAACTTGCAATGTATGTGTACGTATGGGTGTTCGGGTTAAATCTTACAACTGAATTTTAAAGCACTTATCCTCAACCGATACATATGAAATTTTGCAAGTACACATTTGGTTTGGATGATAATGCGCGGTTAAAAAGCTTGTTTAAAATAAGTTTTTTTTATTAGAAAAATTATTTCTGAATAAAATCTTTCTTACATAGGTACTATCAAATTACATATTAATAGAGATGGAGCAACTAGCCAGGCAAGCCCACTATCCAGTCACATTTATAGTCGGCGACTAGTCAGTCATTTGAGACTCGACTAGTCCGCCAAGTCCATAATCGGTCTATCCCAAATTCTATCAGCAATAGCGCTTGCTTGCTTGTTATCTATTTTATAGATACCATTGCCATGGCAATAGCGTTTCTAGTCGTTGCCGACGCATGCCGTTCCGTGCTCTATGGCCACGCTAACGAACAAACCATGAAACTATGCTATGCTGTGTCGGTCAGGGCCACGAATGTAAGATAAACAACGCTTTGTATTTTGTATGGATGGATTCTCTAGTAGCTGCCGTGCTCTATGGCTATCTAACGAACGGCTGTGTCGGTCAGGGTCACGATGAAAGATAAACAACGCTTTGTGTATTGTTTTAGATAATCCAAAACAAACATATTATGTTATATCAGCAGCTTCCGAAATAATGGTCGGGTTTGATTAAACATCCCACTAATATTTTTTTTAATGCGTATGTTTGGATGTATTTATATCAATCACAGCTCATTGAATTTGGACGAGGACGAGGCACATGGGTAGAGCATAGCCTGGGTTAGGTTATCTCTTATCCTCGCAGGCGAAGTTGCTCGCAAATGCTAGTCTCATATAATAATTTATTCAAGAGTTGTGTTTATTTGAATTATAAAATCATTTTGCTAGATTTTTTTTTATCTACACTCACAACGTAATGTTCCAAATATGAATTCAAAAAATATAGTATAAACACATAATTTATATTCGTGGAAAGTTAAAATTAAAAAAAAACCCATTATAGTGCAACATTTTCCTTTGATTTTCAAACAACTGCATCATAAAATAACTTTTTTTTTTTTTTTACTTTTTTGCTTCCATACAGGGCTAGATAATGATGAGACAAATTGATATCACTTTTTATTTTAAACGTACATCGTCAAACAGTGGAATAATCCCTAGTTTGTATGGAAAAAAATTCAACTAGTGTACCCTTAATGTAGGAAAATTGTGTCATTGTCTTTGGATGCGCGCGCTGCGCCGCAGTTATATGCAATGAGAATATAAAAATTACTCGCCATACCACAATTTTTTCCGAGGTTTTTCCGTTTTCATTTTTGTTTTAATTCAACTGTATGAGTGAAGATAAAATAGTGTATGCAACGGCATATAATTAGGTATTAAACCACTCGCGTAATATTATTATCACACTCGGCTTCGCCTCATGTGATAAACCTACGCTCGTGTTTTAATAACCCCTATAGTCTACTATAGTAATAGTCATATATGACTGTTGCATAAACTACTATTATGACATAATCAGCTCGGACTTGTCTAAAACATTGAAAATATGTGTATTTCCTTCCTTATAATAATATTTCAGTTCATTAAATTTTGTAACTTGTGCCAAACGTATCAATTTATTTGCGGTCATAAATTTAATTAAATTAGTTAAAAGTTTAGTAAAGTTTAGTTACTTCCGCCAGTAAAATTGGAATCATTCTATCTATGATGGCGTCGCAACTAATCTACTTTAAAACTAAGCATGATATACAAAGTATTTACAGAGGTGGAGGGTCAATTGATTCGTCTGACCGTCTCGTCTGTGTGTCTGTGTTGACGCCAGGGGCGACAGGAATATTCCACTCGTTCGTGTTTGGAACTGCAGTGAATCTATTTGATGGTAAAGAGGGGGAATTGGCTCAATATAGATGGCATAATGTAGAGGGAAAGTTATCGAGACATAAGTGAAAATGCTAGAAAGAAATTGCTCGTATTCGTTTTGGGAATGATTTTATCGAAGCGTCATAGATTATGCGGGAACCCGCTGCTTGCGGGACTCAAAGGACCGACGATGTGACGACTCTTGGGGGAGGCCTATATTCAGCGCAGTGTACTTACTCCCTTCGGCTGTAATGATGATGATGAAAGATGACGAAGTCAAGTAATGCGACTGGCTGTTGAAAATTCATTCAACCAATCAGAGCTGACTCACGTTAGATAATTTGACACAATAGTTTTTGCGACAATTTTCTGACCAGAAACGATCAGAAAATTGATATTTTAATAGATATTCATGTAATAACTTACCGATAACAACAACTTCTTTGTAAACAACGTCCTCTGATAACGCGTGCTGGCAGGATCTCATACTGTCCTTCATTTTACTGTCCGATTTTATCGCATACAGCCTCCTGCAATCCAGCCTTTTTCCTTTTTTGTCACTTGCTTCTAGATTTTCCGTTCCCTTAGTCTATGGCTAGTTCTATTCGAATGGCGGATTTTTTAAATAGCGAATTCTAAATTCTAAATGCAGTCAGAATAAATACTTTTTTTTTAAATAAAATTAATATCACAAGCAGTTTTGAGTCTTACGGACTTTTTAGTCTATTTCTTCTTCGTCGTTATTTTTTCGGTCTGTGGTAGGTTTTTGTGAAGTGCGTTTTTGCTTGGGTTATAATGTGCAGTCGTGATTTTTATTTACTATCTGAAACAATAAAGAGAAATAGGTTAATAAAATAGGGAATAAAAACATTCATTGCCATAGAAATCGATATGGCTACAAATTATTATTAAACTAAATTCTTAGGATAGTATTAGCAGTACTTAAATTATGTTGGTAAATACAAAAGTAGGGCTGTCGAGTTTGGGTTTGCCGCTAGGGGCGCTGGAGTAGATTGAGGTTTTCAAAATGTCATTATGTCACCGTTTTTTCGTGTTTAGCGTGAGTTTATTTGCTACTTTTTACTGTTGTTAATATTTTCTAAATATTGCAGATTAAGATAGGTACGGGTTTTACCAACTAGTATTTTAATAGAGTTTTATGTTTCGGTAAATGTCATCAGCCTTTTTTTCAAAAACAGGGGCTGTGCAAATCTGTATGCCGACACGATGTTATATTTAATCGCTCTTCGACGTCATTAGAAATGATTTTTATTCAAAATTTGGTTCCGTGTGCGTAATAACAACGTGTAACAGCTATATTTAAGGACCTTACTCACCAGTGGCGCCAACTGGTGGGCACAAAAACGGTAGCCCTCATTGCGATATACTATCTACATTTATGTATTACAGAACAAATGAAAGAAAAAGAACGGAATAGAAACTAGGCAGATGCCGTCGTGACAGTGACAATTTGTAAAGTTATGTCTAAAACGGACAAAAACAACAAGCGCACCAAAACCGCTGGGCGTATTTTAATGAAATCGACACCATCTCAAAGACAATTTAATTATATACATTTTGATCTGAAGCTTTTTTTTAAAGTCATATAATAAGAAAAGTGCAAAAAAATACTAAATCTTGGGTCGCGTGGGTGTGAAACGAGTGCGCATTTTGATCTCTCAAGGTCGTTGGCGTTAGTCGTCGTCTTAATAATGTAAGTGATTAAAAACTGAGTGAGTTGTCTCATTTCTGAACTCTAACAATACATAGACTCTGGCCACAGTATTAAAGCTTATATTAACAAGCAAGTCATTCTTTTTTATTGGAATGATAAGTGACTGGGCACTACTATAATAAACATCTACATTCGTTTATTCCAATATCGCAATAATTGCCATAAGTTCAAAAAAAGATGAGTTACTATCGGCCTATCAGTTTTAAAATAATGATTGGTATCCACTACGTAATGTCAAGAAAAGTTATGAAAATATAATTCTTACAACTTACAATATTACTTATTCATGGCGTATTGTGGAAAAATATGTCATGTTATGACATGTTCACATTGTCTAGCGTATAAGAAACGATCAATATTTAACTTACCAAACATAACATAACATCACGCCTGTTTTCGCCGAAGGGGTGTGCAAAAGTGCACCTATAGTATCAAGACCCACATCTCGTCAGTTATGATTTAAGTTCCATGTAATAGGCTCGACAATCCCACCGCACTATTCCCAAACAACTGCAACTCCAGAGGGGTGACCATAAGCTCTTAGAGTAAGGTTATTTTGAGTGTGTGTGAGGGACAGGTGTATATGACCTGTATACATCTGTCACTTACTCGATCTCAAAATAGCCTTACTCTAAGAGCTTATGGTCAAAACATCAACAAGATTCAACAGTGGCGACCACCAGAAAAACGCCGAGGCAATGAAGCTCGACGAAGACCCGGCGAATGAATTTAACTGTCTTGGATCCCGCAACGAAATTAATCAGAAAAGAATAACGGAGGATTAGGAAAAATAAAAATTGCCACTTCAAAAAATAACCTATGTGTGCTATTCCTGACTATAATCTATCTCTGTACCAAATTTCATTCAGATCTGTCCAGCCCTTTGGGCGTGAAGAAGTAACAAACAAACAAACAACTTTCGCCTTTATAATATTAAGTGTGATCATCATCTGCCTAGCCTTTTCCCAACTATATTGGGGTCGGCTTCCAGTCTTACCGGATTCAGCTAAGCACCAGTGTTTTACATGGAGCGACTGCCTATCTGACCTCCACAACCCAGTAACTGGGTAACACGGTACCCCTTGGCAAGACTGGTGTCAGATCTCAAGCTTCTGACTACCCGTAACGACTGTCAAAGATCTTCAAATAACAGCCGGGACCAACGGCTTAACGTGCTTTCCGAGGCACGGAGGAAACTCGGTATATTGAAATGGTCACCCATCCACGGACCCACCTTGTCAAGCGTTGCTTAACCTTGATGATCGACGATGATATAGTTCACAATATTATGAAATTCATGGCATAATATGATAACATCATTTAGATATTGTATAAGAAACGATCAATACTCTTACCTAAAATATAAATAATGATAGGTTAGTGCTTGTACAAAGAAAACGTATTGTCAAGGCCGAATCGATCGTACAGCACAGCAATTATTACTGTATGAAACTATTGTATTTTATTAACCGACCGACGTTTTTTTTTCTGTATTTTCACCGATATCTCCATCAATTGTGGACCGATTTTGAAAATTCTTTTTTTGTTTGAAAGAGTATGTTCCGATATTGGTATCATTTTAATTTGGTGAAGATCTGATGAAGAACTTCGTAGATATACAACAGAACTCTTCAATAGATAACGGCAAATCTCTCGCCAATACTGGCGTGATGTTATGAAATGGTATAAACAATAAACAGACATGCGATTGCAGCGATCCCGAGAGATTTGCCGTCATTTATTGAAGAGTTCTGTTGTATATCTCCGAAGTTCTTCATCAGATCTTCACCAAATAAAAATAGTACCAATATCGGAACATACTCTTTCAAACACTAAAGGGGTACGCAGATGTGTACTACTTGTCTATTAGGTAGGTACAATTAAAAAATAAAAAAATACAAAAAAGTACTACCACCGACTTCCAAATAACAAAACTACTAAGTGAAAAATAACTTTATTTTTGTAAGTCGGTGTCTTTGGTAGGTACCTTTTTTGCGTTATGACACCGACTTCCAAAATTAAAGTTATTTTTCACTTTGTATTTTTGTTATTAAGAAGTCGGTAGTATTTTTTTGCAAAAAAGTTTTTTTTTTCAGTTATATAATTTAACAGATTTTATGAAGCTATCTTTAATTTTCAATCCACTGCGTTACGTTACGAAACTGTAACCGTTTGAATTTTTATATTTATTTTTATTAAAATTGACGCATTCTCTGCCAGTAAACTAAGGGTAGTGGAGATACGACATTGGATTAGGCAGGACGAATGACGCATGTCTCATCCCTCGGGAGTCAAAGAGGCGAGGCGAATTTATTATCACCAACACAAACGTGACATCCGTAATCTGAATCCCTGTCTGTCTAAGACTCTGTCTGACTGTTTTCACGCCTAAACAGCTGGCCAAATTTTAATGAATTTTATATTGAGATAGTTTGGACCGTGGAGACAGAATCCTTTTTATCCTGGGAGTATGTTCCCATGGATAATTTATGCTGGAAGCCGCTGTAGAAGCAAGTGTCCAAATAAATGCACAAATTATACTGATTCATAACCTAAATATACCTCACGTCCAAAGTACACAAGTAACTAAGTAAAAGGAATCATTCAAAACCTGATCAATGACAAGAATCTCCATTGATAGAGCACACAGCGAACTTACTGACTAAATATAGTAACTTTGACTGCAACCGTTGTTCAGCACAAATCATAAACGATTAATATAAGCAGTAAATAATGATAAGCTGTTATTGCCTGATAAGGATACGAAGGGGGGAATGATAAGGTCTTCAAATTATATTGGCTTATTAGTGGGTTTATACGAATTTGTGGTAAACAAATCTATAGACATGAGTCACATACGTAGAGCTCCTAAACGAATTCCTGGTTGACATGTAGTCGGTTGACCGGACGAAATGAAAGAAGAAAACGCAAACAATGCGCCAACATCCGTATTTCCAGGATCTTTTTTAACGGATCCGTCGCTACAGGAGGTGATGTTCAATTGTTCTCACCGCATTTACAGTACCGTTTTAACGGATCCGTCGCTGCCGGGGATAATGTTCACACCAACCAACTTTCTACAAGGATGGCAGCCGATAAAACGGATCAGTATTTTAATACTGTTGTGTGTGTGAACTCATACTACTACATACGTCAACGCCGAATAAAAACGTATACGATAAAGCGGACCTGTAAAACGTACCTTCGTGTGAACGAGCACTAAGTATCACAGGACAAGGACAGGAAGCTGATGATGCAGCCAGCTTGGTAGTCTTTGACAGTTCTTAGGTAGACAGAAGCCATGAAAAAAATCTGACACTTTTGTTTACCCAGTTACTGGGTGGTGGCCCAGTGGTATCGGCAGCGACTTACAAGTTGTAGGTCGTGGGTTCGAGCCCAGGCAGGCGCTTTACTTTGTGTAAATTATTTCATCACCACTGCTCTCAAAACGGTGAAGGAAAACATCGTGAGGAAACCGGCATGTCCTAGAACCAAAAATTCGAAGACATGTGACATCCACCAACCCGCAGTGGGCCCGCGTGGTGGATTACGGCCCATTCCCTCTCACAGAGAGGAGGCCTGTGTCCCAGCAGTGGAAACATTAATAGGCTGATGATGTGATGTGATGGGTGGTAGAGGTTAGATACGCAGCCGCTCCAAGTGAATTACTGGTACTCGACTGCATCTTGTTATACTGGAAGCCTACCCCACGAGCAACGACCTAAACATATGTAGCTGAATAGAGAATATTTTACCAGAATCAAACACAGCAATTAGTTTTGATCACTACAACGCAAATACTAAGGGATATCAATATCCCAAGGTTACATTAGGTTATCAACACTCAACTCACATTTTGGGCTTCTCATGCACATAACACACATTCATTTGATATCGGAGGTAAATACCTACCGTTGGTCTGATAACTCTATCTTTTAATTAACATTATCTACTAAAATAAACCTTATCTTGATAAGGATAAAGAATACAATCAAATACAACAGGTTATAACAGGCTAAAACAATAAGGGGGCTGTGGAGTGACATCATGATACATGCGTCACTGTCATATATGAATGATAGATAAATGAAATGGCATTTTTTTATTGCATTATCGTGATGATATTCTGTAATAAAATTCGATACAGTTTTATGTTAACTACAGAAGTTTATAGAAATGGATGGGACCATTTTGATAAGGAATATAATCAAATGCAACAGGCTAAAACAATAAGGTGACATCATGATGCATCCGTCACCGTCAAGTTATATGAATGACAATTAAATTATATAGCATATTTTGTTGTATTATCGTGATGATATGCCGTAATAGATATCGATGTAGTTCTAGAAATTGAGATATCCAAAAGAAGGGAAACGATACGATATTAAATAAAGAAAGATGTATATGTTACGGCTAATACCCGAAGTGCGGCTACACCTAGTTTTAGCAGGGAATGGCTGGACCTAGTTGTAGCCGGCATGATGAAGGCTAGACCTAGTTTTACCCGAAAACAATCGGCTCGTACTAGGTTTAACCAAGAGTAAGTGGCTACACCTAGTTCTAACCGGCTAAAACTAGGTGTAGCCGCACTTCGGGTATTAGCCGTAACATATATACACTTTGAGCCAAGCTTAGCACCCAGTAGAAGTTTGAATATTTAATGATTTAAAAGAGAGTTTTTCACGTTGTCCCTAGAGATCTATCTACGCTTTGGAATGTGCAACTAGTCAAATTTTGGATTGACAAACTCTTTGAAATTGTAAATGGTATAATTGAAATATGAGTTTATCTCTTAGAGCAGACATACGATAAAAAAATATGTTTTCCTCTTTGCCTTGAGGAAAAACCTGTCCAAATTACGTACAGCAAAAAAATATGAGTAGGCACTTAGTTGTACGTTTATGAAACTAGTCAAACACCCGAAATTGCTACAAATAAGCCTCCGGAGACTGAATCAGGTTCAACGTAAAATCCTTTAATTGTGTAAAACCACAAAAGTAAACAATAAACAGATGACGCCACACTGATAAAGTCCAGTAGAGTGTGAAGTCAACTGGACATTATCTGTGTGACGATTTAAGACATTTCATAGATAGATAAATCATTTATTTAGTGCACACAAAAGACACAACGCACAAAATATTAATTAAATTATTACAATTTTCATGCAGGTATGTTTAAAAACAAAATGCCAACATAAAAAGGAAACCGAAACAAAAGTAAAAGTGACACCAGTAACATTAATTTTGACAATCAAAACACAGTGCGGTGTGCGTCTCAAGGTTGCACCAAATGGGAGTCCAGCTCAGCATGTGCCAGGCAAATATACCTGACGCTGATATTCTGCTGGATCCCTGCAGTGACAAATGGTCGCCAAGCAGTCGTGATATGTTGGTGTTGTAACAGTGTTATGCGTAGAGTAATTCACGTAAGTATACCCGCAACTTTAATTTAGTATTTACAATAAATAAATAAAAAAAGATTTTTTTTTGCAGTAGAAAAAGTTCCAGTTCTTAGGCGTGTTGAATATTTTATAAATTCGTTAATTCGTTCATGTGACTTATGTGTCGCAAATTAGGTACGTAAGCCTAAGGGAATGTAAAAAACCTACAAAATATGTTTTACATCTGTATTACCGTCCTGACGTCATTAAATCTACCATAATGGTGGTGGGAAAAATGCAAAACAAATTTGCCCGGTACCTATACATGCGGCAATTTGGTACACTACACTTTCTAACCACTTCTGTATCCAACCATGTTTGTTATAGGGATGGTTTGGTACTATAAGGGTACCGACGCACTATGCGGTTAACCGGAACGCGGTCTGCCGGATGTCAATAAAAAACATGTACGAGAAACTAGTTCTTAACCGCACTGCGATGCGGCTGCCGCCGGTTGTGGCTGCTGCCGGACGGTTGACCGCGTGCCAGTTAACCGCATAGTGCGTGGCCTTAGTTGAAACTAAGGCGCAACCTCGCCCTTGTAAAATATGTTTTCATGGTATGCTAAATAATCCACAAATATTAGAATCTCTGGGATAACTCGTTCCAAACAGGAGGCTACGGTTAAGACAGAGGAAGGGAGGGCTGTTTAAAATCCCGTCAACCCGCACTAACGTGTTAAAGTTTGCACCAGTGACTCGAGCAGTTGGGATACTGAAAACCGTCTCTCTGCGTTTGGATATATATTCTTTCGCGGCGGAATTCCAGAGGGAGACACTTAGTGTGTTGTCCACTGTGTAACTTGAACCTCTACCAGGACCCGTTACTGGGACTGTCGAACTGGCAATGTATGACTACGTTTGTTAGTTTGGGTCTTGTTTGTAAAAATCGGACTAGCAAAAACATTGTTTGCTGCAGCGGCCCCTGGTGAGTTGTCACCGTAACACCTATCTACGAACATGCACCAATCAAACCCGAACCCATAACTGAAAACTGCATCAAAATCGGACTAGTAATTTTGGAGAAAAATGGCAATATGGATTTGCACAAATATGCTCTCACCCCAAACGCATATACCGTCTCGGGTCCGTCGTGGGCGTGTTAATAAATAAATAATTGGTAAAGTTATTGCCCGTCACCAAGTTATTTAGATTACCTCGTCGATCTAAGCGCTAGAGTATAAGGTCCTGAGTTCGACACGGGCAGTCTTATTGGGTTTATCTATCTGGAATTTCACAGTAGGTATTTCCCCGGAGACTGGATTTGTTTCCGGTTAATGTCAATAGGATCATCTCCTATTACATATGACTAAATCATAACTGGCGGAATGTGGATGTAATAGGGAATCCCCCTCATGGCATAAATTTTTAGAAAAAGTTTTTCTGGCATAATGTTTTCGCATAACTTTTATCAGCATAATAATACTGCGGCATAATGCAAAGGTTAGCGTAACTGTCATTTGGTCTCATTTGTTTCGCCATAATTTGGAATTGTATAAATATTTAAGGCATAATATTTATTCGCCATAATAATTTTTTGGGAACATATTTGAACGTCGAAAATTAAAATAACTACGAATAAAATGTAAATTTAAAAAGTCTAATTAAATATGTTTGTTCTAAGGACTCAAATTAGGTGCGTAACTTATTGGTTTTTGTGGTGTTTTATTCCAAAGAACATTATGTGTAAATATCATTATGCGTTTATAACATTATGCTTTATAAGATTATGCATCAATATTATTATGCCAACAGTATTTATGGCAATATACATTATGGCAAAGCATTTATGCCTAATAACATTATGCGTAATGATCATTATGCTGAACTCCAATGTAAATTATGTGAATTGTAGTCGGGGTGAGTCAGTTAAATGAAAGGGTTTTGTAATGGGCATAAACTTGAACTTTTTTATAAAACTTTGAATTACAATCATGTCACTTTTCAGAACAGAGACCGAAGTACCATCCAATGTCACCACCCTTATTATAATTATTGTGGCGACCTTCAAACTGGCTTCAGTGGCTGGTAATCGCGCCGTCTCGGCTATTATTGGTTGGCGCGAGACGCATGAGCGAAGGTGCGTTCGGATACGCATTACGGCGAGTATCGCTCAGGCGGCCTACCTCTACCTTTGCGACCAGGGAGACGTTCGGATACATCCGCTGTAGAATATATTTTATGCTTATCATTAGTAAACCGATGTAATATGTAGGTGGGCCTCTGCCTAACAATTCGGGTAAAAAAGGCGTGATGTTACGTTAACACTGTTTTACCGACGACCTTACGTCATATACTCCATATAGTTGGTAACGCTATTTTCCTTAACTAAGCTATTTCGAAACTTCGATGTTATAAATACAAGTTTGACGGGTAAAACACAGATATAAAACTAACTAGATGACGCGATTGTAAGTACATCGCATTCCAAAAAAAACTTTTTAACACAAAAACAAACCGACTTAAAGAAAAAGAAAAAATATTTAATATTTAATTGCCCCAAAACGACATACAAACATTACATTTCAAGAACAAGAACAGTGGTTACAGATTTTGAAAATTAAACCCTTACAATAGAGCTAGTAGTTCTTAAATTATGTTAGAAAAGTAAGAAAAGACAAAAGAAAATAATGCGAGTCTTTTGTACCCATTGTTTTCCGTTATTCGACACCGACTTCGGAAAAGAAAGTTATTTTTCGCTTTGAAGTGTTTTGTTTTGGAAGTCGGTTTGTTTTTTTGTTAAAAAGTTTTTTATTTTCCTCTTTTTAGTTTTGGTAGGTACCGCTAATTAACATGAAAATCATTTATAGCCAAAGTACATCTTATGACGATTCCAATAAACCCAAATACGACTAGGATACATTGTTTTATATTTCGGAGTTTCAGTGGCCATTGTGGTCTTCTTCATCAAATCCACTTCACCAAATGATACTTTCTGAGTGCAAATAATTGCATTATTGAAGAAAATACCAAAATCTCTATATGTATGCCTATAATATTTGAAGAGTTCCCTCGATTTCTCTATGATCCCATCATCAGATCCTGGTTTCCTTATCATGGTACCACCATTGGGATATCTTCTTTCCAAAAAAAAAATAATCATTAAAATCGGTTCATAAACAACAGAGTTATTCGCGAAAACACATTAAAAAAATACGGTCAAATTGAGAATTTTTGGGAAGTCTGTTAAAAACGGAGTAAAGTTACGATCAATGATCGTAATCTGAGCTTTTCATTTAGCATTATCGGCACCGCAAATCCACGGAAATCTAGATAAATACCATATTGAGCTGTAAGGAATTAATATTAAAAGTTGGCCGAGGCATTGAAAATGTTTTCTTTCATTGGTAAGTAAATTTGTTTTTAAATTGTGTTTGAAAAAGTGGCACGCTTGGTTTTCATACTGGGACTTGTCTTATCTAGTAAGATTAATGTCTGTGGGTAAAACAATAACCAATAGTTTGATGTTTAAAGGGCGTCCTGCCGTGACGTCAGAGTTTCAAAGGTCAAGCATATACCGCGTGGTTAATTTGATAGTTATTTTATCTTACTAATATCACGGAGTCAAACTAACTAAGAAAATTTGGTTCAAATAAATGTCACTAGATCGCGCGATATGCATCGATTTGTGATTGAATTGTGTGTAAAATTAACATTTTCCTAGAATTCATCATAAACATTGTATGTTCTTTTTTAATAATTTTCCTAGGCACAAAATTATGGAATATTGAGCTCTTAATTCACATTTCAAATATTATTTGAACGAATGATTTAAAATTGATTCCAATAGATGGCGCGGTTTTAAATTTCTGAGGCATGCCTCTCGATTTTTAAATTTGTATTGTAATACATTTTAGTACAATGAAACTGTAAAAACGTGATAAAAAAATACTATAATACAAATCGTCACTGTATTTAAAGAAAAAAATAGTCACGAACCGAGAAAACCCTTTTACTTGCAATCGCTGCTAACAAAATCTATAGCCTTGGAACGGAACCGAACGCGATCGAAGTACTTATAAAAATAATCATCTTAATCAGACGAAAAACGCTAGTTACGTCGGCACGGTTTCTTTGTATGGGATGAGGCATATGTATGCTATTATTATATTATCTGTGCTAATATTATAAATGCGAAAGTTTGGTTTGGATGTTGTTTGTTAACAAATCACGCCAGAACGGCTGAACGAATCTGGATGAAATTTGGATCAGAGATAGATTATAGTCTGGAATAGCACATAGGCTACTTTTCATCCCAGTAAATGTTTCCTTGGTATAAGAAAACATTTATAACGCGGGCAAAGCTGTTGGCAGAAGCTAGTTAGTGATAAGCTCGCGTTTGACTACCATTTCACCTGATGGTAAGCGATGATGTGGTCGACGATAAAGCACGCTTACTTAGAAGTAACCTATTCACTCTTGACTTAAAGACCCCGAGGTTGTAGCTATCAGGAAACTCAGACTCCTGCAGGGAATTCCACTCCTTAGCTGTACGCACAATGAAAGTATTCCCAATAGATTTCAAAATCAAACAAATAAGTGCTGGCAATATTATTTAGGGCGAATATGCGGAAAACATTACTACTACTATTTGGCAGCCGCTCAGTCGGCTAAAGATATTATTAGTGTCTTTGACTTCATTATTTTTTAACGTCTATTTCCCTAGGTGACCATTGCTCGGGATCCGCTTAAATTAATACGGACCAATACCAGCCCGGGGGTGCGTGACGAAATGCACAAGCACTCTAGTGCCCCGACCTTTCAAAGGTTATAACCGGGTTCCGTATAAACTAACAAAATAAATAGGTATCATTAAGTACTAAGTTCATAAACAATGAAAGGGGATGGGAAAAAATTAACTTTGCCGTTCGAAAACTGTTGTCCCCCCTATTTATCAATTTTTACTTTTCCAAGTACATCTTATAAGTTGGTCGACTAGTACTCGTAAACTTGTAGACCCTACTTAGCTGTGATAGTTTTCTTTTTAATTTCGTTACATTAAAATGCGCACAGCGAATGAATGGAACTCACTACCTGCGTCTGTGTTTCCGAACGCATTCAATCCGAATCTCTTCAAAGTTAGAGTGAACATGCTTCTTCTGGGTAAGCTCACTCCATGATCGACTCTGTCTCTGTCACCTATGATATGACCTAGACTTGAGTCAAGAGCAAACCCATTACAAATAAAAAAAATATATCCAAAAGAAACCAACCAATAATTAGCCATTTAAAGCTTTATTTTACGCAAACTGATCCCTGAATCGAAAAATGGTTTTCATGGACTCGTAATATTTTTGTTTGGCCTATAAAACGATAACCCATACCATGGGATAGACTAGAAAAAAAAACGCATCCCCATTTTATAAACAATATTTTTATTTTGTTTTACCCCTCTGACAGCTTAATTAATATGTATATCCATGCCAAATTATTGCTTTCTAGTACCTACTAAAAGTCTGAGCTAAGCTGCAGACAGACGGACGGACGGGACATGACGAAACTATAAGGGCTCCTTGTTGACTACGGAACCCTAAAAAAGAGGTGACTAAAACTTCGTTACGTTACGAGGTGGAACATTTCACGCCATCCAATCTTTTATCTGATCTAATCTATTAAAAACTAGTTCAAGGAATCTCTTATTATTGAAAAACAAAATTCTAGGAAAGTTTTTCTCGGAATCTAGATCAAATTCTTCTTCAAGATGGAATACAGGATGTAGTATTTAAGTGTGGTTTCGTCTGACCTAATATTTTACGCTGAACTTAATTCTTGGCACAGAAACTAACTCTATGTATTTAGTGGCTTACAATTCAACTTGGTTGTCATGCCAAAGTCAAGACGATTTTTTGTTTTGTAACCGGAAATGAGAGACTCACGCAAATTTTATATTTTAATTAGGTAGAGGCCCTTGAAAAATTTATTTATTTTGTTCAAATACTAAACACATCACATTTATAATTTATGTTAATAATAACAATATTTTGTATCTCATTGGCAGTTTATTTGCGCAGGTGTTAAACAAATCTAATAAATATTCATTCATTTATTTGGAATAATTTATTAGGTGGTTTTGGTTAAAAAAGTACAGATAACAAAAAAAGTACAAAACATAATGTAACTGTCGATTCTGACTGAATTTCATTATATGACTAAAATAATAAAGTACACAATTTGTACCCTAGGCAGACAAAAAAATCATTTCTCCTAAATTATCTTTAATTTAGTGATGAGGTCGGTTTCCCCCGGACACTTCGTAATAATTTTCTTGCCTTCGTGACACATTTTTCACTTGAATGAAAACAATAGTTACCTACCTGTATGCTCAAACAAAATTCATTTTTGCCTGTCATTGTGCAGTACCTACGGGGATAACACATGTAGTAATTAAGGATATTAAAAGAATACGCACTTCTTTTATAAAAGAGGTAAACGAAGCGCATAATGTCGTAGGGAAAACCGCAGAATATGACATGTATGAGACACATCATTGACTAATCATATTGGCCAAGAGTTTCTGTTACCTAAATCATTAAAAGCAAATAAATAATTATTTAATTCATTTATTTACCTTCATAAAACATGTACTAAGGTACGTGTTGAACGTAGAGAATTTCCCTCTCTCCATTCAAGTTTTTTTTTATTGAGGAAAATATTAACACTTAATAGCTATACAACCTGTTTGAAGCGGTGAAGTAACACACTTAATAAGGAAAGAAAAAAAGTATTTGTCTTTGGAGAATCCCGCCAAACTTGATCTGTCAATTTCTTTTTATTGATTATGTAGTGGTTGGTGCCAGTATCTCGTAATATTTTGGTTATAAAACTTTTATTGTGATATGACATTTTTTTTTCTTTTACCGTTAGGTATATTATGTCCAAAATCCAAAATTATAATGCATTCAAACAATCGAACAGTTGAAATAGATAATAAGAAAAGCTATGCATCTACTTTTTAATGCGGCGATTTCCACACAAAGGCATTACTAACATTCAGCCTATATTCAGCTGTTGAATATTTCAATTTATGGAAACAACCATAGATTTATTATCTGACGTCAAACGTGTCGGTTTTCCGGTGGTCAACTGTTATCTCTTAACTTAAAACCGCATATCGTTCTGTGAAAGTTACGATTCGTCGTGGAAAATGGGCCATAGTGGCCCTTTATGGGTGTCAGAAAAAAAAGAAAGCTACCTACGTCCAAACTGATTAAAAACGCGTTAAAAGTATTCTCACGTTTTAACGCAATAAGCGCAAACATAAAATTATGTGCAATCGTGCATCGAAAACACCTTATTGTAAATTTTGAGTTTTCATTTCGGAATATAACAAAGAGATACTTGTGATTTTTTTTTGAGAAATTGCTGTAACAGTACGTGTGTACACCGGCCTAACGTATACCATAACTATTAACCGCGGTTTCGTTCCCAACGACAATCGCGCAGAAATCGTGCATTTTCTGGCTTTAAGGACCTACAGCCGCGTTAGTGCCGTAAAACGGTAACTTTCTAAAGCATACTCCTTAGTAACGGCTAGGTTAAAAGGTTAGATTTTTTAAATTTATTATTGACTAGCTGTGCCCGCGGCTTCGCTCCCGTCATCTGTCTGCCAACCCTACCCTACTTACCTTCCTGCCTACCCAACTTACCTACCTACCAATTTTTTTTCTATAGTCATCATTCTTTCGCGGCGAATTTTAACATCATCATTCAGAAAATGTCTTCAAATGCACAACGCCATCTATCGAATATCGAGTTCAACTGCCCGAGTATCTGAATTGCGTGTGTTGTGATAATTTTACTTCTTGAACACTTTAAATTCATCTAACTTTTGATAGAGTGAACCGATTGCGATGAAACAAAAACTAAGTAATTCTTCAAGTTACGCACAATTTTTATGTATAAAAGTTATTTACATTGGTTTCGTACATTTCACGTGATGCGTGCACAAATAAACAGACAAAAATTCCAAAAATGCCGGCAATAGGTTCTGTTGGTTATCCTTTAACACCCTGGCTATTTTTTTTGGAAAAAATTTCGATGTACAAAAATTACTTTTCTACAGATTTATTATATGTATTGATTCATGTACAAAATTTTTAACACGTGTAACTAACAGTTTTGCTTTAAAAAAATAATTAACAACACGATATTTTTACGCAACTTTCGGAAACTCCTCCAAAACGACTTGGATGTTTAAAAATATTTTTACACAGAAACATTAATGGCTGGAATTTCTTCATTACTAACATAGTATATGTAAATCAAATAATATTTTGCAAACAAAAAACTGTTCAAAAGGAGGTTCAATATTGATATTTTGGCATCGAGCAAGCGCACGGCCAGTTCTGCGTTAAAATTCGCGACGCGGGATCCACCAATCAAACGACTCTGTTGCAGCCTACGTCATAACACAACGAGTTTTGTAGCCAATCTACTGCGTCAGAAGGCGATTATTTACTTTTGTTCAGTGCTATCACATCACATCATCAGCCTATTAATGTTCCCACTGCTGGGACACAGGCCTCCTCACTGTGAGAGGGAATGGGCCGTTATCCACCACGCGGGCCCAGTGCGGGTGGATGTCACATGTCTTCGAATTATTGGTTCTAGGACATGCCGGTTTCCTCACGATGTTTTCCTTCACCGTTTTGAGAGCAGTGCTGATGAAATAATTTACACAAAGTAAAGCACCTACCTGGGCTCGAACCCACGACCTACAACTTGTAAGTCGCGGCTGATGCCACTGGGCCACCACTGCTCTCATCAGTAATAGTGATATAATTTTTGTAAACCACGTTAAGATATTTCCCAACAATAAAGAATCCTATGTGCTATTCCAGACTATAATCTATCTCTGTGACATATTTCATCCAGATTCGTTCAGTAGTTTTTGCGTGAATGAGTAACAAACAAGAAGAAGAGAAGAGCAGTGGTGGCCCAATGGTTTCGGCCGCGACTTGCAAGTTGTAGGTCGTGGGTTCAAACCCAGAAAGGCGCTTTACTTTGTGTAAATTATTTCATCACCACTGCTCTCAAAAACGGTGAAGGAAAACATCGTGAGGAAACCGGCATGTCCTAGAATCAAAAATTCGAAGACATGTGTCATCCACCAACCCGCACTGGGCCCGCGTGGTGGATTACGGCCCATTCCCTCTCACAGAGAGGAGGCCTGTGTCCCAGCAGTGGGAACATTAATAGACTGATGATGTGATGTGAGTAAAAAACATACAAACACTATTAGTGTGATAATCTGCAGACAGCGCACAGACTTCCTGACGTGGGTTCAAAGAGCCTGGCAGAGTTCCAGGAGACGAGATCTTAACTCTCGTAACATTATTATATTATCTGTAGCAACTCTTACTTATCACGCATATTATTAGTCCTCAGTGAGTCACGTTACAGCAGAAATATTGTTTTTGGAGGAATTTTCTTTAATGACGTTTTTCCTTAGAATTTTTGCTGTTGGCAACACATGTCTTGGGTAAACACTGTGATCATGAGTAGATCTAAGAACCAGTTTGTTGAGAAGAGAGCGTTTGTTGCTAGTCAGCATTATTACAATAACTCCGTGATAGGTGAATTGAATACCTCGTTTATTGGCCAATAGCCTGACATTTTGAAGTGATAACTTCTTTATCCGCGTTGAGCCCGAAAATATGCCCGTAAATTTACCGTGGTCGTATGCTACTTTGCATGTATTGTTTTGTTACGGTAGGCAGCATACGACCACGGTAAATTTACGGGCATATTTATTGTTTCACACTTTTTAGAGCGTGATTTTTCAGTAGTCGGGTTTTAGTTTTCGAACTATTTTTTTTTAATGAAAATTGGGCAAAGGACTCCCAAAGCTTTCCACTCTTCTCGATGTGTTATTTTCGCCGATCAATCCCTTGTAATTTATTATATTTAATTTTGTACTATAAAAATGTAAGACTACTTCTACTCTAAGTACTGCCTGCCAGTTGTACATCGACCCACTATAATGTAAACAATAGTGCATGTGTTTTGTTGACACTACACCTACGTTACACCGCTTATTAATAGCATTAAGTACACAAACAATGATTAAAAAGTAATAATTATTGCATCAGTTTCATTGAAGAATCCCTCAAGTTAACGAACCTTACTAATACTTATTTTGTTTCGAATTCACTCCAGCTTCCGGAAAAAAAATAAAAAACACATATTTTTTAAACGAGGAGGACGGATTCCTTTTTGCGATATTTGAGACGAAGCCGCTGGAAGGAGCTAGTTTCAAATATATAAAATAAACTTTTTATATTTACAACTTTTTATTTATATTTTTTTTTCGAATGGCTTTTAAACATATAAGTAGTTTATATTTGTGTAATATCCTCTAAAAACCAGTGGCGGCTGTTGGATCATAGTAGCAGTAGTGCACTCTACCGTTTCACTGGGTAATTGTGCTAGATTTTCTAAAATTCACAGGAGCCTATGTAAATCGGCAAACCATCTCGCTAGCGACTTCTAATTCGACGCCAACGCCATCTAGTTACGTCGTTGTACAACTTGTAATGTTGGTACTCGACCCGAAGATAAATTTCGTTCGTCAAACCTCGCCCGCTCTCGGTAATCTTCGGTTCGCTGGGACGGCGCACGAGAATGGTCATATTTTGCCGTACATTTTCTATTGAACTATCTCTGTCTCACGCGCCAGGCGTTTTCGCTTGTTTCTCGTAGAATAGTATGAACTCTCGCCGTGCGCTTTAGCCTAGCGCACGGGGAGTATTTTTTACAGCAATATACGTCTTATTACTTTAGCAAAGAGCTTAAATTTGTTCGTCATAATTTCGTAAATATTGAATAGATCGTTATCAGATATTATTAAACATTTTTATTTTATTTCTAAACCTATTCAAATCTAGCAGTTCAGTGCACGAGTGAACTTAAAGTACAGCCGCCTCTGCTAAAAACCCTTCATTTTGATATGCCACTCGATGGGTTTGGCAGAAAAAAAATTTGCAAGCCTCACAATATGGCGGCCGAAATCCGCCATGTTCAATTTTTTTAACTTAGCTAAGAACACATGGGCGGTTAAATCCTATCTAACGAGGTTTTAATTATAAAAATCCGTCAAGCAGTTTAAAAGATATGAGATAATTAAGAATATTACATACAAGATACACGCGAAAAACATAACCCTTTCCTTGCAGCCAGGTAAAAATGGGGCGTATGCAAAACAAATAATTTAAATATCTGGTAACTCTTAAGTTATTATTTACCATAAACTAGCTTCTGCTCGCGGATTCGCCCGCGTTCAAAGTTAAAAAAAAAATGCTCCGATCGCCACCAAACTTTACAGGATTATCCGCTGGGTCAATATAAAGATTGTCTGAAAATGTCATTAAAATCGGTCCAGCCGTTTCGGAGTCTATAAGGAACATACATACATACTTTCTCTTTTATATATATAGAAGATTATACGTGCATTTATTTTTTAACTTTTGGAAAACTTACAACTACTTAAATCCTTTTTAACATGCAGTAACAATATGACCTTGTGTTTGTCTATAATTAAGTATATTAAGTTAGGTATTGCGTTATATAACATTTAGTTTTAACATAAATCTCGTATTGTTGCATAAATGAATACTAACGACATACATTAGTATGGACGAAGAATAATCTAGCATAATTCTAGAACTTTTATATTTTTATGGTAGAAAAACACTGTGTTTTTCTTTTTATATTATTTAAGAATAATATTAACAAAAACTCTATAACTCATCTTTTTTTATTGATTTTTACGGTTCCGTACCCAAATAGTAAAAACAGGACCCTATTACTAAGACTCCAGTGTCCGTCTGTCACCAGGCTGTATCTCATGAACCGTGATAGCTAAGCTAGACAGTTGAAATTCTCACAGATGATGTATTTCTGTTGCCGCTATAACAACAAATACTAAAAAGAGAATGCAATCAATATTTAAGTGGGGCTTCCTGCAACAAACGTGTTTTTAGGGTTCCGTACCCAAAGGGTAAATACGGGACCCTATTACTAAGACTCCGCGGTCCGTCTGTCTGTCACCAGGTTGTATCTCATGAACCGTGATAGCTAGACAGTTGAAATTTTCACAGAATAAATATTTAAGTGGTGCTGCCATACAACAAACGTGTTTTTTTTGCCGTCTTTTGCGATAAAAAAAGGTTTTCAAATTCAAATTTTTTTCAGTCCCAATTTGCTAAAGGTCTTTGACTCTGCTTACGTCAACCGTATAACCGGCTTGATGATATCTGTGTTAATATTCACGCTACGGTATAAGTTACATTTACAATGTAAATACATTGATGAGATAAATAAAACTTATTTAAATTAATACCTATGCCTGACAGTGTTTGCAATAAATTATTCTAGACACTAGAAATAATTTATCAAGACTAGAATATCAAGTTTGAAAACTACTTGAAACAGATAGTCAAGAAATTATTTTATTTTTAGGTTTATTTATTAATTGGAGTTTCTTTTTATATGTTCTAGCATATAGTATAAATTATAGTCCATCATTTATTTAAAGAAATTATAAGTAAATGTGAAATATATTTAATAATTATTATTATGAATATGTTGAGTATATTTTTTTACAATATTCAATAACTCTTGCAATACATATCGCCATGAACATAATAAAAGCAGGTGTTCCATTTATATATTTTTTACGAACCAACATGCATAAATCACAACAAAAAATCTATACCAAGCCTAGAATTATTTTAAAAATTGAATAATATGAATTATACAAGACCTATAAACTAATGTTACTTAGTATGTCTATTTGGGATAACTTTTTTGACTTCAAAGAATATTTAACTAAGGTTAGCAGACTACTCAATTTCAAACAAATAAATTCTATTCAAGTTGTTTAATTAGTTCATACAAACGTTTTTCTTTTTAAACTTGCAAGTAAGTTTCAGCCGCATGACTACAGCGATCAATATAGCACAATAAAAGATTACACGAATAATCCAAAAAAAATAAAAACTTCAGATAATACATACCAGTAACACTAAATAATCTATAGCTACACTAAAGAAATCCACACACAAAACACTTCAATTATTATGAAAACGATTTAATTTATCGCGAACGTTCCGCTAGCAAGCGTTTAGCTCGAGACGTGCGTACTCGACCGCGGTTGGACGCCGACTGAAAATAATACTGACAACTGACATTGATATGCGGTTCTTAATTTGAATGTTGTATCGCTGCAGCGACGCGAGCGGCGAGCCGGCGCGAACACGTGTTTTACACACTTTCAGGATTGCTGTTTCTTTCATGCAATCATATTCGTTGGCTTGTTATATTACCGTGAGTCATCTAATGGGGAAGCTTTATTTACTAGGCCATCTAGTCCCGGCTACTATGAACTCTACTAAGTCTTCATTCGCATATTGAGCTTGATTAACGGCATTATCCGACAGAAAAAAGCCTTCAGTACCCAAAATCGAAGAGAAAGTCTGTAACGTTATTCCTGTATTGATTCAGTGACTGTGAATTCTAAATATGCGCATTCCTTGATGAGTCTGAAAAGTTTGACACAGTGGCTAAGTGGCATCTGATGGAAAGCAAAGTGTTTGTGTGTTGGCTTTTTGCAATATGTTTTATTGAAGTTCACGGACTTCACGGTCGAACGGTGGACACAACCATATGTACAAATACTACTGTATTTAATAATACGACGTAATATTGACAAATTCACAACCAGAAGGCAACGATCGAGAACGCAAGAAAAGGAAACGTTTGCTAGAAGCGAGACGCACAAGGTCTGTCGATGTGGCGACGCTAGGGGGAGGCCTATGTCCAGCAGTGGACGTCTTTCGACTGATATGATGATGTGATAAGGAAACACACTTCTGGACGTGTCGTTACACAGTAGCAAGACCTTCGTTGAACTATAATCTCTGGACAGATTATCTACCCATTTCCTAAGTAATTGCCGCCACTCGACTCAGGGGGTCTACTCCCTACGTCCACCGTCCCCCACACATCTGGACCCGAGGTGTGGCGCATAGTGTTCCACGCGCGCCCTTCTTAGACGTTGCGGGGGGAGTCAAGGGGGTGTGAGATGGAACACCGGGGTGGTTTTTAGTCAGTAAGAGTCTGTCAGACCCCTCCGCCCTTCCCAGGGAGAAGGACATAAAATGAAGGTTTTCCACACCGGAAAAAAGGGGGGTCTACTCCCTACGCACGAAGTCCGTAGATTCGGCCTTCGTTACGGGCGTTTCCTATTCCGTATCAACTACGGACAGGGGGGTGACCATAAGCTCTTAGAGCGGTATCAATTTGAGATTGAATAAGGGACAGATGTATCTGCCTTGTATACATCTGTCACTTACTCGATATCAAATTGATACCGCTCTAAGAGCTTATGGTTACCCCCCAGATGATTCGTTCGGCGCCCAAACTAAGAAGGAATGGCAACACAATTTGACAGTTGTCCCGATACCTACTGCCGTGATTTTTCCCGTCCGAAAAATTGAACGCTTGTTTTTCACTCCGAATTTTCGGATTACTTTCGGACGGGCCCGTTACTTAGTTGACAGAGATAGGGATTATAGCATTTTATTTATTGACAATAACAACCTCAAGGTCTGTTTTCGTTGTCATCGGAGTCGAGTGCAGTGGAGGCAGTTTACTTCAACAGGATCTAGAATATGGATCTTAGACAGATCATCTTAACAGCCTTATTCTCCTCTCAAATTGCTTGTTTACACTCCCATGATATCCATTAATTGTCAGCACGTGTCAACCACACGTTCGAAGACATGTGTGCACTTGAGTAAAGTACCTTGCAGATTGGATAATTAATGACTCATTACCCCTGGCTATTGTGTATCTAAGTACGAGTACTTAGGAGGAAGCTTCTGTTTATGTAGGCTTTAATTAGATTTTGTTTATGACTTCATTTCATAGATTAAGGTTCTTTATTAGTGATTGAAGATTACGGGCCGGCTTCTGAATTGACTATTTGCAATTAAGATCGTGTCAAAGCTTAATTTACTGCCAAATTTCGACAGATTTTCAAGCTAAAACTATTAATATTACAAAGAGGAAAGTCTATTTATTTGGGTGCTCCATAATTAATTACGCCTCAAAGGTTGAATCTATTTGGATGATGGGTAGACCATGATACAGGCCATCCAATCAGGGTACAGGGTGCTGGAGGACTCGGTAGTACGTACTACCGAGTCCTCAAGGAACTTACAGACCTACGTTCCTACGGACTTTATTTCTTTCATTACCAGGGCATATGGGCAAAGTCGATAGGGTCAGTTATGCTCGTAATTGAAAAAACCTTTTTAACAAAAAAAATTACCGACGAAATAAGGAACTAAAAAGCAAAAAAAAAACATTATAGTTTAACATTTTGAGTTGGCGCCAAACAAACAAATATACAAATTAATTACCTAAACCGTAGAATGAATTGTGGCTAGGTTGATCGTCGTTGATGGTTTTTTTGGCGCCGCGTCAAAATGCTAGTATAAAAGTTTTTTTTTCTTTTCAGTTGCTTAATTCGTATTTTTTTGTTTTTCAGTTTACTTAATTTCAACAGAATCGGTTCACAATTGAAAATTCAGTGGGCAAATTATCAATAAAACCTTTTTATAAAAAAAAAAAAAAGTTTAAGTATTTTTATATAATCCTAATGGGACCAATTTTGAGGTATACTCTTTATTAAAAATATATCTTTTTAAATCTTATGCTAACTTTTATCTATAATAAGTTATGCGTGGTAATACATAAAAATATACAAGTCGAATTGACTCCTCTCCTTTTTTCTTTGTCGGTTACATAGGCGTCGCAGAAGTTTCTTGTATTAAATATCTAGCCTGACCTTTGTTTAATTAGACAATAAAATTGGTCAATTTGCATTCAGAATGGAACAATTTTGACCATTACGGGTATTACAGGGAGTCGTTGTAAAGATTACAACGACTTGCTTCGTATTTCAATCTAAGAACGATCTCAATAATAATGTGAGAAGTTTTGACGTGAAAAGTAATGATGAGACCAAAAAGCGCTACTGCTATGCATGAACTCCATCGAGGTTCGATTCCTCGAGCAATATTAGTGGGTTTTTTCAACTGGCAATTCTTAGTAGCAAACGCAGTGCACTCACTGCAATTATGTCAGCCAAATCGATCTAGAACATTCCACAGCTGTTCCATTGCAGAACGACCTTTTAAAACCCAATTACATTCAGCAAATACACAAAGAGTAAAAAATTCCAACCAATCCATACTAAAGTAACTGTCTCTATGTTACATTTCACGCTTATAACTGCTGAACCGATTTAAAGCGCCGATTCCCTTGAGTAGGTGATTTTAAAATGAGAATCACGTCTAAACGGCTAGTCGTAATTTTTTGAAAAAAATATATGTTATATTAGACTATTTTCTTAATAATTTGATCTGAGCAAATTTTGAGTTTTATTCGAATAACATAGTGTAATTAATTTGTAAAGTAATGTCTAAAACGGACAAAAACAGGACAAACACACCAAAACCGCTGGGCGTATTTGAATGAAATCGACACCATCTCAAAGACAATTTAATAATCTACATTTTGAACTGAGGCTTTTTTTTTTTAAATCATAGAATAATAAGGAAAGTACAAAAAAACTACTAAATTTTGTTCGCTCGCGCGTTTTGTTCCCTCAAGGTCGTTGGCGTTAGTCGTCGTCTTAAATAAAAATTGGTATGGAGATAGTTTGAGACCCTTTGAAGGACATATTTAGTGTTTTATCCCCAATAATTTCTCAAGTAACGCGTCCCACACTTTTATTGCTGCGCGGACGAAGTCGCGGGCAAAACCTAATTACATATAAATTACTGACTTTCAAAGTTAATTTAAGTTTCGAAAGTGTCTCCTGACCCTTGCATCGTTCAAGGTTCCAAATTACTACGTCTGGGAGTACCTACATTCTTGAAAGTTCGACGTGAATGGAGATAAAGTTGTCTGTAACCTGTGGTATATCAGAGAGGTTAGCTATCTGCGTGCCCTTTGGGCGACTGCGTCGTGTGTATATTATATATGATTGACTGCAATTATGTCGCATCGGTTTCGCTAGGAATGTCGTGGGTTCGGGTGAACTTGTCGGGGTGTCGATTGGGAAGTGTTGTTACTCCAGCAGTGAACGTTTTGCCGCTCAAATGATAATGATGAATATTCTGCTGATACCCGCGGAATTTATTAGCGTTTTGCAACTAGTCTTACTCTTTGGTGAGGCTGGTTACTGTGTTCCAGGGGCGGCTGTACTTTAAGTTCACTCGTGCGCTGAACTGCCAGATTTTAATAGGTTTAGAATAAAAATTAAATGTTTAATAATATCTGATTAACGATCTATTCAATATTCACGAAATTATGACGAACAAATTTAAGCTCTTTGCTAAAGTAATAAGAGGTATATTGCTGTAAAAATATTCCCCGTGCGGTAGGGTAAAGCGCACGGCGAGAGTTCATACAATTCTATGAGAAACAAGCTAAAACGCCTGGCGCGTGAGACAGAGATAGTTCAATAGAAAATGTACGGCAAAATATGACCACTCTCGTGCGCCGTCCCAGCGAACCGAAGATTACCGAGAGCGGGCGAGGTTTGACGAACGAAATTTATCTTCGGGTCGAGTACCAACATTATAAGTTGTACAACGACGTAACTAGATGGCGTTGGCGTCGAATTAGAAGTCGCTAGCGAGATGGTTTACCGATTTACATAGGCTCCTGTGAATTTTAGTAAATCTAACACAATTACCCACTTACCCAGTGAGATGACAAAGTGCACTACTACTTCTATAATCCACCAGCCGCCAGTGCTGTGTTCGGCTAACGCTAACGCTAAGAAGAGTAACTACCCCCAAACGTAAGAGTTGCAGTGGTTGACTACTAATATACATGGAATAATGCTAACGGAAATGAATAGGGATGTGGTTAATTTATGATGATTAAGGACAGTATTTTAGTAATTAATTCAAAAATATCAAAAAGCCGACTGCTGAAGCGAACTAGAAAGACGTAAACAACTTAGAACAACAAGAAAATCATGCTGTGCAGTCGGAGGATACATTATTCGCGAGCTAGCTGACCAAAACCAGATGTATTTGTTGTGAATGAATGTTTTCTTCTTGTTTACGTCTTTTTAGTTCGCTTCTTAAGCAGTCGGGTTAATTGATTTTTTTAATTAACTTTTCATATTTATAACGTTTTAGTTACATTTATACTTACATTTTTCTATTTTCCAATTTGAATGTAGCCAATAATCGATTAACGCCTTTGGTCTCTAGAACGCCGCAATAGGAACAAACATACATACATACGATAAATACATTACCCTCCTGCGGCAGTCGGGTAAAAATGGGATTAGACGTATATTGCTTCTCAGCTACAAAACATCACACTTATAAACAAGTGCCCATGTTCATAAACGCTCTTCATTTTTTTATTAGACTTATTGAAAATACGACTCATTTTCATGCACAAGTTCCATCTGCTACAATAATCGCACCATCTGACAGCTGCCTTCGGGTAGAACTAATGAGCAACGTGTGCACTCTCTGGCTAGACGACAACTGAAATAAATCGTGACGCATCCGGGATGCGGCTGGGTATTAAGGCCGTATGTACCCTGACCAAAAAAATCAGCATGAGATATGAGCATTCCTATTGGCCTAGCGGCACTGGTGGCGCATGAAACGGTAGTGAATACGCCCAGATTTTAGAATAAAATCTTTATAAAATCGAATATTGGTCTTTTGAAAAAAATTAAACTTACAAAATGTTCGTTATCAAATTGTCTATCCATTAGTGTTAGTATAAAAAATAATTAATGAACACTTTACGAGGAGATGCATGCTATCAATAATTATTTCACATTTTTATGGTTTTGTTGGAAGGAGATTAGTGACACATATACCTCTTTAAAAAAAAAGTGTACTACCATTTTAGAATCAACATTATGTAGAAATTTAATGCACTTTTATTGATTGATATTTCTTTTTAAATAAAGAGTAGATAGCTCTTAAAAACTGCACAAAATTCGACTAGCGCGGCGTTTTGCTCGGGGAGGCGCCTTAAACGAACTGCATGGTTTGGAGCTGTCTGGGTTGAGAATTAACTGGAGTTGCTTGGGCGATTTTTGGGTGACGAAAATGGCGGTTTTGGGTTCTGTAAAACTCAGGTTTGTAATGAAAGCAGAGGCTAGATCGTGTTGGATAAATATACCATTTTTGAGACTGGTTATCCTGGTGGATTTCTACCACACTGTTTAGTGCGGCGGATTCTCTGTTAGACTCTGTCTTACTAAAACATACTGTGATCTTCAACGGAGAGAGAGGAACCACGCAAGTCTTCTTGCACCCCGGCGAAATGTAGTGGAAATGTATTTATCCCTTGCGTTAGGACTAGAGAATAAGATCCCAGGATCCTGGCTGTTTTTTGACCTTGAAAATCCCGGGACTGTAATTCGCTAATCGCGGGATTTTCGGGCTTGTCCTGCCACAAACAGGTCTCATTTGCATTCCGTAATCCGTTGCGCCTTGACAATGATTTTGTCTAGATTACCTACATTAAGGCGCCGAGTCCCTTGAGTAGCTGATTTTAAATTGAGAATCACGTCTAAATGGCGGTAATAATTTGATCTGAGCAAATTTTCAGTTTTCTTCGTATAGCATAGTGTAATTAATTTGTAAAGTTATGTCTAAAACGGACAAAAACTCCACAATCAAACCAAAACCGCTGGGCGTATTTTAATGAAATCGACACCATCTCAAAGACAATTTAATTATCTACATTTTGATCTGAGCCTTTTTTTTTAAAGTCATAGAATAATAAGGAAAGTACAAAAAAACTACTAAATTTTGGGTCGCGCGGGTGTGAAACGAGTGCGCGTTTTGTTCCCTCAAGGTCCTTGGCGTTAGTCGTCGTCTTAAGAGCACTTATTATTACATGATATTAAATCAACTTTAGGAATGCAGCACGATGAAAGAACTACCCAGGTACAGGGTTCAGCTAGGACCCCGTCGAGAAAACTTAGTTGTTCTCGGTTTATACACGAGACCGAGACCACAATTCTTATCCCAATATAAGTGGATTCGACGCAGCATATCTTTTCCATCATACAGTTCTAAGGTAGACCTTCTTCTTCCTTTTTCTAATTTTAAAATTCTATAAAAAACTTTTTTACAAAAAAGTACTACAGACTTCCAAATGAAAACACTACAAAGTGAAAAATAACCTTCTTTTTGGAACTGGTTGGTAGATTAGTAAATAGTAAAATAGTGAAGCGACCAAATTACATAATTCTCTTACCGGATGACAGGAGTGACTCTGTCAAAAATTGCTTATTGCATAGAGACATTGGCATTTTTATGTACCAATAAGTAAATCGGCTTGTCCGTTGGTTTATACATAATTTTTATAAAACAAGGTATTTACAAGTGACGCTACAGTACAGGCTACAGTAGGGTTCGTTATGGACTTTTTTTGTATTTTTATTATTCTCTTTTTGTTGTACCTAATAGGCAACTTGCCTTTAGTAAGGTACCTATAATGCCAGAATAGATTACCCGAATGCCGTGAAACTTGAACATAACCGGCGAAATAAGTTTGTACCAAGGACTGTACACAACTGCGTACCCCTTTAGAGCGTACTGACGTGATTTTATGTTATAAAATGGTATAAACAATAAACAGACATGCGATTACAGCAATCTCGAGAGATTGCCGTAATTTATTGAAGAGGTTCTATTGTATAGGTATATCCGAAGTTCTTCATCAGATCTTCAGCAAATTAACACGGAACCAATTTTGGACAATAGTCTTTCAAACAAAAAAAAAAAATTCCTCAATTGACGGAGAAATCATCACCGATTTCTTCATACACAAAAAATAACAAACAAAGTCGAACAAAGAAGCTCCTCCTTTTTGGAAAGTTGGTTAAAATAGCTTGTGCAATAAGACAGCAATAATTACTTAGAGATAAAAAGCCAGAACCACATTTGTAACGCCTTACACGTGCAAATTGATATCAGCCCAAACTGCCTAGTCACTGCGTGGTAAGCACACGTCACTTTGACGAAGTGACGAGTGATGGCAGGCCTCAAGACATGTTCATTCTTGTCACTTTATCAAGCATGTCACTGATAAGAGATACGATAGTAGAATATTAAGGTAAACTTGTTTGTTTATGTATGGAAGGTCGCGGAAATCCGCTGGATACGAGAAGCACATGACCGGTCTATGTGGCGATGCATGGGGGAGGCCTATGTCCAGCATTGGACGTCTTTTGGAAGCAAGTTCAGAGGCTCAAGACAAGTGAGACCTATCAAACCGTAGCGATAGCGATTGGAAAAAACTGGCCAAGTCCGAGACGGATTTGCGCAGGAAGGGTTCCGTACCATTATCGCAAAAAACGGCAAAAAATCACGTTTGTTGAATGGGAGCCCCACTTAAATATTTATTTTATTCTGTTTTTAGTATTTGTTGTTATAGCGGCAACAGAAATACAGAAAATCTGTGGAAATTTTAACTGTCTAGCTATCACGGTTCATGAGATACAGCCTGGTGACAGACGGACAGACAGATAGACAGACGGATCGCGGAGTCTTAGTAATAGGATCCCGTTTTTACCCTTTGGGTACGGAACCCTAAAAGTGGTTGTTAAATGGTAGTAAGAGGCCACTTAGATGATGGAGTAAAATGGTATAGCTAAACTAACATGAAAAAACCATTTTTTTTTTGACATAGTTACATAATCAGGTAAATTCTCTATTAGTTGTTGCCTAACCTGTAGTTGATGTTATAGCGGCAACAGAAATAAATCATCTGTGAAAATTTCAACTGTCTAACTATCACGGTTCATGAGATACAGTCTGGTGACAGACAGACAGACAGATCGTGGAGTCTTAGTAATAGGGTCCCGTTTTTACCCTTTGGGTGCGGAACCCTAAAAATGACAAAAATTGAACGTCAAGCGCTATCGAAATGCCATATATGTGATCAATACCTTAGAATTTGACATTTCGAGCAGCGCCATCTCTGATTGATTTTTCTAGAGATTCTGGATGCGTGAAGCTTAGAACCGTTTGATGTATCAAATAGGCCTAGGCCCAGCTGGACCATACACAGGGTCGTCTGGCGCCCATGTTCTTGTTTGGTCCCTGAGGTGGTCACGGCGTACAGTGTGTTCAGGTCCGCCGGTGATGGGGGGTTAACCCAGAGGAGGGTCCGGAGACGGACAGCTGCGGCGGTTTCGCGGATGTATGCTAACGCGTGCCCGTGTTCCCACCACAAGCGGCACCATGGAGTTTTAGTGGGTTAGAGTCCCACATAACTGCGCTACCTTCCCGTGGTAGCAGAATGCATGAGCATTTCTCCAGGCAAGGCTAAAAAAAAGCGGATTAACGAATTTATTATTTCATTTTTAGGGTTTCGTACCCAAAGGGTAATAACGGGACCCTATTACTAAGACTCCGCGATCCGTCTGTCCGTCTGTCACCAGGCTGTATCTCATGAACCGTGATAGCTAGACAGCTGAAATTTTCACAGATGATGTATTTCTGTTGCCGCTATAACAACAAATACTAAAAACAGAATAAAATTAATATTTAAGAGGGCTCCCATACAACAAACGTGATTTTTTGCCGTTTTTTGCGATAATGGTACGGAACCCATCGTGCACGAGTCCGACTCGCACTTGGCCGGATTTTTTTTTGCAAAATTACCAGTTTTTTTTTTAAAGTCCGTATTTTTGTCAGTACTTTATTATTTTTGTATTATACAAATTCTTTATCTTATTTATGATTTTAAAGTTACGACTATTACTAATATAACTGATAAGTTATCTGATAGATGTTTAACGCGAATATCTATCAGATAAAGTTGTAGGTATGGAATGTTTTCGCAATTTTTATTGATTTCCTGTTTTGATCGCTATTTAAGGCGTATTTTATTGCTATCAATCATTTCGGGAACTATCAGAGTGAACTTTAAGCCTTTGATAATTAAATAGAGACTTCTCCGTATCACAGATCACATACAACTGTTTAAAGATAAGGTAATAAAAATAAGGAAACATCATGCTATCAGTTTTGTCTTCACAAATATTCGCAAAATAACAAATAAAAAAAAATGAGCCACTGGCTAGTAAGGTCCTTAAGGTTACACTAGTCGACGGCACCAACTATTTTGTGCGCGGGGTTAAAATGCATTTTATATCATTCGACAACACGTGCGGAAGAGATAGATGCTGTGATGAGCAGTAGGAAGCTAGTTCGCCTACGAATACACACTTTTGCAAATTTGTAGCGAAATGGATAATGATTTAGGACGAAACCGAGCGCGCGAAATTTTATAAACAGACCTTCGGCAGTCTAGACTTATGTCATGAAAAAACGACTAAACGTATCTGTTCAAAATAAAATTATTAACATTGTTGAACTACTAATCTATCCCTATGGAGGCCGTTTTGCAATTTTCCGTCTTTTTATGGTATTTATTTGCGCCCAAAAATGCGTTAAAATTAGTGTCGAAATGTGGAACTTTCGACGCACATAACTTTCAAATATTTTATTTTTTTAATTTTTTGCTTCCATACAGGGCTAGATAATGATGAGACAAATTGATATCACTTTTTATTTTGAACGTACATCGTCAAACAGTGGAATAATCCCTAGACTACGTTTGTATGGAAGAATTTTCGACTAGTGTACCCTTAAATATAGCTGTTACAAGTTGTTATTACGCGCACGGAAGCAAAGCTTGAATTAAAACCAATTCTCATGGGTTCTCTATTGTGTCAACTAATTTTTTATCCGAATGATAACTTACCCGAACTTAATATCACATAATATCACATGCCATAAAATTGAAAGCCTTAAATATAATATGTCCTAAATCCGTTTGTCTTAAATATTACAATCATCATCATCTGCCTAGCCCTTTCCCAACTATATTGGGGTCGGCTACCAGTCTTACCGGATTCAGCTAAGTACCAGTGTTTTACATGGAGCGACTGCCTATTTGACCTCCACAACCCAGTAACTGGGTAACACGGTACCTCTTGGCTAGAATGGCGTCAGATCTTAAGCTTCTGACTACCCGTAACGACTGTCAAAGATCTTCAAATGACAGCCGGAACCAACGGCTTAGCGTGCTTTCCGAGGCACCGAGGAAACTCGGTATGTTGAAATGGTCACCCATCCACGGACCGACCTCGTCAAGTGTTGCTTAACCTTGATGATCGACCCGTGCGGCTGTTATTATCTAGCCACGAGCTCCTCTCAATATTACAATCAATAATATACAAAAGAAATAAAACCGTTTTCAATAAAAGTTATAAGTCCTAAATTCAAATTCATTTACCTACACGCAGCATGCAAGCAAGCATGCGACATTGGAGCGAATTTTTATATAAAAACCTGTACCATAATAAAAAAATCTTGTTTATAATACTTTTCAAAAGTCGGCTAAATAATTCGGTGACAGTAAAGCCGTACCTTCAGTGTCCGTCTGTGAACTGCTTCGTGTTTTATTTACAGCCTACAAAATAAACAATTATTAAGATTACAATCAGTACTAAATTGTTAACAATTTACTTAATGCTTTTTGTGCATACTAACCAACACGGTTTATTGCCGTCAATTGATCAGTTATCAATAGACGCCGACTCCGTAACACATTCAAAATCACAATAGCTTTCATTTTGACCGTACATCAATGTACATTGCAATTGCCTTAAACTGTCAAAAGCAATAGAGTTTTTTTTTATTTAATTTGGATTTGCTCTTGACTCTAGTCTAGGTCAGAGGTGTCAGAGACAAAGTCGACGATGGAGTGAGCTTACCCAGCAGACGCCTGTTCACTCTAACTTTGAAGAGATTCGGGTTGAATGCGGCAGAAACAGACGCAGGCAGAGTTCCACTCTTTTACTGTGCGCATTATAAGGCCCATTTGCACCAAAAATTTTACTCAGAGTTAGTTGCTAACACTCGTCATCATCATCATTTCAGCCGAAAGACGTCCACTGCTGGACATGGGCCTTTCCCAGGCGTGCCACATTGATCGATCCCGTGTGTCTCGCATCCAGCACATTCCCGTAACTTTAACCAGATCATCAGTCCACCTTGTGGGAGGCCTTCCAACGCATCGTCTTCCGGTTCGCGATCGCCACTCCAGAATTTTCGACCCCATCGGACATCCGTTCTGCGAGCAATGTGCCCTGCGCACTGCCACTTAAGTTTTGCAATTCGCGGATATCCTCATTTCTGATGCGATCACGCAAGGAAACTCCGAGCATAGACCTCTCCATTGCCCTTTGGGTGATTTTAAGCTTTTAAGGCCCATTTTGAGCGACCACTTCTCGGTGCTAACACTACATAGGTAAAATTGGCAATAATGTCATAGGTACATAATGGAGCCGAGTTAGCTACTAACTCGGAGTTAATAAGATAACACAGGGTAGCGGGGACGGACGGACTTGGGGGCGTCTGTCACCCCCCAAAAATCAGGACCCGAGGTGGCGGCGCGTAGTGTTCCACGCCGGAATAAAAAAAAAAGGGTAGCGGGCTTTAGTTGGCTACTGACAAAAAACAACTGCAAGCCTTCCGTCATAAAGATAAAACCAGAATATAAATACAGTCATCATTTCTTGTAGGTACTTACCTAGTGACTACCTACTAAACGACCAACAAGTGCAAAGTCAAGGTTATAGAATTTATTCACAGTGTTTCCTTATGTCCAAACAAAAAGAGGATGCGGAATGCGACCAGACTTTAATTATCTAAGTAAAATTACTTAGATGATTAAAGTCTGGTATAAAACGAAAAAGAAATAAAACACATGGGATTTATTTCTTTTTCGTTTTGCTTTGCCCGTCATAACGAGATAAGGTTAAAAAGAGGCGCAAAAAAATCGAGTGAACCACGAATATCGGATTGCAAACACTACGGACATGGTGGGTATCATCCAAATTTATAAAATACTAGCTGTGCCCGCGGCTTCGCTCCCGTCAACTGACTGCCTAGTGCCTGCCTACCCTACCCTACTTAGACTTACCTTCCTGCCTACCCTACCTACCTACCAATTTTTATTTGTAGCGTTATTCTTTCGCGTAGAATCCATTCAGAAAATGACTTCAAATGCACAACGCCATCTATCGAGTATGGAGTTCAAATGTCAAATCTGAATTGCGTGTGTTGTGATAACTTAATTGATGCGTGCACAAATAAACAGACAAACAGATAAACAGACAAAAATGCCAAAAATGCTTGTCATGGGTTCTGTTGGTTATCCTTTAACACCCTGGCTATTTTGTTTTTTTTTATTTTCGATGTACAAAAACGAATTTTCTACAGATTTATTATATGTACTTATTATTATATATTATTAATGATGATGATGATAACATTTGTATCTATGGTTTCCGGTTCCTTCCTCCTGTTGTCATTGCCCGCCCTTCATGCCGAATACACATCTTTTATCACGAGTCTAGTCATCTTATTCATATAAAAACCTGTCTACGCATCATAACAAGGTGTCAGAAGTCACAGAAGATACCCACAAGTCACAGAAATAAGTGTTCGCAGCAGCCTATAAAATGCAAGTCATAATATTCCTAAAATGGCCGAAAATGCAAGTACAAGTCGTCCCCTGTCGCCGAGTAATTTCAATATCAATGCCTCAAACATGCCAGTGGCTTGGAGAAATTTTAAAACCAGTCTTGGCATCTATATATTAAAAAAAAACTTTATTTCAGACAAGTAACATCCTTATGGGTTAGTAAACGATAAAAAACTTATACCAATGTTAGTACAGCAGTTGTGTGCTAGTGTTAGTGTGTGTGTGTAGTCGGATTCGTTCTCCAAACTGTTGGATCCGACAACAGACAGGTAGCCATTTTGTTACAATGGGCCCCGACGCTCTGCAGATATTTAATTTTTAATAAGGGAGATGTTATAAATTAGTTTATAATTATATTATATAAAACTGCATTACCACTCACTGACTGACTGACTGACTCATTGACATAATTGTTCTCCCAGATGGTGGAGGGGGAGGTGGGTATATTATGACAGATTCGTAAACAAGTGACTCTCGCGAGTTTGGGAAAAGTCCCAAACATCCCCTTTTCCTCCCCCCTCCTCCCCCCCTCTATCGTATCTCGGAAACTAAGGTACCCGTAGTATGTTTTTTTTACGGATTCGATTAGAGGAGGCTCGGAAAAATAAAGACCATTTTTCAAAGTTGACCCCCTCGCCCCCCTTCTCCCCCCCTTTAAGCGTATCTCGGAAGTTGAGAGACTTGGAACATTTCTTTTTTCAGATTCATATAAAGGGGCAATGCTATAGTCACAAACAAACCATTTTTCAAAGTTGACCCCCTTGCCCCCCTTCTCCCCCCTCCCCCCCCGTTTTGGCTATTTTTTTTTTTTGTTTTTTTTTACGGAATCGTTTAGGGGAGGCTCGGAATAGTAAAAACCATTTTTCAAAGTTGACCCCCTCGCCCCCCTTCTCCCCCCCTTTAAGCGTATCTCGGAAGTTGAGAGACTTGGAACATTTATTTTTTCAGATTCATATAAAGGGGCAATGCTAAAGTCACAAACAAACCATTTTTCAAAGTTAACCCCCTTGCCCCCCATCTCCCCCCTCCCACCCCCCGTTTTGGCGAATCTTTTTTTTACGGATTCAGCGTAGGGATCCCGAGTGGAGCGAACCTACGAGACCGAGTGCAGCGCAGGGGGGAGGTGGCGAGCGAAGCGAGCCGGCGACCTCCGTAGCGTAACGAAGGTTGAGTGGGTGAATCGAAACTCAGTGCCCGGCGACGACAAGCAAACATTAGAGTTATGTTTTTTGGAACAAAGTTTAGGGTAGGTGTAGGATAGGTGTAGGGTAGGTGTAGGGTAGGTGTAGGGTAGGTGTAGGGTAGGTGTAGGGTAGGTGTAGGGTAGGTGTAGGGTAGGTGTAGGGTAGGTGTAGGGTAGGTGTAGGGTAGGTGTAGGGTAGGTGTAGGGTAGGTGTAGGGTAGGTGTAGGGTAGGTGTAGGGTAGGTGTAGGGTAGGTGTAGGGTAGGTGTAGGGTAGGTGTAGGGTAGGTGTAGGGTAGGTGTAGGGTAGGTGTAGGGTAGGTGTAGGGTAGGTGTAGGGTAGGTGTAGGGTAGGTGTAGGGTAGGTGTAGGGTAGGTGTAGGGTAGGTGTAGGGTAGGTGTAGGGTAGGTGTAGGGTAGGTGTAGGGTAGGTGTAGGGTAGGTGTAGGGTAGGTGTAGGGTAGGTGTAGGGTAGGTGTAGGGTAGGTGTAGGGTAGGTGTAGGGTAGGTGTAGGGACAACAACACGCGGGTGTAGGGACAACAACACGCGAGCTGCTTGCAGCTCGCGCACCAAGCAAATACTAGTTATACTATATAAAACTGCATTACCACTGACTCACTCACTGACTGACTCATTGACATAATTGTTCTCCCAGATGGTGGATGGGGAGGTGGGTATATTTTGACAGATTCGTAAACAAGTAACTCCCGTGAGTATGGGAAAAGTCCCAAACCTCCCCTTTTCCTCCCCCCTCCTCCCCCCCTCTATCGTATCTCGGAAACTAAGGTACCCGTAGAATGTTTTTTTTACGGATTCGTTTAGAGGAGGCTCGGAAAAGTAAAAGCCATTTTTCAAAGTTGACCCCCTCGCCCCCCTTCTCCCCCCCTTTGAGCGGATCTCGAAAGTTGAGAGACTTGGAACATTTCTTTTTTCAGATTCATATAAAGGGGCAATGCTATAGTCACAAACGAACCAGTTTTCAAAGTTGACCCCCTTGACCCCTTCTCCCCCCTCCCCCCCCGTTTTGGCGAATCATTTTTTTTTGTTTTTTTTACGGATTCGTTTAGAGGAGGCTCGGAAAAGTAAAAACCATTTTTCAAAGTTGACCCCTCGCCCCCCTTCTCCCCCCCTTTAAGCGGATCTCGGAAGTTGAGAGACTTGGAACATTTCTTTTTTCGGATTCATATAAAGGGGCAATGCTTTAGTCACAAACGAACCAGTTTTCAAAGTTGACCCCCTTGCCCCCCTTCTCCCCCCTCCCCCCCGTTTTGGCGAATCTTTTTTTTTCAGTTTTTTTTACGGATTCAGCGTAGGGATCCCGAGTGGAGCGAACGTACGAGACCGAGTGCAGCGCAGGGGGGAGGTGGCGAGCGAAGCGAGCCGGCGACCTCCGTAGCGTAACGAAGGTTGAGTGGGTGAAGCGAAACTCAGTGCCTGGCGACGGTGTAGGGTAGGTGTAGGGTAGGTGTAGGGTAGGTGTAGGGTAGGTATAGGGTAGGTGTAGGGTAGGTGTAGGGTAGGTGTAGGGTAGGTGTAGGGTAGGTGTAGGGTCGGTGTAGGGTAGGTGTAGGGTAGGTGTAACGTAGGTGTAGGGTAGGTGTAGCGTAGGTGTAGGGTAGGTGTAGGGTAGGTGTAGGGTAGGTATAGGGTAGGTGTAGGGTAGGTGTAGGGTAGGTGTAGGGTAGGTGTAGGGTAGGTGTAGGATAGGTGTAGAGTAGGTGTAGGGTAGGTGTAGGGTAGGTGTAGGGTAGGTGTAGGGTAGGTTTAGGGTAGGTGTAGGGTAGTTGTAGGGTAGGTGTAGGGTAGGTGTAGGGTAGGTGTAGGGTAGGTGTAGGGTAGGTGTAGGGTAGGTGTAGGGCAGGTGTAGGGTAGGTGTAGGGTAGGTTATTCCTTGAATACTTCTCAAAAACACGACAAAGCCGCGAGCTGCTTGCAGCTCGCGCACCAAGCAAATACTAGTTATATTATATAAAACTGCATTACCACTGACTCACTGACTCATTGACATAATTGTTCTCCCAGATGGTGGATGGGGAGGTGGGTATATTTTGACAGATTCGTAAACAAGTAACTCCCGTGAGTATGGGAAAAGTGCCAAACCTCCCCTTTTCCCCCCCCCTCCTCCCCCCCTCTATCGTTTCTCGGAAACTAAGGTACCCGTATTTTTTGTTTTTTACGGAATCGTTTAGAGGAGGCTCGGAAAAGTAAAAAGCATTTTTCAAAGTTGACCCCCTCGCCCCCCTTCTCCCCCCCTTTAAGCGGATCTCGAAAGTTGAGAGACTTGGAACATTTCTTTTGTCAAATTCATATAAAGGGGCAATGCTATAGTCACAAACGAACCAGTTTTCAAAGTTGACCCCATTGCCCCCCTTCTCCCCCCTCCCCCCCCGTTTTGGCTAATCTTTTTTTTTTGTTTTTTTTACGGATTCGTTTAGAGGAGGCTCGGAAAAGTAAAAACCATTTTTCAAAGTTGACCCCCTCGCCCCCCTTCTCCCCCCCTTTAAGCGGATCTCGAAAGTTGGAACATTTGGAACATTTCTTTTTTCAGATTCATATAAAGGGGCAATGCTATAGTCAGAAATAAACCATTTTTCAAAGTTGACGCCCTTGCCCCCCTTCTCCCCCCTCCCCCCCCCGTTTTGGCGAATCTGTTTTTTTTGTTTTTTTTACGGATTCGTTTAGAGGAGGCTTGGAAAAGTAAAAAACATTTTTCAAAGTTGACCCCCTCGCCCCCCTTTTCCCCCCCTTTAAGCGGATCTCGGAAGTTGAGAGACTTGGAACATTTCTTTTTTCAGATTCATATAAAGGGGCAATGCTATAGTCACAAACGAACCAGTTTTCAAAGTTGTCCCCCTTGCCCCCCTTCTCCCCCTTCCCCCCCCGTTTTGGCGAATCTTTTTTTTTTGTTTTTTTTACGGATTCAGCGTAGGGATCCCGAGTGGAGCGAACCTACGAGACAATGCTTTAGTCACAAACAAACTATTTTTAAAGTAAAACCCCTTGCCCCCCATCTCCCCGCTCCCCCTTCCCGTTTTGGCGAATCTTTTTTTTGGTTTTTTTTTCGGATTCGTTTTGAGGAGGCTCGGAAAAGTATAAACCATTTTTCATAGTTGACCCCGTCGCCTCCCTTCTCACCCCCTTTAAGCGGATCTCGGAAGTTGAGAGACTTGGAACATTTCTTTTTTCAGATTCATATAAAGGGGCAATGCTATAGTCTCAAACAAACCATTTTTCAAAGTTGCCCCCTTGCCCCCCATCTCCTCCCTTCCCCCCCCCCCGTTTTGGCGAATTTTTTTTTTGTTTTTTTTACGGATTCAGCGTAGGGATCCCGAGTGGAGCGAACCTACGAGACCGAGTGCAGCGCAGGGGGGAGGTGGCGAGCGAAGCGAGCCGGCGACCTCCGAAGCGTAACGAAGGTTGAGTGGGTGAAGCGAAACTCAGTGCCTGGCGACGACAAGCAAACATTAGGGTTCTGTTTTTTGGAACAAAGTGTAGGGTAGGTGTAGGGTAGGTGTAGGGTAGGTGTAGGGTAGGTGTAGGGTAAGTGTAGGGTAGGTGTAGGGTAGGTGTAGGGTAGGTGTAGGGTAGGTGTAGGGTAGGTGTAGGGTAGGTGTAGGGTAGGTGTAGGATAGGTGTAGGGTAGGTGTAGGGACAACAACACGCGGGTGTAGGGACAACAACACGCGAGCTGCTTGCAGCTCGCGCACCAAGCAAATACTAGTTATACTATATAAAACTGCATTACCACTCACTGACTGACTGACTGACTGACTCATTGACATAATTGTTCTCCCAGATGGTGGATGGGGAGGTGGGTATATTTTGACAGATTCGTAAACAAGTAACTCCCGTGAGTATGGGAAAAGTCCCAAACTTCCCCTTTTCCCCCCCCCTCCTCCCCTCCTCTATCGTATCTCGGAAACTAAGGTACCCGTATTTTTTGTTTTTTACGGATTCGTTTAGAGGAGGCTCGGAAAAGTAAAAACCATTTTTCAAAAATGACCCCCTCACCCCCCTTCTCCCCCCCTTTAAGCGGATCTCGGAATTTGAGAGACTTGGAACATTTCTTTTTTCAGATTCATATAAAGGGGCAATGCTTGAGTCACAAACAAACCATTTTTCAAAGTTGACCCCCTTGCCCCCCTTCTCCCCCCTCCCCCCCCGTTTTGGCGAATCTTTTTTTTTTGTTTTTTTTACGGATTCGTTTAGAGGAGGCTCGGAAAAGTAAAGACCATTTTTCAAAGTTGACCCCCTCGCCCCCCTTCTCCCCCCCTTTAAGCGGATCTCGGAATTTGAGAGACTTGGAACATTTCTTTTTTCAGATTCATATAAAGGGGCAATGCTTGAGTCACAAACAAACCATTTTTCAAAGTTGACCCCCTTGCCCCCCTTCTCCCCCCTCCCCCCCCGTTTTGGCGAATCTTTTTGTTTTGTTTTTTTTACGGATTCAGCGTAGGGATCCCGAGTGGAGCGAACCTACGAGACCGAGTGCAGCGCAGGGGGGAGGTGGCGAGCGAAGCGATCCGGCGACCTCCGTAGCGTAACGAAGGTTGAGTGGGTGAAGCGAAACTCAGTGCCTGGCGACGACAATCAAACATTAGGGTTATGTTTTTTGGAACTAAGTTTAGGGTAGGTGTAGGGTAGGTGTAGGGTAGGTGTAGGGTAGGTGTAGGGTAGGTGTAGGGTAGGTGTAGGGTAGGTGTAGGGTAGGTGTAGGGTAGGTGTAGGGTAGGTGTAGGGTAGGTGTAGGGTAGGTGTAGGGTAGGTGTAGGGTAGGTGTAGGGTAGGTGTAGGGTAGGTGTAGGGTAGGTGTAGGGTAGGTGTAGGGTAGGTGTAGGGTAGGTGTAGGGTAGGTGTAGGGTAGGTGTAGGGTAGGTGTAGGGTAGGTGTAGGGTAGGTGTAGGGTAGGTGTAGGGTAGGTGTAGGGTAGGTGTAGGGTAGGTGTAGGGTAGGTGTAGGGTAGGTGTAGGGTAGGTGTAGGGTAGGTGTAGGGTAGGTGTAGGGTAGGTGTAGGGTAGGTGTAGGGTAGGTGTAGGGTAGGTGTAGGGTAGGTGTAGGGTAGGTGTAGGGTAGGTGTAGGGTAGGTGTAGGGTAGGTGTAGGGTAGGTGTAGGGTAGGTGTAGGGTAGGTGTAGGGTAGGTGTAGGGTAGGTTTTTTTTTTTTTTTTTTTTTTTTTTTTTTTTTTTTTATAATCTTAACACTAATCCCGCCAACGATATTTCTTGGCGCCTTATGTGCTTAACCTCTGTCATTCCGGTCAATCTTCCATGCCTCTCGTACTTTCATTCCTCATACTAATTGTTCATCTTGCATTCATCATCTTGCATTCTGTGGGTGAGACCCACTTTTAATCTAATCTAATGGCATTCTTTATTTAAGATCAAAAGTGTAAATATACAAAGGTAAAATATTAACAAATAGAGCAAAAGGTGCTTTCTAGTATCACAATTTGAGCAAAGGTGCTACATATACAATAGAGCAGAAGTGCAGAATATATGTACAATTACATATTGCATTAGGGATAAAACACAAGCACAGCTAACAATATTATCACAGTATTATTACACAATTATAGACCTAGGTACTAACATAAAACACTGCCGGCTATACGTGCCTGAGCTGCATTCCGTGCTTGCATTTAAATATCATACATAATACTAATGAAGCACGGTGCGCTTCAGGTTTTGTTCCTTTGTATAACCGCAGTGGCTACTCGAATGCAGTATTCTATGAACTTTTCCCTAGTTTTCTTGTCCATGAGCCCATGCAGGCTCTCCTTCGTTATTTTCCTGTCCAGCTCACATTCAAGTTGGTAGCGCTCCCTGATAAATAACGGGCATTCTACTAGTATGTGCTGGACAGTCTCTGCCACGCCAGGATCGCAGACGCACGATGGGCTCTCCTTACACTTGAAGCGATTCAAGTATTCAGAGAACCCACCGTGCCCCGTCAAAACCTGCGTGAGGACGCCGGTTGGCCGCACCTGTTGTATAGTACGGAAAGCCACTATTGCGTCCGGAAGAAACATTTTCGTCACGGAAGCAGTCTCGCCCGACACATATCTCCGATTCCATTCATCAAGCGATTCCAAACGGATCAGTCGCTTGATAAATGAAACCGGACACTGGTCGTAGTCCGGCTTCCTCCGTGACGACAATGCTGCATCCTTGGCTAGCTCGTCCGCTCGCTCATTCCCCGGCAGGCCCGCGTGGGCCTTGATCCAGAACAAAGTCACAGCTTTGTTCTGGCACAGGGCATGAGCCAAGTTGGCGCGCGCGCGAACTGCCAGGGGATGGAGAGAGCCATGGTTTGTAAGCGTCTGCAATGCGGACATTGAGTCGCTGTACACACCATAGCTCGCCTCTTGCCGCGCGAGGATCACTTCTGTCGCTCTACAAATGGCCAGGAGTTCCGCCTGGTAGACTGTGCAGTACGCGGCAAGGCAAAGCTTGAGGTTCCGGATTTCACCTTCATTATCCCAAATGGATAATGCGGCTCCGACCTTCCCCTCAATCTTGCTGCCGTCGGTGAAGATTCGCACCGCCTGCACATTGTTACTGTCTAGTAACTCTTGATCTTCCAGGCACATGAACTCCAGGGGCAATTGTGTAGCTGGATGAGGGGCTTCTGCAAACCTTACCGCAATCTCGATCTCCCTGTCTCCTGGCATAAACCGGGATGACCCTCTCCTCGCTTCATACAGGGCGGCTGCCTCTTGTATGCGCAGGTCTAGAGGTAGTATCCCAGAGAGCACCAGTGCCGAGTTCAGAGAGACAGTACGGTAAGATTTGCAGAGCTTCTGAGCGAATCCTCGTTGAACAGAGCCTAGCTTCTTCCGTATACCCAACTTTTTTGTAGCGGGTGCCCAGGCTGCGGCTGCGTACGTTACTATGGGCTCAATCGTTGCTGTGTAAATTGTGTGTATGACTTCCGTGTTTAATCCCCAGCTCACCTTTGCGGCTCGGGACAGCCGCTTGTATACGCTAGCTGCCCTCTTGCAGACGTTCGCGGCATGCTCATTAAAAGTGAGCTTTTCGTCTATGGTTAGACCCAGCAACTTCATTTTCTTGACCATACCGATGTCGACTCCGGCCATGTTCAGTATTGGAGTGTCGTACTTAAGCTTATTGGTTATGGTCATCGCACAGGTTTTGTGCGGTGCAAACCTCAGCTTATTTCGGACGCCCCAACTCTGAACATGGGCGAGGGCTGCATTGGCAGATCTTGAGACTTCAGTCGCCGTGTCCCCATCCACGACCAAGACGATATCATCCGCGAACGCCTGCACGAAAATTCCACGCTGCTCAAGGTGTAGGGTAGGTGTAGGGTAGGTGTAGGGTAGGTGTAGGGTAGGTGTAGGGTAGGTGTAGGGTAGGTGTAGGGTAGGTGTAGGGTAGGTGTAGGGTAGGTGTAGGGTAGGTGTAGGGTAGGTGTAGGGTAGGTGAAGGGTAGGTGTAGCGTAGGTATAGGGTAGGTGTAGGGTAGGTGTAGGGTAGGTGTAGGGTAGGTGTAGGGTAGGTGTAGGGTAGGTGTAGGGTAGGTGTAGGGTAGGTGTAGGGTAGGTGTAGGGTAGGTGTAGGGTAGGTGTAGGGTAGGTGTAGGGTAGGTGTAGGGTAGGTGTAGGGTAGGTGTAGGGTAGGTGTAGGGTAGGTGTAGGGTAGGTGTAGGGTAGGTGTAGGGTGGGTGTAGGGTAGGTGTAGGGACAACAACACGCGAGCTGCTTGCAGCTCGCGCACCAAGCAAATACTAGTTATTATATTATATAAAGCTGGATTACCACTCACTGACTCACTGACTCACTGACATAATTGTTCTCCCAGATGGTGGATGGGGAGGTGGGTATATTTTGACAGATTCGTAAACAAGTAACTCCCGCGAGTATGGAAAAAGTGCCAAACCTCCCCTTTTCACCCCCCCTCCTCCCTCCCTCTATCGTATCTCGGAAACTAAGATACCCGTATTTTTTGTTTTTTACGGATTCGTTTAGAGGAGGCCCGGAAAAGTAAAAACCATTTTTCAAAGTTGACCCCCTCGCCCCCCTTCACCCCCCCTTTAAGCGGAACTCGGAAGTTGAGAGACTTGGAACATTTCTTTTTTCAGATTCATATAAAGGGGCAATGCTTTAGTCACAAACAAACCATTTTCCAAAGTTGACCCCCTTGCCCCCCTTCTCCCCCCTCCCCCCCCGTTTTGGCTAACCTTTTTTTTTTGTTTTTTTTACGGAATCGTTTAGAGGAGGTTCGGAAAAGTAAAAACCATTTTTCAAAGTTGACCCCCTCGCCCCCCTTCTCCCCCCCTTTAAGCGGATCTCGGAAGTTGAGAGACTTGGAACATTTCTTTTTTCAGATTCATATAAGGGGGCATAGCTATAGTCACAAACAAACCATTTTTCAAAGTTGACACCCTTGCCCCCCTTCTCCCCCCCCCCCCGTTTTGGCGGATCTTTTTTTTGTCAGTTTTTCTTACGGATTCAGCGTAGGGATCCCGAGTGGAGCGAACCTACGAGACCGAGTGCAGCGCAGGGGGGAGGTGGCGAGCGAAGCGAGCCGGCGACCTCCGTAGCGTAACGAAGGTTGAGTGGGTGAAGCGAAACTCAGTGCCTGGCGACAAGGGTAGGTGTAGGGTAGGTGTAGGGTAGGTGTAGGGTAGGTGTAGGGTAGGTGTAGGGTAGGTGTAGGGTAGGTGTAGGGTAGGTGTAGGGTAGGTGTAGGGTAGGTGTAGGGTAGGTGTAGGGTAGGTGTAGGGTAGGTGTAGGGTAGGTGTAGGGCAGGTGTAGGGTAGGTGTAGGGTAGGTGTAGGGTAGGTGTAGGGTAGGTGTAGGGTAGGTGTAGGGTAGGTGTAGGGTAGGTGTAGGGTAGGTGTAGGGTAGGTGTAGGGTAGGTGTAGGGTAGGTGTAGGGTAGGTGTAGGGTAGGTGTAGGGTAGGTGTAGGGTAGGTGTAGGGTAGGTGTAGGGTAGGTGTAGGGTAGGTGTAGGGTAGGTGTAGGGTAGGTGTAGGGTAGGTGTAGGGTAGGTGTAGGGTAGGTGTAGGGTAGGTGTAGGGTAGGTGTAGGGTAGGTGTAGTGTAGGTGTAGGGTAGGTGTAGGGTAGGTGTAGGGTAGGTGTAGGGTAGGTGTAGGGTAGGTGTAGGGTAGGTGTAGGGTAGGTGTAGGGTAGGTGTAGGGTAGGTGTAGGGTAGGTGTAGGGTAGGTGTAGGGTAGGTGTAGGGTAGGTCTAGGGTAGGTGTAGGGTAGGTGTAGGGTAGGTGTAGGGTAGGTGTAGGGTAGGTGTAGGGTAGGTGTAGGGTAGGTGTAGGGTAGGTGTAGGGTAGGTGTAGGGTAGGTGTAGTGTAGGTGTAGGGTAGGTGTAGGGTAGGTGTAGGGTAGGTGTAGGGTAGGTGTAGGGTAGGTGTAGGGTAGGTGTAGGGTAGGTGTAGGGTAGGTGTAGGGTAGGTGTAGGGTAGGTGTAGGGTAGGTGTAGGGTAGGTGTAGGGTAGGTGTAGGGTAGGTGTAGGGTAGGTGTAGGGTAGGTGTATGGTAGGTGTAGGGTAGGTGTAGGGTAGGTGTATGGTAGGTGTAGGGACAACAACACGCGAGCTGCTTGCAGCTCGCGCACCAAGCAAATACTAGTTATATTATATAAAACTGCATTACCACTGACTCACTGACTCATTGACATAATTGTTCTCCCAGATGGTGGATGGGGAGGTGGGTATATTTTGACAGATTCGTAAACAAGTAACTCCCGTGAGTATGGGAAAAGTCCCAAACCTCCCCTTTTCCCCCCCCCTCCTCCCCCCCTCTATCGTTTCTCGGAAACTAAGGTACCCGTATTTTTTGTTTTTTACGGATTCGTTTAGAGGAGGCTTGGAAAAGTAAAAATCATTTTTCAAAGTTGACCCCCTCGCCCCCCTTCTCCCCCCCTTTTAGCGGATCTCGAAAGTTGGAACATTTGGAACATTTCTTTTTTCATATTCATATAAAGGGGCAATGCTATAGTCACAAACAAACCATTTTTCAAAGTTGACCCCCTTGCCCCCCTTCTCCCCCCTTTCCCCCCCGTTTTGGCTAATCTTTTTTTTTGTTTTTTTTTACGGAATCGTTTAGAGGAGGCTCGAAAAAGTAAAAACCATTTTTCAAAGTTGACCCCCTCGCCCCCCTTCTCCCCCCCTTTAAGCGGATCTCGGAAGTTGAGAGACTTGGAACATTTCTTTTTTCAGTTTCATATAAAGGGGCAATGCTATAGTCACAAACAAACCATTTATCAAAGTTGACCCCCTTGCCGCCCATCTCCCCCCTTCCCCCCCCCCGTTTTGGCGAATCTTTTATTTGTTTTTTTTACGGATTCAGCGTAGGGATCCCGTAGCGTAACGAAGGTTGAGTGGGTGAAGCGAAACTCAGTGCCTGGCGACGACAAGCAAACATTAGAGTTTATGTTTTTTGGAACAAAGTGTAGGGTAGGTGTAGGGTAGGTGTAGGGTAGGTGTAGGGTAGGTGTAGGGTAGGTGTAGGGTAGGTGTAGGGTAGGTGTAGGGTAGGTGTAGGGTAGGTGTAGGGTAGGTGTAGGGTAGGTGTAGGGTAGGTGTAGGGTAGGTGTAGGGTAGGTGTAGGGTAGGTGTAGGGTAGGTGTAGGGTAGGTGTAGGGTAGGTGTAGGGTAGGTGTAGGGTAGGTGTAGGGTAGGTGTAGGGTAGGTGTAGGGTAGGTGTAGGGTAGGTGTAGGGTAGGTGTAGGGTAGGTGTAGGGTAGGTGTAGGGTAGGTGTAGGGTAGGTGTAGGGTAGGTGTAGGGTAGGTGTAGGGTAGGTGTAGGGTAGGTGTAGGGTAGGTGTAGGGTAGGTGTAGGGTAGGTGTAGGGTAGGTGTAGGGTAGGTGTAGGGTAGGTGTAGGGTAGGTGTAGGGTAGGTGTAGGGTAGGTGTAGGGTAGGTGTAGGGTAGGTGTAGGGTAGGTGTAGGGTAGGTGTAGGGTAGGTGTAGGGTAGGTGTAGGGTAGGTGTAGGGTAGGTGTAGGGTAGGTGTAGGGTAGGTGTAGGGTAGGTGTAGGGTAGGTGTAGGGTAGGTGTAGGGTAGGTGTAGGGTAGGTGTAGGGTAGGTGTAGGGTAGGTGTAGGGTAGGTGTAGGGTAGGTGTAGGGTAGGTGTAGGGTAGGTGTAGGGTAGGTGTAGGGTAGGTGTAGGGTAGGTGTAGGGTAGGTGTAGGGTAGGTGTAGGGTAGGTGTAGGGTAGGTGTAGGGTAGGTGTAGGGTAGGTGTAGGGTAGGTGTAGGGTAGGTGTAGGGTAGGTGTAGGGTAGGTGTAGGGTAGGTGTAGGGTAGGTGTAGGGTAGGTGTAGGGTAGGTGTAGGGTAGGTGTAGGGTAGGTGTAGGGTAGGTGTAGGGTAGGTGTAGGGTAGGTGTAGGGTAGGTGTAGGGTAGGTGTAGGGTAGGTGTAGGGTAGGTGTAGGGTAGGTGTAGGGTAGGTGTAGGGTAGGTGTAGGGTAGGTGTAGGGTAGGTGTAGGGTAGGTGTAGGGTAGGTGTAGGGTAGGTGTAGGGTAGGTGTAGGGTAGGTGTAGGGTAGGTGTAGGGTAGGTGTAGGGTAGGTGTAGGGTAGGTGTAGGGTAGGTGTAGGGTAGGTGTAGGGTTGGTGTAGGGTAGTTGTAGGGTAGGTGTAGCGCAGGTGTAGTGTAGGTGTAGGGTAAGTTAAGGAATATTTCTCAAAAACACGACGGAACCGCGAGCTGCTTGCAGCTCGCGCACCAAGCAAATACTAGTTATACTATATAAAACTGCATTACCACTGACTGACTGACTCACTGACTCACTCATTGACATAATTGTTCTCCCAGATGGTGGAGGGGGAGGTGGGTATATTTTGACAGATTCGTAAACAAGTAACTCCCGTGAGTATGGGAAAAGTCCCAAACCTCCCCTTTTCCTCCCCCCTCCTCCCCCCCTCTATCGTATCTCGGAAACTAAGGTACCCGTATTTTTTGTTTTTTACGGATTCGTTTAGAGGAGGCTCGGAAAAGTAAAAACCATTTTTCAAATTTGACCCCCTCGCCCCCCTTCTCCCCCCCTTTAAGCGGATCTCGGAAGTTGAGAGACTTGGAACATTTCTTTTTTCAGATTCATATAAAGGGGCTATGCTATAGTCACAAACAAACCATTTTTCAAAGTTGACCCCCTTGCCCCCCTTCTCCCCCCTCCCCCCCCGTTTTGGCTAATCTTTTTTTTTTGTTTTTTTTACGGATTCGTTTAGAGGAGGCTCGGAAAAGTAAAAACCATTTTTCAAAGTTGACCCCCTCGCCCCCCTTCTCCCCCCCTTTAAGCGGATCTCGAAAGTTGGAACATTTGGAACATTTCTTTTTTCAGATTCATATAAAGGGGCAATGCTATAGTCACAAAAAAACCATTTTTCAAAGTTGACCCCCTTGCCCCCCTTCTCCCCCCTCCCCCCCCGTTTTGGCTAATCTTTTTTTTTTGTTTTTTTTACGGAATCGTTTGGAGGAGGCTCGGAAAAGTAAAAATCATTTTTCAAAGTTGACCCCCTCGCCCCCCTTCTCCCCTCCTTCAAGCGGATCTCGGAAGTTGAGAGACTTGGAACATTTCTTTTTTCAGATTCATATAAAGGGGCAATGCTATAGTCACAAACGAACCAGTTTTCAAAGTTGACCCCCTAGCCCCTCTTCTCCCCCCTCCCCCCCCCCCGTTTTGGCGTTTTTTTTTTTCGGATTCAGCGTAGGGATCCCGAGTGGAGCGAACGAAGCGAAGTGAAGCGAAACTCAGTGCCTGGCGACGACAAGCAAACATTAGGGTTATGTTTTTTGGAACAAAGTGTAGGGTAGGTGTAGGGTAGGTGTAGGGTAGGTGTAGGGTAGGTGTAGGGTAGGTGTAGGGTAGGTGTAGGGTAGGTGTAGGGTAGGTGTAGGGTAGGTGTAGGGTAGGTGTAGGGTAGGTGTAGGGTAGGTGTAGGGTAGGTGTAGGGTAGGTGTAGGGTAGGTGTAGGGTAGGTGTAGGGTAGGTGTAGGGTAGGTGTAGGGTAGGTGTAGGGTAGGTGTAGGGTAGGTGTAGGGTAGGTGTAGGGTAGGTGTAGGGTAGGTGTAGGGTAGGTGTAGGGTAGGTGTAGGGACAACAACACGCGGGTGTAGGGACAACAACACGCGAGCTGCTTGCAGCTCGCGCACCAAGCAAATACTAGTTATACTATATAAAACTGCATTACCACTCACTGACTCACTGACTCATTGACATAATTGTTCTCCCAGATGGTGGAGGGGGAGGTAGGTATATTTTGACAGATTCGTAATCAAGTAACTCTCGCGAGTATGGGAAAAGTCCCAAACCTCCCCTTTTCCCCCCCCCTCCTCCCCCCCTCTATCGTATCTCGGAAACTAAGGTACCCGTATTTTTTTTTTTTACGCATTCGTTTAGAGGAGGCTCGGAAAAGTATAAACCATTTTTCAAAAATGACCACCTCGCCCCCCTTTCCCCCCCTTTAAGCGGATCTCGGAAGTTGAGAGACTTGGAACATTTCTTTGTTCAGATTCATATAAAGGGGCAATGCTATAGTCACAAACAAACCATTTTTCAAAGTTGACCCCCGTGCCCCCCTTCTCCCCCTCCCCCCACCCCCCCCGTTTTGGCGAATCTTTTTTCATGTTTTTTTTACGGATTCGTTTAGAGGAGGCTCGGAAAAGTAAAAACCACTTTTCAAAGTTGAACCCCTCGCCCCCCTTCTGCCCCCCTTTAAGTGGATCTCGGAAGTTGAGAGACTTGGAACATTTCTTTTTTCAGATTCATATAAAGGGGCAATGCTATAGTCACAAACAAACCATTTTTCAAAGTGGACCCCCTTGCCCCCCTTCTCCCCCCCCCCCCCCCCATTTAGGCGAATCTTTTTTTTTCAGTTCTTTTTACGGATTCAGCGTAGGGATCCCGAGTAGAGCGAACCTACGAGACCGAGTGCAGCGCAGGGGAGAGGTGGCGAGCGAAGCGAGCCGGCGACCTCCGTAGCGTAACGAAGGTTGAGTGGGTGAAGCGAAACTCAGTGCCTGGCGACGACAATCAAAGGTGTAGGGTAGGTGTAGGGTAGGTGTAGGGTAGGTGTAGGGTAGGTGTAGGGTAGGTGTAGGGTAGGTGTAGGGTAGGTGTAGGGTAGGTGTAGGGTAGGTGTAGGGTAGGTGTAGGGTAGGTGTAGGGTAGGTGTAGGGTAGGTGTAGGGTAGGTGTAGGGTAGGTGTAGGGTAGGTGTAGGGTAGGTGTAGGGTAGGTGTAGGGTAGGTGTAGGGTAGGTGTAGGGTAGGTGTAGGGTAGGTGTAGGGTAGGTGTAGGGTAGGTGTAGGGTAGGTGTAGGGTAGGTGTAGGGTAGGTGTAGGGTAGGTGTAGGGTAGGTGTAGGGTAGGTGTAGGGTAGGTGTAGGGTAGGTTAAGGAATACTCCTCAAAAACACGACAAAGCCGCGAGCTGCTTGCAGCTCGCGCACCAAGCAAATACTAGTTATTATATTATATAAGCTGGATTACCACTCACTGACTGATTGACATAATTGTTCTCCCAGATGGTGAAGGGGGAGGTGGGTATATTTTGACAGATTCGTAAACAAGTCACTCTCGCGAGTTTGGGAAAAGTCCCAAACCTCCCCTTTTCCTCCCCCCTCCTCCCCCCCTCTATCGTATCTCGGAAACTAAGGTACCCGTAGTATGTTTTTTTTACGGATTCGTTTAGAGGAGGCTCGGAAAAGTAAAAACCTCTTTTCAAAGTTGACCCCCTCGCCCCCCTTCTCCCCCCCTTTAAGCGGATCTCGGAAGTTGAGAGACTTGGAACATTTCTTTTTTCAGATTCATATAAAGGGGCAATGCTATAGTCACAAACAAAGCAGTTTTCAAAGTTGTCCCCCTTGCCCCCCTTCTCCCCCCTCCCCCCCCGTTTTGGCTAATCTTTTTTTTTTGTTTTTTTTACGGATTCGTTTAGAGGAGGCTCGGAAAAGTAAAAACCATTTTTCAAAGTTGACCCCCTCGCCCTCCTTCTCCCCCCCTTCAAGCGGATCTCGGAAGTTGAGAGACTTGGAACATTTCTTTTTTCAGATTCATATAAAGGGGCAATGCTAAAGTCACAAGCAAACCATTTTTCAAAGTTGACCCCCTCGTCCCCCTTTCCCCCCCCGTTTTGGCGAATCTTTTTTTTTTGTTTTTTTTTACGGATTCAGCGTAGGGATCCCGAGTGGAGCGAACCTACGAGACCGAGTGCAGCGCAGGGGGGAGGTGGCGAGCGAAGCGAGACGGCGACCTCCGTAGCGTAACGAAGGTTGAGTGGGTGAAGCGAAACTCAGTGCCTGGCGACGACAAGCAAACATTAGGGTTATGTTTTTTGGAACAAAGTGTAGGGTAGGTGTAGGGTAGGTGTAGGATAGGTGTAGGGTAGGTGTAGGGTAGGTGTAGGGTAGGTGTAGGGTAGGTGTAGGGTAGGTGTAGGGTAGGTGTAGGGTAGGTGTAGGGTAGGTGTAGGGTAGGTGTAGGGTAGGTGTAGGGTAGGTGTAGGGTAGGTGTAGGGTAGGTGTAGGGTAGGTGTAGGTTAGGTGTAGGTTAGGTGTAGGGTAGGTGTAGGGTAGGTGTAGGGTAGGTGTAGGGTAGGTGTAGGGTAGGTGTAGGGTAGGTGTAGGGTAGGTGTAGGGTAGGTGTAGGGTAGGTGTAGGGTAGGTGTAGGGTAGGTGTAGGGTAGGTGTAGGGTAGGTGTAGGGTAGGTGTAGGGTAGGTGTAGGGTAGGTGTAGGGTAGGTGTAGGGTAGGTGTAGGGTAGGTGTAGGGTAGGTGTAGGGTAGGTGTAGGGTAGGTGTAGGGTAGGTGTAGGGTAGGTGTAGGGTAGGTGTAGGGTAGGTGTAGGGTAGGTGTAGGGTAGGTGTAGGGTAGGTGTAGGGTAGGTGTAGGGTAGGTGTAGGGTAGGTGTAGGGTAGGTGTAGGGTAGGTGTAGGGTAGGTGTAGGGTAGGTGTAGGGTAGGTGTAGGGTAGGTGTAGGGTAGGTGTAGGGTAGGTGTAGGGTAGGTGTAGGGTAGGTGTAGGGTAGGTGTAGGGTAGGTGTAGGGTAGGTGTAGGGTAGGTGTAGGGTAGGTGTAGGGTAGGTGTAGGGTAGGTGTAGGGTAGGTGTAGGGTAGGTGTAGGGTAGGTGTAGGGTAGGTGTAGGGTAGGTGTAGGGTAGGTGTAGGGTAGGTGTAGGGTAGGTGTAGGGTAGGTGTAGGGTAGGTGTAGGGTAGGTGTAGGGTAGGTGTAGGGTAGGTGTAGGGTAGGTGTAGGGTAGGTGTAGGGTAGGTGTAGGGTAGGTGTAGGGTAGGTGTAGGGTAGGTGTAGGGTAGGTGTAGGGTAGGTGTAGGGTAGGTGTAGGGTAGGTGTAGGGTAGGTGTAGGGTAGGTGTAGGGTAGGTGTAGGGTAGGTGTAGGGTAGGTGTAGGGTAGGTGTAGGGTAGGTGTAGGGTAGGTGTAGGGTAGGTGTAGGGTAGGTGTAGGGTAGGTGTAGGGTAGGTGTAGGGTAGGTGTAGGGTAGGTGTAGGGTAGGTGTAGGGTAGGTGTAGGGTAGGTGTAGGGTAGGTGTAGGGTAGGTGTAGGGTAGGTGTAGGGTAGGTGTAGGGTAGGTGTAGGGTAGGTGTAGGGTAGGTGTAGGGTAGGTGTAGGGTGTAGAGACAACAACACGCGAGCTGCTTGCAGCTCGCGCACCAAGCAAATACTAGTTATTATACTATATAAAACTGCATTACCACTGACTGACTGACTCACTGACTCACTCATTGACATAATTGTTCTCCCAGATGGTGGAGGGGAAGGTGGGTATATTTTGACAGATTCGTAAACAAGTAACTCCCGTGAGTATGGGAAAAGTCCCAAACCTCCCCTTTTCCTCCCCCCCTCTATCGTATCTCGGAAACTAAGGTACCCGTATTTTTTGTTTTTTACGGATTCGTTTAGAGGAGGCTCGGAAAAGTAAAAACCATTTTTCAAAGTTGACCCCCTCGCCCCCCTACTCCCCCCCTTTAAGCGGATCTCGAAAGTTGAGAGACTTGGAACATTTCTTTTTTCAGATTCATATAAAGGGGCAATGCTATAGTCACAAACAAACCATTTTTCAAAGTTGACCCCCTTGCCCCCCTTCTCCCCCTCCACCCCCGTTTTGGCGAATCTTTTTTTTTTGTTTTTTTTTACGGAATCGTTTAGAGAAGGCTCGGAAAAGTAAAAACCATTTTTCAAAGTTGACCCCCTCGCCCCCCTTCTCCCCCCCTTTAAGCGTATCTCGGAAGTTGAGAGACTTGGAACATTTCTTTTTTCAGATTTATATAAAGGGGCAATGCTATAGTCACAAACGAACCATTTTTCAAAGTTGACCCCCTTGCCCCCCTTCTCCCCCCTACCCCCCCATTTTGGCGAATCTTTTTTTTTTGTTTTCAGCGTAGGGATCCCGAGTGGAGCGAACCTACGAGACCGAGTGCAGCGCAGGGGGGAGGTGGCGAGCGAAGCGAGCCGGCGACCTCCGTAGCGTAACGAAGGTTGAGTGGGTGAAGCGAAACTCAGTGCCTGGCGACGACAAGCAAACATTAGGGTTATGTTTTTTGGAACAAAGTGTAGGGTAGGTGTAGGGTAGGTGTAGGGTAGGTGTAGAGTAGGTGTAGGGTAGGTGTAGGGTAGGTGTAGGGTAGGTGTAGGGTAGGTGTAGGGTAGGTGTAGGGTAGGTGTAGGGTAGGTGTAGGGTAGGTGTAGGGTAGGTGTAGGGTAGGTGTAGGGTAGGTGCAGGGTAGGTGCAGGGTAGGTGCAGGGTAGGTGTAGGGTAGGTGTAGGGTAGGTGTAGGGTAGGTGTAGGGTAGGTGTAGGGTAGGTGTAGGGTAGGTGTAGGGTAGGTGTAGGGTAGGTGTAGGGTAGGTGTAGGGTAGGTGTAGGGTAGGTGTAGGGTAGGTGTAGGGTAGGTGTAGGGTAGGTGTAGGGTAGGTGTAGGGTAGGTGTAGGGTAGGTGTAGGATAGGTGTGGGGTAGGTGTAGGGTAGGTAAAGGAATACTTCTCAAAAACACGACAAAGCCGCGAGCTGCTTGCAGCTCGCGCACCAAGCAAATACTAGTTATATTATATAAAACTGCATTACCACTCACTCACTGACTGATTGACATAATTGTTCTCCCAGATGGTGGAGGGGGAGGTGGGTATATTTTGACAGATTCGTAAACAAGTAACTCCCGTGAGTATGGGAAAAGTGCCAAACCTCCCCTTTTCCCCCCCCCTCCTCCCCCCCTCTATCGTTTCTCGGAAACTAAGGTACCCGTATTTTTTGTTTTTTACGGATTCGTTTAGAGGAGGCTCGGAAAAGTAAAAACCATTTTTCAAAGTTGACCCCCTCGCCCCCCTTCTCCCCCCCTTTAAGCGGATCTCGAAAGTTGGAATATTTGGAACTTTTATTTTTTCAGATTCATAGAAAGGGGCAATGCTTTAGTCACAAACGAACCATTTTTCAAAGTTGACCCCCTTGCCCCCCTTCTCCCCCCTCCCCCCCCGTTTTGGCTAATCTTTTTTTTTTGTTTTTTTTACGGAATCGTTTAGAGGAGGCTCGGTAAAGTAAAAAACATTTTGCAAAGTTGACCCCTCGCCCCCCTTCTCCCCCCCTTTAAGTGGATCTCGGAAGTTGAGAGACTTGGAACATTTCTTTTTTAGATTCATATAAAGGGGCAATGCTATAGTCACAAACAAACCATTTTTCAAAGTTGACCCCCTTGCCCCCCTTTTCCCCCCCCCCGTTTTGGCGAATCTTTTTTTTTTCAGTTTTTTTTACGGATTCGTTTAGAGGAGGCTCGGAAAAGTAAAAACCATTTTTCAAAGTTGACCCCCTCGCCCCCCTTCTCCCCCCCTTTAAGCGGATCTCGGTAGTTGAGAGACTTGGAACATTTCTTTTTTCAGATTCATATAAAGGGGCAATGCTATAGTCACAAACAACCCATTTTTCAAAGTTGACCCCCTTGCCCCCCTTCCCCCCCCCCCGTTTTGGCGAATCTTTTTTTTTTGTTTTTTTTACGGATTCAGCGTAGGGACCCCGAATGGAGCGAACCTACGAGACCGAGTGCAGTGCAGGGGGGAGGTGGCGAGCAAAGCGAGCCGGCGACCTCCGTAGCGTAACGAAGGTTGAGTGGGTGAAGCGAAACTCAGTGCCTGGCGACGACAAGCAAACATTAGGGTTATGTTTTTTGGAACAAAGTGTAGGTGTAGGGTAGGTGTAGGGTAGGTGTAGGGTAGGTGTAGGGTAGGTGTAGGGTAGGTGTAGGGTAGGTGTAGGGTAGGTGTAGGGTAGGTGTAGGGTAGGTGTAGGGTAGGTGTAGGGTAGGTGTAGGGTAGGTGTAGGGTAGGTGTAGGGTAGGTGTAGGGTAGGTGTAGGGTAGGTGTAGGGTAGGTGTAGGGTAGGTGTAGGGTAGGTGTAGGGTAGGTGTAGGGTAGGTGTAGGGTAGGTGTAGGGTAGGTGTAGGGTAGGTGTAGGGTAGGTGTAGGGTAGGTGTAGGGTAGGTGTAGGGTAGGTGTAGGGTAGGTGTAGGGTAGGTGTAGGGTAGGTGTAGGGTAGGTGTAGGGTAGGTGTAGGGTAGGTGTAGGGTAGGTGTAGGGTAGGTGTAGGGTAGGTGTAGGGTAGGTGTAGGGTAGGTGTAGGGTAGGTGTAGGGTAGGTGTAGGGTAGGTGTAGGGTAGGTGTAGGGTAGGTGTAGGGTAGGTGTAGGGTAGGTGTAGGGTAGGTGTAGGGTAGGTGTAGGGTAGGTGTAGGGTAGGTGTAGGGTAGGTGTAGGGTAGGTGTAGGGTAGGTGTAGGGTAGGTGTAGGGTAGGTGTAGGGTAGGTGTAGGGTAGGTGTAGGGTAGGTGTAGGGTAGGTGTAGGGTAGGTTTAGGGTAGGTGTAGGGTAGGTGTAGGGTAGGTGTAGGGTAGGTGTAGGGTAGGTGTAGGGTAGGTGTAGGGTAGGTGTAGGGTAGGTGTAGGGTAGGTGTAGGGTAGGTGTAGGGTAGGTGTAGGGTAGGTGTAGGGTAGGTGTAGGGTAGGTGTAGGGTAGGTGTAGTGTAGGGTAGGTGTAGGGTAGGTGTAGGGTAGGTGTAGGGTAGGTGTAGGGTAGGTGAACACGCGAGCTGCTTGCAGCTCGCGCACCAAGCAAATACTAGTTATACTATATAAAACTGCATTACCACTGACTCACTGACTGACTCATTGACATAATTGTTCTCCCAGATGGTGGAGGGGGAGGTGGGTATATTTTGACAGATTCGTAAACAAGTAACTCCCGTGAGTATGGGAAAAGTGCCAAACCTCCCCTTTTCCGCCCCCCTCCTCCCCCCCTCTATCGTATCTCGGAAACTAAGGTACCCATATTTTTTGTTTTTTACGGATTCGTTTAGAGGAGGCTCGGAAAAGTAAAGACCAGTTTTCAAAGTTGACCCCCTCGCCCCCCTTCTCCCCCCCTTTAAGCGGATCTCGGAAGTTGAGAGACTTGGAACATTTCTTTTTTCAGATTCATATAAAGGGGCTATGCTATAGTCACAAACAAACCATTTTTCAAAGTTGACCCCCTTGCCCCCCTTCTCCCCCCTCCCCCCCCGTTTTGGCGAATCTTTTTTTTTCAGTTTTTTTTACGGATTCGTTTAGAGGAGGCTCGGAAAAGTAAAAACCATTTTTCAAAGTTGACCCCCTCGCCCCCCTTCTCCCCCCTTTAAGTGGATCTCGGAAGTTGAGAGACTTGGAACATTTCTTTTTTCAGATTCATATAAAGGGGCAATGCTATAGTCACACACAAACCATTTTTAAAAGTTGACCCCCTTGCTCCCCTTCTCCCCCCCCCCCCCGTTTTGGCGAATCTTTTTTTTTTGTTTTTTTTACGGATTCAGCGTAGGGATCCCGAGTGGAGCGAACCTACGAGACCGAGTGCAGCGCAGGGGGGAGGTGGCGAGCGAAGCGAGCTGGCGACCTCCGTAGCGTAACGAAGGTTGAGTGGGTGAAGCGAAACTCAGTGCCTGGCGACGACAAGCAAACATTAGGGTTATGTTTTTTGGAACAAAGTGTAGGGTAGGTGTAGGGTAGGTGTAGGGTAGGTGTAGGGTAGGTATAGGGTAGGTGTAGGGTAGGTGTAGGGTAGGTGTAGGGTAGGTGTAGGGTAGGTGTAGGGTAGGTGTAGGGCAGGTGTTGGGCAGGTGTTGGGTAGGTGTAGGGTAGGTGTAGAGTAGGTGTAGGGTAGGTGTAGGGTAGGTGTAGGGTAGGTGTAGGGTAGGTGAAGGGACAACAACACGCGAATGTAGGGACAACAACACGCGAGCTGCTTGCAGCTCGCGCACCATGCAAATACTAGTTATATTATATAAAGCTGGATTACCACTCACTGACTCACTGACTCACTGACTCATTGACATAATTGTTCTCCCAGATGGTGGAGGGGAAGGTGGGTATTTTTTGACAGATTCGTAAACAAGTAACTCTCGCGAGTATGGGAAAAGTCCCAAACCTCCCCTTTTCCTTCCCCCTCCTCCCCCCCTCTATCGTATCTCGGAAACTAAGGTACCCGTATTTTTTGTTTTTTACGGATTCGTTTAGAGGAGGCTGGGAAAAGTAAAAACCATTTTTCAAAAATGACCCCCTCGCCCCCCTTCTCCCCCCCTTTAAGCGGATCTCGGAAGTTGAGAGACTTGGAACATTTCTTTTTTCAGATTCATATAAAGGGGCAATGCTATAGTCACAAACGAACCATTTTTCAAAGTTGACCCCCTTGCCCCCCTTCTCCCCCCTCCCCCTCCCGTTTTGGCGAATCTTTTTTCTTTGTTTTTTTTACGGATTCGTTTAGAGGAGGCTCGGAAAAGTAAAAACCATTTTTCAAAGTTGACCCCCTCGCCCCCCTTCTCCCCCCCTTTAAGCAGATCTCGGAAGTTGAGAGACTTGGAACATTTCGTTTTTCAGATTCATATAAAGGGGCAATGCTATAGTCACAAACAAACCATTTTTCAAAGTTGACCCCCTTGCCCCCCTTCTCCCCCCTCCCGCCCCGTTTTGGCTAATCTTTTTTTTTGTTGTTTATAACGGAATCGTTTAGAGGAGACTCGGAAAAGTAAAAACCATTTTTCGAAGTTGACCCCCTCGCCCCCCTTCTCCCCCCCTTTAAGCAGATCTCGGAAGTTGAGAGACTTGAAACATTTCTTTTTTCAGATTCATATAAAGGGGCAATGCTATAGTCACAAACGAACCAGTTTTCAAAGTTGACCCCCTTGCCCTCCTTCTCCCCCCTCCCCCCCGTTTTGGCGAATCTTTTTTTTTTTTGTTTTTTTTACGGATTCAGCGTAGGGATCCCGAGTGGAGCGAACCTACGAGACCGAGTGCAGCGCAGGGGGGAGGTGGCGAGCGAAGCGAGCCGGCGACCTCCGTAGCGTAACGAAGGTTGAGTGGGTGAAGCAAAACTCAGTGCCTGGCGACGACAAGCAAACATTAGGGTTATGTTTTTTGGAACAAAGTTTAGGGTAGGTGTAGGGTAGGTGTAGGGTAGGTGTAGGGTAGGTGTAGGGTAGGTGTAGGGTAGGTGTAGGGTAGGTGTAGGGTAGGTGTAGGGTAGGTGTAGGGTAGGTGTAGGGTAGGTGTAGGGTAGGTGTAGGGTAAGTGTAGGGTAGGTGTAGGGTAGGTGTAGGGTAGGTGTAGGGTAGGTGTAGGGTAGGTGTAGGGTAGGTGTAGGGTAGGTGTAGGGTAGGTGTAGGGTAGGTGTAGGGTAGGTGTAGGGTAGGTGTAGGGTAGGTGTAGGGTAGGTGTAGGGTAGGTGTAGGGTAGGTGTAGGGTAGGTGTAGGGTAGGTGTAGGGTAGGTGTAGGGTAGGTGTAGGGTAGGTGTAGGGTAGGTGTAGGGTAGGTGTAGGGTAGGTGTAGGGTAGGTGTAGGGTAGGTGTAGGGTAGGTGTAGGGTAGGTGTAGGGTAGGTGTAGGGTAGGTGTAGGGTAGGTGTAGGGTAGGTGTAGGGTGGGTGTAGGGTAGGTGTAGGGTGGGTGTAGGGTAGGTGTAGGGTAGGTGTAGGGTAGGTGTAGGGTAGGTGTAGGGTAGGTGTAGGGTAGGTGTAGGGTAGGTGTAGGGTAGGTGTAGGGTAGGTGTAGGGTAGGTGTAGGGTAGGTGTAGGGTAGGTGTAGGGTAGGTGTAGGGTAGGTGTAGGGTAGCTGTAGGGTAGGTGTAGGGTAGGTGTATGGTAGGTATAGGGACAACCACACGCGAGCTGCTTGCAGCTCGCGCACCAAGCAAATACTAGTTATTATAATATATAAAGCTGGATTACCACTCACTGACTCACTGACTCACTGACTCATTGACATAATTGTTCTCCCAGATGGTGGAGGGGGAGGTGGGTATATTTTGACAGATTCGTAAACAAGTAACTCCCGTGAGTATGGGAAAAGTCCCAAACCTCCCCTTTTCCTCCCCCCTCCTCCCCCCCTCTATCGTATCTCGGAAACTAAGGTACCCGTATTTTTTGTTTTTTACGGATTCGTTTAGAGGAGGCTCGGAAAAGTAAAAACCATTTTTCAAAAATGACCCCCTCGCCCCCCTTTTCCCCCCCTTTAAGCGGATCTCGGAAGTTGAGAGACTTGGAACATTTCTTTTTTCAGATTCATATAAAGGGGCAATGCTATAGTCACAAACAAACCATTTTTCAAAGTTGACCCCCTTGCCCCCCTTCTCCCCCTCCCCCCCCCCCGTTTTGGCGAATCTTTTTTCATGTTTTTTTTACGGATTCGTTTAGAGGAGGCTCGGAAAAGTAAAAACCATTTTTCAAAGTTGACCCCCTCGCCCCCCTTCTCCCCCCCTATAAGCGGATCTCGGAAGTTGAGAGACTTGGAACATTTCTTTTTTCAGATTCATATAAAGGGGCAATGCTATAGTCACAAACAAACCATTTTTCAAAGTTGACCCCCTTGCCCCCCTTCTCCCCCCGTTTTGGCGAATCTTTTTTTTTTGTTTTTTTTACGGATTCAGCGTAGGGATCCCGAGTGGAGCGAACCTACGAGACCGAGTGCAGCGCAGGGGGGAGGTGGCGAGCGAAGCGAGCCGGCGACCTCCGTAGCGTAACGAAGGTTGAGTGGGTGAAGCGAAACTCAGTGCCTGGCGACGACAAGCAAAGATTAGGGTTATGTTTTTTGGAACAAAGTTTAGGGTAGGTGTAGGGTAGGTGTAGGATAGGTGTAGGGTAGGTGTAGTGTAGGTGTAGGGTAGGTGTAGGGTAGTTGTAGGGTAGGTGTAGGGTAGGTGTAGGGTAGGTGTAGGGTAGGTGTAGGGTAGGTGTAGAGTAGGTGTAGGGTAGGTGTAGGGTAGGTGTAGGGTAGGTGTAGGGTAGGTGTAGGGTAGGTGTAGGGTAGGTGTAGGGTAGGTGTAGGGTAGGTGTAGGGTAGGTGTAGGGTAGGTGTAGGGTAGGTGTAGGGTAGGTGTAGGGTAGGTGTAGGGTAGGTGTAGGGTAGGTGTAGGGTAGGTGTAGGGTAGGTGTAGGGTAGGTGTAGGGTAGGTGTAGGGTAGGTGTAGGGTAGGTGTAGGGTAGGTGTAGGGTAGGTGTAGGGTAGGTGTAGGGTAGGTGTAGGGTAGGTGTAGGGTAGGTGTAGGGTAGGTGTAGGGTAGGTGTAGGGTAGGTGTAGGGACAACAACATGCGGGTGTAGGGACAACAACACGCGAGCTGCTTGCAGCTCGCGCACCAAGCGAATACTAGTTATACTATATAAAACTGCTTTACCACTGACTCACTCACTGACTCACTCATTGACATAATTGTTCTCCCAGATGGTGGAGGGGGAGGTGGGTATATTTTGACAGATTCGTAAACAAGTAACTCCCGTGAGTATGGGAAAAGTCCCAAACCTCCCCTTTTCCTCCCCCCTCCTCCCCCCCTCTATCGTATCTCGGAAACTAAGGTACCCATATTTTTTGTTTTTTACGGATTCGTTTAGAGGAGGCTCGCAAAAGTAAAAACCATTTTTCAAAGTTGACCCCCTCGCCCCCCTTCTCCCCCCCTTTAAGCGGATCTCGAAAGTTGAGAGACTTGGAACATTTCTTTTTTCAGATTCATATAAAGGGGCAATGCTATAGTCACAAACGAACCAGTTTTCAAAGTTGACCCCCTTGCCCCCCTTCTCCCCCCTCCCCCCCCGATTTGGCGAATCTTTTTTTTTCGTTTTTTTTACGGATTCGTTTAGAGGAGGCTCGGAAAAGTAAAAACCATTTTTCAAAGTTGATCCCCTCGCCCCCCTTCTCCCCCCCTTTAAGCGGATCTCGGAAGTTGAGAGACTTGGAACATTTCTTTTTTCAGATTCATATAGAGGGGCAATACTTTAGTCACAAACAACCCATTTTTCAAAGTTGACCCCCTTGCCCCCCTTTTGGCGAATCTTTTATTTTCAGTTTTTTTTACGGATTCGTTTAGAGGAGGCTCGGCAAAGTAAAAACCATTTTTCAAAGTTGACCCCCTTGCCCCCCATCTCCCTCCTCCCCCCCCCGTTTTGGCGAATCTTTTTTTTGTTTTTTTTACGGATTCAGCGTAGGGATCCCGAGTGGAGCGAACCTACGACACCGAGTGCAGCGCAGTGGGGAGGTGGCGAGCGAAGCGAGCCGGCGACCTCCGTAGCGTAACGAAGGTTGAGTGGGTGAAGCGAAACTCAGTGCCTGGCGACGACAAGCAAACATTAGGGTTATGTTTTTTGGAACAAAGTTTAGGGTAGGTGTAGGGTAGGTGTAGGGTAGGTGTAGGGTAGGTGTAGGGTAGGTGTAGGGTAGGTGTAGGGTAGGTGTAGGGTAGGTGTAGGGTAGGTGTAGGGTAGGTGTAGGGTAGGCGTAGGGTAGGCGTAGGGTAGGCGTAGGGTAGGCGTAGGGTAGGCGTAGGGTAGGCGTAGGGTAGGCGTAGGGTAGGTGTAGGGTAGGTGTAGGGTAGGTGTAGGTTAGGTGTAGGGTAGGTATAGGGTAGGTTGAGGGTAGGTGTAGGGACAACAACACGCGGGTGTAGGGGCAACAACACGCGAGCTGCTTGCAGCTCGCGCACCAAGCAAATACTAGTTATTATATTATATAAAACTGCATTACCACTCACTGACTCACTCATTGACATAATTGTTCTCCCAGATGGTGGAGGGGGAGGTGGGTATATTTTGACAGATTCGTAAACAAGTAACTCCCGTGAGTATGGGAAAAGTGCCAAACCTCCCCTTTTCCCCCCCCCCTCCTCCCCCCCTCTATCGTATCTCGGAAACTAAGGTACCCGTATTTTTTGTTTTTTACGGATTCGTTTAGAGGAGGCTCGGAAAAGTAAAAACCATTTTTCAAAAATGACCCCCTCGCCCCCCTTCTCCCCCCCTTTAAGCGGATCTCGAAAGTTGGAACATTTGAAACATTTCTTTTTTCAGATTCATATAAAGGGGCAATGCTATAGTCGCAAACAAACCATTTTTCAAAGTTGACCCCCTTGCCCCCCTTCTCCCCCCACCCCCCCGTTTTGGCGAATCTTTTTTTTTCAGTTTTTTTTACGGATTCGTATAGAGGAGGCTCGGAAAAGTAAAAAGCATTTTTCAAAATTGACCCCCTCGCCCCCCTTCTCCCCCCCTTTAAGCGGATCTCGAAAGTTGGAACATTTGGAACATTTCTTTTTTCAGATTCATATAAAGGGGCAATGCTATAGTCACAAACGAACCAGTTTTCTAAGTTGACCCCCTTGCCCCCCTTCTCCCCCCTCCCCCCCCCGTTTTGGCGAATCTTTTTTTTTTGTTTTTTTTACGGATTCAGCGTAGGGATCCCGAGTGGAGCGAACGTACGAGACCGAGTGCAGCGCAGGGGGGAGGTGGCGAGCGAAGCGAGCCGGCGACCTCCGTAGCGTAACGAAGGTTGAGTGGGTGAAGCGAAACTCAGTGCCTGGCGACGACAAGCAAACATTAGGGTTATGTTTTTTGGAACAAAGTTTAGGGTAGGTGTAGGGTAGGTGTAGGGTAGGTGTAGGGTAGGTGTAGGGTAGGTGTAGGGTAGGTGTAGGGTAGGTGTAGGGTAGGTGTAGGGTAGGTGTAGGGTAGGTGTAGGGTAGGTGTAGGGTAGGTGTAGGGTAGGTGTAGGGTAGGTGTAGGGTAGGTGTAGGGTAGGTGTAGGGTAGGTGTAGGGTAGGTGTAGGGTAGGTGTAGGGTAGGTGTAGGGTAGGTGTAGGGTAGGTGTAGGGTAGGTGTAGGGTAGGTGTAGGGTAGGTGTAGGGTAGGTGTAGGGTAGGTGTAGGGTAGGTGTAGGGTAGGTGTAGGGTAGGTGTAGGGTAGGTGTAGGGTAGGTGTAGGGTAGGTGTAGGGTAGGTGTAGGGTAGGTGTAGGGTAGGTGTAGGGTAGGTGTAGGGTAGGTGTAGGGTAGGTGTAGGGTAGGTGTAGGGTAGGTGTAGGGTAGGTGTAGGGTAGGTGTAGGGTAGGTGTAGGGTAGGTGTAGGGTAGGTGTAGGGACAACAACCGCGAGCTGCTTGCAGCTCGCGCACCAAGCAAATACTAGTTATATTATATAAAACTGCATTACCACTCACTGACTGACTCATTGACATAATTGATCTCCCAGATGGTGGAGGGGGAGGTGGGTATATTTTGACAGATTCGTAAACAAGTAACTCCCGTGAGTATGGGAAAAGTGCCAAACCACCCCTTTCCCCCCCCCCCTCCTCCCCCCCTCTATCGTATCTCGGAAACTAAGGTACCCGTATTTTTTGTTTTTTACGGATTCGTTTAGAGGAGGCTCGCAAAAGTAAAAATCATTTTTCAAAAATGACCCCCTCGCCCCCCTTCTCCCCCCCTTTAAGCGGATCTCGAAAGTTGGAACATTTGGAACATTTCTTTTTTCAGATTCATATAAAGGGGCAATGCTTTAGTCACAAACAAACCATTTTTCATAGTTGACCCCCTTGCCCCCCTTCTCCCCCTCCCCCCCCCCTTTCGGCGCATCTTTTTTTCGTGTTTTTTTTACGGATTCGTTTAGAGGAGGCTCGGAAAAGTAAAAAGCATTTTTCAAAGTTGACCCCCTCGCCCCCCTTCTCCCCCCCTTTAAGCGGATCTCGAAAGTTGGAACATTTGGAACATTTATTTTTTCAGATTCATAGAAAGGGGCAATGCTATAGTCACAAACGAACCATTTTTCAAAGTTGACCCCCTTGCCCCCCTTCTCCCCCCTCCCCCCCCGTTTTGGCTAATCTTTTTTTTTTTTTTTTTACGGAATCGTTTAGAGGAGGCTCGGTAAAGTAAAAACCATTTTTCAAAGTTGACCCCCTCGCCCCCCTTCTCCCCCCCTTTAAGCGGATCTCGGAAGTTGAGAGACTTGGAACATTTCTTTTTTCGGATTCATATAAAGGGGCAATGCTAAAGTCACAAACAAACCATTTTTCAAAGTTGACCCCCTCGCCCCCCTTTCCCCCCCCGTTTTGGCGAATCTTTTTTTTTTGTTTTTTTTACGGATTCAGCGTAGGGATCCCGAGTGGAGCGAAGCGAAACTCAGTGCCTGGCGACGAATGCAAACATTAGGGTTATGTTTTTTGGAACAAAGTGTAGGGTAGGTGTAGGGTAGGTGTAGGGTAGGTGTAGGGTAGGTGTAGGGTAGGTGTAGGGTAGGTGTAGGGTAGGTGTAGGGTAGGTGTAGGGTAGGTGTAGGGTAGGTGTAGGGTAGGTGTAGGGTAGGTGTAGGGTAGGTGTAGGGTAGGTGTAGGGTAGGTGTAGGGTAGGTGTAGGGTAGGTGTAGGGTAGGTGTAGGGTAGGTGTAGGGTAGGTGTAGGGTAGGTGTAGGGTAGGTGTAGGGTAGGTGTAGGGTAGGTGTAGGGTAGGTGTAGGGTAGGTGTAGGGTAGGTGTAGGGTAGGTGTAGGGTAGGTGTAGGGTAGGTGTAGGGTAGGTGTAGGGTAGGTGTAGGGTAGGTGTAGGGTAGGTGTAGGGTAGGTGTAGGGTAGGTGTAGGGTAGGTGTAGGGTAGGTGTAGGGTAGGTGTAGGGTAAGTGTAGGGTAGGTGTAGGGTAGGTGTAGGGTAGGTGTAGGGTAGGTGTAGGGTAGGTGTAGGGTAGGTGTAGGGTAGGTGTAGGGTAGGTGTAGGGTAGGTGTAGGGTAGGTGTAGGGTAGGTGTAGGGTAGGTGTAGGGTAGGTGTAGGGTAGGTGTAGGGTAGGTGTAGGGTGGGTGTAGGGTAGGTGTAGGGACAACAACACGCGAGCTGCTTGCAGCTCGCGCACCAAGCAAATACTAGTTATTATATTATATAAAACTGCATTACCACTCACTGACTGACTGACTGACTCATTGACATAATTGTTCTCCCAGATGGTGGAGGGGGAGGTGGGTATATTTTGACAGATTCGTAAACAAGTGACTCTCGCGAGTTTGGGAAAAGTCCCAAACATCCCCTTTTCCTCCCCCCTCCTCCCCCCCTCTATCGTATCTCGGAAACTAAGGTACCCGTAGTATATTTTTTTTACGGATTCGTTTAGAGGAGGCTCGGAAAAGTAAAAACCAATTTTCAAATTTGACCCCCTCGCCCCCCTTCTCCCCCCCTTTAAGCGGATCTCGGAAGTTGAGAGACTTGGAACATTTCTTTTTTCAGATTCATATAAAGGGGCAATGCTATAGTCACAAACAAACCATTTTTCATAGTTGACCCCCTTGCCCCCCTTCTCCCACTCCCCCCCCCCCCTTTCGGCGAATCTTTTTTTCGTGTTTTTTTTACGGATTCGTTTAGAGGAGGCTCGGAAAAGTAAAGACCATTTTTCAAAGTTGACCCCCTCGCTCCCCTTCTCCCCCCCTTTAAGCGGATCTCGGAAGTTGAGAGACTTGGAACATTTCTTTTTTCAGATTCATATAAAGGGGCAATGCTATAGTCACAAACGAACCAGTTTTCAAAGTTGACACCCTTGCCCCCCTTCTCCCCCCCCCCCCGTTTTGGCGAATCTTTTTTTTCAGTTTTTTTTACGGATTCGTTTAGAGGAGGCTCGGAAAAGTAAAGACCATTTTTCAAAGTTGACCCCCTCGCCCCCCTTATCCCCCCCTTTAAGCGGATCTCGGCAGTTGAGAGACTTGGAACATTTCTTTTTTCAGATTCATATAAAGGGGCAATGCTTTAGTTGGAATTATTTTGCAAAGTTGACCCCCTTGTCCCCCTTCTCCACCCCCCCCCCGTTTTGACGAATCTTTTTTTTTTCAGATTCATGTAAAGGGGCAATGCTTTAGTCGGAATCATTTTTCAAAACTCCCCACTCTCCCCCCTTCACCCCTCCTCTCCCCAACCTCCCCTACCTAATATCGGTCGTCGAAACCTGTCCGGTGGGAGTGGACCAGGCAGAGCGTAGGGATCCCGAGTGGCGCGAACCTACGAGACCGAGTGCAGCGCAGGGGAGAGGTGGCGAGCGAAACGAGCCGGCGACCTCCGTAGCGTAACGAAGGTTGAGTGGGTGAAGCGAAACTCAGTGCCTGGCGACGACAAGCAAACATTAGGATTAGGGTAGGGTAGGTGTAGGGTAGGTGTAGGGTAGGTATAGGGTAGGTGTAGGGTAGGTGTAGGGTAGGTGTAGGGTAGGTGTAGGGTAGGTGTAGGGTAGGTGTAGGGTAGGTATAGGGTAGGTGTAGGGTAGGTGTAGGGTAGGTGTAGGGTAGGTGTAGGGTAGGTGTAGGGTAGGTGTAGGGTAGGTGTAGGGTAAGTGTAGGGTAGGTGTAGGGTAAGTGTAGGGTAGGTGTAGGGACAACAACACGCGAGCTGCTTGCAGCTCGCGCACCAAGCAAATACTAGTTATATTATATAAAGCTGGATTACCACTCACTCACTGACTGACTCACTCATTGACATAATTGTTCTCCCAGATGGTGGATGGGGAGGTGGGTATATTTTGACAGATTCGTAAACAAGCAACTCTCGCGAGTATGGGAAAAGTGCCAAACCTCCCCTTTTCACCCCCCCTCCTCCCCCCCTCTATCGTATCTCGGAAACTAAGGTACCCGTAAAATGTTTTTTTTACGGATTCGTTTAGAGGAGGCTCGCTCTATTAAAAACCATTTTTCAAAGTTGACCCCCTCGCCCCCCTTCTCCCCCCCTTTAAGCAGATCTCGGAAGTTGAGAGACTTGGAACATTTCTTTTTTCAGATTCATATAAAGGGGCAAAGATATAGTCACAAACAAACCATTTTTCAAAGTTGACCCCCTTGCCCCCTTTCACCCCCTCCCCCCCCCCGTTTTGGCAAATCTTTTTTTCGTGTTTTTTTACGGATTCGTTTAGAGGCGGCTCGGAAAAGTAAAAACCATTTTTCAAAGTTGACCCCCTCGCCCCTCTTCTCCCCCCTTTAAGCGGATCTCGGAAATTGAGAGACTTGGAACATTTCTTTTTTCAGATTCATATAAAGAGGCAATGCTATAGTCACAAACAAACCATTTTTCAAAGTTGACCCCCTTGCCCCCTTTCACCCCCTCCCCCCCCCCGTTTTGGCGAATCTTTTTTTCGTGTTTTTTTTACGGATTCGTTTAGAGGAGGCTCGGAAAAGTAAAAACCGTTTTTCAAAGTTGACCCCCTCGCCCCCCTTCTCCCCCCTTTAAGCGGATCTCGGAAGTTGAGAGACTTGGAACATTTATTTTTTCAGATTCATATAAAGGGGCAATGCTTTAGTCACAAACAAACCATTTTTCAGAGTTGACCCCCTTGCCCCCTTCTTCCCCCTCCCCCCCCCCCGTTTTGGCGAACCTTTTATTTGTTTTTTTTACGGATTCAGCGTAGGGATCCCGAGTGGAGCGAACCTACGAGACCGAGAGCAGTAGCGTAACGAAGGTTGAGTGGGTGAAGCGAAACTCAGTGCCTGGCGACGACAAGCAAGCATTAGGGTTATGTTTTTTGGAAAAAGTTTAGGGTAGGTGTAGGGTAGGTGTAGGGTAGGTGTAGGGTAGGTGTAGGGTAGGTGTAGGGTAGGTGTAGGGACAACAACACGCGAGCTGCTTGCAGCTCGCGCACCAAGCAAATACTAGTTATATTATATAAAACTGCATTACCACTCACTCACTGACTGATTGACATAATTGTTCTCCCAGATGGTGGAGGGGGAGGTGGGTATATTTTGACAGATTCGTAAACAAGTAACTCCCGTGAGTATGGGAAAAGTGCCAAACCTCCCCTTTTCCCCCCCCCTCCTCCCCCCCTCTATCGTTTCTCGGAAACTAAGGTACCCGTATTTTTTGTTTTTTACGCATTCGTTTAGAGGAGGCTCGCAAAAGTAAAAACCATTTTTCAAAGTTGACCCCCTCGCCCCCCTTCTCCCCCCCTTTAAGCGGATCTCGAAAGTTGGAACATTTGGAACATTTATTTTTTCAGATTCATATAAAGGGGCAATGCTATAGTCACAAACGAACCAGTTTTTAAAGTTGATCCCCTTGCCCCCCTTCTCCCCCCTCCCCCCCGTTTTAGCTAATCTTTTTTTTTTGTTTTTTTTTACGGAATCGTTTAGAGGAGGCTCGGAAAAGTAAAAACCATTTTTCAAAGTTGACCCCCTCGCCCCCCTTCTCCCCCCCTTTAAGCGGATCTCGGAAGTTGAGAGACTTGGAACATTTCTTTTTTCAGATTCATATAAAGGGGCAATGCTATAGTCACAAACAAACCATTTTTCAAAGTTGCCCCCTTGCCCCCCATCTCCCCCCTCCCCCCCCCCCGTTTTGGCGAAATTTTTTTTTGTTTTTTTCACGGATTCAGCGTAGGGATACCGAGTGGAACGAACCTACGAGACCGAGTGCAGCGCAGGGGGGAGGTGGCGAGCGAAGCGAGCCGGCGACCTCCGAAGCGTAACGAAGGTTGAGTGGGTGAAGCGAAACTCAGTGCCTGGCGACGACTAGCAAACATTAGGGTTATGTTTTTTGGAACAAAGTGTAGGGTAGGTGTAGGGTAGGTGTAGGGTAGCTGTAGGGTAGGTGTAGGGTAGGTGTAGGGTAGCTGTAGGGTAGGTGTAGGGTAGGTGTAGGGTAGGTGTAGGGTAGCTGTAGGGTAGGTGTAGGGTAGGTGTAGGGTAGGTGTAGGGACAACAACACGCGAGCTGCTTGCAGCTCGCGCACCAAGCAAATACTAGTTAGTTTATAAAGCGACACTATTGGTTTGTGATCAGTTTCAACTAAAATGTGGCGACCATAGACATATTGGTGAAACTTTTTTCAACCGAATAAGATTGCTAACAGCTATAAATACCACGACTGGTTTTAAAGTTTCGCCAAGCCAGGTGCTTGTTTGAGCCATTGATATTGGGATTGAAATTACTCGGCGGCAGGGAACGACTTGTAGGTACTTGCATTTTCAGCCATTTCAGGACGGGACCACACAGCTGAGAATATGATGACTTGCTTTTTATAGGCTGCTGCGAACGCTCATTTCCGTGATGCTTGGCGAGGTCTACCAGTGTACATTAAGCTGTATGTCGCGGCTGCCAATTTGTACTTAGCAGATCTTTGACAGTCGTTACGTTAATCATTATTCTTAAGAGGTATCTTGTTACCCAGTTACTGGGTTGTGGAGGTCAGATAGGCAGTCGCTCCATGTAAAATACTGGTACTCAGCTGCATGCAGTTAGACTGAAAGCCGACCCGAAAATAGTTGGAAATAGACTTGGCAATATTATTCTAGCTACCTTTTCTGGACTACACAGTTGAAGTCTTGAAATACAGAAACGCTGAGACGGAAAATGATAAAAAACCGGCCAAGTGCGAGTCGGACTCGTGCACGAAGGTTTCCGTACATGGTAAATTGCGGTTTACGATTTATGACGTATTAAAAAAAAACTATGGGTTTGATGAAAAAACATTTTTGAGTTTCAGTTCTAAGCATGGGGAACCCTCAAAATTTATTGTTTTTTTTTTCTATTTTTGTGGCGGTTCACAGAATAGATCTACTTACCAAGTTTCAACAGCATAGTTCTTATAGTATCGGAAAAAAGTGGCTGTGACACACGGACGGACAGACAGACATGACGAAACCATAAGGGTTCCGTTTTTTGCCATTTGGCTACAGAACCCTAAAAACCCATAGTTGTATTTTAATGATGACTGCAAGTTGGCGCAATGGCGCCTATTGGATAAGTCTCATTGTTTTAAGAGTTAGTGTTATATTAACCTGTGTTATAACAAAACTGTTACATTATAATGCAGTCATACTACGATATTTATAAAACCATCTACCGGCTATTATTTGCATAGTACGTTTGAAAATATTATCACACACTCACGCTTGCGCTTTGAAAACATTTCAATATTATGTGGACGACTTCTTTCTCATCTCACGTGACTTTTCTCATTAGCCATTATGTGACCGTTATTGAAATAATATCCAGTAGCATAGCATATATCATCATCGAATAATGTTTTCACTGCTGGGACAAAGGCCTTTTTGCTGTAAGAAGATATAATATGATATCCAGTAGCACTGGCGAAAAAGTAAACCTTATTGTAATGTCTGTCGTTGTTTAAACACTCGGACTGAGCATAAATAAGGTTACACTAGTCGACGGCACGAACTATTTAGTGAGCGGGGTTAAAATGTCTGCTATCTCATCTGACAACTCGTGCGAAAGAGATAGATGCTGTGATGAGCAGTAGGAAGCTAGTTCGCGTACGAATTAGCACTTTTGCAAGTTTGTAGCGAAATGGATGATGATTTAGGACGAAAACGAGACCGTTGGGAGTCTAGATATCATGAAAAAACGACTAAATGTATATTTTCAAAATAAAATTATTTGCATTGTTGAACTAATAACCTATCCCTGTATGGAGGCTGTTTTGTAATTTTTCTTCTTCTTATGGTATTTATTGCCGCCCAAAGATGCGTTAAAATTAGTGATGAAACATGGAACTTTCGACGCTCATAACTTTCAAATATTTTACTTTTTTGTTTCCAAACAGGGCTAGATAATGATGAGACAAATTGATATAATTTTTTATTATGAACGTACATTACATCGTCAAACAGTGGAGTAATCCCTAGACTACGTTTGTATGGAAGAATTACCGACTATTGTAACCTTAAAAGGCCAGGGTATTAGAGCTAGGGTATGGTCTAGTAGGGATATTCAACAAGATGGATCTAAGATCTGGTGGCACCGGGTGCCCACTGGATGCGAGAAGAATAGGACTGGTCGGTGTGCTGCTTGGGGAAGGTTTATGTCCAGTAGTGGACGTCATTTAGCTAAAATGACGATGATGGAGGAAGGTGGTAGCAGAGTTAACTGTCTAAGAAGCATCAGATGAACATGAAGGTTATATTGTTGGTTTCAGAAAACTGTTTGTAGAATTAAATAATTATTTTTACAAAATAGGGAATATGCATGAAAAAAATATTTGTTATTTGACCAGTTTATCGATAAAAATATTATAATAGAATAGAACAGTGACAACAGAATAAATAGATCGAAAAACGAAAGAAATATATCTGTCCTTCTCGACGAAAACGTCGTTTTCTATGGCAGCTGTATGGGCGTCGTGCCATCTGACGTCATTTGGCACGTCGGACTTCTCTTTCTAATTCTCAACGTTGACGCTATGCAAGTTTGTAACTTCGTCTCTGATCGAGATATTTAAAAAAATCTTTTATATTTTTGTTTACTATAGTTAATAAGTATTTAATTTAGCAAATAAAATAAAAACCGGCCAAGTGCGAGTCGGACTCGCGCTCGAAGGGTTTCGTAACAAAAATCACGTTTGTTGTATGGGAGCCCAGGTTAAATATTTATTTTATTCTGTTTTTAGTATTTGTTGTTATAGTGGCAATATAAACATCATCTGTGAAAATTTCAAATGTCTGGCTATCACGGTTCATGAGATACCGCCTGGTGACAGACAGACAGACCGCAGAGTCTTAGTAATAGGATCCCGTTTTTACCCTTTGGGTACGGAACCCTAGAAATAACATGCATATTCCCAATTAACTATAGTAACTAACCAAAACATTAAATTACCTAAAACAATCGGCCATCTACCAGACGTCACTCATTGATTCCGACCAGACGGCTTAGCAACCGCAAATGATAAGATAGTTTTAATTCATACATTATAGCGGCACCCTCTCATCTGATAAAAGGTGAACGAACTGAAAAGCTTTGTCTGATTGGGCAGAATCAAAGATTGTAAGGAGTTTTACTGATCTGTTGCTAGGTGGAAGTTTTCATCAGGCACAACACAACAGCAACAAACATGGAATAAAAGACAAAACAGAAGTGCAAAGACCAATTGCGCTGAACGTGCCCATACCGAAAGAGTTACCAACTCAGCATTTGCTGGGCGTCACACAGCGCTGGTTTTCAGTTGGCACCCCGCTAGTGACACACGGACGTGGGCAACACCATAGATTTAGAATTTTTTTTGCTACGCAAAGGGTAACACAATAAAATATAATCTATACATAATTTGACATGAGTGATGAATTTAAGTATGTATCACTACACTACTTCTACTACTGTGTGGATTTTGACGTGACAACGTCTAATAAATCGATGAACGCCGGCTGTATGCACGAAAAAGGATGACTCAATGTAACGTTACGCTCATTGTAACGTTACAATGACGTTAATTGTATCGTTAAGTATGCAATCATTTCTTCAATGTTTTGTTATGACGTTGTCACGTTAAACTATCGCCTGTAAACCGAATTTACATACAACCAATTTTTTATGTATTGTAGGATGTGTTTAGGTTATGTTATGGAGACAATTGACGTGGAACCAGGACACGAAGATGTATGATGCTGATGATAACAGAGACCAGTGTTCTCAGACCAAACATAGAGTACCTATCTTATTTATCGAATAGTTAATGTACCAGCTAGTAAATTAATAGATGATTCGGCTTCGGATTAATAGATGGCGCTTTCTGTAAACCAAGATATCTGGAAACAGTGGTTTCTATGAACAAAGTTTACGGTTAGAAGTGCTATCTATGAACAGAGATCTCTCTCAACAGTGCTTCCTATGGACCGAGATATCTACGAACAATGTTTTCTATCAACAAAGTTTTCGGCGAAACGTGCTGTTTAGGAATAGAGGTTACTATTAACTTTGCTTTCTGTATGTAGTCGTATCGAACAAGCGTGTTTCTATTTTACGTTCCACACTCCGATTAGCAAGACTGCTATGATCACTTTTACGACACAAATTCTTAGTTGAGCGAGACCTGGTGAAGACACACAGGACCCGTCCGTGAGGCGATCAGAGACGGGTCCAACTCCAGAAGTGAATATATTTCTTAGGATAAGAGGATTGAATACTTTGAGTTAGATGAAAATACCAAGGTGGAGACTCAGATCAAATAAAAAGTCAAGATGGAACGTTGCAAACAACAAGGTTAAGCCGGAAAACTACCCCTTAGCTTGTTAGTCGAGCTTTATGATTTGATCTGTGAGCTCGAATGACAAGCTAAGGCGTAATTTCGTTGTACATGAGCGCGTGTAATTGTGTATTTGTACGGCAAGGCATAGTTTGAACCGGCTTCACTTTGTTGTTTGCAACGTTCCATCTTGACTTTTTAGGGTTCCGTACCCAAAGGGTAAAAACGGGACCCTATTACTAAGACTCCGCGATCCGTCTGTCCGTCTGTCACCAGGCTGTATTTCATGAACGGTGATAGACAGTTGAAATTTTCACAGATGATGTATTTCTGTTGCCGCTATAACAACAAATACTAAAAACAGAATAAAATAAATATTTAAGTGGGGCTCCCATACAACAAACGTGATATTTTTTGCCGTTTTTTGCGATAATGGTACGGAGCCCTTCGTGCGCGAGTCCGACTCGCACTTGGCCGGTTTTTTTATGTATACTAGTCATAGACAAAGAATGGTAAACCGATGGCGCATCAATATTGTTACTAGAAAAAGTATTACTAAGCCACAATACGTTCATTGTCTTTCACAATATTTAATTAAACGTATCATCATCAAACTTAATTGTACTCTAGTTTAAATATAAACAATTCACTTTCATTGAAAGACAAAGACGATAAATTATCGTCGATATAGTTTTTCTACAAGTAGGTAAGGTTTATATAATATTGTCAATTGGCTCGGAGGTTATCGGTACTACGCAGTGAACATGGTGGTCAGTGTTCGGCGTGGCGATAAATCTAATAATATGTCAGTGGTAGATTGACCTCTGTCTTATTAGGGAATACAGTATACAGAACCTGTATAAAGGCAATACGAAGCTTGCTTGCTTTTTATTGCAATTATTCTATGCATATTATATGCATTCTGGAATGCCAGCATTTCGTAATTCTGGAATTCACGTAACAATTTTTCTGTTATTTCAATTCTGGTATTGAGAGGAGTAATACCGGAATTCCGATATTCATCAATTTATGATATTTTGATTATTATTTAGGAAAATGTTAAGACTCTGTTTAGCATTTGTGGACTACGAGAAAGCCTTCGCTTCGATCGAGACTTGGGCTGTACTGCAGTCTCTTCAACGGTGCCAAATTGACAACCTGGTACATCGAAATGTTGGTACAAAAACGCCACCATGTTAGTTCGACTTCAGGATCAGACCTCGGAACCCGTCCTTCTGCAGCGAGGTGTGAGACAGGGTGACGTCATATCTCCGAAACTGTTCACCACAGCACTGGAGGATGTCTTCCAAGGTTCTGGACAGGAGAGGGCAAGGCATCAACGAATACATCACTCACCTTCGGTTCGCCGACGATATAGTGGTCATGGCTGAGAACATGAAGGACCTCAGTACAATGCTGGATGACCTCAGTAGGGTATCCGAAAGAGTGGGTCTTAGGATGAACCCAGTAATGGAACTCAGTTCCGGAATTGGGAACCTTGCGATATTGCATGCCCTAATTGCAATCTCACTAGATTAGAACCAGAATCAGCAAGCGGAGCAAGGAATCTGCGAAGCCTTTTCCCAAATGTTGGGTCGTCTTCCAGTCTTACCGGATGCATCTGAAGTACCAGTGTTTTACATGGAGCGACTGCCTCCACATCCCCAGTTAACACGATACCCTAGGCAAGCAAGAAGATTCTAAATTGGTGGACCAGAGACCTTCAGAAGGTGTCTCGGACAGACAGGACTCCGATTAAAGTAAGTAAATCGGAAAGAAAGATATTACAGAATTTTCAGAATTAAAGCCCCATGTTATAGTGGGAGAGCAGTGGTGGCCCAGTGGTATCGGCCGCGACTTACAAGTTGTAGGTCGTGGGTTCGAGCCCAGGCAGTCGCTTTACTTTGTGTAAATTATTTCATCACCACTGCTCCACATCACCAACCCGCACAGGGCCCGCGTGGTGGATTACGGCCCATTCCCTCTCACAGAGAGGAGGCCTGTGTCCCAGCAGTGGGAACATTAATAGGCTGATGATGTGATGTGATGATGTTATAGTTCTAGTTATGTCTAGCACAGACGGACGAGCAATTTGCACTTTTGCATGACTTGTCTAGACATGCATCTGTCGCTTGATTTCATATCAAACGAGTACCTTCCTACGCCACATATTATTATGTCTAGACTCAAATACTCAGACAGATTTAATAACATCTAACTAGATTTGTCATTCTAAGCGCCGCTTTGTTGATGCAACAGTCACGTTATTATGCTGCTAAATAAAGCTTTTCTTAAATCACATTTATAATATTATAGAAAACATTTATTCGAGAAAAAGAAACATCCCATCCCCAGTACGACTGTGGAACTCACTTCCACCTAAAATTCGTGATTTCCAAAATGTATATCTATTCAAGAAACAAGTCAAAGATCCACCATATTGTAATTATTATGTACTAGCTGTGCCCGCGGCTTCGCTCCCGTCATCTGCCTGCCAATGCCCGTCTGTTGCAGTTGGAGTTCAGGCAGCAAAAACGTTATTGTCATTTGCCACATACACTATGTAATTAATCGTGTGAGTAAACAGTTCAAGGGCTTTTTGGGATCGTCTTGTCCTTTTACCCTTCATCAAAACTGCTCGTCAGTTTTTTAAGCTTTTGAGTATCCTTTACGACTTTCAGAGATATACAAATGACAGTTGAGACCAACGGCTTAAGGGTACACTAGTCGACGGTACGAACTATTTTGTGCGCGGGGTTGAAATGCATTTTATATCAACCGACAACACGTGCGGAAGAGATAAATGCTGTGATGACCAGTAGGAAGCTAGTTTGCGTACGAATACACACTGTTGCAATTTTTTTGCGAAATGGATAATGATTTAGGACGAAACCGAGTGCGCAAAATTTTATAAACAGACCTTTGGGAGTCTGGATATCATGAAAAAACGACTAAACGTATCTGTTCAAAATAAAATTATTTGCATTGTTAAACTAATAATCTATCCCTGTATGGTGGCCGTTTTGCAATTTTCCGTCTTCTTATGGTATTTATTTGCGCCCAAAAATGCGTTAAAATTTGTGTCTAAATGTGGAACTTTCGACGCTCATAACTATCAAATATATAATTTTGCTCACAATTACAGACAAAAATGTAAATGGGAAGTAATAGACTTAGCATTGTCTGATCACACAGCGCAAATTCTAAAAATCAAAGTTAATAAATCACTTCAGATACAATCTTGGCGTAAAAGTACACGAGATATTTCGGGTGAAAATCTACTCAAATTTAAAAACTGGAACGTCAATAAAAGGCGGTGGTTAGCGACAAACTGTTTATTCGGGGCACAGTACCCGGCACTGTATACGAGTGTAATATTACTATGCTTATACCTATGTTTCCGGTCGTCACATCTCTCCTCGCCAAGACCGTTACAAATAACTAACTAATTTAACTGTAACTTAAACAAATTAACAAACTTATGTTACTTAATCATTAAAACGTTTAGCCCGATTGAACGCACGCAGTGCTCGGGCAGATTCACCAGGTGGTGTCGGTTGTGGTGTACGAGGTGAACGCTTTTCTGATTCAGCCTCTGGTGCTGGTCGTGTTTCTGTTAGTGGCGCCTTCGCCACCTCCCCGTCACCACCTGTTGCATCCTTGAACATATCATCGTCGGCTCCCTTATCGACCATTCCTCCAGAAGAAAGATTCTGGGTTTGTTCGTCCATGGCTACCCCACTCATTCGGGATAGAGAGTACCTACCTTTTTTACTATTTATTGGGATAATTTGATCGGCATGACGCCGCCATTCTACCTCACCCCCAACATTAACTTTGTACGATACGGGGCCGGTCTTTTTAACCACTGTAGCTTCGGTCCATTTGTCCCCCCTTGTCGTATAATCGCGGGCTAAAACCGAGTCTCCCACATCAAAATTCCTATCAGTGCCTGAGATGCGGGCGACTTGTCGCTCTTGCTTGGCGCGCACAGTGGCCGCCACGTCCGGTCGCAGTGCGTCCAGCCGGCTGCGCAGTCGCCGCCCCTGCAGCGCCACTGCGGGTGATACCCCGGTCGTCGCGTGTTCACAGTTGCGATATTGTAATAGAAATTTACAGAGAGCCGCATTTACGTCGTCATTTTCGTACAACGCTCTCTTGATCGCCTTTTTTACAGTTTTAACTGCGTTTTCCGCCGCGCCATTTCCCTGCGGCCTGTAAGGAGCCGACGTTGTATGTTTTATACAATTTTTTTGACAGAATATTTTAAATTCTTGAGACGTAAATGGTGGTCCGTTATCGGTCACGAGCTGCGATGGTAATCCGAAACGCGCGAAAACACTTCTCAAGACTTTAATTGTTGCGGCTGCATTTGTATATTTCATTGGTAACGCCTCAATCCACTTAGAATGCGCGTCCACCATCACTAAATAACGAATGCCTCCACAATCCGCGAAATCGGCATGTACGCGCTGCCACGGATGCAGCGGGAACTCCCAAGGATGTAACTGCGCGTGCGGTGGCGCATCGCGAACTATGCGGCACGCGGCGCACGATTTACATAAGTCCTCTATATCCTTATCTAAATTCGCCCAATAGATATAGTTTCGCGATAAACTTTTCATTTTACTTATGCCTAAATGACCTTCATGCATTTCCTCCAAAATTTTCTTTTGTAAGGCAGCAGGCACTACTATTCTATATTTGTAAATAATACAGCCCTGGTTTACCACAAAATCTTGTTTCCTGGAAAAATAAGGTTTTTCCGCATCGCAGCTCGGGGCCGTCGGCCACCCAAACAGCACATAACCTTTAATCTTACTTAGAAACACATCGCGTTCCGTCTCTTTTGCAATATCCTTATAACAAACAGGCAGTGACGCCTCAACTAGATTTAAATAATCCACGGTGTTTGTGTCCGCAGAGTGACCCTCCTGAGGTAGCGGTAATCTGGACAAAGCATCAGCCGGACCGTTGTTCACCGATCGCACGAATTCTATACGGAAATCATACGCGGCCAGGCGTGCCGCCCATCTTTGTAAACGACTGGCTGCGGTTTGCGGAATGCCGCCCTTTTCCCCAAAAATATGCGTCAGTGGTTGATGATCAGTACGCAGTATAAATCGCCTACCAAACAAATATTGGTGGTGTTTTGTGACCCCAAACAAAATAGCCAGTGCCTCCTTGTCTAATTGACTGTAGTTGCGCTCGGGCGCACTAAGCGTTCGCGACACACAGCTGACGGGCCGCTCGCTGCCGTCCTCGTACCGATGAGCGAGCACTGCGCCCAGGCCGTACGCGCTGCTATCTACCGATAACACTAGCTCGCGTCCCTCCTCGTAGTGTGCCAGTACACGTTCACTCAGGAGGTTTCGCTTTGCTTCCGAAAAAGCCTTTTCACACTTAGAGTCCCAATTCCAGCAGACCTCTTTTTTTAGCAAATTATGCTTTGTTTGTAATAAAGTGCTTAAATGCGGTATGAATCGCCCATAATAATTAAGCATACCCAGGAAACTTTTAAGTTGAGTTACGTTTTTAGGTCTCGGTGCGCTGGAAATGGCCTCTATTTTCTCTGGATCTGGCCGTAAACCATCTTTATTAATTATGAAGCCTAAATATTTTACACTGTCCTGTAAAAATCGACATTTACTTAGCTTGACAGTAAGACCCGCCTTACGTAATCTTTCGAGTACAGCTCGCAGATTTTTTATATGTTCTAACTTGTTTGAGCCTGTCACACATATGTCATCTAAAAATACCACGCACCCGGGCACCCCGCGCAGAGTTTCCTCCATAATCTTTTGAAATTTCTCAGGGACGCACGATAAACCGTACGGTGTGCGTCTATACACATAGGTACCCATGTGTGTTGTTATCGCCGTATAGGCTTGCGAATCATCAGACACAAAACATTGCTCATAAGCATGACGCAAGTCAATTTTTGTAAATTTATCTCCACCGCTAAGGTTTGCAAATAATTCTTCAATTCGCGGTAATGGGTAATAATCTCGTTTTAATTTGGGATTGATTGTGACCTTGTAGTCACCACAGATACGTATTTCCCCATTTGCTTTTACGACAGGAACGATTGGAGTTCCAAAATCAGAGTAATCTACGCGATAGATTGTACCATCTGCCTCTAAACGTTCTAATTCCCTCTCAACTCTCGCGCGGAGTGCCAGCGGCATAGGTCTCGCTCGCACGTACACCGGTTCGTTATCTGCGAGCTGTAGTCGGATGGATTGTTTACACGTTCCTAACTTATCACAAAACACTTCTGGGAATTCAATACGCAATTGTGTTACTAAGTCCTCATCTACTATTTCATTGAGCGTAATTTGAGTTATTTTTAGAATGCGCATCCACTCTCGTCCCAATAGAGGTCGTGCGCCACCCTTAATAACATAAAGACGCAATGAATTCCCCTTTATTTCCCCTAAGCACACATCTACTAAAATATAACCTAATGACTCAATTCGTGAGCCCGAGTAACAACGTAATAATAAATTGTCCGCGATAATTTTTTTATTCGAAAACATCTGTTTGTACATATCCTCACTTATGGCCGAAATACGGCTACCTGTATCTACTTCACATTTAATGTCCATGTTGTCAATTGTCAATTTAATAAAATATGGTTTGTTACCTCGAGCTGCGACTTCCATGTTGAACATACCGTCATCCGACTCTCTATCGCTCACGTAATTCTGCCGACCACCTTTGCCGCGCACTTGTTTACACATCACCCTCAAATGACCTTTTTGACCGCATTCATCACAACTATAGTTTTTGAATCGACATCTATCAGCCAAGTGCGCCTTGCCGCAACGCCAACAGGATGCGCGCGAGCTCACCGGCTCCGCGCCTGCGCTGCCTGCTCCTGCGCCTCTGCTGCTTGTCCCTGCGCCTCCATTCGAGGCCCGCGGTTGGTGCCCGCGCTGGCCGGCTCGGCCGCCGCCGCCGCGTGCGTAGTGCAGTCCCTCGCCTGCCGCGCCATCCGCTATTGGTTTTGAGTCCGCCGCCGTCACCGCCGCAGTGGTGTTGCCGCTCATCTCAGCATGTTTCTCTGCTGCCTCTAGAGCCAGAGCTAGCTCCACTGCCTCTTTATATTGAATAGTTTTTTCTGCAAAAATCCTAGACCGCATTGCGTCGTTTGCTAAACCCGACACAAACTGGTCGCGCAGATTTTCTTCCAGGCTTGTGCATGCGTTACATTTGCCGAAATTGCACGTCGTGGCGAGATGTTTTAACGCTTGTAAATATTCTGTGAGGGATTCTCCTGTTTTTTGCCTTCGTAACCTGAACACATGGCGCTCCGCTATCTCTGAGCGTTGTGGCTCCAAATGATCCGTCACCAGTTTTATAAGCTCATCGAAACTTTTATTTTCTGGGAAACTAGGAGAACACAGATCACACATTAACGCATATGTTTCTTCACCGACCACGGTTATTAACATCGACACTCTCAAGTCATCGCCAATGTTATTTAACTTGATGTATTGGTTAACGCGGCGGATATATGCTGGCCACTGGTTGGAATTTAAACTAAACGGTTCAATTTTTCCGATCGGCATTATTGTTAAAGTCCACGCACAATACTAAAGCCAAAAAAATATATATTAATCCGTACTCGTCGCCAATGGAACGTCAATAAAAGGCGGTGGTTAGCGACAAACTGTTTATTCGGGGCACAGTACCCGGCACTGTATACGAGTGTAATATTACTATGCTTATACCTATGTTTCCGGTCGTCACAAAAACCATCTGCTATCATTAACTTTTTCAGAAGTATATAATAGCGAAGACCCAAACTTAGCATATGATATGTTCTTGGATTTGTTTCTTTTACTATACAATCTGTGCTTCCCCATAAAGTACACAACTGTTAAATTTGGAAAATCAATTAAATGGATATCACGGGGTATTCGTATATGCAGTAAAAGACAGCGCTTTCTACTGTGGCAGCAACGAATAAAACCTACAGAGGAAAATAAACAAAAATTTCGTAATTATTCCAGAAAATTTAAAAAAATCGTCAAATTAACTCAAAAAGCTCAAAACAACCACTTACTTTTAAACTCGAAAAATAAATCAAAGACAGCCTGGCATATAATAAACAACAATAATAATATTAATGAACCAATCTCTAAGATAATTAATCATGATGTCATAATAACTAACCCTAAAGATATAGCTGAATCATTTAATGATTTTTTCGTCGATCAAGTCTCGGATTCACCGAAACCTGCTTCTCATCGTGTAAAGGAAATAGATCATAATCCAAATTCGTTTTTTATGTCCCCAGTTGTACCGCAAGACGTATCAAGGGTAATAAGATCATTGAAAAATAAAAAGAGCTTTGGTTACGACGGCATTTGCACTAAAGTCATAAAATTCGTTTCTAATGTGATTTCTGGTCCTTTAAGTCATATTATTAATGCAAGTATATCTTCCGGGGTATTTCCTAAGAGTCTCAAAACAGTAATTGTGAAACCTCTTCATAAAAAAAACGATAAAGAAAATATGTCAAATTACAGACCCATTGCTCTTATTCCTGTGTTCTCTAAAGTAATAGAAAAAATTATATATGAACAAATTTACAATTTTTTGGCAAAATTTAACCTACTTTGTGACGAACAAAAAGGTTTCCGTAAAGATAAAAACATCAATATGGCTATATTCGATTTATTAAAAACTGTAATGGTGAACGTAGATAATAAAACACCAGTTTGCGCCATTTTCACGGATATGACAAAGGCCTTTGACTACGTAGATCATGAGACACTTATAAACAAACTTCAAGCTTACGGAATTCGAGGAAATGCATTAAATTTAATTAAATCCTATCTTACTGGTCGTATGCAATATACTGAAATTTCTGATATTTGTTTAAATACAAAACGTGAAATAAAATTCAGATCATCTTATAGAAACATCAAATATGGCGTTCCTCAAGGAAGCGTTCTCGGGCCGCCTTTATTCTTAATTTATATCAACGACCTTCCACTTCAAATAGACCATCCAATCATATTGTTTGCCGACGACAGTACAGCACTAGTTAAATGCACAAGTAAAGAAAACTATGAAAATGATATTAACAACACTCTTAAATCTATAGTAAACTGGCTTAATTACAATAATTTAAAAATAAATATACTAAAAACTAATATCATGCATTTTTACCAACGAATTAATCCCAAAGACTTAAACGTCAATTATGATGGTCATGAGATTGAAAATGTTAAGGTAGCTAAATTTTTGGGAATATTAATTGACAATCAATTAACATGGAAACCTCAAGCTGAATATATTTGTAAAAAGTTAAGTACTTACGCCTATATGTTATACAATCTATCTAAAAAAGTCAATACCAATACAGTCCTTGTTGCTTACCATGGCCTAGTTATTTCTACGTTGAGGTTTGGCATCATATTCTGGGGTAATAGTAGTGAAAGAGAAAACATTTTCAAAGCCCAAAAACGATGCGTTAGGTCAATTTTTAACTTACAGGTTACGGACAGCTGTGTTCCTATTTTCAAATTACATAAATTACTAACCTTCCCATGTTTGTACATTCTAGAAATAGCCATTTTTGTGAAAAGCAACCCGCATCTGTTTCCATCGTTATGTGAGATACGAAAGAGGACAAATTGTATGAGATCTCAGTATAAAAATTTATTGCACACAGGGAGCTATAACACCACACTGTTAAAGAAAAGCGTTATGTGTATGGCGCCAAAGATATACAATAAGTTACCTGAAGTCATAAAAGAACAACCATTTAGAATATTCAAAAAACGACTAACTGACTTATTGCTACAAAAATGTTACTATTCTATATCCGATTTTTTGAATGATGATTTGTGATAGTATATAGGAACATATTTTCGTATTTTTTTCTGAGCTGATAACCTGCAATGTCTTATGTATGAACCGGTGTCTACCCATAAATGTTTGTATGCCGAAAGGCAGAATGTACAAGGACTCTTGAACTTTTGTTAACATCTTATTATAATACCTACATTCTATACAAATAAAAACTTCTTATTCTTATTCTTATATTCTTATATATTTTTTAATGTTTTGGCTCCATACAGGGCTAGATAATGATGAGACATATTGATATCATTTTTTATTTTGAACGTTCATCGTCAAACAGTGGAGTAATCCCTAGACTACGTTTGTATGGAAGAATTATCGACTAGTGTAACCTTAAGGCGCCGATTCCCTTGAGTAGCTGATTTTAAAATGAGAATCACGTCTAAACGCCTTGTCGTAATTCTTTGAAAAAAATATATGTTATATTAGGTAGACTATTTTCTTAATAATTTGATCTAAGCAAATTTTGAGTTTTATTTGTATAACATAGTGTAATTCATTTGTAAAGTTATGTCTAAAACGGACAAAGATACGACAATCACACCAAAACCGCTGGGCGTATTTTAATGAAATCAACACCATATCAAAGATAATTTAATTATCTACATTTTTATCTGAGGTTTTTTTTTAAAGTCATAGAATAATAAGGAAAGTACAAACAACTACTAAATTTTGGGTCGCGCGGGTGTGAAACGGGTGCGCGTTTTGTTCCTTCAAGGTCGTTGGCGTTAGTCGTCGTCTTAAATAAAATAAAATTAAAGAGTAGGGTTTCATGAACTGAAGCTCGATAGCGTGTCAACCTTGAGTTAATGGTTTCATTAGTAAAAACGTTATTGTCATTTGCCACATACACAAATGGTATAATTAATCGTGTGTTAGTCATCAGTTCAAGGGCTTTTTGGGATCGTCTTGTCCTTTTACCCTTCATCAAAACGCTCGTCAGTTTTCAAGTTTTTGATTAACCGTTACGATTTTCAGAGATATATAAATGATAGTTGAGACCAACGGCATAACGTGCTTTCCGAGATACGGAGGGGTGAAGGTAAGGGAGGGGAGGAAGGGTTGTAATGTTTGATCATCCATCCATGGAAAGACCTTGAAGATCGACCCGGGCAGCTGCACCCTAGCCAAGTTTTAACGTAAACGTTTCGTATCGAATCTCTGTCTACAATCGTTAACGCCTTCCATTTGTATGGTCTGACCACGTGACTGACGTTCAGCACCTGTAGCCAAGTTGACAATCTAAATCAAAATCAAAAGTCATTTATTCAAACTAGGCTGAGAATCAGCACTTTCCGAACGTCAAAATTACATAAGACAGTCCCCCAAAAACGCCCGCCCTTCACCACTTCCTAGTGCTTTTGCTGGGAAGAAGAAGTGGCGCAACAAACTCCCCAGCAGCACAGCTGTCTGTTCAGTTAGAAAAAAACAAAAACTTGATTCTATACAAAAGTATGCAAATAATTTACATTACTCAAAACAAAAAATTATAATAAAATATATTTGCCATAATGACAGCTAGCACACGCCAATATACCAACAAAAACATCGAAATCTAAACTCAAGCGAAAATAAAAACTAATAAAAAAAACGTAAACGGAACTTAGTACCCGAATTATAAAGCCTCCAGGCATAAAGGGCGTGCCCGCCTACATATAGCTAATACAGCTGTAACTCGAAGTCACATAATTATGATAAACTAGGACCATCGAAGTAAAAAATAAATCAACAGTTAGGCAAGAATAATATATTATGATCCACTGTCGAGGTCGCTAGCTGACCACATATTGCAATACAACTCATAAAAAAATAAAAAACAATGTAGTGAGTCGATTATGTCAATAATATGACAATTAAATTAACATAAATTGACTTATACTGTCAAAATAAAAAAAATAAAACATAACTCATATAACCTGTCAGTATGTAAGCTAATCTACAATCGATAACGCTAGTAGAAAACGAATCAATGTCATCATCATCTTCCTGCCCTTGTCCCATGTTACTTGGGGTCGGCGCAACACGTTTTCTTCTTCCATACCGTCCTGTCCCCCGTCACGCTATTGTATGGGAATGATACATCTGAACGTTAAGTCACGTGGTCAGACCATACAAATAGAAGGCGTTAACGAATGTAGAAAGACATTGTAACTTGGCTATTCCCATACATTGATTCGTTTTCTACTAGCGTTATCGATTGTAGATTGTCAATTTGGCTACAGGTGCTGTTATTTTTTAGCCACGAGTCACTTCAGCGGGGCGAGCACGGCCTACTGTGTCAGGCTAGAGTCACACATTTCTATCTCAGTTTGGGAGCAAAACTGTGATGAAATGCGAGACCCAAGCCTCACAGAGGCCGTGCTCGCTCCGCTGATGCAGCTATCCGTGACATATTTTTGCCAGCTCTCATCCAGCTGCTACCCTGTGAAAATCATCGCTCCACCTAGCCTGATCTACCACGTTACATTTTAATATTAAATATTATTTATTTCTACATAAAATTGTACAATTTGAACAATATAATTGATTTTTTAAAGCTATTATGAATATGCACAAGAATGAAAGATGAGATGAGCAACTGCGCCTGAGCTAGGCCGAGCCTGTATTTCAGGACGCAGTTCACTTTACAGAAATTTTGAACAACAGTAGTTTCGGTTAACATAATATTATATCATTTTAAAACAAAGGAAGGTTTTACAACAAACAGAGGGAGTGTTGAGCGAGTGTTGTGTATTGTATGCTTGTGAGTGTGTTTGTGTGAGTGTGGTGTGCGACGGAAAAAGACGGGTGTTACAAGTGTGACGTGTTTGTTTGTGTATGAGTTTATCTTTATCTTAAGGTTTTATGAAGATCTTCTTTAGTTTCGTAATCACAAGTAATTAGGAAGTTCAATAGTTTGAATTTGCATTCTCGTTTACTTAATGTATAGATGTAAAGAATAGTATTTAATTTATTGTATAGAAAAGGACCGGTGAAGCAGAAAAACCTATTTATAATTTACTTATTTGTGGTCTCCAATGAAGAACTAGTCATCGGTTCTACGGCTAATATGGCCGACACATTACCACTTCAGCTTCCTTATTCTCTGTTCTATGTCGACAACTATGAGACAACCTTTTATAAATTTAGAGATAAGGCAGTTTTATAGCATTGTACTCACATGCGGTCAAATGTGGAATCTCACATGTTCGACCACGAAACCTTATCATTTGTTCTGATAACGGTGTTCCTACTCTAACATTACCTACTACATTAAACAAAACGTTTCTAAAACATTGTATCCATTGAACCGTTTGCTGATCTTATCAAATTACTTCACTTAACCTTTTCGGGTTAATTGCTACTATTGCTGGCTACCAGACGGACAAAGGAATTAGATATTTTTATTAAGTTTTTCGTCTGCGTAACAACTAACAACTGTGAGCCATGTGTGGTGTACGTGGCCAACGTTAATCTAAATCGGGAGTATTTTGTAGTCTGGTCGTGTTTTCAGATAAACGTTTTAAATAAGCACTTGATGGATTTTCAAGCGGTTTTTCGCTATTATCATCATTTAATAATTTATTCATGAAAAAAATATTTTTAAAACAAGCTTTTTTATCACGGCAGTGCACAAAAAATAACTAGTCCGCCATCTTGGGCCGTCCGCCATATTAGATTTAGAATGACGTGACTGAGCTAACCATGCATTGTCATCTAAACTAAACGTGTATGCAAAATTTCGTCTGTGGATGATAATTGCTTTAGAATTCAGTTGCAAGATTTGACCCGAACACACTTACATACATACATACATTGCAAATTAAATAAAAACTTGTACAAAAGACATCCACTGCTCTGAACATAGGCCTCCCCAAGTGTCGCCACATCGACCGATCCTATAAATTCAGCGTATTAATATTATAGCCTTAACAATTTTCATTGATCATTGCAAATAATTTCTTGACGAATTCACAAATTCTTGAACATAACATCAAACCGGCATGACACGAAGGGGCAGGTGGAGGGGGAGATGTGTTTAGAACACCAATGTTTAGCCAGGTAATAAGAAGCGAACTTATGGCCTGGGAATGTTTTGGCATATTTTGACATTAAGCTTTTCGACAATACACATTATGACACTTATTTTATACTAGCGGACGCCTCGCGGTTCCAAAGTCAAAGCACTTTATTTCAAGTAGGCCAGTTACAGGCACTTTTGAATTGTCAAAAGACATAATAAAATATTACAAAATTATGGTGCTACAGTCCCAGTCACAAGACATAATAACTGTGAAAGTACCGTAGATGCCCATTCCAAGGCGTAGATCTCTATGGAGAAGAACGGGCAAGAAACTCCATGGACACTCTTTTTCAATTAGGTAATTATTACAAATCATTTGTTACATCATTCATGTTGACATTACACATTATGTGAGAACGATGTAGAAAGTTAAAAGTGTCCATAGTAAATATAAAAAGACAATTCAGAAATAAAATTAGAATCAATTAAAATAAACCATGGCAGCTAAGAGACGACCAGTCCCAACAGACAGCGCCCGTTCACGAACATGACACATGTATCAGCACCATTCAGCTCAACCATTTTGAAGGGAGCTAAATGATCCGACACACGCGCCACCATCGGCGAGACATTTGAGTGGGCATGACATACTCTCAACCACCGGAGTCATTTAAGTCAATAGAAGACGTAGGTATCTAGACAATGATAGCTCTGAAGTACATGGTACTCACACAATGCTGGCTATGCTGCTATATAATACTAGAAAGATTAACTCTATATAATGCAAAGATAGTAGCAATCTTCATCAGCTCCGATAATAACAGTAAACGATACCTACGACAGTCTTACCAAAAAATAAAATTTAAAAAATACACATAAAAACGTTCCATCCGCGCAGTTCCCGTTCCCGTGGGAATACAGGGATTCAAAGTAGCCTATGTCACTCGGGGATAGTGTAGCCTCCCAACGGTGAAAGAATTTTTGAAATCGGTCCAGTAGTTTTTAAGTTTATTCGTTACATTCAAACATACAAATCTTTCCTCTTTATAATATTATTAGTATAGATTATCATTAGTATGTTAAGTGAGAGATTTACATTTCATTCATTCATTTTTTAGGGTTCCGTACCCAAAGGGTAAAAACGGGACCATATTACTAAGACTGTAACACTGTCCGTCTGTCTGTCTGTCATCAGGCTGTATCTCATGAACCGTGACTGCTAGACAGCTGAAATTTTCACATATTATGTATTTCTGTTGTCGCTATAACAACAAATACTAAAAACAAAATAAAATAAATATTTAAGTGGGGCTCAAATGCAACAAACGTGTTATTTTTGCCGTTTTTTGCGATAATGGTACGGAACCCTTCGTGTGCGAGTCCGACTCGGACTTGGCCGGTTTTATTTAGACTGACCTAACCTATTAAACCATTGGTTAGCATGTTGGTTGAGATAACTAAGCATCAAAAAACGTGGCTAAAGGATTATTTGCCTTTTTTACCCATGCCATAATAAGGAATCGATTGACACCTTATTCATCGAAATCGGATGAATAGTTTAGGCGCTACGGAGGAACATACGTAAATACAAACATACATACATGGACAGCTAACATCATCCTTCCTTTTGACTTCGCCGTAGTATTAATAGTAGATTATTGCATCGAGCACAAAGTAATTTATTATTGCACCGAGTGCCTGATTTAGAGCCCGAGCGCTAGCGAGGGCTCTAATCTAACAGGACGAGGGCAATATAAATTACTTAAGGCGAGGTGCATAATCTGCTTTTCTTTCAACTATTACCTATAGGAATAGAAGATAAATCACTTTTTTAAATTTCTTTCATTTTGAAATCAGAGTTAGCAGCAATCATTTTTTAAATTTGGAACAAGTAGGATAGTAATGAATAATACGTACGTAAAAAAAAAAGTATTGATATCGGCTGGCTGAATAGAGCTAATCCATTGAGATTGGCAACTTTTGGTGCGATTAAAAAAAAACTGTGCAATAATGAAATTTCATACATTTTTATTGCTCTAGAGCATTAAAGACTCGCTTTGTACTGAGTTTTTAGTGTGATTGTGATGCAATTAAAGCATAGTTGGAAGAAAAATAATAAACAATTGCCTACCTAGTCAGCTGTCGGTAGGTATTCTGTGTGATTAGGTCAACAACCCGGGTGACCGGTTTGAGACGAGGTTCCTTAGTGACAAGTTATCTATCAGATATAAGTGGCTGACGTCTAGCAGTGGGTCTGACACGGTACGGTTCTTTATTTAGCTGCCGGTATAGAGTTTTAAGACGTGGTTTCATCGTGACAGTCTTATCAAATAGGAATAAAATGTCGCGTTTGTCTAGTAGTGGGTCTGCGATACTTTATTTTTATTTAGTTGCCAGCCATTTTTAACCGACTTCCCAAAAAGGAGGGGGATCTCAATTCGGATGTTTATATATATTTTTAGGGTTCCGTACCCAAAGGGTAAAAACGGGACCCTATTACTAAGACTTCACGATCCGTCTGTCTGTCTGTCCGTCTGTCACCAGGCATCTCATGAACCGTGATAGCTAGACAGTTGAAATTTTCACAGATGATGTATTTCTATTGCCGCTATAACAACAAATACCAAAAACAGAATAAAATTAATATTTAAGGGCCATACAACAAACGTGATTTTTTTGCCGTTTTTTGCTCGATATTAATAACGGCAACAGGTAGACGCTTGAAATATTTACAAAATATTTAGTTGTATATTCACTTCAAAAAACAATAATCATTAAATTAAAATAAAATAAATTAAGGGGCCTCCCATACAACAAACGTGATTTTTTTGCCGTTTTTTTTTTATATGACTTTACCGACAGACGCATTGCAGCGGCATCTTTAGTAATTTCTAACTCTCAAAATTTTATGAATCCGAGGTTAATTTGAATAAGAGCCAATTTTTAGGGTTCCGTACCCAAAGGGTAAACACGGGACCCTATTACTAAGACTTCGTGATCCGTCTGTCTGTCTGTCCGTCTGTCACCAGGCTGTATCTCATGAACTGTGATAGCTAGCAGTTGAAATTTTCACAGATAATGTATTTCTGTTGCCGCTATAACAATAAATACTAAAAACAGAGTAAAATACTACTAAACTACTTAATACTACTTTCATTGTACGCACAGCTAAGGAGTGGAATGCCCTGCCGGAGTCTTTGTTTCCCGATAACTACAACCTCGGGGTCTTTAAGTCAAGAGTGAATAGGTTACTTCTAGGCAAGCGTGCTACACCTTCGACCACATCATCGCTTACCATCAGGCGAGATGGTGGTCAAACGCGAGCCTATCGATAAATAAAAAAAAATTTAAGTGGGACTCCCATACAACAAACGTGATTTTTTTGCCGTTTTTTGCGGTAATGGTACAGAACCCATCGTGCACGAGTCCGACTCGCACTTGACCGGTTTTTTATTTATTTATTGTGCAACTCCAATAATTCCTAGTAATGATTTAGGGGTATCAAAAAAAAGCTTTGTATAGTCTAGTTTAATTATAAATAACTTTAACTTCCCTTTGACCTATGAACTTGAAATTAGATGATAATGTTTATTTTTACGTAGATTTTCTAACAATCTATACTAATATATAGAGGAGCTCGAGGCTAACTAATAACAGCCGCACGGGCCGATCATCAAGGTTAAGCAACGCTTGACGAGGTCGGTCCGTGGATGGGTGACCATTTCAACATACAGAGTTTCCTCCGTGCCTCGGAACGCACGTTAAGCCGTTGGTCCCGGCTGTCATTTGAAGATCTGTGACAGTCGTTACGGGTAGTCAGAAGCCTGAGATCTGACACCAGTCTTGTCAAGGGGTATCCTGTTACCCAGTTACTGGGTTGTGGAGGTCAGATAGGCAGTCGCTCCATGTAAAACACTGGTACTTAGCTGAATCCGGTAAGACTGGACTATTTTTTTATCCCGAAAACGGGTCCTGTGTTGTGGTCCACGGGAGCAAGCCGCGCGGAGATTTTTCTTTGGTACGGAACCCTAAATGTGCGAAGTCCGACACGAATTTGGCCGGTATTTTTGCCTTGAAATTTTGAACACATATCGACATAATATGTTATTGAAATCTACCAAATAATTTTCACGAAAAGAAAAACAGTGGTTATTCAACAGACCACAAAATGACAAAGCACATTCAAGATAAATTGTAGTTCTAAAAACTAAAAAACACGCTTTAATGGTAAGGATAATGGGACAAACTGTTTAAATTATTGCATTGTCATCGGTCCTTGATAAGTGTGCAAAGTTTCAAATCAATCCAACGTTTTGAAGTGGGTGAAAATCACGTTCAAAGATTCCGTTACATTGATACATAGATACATACATACCAAGCTAATAAAAGCGTGTTAATAAAATCATAACTCATTCCTATCATCAATACTGAACATAAATCAATAAACAAACCAGTAATTTTGTATATTTTTTACCAGACAGCTAAGTTTTTATTTGTATTCAGTAACCATGGCGAGCCATGACTGGCAGAAACCGAAGGTGACCGCAATGACTTGGCTTTGGACAATTACTATGCTGGTCATTATATCTAATGTTAAAAAAACTTTATTGCGATGTTGTTACAAGTTTGGTGAAGTACATTTGTATAGAATATCTTTTAATTTTTTGCTGCAACCGTTAAACTGGAAGGATGTTGGAGCCTATGTGGATGTTGGAGGGTACTTAAGTTAGTCTCTACCAGCGATGATTCCAGCCTCGCAAATACTTGGACTTCTTCATGATTCTGGCCTCCTGGTAAAATCAAAAGAGGAAGTTATATTTTCTGATTTTTCTCTACTGATTTTAATCGTTTTTAGGGTTCCGTACCCAAAGGGTAAAAACAGGACCCTATTACTGAGACTCCGCGATCCGTCTGTCTGTCTGTCCGTCTCTCACCAGGCTGTATCTCATGAACCGTGATAGCTAGACAGTTAAAATTTTCACAGATGATGTATTTCTGTTGCCGCTATAACAACAAATACTAAAAACAGAATAAAATAAATATTTAAGTAGGGCTCCCATACAACAAACGTGATTTTTTGGCGGTTTTTTGCGATAATGGTACGGAACCCTTCGTGCGCGAGTCCGACTCGCACTTGGCCGGTTTTTTATTTTGACTTCCTAGCAAAAATAAACGTCCCTACACTAGTAGGTAATTAAAAATACATAAAAATTAAATTTTAAATAATAAATCATTCCACTGATGGCACCTGCGAAAATATCAACAGATGCCGTATTTGGAATACAGACCAGATACGTGAGTAACAGCTCCGTTTGGATCCTTCAAGTACGGAGCCCTGAAAAATGGTTGTTAAATGGCAGTAAGAGGCAACTTCGATGAAGGAGTAAAAACGTATAGCTAAACTAGCATGAACAAAACCAGAAATATTTTTTTTTGTCGTAGTTCGGGGTCGGCTTCCAGTATTACCGGATTCAGCTAAGTACCAGTGTTTTACATGGAGCGACTGCCTATCTGACCTCCACAACCCAGTAACCGGGTAACACAGTACCCCTTGGCAAGACTGGTGTCAGATCTCAAGCTTCTGACTACCTGTAACGACTGTCAAAGATCTTCAAATGACAGCCGGGACCAACGGCTTAACGTGCTTTCCGAGGCACGGAGTAAACTTGGTATGTTGAAATGGTCACCCATCCACTGACCGACCTCGTCAAGCGTTGCTTAACCTTGATGATCGACCCGTGCGGCTGTTATTATTTAGCCACGAGCTCCTCCTTTTACGTAGTAACATAATCAGGTATATTGTCTATTGATTGTTGCCTAACCGGTAACATTTACTTTTGTTGAAATCGGTATAATAAGCGATGATAACAGGTAAGTACAAATGCCTGCTAAAATGACTCACACGAGATACAATTATCTTATCTGCTGGATAATCCTGCAGATTACTAGGTATCTATTACATACGCAGCAGGTTATGAAATTCGTATATTTGCTCTACTTATCGCTTAACAGGTACAAACTTAGGTGTAGATATGTATGTATTGAAGGGGAAATGTTTTTTTTAAATTAATGAGCCTTGATTTGATATAGTTTACTACTATATCTTTGATAATAAGTACTGAATTGCGTATTTTATGATCTAATTAATGTAATAAGATGAAAATACACTGTCAGTAAGACTGATGAATTTAATTTAAATTCTAAGCCGAAGCTGCGGTGGTGAGCATGCGTGCCTATTCTTTGTTACGTAAGGACAAAGGGGTTGCACTACCCGCAGCGCCGGAGACGGTGCAGAAGCAAATTTAAAGTGTTTTGAGGTTAGGTTACTACAATTTGTTTTTCTCAAGAAAGGTGCGTTACCTTTTCAGACCGTCAGGTTCTACTAAATTAAACATTTTTAATTATAATATATTTGTAAAAGTTTAGTAAAGAACTGATCAGCACAGCAACCAAATTATCAAGATTTTTATCTAACCCCCTGGATTTTGAAGGAAATGCCTAATTCAATGTTTCATGTTTGAAAAAATCGTCTTCACGACATGGCGACAGCGAAAACAACGTAATCAATATTTTTGAATATATTCAATGTAATTGTAATTAATAAAACTTTAAGGCCGTAAAATAAACTTAAAATGATCGATAAAAACACCCTACATAAGAGGCATTTTTTGCCATTCCTAGAATTTTGCAAAAAATATAAGGCAAAAATGCGCTCGAGTTCTTTTTAGGCAATAATAAAATTAAAAGCAATTGGCTAGAGCTGTAATTATTTTGTCAGTGTGTAGATCGACTCAAAGACTAACAAAAATAACCGGCCAAGTGCGTACCATTATCTCAAAAAACGGCAAAAAAATCACGTTTTTTGTATGGGAACCCCTCTTAAATATTTATTTTATTTTGTTTTTAGTATTAATTGTTATAGCGGCTACAGAAATACATCACCTGTGAAAATTTCAACTGTCTAGCTATCACGGTTCATGAGATACAGCCTGGTGACAGACGGACAGACAGACAGACGGATCGCGGAGTCTTAGTAATAGGGTCCCGTTTTTACCCTTTGGGTACGGAACCCTAAAAAAACATGAGTTACCCTTTACTATGGAGGTTTGTGGGACTTTACACCGTGTTCCATCTACCCCTAAATACGAATACATTTAAAAGAAATGTGTCATACACTTTCATGGATTCTTTGTTCCTTTTGCCCTGCCAAACTCACTTACGCAATAAGCTGCTGAGCTTCTCGCGTTCAGGAGACTCTCGCGAAGCTCACCAGTCCATTGGGCAGGATGTTCATGGTCATTGCCATATTATTCTGCCTAGCCTTTTCCCAACTATGGAGTCGGCTTCAAGTCTAAGTAGATCCTATCAGACCTCGACACGCCATTAACGGGTAACAATATACCCATTGGTTAGACTGAGACCCTAGACAAGTGAAGAAAGAGAAGAAGATGAAGTCTTAGAGCCTCTGGTTGCCAGACTTTCGAGCTACAATGATCTCATCATCTTCCTGCCCTCATCCATGTTACTTGGGGTTGGGCAACACGTTTTCTCCTTCCATACCATCCTGTCCCCTGTAACGCTATCTCTGACTCCCTTTTCTTTCATATCACTCCTCACACAGTCCACCCATCTTTTCTTTGGCCTTCCTCTCCCACTCCATCCATCCACATTTATATTCATAACTCTTTTAGTAACATGCGTTTCATCCCTCCTCATCACATGACCATACCATGACAACCGGTTTCCCTCCAACTTTCCTGCCACTAGCGCCACTTTCAAACAGCCTCTAATATACTCATTTCTCACTTTATCCAATCTCGTCACGCCGCACATCCATCTCAACATCTCTGCTACATGCAATCTCCTTTCATCCATCTTTTTTACAGCCCAACATTCTGATCCATACAGTACGACAGGTCTAATCACGGACTTGTAGATTGTCGCCTTTAACTTGGGGGGCATACAATGATCTACAAAGTACAAATGACAGCCAGGACATAAAATGTCACAAGGCAAAGACCTGCAGGATTACGTCACTGCATCGGTCATCGGTCAGTGCCCGATACCACATACTTCCTCAATGAAAAAATACTTCAAAGTATAAACAAACAGACATATTTATCGATTGTACACATAAATAGCACTTCTGATAAGTAATACATACATATATGTATGTGTTTGTGTACATAACATTATGTTAGTGCGTCATTCGCACCACACCTCCTGAACGGTGGTGTTAGGGTTACCAAATTTTAGAAGAAATATACTATATTTGATTATAGAGAGGGAAATGATATCCTAAAACCATAAATTAAAAGACATGTGACATCCACCAACACGCATTGGACCCGCTTGGTGGATTATGGCCCATTCTGTCTCACAGAGAGCAGGCCCGTGTCCCAGCAGAGGGAACGTTAAAAGGCTGATGATGAATGACAAATACGGAAAAAGAATACATCGATCGTGAGGAAATCGGCATGTCCTAGGACCGAAAATTCGATGACATGCGATATCTACCAACCGGCATTGGGGGCCCGCGTGGTGGATTACGACCGATACCCTCTCAGGACGAGGCATGTGTCCCAGCATTGGAAACATTAAAAGGCTGATCATGATCTGCCTAGCCTTTTTCACATCTATATTGGGGTCGGCTTCCAGTCTTACCGGATTCAGCTAAGTACCAGTGTTTAACATGGAGCGACTGCCTATCTGACCTGTAAAACGGTACCCCTTGGCAAGACTGGTGTCAGATCTCAAGCTTCTGACTACCTGTAACGACTGTCAAAGATCTTCAAATGACAGCCGGGACCAACGGCTTAACGTGCTTTCCGAGGCACGGAGTAAACTCGGTATGTTGAAATGGTCACCCATCCACGGACCGACCTCGTCAAGCGTTGCTTAACCATGATGATCGAACTGCTGATGCTGATGAATTAAAGTACAAACTTGTAAAAATATTACATTTTATTGATATTTTTAGAACAGAACTTTTTGCGCTACATAAGCATCTTTCGTTCTTTTGAAAATAATTGTACGATTGCATCAGTTTGGATGAAACTCTGTTTTTCGCTTCTCATCGCTTTGCATTAATGCCCGAAAAGAAAACACTTTCATCATGAAATGAAGGAATTCATTCAATTGAATTCAAAATCAGAGTCAATAACAGTATAGCATTCTCTATTGTTTTCAACCGAATTCATAAAGGAGGGGGTTCTAAATTCGACTGTATGTTTGTAACGGGATTACTCCGGCAATTATGAACCGATTTTGATGATTCTTTTTTTTATTTGAAAGCTGGTGCTTCACATGTGATAAAGATATGACGAGTAATTTTTAAGTTATCTTTAATAATACGTATTTTCATGGTAATATAAGATACTAAAATTAATAAGAGAAATATAAAAAACCTTTTAACAAAAAAAATTAACCGACTTCCAAAACAAAGTGAAAAATAACTTTCTTTTCGGAATTCAGTGTCAAAAACGAAACAAAACAGGTACCAAAGACACCGACTGTTTTGTTTTGGAAGTCGGTTTAATTTTTTAGTTAAAAAGTTTTTTTTGTAGATTATAAAGTACGCCTAAGCAAAATAGAGTACAATATTCTATAATTATGGTACAGTTGGCAACCCTAGGCAGTCTGATGTTTGTATGTGTGAGTGTATGTATTACACTTATGTATGTACATACACTTGAATTTTGTGCTGTGTCATTGTTTTAGTTAAGCTATTTTTGATAGTCAGTGGGTGGTTTGATTACTGGTGTGACCTTTACTTGAAAATTGGTTTAATTTTCAGTAGGAGACTTAGATAAAGGTGGTGGCTTTCGGTGGTCAGTAGTATCATTCATATTGGGATTATCATTATAATTACAACTGATTAAAATCGATATTATTCAAAATTCTTATCACTAAATTGAATCTGTGAAGGCCCACCACTAGTTGGACTGATGAACTGGTTAATGTCGCGTAAATCCGCTGGAAGCGAAATGCACACACAGGACCGGCATTTGGGGGGGGGGGGGCTATGCCCAGCGGTGGACGTCGTTCGGCTGAATGGATGATTATGAAACACTATTTGAAAATCTTTTTTACCCCATGTTATCTCTTCACCACGTGCATAAAGTTTTAATAAATAAATAAATGAGCAATCTATACGTCATATGGCAAATTATACGTTGTAGAAATGGTTGTTCAATGGAAGCAGCTGTGTAATGTCACTAATGTGTTGTCACAGGCCCAAAACCAACTTGTAGCAACATAATGCATCGTCCAGGCTAAGGTCACACAATGTGCGTGAAGTTACTACTTAATATGTCCACAAAAAACGCTATTGCTAACACTCCTAGGCAGGTTTATAAATTAAACTAACCATTGACTCTCGCGTGGATTCTCGTCACGTCACTCACGTCTTAAACAAACGAAAGGTTAACCTAGCTTCAGCGGCATGGTAGGACGCACGGCTTCCTGTCGTTTCGGATGACGCAGGGTTGGTTGCTTCGGGATGTACCTGTGTCGCATAAATAGGGAGCCGGACGCCCGATGTCACCACTGCGTCGACTGCCGGGAGGACATAGTGCGGCATATGCTGGCAGAGTGTGCCGCTTGGGAGGAGCCGCGCTGTGCTCTCATCTCAGAAGTAGGCAGTGACTTGTCGCTGCTGGCCGTTGTCGAGTCTATGGTCGGTGGTGAGGAGACCTGGGGCGCGTTGGTATAGGCTGCGGAGAGGGAGAAGGAGATTTTATCCATTCACCCGATCCGCAACAGACGCGCCGGGCGTCGGCGGAGGTCGGACAACGCCCAATTCCAGCCTAAATGGGTCCACGGGCGACGGACTCGGGGACGACCGTCGCCCCCCACTCATCAGGACCCGAGGTGGAGGCGCGTAGTGTTCCACGCGCGCCCCTTTTAGACGTCACGGCGGGAGTCCAACACCTCACTCCCCCAACCCGAAATAGAGGCCCGCGGGTGCGGACCGGCACTAACCGGGGGTTGCGGAAGTATCTTATGTTCCCGCGACCCCCGGCGTAAGTGTGAGATGATACACCGGGGTGGTTTTTAGTCAGTACGAGTATGACAGCCCCTCCGCCCCGAAAATGTTGGAAATTATGCCAAGGGAATTAATCCTACTATAAAAAGTATTAGGATATCCAGGCAACAGTCGTAACTACTTTTGTGCCCCACACTAGGAATTTTCTTCCTGTATCGTGGGTGCGTTTACAAACATATAAACTCACACACACAACACCCAGAGCCGGAACAACTATCTGTAAGTCATACAAATATATGTTCCGTGCGGGAATCGAACCCGCGACACGCAGCGCAGCAGTCAATCGCTCAACCACTGCGACAACCGTGCGCCCCGTATTTGTAATATTAGTAAGGATATCTTGAGTTCACTTGGTTCTGTCCAACACTCTATACCTTTCATTATACAATTCATCATCATCATCATATCAGCCGAAAGACGTCCACTGCTGGACAAAGGCCTCCCCCAAGCGTCACCACATTGACCGGTCCCGTGCGTCCCGCATCCAGCAGATCCCCACAACCTTCACCAGGTCATCGGCCCACCTGGTGGGAGGCCTTCCAACGCAACGTCTTCCGGTTCGCGGTCGCCACTCCAGAACTTTTCTGCCCCATCGGCCATCCGTTTTGTGAGCAACGTGCCCACTGCCACTTATGTTTGGCAATTCTTCGGGCTATGTCTGACTGGTTCTCTTGCGGATCTCTACATTTCTGATTCGATCACGCAAGGATACTCTGAGCATAGTCCTCTCTATTGCCCTTTGCGAGCATCCTTGTCGCGTAACTGTTCTGTGTAAAATCCTGATTTTCCAATTTGGACCCTTACTGCGGATAATCAATGCAAGCCGCTTTGGCGTTATTTGCTAGTTACATAAGAATTATTGAATCAGTGCCAAGTTCAACGGACAAGACCGTATTGCGTTACATATGGGTGAGTTCTATATGCATGGGGTTTTGACCCTTCGATAACAAAGCTATAGGAGTGATAATGGCTTGTATCGTTTTAAGAAAACCTGCACCATGTGTTTCTTAAGAGTTTGCTATTAACATTCTTATTGTAATCGCCGTAGGGATGTATATAGCTTGTATATAAGCTGTTTTACCAGCTGTATGTCAACACAGTTGAATGTCGCAGTTATATTTCTAATTCAATCTTATTTTCTATTGTGAGTTCGACGCTGCGGTTACTGAGGTGAATATAGAGCGGAATCCTCGTCTATTTTGTTGTCGCAGGAATTTTCCGAGCAGTTTTGTCGTTTAAGAATTGTAATAGTCACTATGCACTATTAAATAGAGCATTGTTGTCGTGCATAAACTATTATTATTGATGATACGACGTCTACCACTTATCAATATTTGCAAGTCAAGTATTATAGTGACATATTATTGACATTTATGTATATAGACAAGTAGGTATATATATGGTTTAGAGAAAATACAAAGCTTCCGAAGGAGTCGGTTACCCTAGGTCAAGAATCATAATTTAATCAGAGGATGAAGAGAGAAACGAAAAAGAAGCTGATTCTGGCCCCTTTGATGTCCAGAAAAAACAACAAGAAGAATAGGTATGTTTCAGAAGTTACAGTTATATTTTGGACTGAATACCTACTAAAACGCCAAGTTTTTTGGTCTAACATTCTGACATTTATTTTTTATCTAAAATCTAATCGCTATTTAAAAATTGCTATTCATCATGCATCGTATTTTATAAGGAAAGCTTGAAACAAAACGTGACGTCTACTAAGCAGATCCGAAGACATTGCAAAATATTACGCAATACCTACACAGTACGAAGGAGGTTTGAACACTTTTAAACATAGAACATTAAATATTTATTTATAGTAGATTTAAAGTGCATTCTATTTCTTTTTTTAAACTTTTGTTTATATATTTTATGCTGGCTGGTAAAACTGAAAGTCATGCTGATATTGGAGTTTGGAGCTAAAACTCAAGGAATTTGATTTTGGAATTGGCATTTGAATTTGGCCTTGATAGATTGACATGCTTTTGCGCTCGAAAAATTTGTACCGATTTTGTTAAGAGAGTTTTTTTAAGAGAGAGCGGTTTTTTTTAATAGCAAATCGGAATTAAGAAAATTTTGTTAACTGCATTCTAGAAAAAGTCTATGTTAAAGGTAACAAAATTGTCATGGTAAATGATTTGCCTATTTTTTCAACAGTGTGGCAAGGGAAGAAAGATTAATTATACTCCTCACGAGGGTTTTTAACTATATTTATTTATTTATTGGCCTATCTACAATTGTTACACTGTTTATTCTAATAGTACAAGCAATATGATACAAGCATAGTATACAATATGATGCGATAGATATGCAAAAAAAAAAATAACATTTATAAAATTACAATAATAGTGCAAAAATGACACTTACAATAACTGTGGGTAGTTTTAGAAACACAACAGTTACAAGGATGACAAGAAAAATATAGAAATATAGTACTTACTTTTTCAATACAGTTGTTAAACATGTCGTACTTTCAGAGGCTATAATTATGATTCGAAAGTTAAATCTTACGCATAGGCATCTTTCTATTACGCGGTCGTGACTTTTGTTTACGAGCTCGATCATTATGTTTGCAGTTTAGTTTTAAATTTATAAGTCAATTTAAAAAAGTTTAGTTTCAAGGAGTTTTCAAACATAGAATAAAATGGGATAGATTTTCTACGAGGAAAAATGAATGATTCCGTACGTTTTAGCATTGAATTCTCAAAAGTCTTTTAAATGGTTGTTTAATATAATTAATTACCAGATTTAATTTAATTATTTTCACATCAACATTTGTCAAAAATCGGATAGGCTGTATAGGCTGTTTTAGTTAAAAAAAAAATGTCTAGTTGCAAAAACGCGCCATAGGTCATTTTAAAAAAGTTTAGTAGCAAGGAGTACTAAACTTTTTGGGATGATGGGATACGATTTTATACGAGGAAAAATTAATGATTCCGTACGTTTTAGCATTGAATTCTCTTTTTTTTTTAAGTAGTTGTTTAATATATTTAATTACCAGTTTTAAATTAATTATTTTCACATCAACGTTTGTCAAAAATCGAATAGGCTGTATAGGCTGTTTTCTTTGTAAAAAATATGTCCAGTTGCAAAAACGCACCATACCTATTGAAAATTTTATTTTTTGGGAATAAACAAATCTAATTCTTTGATTTATTTTTACTGTATCTCACAACTGTATTGAAAAACGTCGTGTGATACACGGGTGTGTAGGTTATTGCAAACTCGTGTTATTAAAAACCCTCGCCTTCGGCTCGGGCTTGTTAATGACTGCTCGTTTGCAATAACCAACTTTCCACCCTTGTATCACAATGTACTATTACAATGCATGTCCTCGAAAAGAGAATTTTCCAAGCAGCCAAACTGTGCGGAAAGTGTCACTTTTTTTCTAGTGCTTTTTACTTTTCTGTACTTTTTTAATTTTTAACTCCAACGTCAGCCCGCCGCGCCGCATAGTTTTTATTATTTGAGAAAAGTTAAAAATTTGAGTTAAGTACATATTATCATTCATAGAAAAGGTAAAACAAAACTAATACTTCATCATTTAAGGCGTTTTAAATTACTCTAGATTTAGATTTTGATCAATAAATTAATATTTTGCTCGTGCCTTTTTGCGTTACGACGTGACAGCTATTTGCACATGCGCTGTAGATATGCCCGAGGAACTATGAACTATTAGTTAATCTGTGGATATGCTGAGCGCCCTTGAATAAGCGCCATTTTATTAATTTCTTGCTTGGTTCAGATATATTTTTTTATTTCCTCGCACAATGCATAGTAAAATGTTGTATGATACACGTGCGTAAGATGATTTCCGACTCGTGTCGTTTTATCCACTCATCGGAAATCACCTACCTTCCGCACTTGTAGCATAAATAACTATTGATGGACTACTATGCTTTATAAGATTTTGGATGATCGAGTTTCGAACGTATTCTATTCACAGAGACAAATTTTTATTAGTAAGCATTGGATCGCGTGCTGATGATAATTGACAAGCACTTTACCCTTGTTTCTTTCTTTCCTTCGTGAAACTATACCACAGACGATACTTTTTACATTTACTTGTGTGTTTCTCATAACTACTCGCTCATTAAAAACATACTGGATCAGATAATTGGCCAATAAACGACTCAGATCCGTAACTCTATATACAACTTACGGAAGTAGCAATGGCCTTGCAAGGGCTGCACAGAATCAGATAAAACGAACATCAAGATGTTTAAGTACGGTTAAGGGTAGAGTCGACGGCACAAACTATTTTGTGCGCGGGGTTAAAATGCTTTTTATATCAACCGACAACACGTGCGGAAGAGATTGATGCTGTGATGAGCAGTAGGAAGCTAGTTCGCATACGAATACACACTTTTGCAAATTTGTAGCGAAATGGATAATGATTTAGGACGAAACCAAGCGCGCGAAATTTTATAAATAGACCTTTGGGAGACTGGATACCATGAAAAAAAGACTAAATCTATCTGTTCAAAATAAAATTATTTGCATTGTTGAACTACTAATCTATCCTTGCATGGAGGCCGTTTTGCAATTTTCCGTCTTCTTATGGTATTTATTCGCGCCCAAAAATGCGTTAAAATTTGTGTCGAAATGTGGAACTTTCGACGGTCATAACTTTCAAATATTTTCTTTTTTTACTTTTTTGCTTCCATACAAGGCTAGATAATGATGAGACAAATTAATATCACTTTTTATTTTAAACGTACATTGTCAAACAGTGGAATAATCCCTAGACTACGTTTGTATGGAAGAATTTTCGACTAGTGTAACCTTAACGGCAGTTTTGGCAACGAAATATTGTACGTACGGACTGTGATTGTAAATATTGACTGGTGTGACGCAATTGTAGTGTGCTTAGCTGTTTCATTCATTGATGAAGTACCTATCATTTTAATACTCTTTACTTTAGGGTTAAATGAAAAGTTGTGTGAAAATCGATTGTCATGGCATGGGAGGTAAATATCGTGAGGAGTGTTGGGTATGAATTTGGATGGTTATATTTATAAAGATAGGAGAAAATCAAAGAAAAACTATTGAGGGATTTTGTAATAGATTATAATTATGGCAAAAAAAAACAAACCGACTTCGAAAACAAAACACTAGGTACAAAGCGAAAAATAACTTTCTTTTCCGAAGTCTTTGGCACTTATTGTTTTTCGTTTTTTGTACACCGACTTCGAAAAAGAAAGTTATTATTTGGCTTTGTAGTGTTTTGTTTTGGAATTCGGTTTTATATTTTTGCGTAAAAAGATTTTTATCTTTCACTTTTTTATTTTGGTACCTACCTCAAATTACCATGAAAATCATATAGAGCCAAATTACATCTCATGACGATTCCAAGAAGCCCAAACACGACTAGGATACATTGTTTTATTTCGGAGTTCCCGTGCCGACCTTCCGGGTTCATCATCAGATCAGTTCAATGGTACCATTTTCATCAGTACCATTTATTTAGAATTATTTGCTTCATCATAGTCGGTTAACTATTCGAGATATTATCTTACACCTGTGACATACTTATTATTAAGGAGTTCCAGTGGCCATCTGTGGTCTTCTTCGTCAGTTCCACTTCACCAAATCATACTTTCTGATTGCATTGTTGATGAAAATACCAAAATCGCTATATGTATGCCTATAATATTTGAGTAGTGCCCTCGATTTTCATGGGATCGCATCATCAGATCCTGAACATACATTAACAAAAAAAGATTCCGACGAATTGAGAACCTCCTCCTTTTTTGAAGTCAGTTAAAAGGGAGGTGAGTAAAGAGATGTATCGAAGAAAAAACCCGGCCAAGTGCGAGTCAGACTCGCGCACGAAGGGTTCCGTACCATTATCGCAAAAAAACGGCAAAAAAAACACGTTTGTTGTATGGGGGCCCCCCTTAATTCATTTTATTTTAATTTAATCATTACTATTTTTTGAAGTGAATATACAAATAAATATTCTGTGAATATTTCAAGCGTCTACCTGTTTCCGTTATTAATATCGAGCAAAAAACGGCAAAAAAATCACGTTTGTTGTATGGGAGCCCCCCTTAAATATGTATTTTCTTCTGTTTTTAGTATTTGTTGTTATAGCGGCAACAGAAATACATCATCTGTGAAAATTTCAGCTGTCTAGCTATGACGGTTCACGAGATACAGCCTGGTGACAGACGGACAGACAGACAGACGGATCGCGGAGTCTTAGTAATAGGGTCCCGTTTTTACCCTTTGGGTACGGAACCCTAAAAAAGACCGGCCAAGTGCGAATCGGATAATGGTAAGGAAACCTTCGTGCGCAGTTTTTTCAAATCGCTATAGCTACGATTTTGATGATAGATCTCACTTATCTAGATTCTAGAGCCTCTGAACTTGCTTCCAAATGACGTCGACTCCTGGACATAGGCCTCCCCCATGCATTGCCACATCGACCGATCATGTGCTTCTCGTATCCAGCGGATTTCTGCGACCTTCCATACATAAACAAACAACTATCAGTGACATGCTTGATGAAGTGTCAAGAATGAACATGTCTTGAGGCCTGACATCACTCGTCACTTCATCAGAATGACGTGTGCTTACCACGCAGTGACTAGGCAGTTTGTACAGATATCAATTTGCACGTTAAAGGTCAAACCGCACTACGCGTCAGCGGAGCGACCAACGCGACGCGACATGACCAAATATTCTTTGTATGAAATTGTATGAGATAAACCGCACTACGCGGCAGAACTCTTAAATATTTATTTTATTTTTTGTTGTTATAGCGGCAACAGAAATACATCATCTGTGAAAATTGCAACTGTCTAACTATCACGGTTCATGAGATACAGCCTGGTGACAGACGGACAGACAGACAGACAGACGGACCACGGAGTCTTAGTAATAGAGTCCTGTATTTACCCTTTGGGTACGGAACCCTAAAAGCATGCTGCACCGAGTGCAAATAAATTGGTATAACGGCAGGAGGATAATTCTTTAGGGATCTACATAGAAGTCAACGGGTTCCCTGTATCATAACTAAGCTTACGCAGCCGCCATCTGTCTGTCTGTCACAGTCACACGGCGCAATGGTTTGCCAGTAAAAATTTTCAGTATGACTTCTTTATCTAATCTGGAAGCATAAACTTAATCTATGGCTAGACTGGAAAGATTGATTACGATAGTGTCTGAAGATGATCTCGATAACTGTGTCAGTAAGGACGTCTACGTTTATTTAGGCACGTATTAGATATCTATTATTATTTAACTGAAATCAAGGTCCATGATTGGGCATCCTTCTTTAATAACGTCGGTGAGGAGGCGCCGAGTTTGTGCCCCACTCGTTCCACTTTTGAAGGAGGCCGGGAGACGCTGCACGAGTCGAACTTGCGAAAGTCTTCAACGCTTTAGGTATTTTTTTTTCAGCATCTAACTTATTTTAGAAAAATAATATCCGTCATTGTAATCCTCTCTGTACACTGATTTTTAATTCTATACATATTGTTAGTTTATAGGTGGCTTTTTTATTTTGAAGGGACTTTAAAGGAATAGAATTTATTAGTACTTATAGAATCCCCTGCATTGGGGATCGTAGTGGAACACTGAGTGCTGTAGAATCCCCTGGGGGACTGATTTAGGGGATCCTAGTGGAACGAGTGAGAATAATTTGTCATGTAATTTTTAACCGACTTTCCAAAAAGGAGAACGCTCTATGTTTTTTTTTTTAATTGTTATGAGAAGCCCTTTGGCTATACTTAAATGATTTTCATGGTAATTAAGGTTAAAAATAAAAACTTTTTACAAAAATATAAACCGACTTCCAAAAAACACTACATATCGAAAAATAATTTTCTTTTCGGAAGTCGGTGTCAAAAACGAAAAAATTAAATGGAACCAAAGTCACCGACTGCCGAAAAGAAATATAATTTTCGCTTTGTAGTGTTTTGTATTGGAAGTCGGTTCAATTTTTTTATTAAAAAGTTTTTTTTTTAGCCCTTTACATTAGTATTCTTGTCGAATAATTTAGAAGACGAATGGTTCTCATCATCATCAGAATGATTTCAGTTGAAAATCATCCATTGCTGCACATAGGTATATTTCTCTGGAGCGTCGTCACATCACCCGGTCCGGTCCCGTATTTCTCTTATCCAGCGGACTCACCAGGTCATCGGTCCACCTTGCGGCTTCCTATACTGTGTCTTCCGGCAGTTGAAATTACAAAACTATTTGGACTTATCGGCCATCCATTCTACAGGCTAATGATCCTACTAAGCACGTGCATAGACTGGTGTGTTTAACTTTTTTTTTTTTTTTATTTATTTCAACAATATTTACATCTGTGGGTATATACATATCTTCTGCCAAACTGCTGGACAGTTTGTCGGCAGTACTGACAATTTATCATCATCATCAGCCTATTTATGTTCCCACTGCTGGGACACACGCCTCTTCTCTGTGAGAGGGAATGGACCGTAATCCACCACGCGGGCCCAGTGAGTGTTGTTGAATGTCACATGTCTTCCAATTATTGATTCTAGGACATGCCAGTTTCCTCACGAAGTTTTCCTTCACCGTTTTTTTTTTCATCAGTGGTGATGAAATAATTTTCACAAAGTAAAGCGCCTGCCTTGGCTCGAACTCACGACCTACAACTTGTAAGTCGCGGCCGATACCACTGCTCACAACTGCTGACAATTTATAGATCGGGAATATTATAAAGGACTAGCTGACCCCCGGGGCTTCGCTCCCGTCAACTGGCTACCCTGCCTTCCCTGCCTACCCTACACTACCTACCTACCTAATAAATTTCTCAGCGCACGCCAAAGAATGAATTTTATAGGCAACGTTTAGCTACCTTGGGTTACATTATTGCAATTTTCATAAGGATCTCTAATTTTCTTGAAAATATATTATAGGCTATGACATTCAGGAATAATGTAGCTTCCTACTAGTGAAAGAGTTTTCAAAATCGGTTCAGTAGATCCAGAGATTACCCCTTACAACGTCACAAACACACAAACTCACAACAAACTCACAAACTTTACCTCTTTATAATATTATATAGATGTAACCACTATTATGTAGGTATGGGTTCAATAGTTGGCCATCACCCATGCATCGGCTCAAATGCACCTATTTGTTGACGATAGTTACACAATTTTTATTGATCGACTTGGGTATGTACGTGTGATAATATTATATCACCGGATCTAATTTAATTATGCATTGTTGATAACCTAGTTGATATTGTGAATGGTCACGATAACGGTATTTAGCTAAATTGCTATTAATCACATGCATTTTTTTTTTGGGGTATAATCTACGGCACGTAAGTTGACAAGAGTCGTTAGATACGCAGAAGTCGTTTTATAGGTCTCTTTGGTAGTGAAGCGGGGCGCGGGGAACGTTCCGAGCGCGCGATTGGTTGGTCAGTTAAGGCGCCGATTCCCTTGAGTAGCTGATTTTAAAATGAGAATCACGTCTAAATGGCTCGTCGTAATTTTTTGAAAAATATATATGTTATATTAGACTATTTTCTTAATAATTTCATCTAAGCAAATTTTGAGTTTTATTTGTATAGCATAGTGCAATTAATTTGTAAAGTTATGTCTAAAACAGACAAAAACACGACAATCACACCAAAACCGCTGAGCGTAATGTAATGAAATTGACACCATTTCAAAGACAATTTAATTATCTACATCTTGATCTGAAGCTTTTTTTTTTAAAGTCATAGTAATAAGAAAAGTACAAAAAACTACTACATGTAGCGATTTTGGGTCGCGCGGGTGTGAAACGAGTGCGCGTTTTGTTCCCTCAAGGTCGTTGGCGTTAGTCGTCGTCTTAACACAAGCATCTACTGACCAATCGCGTCGCATCCACGTTCCGTTCACTCTATGGTGGTTGGTCAGTTCGCGGAATATGCGCGAACTTACCCCCACTACGCCAAAACCTTGCCAACTTACATGCCGGGAACTATACCATTAGGGATCCTAATACAATTGATAGATCAATACAATACCCTAATTGTAATCACGTTCGTAGACCTGGATTCGATACGATTGAGGTTTCAATGAGGTAGTTATTTCATTCGATTATGTCGCATTAAAAGTATCGCTTGGGGAAGGCCTATGACCAGCAGTGGAAGACATTAGGCTGAAATGGTGACAATGATACGAATAGCCATAAATCATGTAGAGATTTTCAGACAAGAAGGCACAATTTTTTTTGCATTGGGTGCCTGTCCACGTGGAAAAAAGATCCAAGAGTTTTTCATTCCATTTGCGAAGATGCCCTTGAAGACGGAACATTTCTTTAGCGCAAACACTTATTCAGCCGATTATAGATTATGCCGACGCCTGCTACCTGGATGCCACAGAGGAGCTATTAGACAAGCTAGACCGCCTGCAAAACTTATGCATTCGCTTTGTTTATGGTCTACGAAAGTATGATCATGTTTCTCACCTTCGCAAGGAACTCAAGTGGCTCCCAATCCGTCTTCGCAGGAACACTCGGATTTTATGTCTCCTCTTAAACATCTTACACAACCCGTCTTGTCCTTCCTACCTGCGTGAGCGATTTTCTTACGCTCGCCCTAGAGACACATTATGTAGGTCACATCTTAGATCCCTCCTTAAATCCCATCCTCATAAAACTAGCTATTATTCCTATTCCTTCTCTGTCCATGCTGTAAGATCTCACTTCCGCCTAGCATCAGAGATCTAGAAACTATCCCGCTTTTTAAAAAACGATTAAAAGATCATTATCTTTCCTCTCAAATCTGATTTTATAAGTATATGTATACAGAATGTATCACTTACACTATATGTGTATGTATTTATATCTTAGGATAGTCGTTCACTTTTCTTCTCTTCCTGTTCTCACACACTATTTGTCTACATTTCTTCTTCATTTCTCCTTCTCGCGGGTCTGCTGGTAGAAATTCTTAAGAAATAAGCAGTACCTTTGTACTCCTTTGTCATGAAGTGTTTTTTTTTTTCTTTTTTATACATGTAGGAGGAAGGTATATGACTAATAATCTAGAACAAAGAAGTATGACGCATGTAAACTTATTAATTCAGTTTTGTTTAATTGGCAACATTTAGCCTACGATTCAATCTCAGTTCGATTTTATTCGATTGACAACACTTTATTTGGCTTATGTCAAAATACTCGATTTTGATTGGATGTTAAAAGCTGTGAACTTTGCCCGAGGTGTTCTTAAACCAATGAAAGCAGGGTAGCCAATGGCGACCTGAGCGAAGTCTCCCGCCATGTTTGGTCGGAAAAAGTTAGAAAAAGGAACGCGCGGTAGCGCGTTTGCAAAAAGTTGAAAAAAGAGTTGTGAGGGAAATAATTGTGAAGTAGCCTAAAGTGTGGCGTTATAAACTTGAAAGTGTGTTTTGTTGAGAGAAAGCGAAACGAATAGGTGGCCGAATTCGCTGCTTTGATAAGATTGGAACAAGGACTATCTCCAAAACGGCATAAGTTACCTGCTTTGTAGCATGCATATACCCACGAAAGCCCACAAGATCGAGTGTTTATCCAAGATAGCCCTCTTATTTGCGACATACATATAATAACAAAAACATCTTCCTGCCCTTGTCCCATGTTACTTGGGGTCGGCGCAACACGTTTTCTTCTTCCATCCCGTCCTGTCCCCCGTCAGTTTCGTAGTCCCCGTTAGTTATCATCAGTTTAGAGGTTTAGATAGAAAATGTATTGCATAACTAGCAATGTTTATTATTTATTATGCGTAGTGAATCAATTTGATTTATTATTTTACCGATTATAATGTTTCATGGTATAAAATTCTGCTACGTTGTTTTAAGAGTCTAATTCCGCCTAGCCCGCTTCATCATCGGACTACAAGACGTACGGCGATGCGCCATCGGTACATGGTGGACATCCCACCCATACGCACTAAACGTTTTGGAAATACTTTTATTATGCGTACAGCTAAGGAGTGGAATTCCCTGCCGGAGTCTGTGTTTCCCGATAGCTACAACCTCGGAGTATTTAAGTCAAGAGTGAATAGGTTACTTCTAGGCAAGCTTGTTACACCGTCGACCACATCATAGCTTACCATCAGGTGAGATAGTGGTCAAGCGCGAGCCTATCAACAATAAAAAAGAGTAACGGTAAAACTTAGTTTAAAATATTTTGTTGATTTATCTGGCTAACCTTATTAACCACAGATTATATAATACTAGCATGCCTTAAACTTCAATTATTACAAGCTGCCACACTATTTATTAAAACACACATTATTTATCGCTATTTTTAGATATCCGTACCCGAAGAGTTCAAGCGGAGCCCTATTGCTGTAGCCTTATTGCTTACGTGTCCGTCTGTATGTCCGTCGTCTGTCACACAGGTTTTATAGCCAAACGGTTGTAGCTACAGCCTTAAAATTTTCACAGTATATACATTTTGTTGACCCAAAGCCATACAAAATTTTTAAAGGTTTCCCATACAGGCAAAATGGGGCGCGAAAACAAAATTGACCTGTCCCATCGAGTGTGGTATCGTTGTTTAGAGCTCGTTGAGTAGATAAATACAGTGTTTTTAGTTTTAAAAAATATTGAAAAACAAAGGAATCAGAAGCCACCAAAGACAGGATTTTGTTTTACAAAATTTTGTTCCGTCGAACTTCCAGTTTAGTGATAATGTTTATATTACATGTATTTACTAGCAAATAGCAATATATTGAAAATCAGATTTTTCTTTGAAATGCTCTCATTTTTCCTATTACAACCAACATGATTGTACGGTTTGGTACGGAACCATGTGCGAAGTCCGACACGCACTTGGCCGGTTCTTTTATTACTGTTCTTATAAAAATCAATATTGCAGAACATATTTTATGTAACTGCATCACTTCAAAACGTTTGCACCTATTGGGCTAATCTATACTAATATTATAAATCTTTACTACTTAATATAATAAAGCTGAGTTTGTTTGTTTGTTTGAACGCGATAATCTCAGGAACTACTGGTTGGAATTGAAAAATTCTTTTTGTGTTGGATAGCCCATTTATCGAGGAAGGTTATGACATCACGCTACGACCAAATGAAAATGTAGCAACACGAGAATGAGACCTTCCGTTGCGTAATCGGACGCAACAATCATGTATGTAGGGTAGGTAAGGTAGGGTAGAAAAAAAAAAGAAAAAAAAAAAAAAAGGTAGCCAGTTGACGGGAACGAAGCCGCGTGGGACAGCTAGTTCTTTATATTTGTTTTGTTCGCCCTAATTACCTACTTTAAATTCAGATGTGGTTTAAAAAAAATGTTCAGTTGAAGTTCACCGGCAGCCTAATTGCGTAAGTGAATTCTCCAAAGCAAACGAGTTGATTCCTTCAAAGAATCAGAAGCATTTCTTTTAACTTTTTCGGTATTGCGAAACTAATTTGGAAAGATTACAAACATCCTCCTTTGAGTTGAAGTTCATCTACTGCGTTATGTTTCATCAAACTCGAACATTACACAATACCAATAGTGAAGGTTTATCTCGATTTGGTAGTATTCTTAGTCAGTGTTCTCGACAGTATATTGTAAATCATTGTTTACCCGGTGCCAGTTTTAGCCAGTTAATTAATAGTCTTAAATTGACTAAAATAAATCCCAATTCAACTGTAATATTGTTATTTGGGGATAGCTTAGCTGTAAGAAAAAAGGATTTAGTTGCATGTTTTAATTTAATGCTAAAGCTCCATGAGTCTTATAATTGTAAATTTATTTTTTCTGCTTTGCCTTACTCTGATTGTTTGTCGGATGAGCAAAATAGGCATATTTATAATCTGAATCTGCTGATGTATAACAGGACTTGTCGTCACAGGGACGCGATTATATATTTTGATTGTAATAGTTTTATTACAGATTACAGACTCACTGATTGTTCCATGTTTTTGCCAGCTAGTTGTAGGAGACGGATTGCTAATCTTTTAGCATATACTTTACACGTTTACACCGGTACTTATACTGTACCTACGTTTACTGTTAGTGGTGACACTAACATCTCTATTGATACTATTAGTATAGATACTAATATCACTTTTGATTCTGTTGGTAGTGATACTAACATTGCTATACACACACCTATTTTAGTAGTTTAAACTGTTAGGTTCGACAACGGGTGAGTCGCATATGTTGAATGTTGTACATCAAAATATGCAGGGTTTGACCGGCAAGGAATTAGAGTTAAGCTTGTTTATGGAGAATTATGATGTTCATGTGTTATGTTTAACTGAACATTGGTTGAAAGAGCATGAAGTAGTGTTTATCAATGATGATTTATTTTCTGTACAGAGTGCATTTGTGAGAAAAACTGCTATTCGCGGTGGATCTTTAATTCTTGTTTCAAACAAGTTAAAATGTAAACAACGGTTAGACCTAGTTAATCTTTCCATTGAGCGCACTATCGAGTTGTCTTGTGTTGAACTTGAGCGGTACATAATAATTTGTGTCTACAGACCCCCTTCAGGGGACTTTACTAGTTTCGAATCTGCAATGGAGGATGCACTTAATAAGATTAAATGCAGTAGTAAAAATATAATTTTATGTGGAGATTTTAATGTTAATATTTTAGATGTTACTCCACTAAGTACTAGGCTTCTGAACTTATTTAAATCTTTTAATTTAGTTAATTTGTTTTTCGAACCAACTAGGATCACGGCGTCTTCGTCGACTTGCCTTGATAATATATTTTGTGATTTTGATGCCGACAATAAATTGGTGTTAAGTGATTTATCATCAGATCACTGTGGATTAATGGCTAGCTTCCCTATGCCATTAAGTAAAAAGCCGCGCAAAGTAGAATGCAGGCCTTATACTGTTAGTCGTTGCAGTAAGTTTAAAAATAATATAGCTCTTAAAGTTATACCGTCAATAATACAGTACGAGAACCCAAATGAAATGTACGAGGCCCTTTTTGATGTTGTACAAAATGAGTACAAATCCGTTTTTAAAACTAAAACTATCAACATTACTGGGACTTCCGCTGGTTTCAACCAATGGGCTACACCAGGCATTTATAAAAGCCGAGCGAGATTGTATGAGTTGTATGGTCTGAGACAGTACAAGTTTGATAACAATTTTTTAGAATATGTTAAAAATTATTCAAAATTATTTAAAAAGATTTGTCGTGTTGCAAAATCAAAATTTCTAAGTGAGACTATTAAAAATTCTAATAACAAAGTAAAAGCCACTTGGAAAATCATAAACAACGAAACGGGTAAATCGGTTAAAAAAGAAAATCAACTCGAGATCATGGTTGATAACAAATTAGTTAATAAACCAGCTGACGTAGCTGAGGCGTTTAATGAGTTTTTTACGAGCATACCTGCAACGACGACTTGCTCCTTAAGTTCGTCGCCGTCTAAGGCTGAAAACCTATTGCATAGTAGCGTCCCTAAATGTAGTTATGTATTGAGATTCGAGCATGTAGCGCCTCGTGATGTAGTTAATGTTTTTAATTCTCTTAAATCTAAAAACACGGGTGATTACTGGGGCATATCTACCAAACTTTTGGGCAATATAATAGACATTGTGGCCCCCTATCTTGCTGTTACGTTTAACAAATGCATTGATTTGGGTACTTTTCCTGATCTCATGAAGAGCAGTAAAGTCATCCCTCTATTTAAATCCGGTAGCAAAAATGATATTGGTAATTTCAGACCAATCTCTATTTTGCCTGCATTCAGCAAAATATTTGAAAAGTTAATTCTTAAGCAGTTACTCAGACATTTTAACTTACATAGCCTCCTTCACAATGACCAATATGGGTTTACGAAGGGTCGCTCGACTACAGATGCGGGTGTTGCTTTGTTGAAACACATATTTGACGCATGGGAGAAGTCGCGAAATGCAATTGGTGTTTTCTGCGATCTTTCTAAAGCCTTCGATTGCGTTCACCATGATACGCTTTTGCGTAAACTACGCCATTACGGTGTTCAAAACGAAGCCCTAAATGTAATTGAGTCATATTTACTTAATAGATACCAATGCGTAGACGTTAATGGCGCTAAATCTTCCAGGTTACCTGTTGAGCTGGGTGTACCTCAAGGCTCAATACTGGGTCCGTTTTTATTCCTGGTTTATATTAACGATCTGCCATTCTATTTAAAGGATATTTGCGACGTTGTACTGTTTGCGGATGATACTTCTCTGATCTTTAAAGTAGATAGGAATAGACAAGTTTTTGATGACGTGAATAACGCACTATCAATGGTCACAGATTGGTTCACAACAAATAATCTTGTTCTTAATGCCAAGAAGACTAAATGCATAAAGTTCGCTTTGCCCAATGTTAGAAATCTGGGTCCCAACATTGTGCTCGGCAATGAGAAGCTCGAAACTGTTGATTCAGCTGTGTTTCTGGGTATAACAGTAGACTCAAAAATTCAATGGGGGCCACATATATCAAGCCTAGCGGGTAGGCTTAGCTCGGCCGCCTACGCCGTCAGAAAGGTTAGACAATACACTGACGTTGATACAGCAAGGTTGGTCTACTTTAGTTATTTTCACAGTATCATGTCCTACGGTATTCTACTGTGGGGCAGAGCCGCTGATATTCAAAATATATTTGTGCTTCAAAAACGAGCTGTTCGTGCCATTTACCAATTAGGTGCGCGTGTTTCTCTAAGAGATTTTTTTAAAGAGATTGGTATTCTCACAGCGGCTTCACAGTACATATTCGCCAACATTTTATATATTAGGCAGAACATTCATTTGTACAGTAACAATAGTGATATTCACAACTTTAACACCAGAAATAAGGACAAATTACGAGCTCCCTTTCATCGACTTCATAAGGTGCATAGTTCATTCGTTGGGGTTGGTATAACTTTTTACAACAAGTTACCGTCTTCTTTTCTAGATTTGCCATTTAACGCATTTAAAGCAAAGGTAAAAGCTAATCTCTGTTCTAAGGCATACTATTCTATTAATGATTATTTAGATGATAAGCATAGTTGGTCGCTGTGTTGAACTCAAGACAATGTTCGTGTTCTTTTACCAAAATTAGCTTGCTGTCAGGTTAAATATTATTATTTTTTAATTTCGTTTTTATGTGTATTTTTTAAATTTTATTTTTTATGTTAAGACTGTCGTAGGTATCGTTTACTGTTATTGTCGGAGCTGATGAAGATTGCTACTATCTTTGCATTATATAGAGTTAATCTTTCTAGTATTATATAGTAGCATAGCCAGCATTGTGTGAGTACCATGTACTTCAGAGCTATCATTGTCTAGATACCTACGTCTTCTATTGACTTGAATGACTCCGGTGGTTGAGAGTATGTCATGCCCACTCAAATGTCTCGCCGATGGTGGCGCGTGTGTCGGATCATTTAGCTCCCTTCAAAATGGTTGAGCTGAATGGTGCTGATACATGTGTCATGTTCGTGAACGGGCGCTGTCGGTTGGGACTGGTCATCTCTTAGCTGCCATGGTTTATTTTAATTGATTCTAATTTTATTTCTGAATTGTCTTTTTATATTTACTATGTACACTTTTAACTTGCTACATCGTTCTCACATAATGTGTAATCTCAACATGAATGATGTAACAAATGATTTGTAATAATTACCTAATTGAAAAAGAGTGTACATGGAGTTTCTTGCCCGTTCTTCTCCATAGAGATCTACGCCTTGGAATGGGCATCTACGGTACTTTCACAGTTATTATGTCTTGTGACTGGGACTGTAGCACCATAATTTTGTAATATTTTATTTTGTCTTTTGACAATTCAAAAGTGCCTGTAACTGGCCTACTTGAAATAAAGTGCTTTGACTTTGACTTTGATTCTTCCGCTTTCGTTCATTTTTTACAATCAACTCTACGTCAAAATATTGGGAATGGAAAGGATCATAAACTTTCCGTTTCAGAGTGTAATATGCAATACGTAAAGTCGTTTTTGGGTAAGAATCGACTTGTTTGCTTTGGAGAATTCACTTACGCAATTAGGCTGCAGGACATCTAGTATAAATTTAAAATTCGTCATGCTTCATTTTTAAGATTCGCCTATTCTTAATTTAAAACATACGAAATCAGCTTATCAACTGTCAAATTAAAGCGAGTCGAATGGTTACGCAATAAGGGAACGGTCGGAAATGTCTGAGTCGACGTGACCGCGTGACATTAGGCTGAGTTAACGAGGGCAATGATATCGACGCCATGGTAAAGTTTACAGATGAAATAGATACGTTAATGAAGGGGACTTGTGTATGAGATCTATACTAATATTATAAAGAGGTAAACTTTGTGAGTTTGTAGGGGGTAAAATCTCTGAATCTACTGAACCGATTTTGAAAATTCTTTCATTAGTAGAAAGCTACATTAATTCTGAGTGGCATAGGCTATAAATTATTTTAAAAAAAATTGGAGATCCGTATCAAAATTGCAATAATGTAAGAAGAATACAGCTCGGATGGGCCGCTTTAGGCAAAATGGACGATATTTTGAAGTCAGCCAAGATACCATAATCTCTGAAGACCCGCCTCTATAACCAGTGTGTTTTGCCCACCATGACCTACGTTGCCGAAGCGTGGACGCTTACACAGGAGCCTGCGTACAGGCTTCGAGTTGCGCAGATAGCTATGGAGCGTTCCATGCTTGGCATACGGTTAATAGACCGAGTTCCAAACGTTGAGATCCGAAGACGTACGAAGGTTTCTGACGTCGGAAAACTAATTTCGGAACTGAAATGGAGCTGGGCAGGACACCTGTCAAGTCGCGTTGATGATAGGTGGAGTAAGGTGGTGACTGAATGGCGTCCAAGGACTGGAAGAAGAAGTATCGGTCGTCCAGCGGCGAGATGGGCAGATGACATTGTTCCCATTGCGGGTAGAACCTGGATGAGGTTGGCACGGGAACGTGGTGATTGGTACAAGAAGAGAAAGGCCTATGCTCAGCAGTGGGCGAGGTCGGGCTGTGGATGATGATGATGAACCCAAAGTAGCAAAATTGTGCCTATAAAATTTTTCTTTGGCGTGCGCTGAGAAAATTATTGTTGATACATAAAAAATATGTACCTACTACATGATTAATAAATAAATTGTAGTTCTAAAAACTAAAAAACACGCTTTAATGGTAAGGATAATGGGACAAACTGTTTAAATTATTGCATTGTCATCGGTCCTTGATAAGTGTGCAAAGTTTCAAATCAATCCAACGTTTTGAAGTTTTTTCGTGACGTTTTTTCACTTCTACCTCCGAGAATTACCACTGATGTTTAGGTCTAATGAATATAAATTCACGTATCGTAAGCTATAAGTATTGTATATCGGAAATTCTCCCTAATCCATAGATTGTATCATGATATCTTTGGCGATAAATCGAAAGGTTTATTGGAAACTGTCAGTTTGAAAATCGAACTGAACAAACTGGAACAGAATACGCCCTTGAGATTAAAAAATTGTTTTAGTAGGCTGTTTACAGTAGAGATCATTGTAATAAACTGTAGTCAATCCCAATTGATCACTTTTGGTATTTTTTTACAAATATTTGAAGGCGGACACGCTCCAGCAGAAAGGCGCGACAAGACAATGTATGCGACAACGATATTAAAACGCGTTGGCGCATTGCCGCGTCAAGCATGTCTGCGGAAGCCTTGATGCGTATTTCTTCATAGTAATTAGCACATAATTTTAGAAGGAAAGCTAGTGAGTGGTGCTTTGCTATTCTTTATATAGACAGAAAAATCAGTAGGCAGAAGAGTTTAAACATCCTTCAATACAATTTCTTATTAAGGTTACTAGTCGAAAATTCTTCCATACAAACGTAGTCTAGGAATTATTCCACTGTTTGACAATGTACGTTCAAAATAAAAAGTGATATCAATATGTCTCATCTTTATCTAGCCCTGTATGGAAACAATTAACAAAAAGTAAAAAAAATAAAATATTTGATTGAAAGTTATGAGCGTCGAAAGTTCCACATTTCGACACTAATTTTAACGCATTTTTGGGCGCAAATAAATACCATAAGAAGACGGGCAATTGCAAAACGGCCACCATACAGGTATAGATTATTAGTTCAACAATGCAAGTAATTTTATTTTGGACAGATACGTTTAGTCGTTTTTTCATGATATCCAGACTCCCAAAGGGCTGTTTATAAAATTTGGCGTGCTCGGTTTCGTCCTAAATCATTATCCATTTCGCAAAAATTTGCAAAAGTGTGTATTCGTACGCGAACTAGCTTCTTACTGCTGATCACAGCATCTATCTCTTCCGCACGTGTTGTCGGATGATATAAAATGCATTTTAACCCCGCGCACAAAGTAGTTCGTGCCGTCGACTGGTGCAACCTTAAGTTATTACCACAGGGTTCCAGAGCCAGCACATTGTATCACAGAAAATTGTTTTGCCTATCTCTAACAATAAGTCATTACACAACCTATCCATTGTTTTGACAACACTCTAGTACAATATCATTGTTCAAGTTTACAATGTGTTGATGTCACTTACGTTGTAAATAGGTAATACATGTTTACATTTTCTTGAATGGATTGATTTTGTTTTTTAACAGGTGCAATTCTGTTCCAAATTTGAAAAGTGATTGGCTAGTAAGTGTTTTAACTTTTGCAATAGATAATATCAAGGTTGTACAATATAGTTTAGTTGTACTTAATAGTTCCATGCAAGGGCAGTTTTTTGTGTCAAATTATGTAAGAACCATGGAGGTTACATATATTATGTTTGAATGTGAATGAAGTAAAAAAGGAGTGTAGAGTGTATAAGGATTGTAGCAAGTGGTGTTCTGTAGTTTCTGCCCACCCCATGGGAAATAGTTAGCTTGAGTTTATGTATGATACTGTAATTAATTCAAATTTTGTCTAGAAACCAGGAAACAAATTTTATGTCTCTGATGAGTTGTCATAAAAATATTTAAGTTTTGTATTTTCTATAATAAGGAAGAGATAGGCACGGAGCCAAGTTACCTAAATATAAACTTAAGACACATAAAAAACATGAGTTGCATAGGTAAGTATCAGCATTACCTGGAAAATCAATGAAGGAAACCAGGTCACTATACCACTAGACGGCAGAGTCAACAACCTGACGGCAATATAATTTTATAACAAGTCATAAATTCTCTTAGATGTAAATATTGGAGATTATTTTCTTCAAATTATGTTTGACCATAGGATTCTAATATGTATGTCATAGACATTATAATCTTATTTAAATAGATTCCAGTTAGAATCTAATATAAATAATTTTACTTAAAAAGCATATGATAATTGTATAGGTAAAAATACCTACATTTCTATTTAATCATCTACCAGAAATCATAATCATAATTGTGTTTACTTATCTCTAATCAATAGCTATTAAAACTTAAATTTTATTAGCATATATAGATTTTATTTTATGGCCCATAATACCTTATTAATATCAAGCTATATTAAAAAGATAAGTTCTAAGTAGTCTGTGGGTGTTGTTCTAAGTAGTCTGTGCACACAGACTTTAGACCCTGACTGAGGAAGCCATAACAAGGTCTTAATGGAGAAAAGAGGTCGATTCACGAGAATTAGGCTGTATACTACATACTGGCCAGAAACACGCATCGCGTGCAGCTAACGCGCGATGTATTCAGAGAAATGGCAAAGTTTACCGGTAGTTCAGTCGCAGACAACTCATAACAAAACTGACGATAATTGTTTTTCGCACGACTAACATCCTATTGTATTACATAAAACACCTCCGTACTACACTCTGACAGTCAAATAAAATGCCAACTTGCACTTGCAGATCGATAAAACAGCACACGACGAACGTAAATAAATCATAGGAGTTCTCACTTCTTCCTATTGATTTGACCCGCATGGGCGCATTAATAATCGATTTTCTCCATTTATGTACAAGTTCAAACCGTGTCTATTTGTCTTAAATTATAATTAGTACTTAAAGTACTGCTAACGATACAGAAATAATGAATTACTTACCAAAGAATGAAGCAGAGCTGCAATGGTGTGAGGCTAGAGTTATGCACTGAATTATTTATTGCACTATATAACTTACGTAATGTTAATCTAATGCAGGTTGATGATTTTACGATTAACAGGTTAACGGTTTTAATTTACGAATAGAATTAAGTACCTACGGAAATTGCAAGAAAAACTATTAAAATGTTTATTAATTTTCCGCAAGGTGTTTCAGTTTCGCGTCGAACTTCGATTTTGTGAGGCCAGAGGGCGCTTCCGTAGCATAGTCTTTTGACATTTCAGGAATGATGGCGTTCCTAAATTACATTCATTGTCTTCATTAATAATTATCGTATGACTTTCTTATAACTAAGCGTAACTACATGTTCTTGCATACAGAATCTGTTGAAAAATGGATATAACAGTCCAAAAATTGAGCCTCAGATAAAGTACCTTAATAAACAATGATTTAAAACGATACTGATTTTATAAGTTTCTCTGTGACGACTGATTCTGATTTCGTATAGCGCGTTGCGAACGAACGCTTAAAATTCAACTTTATTTTGATTTTGACATCTGACATCTGTTTCATATGTTTTGTTTGACATATGTATGTCAGTCTTGCTGTGCAAGTGTGCAGTCTTGGTTGTTGTTGTTTTACGAATTTGCCAAAAATCGTTACTTTGACTTACTAAATAATAATGGTACCCAGTGCTCGTACAGCGCGTTTGGCTAGAGAAGTGAAAAACTTTGAAACAAAACCTCCTTGGGGGATAGTTTGCCAACCGAGAGAAGAAGACGTCTATGATAATTTGAACTTCACTTTACAAGGTCCTAAGGGGTCTCCATACGAGAATGGGTCATTTAAATTGACCGTTACTATACCACAGAAGTATCCGTTCGAGCCACCACTTGTGAAGTTCTCTACGCCTGTTTATCACCCCAATATTGATAAAGGTAACATACTGGCACAGTTGGAATATTGTTAATTCTTCCCGCCCCTTTATTCTTATTAATTTATGAAAGTCAACACAAAAAATTTTGCAAAAGAAATTCCTTCGTTGAACTTTGCATATCACTTCCTCAGTAACATATAATGTTCGCCTTAACAACTTTTCATAAATAAATATTGATAAACACTGCAAGGTATTATTATGGCACTGGCCCAGGAAATATGTATAGATTATCTCACATGGACCTCATATATAACTGTCAGCGGTTAGCCTGCATGATCCTGTTACGGTTGTTTTTTTTGTTGATTTTTTGTTTTTTTTTATTTGTCTCTGATTATAGTATGTTTTAAAAGCAAGTTGTTTTCAAATTCGGAGCTTTTTGTGTTTTGACAATTCTAGTGAAAGAAAATATTTATGGCACTCGTTTTGTAGATTGTGTAGAGCTATGAAGTAATTTATTTATGATATAGTTTAGTATATTTTTTGGAGAGTTATGTAGGTTTTTTAATATCAAAGTTTTAAGTAATTTCAATCATGGATCACAATAAAGTTATTTAAGTGGAGGGCAGACATCCACAAGAGATCCCACTACTAGACAATGGCCTCAGACCCATGACTACTAACACTCCCACGAGACGACCCACTGGCCAACTCCTTTTCAAGTATATTTTTATTCTTTAACCACTAACTTCTCAACACCTTACTTTTTCAGGTGGTAGAATATGTATGGACATGTTAAAAATGCCGCCCAAAGGTGCCTGGCTGCCCACCATCACACTGGAAACTCTCCTAGTGTCCCTTCAGACCTTGATGGCCAATCCGAACCCTGATGATCCACTCATGATGGACGTAGCCAATGAATATAAGTATGACATAAAAAAATATCTGGAGAATGCTAAGAGACATACAGAAAAATATGCTAAGGGATAATAAATATTGATGGGTGCTTTGATAATTTTTGTATTATTGTACGTGAATATATCACCAATTTGAGTATTAACTTTAGCTTTCTGTATTTTAAGAATATTCTTATGTGAACTTTTGTATTAAAAAAAGGGTTGCAATGCTGCCGTTGTATAACTAAAATGCTGTTATCCAACATCTGGTATGTTTTGATGCTATATTAATGAGAAAAAAAATTCAATACCTTGAACAAAACTATTCAAGGTATTGAAAATTCGCAAACACAGATTGATAGATATTTTTTTCTCATTAATATAGCATCAAAACCAGATGTCGGATAACAGCATTTCAGTTACACCACGGCACAATAGCTGTTGAACTTTGTCATTTAAGTTATAATTTGTTGTTCCAAAATTTGATAATTATCTCAGATTATGAATTTAAATATAGATTATGTAATCCCTATGAAGGCTAAAGAACTTATTACTTTAATCATGAGGCCTGTCAATAGTTTAGCAACTGATTAGTGTACAGAAAAATGTTAAACAGTTAACAGATTTTTGTTAGCCATTAGCCGCGGTAGGGTTATTTTATCATTACACCCACTGCTCACTTGCATGATATTCATTATTCTTAATTGATGATCAACCATTACAGTCTCATGACCTTGACATTTCCAAAATTATTAAATGTTAACAATTAAAAAATTCAATTGAGTTGAGGGTAATGTTTATTAAGGAACATTGTAACAGAATTAATTTAACCTTGAAATAGGTCACCCGCATTGAGCAAGTTATACTTCATTTGCTATAACATTAAACGTTTAAATTAGCCCATTTTACAGAGCGTTCAACCGATTTTGACTTCTATTGCATTTGTGATACGATATATGGTAGCTGTAGTAAACAGTTGGTTTTGGTAACAGGTTTATGCTTTTTATATCATCCTTATGTTTACGGAATATAACTCAAAATTGGTTGAACGGACTGTAAAAAGATTTGGAAACATGTCTAATGTTATTTCAAATGGTGTACAGGTGATTATTGCTTGCCTTGTGCCTTCTGTATATGAGAAGAGGCAATTTATTTGATTTATTATTTTATCCTCGCACTGGAACTCCTTTCAGCAATTACACCAATGGAACACAATCACTATAAGTCCAGGTTTCCTCACGATATTTTCCGTCACCATTGTCAGCAATGTCCAAGATAAACTTAGAAAGAACATATGAATTGAATAAGTCATATTGGTACTTGCCCGGATTCAAACCCACAACCTCAAGCACGAGAGACAAGGTCTTAGCCACTGGGTCACTGGGACAGTAACAGGCTGTAATTATTATTATTGTCACAGAAGATCTACTATTTATATTTAAAATTGTAATTAAGGGTTTACTGTTTATAAAACACTCAAAAAGTCATGAGATGACAAATCTGTTACGGCACAGAATAAATAATAGTACAAGTACAGAAGAGTCACTTCGCGCAACAATTCATTGAAATAGAGACTCCTGCTAGTAAGCAACAAAGTGCAATTCAGCTCGCATAAGCGCTCAGTGCCTAACGTGATATTCACCTAAACGTTGCCGCTCTCTTCTAACGCGTATCTCCGTCGCTGTCTGGCGCGGTTTGACTCGGCTCGTAAGGGTTGTCGACTTGCCGCTTTCGCTTACGACATAGAATTAATAACGTGGCTAACGTGCGAGCTGAGCGGTAAGTGGCAACCTAATGCGATACTCCGTCCCGGGAGGAGCGTCGGCCTTGAGTACCTACCTAAACTGCGGATTGAGACCCCTAGTTACGGTTCTGATTTTGCTATTGGCTACAGAACTTCAAAAGCTAGAAACACACTGTCACTTGACAATCACAAACATGGCGCACACAAGTGGTAATAATAAACTGCATAAAGCGGTACAGTCAACTGCAAGTCGGTACTAATGCAAAAAGTTGCAGTCAAACCCAAATTAGTAATAAGGACATGCAGTTGACCGTACATATGTAAATAAGAGACTGGTAAATACTATTTTTAATAAACTTCTCTTTATTAATTATTGTTTTATTTACATGATGACATTGATTACAAACTGTACATGAATATTACATTTTACTGTTTTTTATGATACCTGTTACATAAAGGAAAGGTAACTAATAAAACGTATTTACAATGGGAAAATACCAAACGCCTGGAGACTATCAAGACCAAGTTTTTGACAATGCCGTCTAGCAGTGACCACCGAGGCGCATATGTTACATGAAGTTATGAAATATAGAATCCAATATATAATCAATATAAGTACAAGATACAAATAATATAGACCTTAGTTCTAAACATTATATTATTCATTAATTTTCATAATAATTAATACCGGATTGGCCAGAGAAGGCAAGAGACAAAGTTGGCTGGAAGGAGGAAAATAAAGGCCGCCAGATAACAAAAAAATAAAAGTCGTTAACACCCTTCTACCAATATATCAAACAAAATCAAACCGCGGTAAGGGGCGTCCTTGACCCTTTCACTTGGCATTCAGTAATGAGTTAATATCTCATAAACGCGTGGACTGATTTAACATCACATCATCAGCCTATTAATGTTCCCACTACTGGGACACAAGCCTCCTCTCTGTGAGCGGGAATGGGCCGTAATCCACCACACGGGCCCAGTGCGGATTGGACTGGGCCCGCGTGACTTCGAATTTTTTGGTTCTTGGAAATGCCGGTTTCCTCACGATGAAACTGATTTACATGATTTAAACGGGTAAAAATGTTCTACGCCTATAAACATTATTTGAGACCAAAAATCATGTGTTTTCAAGTCACCTAAAAGGCTCGATCTCAAAATACCAGATTATCTAAATACCAAACGGAGCAGTTCTCAGAAGTCGTTTTTAGAGTTCCGTACCCAAAGAGTAAAAACTGGACCCTATTACTAAGACTCCGCGATCCGTCTGTCACCAAGCTGTATCTCATGAACCGTGATATCTAGTCAGTTGAAATTTTAACAGATGATGTATTTCTGTTGCCGCTATAATAACAAATACTACAGAATAAATTGTAATTGTATTTCTCTTGCCCCACTTAAATGAATATTTAAGTGGGGCTCCCATACAACAAACATGTTTTTTTTTGCCGTTTTTTGCGCTAATGGTACGGAACCCTTCTTGCGCGAGACTCGCACTTGGCCGGTTTTTTAGGTAGTTTGCGGAATATGCGCGAACTTACCCCCACTACGCCAAAACCTTGCCAACTTACGTGCCGGGCACTATACAAGTCGGATAAAAGCTTTTTTTTTATATGGTGGAGACTTAAAACAAAAGAATATTTATTTCCATACAGTATTTCTGGTGCGGCTTTTCTTGTTATAAGGCAAAAGACTGATCCAACTAGGCAACTACTCTTACGTAAATGAACTTAATACCTTAAAAGTATTATTTTGTGAGAATTTGAGTAAAATATCAAGGCAATGAGCAAAACCTAGGGTCTCTAGTGACTGTTAATAGTGGTGATTTATATGTGCAATCAACTTTCAACTTAAGACCCTGAGAGTGTTACTATAAGCTCTTAGAACAAGGTTATTTCCATTGTACATAAGGGACAGATGTATATAACTTGAATACAACTGTCACTTTCATGATAATTTTACACGGCCCCAGGGCCCATAATACGAACTGACTATTTGCGTAAGTGAATTCGGCAAGGCGAAGGATTTAACCCCTTCAGGCCCGGTATCCACCAATGCGGTGAGTAGAGGAGACGAGACGAGATGTGCTGCGAAGTTGGCTGGATATTTCCACCAAAGCGGAAAGGAGATGAGTAGCGGAGAAGAGATTTGAGCTGTGAGAGCTCGAAAGTGCTGTCTACGAAAGGAAGACGCCATGCGAGGAAAGGGGCGCACTCGCGTGGGCGCCGCCCGACTTCACACATCTCCGCTCTGCCGCGCCGCTTGCTCGTTTGCGGCACAAAATTCTATAGAAAAATGAGACATCTCCTCTCCGCCTTATTCATTTCCACCGAAGCTAAGCGGAGAGGAGATGTGGCAACAACGAAATCTTATTGGTTATTCAAAACACATCTCTCCACTCCGCTTTGAGGCCCGGCTCAATCGACCAATCACTAAGACAGAAATCCACAACGCGTCTTTCATCTCGCACGTGATTGGTCGATTGATGAGACCAAATCATTCGCCTTGCCGAATCCACAGCAATTAGGGTGCTGATTCCATTGTTAAAAAGGGATAGTGCTATTCGTCCTGTATAGCTCCATCTCTCTCTCAAAGTGGAAGCATGACAGTTTTGACACGTCAGACTCAGATAGGTTTTAAGGATTTTTCATCAAATGGGCTTTGTTTACCCAGAAGTTAAACAAAATTTTGTTATGGCTTTTGGATGAACCAACTAACCTATGCTATAAGATAGTTCAACTCATCTATGCGCGCACAGATAATATAATAAAATAAATACTAGCATACAGATGCCTCATTCCATACAAAGAATCCGTGCCGACGTAACTAGCGTTTTTCGTCTGATTATTTTGTGTACCCCGATCGCGTTCGGTTCCGTTCCACGGCGATAGATAGATGGTGCTAGCAGCGACTTGCAAGTAAATGGGTTTACTCGGTACGTGAATATTTTTTTCTTTAAATACAGTGACGAATTGGTTATAGTATTTTTTGTACGTTTTTATAGTTTCATTGTACCAATATGTGTAACAATACAAATTAAAAGAAACGAGTCGACACAGAAATTTAAAATAGTACCATCTATTGGCATCAATTTTAAATAATCTTTTTAATAATCTTTGAAATATGAATTAAAAGCCCAATATTCCATAATTGTGTGCTTAGGAGAGTTGATTAAACAAGAACATAGAATTTTTATGATCAATTCAATAACAAATTGGTGCACATTGCGCCATCTAGTGAGATTTATTAGAACCAAATTTTCTTTCTTAGCGCTGGGTGGGACCCCGTGGTGTGGGTAACCTTGTTTGCTCGGACGACGACAGCCGCGTACTTGCCACACAAATGAAAGCTGTATAATTACAAGCGCACGCACACATGGAGCCGCGCGCAAAAATGTGTTGATCTATCTATACTGCTATCTAGATAGTAAGTTGGTTTTTCATAGAGTATCTTTCAAACATATTTTTGAAGTGGCTAACTATCGAAATGCGGAACACTAAGGTTTAATTTGACAAAGTAATGTACTATATTTTCTTAATCAGAGGCCCGTGTGAGGTATTTAACTTACTCAACCGCCAATTGTCAATTTGTACACAGAAAAGGGGTCTGCCATTACTGTCACCAGATGGCGCATATCCAGTATCAATACGAATTGACATTTACATTAAGCAATCGAAAATTTGTAAAGAGTTCCATTAATCTCACTGAACTCTCTCTCCAGTGATTACTGAATATGCCTTTACTATGTTTACTTGATAAGCAGAGCTTCTACCTGCCAATAGATCAAATGCAAGTAGTAAGCATTAAGCAGAATATATAAAAAACACTACAGTACTAATATTCAGCCAGTATCTGTGCTACTGTCATCACCAGAGCTTGCACTCTCTGTCTCCGAAGAACTACTGTTCCTTTTAACTTTTCTACCAACATTTTTGGAATTTTCCGCATTGGCAACACTAGGCTCTTTATTATTATTACTTTCATCACTCAGATCTTTTTTCTTGGATTTCTTGCCAGTTTCACTAGTAGTAGGTTTTAGGGTTTCTGTGGAGACTGTGGCCACCATTTTAGATTCAGGTCTGGTGTCTGAAGGCTTGAAGTCTTCATCATCATCTTCGTCTGCTGGCCTTCTGTTGGCTATTGATGCTGCTACTGCTGTTTTGTAAGCTTCTGGGTACTGGGTGCTGAAATGAGTATAGAATTTCATTAGTAGGTAATTGGAGTTGAATTCCACCTAGCCTGTTCCATCATCGGACTACATGACGTACAGCGATGTGCGTTTGTTACATGGTGGACATCCCAGCCACTATGCACTAAATGGTTTGGGGATATGTACTTTCATTGTACATGCATACAGCGAGGGGTGGCATTGGCTGCCAGAGTTAGTGTTTCCTGGTAGTCATAACTTGGGGGTCCTTAAGTCAAGATTGAATAGTTTATTTCTAGGTAAGCAAATGTGCTGCAGTCAACCACATCATCACTTACCATCACCTTAGATTGTGGTAAAGAAATACCTATGAATAGTGAATGATGTTGTTAGTGCATGATTCTGTTTAGGCAATACGTAGTTCTTTGATCACTCTCGCACTGGTTGAGGAAAGACGTAGATTAAAAGCATCGGGCGCCGATGTGAGATCCCTCAACCGACAGTCCGCGCAGATACAAGCAGCTTGCAGACGAGACCGGAACACCAGCTTACGTAAAATATGCGAAGAAGTCGAGTCTCATAGCGATAAAAATGAGTCCAGGGATTTACATCACAAAATACGCTCGATTACGAAATCAGTCTCTTCTAAGACCTGGGCGATTGAAAACAGTCGAGGGGAAATGGTCATTGAGCTGGAAGATATTTCCGAGACGTGGAAGCAGTACTGCCAATCTTTGTACGAGGACCCTCGCCAAGGATTTCGCTTCTACGGAACCCAACAATGAAGACATGGAGCCAGACATTCTTAAAGAAGAAGTCGAAGCTGCCATCAAACATCTGAAGAATGATAAGGCCACTGGCAAAGATGCTATACCAATAGAGACCATTAAGGCCGCAGGTGAACAGGGGGTACAGATGATTCATACCATCTGTAACAAAATATGGAAAAGCGGAACATGGCCTAAGGAATGGGCTCACACTGTCTTCATTCCACTTCATAAAAAGGGTTCCACAAAGAAGTGCAGCAACTACCGCCTGATTGCACTAATATCACACGCAAGCAAAATTTTGCTGCACGTGTTAAACGAGCGACTGAAAACCTACTTGTCCAAGGAAGTTGCACCTGAACAGGCAGGGTTTGTAAAGGGAAAGGGCACTCGAGAGCAGATCTTCATAGTTCGCCAAATTATTGAGAAAGCCCGAGAGTTCAACAAGCCCACTTATATCTGCTTCGTTGACTTTTCCAAGGCATTTGACTCGGTGAAATGGCCTGTGCTGTGGAGCTCCCTTCTTGCTATGGGCACTCCCAAACACCTTGTGCATCTTTTGAGGCGTCTTTATGAGGACGGAACAGCGTCAGTGAGGACGGATGGCGTACTGTCGAAGGTCTTTCACCCCAGTGCAGGCGTCCGTCAAGGATGTATAATCTCGCCGCTATTGTTCAACATCTACACTGAGCTTATAATGCGGATTACCCTTGAGGACTGGACGGATGGTGTATCGATAGGAGGTATAAGAGTATCGAACCTGCGATATGCGGACGACACTACGCTGTTCGCGACTAGTGCTGACCACATGGAACGGTTGCTATCCAAGATGGAACATACCAGCTCAGCATTTGGTTTGAGAATTAACAGAACCAAGACGAAGCTGATGATTGTCGATCGCATTAACGAAAATTCGCCAGTCAGCGATGGACCGACCAGATTAAGTCTGCAGTGGGTGGCCCATTGCATGAGTGCACACGAATAACAGCCGATAGAGAGGGATGGCGCCGCATCGTTAAACATATTATGGCAACCCGAAGTCTCACTGCAACATGATGACCACGACCGCTCTGCCAAGAGTGTACCGACGAAGAAGAAGAAGTTCTTTGATTATTACCTGCATGCATGCAATACTACCTCCCTCTCAGGGAGGCTGAAAAAAGGTATGATTATTTGAAAGTAACTTCTTACCTTAATTTAGTCTTGATAGCTCTAATCTTCTTAAAAATAAACTCGAGATCCTTCCTCATTTCTAGTAGCAATTGTGTGTGCTTCTTGAACTCTGTCGAAGCCGCTCGGAGACGACTAGCTGACAGCTGGTTGCAGTTTGTGAGCATCTCGGTAGTCTTCTCAAAACGCTGAAGCCTGGAATTGATAGCGAGGTTTATTTATTTATTTATTGTTTAAGTTTATAAAACTGGTTTCTTAATAACTTTTTTGGAAAAGTTTTGCCTGTTTAACCGCTCAGGCCTGGTTGGAGCTGGGCCTGAGCAGTTAAAAAAGGAAATGATTAATAGTATGGGTATTATACTTATTCTTCTAGTCAATGATTCTTTGTTCTTAATTTAAATTATCTTCAACTGGTACTTAGCCATGTTCACAGCCTAAGTGCTGGCCTCGCATGGTTCAGTGTAAGTGCAGTATGAGTTTATGGCTGTACATGATGTATGGTTGGCAGATTACAAGTAGTAATTAATTGGAGAGAATCGCAGGATTGTTAAAAAACAAAGCGGTTCCTAAAACTGCGTCTCTATAGTATAGAATTTAAGAGGTGGCTGAAGAATGAAGCAATGATAATAACTTTATCTTCAGCCTGCGGCATCCAAAAGATGAAAAACAATAACAGTTCAAAACTCACATATTTTTCTGCGCCCTGATAACAGTTTCCACATCGTTTTGATTCACCATTCCCGCTAAACCTTGGACGAACACCTCCGGAGCAGAATAGTTTTGGAAGCATTCTATCGAAAAGTCACTCTCTGGTGTGTCGTTTGCCATTTTAATACTGTTTTGCGTTATTACTAATAATTTTAGGTCGAAAAATAAATCAATAGTCAAACTCAAAAGCCAAGTCAAGTCACTGACTTGACAAGTTGCCTGTCGCCTGTCGCGTCGTTAATGTCAGTCAAGATAAGAAACGTCAACGTCAGTTTGGCATTGACATTGTCACTTGATTGGTGAAGGTGAAGTGCGTTTGTTAGATTTATAAAGGAATTCTATATAAAAGTATCGATATTTACGAAGATAGCAAGCTTAGCTTGGAATGTCAAGATGGTTGCTGGTTATTTACTGTGTATCAGAGTTCCTTTGTTTGTATAAGGGAAAGGTTTTATGAATAAAAGCACAGAAAGACAAGACTAGGTATTTATTTCAATTAGGCTTGTCAATTAATTCATATTGAGGCTCAGAGAGCTTACTGCCCGTTCGCTATACTAGTTCTCGTGGAGAAGAAGGACAAGAAACTCCACGGAAGCAACAATGGTTGTAAAAGTATCCATATATATCTTTTACAACCATATAAATCTTGTTTATCACAATAAAGGTCTAATTCTATTATGGCCATTAAATGATGAATCTTGTAATATTCCACAATATAAACAACAAGGATAAGGCAAAGAACATGACTAGCCCTTAAATCAATTTAACATCATTATGAATAAAGGCCACAACATGAAATAGAGTTTCAACACCACCATTAGCAATAATCAAGTTATAATTATAATATCAAATAACTTACGTGAAGATTGTGTAGTCCACCTTTCACAGAATATAACAATTCAGGAAAACAATATCACTATCACAACATACTGTACTGGCTTGTAGTTCACCACAAAAGTGAGTCAATCTTACGAATTACACACTATTTATAGTAACGAGTAGACCTGTCAAATGTCCCCACCATTTTCTACAGTTTTAGAAATAATCTCACAATTAGGTCAATAATCAATTCTTGAGTAATGAAACCTTTTTAAAACGTATCAAGACGATTAAGGAATTAAATATCACCTATTTAGTAATTCTTGATCAATATTCGAAAGAATATTGATACTAACTGACAGTATTGTAACAATTGTCTCAAAGGACTTATTATACTAAAATAGCAATATAAAATACAGGATACATCACAATGATCATTATAAATTACGTAATATTTTATAGGAATATCATCACTATGGTTTGAGGAGCTCGTGGCTAAATAATAACAGCCGCACGGGTCGATCATCAAGGTTAAGCAACGCTTGACGAGGTCGGTCCGTGGATGGGTGACCATTTCAACATACCGAGTTTCCTCCGTGCCTCGGAAAGCACGTTAAGCTGTTGGTCCCGGCTGTTATTTGAAGATCTTTGACAGTCGTTACGGGTAGTCAGAAGCTTGAGATCTGACACCAGCCTTGCCAAGGGGTACCGTGTTACCCAGTTACTGGGTTGTGGAGGTCAGATAGGCAGTCGCTCCATGTAAAACACTGGTACTTAGCTGAATCCGGTAAGACTGGAAGCCGACCCCAATATAGTTGGGAAAAGGCTAGGCAGATGATGATCATCACTATGGTTTATATGTAAGTTTAGAGTTATTTTCTGTACACACAACAATATTTACTCAGGTGGGTACTCTAACAATTGTAGGTATTTGAAAACACAATAATTGTTTAGGTAGGTACTTAGACATTTGTCGGTAGATGCTTAATAAATATGACAGTTTGTATTTTGTAGCAAACCCCAATACTAACACGTTCAATTCTGTGGTTCAATAGATTTGTTCAACGCATCGGCACACGCAGTATTATATAAATAGTCTGTGGCAGCGACAACACCAACACCATGATTGGCCCGTAACTCTGTGGCTCGGCCCCCTCCCTCACACAAAGAGCAGGCCTGTGCAGTGTGAGTCGTGTTTGTATGTTTGTATGTTCGTATGTTTGTGTGTTTTTATGTTTGTATGTTTTTATGTTTTATGTTTGTATGTTTGTTTTTGTATGTTTGTATGTTTGAATGTTTGTATGTTTGAATGTTTGTATGTTTGTATGTTTGTATGTTTGTATGTTTGTATGTTTGTATGTTTGTATGTTTGTATGCTTGAATGTTTTTTATGTTAGTATGTTTTTATGTTTGTATTTTTGTATGTTTATATGTTTATTTGTTTGTATGTTTGTACGACTGTATGTCTGTATGTTTGTATGTGTGAATGTTTGTACGTCTGTATGTTTGTATGTGTGAATGTTTGTATGTTTGTATGGGGAACCGATCACTTTTCCGATTTTTTTTTGTTCGAATTTTATTTTACTGAAAACCAGTGACCGACGTCTTTTTTGCTATATGCATTATTTAACATATTTTCAGATCATCGAAGTATCATGTGGCATATGTATTATTTTACCGAACTATATTTCGCCGATTTACAAAATAACTTTTTGCTTTTGGCCGAAACTTCTTTTGAACTTTTTTCATTTGCCATATTTTCACCAAACCGAAACAACATTAGCCGGTTACTTGGTAGCATTTTCAATTTAAAACTGAAATAGTGTCATAAAAAGTCAATATGTTGTGCTACAAAATTTTGTGACAGAAACGAATCGACTTCACGCAGTCTTGTCTGTGTTTTTTACTTATTTATTTCGAATTTTCATGCAAATGATTTTTTAATAGCTGCCATGCATTAGACATTTTTATTAATAAATCATTACAAATAAATAGTCGAAGAGCGAGCGAAGCGAGCTCGGATTTATTTCTGTAGGTTGGGTACAAACACCTTTTCATGTCGATCATGTTTTTAAACCTAGACGAGGTCGGCGTTTCCTATCTGACTCAAATCAAAACCAAATCAAATCAATTTTTTATTTTTATTTTACATAGGCCTACATGGGCACTTATAAAACGTCGACAAAAAGGTGCACGGTTCGGGTTAGTCTTTTCCTATGGAGAAGAACCGGCAAGAAACTCCATGGTTACTCTTTTTAAAATTTGTTTGTGTTGGATATGAAATACTTGCCATTTGGATATGGGGGGACAACGTAGGCCCGACAATAAGTCGTACGAAATTTAAAAAACAAACAAAAAAAAAATGTTAAACGAAATAAAAAGTTAACAAATGTTAACAATCATCTAGACATCTAGAAAGCCTACAATGTTCACACATTCACAAAACAATCGGTAAAAAATCTATACAAAGCTAAAAAAAAAACAAATTAATGAAAAAATAAAAATAACAACACTAAATTTAACATGTGGCACAAATACTGATAACAGTGCTGTAACTATTCTTAGCAAAGGGCTATAAAGATGATTGAAAAACATTGTAAAAAGTCTAATTAAAAGAGAAAAAAAATGAGATTGAGAATAGTTAGAGACATCCATATATTTGTGCCGTTTATGAGTTACCAGGGAAGCCGCATTCGCAGAGCTAAAGGCAATTTTTTTATCTTCAACGTAGTCCTTGATTTTATAATATGCTTTTCTAATAAGGACACGTTTGATGTAGTTTTTGAACTTTCCATCGGTCAGTTCTATAACTGACTTTGGCAACTTGTTATAAAAGCGTATACTGTTTATAAGAAAAGACTTGCTAGTTTTCGTTAATCTAAATTTGGGTATTACAATTTCGTGCTTACTGCGTGTATTTAAATTATGGAAGTCACTTCTAGTTTTGAAAAGCCCTCGATTTTTGCGGACATACAAAATACTTCCAAAATATAAAGTGAAGGTAGAGTCAGTATATCGATCTCTTGAAATTTTTCTCTGAGGGACTCGCGAGGACCCATTTTATAGATCGCCGACTACTCTGAGAAGAAAGGCCGAAACAAACTCAGAGGTCATCATTGTATGTAGTACATATCATCTCAATTTATGGAGGTCACAGTCTCTTTTAAAGTCCTTACATAATCTTGGCTAGATCATGTGAAGACCATGTAGACTGATGTCTGAAATGGTCTTATGAGGAAAGAACCCGCCAGATTGAGAGGTCCTGTCCAGTCAGTGCACGCATTTGTCAATAACCGCGCAGCTAAACGCGAAATTTAAGGAGCTCAACGATTCGACGAACAATACCAAAGAAAGGACATTCGGGTAGGCCGCATAAACTACCCAAACTGCCAGACCATGATTAAAAACTAACTTAGATAAATTAAAATTAAAAACGAAAAAAAAGGAATGATCCACATAGTCTTCACATTCACAATAAATAAAATAATATTATACTTAAGTAAATATCCTTGTCATTGCAAGAAAACCAAAAAAAAAAACAAAATTCACGGTGAAAAATATAACAGAAAACAAAGTTACTTGGAGCAGCTCAATCCCAAGCCTTTTTGTCCTCAACGTAATCTTTAATGGTACAAAACGCTTTCTGGCACAACTTACGTTTAATTAATGATTTGAATTTATTAAGACTTAGATCTTGTACGTGGCTTGGAAGCTTATTATAAAAGTGTACACATTGACATCTAAACGAGCCACCTATTTTCTTGAACCTTGTTACTACAAATTTGTGTTTTCCTAGTTGTGCAGGACGTAGCGTGTTCACTGGCCCCGAGAAAAGAAGGGCGTAAACCTTCTGGCCATTGCCGCTGAACGCCCCATCCACATCACGAAAACAAAGGTTCTTGGATGCCTAGCTGCAGCAGTGACGTAGGGTTGCAAATCGACTCTAACGATTCAACGATGTGTTGGCTGTACTTGAGTTATTTCCAGATTCCGGGTTGCCTACTTCTGGATCAGCACTCCTGGTGTCCAGGTTCCGAGGTTCAGCTCGACAGGATCGAAAAGGGATGTCTTCATAAGGGTTGAAGTTGATGAATTAAATGAAACACTAAGTTATTCAGTACACGGCACGATTCTAGGGCTCTCAACAATTTCTGAGACGTGATTCTATATAAGAATTACTTCTTATTTACTAAGACAAGTACAAGCGACTAGCTTTGGATGACTACAAATTCTATTTTGGGCCCGGGGGTTCTTTATACCCTCGCATCGTGCCATTATTGAGAGCCCCGCAAATTCTCGCCGAAAATAACTTTTATTTATGTAAAAAACCCTTATACATATTTGGTAAATAGGGTTACCGCACCCCTTCCATGGTGCTATCAATAGCTGGATTCCTTCGTACTGTAACACAGTAACGCCCCCTATCTATGTATCTAATCAATATACCTAATTTCCAGGTATTGATAGCTTCCCTAGACTATTTCCATGAAATGAAAGGACAGTTCCCTTTATTTCCCAGTTAAAACCTTAATAGCTTTTAACCTAGCCTAAGGATATCTATAGGTTGGGTTGACCTGCTGGTGCCAATAGCAGGCTGTCTGTTGACGTCTAGAAAAAGCTTATTTTCGGGAATCTTCTATGGGATATCATCCCTTATGTAACAAATCTATAAATTCCTAAGTCATTTCACCGACTTTAGGACTTCCTACTTAGGCTAACCAGACAATCACCGCCTATTATGGGGATTCTGGTAGCCAATAGACCACACTTTACATTTCTAGTGTTTATGTAAGTCTATCTAGGTCATATGCACATAAGGTGCCTTGATATGTACAAATTTGATAGCTGGTCACTTTCTTTGCGCCCAGCTATCAGAGAAATTAGATATAAAAACACTAATAAGATTGGGACAACACGATGGTGCGTTTAACGGGCCATCGGGAGGTCCCCAAAAATTCCTTATTTTCGGAATTCCCAGGGGTGTATAGTCCCGGGGAATGCCAAAAACTGACTAAAAATTACATTTCCAGAAACCTATTTTCTGGAATTGTACTTAAACTACTTGAGCGATTTTCGCTCCAAAGTGATGGCTTGGTAGCTAGTCCAGCAAGCCATCCGAAAGTACTTACACCATGAGTACATCTATTCCCTTCATGGAGTTATTCCACCTGAAGGGTCTACAAATTTCAACGTTTTACGTTGTTTACATTTTTCACGACTGCTTATCTCGTTGACTATCCAAGCGATTCTTCCCATCTAGAAACCGCCTGGAAGCCCTTTTAGCAAGCTTTCCAATGGTAGTACTTTTACCAGTACACCTATATGTTTCTAGGTACTTAGGGCACCTAAAACCGTAAGCGATTGCCAAAAACCAGATAAACAGCAGTTTTTCTATTATATACTGACTTGATATCTCAAGTAAATGGGCTTTATATAAAAGACTACGCTAACTATGAGGTGTATATAGGCTTCCTGTCTCGGTCTAGGTCCCCCATATACCCTAAAATGACCTAAAACCATATATTTGGTGTTTGAGATATCAAGTCAATATTCCTATTTACATAGCAGAAACCATGTGGTCTTCACATAGTTTCATCATTATGTACTGATTTCATGTCCAGTACATAGGATAAGCCCTTAAAAACATGATTTTAATTACTATAATATTTTCAAAAACCACCAAAACTATAAATATCGTGTGGTTCCCTCTCACGGGTCATTCGGAACTAATCCGTCGTCGAGCACAGACGTATCGTATGACAGAAATTTATGTTTTTTACTATGATAACTCTTATCAGTATGCTTTCTAATGATTTTACTCTGTTAAGGGTGAACTATTGAACCCTATAACATACTGACAAACACTAAAAACATTATACTACTATCTCAAAAAATGTAGGTAAAATTTTAGTATAAATATAAACGTGCCTCTAAAATTCATTTTAGTATCAGGTGGCGCGCCGTGGTAAGCAGACATGTCTACACATACAAACTTCAATTTCTATGAACCATTTAGTATGGTTGATGACGCTTCGTCGCGAACATATCTCCCGCCGTGCAGTGCTGTGTCGACTCGCTGTGTCGACTCGAAGTGTTGTCGGCGCGGCGCTGCATTCCTTCGGTGAGCGACGGACGGCATTTCTCGGCTGCCGGCCAGGCCCACCGAGAGGACGGTCGCCGCTCCGGCATCTCTGGTTACTGGGGCAGTGGGACGAGTTTCTTCACCGGACGCTTCAAGGTACCGCCAAGCGTGCGTACCTCAGCGGTCCGGATTTCTCCGTCGATTCCTGGATACACGGCCACAATGCGGCCTCGCGGCCACGTATTGCGGGGCAGCTGGCCGTCGGCTATCAGGACAGGGTCACCCACTTTAAATCTGGGCCCACTACTATGTGGCTCCCGCCGGTTTTGGAGCTCCGGCAGGTACTCTCTGACCCAGCGACTCCAGAACATATCAGCGAGGATCTGTGATCGTCGCCATATTTTCCTGCTGTCTATATCTTGCTCGGTGAACGTGCCAGGTGTAGGTAGTCTGGCTGACCCACCGAGCAAAAGGTGATTCGGTGTGATGGATTCATCATCATCACCATCTACCGACACGTGTGTCAATGGTCGGCTATTTACAATGTACTCTGCCTCACAAATCAGTGTGGACAACACCTCTTCGGTGGGGTGTTTTTCTGTAAGTACATTGTATAGTGTGTTTTTTACACAACGAACTAGGCGCTCCCAGGCGCCTCCCATGAATGGCGCTGATGGCGTTATGAAGCGCCATACGATGCCTCTACGACTTGCCTCTGTTTTGAAGGCGTCTCGCAGCTCTCTGTCGGCGCCGTGCATGTTGGTGCCATTGTCTGAGTGTATCTCAGCTGGGCATCCTCTGCGTGCGGCGAATCGGCGCAGCGCCAATATGGCGGAGTCTGCGCTAAGGCTGGCGGCGATTTCAAGGTGCACCGCCCTTGATGTGAGACACGTAAATAGTGCTACGTATCTCTTCTGATGCTGCCGACCGACGGTGACGGATAGCGGGCCGAAATAGTCGAGCCCGGTATATGTAAACGGCCTCTTATGGTGAGCGAGGCGCGTTTTCGGGTGGTCGCCGGTTGCAGGTACTGGTGGCTGTGCCTTGCGTATACGGCAATGCAGGCATCTTGCTATCACCTTCTTCGCTGTTGGTCGCATCTTCACGACCCAGTAGTGCTGCCGTACCTCATTAATTGTGAGTTCGGTGCCACTATGTTGTAGACTGCGATGTGTCCAGTCTATGTACAACTGCGTTATGTGATGGTCGCCATGTAATATAGGCGGGCGCATCACTTCTTCAGCTACCTCTTGCGTAGCTGCTATGCGACTTCTTAGTCGCAGCACGCCGTCGACGACCTGAATTTGTAAAGGTCGCAGCGAGCTATTTTTATTTATTTCTTCAACATTCGTTAACTCTGAAGCGAACGATTGTTGTTGTGCGACCTGGACAAGTATTTTCTCAGCTTCTTGGAGAAATTCTGCTTCTATGATTTGTCTGTTGACCTGGGTTGGTGCTCTGCATGCCTGCTTCTGCTTCTGTGCAGGTACAGCGGGCTTCTTGCGCCAGTCTGGGTCCTTTTTAGCGTTTTTTCTCGTCCGTTTATAGGACGTTATCTCTGTTCTATTTTTGCAAAGAGATATAAAACGCAGAACTGTGGCGGTCGCACGAAGCAGTCGCTCCCATCTGGAGAATCTGCTTGGCTCTGGAACGGCTTCTATGAAGCTCTTCTTGTCCCCTTCTGTGACAACGAAAGTTTTTTCTTCTCCCGTGTCGTTTGTAGTCGGAGGTTTCTCTGTGGGCCATAATTCGGGCCCAAGAGACAAAAAACTCGGCCCGCAGTACCACTCGTGGTCCGAGTTGAACCGCAGTGGCACGTCACGGGTTGCTGCATCAGCGATGTTCATCTTGGTGGGTATCCATCGCCAATCTTCGACTTTGCTATTGTCTTCAATAGCAGCTATTCGGTGAGCAACGAAAGGTTTGTATACTCTCGCTCCTCTTCTAATCCAGGTCAGTACGGTCTTGCTATCTGACCAATACGTTACTGACGTGGGCTTGCAGTCGTGTTCACTCATCACTGCTGCGGCTACGCGGGTTCCCAATACCGCGGCCTGAAGTTCGAGTCTCGGTATCGAAAGCAGTTTCAGTGGGGCCACCCGCGCTTTCGCCATAACAAGGCTTATTAAGTGCTTGCCTTCCACGGTCGTGGCCCGCCAGTATATAGCGGTAGCATATGCCATCTCGCTTGCATCAGTGAACACATGCACCTGCATTTCTATAGCGTCGCTATATCCAGGATAGCATCTTGGTACGCTAACGTTTTTTAGTTGGCGTAAATGTTGTACCCAAATTTTCCATTGTAATGCTAGGTCAACATCTAGCCTCTGATCCCAGTCGACGCCTCGCCGCCATGCTTCTTGCAATATTTGCTTCGCCTTGATGGTTACTGGTGAGGCGAGTCCGAGTGGGTCGTATAGCGACGCTACTATTCTGAGCGCCTCTCGCTTGGTGGGCGCCTCTCGGTCCAAGATACCCTCAGGCAGACGCGCGAGTGTGAGGTTGAAACCCAGCGTGTCTTCGCCTGGCCTCCATATGAGGCCGAGTATCTTTTCCGACGTATCTATATCTCCGATGGATACCATCTCAGTTTGTATATGCGATGGGTCCATTTTTTCTAGGAGCTGCGAGCTATTTGAAACCCATTTCTTGAGTTCAAACCTCGCCTGTAGGTGTATTTTTCGCACCATACTAGCGACTTCTGCCGCCTTCTCGATAGTTCTATAACTATCTAGGTAGTCATCCATATAATGACTACGTAGTATAGCATCCACAGCTTCAGGGTGCTTCTCTATATATTTGTTTGCGTTCCAGTTCTTTGCAAAAATTGCTGTGCAAGGCGAACTGGCTGCGCCGAAAATGATGGACGTCATTCTATATTCTTCTGGCGCTCCTTCTCTGCGGTTTCCCCTCCACAGGTAGCGAAGCGCGTCTCGGTCTTGGCTCCGCACCTTCACTTGCATGAACATCTCCGCTATGTCACCGGTTATTGCGACGCAGTGGCGGCGAAACCGCATCATTACGCCTGGCAGCGACTGTAATAGGTCGGGCCCAGTTAACAGGAAGTCATTCAGTGACATTCCTCTCGATTTGGCGGCAGCGTCATGTACGATGCGAAGTTTGTCTGGCTTCATTGGGTTGAAGACATCGAAGTGTGGGAGGTACCAAGTTTTGCCCGGCGTGCTAATTGCGGGTGCCCTTTCAGCGTACCCTTTCGCAATTAGCGAGTCCATCTGGTCTGAGTATCTTCTTAGAAGTTCCTGGTTCTTGTCCAGCTTCTTTTCTGTTGAGACGAGCCTCTTCAGAGCTGTCTCAAAGCTATCTGGCATCTCAGCATGCTCATTACGCCAAAGCATGGCGGTTTCGATGTGTCCATTCTCTAATTGGACAGTTGATCGATTCAAAATGTCCTCTGCCCTTCTTGCTGGGTCAGAGGCGGGTCGCTGTGGGTTTATGCACAACGATTCTATGGCGAAATGTTCGCGCAACTGATGATCCAAATTGTCATCAGTTGTTATTCTATTGACATGATGTACTTGTTGTCGTAGTAAACTACTATGCGCGCCATGTAGTGTCCAACCCATCGCTGTAAGTGACGCAATTGGTTGGTGTCTTGGACCTCTGCGAATCTCGCTGGCCAATAACAAATGCCAGTTGTCTTGGCCGACGAGTATTTTTGGCACGCCATTGTTGTACATCAACTCTTTTCTCAAGTCGGTTAAATGCTTGCAGCGTGCGACAACCCTATCGCTAACTGTTTGTTTTGCCAAGCTGAGTTTAGGTATAGTACGTGCTTTAAATTGTACCCTTCTCTCTTGCGGGCTAACCAGCGTCACCTTGACTCTTCTTGAGCATGGGGTGGTGAGCATGGTGTTGCCTATCGCACCGATCTTGAGCGGGTCCACAGGGCCCTCTGCCCCGACTTGCCTCGCGATGTCTTCATCCATCAGCGAAACGGTGGACCCATCGTCTAGGAGAGCGTATGTTGCTACCTCTCCCGCCAGTCCGATTACCCGGACCGGCACTATCTTGAGGTACGCCTGGCTCGATGGTGACCCGAAACTGGCCACCGTTTCCTGAGGATCCTTGCGGGATTCAGGAACATCGGGCTTCTTGTTGGCTTCCCTCTGCTGTTGCTTCTTCCTATGAAGAAGCCGATGGTGCGTATCTCTGCACCCGTCTTGGCCACACTGTTTTCTCTTACAAGTATGGTTGCCTCGTCGATGTTGAAGGCAGCGATAACATAGATTGTGTTTTTTCGCTAGCTCCCATCTTTTCTCGACAGCTACGCCCCTGAATTGTGCACATCCAGTGGCGTAGTGATGTCCCACGTCGCAAACACGGCATTTTCCTACCGGTTGGTCCGTAGCTATATGCGTCCTTTGTGTGACGCGTCTGTTGGTGTTCGCCTCGGCCGAAGCGATGCCTTCGGGTGGGGCGAATGGACTACAGAAGTGTGCCTGTTCAGATATAAAATTACTGAACAATGAAATATCTGGCACCGATTGGTACTTCTCCGAATATGATCGGTACCATTGTGCTCGTAGCGAATTGGGTAACTTCTCTGTTAACAATCGCATAAGCTCCGCGTTCATAAGGTAATGATCCTTTTTTAACGCGCGGAGCGTGACTACAGCACCTCTTACGCGACTTGCAAACGCGCAGATGTCTCTTGGTGACTCACTGCAGCGCGGCAGTCCGCGTAATCTATCTGTTTCAGCTTGCGCTATGGAGTCTGGACGGCCGAACTGCAGCTCGAGTTCCTTCATGATGTCATCGGGCCTGGCATGTCCGATGAGTTCTGAGCTGACGGTTTCCATTGCACGTCCATGTAAGCTTCTCCTCAGCCTCGCTGTATTCTCGATGTCCGTAAAATACGCTCGAGTTGTCTCATATATGGCCCGAAATGATAGCCATTCAGTATGAGAACCATTGAAATTCGGCAATGTCATGACGAATTTCGACGCAGAGGGGTTCGATTGGTCCCGCTGTTCTATTTTTCTGTCGGCTAGCGACGCTATAGCGGACGTCAACTCCGTCAGGAATGGACGGAGACTATCCCTCTGACCTCCTGTACACTCAGCTGACGCTGCAACTGGAGGTTTTCGCACTTCTTTTTCCTTAGGATGCTGACCTTCTATTTGCGATTTGGTGGCGGTCGCAGTCAGGGGTCTATGCATAGAATTTCTGGTTCCCCCTTCCACGACGTTATCCTCCTTCTCAGGCTGAGGTTCTGGTGCCTCTTCTAGCCATGAACGTACGTACTCGTCATTCGAGTTTCTGTCATCCAGGTATTCAGCTTCGGAACCCTCTTCCTCCGCTCTCTGAAGTGCCAGTTGTGCAAGCTCCAACTTAATTTTGAGTAAGTCTTCGCGAGCTTTGTCTATGTTTTTTCGTGACCGAGTCACTCTAGTTGACGGCGGACGGCTATGTTCGATACGGGCGTCACCCCGGGTAGTCATCGGCATCGCTGTACGTCTGTCTTCTTCGAAAATCTTCTCTTTCTGAGAAGGTTTCAATGTTGTGTCTGAAGCTCCTTCTAATCTGGTTACTCTGGTAGAAACCGCTTGATCAGTTTCTATTGGTTGATGCGTCGGAGTGCTTTCAGTTTGAGGCGCTAGATGGCGCTGCTCGTCCGACGGCTCGGTCCCTTCGGTTGTGGAAGGTGAACACGGCGGCAGCTCATGTCTGATGCCAGCTGGCTGATCCAACTCCACGGTCCATGCCTCCGGCGTCTTGCCTTTGGATCTGGTTATCGGCATTGTTGTTGAAATATTTTCTTTTGAAAACTCGAAGTTAGTTTTCAAAGATAAGTCCCAGTTCCGGGCTTCAGCGTTCAAACCGACGATCTCCAGAAGTTAACCTCCACTTCGATTGACTATAATTCAATCTTCAAATAAAAAATCACTAAAAACTTACGGTCAGTGATAAGTCTTCAGGAAACTTCAGGCATTTGCTATACAAGTTTATTTTTCCCATAAACGTGTATGTTCTATTTGATTGACTATAATTCAATCAAATTCTAAATCACCGAAAAGTCAAGGTTACTTTTCGGTGGTGATGCTTCATGAACTGCTTGTCCAAAGCATCAGAGCCGTGCATCAATCTTCAGAGCACGTATCTTGCTTGATTGAAGAAAATTCAATCTTCAAATAAATCACCGAAACGTCAAAGTTATTTTCAGTGATAGTGCTTCAGGAACCGCATAGTCAGTACATCCGAAACGTATCTAAGTCTTCAGAGTACGTTTCTTCCATTCACTGACGAAAATTCAGTCTTCAAAATTTTCCTGAAAACATAGGGGTTGTTTTCAGTCATAAGGCTTCAGGAATTATTCTTCAATCATCAAGGATGCACATCAGCCTTCTAAACGCACGTCTTGTATTTTTCTGACGGGCGCTCGTTTTTTAAACAAATCGCTAAAAACATAAGGGTAGTTTTCAGCGATAAGTCTTCAGGAACTATTCTTCCGCGTCAAAGACGTAATCCAATCTTCTGAACGAGTATTCTTGGTTGAATAAACAAGCGTTCAGTTCTAGAACAAATCACTGATAACATAGGGTAGTTTTCAGCGATAAGTCTTCAGGAACTATTCTTGGGGCTTCAAGGATGCGCATCTGTCTTCATACAGCATTTTGCGGCTCACAGAAAATTTCTTCTATTTTCTTACAATTATTGAAAAAATAGGGTATTTTCAATAACTGTCTCCAGAATTTTACCTCTTGGATCCAGCGGCAAATAGGGCACGTAGGACTTGTTCCCTGCAGTGCACGTCGATTTTTGGTTTATTTGTGAAATTAATTTCTCCAAAATTCGAAAAATTAATTCCACCACTGTTTCTTCCTGACGTCCTGGGGCGCTCCAGACTTCGAATTTCGGCTCGAACGGGTCAACGTTGTGTTGCACGTAGCCGACTTAATATGCAGGCACCCAGTTGTTTTTTCTGGATCTGCTGTTCCCGACGTCCTGGGGCTCTCCAGGCTCCAAAATTCGGCTCGATAGGACCATTAAATGTGCAGGACGTAGCGTGTTCACTGGCCCCGAGAAAAGAAGGGCGTAAACCTTCTGGCCATTGCCGCTGAACGCCCCATCCACATCACGAAAACAAAGGTTCTTGGATGCCTAGCTGCAGCAGTGACGTAGGGTTGCAAATCGACTCTAACGATTCAACGATGTGTTGGCTGTACTTGAGTTATTTCCAGATTCCGGGTTGCCTACTTCTGGATCAGCACTCCTGGTGTCCAGGTTCCGAGGTTCAGCTCGACAGGATCGAAAAGGGATGTCTTCATAAGGGTTGAAGTTGATGAATTAAATGAAACACTAAGTTATTCAGTACACGGCACGATTCTAGGGCTCTCAACAATTTCTGAGACGTGATTCTATATAAGAATTACTTCTTATTTACTAAGACAAGTACAAGCGACTAGCTTTGGATGACTACAAATTCTATTTTGGGCCCGGGGGTTCTTTATACCCTCGCATCGTGCCATTATTGAGAGCCCCGCAAATTCTCGCCGAAAATAACTTTTATTTATGTAAAAAACCCTTATACATATTTGGTAAATAGGGTTACCGCACCCCTTCCATGGTGCTATCAATAGCTGGATTCCTTCGTACTGTAACACAGTAACGCCCCCTATCTATGTATCTAATCAATATACCTAATTTCCAGGTATTGATAGCTTCCCTAGACTATTTCCATGAAATGAAAGGACAATTCCCTTTATTTCCCAGTTAAAACCTTAATAGCTTTTAACCTAGCCTAAGGATATCTATAGGTTGGGTTGACCTGCTGGTGCCAATAGCAGGCTGTCTGTTGACGTCTAGAAAAAGCTTATTTTCGGGAATCTTCTATGGGATATCATCCCTTATGTAACGAATCTATAAATTCCTAAGTCATTTCACCGACTTTAGGACTTCCTACTTAGGCTAACCAGACAATCACCGCCTATTATGGGGATTCTGGTAGCCAATAGACCACACTTTACATTTCTAGTGTTTATGTAAGTCTATCTAGGTCATATGCACATAAGGTGCCTTGATATGTACAAATTTGATAGCTGGTCACTTTCTTTGCGCCCAGCTATCAGAGAAATTAGATATAAAAACACTAATAAGATTGGGACAACACGATGGTGCGTTTAACGGGCCATCGGGAGGTCCCCAAAAATTCCTTATTTTCGGAATTCCCAGGGGTGTATAGTCCCGGGGAATGCCAAAAACTGACTAAAAATTACATTTCCAGAAACCTATTTTCTGGAATTGTACTTAAACTACTTGAGCGATTTTCGCTCCAAAGTGATGGCTTGGTAGCTAGTCCAGCAAGCCATCCGAAAGTACTTACACCATGAGTACATCTATTCCCTTCATGGAGTTATTCCACCTGAAGGGTCTACAAATTTCAACGTTTTACGTTGTTTACATTTTTCACGACTGCTTATCTCGTTGACTATCCAAGCGATTCTTCCCATCTAGAAACCGCCTGGAAGCCCTTTTAGCAAGCTTTCCAATGGTAGTACTTTTACCAGTACACCTATATGTTTCTAGGTACTTAGGGCACCTAAAACCGTAAGCGATTGCCAAAAACCAGATAAACAGCAGTTTTTCTATTATATACTGACTTGATATCTCAAGTAAATGGGCTTTATATAAAAGACTACGCTAACTATGAGGTGTATATAGGCTTCCTGTCTCGGTCTAGGTCCCCCATATACCCTAAAATGACCTAAAACCATATATTTGGTGTTTGAGATATCAAGTCAATATTCCTATTTACATAGCAGAAACTATGTGGTCTTCACATAGTTTCATCATTATGTACTGATTTCATGTCCAGTACATAGGATAAGCCCTTAAAAACATGATTTTAATTACTATAATATTTTCAAAAACCACCAAAACTATAAATATCGTGTGGTTCCCTCTCACGGGTCATTCGGAACTAATCCGTCATCGAGCACAGACGTATCGTATGACAGAAATTTATGTTTTTTACTATGATAACTCTTATCACTATGCTTTCTAATGATTTTACTCTGTTAAGGGTGAACTATTGAACCCTATAACATACTGACAAACACTAAAAACATTATACTACTATCTCAAAAAATGTAGGTAAAATTTTAGTATAAATATAAACGTGCCTCTAAAATTCATTTTAGTATCAGGTGGCGCGCCGTGGTAAGCAGACATGTCTACACATACAAACTTCAATTTCTATGAACCATTTAGTATGGTTGATGACGCTTCGTCGCGAACACTAGTATTTATGTGTGATACAATGATTTTCATTAGTACAGGTACCAACGATTCTCTTTTTCCGTGTTACTGTTAAAATGTATATATTTTTTGATCCTGTAGGTACATGTATTTTTCCTGAATAAACAATTTTATTTATTTATGTTATGGATATCACTGCATTTTTTAAATAATTTTATATTTTTATGGGCACATAAAAGGTTTTCTATATCTATACTCATATTATAAAGAGGAAATATTTGTATGTAACGAATAAACTTAAAAACTACTGGACCGGATTTTTGTCAATTTATCTATATCTGGGCCCCACTGAAGCTTAGCATCCACTGAAGTTAAGCCTAAGAATACTGTGCTATTTTCAGGATTCAATTCTTCGGCCTTTATCAACACATCAGTTTTCACCTGCCTAACGTGATATAGGGTAAACTTAATGTATTTGGTTCTTTTTCATTAAGAAGTAAATTGTTAACATTGAACCAGTGAAATACTTTTGAGATCGCGCTGTTTACATCGTCAGTAACCAGCTGCTGACGTTTAAGTTTAATCAAAAGTGAAGTATCATCCGCAAACAACACTATATCATGGTTATCCTTTATGAGGTAAGGCAAGTCATTAATATAAATAAGAAACAAGAAAGGACTAAGAATCGAGCCCTGCGGGGCTCCCATTGTTACTGTAGATCCGGGAGATCTTTTTCCATTAAAGTCATCGCTCTGAATCCTATTACTCAAATATGAAGTAAAAAGATCCAGAGCGTTGTTCCGGATCTCTTAGTGGTGGACTTTCCTGATTAGCGTTTCATGAAGAACACACTCAAATGCCTTGGACAAATCACATAAGATTCCCAAGGCATCGCACTAATATCATTAGGTCAGGCATCTCCCCACAGTCGATACAATTATTAAAGATAATAGCTAAACTAGGTGCGATAATGTCAATAATAGACTTAGCAACCTCTACAGAATGACCCCATAGATCTGCAGTCTTTTTAACATTTAAAGTGTGAAAGGTTTTAATTATATCTCTACAAGTAATATGTTCAAAAAGAAATTCCGAATCGCAAACATTAACATTTTCTTTTAGCAAAGACTCAGCAACAGAAGGTGATGAGTTTCAGGATTTAGTAACTGAAATGGGAATATCTGAAAATAAATTTTCAAAGGCCGCTGCGACTTGTGAGTCTGAATTTATGATGCTGTCATTAATAGACAGGCTGTAGTCAATATTTCGGTTACCAGATCTTCCCGTTTCACTATTAATAATATTCTCCAAGTCGTTTTACTTTTAATAACATTACTACTGGTTTTAATCTTCGAACTCAAATACCGCGACTTGACCAAACAAAAAACTTGTATGTTCGTATGTTTGTATGTACCTATGTATGTTTGTCCACGCATTTCTCTGAAAATACTTATCGGATCGTAATCATTCTTTTTTAATTGGATTGAGTATCTCTCAACTTAGGGAAAAGTGCAGTTTTCAAGATATGCAGCATACACTCCTTAGCGTTAAATAGCACAAATGTGTAAATTGAGTTATTATGGGTATTTTGCCAATACTTTAGGTACCATACTATAGAACTTGCTTAATTTTAGTGATAGTGTGTAAAACTAAAAAGAGAGAAATAAAGTCATTTTCACAAAAAATAAACCGACTTCAAAAGCAAAACTGTAAATAGGTCAAAATAACTTGCCTGTCGAAAAATGATACAAACAAGAGGTACCAAAGACACCGACTTACGAAACGAATGTTATTTTGCACTTTTTAGTGTTTTGTTTTTGAAGACCGTTTATTTTTTTGTCAAAAGTTTTTTAAAAGAACGATGCACACTAGGAATTTCTCTTTTGGAGTGGTTGCATTTACAAACATTTAAAGTCACATACACAAAGAAACCCGCAGTCAGTAGGGGGTCCAAGTAGCACGCCAGCCACGTGCGAAAGGCTGCCCCGCCAATTCGCAAAATCCTCCACCGTGCCAGCTGGCGACTGGATGGGAGGACCCGCAGCCGAATTGCGTAATTATATTATCCAAAGCAAAAGAATCGATTCTTTCCCAAAACCGACTTTACGTAGTGCATATTGATACGAAAAGTCGTTTTTGGGAAGGAATCGATTCTTTTGCTTTGGATAATATACTTACGCAATTCGGCTGCCGGTAGCCATATCCGGGGGGGGGGGTTTGGGCGTCCCCGCAGTCTCCAAACGAGTTCCCTATAGGTTGGATTAGCTCCAGTGTTCCACTTGGTTCACTGAGCAGCGCCTCGACAGTTCGACTTCTTCCCCAGCAAACTCTAAATTAAGACATATGAACAAAGCGAAGAAGAATATGGTGAAACAACGGCTGCATTTCCTCCCACTAAAAGTGCACCTCACTAACATCAGGGGGTTGAACTCTAATCTCCATACGGTCCACCACCACCTTGAGACCGAGAAGCCGCACCTGTTTTTCCTAACGGAGATGAAGATATCAACTCCGTCGGACGTGGCGTACCTCAACTACCCGGGTTACTCTCTTGAACACAAGTTCAAGAAGCAAGCTGGGGTCTATGTGTACGTCCGCGATGACATATGTTTTCGTCGTCTCCGTTGTTTTGAGAAATCGGGTTTTTCTGCCATATGGCTACTTGTGGACACTGGCGTGGAGAAGTCTCTCTACATCGGCGTCTACCGTTCGCACGCCGGTGACCAGGAGATGACAGCGCTCTTTAATAGCCTCGTGGAGTTGGCTGATATGGCCCAGCAACGGTACCCAACAGCGAAGCTTCATTGTACCCGTACCGGAAAACTGACCATGCCGGGTTAGAGGCGCGCAAGTTTTCTCTATCGCTAGATCTAACCCAGCTGGTGAATGTGGCAACGCGGGTACCGGATTTTGACGGCTATACACCCAATTGCCTTGACCTTCTGTTGACAACTGATCCGGACAGTCATTCGGTATCGGTCTCAGCCCCGCTGGGAACGTCTGACCACTGTTTGTTGAAATCCGTGTCGACCTGCTCTCCTCCAGATGAGAGTCCTTGAGGCTCGAGGCGAGTATGGCGATAATAGTCAGCGGACTGGAACGAGATGCGGCACTTTTTTGCGTCTTATCCTTGGCGGCATGTGTGCTTCTCCTCGGGTTACCCCTCGAGCTGTGCGGACGCGGTTGCGGATGTGATTCGGCAAGGAATGGAGTATTTCATTCCATTCTCCGATATTCCGCTCGGTCACAAATCCCGACCTTGGTATAATGCAGAATGCGCCCACGCTGAGGCCCGAAAAGAGTCTGCCTACCAAGCCTGGGTCGGGGCCCGCGAACGCAAAGTTGAAAAGCGAGGAAAAGAGCCTTTCATTCTGCCGCCAAGTTCTGCAAGCGGGTTCTTCGTCGGGCATGTTATGACCATATTGGACGTGTTGGGCCAAGCTGGCATCGTACCCTCCGGGTAGTAAACAGTTTTGGTCCCTGTCTAAAGCGGTTGAAACGAATTTCTGTCGTCCCACTTTACCTCCAATGTTGAAACCTGGTGGGTCGCTGGCTCACTCTGTGAGTGAGAAAGCAAATTTATTTGCATCTCTTTTTGCTAACAATGCATGTCTGGACGCTGGCTCCAAGCAACCACCTAATGTACCTCATTGTGACTCTTCGATGCCGGAGATCGCTGTGCACACTAAAGAGGTCCGAAGAGTATTGTGCAGTCTAGACGTGCATAAGGCCAGCGGGCCTGACGGCATTCCAGCGAGAGTGCTGAGGTGGTGTGCGCCTGAACTGTCTCCTGTGTTGACACGCTTATTCCACCTCTCTCTTGTAAAAAGAACGGTGCCGGTCCTGGAAGCTTGCAAATGTGCCACCAGTGCCCAAAAAGCCAACCGTGCAGACCCTGCCCATTACCGTCCGATCCCCATTACCTCTATTCTGTGCAAAGTTATGGAAAGGGTACTGAACAGTAAGTTGCTGACCTACCTTGAAGACAATAATCTCCTCAGTTACCGTCAATATGGCTTTCGCCGGGAACGGTCAACTGGCGATCTTCTTCTGCTGGGGCGAAGCCATCGAGAGACACGGTGAAGCACTTGCTGTATCGCTTGATATCTAGAAGGCCTTTGACAGGATCTGGCACGCAAGTCTACTCAGTAAGCTTCCTGCTTATGGCATCCCCGCTGGTTTTTGTAGCTGGATATCAGACTGCCTTAGTGAACGGTCGATCCGAGTAGTCATTGACGGCTGCTCCTCTGACCTTACGGCTATTAATGCTGGCGTTCCTCAAGGGTCTGTTCTCTCTGCAACTCTTTTCCTGCTGCACATCAATGACTTACGACCTACTTCAGCCTGGTATTGTTGGGTACGCAGATGACAGTACTGTTTCAGAGAGATACTTGTCCAGCGCAAAAACCAGCGTGGATGAATTTCGTTCCTTGAGAGAGGCTATGGTGAAGCGGACAGATTTGCCCTAAAGCCTTTTGTCTCCCAGTGGGTGATGATAATCTGCTCTCCTTTAACGCCACTAAAACACAGGCGTGCCTTTTTACCGCTAAAAGGAGTCTTTTTGATTTAACTCCTACTTTTCGGGGTACGTCTGTTAGGTACTGTAACTGATCGGCTCGAGCTTTTAGGCATGGAGTTGACATCCAGTCTCAACTTCGGCGCCTCCATTGAGTACAAAGCCCAAATTGCGGGCAAAAACTGGGCATCCTAAATAGAGTGAAGCGATACTTCACGCCTGGACAGCTTTTAACCCTATACAAAGCGCAAGTCCGATCCTGCATGGAATATTTCAGCCACCTTTGGGATGGCTCAGCTAAGTATCAGTTTGCCGTACTTGACTCGGTGGAACGCAGAGCCAAGAGGCTCATCGGCGACTTCGAACTGGTGGATGCCAAGCTTCACAGCTAGGCTCATCGCCGCAAGTTTCGCACCAAGCGCTTCCAAACATCCTTCATAATGCGCAAAGCGATTGAATGGAACTCTAGTGAGTTCTGCGTCTGTGTTTCCGAACGCATTCAACCCGAATCTCTTCCAAAGTTAGAGTGAACAGGCTTCTTCTGGGTAAGCTTATTCCATCGTTGACTCTGTCTCTGTCACCTCTGACCTAGACTAGGGTCAAGAGCAAACCCATCACAAACAAAAAAAATACGCAAGAAAAATAATTAAAGGCTTTTTCAGTCTCGGTGTTATCTGACTTGATCAGTGTAATCCAATAAGCACGTACGGTATTCCGTGAAAATATTTTAATCTTTTTTATAATACGTGTACAAAGATACAGCCCCATATCGACAAAGGCGAAAGGTATAGGAGTGTCCCTTTGGCACCCTCTAAGATACAGCACGACCAAAGATTGAACAGGGCGATGCTGACGGAAAAGTATTGTGCCGTCGTCATCGCCCTGGTTCTCAGATGCAACCCCGAACTTGAGAAGCAAATAAAACAAATATAATCATAAAAATCAATATCTTAAATAAGTATGTATTATTAAGGATTAACTTGACCTAAACCCTGAATCTCCATGTGGAATGGAACGCCTACATCATTGCCTACTTGATCAAAGTTACGGCGATAAATTCGAGATGATTTTTGGTTGTTGCGATTTTTATTCCTTCTTTCTTTTTGTTGCCGCGTTAAGGGAAACAAAGATTTTCTCCCATGAGATCTGGCTCCTACTTCATCGAGTAACCATTGTGGAAGGTATAATTCGTTATTGTTCTGCTTATACAGTGAAAGTTTCGGATTAGCTCTGCCTTTACTGGTTTGTTTTTGAAGATCATATATCCCTTGCTTCAGATGATCTTCAACTACGTTGCCATAGTCTGCATACTCGTCATAGGACCCCTTATTTTTTCGTGACATTAACCGTTTGATTTGTTTTGCTACTGCATCACCGTTTTCTACTTTTGTTAAGTCGAACACTATGGCTTCTACGTTGTCTTTTTTATCAAAACCATTTCTGCTGTTCAAAAGATTTTCTAAATCTACGTTTTGGAGGAATTTTGCTTCACTTGGTTTGTTTGTACGTTGTGGTTTTGGCGGAGCTAATTTGGTCAGTAATCGGTCAACATCCGAAAGCCCAAGTACAACAGCATCTAGTTCATCGTTAACTTTGATTTTCTGTGCTTGAAGCTTTGAGTCGTATTTTGATTTAGTGACGATATCATCATTCCTACTTCTGGCACAATACCTCCCCCGGCAGCGTAAACGGCTAATTTGATCTTCGCTAAAAGCGTTATTTCGTGCACAATTCTTCCCACTACAACGTAGTGTATAATCTACTCTGTCAGCTCTACCATCTTTACTAATTTCGCCGTTACCTAAGTTAAAATACGAGAATAATAGATTTTGATATTCAGGTGAAATTCCTAAAAGATTTGCCAATAATTTCTTGATTCCATTTTTTGCTAGAGAGAGCATTGTTGATTTAACTGGTTTCGCTGGTTTATCATTATCTTCAAATAAAAAATTTCCCCTTAAATTATCACTATTAGCCTTACCATAGACGTTGTCGTCTCTATAGTTTTCATCGTCAGAGACTTTCTGTAATTGGTTCAGAAGAGCTACGACTTCGTCGATATTATCAGCTTCATTATTAGCCTTCAATAAATTATTATTAAGAATATCACTGGTCGGTGATAATAAGTCTTCAAGTAAATTTTGCACATTATTAGAGTTTTGCGAAGCATCGTTCTTTTCCAAAAAATTATTGATCATCTGCAAGTTGTTGCTGCTTGCCTGTTCATAGTCTACATTTTCGCTTGATTCGTAATATTGTGGAAGATCAGCTTTGTAATACAATTGACTTGGATTCACAGCTCTCTTTTTATAATAGTCGTTAGGCGCGTCTTCTCGGTTATTTGAGGATAACTCGAATACACCTTGATCAGCCAGTGACTGCAATAAGTTTTGAAGCTCATATTCATTTCTTACGTAAGGAGAATCCTCTTTGTTATAACCGGCCGGTTTGCCCGTGGCAATAGTTACAATTCCAAATATAAATAAGTATGAGATCTTCACGTCCATTTTTCAAAATATGTTCATAGCATGTTAGGTTTCCTACTGACTAATAATAATAAAAACTTTATTATAGGTATGTGATAAACAATTGATTGAGAAACTAGTTAAATGTATCGGTATCGACAAGTAATCGAGCGTGAGATTGAAAAACTATGATTGGTTACGTCAGAGTAATGTGTGCAATAAGTTTCAGGCGTTTAATTACTTTTGTGTAAGCATTATATACCAGACATGTGTAAAATGCGTCGAATTTGCCGTTAGATTAATTCAGACATGAAACAATTAAATCTGGTTCACCTTGGGCTTCAGAATGACAAAATTATTTTGAGAGAAGGAGCTGGTGGGGTTATTGAGCAAGTATATTCAGGGCGAAACGTTGATTGCTGAGAGAACATCTTATCATCATCAATTATCAATCAACCATTCATCAATCAATACATATAATAAATCTGTAGAAAAGTCATTTTTGTACATCATATTGTACAATTCAGATACTCGGACAGTTGAACTCGATATTCGATAGATGGCGTTGTGCATTTGAAGTCATTTCCTGAATGGTGATGTTAAGATTCTCCGCGAAAGAATGATGCCCATAGAAAAAAAAATAGTAGTTAGCTAAGTAGAGTAGGCAGGAAGGTAAGTAGGGTAGGGTTGGCAGACCGATGACGGGAGCGAAGCTTCGGGCACAGCTAGTCTATACTAATATTATAAAGAGAGGTAAGATTTTTTGTTTGTTTGTACCGAATAGGCTCCGAAACGAATGGACCGATTTAAAAAATTCTTTCACTACATTATTCCTGAGTGACATAGGCTATTTTTTAATCCCGGAAACGGATCCTGTAGGGTGGTCCACGGGAGCGAAGTCGCGAGGAACAGCTAGTTATTAATATAAATGTGATAGTTGTGATGGATGTATGTTTGTTACTCAATCACGCCAGAACGGCTGAAAGGATCTGGATGAAATATGTCAGAGGTTGATTATAGTTGGAAATAGCACATAGGATACTTTTTATCCCGGACATGTTCCTTCAGGTTTTACTATTAATTATTCTGTGCTTCGGGATGATTATAGAATTCCACGCGGCCGAAGCCACTGGCAGAAACTGCTCAAGAATATATCTGGAAAGATTGGTCAGGGGTACACTTTCTGATTTCCAAAAATGCCACTATCATGTCCAGACTTTGGTCGAGCGATTACTATTTATTTTACTAATATCATCATCTGCCTAGCCTTTTCCCAACTATATTGGGGTCGGCTTCCAGCCTTACCGGATTGAGCTAAGTACCAGTGTTTTACATGGAGCGACTGCCTATCTGACCTCCACAACCCAGTAACTGGGTAACACGGTACCCCTTGGCAAGACTGGTGTCAGATCTCAAGCTTCTGACTACCCGTAACGACTGTCAAAGATCTTCAAATAACAGCCGGAACCAACGGCTTAACTTGCTTTCCGAGGCACGGAGGAAACTCGGTATGGTGAAATGGTCACCCATCCACGGAACGACCTCGTCAAGCGTTGCTTAACCTTGATGATCGACCCGTGCGGCTGTGATTATTTAGCCACGAGCTCCTCATTTATTTAACTATTGTTGTTAGTTAAAATTTATTTTACTAATAATTCCAAACAATAATTTTAGCTTGCTTTGCTGCAGTCCTATTTGAATACAATGCAGACGCTACTCAGTGACTGACTTATTTAAATATTTTGGTTAAGGTTAGGGCGGTTTTTTTTGTTGGGACAATCCCACCGCACTATTCCCAAACCACTGCAACTCCTGAAAGCCAGAATCAACAGTGGCGACCACCAGAAAAGCGCCGAGGCAATGAAGCTCGACGAAGTCCCGGAGAATGAATTTAACTGTCTTGGATCCCGCAACGAAATTAATCAGAAAATAATAACGGAGGAGTAGGAAAAAGTAAAAATTTCCACTTCCCTCCATATCAAGCAGGAGACAGAACAAACAAGGCCAATAGGCACAAAGGGTCGTTTACAACTGGGATAAGCCCAGTTGCCTAGCACCACGGATAAAAATTTGCATTAATATTAAGGGGTCCTACATTGTGAGCTGCTATATTTGTTTCCAATAATAGGTATGACAAAAATGCTTGAACGCACGGAAATTTGTTCTAGTTTCCACAAAGTCCGTATAGTAAACAACTCCAGATGCAGCCTGTACATTATTTAACATAAAATTGCGCTCATTCTGCCAAAGAAAGGTTAGGGCGGTTACGCACGAATCCGAGAAATTTTGATTCCGAAGTAGCCGTAGTACTTCTTGTAGGTGAGATTACGCACTACATCCGAACATTTTCGTTCGAATTCGGAACATTTTCAATTCGGATAGAACTCGGAACTCAAATCACGGACACGGATCGGATGTAGTTACCACCCTTACATCCCACTCATATATTTTTATAATATTATGAAGACGAAAGTTTGTGAGTGAGTGTGTGTTCGTTACTTCTTCACGCTCAAACGGCTGGACGGATGAGGATGAAAGGACATGGCCAGATTCTGCCCTCCGAATCAATCAGAATACATAAATGTACAGTAATTATGAATATGTGAAAATAACTTGTAAAATAAATTGCAAAAGCAAAGATTACATTTGTCTAGAACAGGCGACAAAAAATGCCAAAAAAATATGTGTGTTAATTGTTTATGTGCAAGTTACTATGCAATGCATTTGCGTCTGGATACACGCTGACAAACACTGTTTCTAAAGTACGCCTGAAGGTCAGATTAAAATATAAAACAACGACAACTGCAAGAACGTATTGCTAAGGTAAATACCTCTAAAGTAAAAGTTAAGGTTTTAAGATTATCGCAGACACCATTTTTAGGGTTCCGTACCCAAAGGGTAAAAACGGGACCCTATTACTAAGACTCCGCGATCCGTCTGTCTGTCTGTCTGTCCGTCTGTCACTAGGCTGTATCTCATGAACCGTGATAGCTAGACAGCTGAAATTTTCACAGATTATGTATTTCTGTTGCCGGGTGCGCCAAAGTTCACCTAAATTTTCAACTCCGATAATTGGAAATCCGAAAATGTTCTTCCTAACATTTTTCATCCTAACAATCACAATTCCTAACTACTCTGTCTCTGATCTTCATAATTCCGAAGCATTCAACTTCATAATGTCAGTAGCAATAAACATCTATTATACTTTTATTTGTTTTCCTACATTTTCTCAACATAACCATCTTTTACACTATTATTCAAAGTCATATCTTTTTTGTTTAGATTTATTTTTATTCATAATAATCAGTATTATAAACATTTATTTTGCGTAACTTTATTTTCACATAACATGTATAACATATAAGAATAATAGTACAATGATACAAGTAGTTAAATACATGTTTTCATATACACATTTCAATTAAATTAGTTTAATATTAGCAAAGATATCCATAGGTTAGGTTAGGTTAGAACTGTGACCAACTACGAGCGAGCCGAGCGAGCGAAGCGAGCGGTGCCGCGGCAGCGGCCGGTGAGCGCTACCTCGAAATTGGTCGCGAAATTTATGTAAGTATTTTTTTCATAGTGCCCCCAAGACGACACTCTGACCTGAATTTCATTCATTTAAGACAAAAATCAGTGAAACGACCTTTTATCATTCTGAACAGTTGGTTTTTTAGACATAATTATCTCAGGTATAGTTATAGTAATAAGTATGTAACAACAATATCTGGTTCATGATTATGTTCTTGGTGCTTCATATATTTTTTTAAACACTTGGCAAATGTTTCTTTCTGAGTAGGAGTGAAAATATTATGGTAATTATGTTTAGGGATAAAAGCGTTATGATAAAAAACAGTAGGAGTTTAAATATGGACATTAATGATATTATTAATTAAAATTTTCGGAAACACGACTGTTATGAACATCGCCGGTAGCACTACAAATAGTATGAATGAAAACTTTAGGATGAAAATTTTTAGGAAGAGTGATCATTCGGATAACAAATCGTTAGGCAGAACAATTTTGGGTAAAGAACTTTAGGTGAGCCAATATGGACCCCTGTTGCCGCTATAACAACAAATACTAAAAACAGAATAAAATAAATATTTAAGTGGGGCTCCCATACTACAAAGACAAACGTGTTTTTTTTGCCGTTTTATGCGATTATGGTACGGAACCCTTCGTGCGCGAGTCCGACTCGCACTTGTCCGGTTTTTTGTTTATGGTGGCTCGTTATCGGCAACTTTAAAAAAAATGTAATTGTAGCAACGAAGTTTGTTGTCTGCGGAGCGCCTTAGATACCCATTAAAGGCTATCATGATACTAATATAATAATTAATATTTTATTGAAAACAGCGTCATGCATGAAAATAGTAATGTTTTCTTATCTGGAACGTTAATAACATGAAATTAATAATAAACTATTATTAGAAAAGCGTGTTCATACATAATTACATAAATAATTAAATACTGCCTGCCGTTTCCCAACTTCATATTATTATTATTGGGGTTGGCTTCCAGACTAACCGGATTCAGCTGAGTACCAGTATTTTACATGGAGCGACTACCTATCTGACCTCCACAACCCAGTAACTGGGTAACACGGTATCCCTTGGTAAGACTGGTGTCAGATCCTTCCACAAGCAATTCCACAATCTACCTAGGGGTCCTTATGTCAAGAGTGAATAGTTTACTTCTAGGCAAGCGTGCTTTACAGCCGACCACATCATCGGTTACCATCAGGTGAGGTAGTGGTCAAGCGCGAGACAATTTTGAATTTAATAAAAGATTGTCTGGCTTCTGAGTTTCTGACTGTCCGTAACGACTGTCCAATGTGCAATTAACGGCCGGGACCAATTCCGAGGAGGAAGGTGTCTTGGTATGTACCTAATGGACCCGTCCACGGAGCAACCTTGAAGATCGATCCGGGCGACTGACTGTTTGATTAGCCACGAGCTCCTTGTTTTTATACGTTTATGAGTTTGTTGGATGAAGTATTTGTATTTGCAGTTAGTAGATTTAAAAGAAAATGTCTATGATATATTATTATTTTACTTTTGAAATATATTGTTTAAAGAAAAATGTATGTTTCAAGTTTCCATTATAATCATGTAAATCTGTGTTGAATACCTACTGCATTTATTGTTTAGTACATCCATATCGTCTCTATTTTCTCTACGGTTTAGCCGCATTTACGTAGATCATTAATATCTTCTTATGTTTGTATCACCATCGTCATTTCTACTTCTGCCGCATCCATCACCAATGCAACCGAGGTACTCTCTGTTGCCTTCTGTATTATCTCTACCTTCGTCATTATCATTTCTATTGCTTCTGCCTCCACAATTCTTACCCATACAACCCACGAAAACATTGTATACGCCGTTCCTTAGCAACTGTTTTTCGAGATCGTTCAGTAATATTGCAGTTTGGTCAACAGTATCGTGTTCCTTGTTATCGCCTGCTCTATAAATACGTTTTTTGGGTTTTTGTTTTTTCTTCTGAAAATCACAGGCATCTTCATTTTCCGTTTCCTCACTTGATGGCTCACAACTATTTTCTGGCTTGCAGTGGTATTCTTTAGGTTTCTTTTTACACATTCTAAGGAACTCCCTATTTCTTTCGTCTTCTTCGTTATGGTATTTGTCACGAGTTCTTGCCATATCTTTTGCCTTCTGCATCACCAATAAATTGAACATCTTTACGTTATTGTAATCTGCTGGGCGCTCATTTGCAACCTGTTTTTCTGGGTTATGATCACTGTAATGTAAGGTCGGGTGAGATTTTTTGAAATGTTTCGGTAAACTTGCCATTCCTTCAGAATGAGCGAAGTTGAGACCATATTTTTCTTTCAGATTTGACAGCTCCTGTACAAAACCGTTAGCTTTTCTGTTATAGTAATTAGGATCACCATTTGTGAGTGTTATGATACCGAATATAAGGAAACACGAGATAGTGAAAACCATAATTCAATTCAAACAAAATCTCTTAAAAAGGATTATAGATAAACACATTGACTTTGGTTATAACTTTATAATTGAGAAATATAATTGATTGCGAATATAGTTAATAGTTTCTGGTGTATAAATTGATTGTGAAATTGAAAATGCAAATATGTCAAAGCTAGAATGTCACGTGTGTAAGGAAATAAGCGTATCTTCGTCAGCGGATTGGATGGTGATGTCAGTCGTGTGCTGGTACGAAGCCAGACCGACCAATAGAAAACACATTAGTTTTACTGCCTTCTCTCTTTCTAGCAGTCACATGGAATTTTGTCGAATCCCTTGCGGCTGCAACATAGTGCACGATCTGAACAGGCAGCAAGGGCGTCGCCAAGGGGGGCCAGGTAGGGACAGTTGAGATTATAAAATAAGTAGCCAAATGGAAAGCAAGCAAAGTCCTAAGTCAACATAAACCCAACCCACAAATCTAGCCATTTGTTGATGTCCTAAAAGAGTACTAAAAGCGTTGAAAATTCAGGTCGGTCTACCAAAATCAATCGTTAAGCGAAGCTCAGGAGACTAAAAATCTGGATAAGAAGTATTATGGAAGAAAATAGCCTCAATGGTCTGGCCATGATTAATGTGCACAGAAAACTTATTAATGAAAACTTATAAGATTTACATAATTAAGTGGTCGAGAAGTTTACCCAAAACCCCGATGATTGAGCTCGTGAAACGTTACCCATTGGACTATATACCGTTCTTATAACAATCGCCGTAGGGGTAAGACTCGTACTAAGTAGTTTAAAGCTTCATATGCTTTTGTCTATACCGTATTTAAAATTAATTCTTTTCCCGCCCTCCATATTATATCAACTTGCTCCCCCTTGGTCCATCGGCTGGCGACGCCATTGACAGGCAGTGTAGTGATTGACTAGCATAGTAGGCACACTCAGCCTTTTATGTTCCCAATGCTGGGATAGAGATTGAGTGGGTAATTGACTAGGCTTAGCGTTAAAGATCATTGTTTTTTGTAGTTGATAGGTTCGCGGTTGACCACACTATCTCACCTGATAGTAAGCAATACTGTGGTCGGCGGTGAAGCACGCTTGCTTAGAAGTAAAACCTATTCACTCTCGAATCTCCCAGTTTCGACAATTATTTTTTTGTACTTGCCATCGACACGCTAAGAAGATAACAGATTACAGATAGTTGTTCCGGCTCTGGGTGTTGTGTGTGTGAGTTTATATGTTTGTAAACGCACCCACGATACATGAAAAAAAAATCTAGTGTGGAGAAAAGTTCTAATAAAAAAAAAAAAAAACAATAACGCCCTGGAATTTTATATAGAAAATGAAATAACCTATATGTATAATTAAAATTTTATTGCATAGTGGAAGTAATAATATTATGTATTAACATTTAAAAAACACCCTGGTAATTTGATGATGCATTGAATAGTTCTAGAACGGTTCTTCTATACGATCACTTGATTGGCTACTTTTACTAGTTTATTTTTTAGACTACCCAAGAATGTTTTAACTTTTTTCAAAACATTACTTTTTTCATGTGAAGATATTTCATCTCCCTTTAAACTGGCGCCAAGAGCTCGTGATAGAAAAGTATCGAAAATCTCTTCCGCCTCGTTTGAATCCTGATCTTCATCATCATTTCTACTTCTACCGCATCTGTTCCCAACACAGCGTAATTTGTCTCTATCATCGTCATCTCTGTTGCTCCCGCATCTGTCTCCAATGCATCGCAAATTATCTGTGGCGACCCTGTCATCATTCCTATCGTTTAGGTTCATATTATTCGAGTAGGCATCATTCTTATAATACTCATTATCATTTCTGTTTCTACCACATCGGTCACCAACACAACGCAAAGAATTGATATCATCTCTATCATCATCATCATCATCATCTCTGTTAAAGCCACATCGGTCTCCAACACAACGCAATGAATCTACACCAACTCGGACATTATCATCATTTCTGTTTATGCCACATCGGTCTCCAATACAACGGAACGAATCTATACTAACTTTGTCATCATCATCATCGTCTCTGTTAAAGCCGCATCGGTCTCCAACACAACGCAATGAATCTACACCACCTCGGACATTATCATCATTACTGTTTATACCACATCGGTCTCCAACACAACGGAACGAATCTATACTAACTCTGTCATCATCATCATCATCGTCTCTGTTAAAGCCGCATCGGTCTCCAACACAACGCAATGAATCTAAACCATCTCGGACATTGTCATCATGTCTGTTTATGCCACATCGGTCTCCAACACAACGCAACGAATCTTTACTAGCCCTGTCATCATTATCATCTCTGTTTACGCCACATCTGTCTCCTACACAACGAAAAGAATTGATAACATCCTTGTCATCATCATCTTCTCTATTCACGCCGCATCTATCTCCAACACAACGGAAATAATTTATACTTTTATCATCATCATTATCATCGTCATTTCTGTTTACGCCACATCTATCTCCAACACAACGCAAAGTATATATATCATTTCTGTCATCATCATTATCTCTGTTGACGCCACATCTGTCACCAACACAACGGAAAGATTCTTTATCATTACCATCGTCATCATCATCTTTCCCTGAACGCAAAATATTTGCAACATCTTTACCATAGTCGTCAACATTGTCATCTCTGTCGTTTGCTTTTCTATTGCATCTGTTTCCGTGGCATCGCAGACTCTCTCCATTGTTCCTATCGTTATTTAGAGGTTGAGGTATTAACGATATGCTGCAAGTCCTACCGTTGCAGCGCAGATACCTATTGGAATTGTCTTTGATAATGTTATTGTAATCTCTATTTGGCATGAAATATTCATTTCGGTCACTGTTGCCATTTTCATATCTACTTTCGCCACATCTGTTACCAGAGCAGCGTAAATCCAAATTATTATTTCCTTTTACGTTTACAGTTTTATCAATATTATTCAGGAATGCCAGAACGTCATCGATGTTTTCTTGATCACTTCTCGTCTGAGATTTTTGATTTGTTTCTTGCACAGCAATTTTGTTTTCTACTGTTCTATGCTTCTTTCTTTGGAATAAATTATAATTTTGTGTGTTTGTATAGCTTGGATGGTTATTGTATTGTACGTTTTTTTTAATTGCACTTTGGTACGTCTTTGCGTGACGGGGTTTGTCATAGTAATAGCGAGAGTTTGGTTGTCCACCATTAGACGTTATATGAGTGAAGTCCTCATGATGACTTCCCGGGTGATCTTCGTGATGATTTAACATAACATCGTAATTACCTTTTTTGATAATTTCGTCCATTAATTTCTTGAGGTCATATTGATGTTCTTCATGGTTAGAATCTTTTCTGTAAGCTGGATTCCCTTTCGCGAAGATTATTATTTCAAAAAGAACAAAATATAGGATTTTAGATACCATTGTTTAAGAGCTTGGTACCATACTGTTATCTACTCAAAGTAATAATGACAGTGGTTTCGTTGTATCGTTTGGTTATAGGGCAGAATAATCGGTTGTGAAATTACAAATTTCTTGCAATTAGTTGGAAGATGGAAGTGTATATTAGATATCTGAGCGTGAGATTGGAAATTAAAAACTTATCATATGCGTATCTTGTCATCTGATAATTATGTATCTGCAATCTGCAAGCAACATTATAGGCGAACTATTCACGCTGAAATGGCGACAGAGTCTTTTAAAATTTCAGTAAAACTAGCTGAGACCTGTTTTTCTTTCGTCCTTGTGTGATCTTTTGTCCTGAGAAAAAAGGGCCTAGACAAGAGTTACGATTTTTACTTTTAGGGAACCCAGAAATGAATGATTTTTTAACATACTGTTTTGTACTAAACCGTTCGATGATAGAAATTTATTAAAATATAATAAATTATTTCTGTAAATTGTCATTTTTACATGTCAAATAACAATAATAAAAATACAACTGACTTCCAAATAAAAACACTACAAAGTGAAAAATAACTTCAATTTCGGCAGTCAGTGTTTCTGTATCGTTTCTTCGTTTTTTGACACTGACGTTTTTTATATATTATTAGTTATTATCTTATTTATTTTCTTTGTAGTGTTTTATTTTATATACCCTCTCACAAAGAGGGGGCCTGTGTCCCAACAGTGGGAACATTAATAGGCTGATGATGTGATTTGATGTGAGTGTTTTATTTGGAAGGCAGTTGTATTTTTTTGTAAAAAAGTTTTTAATTTTACACGTTTTAGTTCTGGTACATAATGGATCAGTTCTATTGGTTAGATACCTACCTATAATGCCAAAAGTGATGCCAGAATAGATTAACGCAATAACACGAAACATTAATAAAATCGGTGCAATGAGAGAATACCAGGGTGAATTGTTCACACCTGCGTACCCCTTTAGAGCTTACCAGTGTGATGTTATGTTATGAAATGGTGTAAACAATAAACAGACATGCGATTGTAGCAATCCCGAGTGATTTGTCGTCATTTATTGAAGAGTTCTGATGTATATCTCCGAAGTTATATTTTAGTTAAGGTTACACTTGTCAACGGCACGAACTATTTTGTGCGCGGGGTTAAGATGCATTTTATTTCAACCGACAACACATGCGGAAGAGATTGATGCTGTGATGAGCAGTAGGAAGCTAGTTCGCGTACGAATACACACTTTTGCAAATTTATAGCGAAATGGATAATGATTTAGGACGAAACCCAGCGTGCGACTTTTTATAAACAGACCTTTGGGAGTCTGGGTATCATGAAAAAACGACTAAACGTATCTGTTCAAAATAAAATTATTTGCATTGTTGAACTACTAATCTATCCCTGTATGGTGGCCGTTTTGCAATTTTTCCGTCTTCTTATGGTATTTATTCTCGCCCAAAAATGCGTTAAAATTAGTGTCTAAATGTGGAACTTTCGACGCTCATAACTTTTAAATACTTACTTTTTTCTCTTTTTGTTTCCATACAGGGCTAGATAATGATGAGATAAATTGATATCACTTTTTATTTTGAACGTACATTTAAACAGTGGTATAATCCCTAGACTACGTATGTATGGAAGAATTTTCGACTAGTGTAACCTTAAGTTATGCTTTCGCCATGTCCGTCTATCCATCCGTCCACAGCTTAGCTCAGAGACTCTTAGTACTAGAAAGCTAGAATTTTGCATAGATATGAGATATTAATCACGCCGACAAAGTGGTAAAATAAAATCAAGAATAAAAATATTTTTAAGTTTCCTCCTGCACACGTAAAGTGGGGATGTTTTTTTTTGCTCGCCTATTCCATGGTAAGGGGAATCATTTTTCGATTTAGGGATCTGTTTGCGTAAAATCAAGCTTTGAATTGCTAAGTTTTGTTAGAGTCAAGTGTATAGATGTATATCCCCTGCCAGCTAAATGGTTGCTTCTGGATATGTGAAAACATTCATGACAGCAGTATATATAACGAAATTAAAAGGAAAACTATCACAGCTAAGTAGGCTTTACAAGTTTACGAGTAATAGTCGACCAACTTATAAAACATACAAAAAAAAAATCTTTTCGTTAGAACATTGTCCGGTGCTTTCATTGCTTATGAACTTCTGTATTTTTATCTAATTATGTTGGTGAATGAAGCTGTTTGTACGGGACCTTCGGTGCGCGAGTCCTACTCGCACTTGGCCGGTTTTTCCAACTATATTGGGTTTGGTTTGCATTCTAACAGGTTCTGTTTACCTGTATTAACATCTCAATTTAAAAATTGTAAATGGAATGTAGAAGAAGACATGGAGCGACTGCTTATCTGAACTCCACAACCCAGTAACTGGGTAACACGCTCCGTGGTAACACGATACTCCTTGACATGACTTGTGTCAGATTTCTGGCTTCTGACTATCCTTTACGACTGTCGTATCTTCAAATGACAGCCGAGACCGACGGCTTACTATGCTTGCCGAGGTACAGAGGAGTATAGGAAAATAATGGTCACCCATCCATGAACCAACCGCGGCAAGTGTTGCTTAGCCTCCAAGATCGACCAGTGTGATTGTCATTATTTTGCTACTAACCCGCGGTTTCGCTCCCGTCAACTGCCTACCCTAACTTACTTACCCTACCCTACCTTACCTACTCTACCCTACGTACTTACATACCTACCCTACTCTACCTACCCTACTCTACCTACCCTACCTACATACCTACTACCCTACCTTTTTATAAACGATTCTACGAACAATACGGAACGTCCGTATTGTTCGTAGAATCGAATTTAAGGCAGTACCCTGACCAAAACATCAGCATGAAATATGAGCATTTCTATTGGCCTAGCGGCACTGGTGGCGCATGAATGACAGTAGTTAATACGCCCAGATTTTAGAATAAAATCTTTATAAAATCGAATATTGGTCTATTGAAAAAAATAAAACTTACAAAATGTTCGTTATCAAATTGTCTATCCATTAGTGTTAGTACAAAAAATAATTAATGAACACTTTACGAGGAGATACATGCTATTAATAATTATTACTCACTAGCTGTGCCCGCGGCTTCGCTCCCGTCATCTGCCTGCCAACCCTACCATACTTACCAGTCTGCCTGCCTACTCCACATACTCAAAAAAACTTTTTACAAAAAAAACTACCGACTTCCAAATAAAACTACAAAGTGAAAAATAACTTTATTTTTGGAAGTCGGTGTCTTTCGTAGGTACCAATTTATTGCGTTATGGACACCGACTTCCAAAAATAAAGTTATTTTTCACTTTGTAGTTTTATTTGGAAGTCGGTAGTATTTTTTTGTAAAAAGTTTTTTTATTTTTCACTTTTTAGTTGTACCTACCTAATAGGCAAGTTGCTTAGTAAGTTACCTACTCGTATAACGCCAGAATATATTACCCAAATATCATGAAACTTGAACATAACCGGTGAAATGAGAGATCTGCGTACCCCTTAAGAGTGTACTGGCGTGATGTTATGTTATGAAATGGTATAAACAACAAACAGACATGCGATTGCAGCAATCCCGAGAGATTTGCCGTTATTTATTGAAGAGTTCTGTTGTATATCTTCGAATTGCTTTGTCAGTCCTACACCAAATTAAAATGGGACCAATTTCGGCAAATACTCTTCCAAACAAAAAAAGATTTTTTGAAATCGGTCCACAATTGACGGAGATATCGGTGAACATACAAAAAAAAAAAAAAACATACATAATGTCGAACATAGAACCTCCTCCTTTTTGGGAAGTTGGTTAAAAAATACACAAACTACATACCAATTTTTTTTCTAGCGTCATTCTTTCGCGTAAAATCTTAACACCGCGATTCAGAAAATGACTTTAAATGCACAACGCCATCTATCGAATAGCGAGTTCAACTGTCCGAGTAACTGAATTGCGTGAGCTGTGATAATTTTACTTCTTGAACACTTTAAATTCATCTAACTTTTGATAGAGTGAACCGATTGCGATGAAAAAAAAACTACGCACAATTTTTATGTATAAAAGTTATCTACATTGGTTTCGTACATTTCACGTGATGCGTGCACAAATAAACAGACAAACAGACAAAAATTCCAAAAATGCTAGAAATGGGTTCTGTTGGTTATCATTTAACAACCTGGCTATTTTTTTTGGAATTTTTTTCGATGTACAAAAAGTATTTTTCTACAGATTGATTATATGTATTGATGATTGATTTTTATGTTGTGGTTGGAAAGAGATTAGTGATACTTACACCTCTTAAAAAAAAAGTGTACTACCATTTTAGAATCAACATTATGTAGAAATTTAATGTATTTTTATTAATTGATATTTCTTTTTAAATAAAGAGTAGATAGCTCTTAAAAACTGCAATAAACGACTAGCGCGGTGTTTTGCTCGGAGAGGCGCCTTAAGGACATTTTAAACACGAATTAATTCAAAATTTTGTTAATAAGACATTATAATGGATTGGAAAACTAATTATAAATACGTAACTACCCTCGCGTCGCGTCGTATTATAGACGTGAGATTGGTTTAATACATGTTATGTCACTGCAAGGCATCTGTGATGAGTTTGGCAGAGTAGATTATGACAACCTTGTCGGTATATAATCTGGTTATTGAGAGGGAGCGCAGGGCTTTGGCAGTCAGAGGTAACCCGCAGATTCAGAATATCATTCGCTTGTTTCTGATATCGCTTGTTTGAGCAAGTTTGATAAGCACAGCTAGAGACCATGAATATTTTCCTGATTATATGGTATAGTACCGCACCACCTTGACCTAATGACGGAACAGGTTACAATCTCACCGGAGATACCTAACTACGCAGAAGGTTTTATAGTGCACAAATATGTGCACCAGCACAGATCCATTTTCAGTTTCTTTACTCCGGCATTTCCATGGGAGCCTATGGAAATACCAGGGGCATTGCAGAAGCGTTGTCAGCTCAAAGAAAAAGCGAAAGTGTCTCACGTGCCTGTACTAAATCGGCAACTATAGATAACTTTCAAACTGGCACACAGGAGCTGGTAGTATTTATCTGGACGAGCTCTTAAGCCTAGTAGTGTACACGGGAAGACCTAACGTTCTAGTACCTAACCTAACGTCCTACTCTACCGTACTACTATACCGTTAACTCTACTCGTGAACACCAGGCTTAATACTCTACTAATTCCAAGTACTCTACCAGTTTTAGTAAGTACATTTATATGTTATTAGTAGAGTAACTAGTGTAGGCGGTAAAGTGTGCGGTAGAGTAGAGTGGACGCCGTGGTGGGTGGTAGAGTTGCTTACCCGCGGGGCTAGTCACTCTATTCTTTCAAGTTTTAGTACTCTACTCTCCTAATGCTGTCTGTGCTTGGCTGGCTTTACTGGCTTTACAGTACCTACACAAATATGTAATACATATAAATCTACTGCTCAAAAAAGTAATTCGCAAAATCAAAAAACTGCTCACGAAGCGAACTGAAAAGACGTAAACAAGAAGACAATCATGCTGTGCTGGAGGATACATATTCGCGAGCTGGCTGACCAAAACCAGATGATCCTCTGATGATGATCTCTGCATAGCAAGATTTTCTTCTTCTTAGTCGGGTTTTTTTGATTATTTGAATTAACGCTTTTATTGATTACTTTATAGCTAACATATTGTTTTTCGAATTAGGCACATTTAAACATATGTATAAGTGTTATATATTTTTGAAATCACCCTTTATTTTGATACCCTACACGATGGGTTTGGAAGAAATTGGGCGTCACAATAGTTATTTATCTACAAGTGCGGAAAGTAGGTGATTTCCGGTGAGTGGATAAATCGACACGAGCCGGAAATCATCTTATGCACGTGTATCATACAACATTTTACTATGCATTGTGCGAGGAAATAAAAAAGGGTGCTTAGCATATCCACAGATTAACTAATATTTCATAGTTCCTCGGGCATATCTACTGCGCATGTGCAAATAGCTGTCACGTCGTAACGCAAAAAGGCTCGAGCAAAATATTCATTCTGCCAAACATATTTAATCATCATCTACCTAGCCTTTTTCCCAACTATATTGGGGTCGGCTTCCAGTCTTACCGGATTCAGCTAAGTACCAGTGTTTTACATGGAAGCCGACCCCAATATAGTTGGGAAAAGGCTAGGCAGATGATGAGGGTTCCGATGTCAACAAGGAACCCTTACAGTTTCGGTCTGTTCGTCTGTCCGTCCGCAGCTTAGCTCAGAAACTCTAAGTACTAGAAAGCTATAATTTGGCATGGATATACATATTAATAATTCCGACAAAGTGGTACAATAAAATAAAGAAAAATTTTTTTTTTGGGGTTGCTCCTATAGACGTAAAGTGGGGATGTATTTGTTTTTTCTCGTCTCTCCCATGGTGTGGGGTATCGTTGGATAGGCCATTTAAAAATATATTGGGTTTGTTAAAACCATTTATAGTTTCATGGATCCGTTTGCGTAAAATTAAGCTTTAAATTGCAAATTATTGTTAGAGTCAAGTGTCCCCTCCTGCCAGCGAAATAGTTGCTCTTGGCTATGTGAAAAAATTCACGGCAGTAGCATATATAACGAAATTAAAAGGAAAACTATCACAGCTAAGTAGGCTTTACAAGTTTACGAGTAATAGTCGACCAACTTATAAAATGTACTTGGAACAGTAAAAATTTTGTACAAATACCATTGAAAAATTAATTACTTAAATAACGTTATTAGCTGTGTAAAACAGAGTAAATATATGCTTATGAACCATGTAAAAATATACAAAAATACAATCATAACAGGCTTTACAAGTTTACGAGTAATAGTAGACCAACAAAAAATAGTTAAAATATTCATTCTGCCAAACATATTTAATGAATGTTTAAAATTAATTTATTGATCAAAATCTAAATCTAGAGTAATTAAAAACGCCTTAAATTAAGTATTAGTTTTGTTTTACTTTTTATATGAATGATAATCTGTACTTAACTAATTTTTAAAACGTTTCTCAAATAATAAAAACTCTATACTGCGGGCTGACGTTGGAGTAAAAAATTAAAAAAAGTACAGGAAAGTAAAAAGCACTAGTAAAAAAAAGTGACACTTTCCGCACAGTTTGGCTGCTTGGAAAACGCTCTTTTCGAGGACATGCATTGTAAAATATTGTTTTTTCCCACAAAATGACGCCCAAAAGCCGCCATTTTTCCAGTTTCCAATTTTAATATACCCAATTGTCAATCGATTCGACTTAACCTTGCGAGTATCGCCACTCGCAAGGTTAAGTCGAATCGATTGACGTAAGAATCATCGAAATCGGCCGACGCGTTTAGTGTCTAGAACGCCACATAGGAACAAACATACATACATTATCCTCCTTCGGCCGTCAGGTATAAAGTATCCGAAGCACAGAAGCATCCTAAATACTTATCTGTAGTAGAATGGATAGACTCTGGATTTGTAAATGAATTATGGCAATACATCATCCTTTGTAATATGGTAAATTTATATATATTCTAAGTCTTATCTTTTAGAGTTGAATATTCTAAAACATAAGACTAACAACAAAACAAACCTATATGCAAATTGGAGAGGGAAAAGGACTCATACGTATTGATTCTCTGGCCGAAGAAAATGCCAGCCCTCTGGTCACGTGAAGAGTCGACAAGCTTTTTGCTGTCTCGAAAAACTCGTTGAGTACTTGAGCAGTCTTAATCTCTGCCCTGTCCAATGAGTCGTATATGACTCGCGTGATTGTGTCTGTTATGTTAGCTATGTGAACAGTGAACCTGTTAACTATATTGAGTATAAAGAGGGTAAAAGGTAATTTCTAGTAGTTTATACTGATTTGATTACGAAATCTTTCACCGATAGTAAGTTACACTCTCTCCGAGTATCACAGGCTACAATTTTCCTAAAAAAAATGTGTGGGTCTGGCTGGATAGGTCACCGCAGGTACCAAGCTAGAATTTAATAAAACCATTGAAACGTAACGATCTTTGTCTATCCCCACAGATAATATAATACTAGTATACAGATGCCTCATCCCATACAAAGAAACCGTGCCGACATAACTAGCGTTTTTCATCTGATTATACAAAAAATAATCAGTATAATCAGTACAGTTCGTCGGCACGGTTTCTTTGTATGGGATGAGACAAAGAAACCGTAACCGAAACCAATTTTCCTATAAGTAGTATTCTCAAGTTTTTCAACTGCAAAACTTACTTAAGAAACACGAAAACGTAAGAAACAGATAGAGACGACTGACCTTCTGTGGCGGTCTCCTCTCTATGATTCAGATTTAAAAAGATTTAATTAAATTAAATGGTTAAAGGATTCAAAATTATACACACATTTTAAATCAATCTACCTTCAATATCACCCTTTTGCCTTGCTTGGCATGAAGAGAAACTAACTCTTGCAATGGAGCCTTCAAATACCCATCAATCTCCAACACAATGGGTACAACGTTTTCCATAAGAACTTCATCTACACGCTTCTGATCATCAGTCAGCGCCTTCCTTCTGCTAACTTTAGGGATATTCATTTTAAAATTCTTCAAATTTTCTTGATACTCCAAGTCTACCATTGCATCGTCACCACCTCTTCCAATAATCGGGGGGTTATCGGGATCGTAGGCAAAATCAATGCCTTCTCTTCGTGTCCTGAGGTTATGTAGGAGTTTATCTTTATTTTCATTGCCTTGGTGTCGCCTGTAGTCTCCGTCGGATGCTGCTCCGTCTTCCTCAGCCTCACCATCATCTACTTGAGGAATATCGCGGTTCATCTTGTTCTGAGCTCTCACCATTGCAGTCAGATCGAACCTGTCGTTGTCACCCGTAAAACTGACATCTGGCCTGACTTGACCGAGTGCGGCAGGAGTTAGGAGAATGATGCTGAGGATTTTTCTGATCTGCAAGATAAAATGTTTTTAAAGAGTTTCTTGCGTTTTTAATTTGTAATCTTTGTACATACTGTCGTAATGGTTAATAGCCTGATGGCCAATAGTTTGACTGACATCTTTGGAGTCTGTCGCTTGTTTGCTGGATCAAGGATCTAATTCAGAAGAGAAGACTCCTCGATACAGCTCGCATTGTGAGGCTATTCCCACCTCTGCGTGGTACTGTTAGTCCTAACTGCCATAGCTATATCATTAATTAACTACTAGCGGAAGCCTCGCGGTTACAACCGTGTTGTTGCCGTTCCCGTGGGAATACAGGGATAAAAAGTAGCATATATCAACCGGGGATAGTGTAGTTTCCCAACGGTGAATGAATTTTTGAAATCGGTCCAGCAGTTTCGGAGCCTATAAGGAACATACATACTTTCTCTTTTATATATATAGATAGATAGACTAACACTATTTAAAATAAATAAGAATGAAATAATAATATCTTACCATTTTGTATTCCTTAATTTCAAATCATGTTTCTTCAAATTTTTCCTCCATTATTCTACTTCAAGATAGCTTCAATTTTATGGTCATGATTTCAATTAATTTTGAGATAACTTGAAATGCACACTGTTAATTACCTATTGGTTCTTTAGATTTTGTAATAACATTTGCATGATTTTACTATATAAATGATAGCTAGTAGGAAGGGCTTGTATTTGATTTACTTAATTAATTTACTAACAGAAGAATAGGGGTTGTCCTAATCTGTACACTCTGATTTTTGTGTAATGCTTCAAAATTTTGACAGTATTTTTTCAGACTTCTTTGAAGATAAGTTGAAACTTAACATTGTAGATATCGAAAAGTTTATGAAATAACCTACATTGGAGAATGCGATTTGAATTGAGAAAAGTAACGAATTACATCAAGGACAGACAGCCAAAAATATTTTAATAGTCCTAAGATGGTAAGATATTTTTTTTAACACAGTTTACCCTTTGTCATGCACTACAGTCTACGGCAGAAAATAATAGATAAATAGGGTAGTTGACAAAAAATATCTATTTAATCAGTCACGTATTTTCAACAATAAATTATGACGATACAGTCCAATCCACTTAAATAAAACACCTACATTCATTTATACTGACACATATATATACATACATGCAACGCTCTACACACACGAACTACACTGCACACACAACCTACTCAACACACACAATGAACACACCCCACCCACACGCCCTGATTCTAATAGTAACACTCTTCCAGACCATAGTATATTGTTATCGTGGAAATTATTGGTCGAATATTAATATTGTATAATTTTGATTTTGTTTTTTATTTTATTTTTCATTCTAATTATGTTTTAATTTTGAATATTAATTTAAATAATTCTACAATTGTATCCATGTAATTAATTTTATTTTGTAATAAGTTAGATATTGCTATAATTAATTTATTGTTTATACAGTTTCAAATCCATTTTACCAATCCCTACCTTGGTGGAAATATGAATTTTATTTTAATACTTTAATTTGATTTCACTTTAATTCTTTAATTTAAGGTAACTTACATTTAGTTCAAATTCTATTTTCTGCAACATGACTTTGACTAATTTTCAGTGAATATTGTAAGTGCATGCTTGCTCTATTAAACATATTTGTAATTTTCTTTCCTGGAGGGACACTGACTTCTAAGATACAGGCATCTGCCTAGTTTGGAAGTCAGGGTTCCATCATTAGTATTTTGCCTTATCGTGTATTTATTATTTGTAAACAATTTTTGTATAGCTTGATGAACGAATAAATTATTTATTTATTTTATTTATTTATTGAAATATCATGTGACGTCACGACGTGCTTTATATTGACAAAGTGTCATCACAAGCCCGCACTCCTGAACTTAGATGCGCTTTATCTTTGTAAATTTTTATGTATTTTTATAAATTTTTAATTGTCATTATTGTACCCAGGAAATATCCCTATTGCTCCTATGCAAACCTGGCGAAATGTGAGTGTACTGCCTATCCCTTCGGCAAATCATCATCTGCCTAGCCTTTTCCTAACTATATTGGAGTCGGATTCCAGTCTTACCGGATTCAGCTAAGTGCCAGTGTTTTACATGGAGCGACTGCCTATCTGACCTCCACAACCCAGTAACTGGGTAACAACGGTACCCCCTTGGCAAGACTGGTGTCAGATCTCAAGCTTCTGACTACCCGTAACGAATGTCAAAGATCTTGAAATAACAGCCAGGACCAACGGCTTAACGTGCTTTCCGAGGCACGGAGGAAACTCGGTATGTTGGAATGGTCACCCATCCACGGACCGACCTCGTCAAGTGTTGGTTAACCTTAATGATTGACCCGTGCGGCTGTTATTATTTAGCCACGAGCTCCTCGGCAAATATAGTGTGATATTATGTCATAGCAAAGTGTCACGAAAATTGAGACTAATTTAGCCGGTTTTCAGCAAGGTATTTGAGAGGATAATGCTAAATCAAATGCTCATTCATTTTAATACGAATAATATCTTGCATGATAGACAGTATGGTTTCACCAGAGGACGTTGTACAACTGACGCTGGTGTCGCTCTATTGAAACACATCTTTGATGCGTGGGAAGATTCGCAGGATGCCATAGGTATCTTCTGCGACCTGTCGAAGGCGTTTGATTGCGTTAATCATGAAACATTACTTCTGAAACTTGAGCATTACGGGCTAGGTCAATCAGCGTTAAGTTTAGTTAAATCTTATTTGAATGATAGACAGCAATTAGTTCAAATAAACGGTGTGAATTCGTCCGGGTTAAACGTTAAAATGGGGGTACCCCAGGGCTCAATTTTAGGTCCTTTCTTAGTTTTAGTATACATAAACGATTTACCCCGTTTATTGGAAAACAAACTTAACATGGTGTTATTTGCTGATGACACATCTTTAATTTTTAAAATAAATAGACGTACTTGTCAGGTTGACGACGTAAATAACGCGCTACGGCAGGTTCAGGATTGGTTCACTGCCAATAATTTAGTTTTAAATGGTAAAAAAACCAAGTGCGTAAAATTTTCCTTGCCGAATGTCAAAAGTACTGATTGTGACATTATATTAAACAAGGAGAAGCTAGAATTCGTCGATAAAACGGTTTTCCTGGGGATCACGCTGGACTCAAGGTTGCAATGGGGTCCTCATTTGGTATCCCTTGCGGGGCGGCTGAGTTCGGCGGCTTATGCTGTTGGAAAGATTCGTCGGTTAACGGATGTGGATACCGCCAGACTAGTCTATTTTAGTTATTTTCATAGTATAATGTCTTACGGTATCTTACTATGGGGAAGGGCTGCAGACATTGAGTCAATTTTTATTCTGCAAAAACGAGTCATCAGAGCGATATACAATCTTCGCCGGCGCGATTCTCTAAGGGAACTGTTTAAGGACATTAACATCATGACGGTTCCTTGTCAATATATTTATGAAAACATCATGTACGTAAGAAAGAATTTACATCTTTTTAGTAAAAACGGCGACAGACATAATTATGTTACTAGAAATAGGGACCAATTAGTTCAACCAGGTTTCAGACTGGCTAAAGTAGCCTCATCTTTCATGGGGTACTGTACAAAATGTTACAATAAAATTCCTCCCCACATTCTTGAACTGAATGAGACGAAATTTAAAACTTGTATAAAACGCACACTATGCAGGCTGGCATATTATAAGTTGGGGGATTACATCAATGATAAAAATGCTTGGCTAAATGCTAGTCCTGCTCCACAGCCACTAGGGCGCAAAAACAAGTGATATGCAGAACATTATTGTTTTGAATTATTGTTGGACCTTCTGAAGACTGTATAAATATATTTGTATTGTATAAACTCAATTTCATTCATCAAGGTATGTACTTATGTACCTAAATATTGTAAAAGTTTTTTTTTTAAAAGAGTAAGTATGGAGTTTCTTGTGCATTCTTCTCCATTACAAGCTACTTTCCGAATGCACGGTAGAATCAACTATTATTATTTGTAAAATGTAACGTTCAAAAGTGCCGCTTGGTGGCCTACTTGAAATAAAATATCTTTGTCTTTGTCTTTGTCACCCAAACCTCACTTATAGCCTCTTTTTGTTTCAGATCCGAAAAGTTCTCGGCATCCTTCTGCTGACTCCTGCTGCACTCGCTCAAATCCAGCCAGATGTCAGTTATACAGGTAACAACGATAGATTCGACATATCACGAATGTTGAAGGCTAAGAACAAGATGTTCCGCGATACTCCTCAACTAGATGATGAAGAGGATGATGGTTTGGCGATTGACGACAACAGGCGATACCAGGGCAGTGAAGAGACATTGAAACTCAAAGATGCCCTCGGGAACATTACCCCTCCTAAAGTCATTCTGAATAGGAGAGCTGATGGGAATGATACCAAATTTGCAGTAAATGACACCAAATTTGCAGTAAATGATACCAAATTTGCAGTAAATGATACCAAATTTGCAGATGACACCAAATTGGTAGTAAATGACACCAAAATTGCAGATGACACCAAATTGGCAGTAAATGATACCAAAATTGTAGATGACACAGAATTTGCAGATGAAACCAAATTTGCAGAAGATGACACCAATAATAGCTTTGAAGGTGGAACTGTCTCGGATTTTGAGGAAAATTTAAAAAAGTTTCAAGTGAATTGAGTCAGTGAATGAAGATTAACTATTGAAGGTGAAATCATTATTCAAAAGTCAGTATTTTCCTTCCAATGATTACAGCCATTTTAGTGTTAAAATTTGTTTAATTAAGTGTTTAAATTAAAATTTGATTACAGTCAAATTAGTGTTAAAATTAGATTACCTACAGCTATTTTAGTGTTTAATCTCTACTTTATCATCATTATTTCAGCTGACAGATGTTCATTTGAACGTAGGCCTCCCCTAAGTGTCACCACATCGAGCGGTCCTATGCGTCCGTCGGATTACCGCAATCTTGACTTCGTACTTTAAAAAAATCTTAAATTCTTTATTTATTTTACTGACAGTCAAAACCGCTGAGTCTAGAAGCATTAACGTGAACTACGAAAGATTTTTTGAAAATTTGTCCCCTGAATGGAAATGAAGGGTATGGGGATAAGCTTTTGCACAGGAGCGGAACTCTTCAAGCTGATAAAAAATCCTCTAAAGGAGTAAATAGAGTATGAAAGTTTGTATCGAGGTTCGGTTTTTGCCTACGATATAATCCCATCGGGGAATAGGTATGAATTAATAAGCTGTAATGTACCGACATGACAACAAACAATTTAATTTCCAAACATTTTGCTTATGTATTTCAATAATAAAATTCGTATGTACGAACATACAACGCTTAACACTAACGCACCCCGCAAACGCGCGGTTGGCGGGAAAAAATGCAAATGGCGGCGCTCGGAACGTCACGTTCGTAGGTACCGGCTGGCGCGCGCGTGTACCCGCTTGATGTCGTTTTAATTACACGACATCGGTGTTTTATTGGCGGGCTGTGCTGATTGCCATGCTGATCACAAACAGAGAAAAATTTGGAGGGAAACTAACGCTTGTATGTATGTTAAAATTTGAAGATTGCTACTATCTTTGCATTATATAGAGTTAATCTTTCTAGTATTATATAGCAGCATAGCCAGCATTGTGTGAGTACCATGTACTTCAGAGCTATCATTGTCTAGATACCTACGTCTTCTATTGACTTGAATGACTCCGGTGGTTGAGAGTATGTCATGCCCACTCAAATGTCTCGCCGATGGTGGCGCGTGTGTCGGATCATTTAGCTCCCTTCAAAATGGTTGAGCTGAATGGTGCTGATACATGTGTCATGTTCGTGAACGGGCGCTGTCGGTTGGGACTGGTCATCTCTTAGCTGCCATGGTTTATTTTAATTGATTCTAATTTTATTTCTGAACTGTCTTTTTATATTTACTATGGACACTTTTAACTTTCTACATCGTTCTCACATAATGTGTAATCTCAACATGAATGATGTAACAAATGATTTGTAATAATTACCTAATTGAAAAAGAGTGTCCATGGAGTTTCTTGCCCGTTTTTCTCCATAGAGATCTACGCCTTGGAATGGGCATCTACGGTACTTTCACAGTTATTATGTCTTGTGACTGGGACTGTAGCACCATAATTTTGTAATATTTTATTTTGTCTTTTGACAATTCAAAAGTGCCTGTAACTGGCCTACTTGAAATAAAGTGCTTTGACTTTGACTTTGACTTTGCCAAGTATCTAATGTCATTGTTGATTGTTGACCGTGGAAGAGTAGCTTCCTTTCATAAGAAACAAAGGCGAAATATTCTAAATTAATGGAAAAAGCAAAGATAATTTCGATCGATTCGATCGACGCCTGTTTCATGGATTGGCGGTAGGAAGGATAAATCACCTTTTGAAGTAAGACAAAACATTTACCGCGCGTTTCTCAGCTCAAAATTATCGCAGAATTGATGTGACAAATTGTCAAGCACGCGTTATCTGCTGTGATTGGCTGTTGTAAATTCATTCAACCAATCACAACAGATAACGCGTACTAGCGTTAGTCACATAATCAGAACTCTTACAACTGCTGTTACATATTCAAATTATAGGAGAGGACGCTGGCACCCTAAACACAAGTTAAGGTTACACTAGTCGAAAATTCTCCCATACGAACGTAGTCTACGGATTATTCCACTGTTTGACAATGTACATTCAAAATAAAAAGTGATATAAATTTGTCTCATCATTATCTAGCCCTGTATGGAAGCAAAAAAGTAAAAAAAAGAAAATATTTGAAAGTTATGAGCGTCGAAAGTTCCACATGTCGACACTAATTTTAACGCATTTTTGGGCGCAAATAAATACCATAAGAAGACGGAAAATTGCAAAACGGCCTCCATACAGGGATAGATTAGTAGTTCATATAATTTTATTTTGAACAGATAGATTTAGTAGTTTTTTCATGATATCTAGACTGCCAAAGGTCTGTTTATAAAATTTCGCGCGCTCGGTTTCGCCCTAAATAATTATCCATTTCGCTACAAATTTCCAAAAGTGTGTATTCGTACGCGAACTAGCTTCCTACTGCTCATCACAGCATCTATCTCTTCCGCACGTGTTGTTGGTTGATATAAAATGCATTTTAACCCCGCGCACAAAATAGTTGGTGCCGTCGACTAGTGTACCCTTAAATCTTACATTGGATGCCAGAGTTCATCGTAAACACACTTTTCCTTAGTTGTACCGCAACGTGTTTAGATAAGTGTTTTTGTACGGCCATCCTAACATAACTCACGTAAGGCCGCAGTAATGTTAAGGGTCTGACAGTACCTACATGAAAATATATGATAAGTTAAAGGACCTACTAAGACCTTACAGCCTAACAGGCCCTACGACCCTAAGACTTATAAGCCCTAACCTACCATATGTATCTAGTGTGTGATAAATAAATATATAGATAAGTTCAGGATGTCTGCACCATGCGACCTAAGGTTACAGACGGATAGTGGGCAGGAATTCCAGGTTCGGGCAGGGTACACTCACTGCCAGTCCAGCAGACTCACGGGACTGATGAGAGATGGCTAAAGGTGTCTTGGTCACAGTGAGGTGTAATGAAACAAGAACATAAGTTGAAATCTGATTTATTTACAATATTTTACAGCTTATATACTATTTTGTCTTAATACACACTAATGTACAAATTTATCTGTGTTCCAGTGCTGCCAACTCGTATAAGCAAAAACGCGCTGTTAGCTCTTTCAAAGAGCGCTGGAAAGCGCTAACCCCGGAAACTCGGGAGCATGCGTTATCTGCTGTGGTTGGTTGAATGAATTTTCAACAGCCAATCACAGCAGATAACGCGTGCTTGACAGTTTGTTACATTAATTCTGCGATAATTTTAATGTGGGCAACTCGGGGTAAATGGTTATTGTCATAAAAAGCGCTATGTTCAGCGCCAAATTCAAACAAAACGCCCAATAATTTGAGACTAGGGATTTATCAACATTTTTAGTTGTTTTTTGTATACGGGTTCATCTATTTTTGTTATGGTGTCACTGCACAACTCCTAAAACTGACTTTTATTATTTATTACTACTTTTTATTATAATATGATTTTAAAAAGCGCTAAATTTAGCGCTAGGTGTTAGAACGCGCTATGGAACAAAAGAAGCGCTAAATCTGGCGCTGAAAGCGCTAAGTTGGCAGAACTGCTGTGTCCTATGCGTGTAAGATGCACCAAACAGTATTTTATCTGGGCCGCGCGTCAGCCGGGCCGAGTGCTGAGTCAATGTCCAAAGGTAACACTGAACAGTTTTCTTGTACAAAGGAAGTCAATATAAAAAAACTTTTCTGCTCTATCGGCCGTCCGTCTTGCAAGCAATGTACCACGTGCACTGCTAGTTACGTTTGAGAAAATTGGCAACTCTTATAGCTATATCGGTTTATTTTGTTCTTCTGAGGATCTACTAATTTCTGATTCGATCAAGCAGGGAAAACACTGAGCATAGCCCTCGCCATTGCTCTTTGTGATAATCTTTGTCGTTAAATCAACAAATTCTACTTTAAAAGCAGTACTTTACTTCAACACTTGATAATTACAGACCCTACACAAAGAACTTCAATATTAATATTTAATTTGATTTCGAGTTGGCGACATAAAAAAGGTGGGCACCATATTCAATGTCTATGGTTGTAAACCGTGCTTATAGAGTTAATAGTTTATGAGCAGCGATGAGTGATTTCTATCAGCGTGGGTAGGACACACCCCTTCTAGGTTTTCGTTTAAAAATGGAGTTGATTCATTTGAAATTGGTATTGAGGGAAGTGAAACAAATGATACATTATCATAACACATAGCATAAAGTTTAGTTTTTTTAGCTTATTTAACTTTATTTTATTTTTCTTCTTGAATCGAAATAATGCTGTACCCGTTAGTTCAATTTTTGTATGCAAATAATTTTCTGATAGGTTTGGCGCTGATACCGAGATACAGGTTTTTACCTAGTTCGGTTGCAGATGCTCCTACATTGTATTGAACTTATAATAGATTGTTAGTTAGGGTTCCGTACCTCAAAAGGTAAAAAAAGGAACCCTTATAAGATCACTCTCTTGTACGTCTTCCCGTCTGTCTGTCCGTGTGTCACCACCGATTTTCTCAGGAACGGGTGGACCTAGGAAATTGAAATTTATACCAGATAGTAGTATAAAATCAAGGTCCTGAGTCAACATGATAAAAAAATATGGGCAAATTTAGATTTTCGCGAAAACTTGTGAGCACCAAAATTTACCTTAATTTTCAACATTTTATTTTTTCGGAGTTTTCTAGGTCAACTGTAAGTACCCTATAGGTTGAACTAGAAACACGAAATTTGGCAAAAAGAAGGCACAAATAAAGGACAAATGCAAAAAAATAAAAAAGGGTATAGTTGACGCCACCCTGAGTTTGGAAATTTTCGTGCGCTAGTCTGACTCGCACTTGTCCGGTTTTTAGGGTTCCGTACCCAAAGGGTAAAAACGGGACCCTATTACTAAGACTTCACGATCCGTCTGTCTGTCTGTCCGTCTGTCACCAGGCTGTATCTCATGAAACGTGATAGCTAGACAGTTGAAATTTTCACAGATGATATATTTCTATTGCCGCTATAACAACAAATACTAAAAATAGAATAAATTTTATATTTAAGGGGGGCTCCCATACAACAAACGTGATTATTTTGCCGTTTTTTGCTCGATATTAATAACGGCAACAGGTAGACGCTTGAAATATTCACAGAATATTTAGTTGTATATTCACTTCAAAAAATAATAATAATTAAATTAAAATAAAAGGGTTCCCATACAATAAACGTGATTTTTTTGCGATTATAGTACGGAACCCTTCGTGCGCGAGTCCGACTCGCACTTGGCCAGTTTTTTTAAGTTGTTTTTTTTGTAAAATCTTTTTTGGGTAAATAAATTATAATTGTTATTATATTATAACGTGACGCCGGTATTCCTCGAAAGGTTTAGCAGAGTACACCCATAATTAGTAAATTATGTTTAAGTTCCCTGTAATAATAGCAGTGGTGGCCCAGTGGTAAAGGCCCCGACTTACGTGACGTAGGTCGTTGTTTGCCAGCGCTTTACTTTGTGTAAATTATTTCATCACCACTGCTGTTAAAACGGTGAAGGAAAACATCGTGAGTCGGCATGTCCTAGAACCAAAGATTCAAACATGTGACATCTACTAACCCGCACTGGGCCCGCGTGGTGGATTACGGCCCATTCCCTTTCACAGAGAGGAGGCCTGTGTCCCAGCTGTGGGCACATTAAAAGGCTGATTATCATGATGACCCTGTGATAGGGAGTGACTCCGGGCTGCTAATAAGAAATTCTACATAGGAAAACCCAATAACATTTTGCCTGACTTGGGAATCAAAATCAGGACCTCACGCTCAGTAGAAGCGCTTGAGACAACTAGACCAACGAGGCAGTCTCCAACCAAGGAAACCTGATTTATAGTCTATACTAATATACAAATACTAATACCTACTATTATACTAAAAATAAATTAATTAATATATAATACTATAAGGAAGAAAGTTTTTTTTGTTTGTTTGTACCGAATAGGCTCCGAAACTACTGGACCGATTTAAAAATTCTTTCACCAATAGAAAGCTACATTATTCCTGAGTGACTTGGCTATTTTTTTAACCCGAAAACGGGTCCTGTGGAGTGGTCCACGGGAGCGAAGCCGCGGGGAACAGCTATTAGTATGTATAACTACCGACTTACGCCTAATTCTTAATTCTTTTGATGGAAACTTCCAACTGAAAAAGAAGATTCGTCACGGCGCATACAAAATTTACCCAGCCCAGACAGATTTTGTACAGCATACTTTTTTTGTTGTACGGTTATAGAATTTGTACCACTTATTGAGGCAACTAAGCCATTTATTTTCATGCAAGTGTACATTTTTTACTTAATTAATTAATAATATCAACATGATTCAGTTGTATGCAGCAAAAGTGTTGTATGCATGGCCCCAGTAATATACAATAAAATTCCTAATGATATAAAGCAATTGAATTTTAATTTATTTAAGAAAACACTTAAAAAGCTGCTTACTGATAATTGCTACTATAACATTGTTGATATTTTAAATGATAAATTTTGAATTTTATTTTGACTAATTTTATTCTATACTGACATATTTTGTATTTAATTGATACTCGTATTGACTACATTTTGTACTGACTCTGATTGTATGTTGAATTATTGATAACATTTTGCACTGACTCTTAATTTTTTATACAGGGTGTCCCAGAAATCGACGTCAAGCCGTAAATGGGTGATAAACCAAGTTATAACAGTTCTCAGAAAAATACGAAAAAAAATCTATCTCATGTTGAAAAAAATTTATGGTCACTTTAAAAATTTACTAAAAAAATCAATCCCTGTAATGGTTCTTTAACTCCAATTGCTACAAATCCTTGATGACAATGACTCTCTCCGTCTCTATCGAATTAGAAACGGAGTTTAGCAAAGCTTTAGGTAAGCTAAAGTCATTTTAAGGAAGTATGGACATTTTGGGTAAAAACCGATACTATTTACAAAAAAAAATTTGACCAATTATTGAAAACGTAATCTAGCAAGTGTTACACCATTTTTGAATCCTTATTAAATGCGCCAATTTTTCATGTTACTTGCCAAACTAGCGTAGTACATTTTTTTTCAGTACAGTCAGTTAAAGTTGGGCGAAACAGTAAATTTGAATAATTTGGTTTTGAAAAAGTTTAATTTTCTTCTAAGTAGGAGGAGTTGGCTTTAAATTTTAGGCAAAAATCTACACAAGCATTATTCAAGATTACATAATAATAAAAAAAAATTATAAATTATGGGATTTGTAGCAATTGGAGTTAAAGAACCATTACAGGGATTGATTTTTTTAGTAAATTTTTAAAGTGAACATAATTTTTTAAAAACATGAGATAGATTTTTTTTCGTATTTTTCTGAGAACTGTTATAACTTGGTCTATCACCCATTTACGGCTTGACGTCGATTTCTGGGACACCCTGTATATGAATAATGACTGACATTCATTTATTTCATTTTGTACGCCGAATGAGGCAAAACATGTTGGTCCGGTAAAATTATGTTTCCATCTATATGTGCATATTCATGTATCATATAAGTTTTTAAACTGTCATGGTCACTAACACTAACATTAACATTAAAAGCGGGATATTTACCATGTTTACTGTTTGTTGCGAGTTCCCGATATTTCGGTGCTGTAGCAAGCATCAAGATCGACGGATAAACTGAAAGTCATTGCGGGTGGGTGTTTATGAGGAGACAAAACGGTCTACCCTCTTTCTTGTTCTCTTTTTGCACTCAGTACCGCTACCATTGTCACTCACAACTCGATTCTGTTCCCGATACACGAAACTCACTGTGTCCGATCGCGAACTTTTTTCCGCACTTTTTCGGGTTTTACACAGCTGAACCACTGGATTCCAAGCTCTCGACAGTTGACCCATCCTACCGGTTGAAATTTTTATATTTTGTAATTTCGATAGCTTCCCTCAACAGTCTAGGGATATAGTGGCGTTCTGTCGAAATGACCTGAGGGTTATGTAACTCAATCCAGTGGTTCAATCCTGATTCCAAAAGATGTTGCGCTATGGCCGATTTTTGGGTGTCGTTGTTTTTTACCGCCCTGATATGCTCTGAAATTCGACAAGCAACCGTACGCTTCGTCTGACCGATGTATGACTTACCACAACTACAATCTACTTTATAAACACCGGGCTTTTCCAGAGGAAAGTTGTCCTTCGGCGAACGCAGCATCTGTGACACTTTTCTGAAAGAAGTGAATACAGTCTTTACGGCGTATTTCCGAAGAATGTTAGCAACCTTATCTTATCTTACTCCCCTCACGTACGGCAAAAATGCTGGCTGCCTCTCAACCTCGCACTTCCGGTGCTTGAACAGTAAACATGGTAAATATCCCGCTTTTAATGTTAATGTTCATGTATCATGTTACACATGTTTGAACAAATAAATTTATCTTTATCTGTATCTTTATCTATATCATTTTTTTTAATAAATAAACTTAATAAAATCGTAAATTAAACGCAGTTGTTTTTAGAAGTTGCCATATGTAAAATAACAAAATTGTCGTGTTTTTGTCCGTGTTAGACATTACTTTACAAATTCATGCCACTATAATTAGGAATAAATTGTGTGCAAAAATCAGTGGTGTGACAAACGAGATTAAAAATCCTGTTTGTCACACTGGTGTGATAATCTGGTGTGACTACGAGTCGGCAACGGAATAAGACTCAAAATTTTCTTATTTATTAAGAAAATGGTCACATGTGACATACATTTTTTTTCAAAAAATCACAACCAGCCGTTTAGACGTGATTCTTATTTTAAAATCTGCTTCTGAGGGATATCAGCGCCTTACGGTGAGTAAAACACTACAAAGATAGCGACAAGCAATCTAGAATATTCACTTTATCGCCAAAACAATGTTTATTTACCTTTAAGTAACAATCTACATTATAAACTATACTTCATAAAAGATAGCTTGATCTCTGCGACAGCTGTCAGTATCAATACAGTAAGGCATAGCACGCACTGCGATTTTTATTCGCGCGAATTTTATTCCGCCCATTCTGTGAACTATGGAAATGTATGAATCTACACGCACTGCGGATAAAAAATCGCGCTCAAATAGTACTGAAAAATTCGCGCGGAAAAAAATTCGCGCGAATAAAAATCGCAGTGCGTGCTATGCCTAACAATAGCGCTTGACAGGCTAATAATAACGTAACAATAACATATACGTCAGTTTGACATTTATGTCGCAGAGATCCACTGACTTATAAGCCTATGAACTTGCTATACCTACGAAATTATCGTACATACCTACAAAAACCGGGCACTTAAGATGGCTTCCTATTTTTGTTTTTCTCGCACCACACTGTTTTATACAACACGAGGACATGATTTTCCTATTAGTATCCAAACTCAGATCACCAAAATACCTAGTTTCTAGACGTATTTCTCTTTAAAAACAACAAAAATGTTTTGAGCAAGCAACTGTTTGACAGCACAACTACCACAAAACCGCAGAGTACTTTCGGCAATGAACATGGCGACCGGTCACGCATAGACATGATTTTGATGTCACTCAAAAGTGTTACCAAGACTTTTGAGTGACGTCAAAATTGACAAACATTTAGATGTCTCTCTCTGGTTAGTTAAAAAGAGACAAAATACTTTTTGACATATTATAGATATTTGTATAACTATTCTTCATATAGTAGAATATGCCGTCTCCATAGTTTTCCTACCTCATTGCAGAGATCAAGCTATCTTTTATGAAGTATAGTACATAAGCTTCTATCTATCCTCTCACATCTAATGGTTTCTTCCAAGGCGCTGGACTGGTTCTCTTCTTATCTTCGGGAACGTCAACAGTCGGTTCGCGTTGACGAGAATTCGTCTTGGCGTGATCTAGGTGCTGGTGTTCCACAAAACGGTATCCTATCGCCATTGTTATTCTCTATCTTCATTAATTTTATTAACATGTCTTCGATGTACGAATCATCTTTATGCCGATGATCTCCAACTGTAAACAGCTGCGCGGGTAGAGAGTTTATCGGACGCTATAGAAGATTGACTTGACAATAAAGCGTAGGGTGCTTGGAAATATGTATATTTTTCAATACAGTTGTTAAAGATGGCGTACTTTCAGAGGCTATAAATATGATTCGAAAGTTAAATCTTACGCATAGGCATCTTTCTGTTACGCGGTCGTGACTTTTGTTTACGAGCTCGATCATTATGTTTGCAGTTTAGTTATAAATTTATAAGTCAATTTAAAAAAGTTGAGTAGCAAGGAGTTTTCAAACATAGAATAAAATGGGATAGATTTTCTACGAGGAATGATGAATGAATGATTCCGTACGTTTTAGCATTGAATTCTCAAAAGTCTTTTAAATGGTTGTTTAATATATTTAATTACCAGTTTTAATTTAATTATTTTCACATCAACATTTGTCAAAAATCGAATAGGCTGTATAGGCAGTTTTCTTAGTAAAAAAATATGTCCAGTTGCAAAAAAGCGCCGTATTGAAATTTTTATTTTTTGTGAATAAACAAATCTAATTCTTTGATTTGTTTTTACTGTTTCTCACAACTGTATTGAAAAACGTCGTGTGATACACGGGTGTGTAGGTTATTGCAAACGAGCTCTTGACATTAATGACACGACTTTCCACCCTTGTATCACAATGTACTATTCAAAATGACTGCTGATCTGCCAATACAATATTATAACAATTAACATCAATACTTAAGAGCACCCCACGCTTTTTTACAATAAATTGCATTCTTTGTTAACCACAATATTCTTGATTTAAATTTATTAAGAAATTGTTTGTTTTTTTTGTTGTTTTTTGTTTTATTTTGGTTTTCTATTAAAGCTTGTTTTTTTTTGTTCTTATTTATTTTATTAAAATTTTATGCACAAGTACAAAAGTGGAATTAATACCTTAGGCATTATCTACTAGTCGATCTTAGGGTGGTGCAGAACTGCAGAGATAAAACATGGCAGGTTAAGGTGTAACTAAACGAAATAACAAACAGGCAAGAAAAAACAATAGTAAAAAAAAAGAATCGGCGTTGAATTGAGGAAAGGAAATAAAACAGCATGCCCGGTTTGAGCCGTTTGAGTATTTGAGTTAAGAACGTGCCAAAACCTACTTTGATACCAATATTTGAAAGGTTTTTAGCCTACAGTAGAGATACTTTTTGTCCAGAAATCGGATTCGTCTTTAACAACGGTTACACTAGTCGAAAATTCTTCCATACAAACGTAGTCTAGAGATTATTCCACTGTTTGACGATGTACATTCAAAATAAAAAGTGATATCAATTTGTCTCATCATTATCTAGCCCTGTATGGAAGCAAAAAAGTAAAAAAAGAAAATAATTGAAAGTTATGAGCGTCGAAAGTTCCACATTTCGACACTAATTTTAACGCATTTTTGGGCGCGAATAAATACCATAAGAAGACGGAAAATTGCAAAACGGCCTCCATACAGAGATAGATTAGTAGTTCAACAATGCAAATAATTTTATTTTGAACAGATAGATTTAGTAGTTTTTTCATGATATCTAGACTGCCAAAGATCTGTTTATAAAATTTCGCACGCTCGGTTTCGTCCTAAATCATTATCCATTTCGCTACAAATTTGCAAAAGTGTGTATTCGTACGCGAACTAGCTTCCTACTGCTCATCACAGCATCTATCTCTTCCGCACGTGTTGTCGGTTGATATAAAATGCATTCTAACCCCGCGCACAAAATAGTTCATGCCGTCGACTAGTGTACCCTTTTTAGGTGTATTTTTTTACAAATTTTCAACATTTCGGGCAATAACTGTGAAAATCTCAAAGTAAATCACCCTAACACATAGGCTTAACATAGCGTTCGGCTACAGCAACATTTAAGCTTTAAGGCGCAGACTTGCGTTCACGCGTTCGTGAGGGCCATACAAATGATGAACGCGACGGTCGCGTGTTCGCGCGTTGATCGGTTTGTATTAGGACAGCGCCTTAATCTTTGCATAGATAAAAACACTACCCACCCAGAGTAATTTTGATGTTGTCAAGATTTACAGCAACAAAACGTTAACTGCGGCTGCAAAGAACAATGATATTTTGTTAGTATTTCAATTCCCAGACAAGGTAAACAGAAAACCAAAAACAGATCCTCATAAAAGCAGGTATGGAAAATAATGTTATATCACAATGTAATTCTTGTTGCCAGCTGTGACAACAGCGGAGCATAGCATAGCACGCGCGCCCCGCTTCGCGGCCGCCGCACAACTGTTCAAATAAATTTGAAATAACGTTCGATTTGCAACGGAACAGGTGGACAGTCACTAAGGTGGTGTCTCTGGTCTGTCTTTTCATGTTAATATGGTAAAGACGAATATTTATTGGATGTTGAGGATGGCGATGTGATAAAAGACTCAAAATGGTGGACGAAAATTGAATAAAGAAGAAACACCGCTACTTTTTTAGGGTTCCGTAATCAATAATGAACCATTAAAAATGGTCAAGGTTGCAAATATTTAACACAAAAACGAGTTGTGAATTTTTTTTCGCAATGGCGGGCAAAATTAATCAGTTTTCCTATGCGCGCGCATTTAAAAATGGCGATTGGCCATAGACTAAAAGAATGAGGTCTCTTTTTTTTGGCTTTTCGTGCATAGTGTTTTAGCCACGTACAAAATAGGGAATTACAATTTTTCTTAATTACAGAGCAAATAAAATTTTTATTTGAAGGTTTTGTTTATTAAGCACGTACAAGTTGAAATTATCTATTTAAATACGAAGTTGCATGAAATGAGCAAGCAATAGGTACATTAATTTATTTGTACTATTGAGTACGATCTTTTTTGTATCGAAACTTTTTTAAGTACAAAGCAACTCAACCTTAAATAAAAAAAAAAACTCTATAACTCACTTGTGAATAATAGCAATGAAAAAGTCATAGTTTGATAACAGGTATCATTATGTGCCTAATTGCGGTGAAATTAGAGCCACTTTATGAGCAAGTGTGTTGAAAAGAAATTAAAAGGAATATTGTCACTGCTAAGTAGGATTAACAAGTTTACGAGTAATATTCGACCATTTTGTATATCGATGTATGGGGACAAAAGTTTTCGAACGGTAAAGTAAATTTTTTAAACCCTTCGCTAGAGCAATGTACGGTGCTTTCGTTGTTAATGAACGTTAGTAATGTTACCTATTTATTTTGGTGTATATAGCTGTTTATACAAAACCCTCTGTGCGCGAGTCAGACTCGCTATTTTTGGCCGGTATTTTTGGGTTCCTTACCCAAAGGGTAAAAACGGGACTTTATTATTAAGACTCCGTGGTTTGTCTGTCTGTCTGTCCGTCTGTCACCAGGCTGCATCTCATGAACCGTGATAGCTAGACAGTTGTTTTTTTTTCACAGATGATGTATTTCTATTGCCGCTATAACAACAAATACTAAAAACAGAATAAAATAAATATTTAAGTGGGTTTTTCGATAATGTGCTAATCAGGTGACTTACTTGGCCGGTTTTTTTAATGAATAACATGAATTAAAGCTTGGTGAAGAGTGATTAAGTGATGGCCTAAAACGAAGGACTATACTTCATAAAAGATAGTTTGATCTCTGCGACAAATGTCAAAATGACGTTTTTATTTTTTTAGTTATAGATAGGCTCGCGTTTGACCACTATCTCGCCTGATGGTAAGTGATGATGTGGTCGACGGTGAAGCACGCTTACCTAGAAGTAACCTATTCACTCTTGACTTAAAGATCCCAAGGTTGTAGCTATCAGGAAACAAAGACTCCGGCAGGGAATTCCACTCCTTAGCTATGTACAATGAAAGTATTCGCAAAACGCTTTGTACGTTTGGCTAGGATGTCCACCATGTACTGGTGGCGCTTTGCCGTACGTTTTGTTGTCCGGTGATGGAAATTGCCAGGTAGAATCAAATTGTGCAGTTCCATCGTACACGCCCCGAAATGCAACCCATAAAAAACCGACAGACTGGCCACTCGGCGTCGATGTACAAGGCTCTGGAGCTTTGAGGCGACCAGTGCATCGTTGCCGATAAGCCTCTTGGCCCGTTTGTCAATCGACTCAAGTGCATCAAGTTGATATTTGGCAGATCCATCCCAGAGGTGAAAGCAGTACTCCATGCATGTCCGAACTTTTACTTTATATACAATTTGAGCAGCTGTTCAGGCGTGAATTACCTTTGCAAGGATTCCCAACTTTTTTGCAACCAACTGAGCCTTTGCCTCAATGAATGGACCAAAATTGAGGGTCGATGTTAACGTAACACCAAGAAGATCGAGATGGTCCGTTATCGGCACGGTTACACCACGGAAAGATGGAGCCTGGTGGAATAGGCCCTTTTTTGCGGAAAAAAGACACGCCTGGGTCTTAGCAGCATTGAAACTGACTAGATTGGCATCGCCCCATTCGGAGACTGCCTCCAGAGACAGGTTCAAGCGCTCAACTATGGCCTCCCGGAGAGACCGGATCTCAGGCCCAGTAGCCCGTGCGCCGGACACGTATCTCTCAGCAACCGTCCTGTCGTCTGCGTACCCAAAGGTTCTGGGTTTTAGCAGGTCATTAATGTGCAGCAAAAACAGTGTAGCCGAGAGCACCGACCCCTGAGGGACTCCGGCGTTAATACCTAACTGACTGGACGATCAGCCATCGATAACCACTCGGATGGATCGATCCCTCAGGAAGTCAGCAATCCAGTCACACAGACCACTAGGTAGGAAGCTTACCAATAAGGCTCTCATGCCAGACCCTGTCGAAAGCCTTCGAGATGTCAAGGGAGACAGCAAGCACTCGTGCCCCTTTTGTTAAATTATTGTTATCCTGTCAAGCGCTATTGTTACTGTATTGATACTGACAGCTGTCGCATAGATCAAGCTAGCTTTTATGAAGTATAATAGTTCCTATCTAGAATTAAGCAAATGAGTTTCTAAAAGTACACCCAAATTTTCAATACCTCTGCTTATCTAACTCTTTGAGGAATAAAGCCATGATGTTATGATGTAAATGTGGAAAACTTAAAGTTATCTTTAAGCACAGTTCACGTGACAGACTCGTAAAATGCAACGATCGAACTTAGAGCATCGTAAACTTAGGTTTAGGCACATCCCGCTGGCTGCGGCACGCTTTTAAATACTATTTGCTAGCTGATACGACACCTGCGCCGAAACGATACTACACTCAATTAAAAAATACTAGCTACTTATAGGTTATGGATATGGCTTTTAGTGCTTTAATGTTTCTTAGCGAAGTCTGCCAATTTATTTAAGTGTTAGCGAAAAGCGTAAACAAGAGATTGACGTTCAGAATAAAGTGTTCAAGATGATTTTACATATTTTTTCCTACCTACGTGCAAGCAGCAAAATTTTAAGTATTTCTTAAATAATTTAAAAAATGTTAGAAAGTTACCATGTTCATCATCTGCCTAGCCTTTTCCCAACTATATTGGGGTCGGCTTCCAGTCTTGCCGGATTCAGCTAAGTACCAGTGTTTTACATGGAGCGACTGCCTGTCTGACCTCCACAACCCAGTAACTGGGTAACACGGTACCCCTTGGCAAGACTGGTGTCAGATCTCAAGCTTCTGACTACCCGTAACGACTGTCAAAGATCTTCAAATGACAGCCGGGACCAACGGCTTAACGTGCTTTCCGAGGCACGGAGGAAACTCGGTATGTTGAAATGGTCACCCATCCACGGACCGACCTCGTCAAGCATTGCTTAACCTTGATGATCGACCCGTGCGGCTGTTATTATTTAGCCACGAGCTCCTCTAGAAAGTTACCATGTTATTGTCGTTAAAAGTTCAAGATATTATCAGCTCATTAAATTCATATTGTGATAAACTTTGAAAGGCGAAGCAGCCTCATAAAGTGTTTTCTGTGTCTATTGTGTAAATGTGTCTTAGGATAATTGCATTTTTGTAAAACCTTATCTATGCTATATAATATTATAGAGAGAAAAGATTATTTTGTTAGTTGGTTTGTACCGAATCGGCTCCGAAACTACTGGACCAATTTACTATTTACTAATATTATAAAGAGAAAAGATTTTTTTGTTTGTTTGTACCGAATCGGCTCCGAAACTACTTGACCAATTTACTATTTACTTATATTATTATAAAGAGAAAAGATTTTTTTGTTTGTTTGTACCGAATAGGCTCCGAAACTACAAGACCAATTTAAAAAAATATTTCACCAATAGAAAGCCAAACTATTCCTGAGTGACATAGGCTATTTTTTCATCCCGAAAACGGGTCCTGTAGGGTGGTCCACAAGATCGAAGCCGCGGGCAACAGCTAGTTTAAAATAAAGATTTTTGAAAATGAAAAAAGAACACATCTTCTCCCTGTAAAATCCATAACATATTTCTATACTTTGTAATAAACGTTGTGACTAGGTTCGTTGACCTTGAGACAAAATAATTACTCTTTGGAAGTAAATCACAATTTTCTTTTCAAGTTTTCATCTCAGGAGGATCGTTCCCATCAATTCCAAACAGCACTGTATTTGTTGCCACTTTTTTTTCTACCTTTCCCTCACTCTATATAATTAAAAAACAGTATTGACTTTTTATAGGGTTCCGTACCTAAATTGTAAAAACGGGACCCTATTACTTACTCCACTGTCCGTCTGTCTGTCACCTGGCTGTATCTCAGGAACCGTAATAGCTAGACAGTTGAAATTTTCACAGATGATGTATTTCTATTGCCGCTATAACAACAATTATCTAACAACAAATACTAAAAACAGAATAAAATAAATATTTAACATACAACAAACGTGACTACGTTTTTGCCGTTTTTTGCGATAATGGTACGGAACCGGTTCAATTATGTAGAGTAAGTAAATCGCAAACCTTGGGTAGATACTAAATAGGTACTTGTTTCCTGTAATGCCAACTTTTCAGGGAAGGGGAAACCATTATTACTCCTGGAATTCTGTGAATAGGGCTTGTAAGTTGGAATTGAAAAAGCCTTAGTAGGTAACAACTACTTAGAAAAACGGCATATTTTATGATAGAACAATAAATATAAAACTAGCTTCAGCCAGCAGCTTAGCCCGCGTGAAATTTGGCAATTATTCCAAAGGAACGTACTGTCTGTCTCGTCCATCGCTGTACTTATACCAAAAAACATCAAAATAGTTAAAACGGTTTAAGAGTGAAAACGTTACAAACAAACAGACAATACAAACAGGGTGACTTACGCTGTTGTGTGTTACATAAGTACATACATTAATAAATTCATATATGTGAGGACAATGCACCCAGAAGAACACTACACAATATACTACGTAAAGGTATAAAGTATTAAAAGTACTCACACATGTACTGTGCAGTTATATAATAGGTACTAGAAAAACATTAACATCCGAAGCAGTTAAGTTATGACCAATCCCAACGTTTTCGATTTAGTGAATATGATAATAAGAAACATCTATGGAAAAGTGCCAGTTTGCGCAATTTTAACTGATATGACGAGGGCCTTCGACTTGTTGACCATGAAACTCTGTTAGAAAAGCTAAACGTCATAGGTATCAGAGGAAATTTGAATAATCTCTTAAGATCATATCTCAGCAACCGAAAACAGTACACAGAAATTTCAAAAATATGTTTAAAAACTAAGCTTGAGGAAAAATACTTATCGGAGCATAACCTTTTTAGATATGGTGTACCACAGGGCACTGTGTTGGGTCCTTTATTATTTTTAATTTATATTAACGACTTGCCTCGATGCATAGAACATCCTATGGTCTTATTCGCTGACGATAGTACTGCTCTGATTAAATGTACAGACCTAAAAACGTATGAACATGACATAAATAATACTTTAACGGATTAATTCACTGGCTTGATCAAAATGATCTAACAATTAATTTAACTAAGACTAATGTTATGCATTTTTTCAACGGATACCACCGCTAACTTTAAATTTAAATTACAATAGACAAAAAGTAGACCAAGTGCAAGTTGTAAAGTTTTTGGGTATATTGATAGATAGCCAACTAACCTGGAAGCCACACGCAGAAGAAGTATGCAAAAAATTGAGTACAGCAGCGTATGTGCTTTTTAATCTATCCAGGAAAGTGAATTTACCCACCAAAGTGCCCTGTCACCATTAGTTGCTTACTATGGCTTAGTGGCGTCAATTCTGAGATTCGGGATAATATTTTGGGGAAATTGTAGTCTGAGAGAACAGGTATTCAAGGCTCAAAAACGATGCATAAGGGCAATGTGTAACATGAAAGTTACAGATAGTTGCGTACCTGTATTCAAGTCCCTAAATTTGCTAACATGCCCCTAAATTTACATTTTCGGAATGGCTGTTTTTGTAAAATCTTATATGCATCTTTTTAATAAATTGTCTGACAATAGAACACGACCAGTGAGAAGGCAGTACACAAACATGCTACGTGTTACTGGACATCACATTGAAGGAAAAGTGTTATATAATATGTATCTTTAATAAAATACCCGATGAAATTAAAAACGAGTCCATTCCACTTTTTTAAAAGAAATTGTCGGTTTTTTTAATTGATAAATGTTATTTACTCCATTTGTGAATTTCTTAATGATAAAACTTTATAGTTTACATTGTAATTAATTTTTTGATATTACTGTATTATATGATTTTATGGTAAATTCTTTTATTTTGTTTTTTTTTGCTATTTTGACATTTGACTAATTTTACACAGATATGACATATATTTATTTTTTGACACTTTATTTAATTTTACGTTGATTTGACATACGCATATTGATTCTATTAGACATTTTGTTGATATTTTGACATTATAAATATTATTCATCTTGGCTACATTCATAACTATTGTGTTTAGGTTTCATTGTTGTAATTGTTTTTTTTTTTTTATATGAATATTTTTTTTATTATTTTATTTAAATAGCGATTTTTGTAATGATAACCTTAATATTCTTTACTGTATTATGTTGTTAGTCGATTTCATTAATTAAGCAATTTTGCATGCGGTGAGGCAAAATGTATCAGGACTGTTCTACAAAAAACAACATCTAATCTGTATACTTACATTTACCAAATAAATTATTTCATTTCATTTCAACTGACGGCGTCCGTTCACGAACACGAATATAACGCACCGCCGGGCCCAACCATCATGAAGGGAACCGAATGATCCAACACACGCGCCACCATCAGAGAGAGATTTGGGAGAGCATGACACACTCAACTGCCAGGGCACACACAAGTCAACGAACGACACATAGGCACAGCAAAAGGTAGATTTACAGTGTGGTATAGTACTCACACACGTGCTGTGCAGTTATATAATACTAAAAGAAATTGAGTTTATACAATACAAATATATTTGTCGCATCAAGGCTGGCCGATAGATGTAAACCATCGGAAAGTCAGGATGTATTATTCCCTAAGGTTAAGACATCGTGTGTGGGCAGGTCGGTGGGTATAATCGTGCAAATGAAATCACATAAGTTATTCGATACACTGGGTTTATTCAAATAGACACAAGTTACATTCTTGCTAGCTAATATTACGGATCGGCACTGATTCTACGACGTCTTAGCTCTACGGCTGTCAGTACTCAACTGTTATATTCTGCTATCCCCACTACGCAAGCGGTTAGAATAAGCGCGCCAATGCGTAGTTGCTCTTGATTGCCGCCAGGGGCGTGCTTGTGATTTGACTTTACGTCCGTACTATTGACTAAACCCGACACGGCCATCCTGCGAGACAGGCGTCCTCGTCTGTTCCTCATTGTCAGGTTTTAACAGTGTATCGAATCATGTGGAAATCCTCAATGGATGTCCTCAGCCCTTGGGGAAAGCTGAGGGGTCTGTCAGACTCCTACTGACTAAAACCACATGGTGTTCTGGCCGTAATTCCTCTTGAGAGGCAAGCGTGGAACACACACGTCGCCTTCTCGGGCCTCTCTCAGGTGATAGATCCCCAAATCTATCACCCGCAGGCATCATCTTCTTGTCCTTGCTCCATGCCATCTCATGGTCACCTCGTGTTGCACCACACGTCGCCATCGTCTTAGTTCACTCCATCCTGGCAATCTCCCATCATACAAGGGATGTTTTTCTGAAAAATACAAAATTTTCTAACAGTATTTGCTCGTCCAATCCTGACTCATACACTAGAGTGAGGAAACATTTTGAAACAATCAAACATGATCATTCAAATCTCTCTGTTCACTATTGCAAGGAACGAGAAATTCTATTTCCAATTTAAAGAAAATAGCAACCTCATCGATTTGGTACCTAAAAGCACCCAATCTTCGTGATTACAAAGTCCAAGTACCACTGATAGTCATTAATCTCAAATTAAATCAAGCAAAAGAAACCAACAGGTATCTTATTCACGATATTTAGCTATCTTATAGCACTCCTAGCTATCTCATAACTCTCCTCGCTATCTCAACACGGCGCTCTTAGCAATCACAATTGCTCTACTCGCACATCCTCACGATGTCGAGTCAATTCAACTCTCTGAACTCAGAACCTGTTCACACAGAGATTTAGTCTGTCATATGTTACGTCAATTCATTATCTAATTCATCTACAATCTCAATTGGTACTTGAGCTCTGTGTGTCTTACCAACACGATCTACGCATAGTAATCAAAATTAGAAAACCAAAATTATTTCAATTTTCGTAATGAGGGCTTGACGATTCGAACGTCTACAACATTAAGATGATGGCCTCACCTGTGAGTTTACTTTATTTTAACCTCATAACTCAATAGGAAGTTTCTGTAAGGTTCCTAAAGCAAACATGACTATTCACACCAGACAGTGTCACACAGACTTATAGTTGCCATACAGGCCAACAGTTGCCATATAGGCCAACAGTTGCCATACAGGCCAACAGCCGCCACACAGGCCAACAGCCGCCACACAGGCCAACAGTTGCCACACAGGCCAACAGTTGCCACACAGGCCAACAGCTGCCACTCAGGCTCAAAGTTCCACACAACGCTTGGCTACGCCTGACCAAACTTGAGTTCGTAAAAATAGGGAAATTTTAGAACTGTCTACCTAAATCATTACCCTGGGCCATGTACCACTAGTCGCTCCAAACAAAGTTTAAAACTTATCCTGCAGCTAAAACTGCCAAGCTTATAGAAACCCTCGAGTAAAACCTCCAACGCCATGGCTCTCTAGCCGACGAGCAATTATATTGCTCTCACAACGGTCTCTCGGTCTCTCTCTAGACCCCGACCTCCACCAGAATCCACTGGTACGGTCAAACATAATACGTTCGATAGACTGAATTACTCGACACCTTAAGCTTGCTCATCATTAAATTGCAAATCCTTTTGACATCAACATTGTCTGGTACATGACCCGCTGGCATCTGCCCTAACCTACCTTGTGCATACTTGTAGGTTTCAAGCGTACCTATTTAAAGCTTTCGGTGTATAACGATCACCGTCCTGTCATAATCACCTATCGTGGACCTAATACAAGGCCTATTTAGTTTTAGAACTAGAGCCTCCCACAAAACACAATTCATTAGAAAAAGGTCCGACGATCAACAAGTTCAACAACTAAACAAAGTAATTGTAACAATGCTGATACTCTTTACCATAATTCTTGCAATGCATACTCAACCTGCATCCATTCCATTCCATTCCAAACATGCGCGCGTTCGTAACGTTCAGCTACCACCTGCGAACTGCTAGCCTGCCGTCGGTCTCAACCTCTCAGATGTTGACAGCCGACCTTCGCATTCAGCATTTGAACCGCTAGCCTGCAGCAGAGGCTCCACTTCGACGCAATATGGTATCTGAAACGTGAAAAACATTACGAGAGTATATGTTCACAGTTATCTTAACTATACACAGCTTTTATGGAAATTAACAAGTGCAGCGGTGTAGTAAACTAAACCGGCTCAGCAAAATGGGTTATTGTGGACACCAAATGTGAGTGCAGAGTCCCTGTCCAAAACATGAAACATATTACAGTGTCCCAAGTGTCCAGGTAGGTATATGGGCTTTAGAGAATCCAATGAATGCCGTAACGTCAGTGGCATTTTAAGTCTCAATTAATGAGGCCTGGTAGGGTTTACTACGTTCCAGATAGTTTGGCTGCCTAACTCGAAGAATAATACCATGCTTCTTCTCAAACTTAATTAATTCTCACTACATAAAACTATCACACTAAAAAAGTAATTAAATATTTCATTTGGTTTTATCATAATTTCCAGAATGATGTGTTCGGTACGGCATTGCTACTATATGGCTCTAAAATCCGAACAATAATAGCCAACTAAAGACTATTACCAGTGATAGTAGAATAATAACTCTTCAGCAACACTAAAGCTTGACCAGTGATAACTAATATGAGATTATGGACCTGACACGGGCCATACCGTAAACAAAACCAGAATTTTGAATAATGAACACACTTTCCCATAGTCATAACAAAATGAAAATGACTCACCAGATTGGCATAAAGATCAGTGTGTATGGACCATTTCACACGTCCACACGCTCCTCCTTGACCTGTCCAGCTCCTTGGTTGTTGCTAGCCTCCTCGCTGCTCCGCTCCGGACCTGTTTTCCATTATTCAAAACTGAGGGAAGTCGCAACGGACACCACGATTTTTTTTTCAAGAATGTAACCATTTTCACTATCAATGTTTTTACGTATGATCTCATTAGCACGACCGAATCCCAATTCTGATGTCGCATCAAGGCTGGCCGATAGATTTAAACCATCGGGAAGGCAGGATGTATTCCCTTAAGACATCGTTTGTGGGCAGGTCGGTGAGCATAATTTATTTATTCATTATTATGGCACTCCAGCGAATTGTTCACAATAACATTGACAATCAATTAATCACATTTGACTACAGACTATAGCGAACTTTTCACTTATAGGTGTGCACAGCACTAGCATAATCGTGCAAATGAAATCACATAAGTTATTCGATACACTGGGTTTATTCAAATAGACACAAGTTACATTCTTGGTAACTAATATTACGGATCGACACTGATTCTACGACGTCTTAGCTCTACGGCTGTCAGTACTCAACTGTTCTATTCTGCTGTCCCCACTACGCAAGCGGTTAGAATAAGCGCGCCTATGCGTAGTTGCTCTTGATTGCCGCTAGGGGTGTACTTGTGATTTGACTTTACGTCCGTACTATTGACTAAACCCGACATATTCATACAGTCTTCAGCAGGTCCAACAATACTTCAAAACAAGAATGTTCTACATATCACTCGTTTTTGCACCCTAGTGGTTGTGGAGCAGGACTAGCATTGAGCCAAGCATTTTTATCAGTGGTGTAATCCTCCATCTTATAATATGCCTGCCTGCATAGTATGCGTTTTATACAATTTTTAAAATTCGTCTCATTTAGTTCTAGAATGTGGGGAGGAATTTTATTGTAAAATTTTGTACAGTACCCTATGAAAGATGAGGCTACTTTAGCCAGTCTGATACCTGGTTGAACTAATTGGTCCCTATTTCTAGGAATGTAATCATGTCTGTCTCCATTTTCACTACATCACACATCACATCATCAGCCTATTAATGTTCCCACTGCTGGGACACAGGCCTCCTCTCTGTGAAAGGGAATGGGCCGTAATTCACCACGCGGGCCCAGTGCGGGTTGGTGGATTTTACTAAAAAGATGTAAATTCTTTCTCACGTACATGATGTTTTCATAAATATTTTATTGACAAGGAACCGTCATGATGTTAATGTCCTTAAACAGTTCCCTTAGAGAATCGCGCCCTGGCGAAGATTGTATATCGCTCTGAGGGCTCGTTATTGCAGAATAAAAATTGATTCAAGCCGTTCCCCATAGTAACCGTGAGACATTATACTATGAAAGTAACTAAAATAGACTAGCCTAGCGGTTTCCACATCAGAAAATTGGCGATTCCTTCTAACAGCATAAGCTGCCGATCTCAGCCACCCCGCAATTGATACCAAATGAGAACCCCATTGCAACCGTGAGTCTAGCGTGATCCCCGTTTCATCGACGAATTCTACCTTCTCCTTGTCTATACTAATATTATAAAGAGGAAAGATTTTTTTGTATGTTTTTTTTGTACCGAATAGGCTCCGAAACTACTGGAGCGATTTGAAAAATTCTTTCACCAATGGAAAGCTAAATTATTCCTGAGTGACATAGGCTATTTTTAAATCCCGAAATTAGGTCCTGTGGGGTGGTCCACGGGAGCGAAGCCGCGGGCAACAGCTAGTTTAATATAATGTCACAATCAGTACTTTTGGCATTTGGCAGGGAAAATTTATTCATTTGGCAGTAAACCAATTATTGACAGTAAACCAATCCTGAACCTGCCGTAGCGCGTTATTTACGTCGTCAACCTGACAAGTACGTCTATTTAATTTAAAAATTAAAGATGTGTCATCATAAAATAACACCATGTTTAGTTTGTTTTCTAATAAACGGGGTAAATCGTTTATGTATGTTAAAAATAAGAAAGGACCTAAAATTGAGCCCAGGGGTACTCCATTTTCACGTTTAACCCCGATGAATTCACTCCGTTTACTTAAACTAATTGCTGTCTATCATTTAAATAAGTTTTTACCAAACTTTACGCTGATTGACCTAGCCCGTAATGCTCAAGTTTCAGAAGTAATGTTTCATGACACGCAATCAAAGGCCTTCGACAGGTCGCAGAAGATACCTATGGCATCTTGTGCTTCTTCCCACGCATTAAAGATGTGTTTTAATAGGGTGATACCAGCGTCAGTTGTACAACGTCCTTTGGTGAAACCATACTGTTTATCATGCAAGATGTTTTTCGTATTAAAATGTATGAGCATTTGATTTGGCATTATCTTTTCAAATACCTTGCTGAAAACCGGCAACACGGATACTGGTCTATAATTATTTGTGTCTTTACTGTCCCCGGATTTAAAAAGTGGTAAAACCTTACTATATTTTATTAGATCCGGAAAGACTCCTTGATCCACACACAAATTGAAAATTAAAGCTAGCACGGCGCTATAGTCTGAATATTGGAGGTACAAGTTTTGATGGACATTCCCCATAGATCTTCAGTCGGTTTGATTTTGATTGGCTTAATAGCTTTTATTTCTGTTATGGAGTTTATATGTGAAAAGTTAAATTCATTCGGGCAGGCTGAAACGTTCGCGTTTAATAATCCAAAAGCGAGGGCGAAGAATTTAAGGTTTCGTACCTAACTTCACAAATTCAGGCTCAGAGATTTTTTTTTTTAATCCCTAAAGGAAAAACTCAATGAAACCGTATTTTCGCCTCACCTTCTAGTGTAATCATACCGTTTTATATCTTCAAAAACTATCAAGTAGGAACCTACATGAACGTCAACCTTGGGTGGTTGAATGGGGAGGCAAGAATAAATTCTAGGTCATGTCAACATAAAGGGTGGAACCAAAAGTTTGTTCAGTTTATTTTTTACAAGGTTGTTACTATTTGTCTGTGAATCTATCTAATACCTTTAAATGAGTAATTCTTGTGTAAATCTATACTTACGAGTATTTACTTATAATACTTATTACTTCGATCACGCAAGGAAACTCCGAGCATAGCCCTCTCCATTGCCCTTTGGGTGACTTTAAGCTTTCTGATGAGGCCCATTGTAAGCGACCACGTCAGAAATTCGATCAGAAATTTAGAGATCCGCAAGAGAACCAGAGGTACCGACATAGCCCGAAGAATTGCCAAACTTAAGTGGCAGTGGGCAGGGCACATTGCTCGCAGAACGGATGGCCGATGGGGCAGAAAGGTTCTGGCGTTGCGACCGCGAACCGGAAGACGTTGTGTTGGAAGGCCTCCCACCAGGTGGACCGATGAGCTGGTGAAGGTTGCGGGGATCCGCTGCTTGCGGGACGCACGAGACCGGTCAATGTGGCGACGCTTGAGGGAGGCCTATGTCCAGCAGTGGACAACTTTCGGCTGATATGATGATGATGATGATGACTTATTACTTATTACTTATTTACTTCTACTTATCTATACTTTTCTCCACACTCTATTATAAAGAGAAAAGATTTTTTTGTTTGTTTGTACTGAATAGGCTCCGAAACTACTGGACCGATATATAAAAATCCTTTCACCAATAGAAAGCTACATTATTCCTGACCGACATAGGTTATTTTTTTATACCGAAAGCGGGTCCTGTGTGTCCCACGGGAGCGAAGCCGCGGGCAACAGCTAGTGTATTATATAATCTGAATAACGGAAACGGCTCCAACGATATTCATGAAATTTTGTATGCAGGGGGTTTCGGGGGCGATAAATCGATCTTTTTAGAAAACGTCGAAGGAGGTTTCATTTTTAGAAAACGTCGTTTTCACCATTTTCACCCGAGCATAGCTCGGTCGCCCAGGTACTAGATACCTAATGTGCAGAAAACACGCAAGGTTAAAGCAATGGTAAATACCCAGTGATTTTACAGAAATTCATTAATTCTAATGTCCATAGATGTACCTCTACTTTCAAGGATGGTCAGGGAAATGTATTGTTTACCACTTTATAAGAATGCCCAGTAAATTGAAACTTAATGTGATGGTTGATGGAGGAGCTCTTGGCTAAATAATATCAGCCGCACGGGTCGATCATCAAGGTTAAGCAACGCTTGACGAGGTCGGTCAGTGGATGGGTTTTCAACATACCGAGTTTCCTCCGTGCCTCGGAAAGCACGTTAAGCCGTTGGTCCCGACTGTCATTTGAAGATCTTTGACTGTCGTTACAGGTAGTCAGAAGCTTGAGATCTGACACCAGTCTTGCCAAGGGATACCGTGTTACCCAGTTACTGGGTTGTGGAGGTCAGATAGGCAGTCGCTCCATGTAAAACACTGGTACTTAGCTGAATCCGGTAAGTCTGGAAGCCGACCCCAATATAGTTGAGAAAAAGGCTAGGCAGATGATGAATTTGATGGTTGAAAAATCTAATAAAAAAAACTCAAAAAACCCGACTGCTTAAGAAGGAAACTAAAAAGACGTAGACAAGAATGGTTTTGGTCAGCCAGATCGCGAACATGTATCCTCAGACTGCACAGCATGATTTTCTTCTTGTTTACGTTCTTTTAGTTTGCTTTTTAAGCAGTCGGGTTTTTTGATTTTGTTGAATAAACTTTTTTTATTCACAACTTTTTAGTTAACATTTTTTTTTTCGAATTAGATTCATTTATACTTAAAAGTGTTGTATATTTTTGAAATCACCTCTTAAAACCATTTATTTTGATTCCCTACACGATGGGATCAGAAGAAAAAAAAATTGGGGCCCCACAGTAAGGCGCCCAAAATCCGCCATTTTTCTATTTTCCAATTTTAATGTAGCCAGTAACACTCGCAAGCTTGAGACGAATCGATGTACGTAAGAATCATTTAAATCGGCCAACGCGTTTGGTCTCTGGAACGCCACAAAGAAACAAACATACATAGACTGATTAGCACATTACCCTCCTTCGGCAGTCGGGTAAAAATTTATAATCATCATCATCTTAAGCCCAATGTTCCCACTGTTGGGACGCCTCCTCTTTGTGAGAGGGAATAATGGGCCGTACGTAATCCACCACGTGGGCCCAGTGCAGATGTATGGATGTCACATATGTCTTTGAATTTTAGTTTCTAGGACATGCCCGTTTCCTCACGATGTTTTCCTTCACCGTTTTGAGAGCAGTGGTGATGAAATTATTTACACAAAGTAAAGCGCCTGGCTGGATTCGAACCCACTACCTAAAACTTGTAAGTCGCGACCGAAAATTTATAATTCCTAACAGTTTTCCCTGAGTACAATTATTTTGTGAAAATTGCCATAGTTTTATTGCAGTCTTAATGACTATATGCCACACTTTATACTACAGCGTAATTCACCCTGTCTAAACAAACCGCTGTAACTATTTTGATGAATTTTGGTATAAGTACAGCGATGGACGAGACAGGATAATTTGATGATTTTTATCTTGAGAGTACTTTCTTTTAGAATAATTTCCGAATTTCACGCGGGCTAAGTTGCTGGCTGAAGCTAGTTCAATATTAATTGTTCTATCATAAAATATGCCGTTTGTCTAATTAGTTACATACTAAGACTTTTTCAATTCCAACTTACAAGCCCTATTCACAGAATTCCAGGAGTAATAGTTTCCCTTTCCCTGAAAAGTTAGAATTACAGGAAACAGGTACCAATTTAGTATCTACCCACGGTTTGCATTTTAATAATTTACAAAAGAGAGTAATTTAAAATGATACTTATACTTCATAAAAGATAGCATGATCTCTGCGACATAATATATGTCAAACTGACGAATACGTTATAGTTAGCCTGTCAAGCGCTATTGTTACTGTATTAATACTGACAGCTGTCGCAGAGATCAAGCTATCTTGCATGAAGTATAATCATTTCATTTTCTTTTCTGAATACCTTTTTGAACTTTGTTTGATGGGCCGCCATAATAAAGTTAACTATAGTTAGGAAATTTCAAAACAAATAATGCTAATTGCACGTTCTAGAACAATACTCTAGTGCAAAAAAAAACATTAAGTTTACAAAGCTTAATACTAAAACAAAGTTGCATTTAATACCCAAACAAAAGTAGCAAAAACTGCAATACAAAATCTTCACTTTTCCATACAGCCAAACGCCCAGCGAATTAGCAATACCCACTTTGAATGTGAAAAACAGACGCAGAATGTTTGGTGCCCAACAGCTGAACAATTTTCGTGAAAAAAAAAGCGATTTCCGAGCGAATGGCGCTTAGACGCAGGCGTTCCCGCCCTCAGTGCTTATTCGACCGCGGAGAGAAACACACGCGTCGCATCGCGCGCTTTTGACCGATCATAGATCGCGGATAAAAAAATCTGTACAATTTTCAGCTGCGAAGTTTATTTTATTTTATCCTAATATTATTTTGATCTATCCAGTTTCAATTTTGTTTTTTCGTGAATTCGGGTTGGATGTAAAGTGATTTATGACAATAGTGCGTGTTATCTGTGGAAGACTGCAATAAAAGCGAGGGAAAGCTGGTTGCTGTCAGCTGTCAAAAAGGTTGAGGTAAGCGATGAAATTTAATTTACTGTCGGGTTGTAAATTATACTAATAACCTACGATTTTTCTTGTAAATTTTGTGTAGCATTTACTACTATAGGATATGCAATATAATAAAAGCAGCATGGCTCATGTTTTCCGGTGTCAACAGTCAAATTAATATAATTTATGTGAAAGTTTAACAGATTGAAAATATGAAGATGAAAAAATTATCGAAATTAGAAAATTTTGCAAAAAAGCTTCGCGTTGAGCTTTCAGAAACTGCGGTCAAATTACACTCGATTTGTTTGTACAAGAAATATTTATAGTAATGTACAGCAATATTGTTGCATCTAGCAAAGATATAATAATTCTAAATAGAACTGCCTAAGACGACCCACTGACCCTGGAATCGGTCCAGTAATTTTTAAGTTTATTCGTTACATACAAACATACAAAAATACAAATCTTTCCTCTTTATAATATAAGTATAGATTTGAATTTAGAAATTGCTAATCACTTGCTCTCAGATTTTTTTATAAAGAACGCCGAATAAGTTTTGTTACTTACTACCTTTCTCTCTGCTCCAAAAGGAAGCGTAAACATAACTGATGAAGTGTGTATTACTCTAAAACTCTCCTTCGAGGAATTTCATATAAGTGTGAATAACGCGATATAACAACATCGCACCCAATATGAAGATTTGGACAACATGCAAAATGAACCATCTGAATATACTGGCTGTGCTGGGGAATATCGAAGCTATTATAATTATTAGTGCTTTTCCAGTGGACTATAGAAGATGAAACACCATACAGTAATATACAAAACACATTAAAAAAAACACAAACCTTGGATTCTCCTCGGGGTCTCCAGTAAAATTACTTAAGATGACGAAAATTTAAATATTAATATAAATATTTAAAATTTTGGATACCTACATGAACTGTCCCACAGCGAACGTTTTCGCCTGACTCCTATATCTACTTCCTCATCTTACTGCCCCTGTTCTGTCTAATACCTTTAAACGAGCAATTCTTATATATATGTATATATATTTAATCTGAATCTCGGAAACGGCTCCAACGATTTTCATGAAATTTAGTATGCAGGGCCTTTCGGGGATGATAAATCGATCTAGCTAGGTTTCATTTTTAGAAAACATCGTTTTCTCTATTTTCACCCGAGAAGAGCTCGGTCGCCCAGGTACTGTTACTTGAAGTCGGCGCAGCACGTTTTCTTCTTCCATTCCTTCCTGTCCACGTCACCCTTATTTTGACCACAGTATAGATATGGACAAACAGTACGGAAACTACCTACAAACGCTCGAAACGGCACACTCACACAAACATGCGCATCGATGAGACCTCTAAGCGGCTCGCACTACTGCACCTGTAGCCAAGTTGAAAATCTACAATCGATACCGCTAGTAGAAAACGAATCAATGTATGGGAATGACACATCTGAACGTTAAGTTATGTGGTCAGACCATACAAATAGAAGGCGTTAACGATTGTAGAAAGAGATTCGATTCGAAACGTTTTTAACATGGCTAGGGGGGCTGTGATCGTGACAACTGCTTAGGGGTCTCGTCGATGCGCATGTCGTGTGAGTGTGCCGTTTCGAGCGTTTGTAGTTAGTTTCCGTACTGGTTGTATATTTATACTGTGCTTTGACTCCCTTTATTTATTGTCGTTCCAAAACCATCTTTTTTTTGGCCAGCCTCTCTAAACCTACTTACGATTTGTAAAATCCTTAAATACTACTAATCCTAGTTCCTACTAACATTGTAATTGCGAAAATTTTGGATGAATGGTTGAACGGATTTGAATGAAATTTGGACCAGAGATAGATTGTAGTCTGCAAGCTTTTTATAATGCTCCCTTGGGATAAGAGAACACGTAACACGCGGGCGAAGCCGCAGGCAGTAGCTAGTACTCTCAAAACCCAAAAACTTTTTGAATGAACTATTTAAAGAAACAGAAGATCGCTCAATTCGAGCAAAACCGATCGTTGCCCTAACAAATACAATGGTCCACATAAAGTCGGCCATTACTCAGGGCGCACGTCGCAGGGAATAAATAAAACGTTATTAGTTTTCATAAAGAGAGGGGGCACCTGTGCCACTGTGCGCGGCATCAGCTGGTCCTGCCAATATGGCGGCGCTCAGACTCAATGTACAGATTTTTCTGTGGTAGGATTACAAAACTATTAACATAGGTGTGAGTTTTTGTTAGAAATGACTAAACGAGAGGGACTTCCCATTTGATAAATCTAAGTTTCTTTCGATAAGAAAACGGTTTTAAAAGAGTTTCTACTGCATCAGCTGGGCCTGCCAATATGGCGGTCTATATGGGCAGATTTTTATGAAAGAAAAGATGCGTGAAACCTAAATACTATCATTCGGTCAAAGTCAAAGTCACAAATATTTATTTCAACTAGGCCACTAAGCGGCACTTTTGAACGTCAACAATAAAAAAATACAAATAATAGTTAATGATTCTACCATCCATTCGAAAAAGTAGCTTGTTATGGAGAAGAACGGACAATAAACTCCATACTTACTCTTTTAAAAAAAAATGTTTTATAATATTTACATAAGTACATACATTAATAAATTCATATATGTGAATACAATGCACCCAGAATAGCACTACATATTATACTACGTATAGGTATAAAGTATTTAAAGCATTAATAAGAAAATTCATTAATTTGATAAATAGGAACATGGTTCTCACATACTTACAAATATTGCAAACATAGGTAAAATACCTAATTCAACAACAACGGAACAGTGTGTGAGTTTTCAATTCCTTAAACAAAAAAGGTCTGAGGATCAACTATGTTTTTATCCACTTTCAAGGTTTTGTTATGTGACGACTAACATAGTTTTTTTATTCAAATATCATCATCTGCCTAGCCTTTTCCCAACTATATTGGGGTCAGTTTTCAGTCTTACCGGATTCAGCTAAGTACCAGTGTTTTTACATGGAGCGACTGCCTATCTGACCTCCACAACCCAGTAACTGTGTAACACGGTACCCCTTGGCAAGACTGGTGTCAGATCTCAAGCTTCTGACTACTCGTAACGACTGTCAAAGAACTTTAAATAACAGCCGGGACCAAAGGCTTAACGTGCTTTCCGAGGCACGGAGGAAACTCGGTATGTTGAAATGGTCACCCATCCACGGACCGACCTCGTCAAGCGTGGCTTAACCTTGATGATCGACCCGTGCGGCTGTTATTATTTAACCACGAGCTCCTCTCCTTTTTTTATTCAAATATAATAATAATAATATAATATAGGAATAAATAAGACGTTATTAGTTTTCATAAAGAAAGGGGCACCTGTGCCACTGTGCGCCGCATCAGCTGGGCCTGCCAATATGGCGCCCAAAGCTTCGCGTACACTTAATGACTATGTGAAATTTTTTACAGATTTTTGGGATAGGAAAGTAATTTGGTTAGCTGGATACGATGGCCAGTCTACTACTATAGTTAAAGGAACCTAGACGAGATATTTAAGTCAGTTTTTGCCCAGGCCAGCAATATATTTTGTATAAAAGTTCTGTATCAGCAGGGTTTTCTAGTAATGAAGAGTAGCATGGCGCTTAGGACTATATGCGGGGCATATTAGGGGTCAAATTTACAATTGTAGATAGAAAAGATGTGTGAGGCCTGAAAATTATACTTATGGGTCCTAGGGCAACTCTGCCATTACTCAGGGCGCACGTCGCTGGGAATAAATAAAATGTTAGTAGTTTTCATAAAGAGAGGGGGCACCTGTGCCACTGTGCGCCGTACTGAGCAGCTGGTGTGGTGCCATACGCGAAGCTTAAGGCAAAAATGTACAGAGTTTATTATAGGAAAGCTTTCTAGGACCTTCTAGTCAACCTTTTTCTCATTATTGGGATGAACACTTTGACGAAACTATATTATTTGGTAGCAGGCAAATCAAGCTCAACCTTCTATAGTTTTTGTTGGTTTCTTTAACTTTGAGGTTAAATCTTTAACTTGACCTAGAAAGAACCTAAAGAGCTCTCTGATCTAATGTACGGGATGGGCATAAAATCGTAGATCAAATAAAACAGGGCGATAGTTGGGGTGATTCGCAGTACATTTTTGGTACTTTAGAACCTACTGAAAATAACCCCACTACCCGTATATTAGAAACAGAATAACTAATTGCTCAACATTTTACGCGCTATGTGAGTTGAAGGCATCTTCATCATCACTTCCATCTAGATTTATTAAATAGTTAGGACCCAGTAGGTGGCCCGCATTAATTGCAGTATCAGTGCCGGTGATTGAAGCACTTGGGGCACTCCTGCATGATTGTGGGTCATGTTTAAGACCACATAAATAGCCAGATGATGTTTTGCCACAAATATAATTAATCAAACCTCAATTTAATGCAAGTATTTCAGCTTTGCTATTGTATGAAACTAAAACCAGAGGTTTTTACTAGTGCTTCGCATCAGCTGGTGGTCCCAATATGGCGGTCATTAAATGCGGCTCGGCGCTTCGAGCCATGTGCGTTCCTGTGGGCTGTGGTACGCATAACTGAGCTGCTGCTGAAAATATAGATTTAGCAATATATCTTAGTTGTAGGTACTATTTCCGGACATATTTAAGTATACTAGTCCTTTAATAAAGGCTTACTAGTCTACTTATTTTCTTAGGCCTTTTGAAACAAAACTTTCTTCTCTCCACTCGACTAAGTCAAAAAAACCTCAATTTTTTACTGCCAACGGAAAAAGAGGGGTTTTATGAATTTGACTTGTGTACGTAAGTGTGTTTGTGTATGTGTCTGGGGCATCATAACTCCTAAACGGATGAACCGATTTTGATTTCGTTTGTTTTGTTTGAATGGCTTTATTGAGTGTTCTTAGCCATGTTTGGTTAAAATCGGTTCAGTCGTTCTAAAGTTATGGGCGTTTGAATCGGGTGGTTTTTGCAAGATATCGTGTCATAATTACGTGTTCAATGGATTGTCGATAGAAGCGTTGTACTACTAGATAAATTATGTAGTATGAAATAAAATAATGTCGGGGGTTTTTAAATTTTACTTGTATTTATATCGGTTTTGCAATTAACATATTTCCTTTTTTTTTCATTCATACAGAAAAGCACACGATAAGTTTGTTCAATAAGAATGTTGTAATCTATAAGTAATCTTTCCCCTTGAAAACTATTTGGTAATGAACTGCATCCATTTCTCCATACTATTAATATCTCAAAGTACACAACGAATTTATTTTTAAACACAAAAGTTTACTTTGTACCACGCGCCAGCACCCTTGCTTCCTGTTTTAGAAAAAAAACATTACCATTTTTTGTATGGCAACTTTTTGTTAAAAGAATTTCTAACCTTTTTCGTAGTTGGTAATATTTTGCAAGGATATTCGTTTTTAAGTTTCGTTTTTCCTCCTGAAATCGATTGTAAAGAGACCAATTTTCGTTCGAAAAAGCGATGTTGAAGAAATTCTGTTTTCTTACCGTCTTTTGTAGAAGATATAATTAATATTTCTTTGAAGGCAGGCTTTTAAGTTAATGAAATAAACATGTGGAGGTGAGTTGCCTAGCATTTGGAGTTATTTTTTATTTTATAATTGGAAAGTAGACTGTTGGAGAGGAACGCGGTTTCAAGTTCTTCTATTCGACGACTCAAGTTATTTCAGAAATTGTAATTACGTAAGTAATTGAATTACAAAAGGAAAACATTGATAATTAGCACAGTGACCTATGTCATTTTATTCTTCCAATTTATGTTACAAAGGCGGAAAATACAAATACGCTTATTGGTTAAAAAAATAACAAGATTAAAATAAATTGTAGTTCTAAAAACTAAAGAACACGCTTTAATGGTAAGGATAATGGGACAAACTGTTTAAATTATTGCATTGTCATCGGTCCTTGATAAGTGTGCAAAGTTTCAAATCAATCCAACGTTTTGAAGTGGGTGAAAATCACGTTCAAAGATTCCGTTACATTGATACATTGTTACATTGATACATAGATACATAGATACATACATACCAAGCTAATAAAAGCGTGTTAACAACAATATTCTGTCACTTGAAATAGGATTCTCTTTGCTATAAGTGACAGTAGGGATTTTTTTTCTCCTTTGGCAACTGAGCCGCTGCCGACTATTCTGCCAGTGTCGACAGTGACGACAGTAGGGATCGCAATTGGCCTAATTTACAGAAGGTTTTTTGAAACTTTATGGTCCTTTGAAGTTATAAACTAATATAAGTCCCACTACGAAGCTTTGAAAGCTAATAGGTATAGAAAACTATTAAAACTATACTTCATAAAAGATAGCTTGATCTCTGCGACAGCAGTCAGTATCAATACAGTAACAAAAGCGCTTGACAGGCTAACAATCACGTTGTGCAGGACGTAGCGTGTTCATTGGCCCCGAGAAAAGAAGGGCGTAAACCTTCTGGCCATTGCCGCTGAACGCCCCATCCACATCAACGAAAACAAAGGTTCTTGGATGCCTAGCTGCAGCAGTGACGTAGGGTTGCAAATCGACTCTAACGATTCAACGATGTGTTGGCTGTACTTGAGTTATTTCCAGATTCCGGGTTGCCTACTTCTGGATCAGCACTCCTGGTGTCCAGGTTCCGAGGTTCAGCTCGACAGGATCGAAAAGGGATGTCTTCATAAGGGTTGAAGTTGATGAATTAAATGAAACACTAAGTTATTCAGTACACGGCACGATTCTAGGGCTCTCAACAATTTCTGAGACGTGATTCTATATAAGAATTACTTCTTATTTACTAAGACAAGTACAAGCGACTAGCTTTGGATGACTACAAATTCTATTTTGGGCCCGGGGGTTCTTTATACCCTCGCATCGTGCCATTATTGAGAGCCCCGCAAATTCTCGCCGAAAATAATTTTTATTTATGTAAAAAACCCTTATACATATTTGGTAAATAGGGTTACCGCACCCCTTCCATGGTGCTATCAATAGCTGGATTCCTTCGTACTGTAACACAGTAACGCCCCCTATCTATGTATCTAATCAATATACCTAATTTCCAGGTATTGATAGCTTCCCTAGACTATTTCCATGAAATAAAAGGACAATTCCCTTTATTTCCCAGTTAAAACCTTAATAGCTTTTAACCTAGCCTAAGGATATCTATAGGTTGGGTTGACCTGCTGGTGCCAATAGCAGGCTGTCTGTTGACGTCTAGAAAAAGCTTATTTTCGGGAATCTTCTATGGGATATCATCCCTTATGTAACGAATCTATAAATTCCTAAGTCATTTCACCGACTTTAGGACTTCCTACTTAGGCTAACCAGACTATCACCGCCTATTATGGGGATTCTGGTAGCCAATAGACCACACTTTACATTTCTAGTGTTTATGTAAGTCTATCTAGGTCATATGCACATAAGGTGCCTTGATATGTACAAATTTGATAGCTGGTCACTTTCTTTGCGCCCAGCTATCAGAGAAATTAGATATAAAAACACTAATAAGATTGGGACAACACGATGGTGCGTTTAACGGGCCATCGGGAGGTCCCCAAAAATTCCTTATTTTCGGAATTCCCAGGGGTGTATAGTCCCGGGGAGTGCCAAAAACTGACTAAAAATTACATTTCCAGAAACCTATTTTCTGGAATTGTACTTAAACTACTTGAGCGATTTTCGCTCCAAAGTGATGGCTTGGTAGCTAGTCCAGCAAGCCATCCGAAAGTACTTACACCATGAGTACATCTATTCCCTTCATGGAGTTATTCCACCTGAAGGGTCTACAAATTTCAACGTTTTACGTTGTTTACATTTTTCACGACTGCTTATCTCGTTGACTATCCAAGCGATTCTTCCCATCTAGAAACCGCCTGGAAGCCCCTTTTGCAAGCTTTCCAATGGTAGTACTTTTACCAGTACACCTATATGTTTCTAGGTACTTAGGGCACCTAAAACCGTAAGCGATTGCCAAAAACCAGATAAACAGCAGTTTTTCTATTATATACTGACTTGATATCTCAAGTAAATGGGCTTTATATAAAAGACTACGCTAACTATGAGGTGTATATAGGCTTCCTGTCCCGGTCTAGGTCCCCCATATACCCTAAAATGACCTAAAACCATATATTTGGTGTTTGAGATATCAAGTCAATATTCCTATTTACATAGCAGAAACTATGTGGTCTTCACATAGTTTCATCATTATGTACTGATTTCATGTCCAGTACATAGGATAAGCCCTTAAAAACATGATTTTAATTACTATAATATTTTCAAAAAACCACCAAAACTATAAATAACGTGTGGTTCCCTCTCACGGTTCATTCGGAACTAATCCGTCGCCGAGCACAGACGTATCGTATGACAGAAATTTATGTTTTTTACTATGATAACTCTTATCAGTATGCTTTCTAATGATTTTACTCTGTTAAGGGTGAACTATTGAACCCTATAACATACTGACAAACACTAAAAACATTATACTACTATCTCAAAAAATGTAGGTAAAATTTTAGTATAAATATAAACGTGCCTCTAAAATTCATTTTAGTATCAGGTGGCGCGCCGTGGTAAGCAGACATGTCTACACATACAAACTTCAATTTCTATGAACCATTTAGTATGGTTGATGACGCTTCGTCGCGAACATATCTCCCGCCGTGCAGTGCTGTGTCGACTTGCTGTGTCGACTCGAAGTGTTGTCGGCGCGGCGCTGCATTCCTTCGGTGAGCGACGGACGGCATTTCTCGGCTGCCGGCCAGGCCCACCGAGAGGACGGTCGCCGCTCCGGCATCTCTGGTTACTGGGGCAGTGGGACGAGTTTCTTCACCGGACGCTTCAAGGTACCGCCAAGCGTGCGTACCTCAGCGGTCCGGATTTCTCCGTCGATTCCTGGATACACGGCCACAATGCGGCCTCGCGGCCACGTATTGCGGGGCAGCTGGCCGTCGGCTATCAGGACAGGGTCACCCACTTTAAATCTGGGCCCACTACTATGTGGCTCCCGCCGGTTTTGGAGCTCCGGCAGGTACTCTCTGACCCAGCGACTCCAGAACATATCAGCGAGGATCTGTGATCGTCGCCATATTTTCCTGCTGTCTATATCTTGCTCGGTGAACGTGCCAGGTGTAGGTAGTCTGGCTGACCCACCGAGCAAGAGGTGATTCGGTGTGATGGATTCATCATCATCACCATCTACCGACACGTGTGTCAATGGTCGGCTATTTACAATGTACTCTGCCTCACAAATCAGTGTGGACAACACCTCTTCGGTGGGGTGTTTTTCTGTAAGTACATTGTATAGTGTGTTTTTTACACAACGAACTAGGCGCTCCCAGGCGCCTCCCATGAATGGCGCTGATGGCGTTATGAAGCGCCATACGATGCCTCTACGACTTGCCTCTGTTTTGAAGGCGTCTCGCAGCTCTCTGTCGGCGCCGTGCATGTTGGTGCCATTGTCTGAGTGTATCTCAGCTGGGCATCCTCTGCGTGCGGCGAATCGGCGCAGCGCCAATATGGCGGAGTCTGCGCTAAGGCTGGCGGCGATTTCAAGGTGCACCGCCCTTGATGTGAGACACGTAAATAGTGCTACGTATCTCTTCTGATGCTGCCGACCGACGGTGACGGATAGCGGGCCGAAATAGTCGAGCCCGGTATATGTAAACGGCCTCTTATGGTGAGCGAGGCGCGTTTTCGGATGGTCGCCGGTCGCAGGTACTGGTGGCTGTGCCTTGCGTATACGGCAATGCAGGCATCTTGCTATCACCTTCTTCGCTGTTGGTCGCATCTTCACGACCCAGTAGTGCTGCCGTACCTCATTAATTGTGAGTTCGGTGCCACTATGTTGTAGACTGCGATGTGTCCAGTCTATGTACAACTGCGTTATGTGATGGTCGCCATGTAATATAGGCGGGCGCATCACTTCTTCAGCTACCTCTTGCGTAGCTGCTATGCGACTTCTTAGTCGCAGCACGCCGTCGACGACCTGAATTTGTAAAGGTCGCAGCGAGCTATTTTTATTTATTTCTTCAACATTCGCTAACTCTGAAGCGAACGATTGTTGTTGTGCGACCTGGACAAGTATTTTCTCAGCTTCTTGGAGAAATTCTGCTTCTATGATTTGTCTGTTGACCTGGGTTGGTGCTCTGCATGCCTGCTTCTGCTTCTGTGCAGGTACAGCGGGCTTCTTGCGCCAGTCTGGGTCCTTTTCAGCGTTTTTTCTCGTCCGTTTATAGGACGTTATCTCTGTTCTATTTTTGCAAAGAGATATAAAACGCAGAACTGTGGCGGTCGCACGAAGCAGTCGCTCCCATCTGGAGAATCTGCTTGGCTCTGGAACGGCTTCTATGAAGCTCTTCTTGTCCCCTTCTGTGACAACGAAAGTTTTTTCTTCTCCCGTGTCGTTTGTAGTCGGAGGTTTCTCTGTGGGCCATAATTCGGGCCCAAGAGACAAAAAACTCGGCCCGCAGTACCACTCGTGGTCCGAGTTGAACCGCAGTGGCACGTCACGGGTTGCTGCATCAGCGATGTTCATCTTGGTGGGTATCCATCGCCAATCTTCGACTTTGCTATTGTCTTCAATAGCAGCTATTCGGTGAGCAACGAAAGGTTTGTATACTCTCGCTCCTCTTCTAATCCAGGTCAGTACGGTCTTGCTATCTGACCAATACGTTACTGACGTGGGCTTGCAGTCGTGTTCACTCATCACTGCTGCGGCTACGCGGGTTCCCAATACCGCGGCCTGAAGTTCGAGTCTCGGTATCGAAAGCAGTTTCAGTGGGGCCACCCGCGCTTTCGCCATAACAAGGCTTATTAAGTGCTTGCCTTCCACGGTCGTGGCCCGCCAGTATATAGCGGTAGCATATGCCATCTCGCTTGCATCAGTGAACACATGCACCTGCATTTCTATAGCGTCGCTATATCCAGGATAGCATCTTGGTACGCTAACGTTTTTTAGTTGGCGTAAATGTTGTACCCAAATTTTCCATTGTAATGCTAGGTCAACATCTAGCCTCTGATCCCAGTCGACGCCTCGCCTCCATGCTTCTTGCAATATTTGCTTCGCCTTGATGGTTACTGGCGAGGCGAGTCCGAGTGGGTCGTATAGCGACGCTACTATTCTGAGCGCCTCTCGCTTGGTGGGCGCCTCTCGGTCCAAGATACCCTCAGGCAGACGCGCGAGTGTGAGGTTGAAACCCAGCGTGTCTTCGCCTGGCCTCCATATGAGGCCGAGTATCTTTTCCGACGTATCTATATCTCCAATGGATACCATCTCAGTTTGTATGTGCGATGGGTCCATTTTTTCTAGGAGCTGCGAGCTATTTGAAACCCATTTCTTGAGTTCAAACCTCGCCTGTAGGTGTATTTTTCGCACCATACTAGCGACTTCTGCCGCCTTCTCGATAGTTCTATAACTATCTAGGTAGTCATCCATATAATGACTACGTAGTATAGCATCCACAGCCTCAGGGTGCCTCTCTATATATTTGTTTGCGTTCCAGTTCTTTGCAAAAATTGCTGTGCAAGGCGAACTGGCTGCGCCGAAAATGATGGACGTCATTCTATATTCTTCTGGCGCTCCTTCTCTGCGGTTTCCCCTCCACAGGTAGCGAAGCGCGTCTCGGTCTTGGCTCCGCACCTTCACTTGCATGAACATCTCCGCTATGTCACCGGTTATTGCGACGCAGTGGCGGCGAAACCGCATCATTACGCCTGGCAGCGACTGTAATAGGTCGGGCCCAGTTAACAGGAAGTCATTCAGTGACATTCCTCTCGATTTGGCGGCAGCGTCATGTACGATGCGAAGTTTGTCTGGCTTCATTGGGTTGAAGACATCGAAGTGTGGGAGGTACCAAGTTTTGCCCGGCGTGCTAATTGCGGGTGCCCTTTCAGCGTACCCTTTCGCTATTAGCGAGTCCATCTGGTCTGAGTATCTTCTTAGAAGTTCCTGGTTCTTGTCCAGCTTCTTTTCTGTTGAGACGAGCCTCTTCAGAGCTGTCTCAAAGCTATCTGGCATCTCAGCATGCTCATTACGCCAAAGCATGGCGGTTTCGATGTGTCCATTCTCTAATTGGACAGTTGATCGATTCAAAATGTCCTCTGCCCTTCTTGCTGGGTCAGAGGCGGGTCGCTGTGGGTTTATGCACAACGATTCTATGGCGAAATGTTCGCGCAACTGATGATCCAAATTGTCATCAGTTGTTATTCTATTGACATGATGTACTTGTTGTCGTAGTAAACTACTGTGCGCGCCATGTAGTGTCCAACCCATCGCTGTAAGTGACGCAATTGGTTGGTGTCTTGGACCTCTGCGAATCTCGCTGGCCAATAACAAATGCCAGTTGTCTTGGCCGACGAGTATTTTTGGCACGCCATTGTTGTACATCAACTCTTTTCTCAAGTCGGTTAAATGCTTGCAGCGTGCGACAACCCTATCGCTCACTGTTTGTTTTGCCAAGCTGAGTTTAGGTATAGTACGTGCTTTAAATTGTACCCTTCTCTCTTGCGGGCTAACCAGCGTCACCTTGACTCTTCTTGAGCATGGGGTGGTGAGCATGGTGTTGCCTATCGCACCGATCTTGAGCGGGTCCACAGGGCCCTCTGCCCCGACTTGCCTCGCGATGTCTTCATCCATCAGCGAAACGGTGGACCCATCGTCTAGGAGAGCGTATGTTGCTACCTCTCCCGCCGGTCCGATTACCCGGACCGGCACTATCTTGAGGTACGCCTGGCTCGATGGTGACCCGAAACTGGCCACCGTTTCCTGAGGATCCTTGCGGGATTCAGGAACATCGGGCTTCTTGTTGGCTTCCCTCTGCTGTTGCTTCTTCCTATGAAGAAGCCGATGGTGCGTATCTCTGCACCCGTCTTGGCCACACTGTTTTCTCTTACAAGTGTGGTTGCCTCGTCGATGTTGAAGGCAGCGATAACATAGATTGTGTTTTTTCGCTAGCTCCCATCTTTTCTCGACAGCTACGCCCCTGAATTGTGCACATCCAGTGGCGTAGTGATGTCCCACGTCGCAAACACGGCATTTTCCTACCGGTTGGTCCGTAGCTATATGCGTCCTTTGTGTGACGCGTCTGTTGGTGTTCGCCTCGGCCGAAGCGATGCCTTCGGGTGGGGCGAATGGACTACAGAAGTGTGCCTGTTCAGATATAAAATTACTGAACAATGAAATATCTGGCACCGATTGGTACTTCTCCGAATATGATCGGTACCATTGTGCTCGTAGCGAATTGGGTAACTTCTCTGTTAACAATCGCATAAGCTCCGCGTTCATAAGGTAATGACCCTTTTTTAACGCGCGGAGCGTGACTACAGCACCTCTTACGCGACTTGCAAACGCGCAGATGTCTCTTGGTGACTCACTGCAGCGCGGCAGTCCGCGTAATCTATCTGTTTCAGCTTGCGCTATGGAGTCTGGACGGCCGAACTGCAGCTCGAGTTCCTTCATGATGTCATCGGGCCTGGCATGTCCGATGAGTTCTGAGCTGACGGTTTCCATTGCACGTCCATGTAAGCTTCTCCTCAGCCTCGCTGTATTCTCGATGTCCGTAAAATACGCTCGAGTTGTCTCATATATGGCCCGAAATGATAGCCATTCAGTATGAGAACCATTGAAATTCGGCAATGTCATGACGAATTTCGACGCAGAGGGGTTCGTTTGGTCCCGCTGTTCTATTTTCCTGTCGGCTAGCGACGCTATAGCGGACGTCAACTCCGTCAAGAATGGACGGAGACTATCCCTCTGACCTCCTGTACACTCAGCTGACGCTGCAACTGGAGGCTTTCGCACTTCTTTCTCCTTAGGATGCTGACCTTCTATTTGCGATTTGGTGGCGGCCGCAGTCAGGGGTCTATGCATAGAATTTCTGGTTCCCCCTTCAACGACGTTATCCTCCTTCTCAGGCTGAGGTTCTGGTGCCTCTTCTAGCCATGAACGCACGTACTCGTCATTCGAGTTTCTGTCATCCAGGTATTCAGCTTCGGAACCCTCTTCCTCCGCTCTCTGAAGTGCCAGTTGTGCAAGCTCCAACTTAATTTTGAGTAAGTCTTCGCGAGCTTTGTCTATGTTTTTTCGTGACCGAGTCACTCTAGTTGACGGCGGACGGCTATGTTCGATACGGGCGTCACCCCGGGTAGTCATCGGCATCGCTGTACGTCTGTCTTCTTCGAAAATCTTCTCTTTCTGAGAAGGTTTCAATGTTGTGTCTGAAGCTCCTTCTAATCTGGTTACTCTGGTAGAAACCGCTTGATCAGTTTCTATTGGTTGATGCGTCGGAGTGCTTTCAGTTTGAGGCGCTAGATGGCGCTGCTCGTCCGACGGCTCGGTCCCTTCGGTTGTGGAAGGTGAACACGGCGGCAGCTCATGTCTGATGCCAGCTGGCTGATCCAACTCCACGGTCCATGCCTCCGGCGTCTTGCCTTTGGATCTGGTTATCGGCATTGTTGTTGAAATATTTTCCCTTGAAAACTCGAAGTCAGCCTTCAAAGACAAGTCCCAGTTCCGGGCTTCAGCGTTCAAACCGACGATCTCCAGAAGCTAACCTCCACTTCGATTGACTATAATTCAATCTTCAAATAAAAAATCACTAAAAACTTACGGTCAGTGATAAGTCTTCAGGAAACTTCAGGCATTTGCTATACAAGTTTATTTTTCCCATAAACGTGTATGTTCTATTTGATTGACTATAATTCAATCAAATTTTAAATCACCGAAAAGTCAAGGTTACTTTTCGGTGGTGATGCTTCATGAACTGCTTGTCCAAAGCATCAGAGCCGTGCATCAATCTTCAGAGCACGTATCTTGCTTGATTGAAGAAAATTCAATCTTCAAATAAATCACCGAAACGTCAAAGTTATTTTCAGTGATAGTGCTTCAGGAACCGCATAGTCAGTACATCCGAAACGTATCTAAGTCTTCAGAGTACGTTTCTTCCATTCATTGACGAAAATTCAGTCTTCAAAATTTTCCTGAAAACATAGGGGTTGTTTTCAGTCATACGGCTTCAGGAATTATTCTTCAATCATCAAGGATGCACATCAGCCTTCTAAACGCACGTCTTGTATTTTTCTGACGGGCGCTCGTTTTTTAAACAAATCGCTAAAAACATAAGGGTAGTTTTCAGCGATAAGTCTTCAGGAACTATTCTTGGGGCTTCAAGGATGCGCATCTGTCTTCATACAGCATTTTGCGGCTCACAGAAAATTTCTTCTATTTTCTTACAATTATTGAAAAAATAGGGTATTTTCAATAACTGTCTCCAGAATTTTACCTCTTGGATCCAGCGGCAAATAGGGCACGTAGGACTTGTTCCCTGCAGTGCACGTCGATTTTTGGTTTATTTGTGAAATTAATTTCTCCAAAATTCGAAAATTTAATTCCACCACTGTTTCTTCCTGACGTCCTGGGGCGCTCCAGACTTCGAATTTCGGCTCGAACGGGTCAACGTTGTGTTGCACGTAGCCGACTTAATATGCAGGCACCCAGTTGTTTTTTCTGGATCTGCTGTTCCCGACGTCCTGGGGCTCTCCAGGCTCCAAAATTCGGCTCGATAGGACCATTAAATGTGTCCGTCGTCGAATTTGCCGGGACGCCAGGCTCCAAAATCTGGCTCGCAAGGACCATTAAATGTGCAGGACGTAGCGTGTTCATTGGCCCCGAGAAAAGAAGGGCGTAAACCTTCTGGCCATTGCCGCTGAACGCCCCATCCACATCAACGAAAACAAAGGTTCTTGGATGCCTAGCTGCAGCAGTGACGTAGGGTTGCAAATCGACTCTAACGATTCAACGATGTGTTGGCTGTACTTGAGTTATTTCCAGATTCCGGGTTGCCTACTTCTGGATCAGCACTCCTGGTGTCCAGGTTCCGAGGTTCAGCTCGACAGGATCGAAAAGGGATGTCTTCATAAGGGTTGAAGTTGATGAATTAAATGAAACACTAAGTTATTCAGTACACGGCACGATTCTAGGGCTCTCAACAATTTCTGAGACGTGATTCTATATAAGAATTACTTCTTATTTACTAAGACAAGTACAAGCGACTAGCTTTGGATGACTACAAATTCTATTTTGGGCCCGGGGGTTCTTTATACCCTCGCATCGTGCCATTATTGAGAGCCCCGCAAATTCTCGCCGAAAATAATTTTTATTTATGTAAAAAACCCTTATACATATTTGGTAAATAGGGTTACCGCACCCCTTCCATGGTGCTATCAATAGCTGGATTCCTTCGTACTGTAACACAGTAACGCCCCCTATCTATGTATCTAATCAATATACCTAATTTCCAGGTATTGATAGCTTCCCTAGACTATTTCCATGAAATAAAAGGACAATTCCCTTTATTTCCCAGTTAAAACCTTAATAGCTTTTAACCTAGCCTAAGGATATCTATAGGTTGGGTTGACCTGCTGGTGCCAATAGCAGGCTGTCTGTTGACGTCTAGAAAAAGCTTATTTTCGGGAATCTTCTATGGGATATCATCCCTTATGTAACGAATCTATAAATTCCTAAGTCATTTCACCGACTTTAGGACTTCCTACTTAGGCTAACCAGACTATCACCGCCTATTATGGGGATTCTGGTAGCCAATAGACCACACTTTACATTTCTAGTGTTTATGTAAGTCTATCTAGGTCATATGCACATAAGGTGCCTTGATATGTACAAATTTGATAGCTGGTCACTTTCTTTGCGCCCAGCTATCAGAGAAATTAGATATAAAAACACTAATAAGATTGGGACAACACGATGGTGCGTTTAACGGGCCATCGGGAGGTCCCCAAAAATTCCTTATTTTCGGAATTCCCAGGGGTGTATAGTCCCGGGGAGTGCCAAAAACTGACTAAAAATTACATTTCCAGAAACCTATTTTCTGGAATTGTACTTAAACTACTTGAGCGATTTTCGCTCCAAAGTGATGGCTTGGTAGCTAGTCCAGCAAGCCATCCGAAAGTACTTACACCATGAGTACATCTATTCCCTTCATGGAGTTATTCCACCTGAAGGGTCTACAAATTTCAACGTTTTACGTTGTTTACATTTTTCACGACTGCTTATCTCGTTGACTATCCAAGCGATTCTTCCCATCTAGAAACCGCCTGGAAGCCCCTTTTGCAAGCTTTCCAATGGTAGTACTTTTACCAGTACACCTATATGTTTCTAGGTACTTAGGGCACCTAAAACCGTAAGCGATTGCCAAAAACCAGATAAACAGCAGTTTTTCTATTATATACTGACTTGATATCTCAAGTAAATGGGCTTTATATAAAAGACTACGCTAACTATGAGGTGTATATAGGCTTCCTGTCCCGGTCTAGGTCCCCCATATACCCTAAAATGACCTAAAACCATATATTTGGTGTTTGAGATATCAAGTCAATATTCCTATTTACATAGCAGAAACTATGTGGTCTTCACATAGTTTCATCATTATGTACTGATTTCATGTCCAGTACATAGGATAAGCCCTTAAAAACATGATTTTAATTACTATAATATTTTCAAAAAACCACCAAAACTATAAATAACGTGTGGTTCCCTCTCACGGTTCATTCGGAACTAATCCGTCGCCGAGCACAGACGTATCGTATGACAGAAATTTATGTTTTTTACTATGATAACTCTTATCAGTATGCTTTCTAATGATTTTACTCTGTTAAGGGTGAACTATTGAACCCTATAACATACTGACAAACACTAAAAACATTATACTACTATCTCAAAAAATGTAGGTAAAATTTTAGTATAAATATAAACGTGCCTCTAAAATTCATTTTAGTATCAGGTGGCGCGCCGTGGTAAGCAGACATGTCTACACATACAAACTTCAATTTCTATGAACCATTTAGTATGGTTGATGACGCTTCGTCGCGAACACACGTATACGTCAGTTTGACATATGTCGCAGAGATCAATCTATTTTTTATGAAGTATAAGGCTAAGTAAGATAACGTCTAATAATTACCACAGATAATATAATACTACAGTATCACTACTCACTAAATATTATAAAATAAAGTCGCCGCGTCTGTACGCGATAAACTCAAAAACTACTGAACGGATTTTCATACGGTTTTCACCAATATAAAGAGTGAGAAACGAGGAAGGTTTTTGTGTATAATTTGTCACGAGCGACGCCGGGGTGGGTCGCTAGTATACAATATTTCGCCAATTGTCTCTAGAGCTATTGAGTAGAAAACTACTACCTACCTAGAGGCTCTAGTAAATAGAGATAATGATTTTCAAAACTTTTGGGATTAACCCTGTGACATTTTGGTAGTGTAGGTCGGTTACGCACTGCATCCGATTCGTGTCCGTGAAATGTCGGTTCCGAAACAGCCGTATTACTTCTTGTAGGCAAGCTTAGGACTTGTCCCCATCACCACGTCACGACGTCGTCTACGTGTAACGGTGCGGAATCGCAGCACGGCACAACTCGCGTCAGCGTGTCTTGCAAATTTACGTTATCGTACTGTACACGCCACGATGCCGCATTGTAACACGTTGTCGTGCTTTGAAAATTCCGGTAACTTTTTCAGCATTTCTGACAGAACGAAACAAAGTTTAGTTTAGTTTCTGACAGTTACTGCAATTCTGACATCTTTTTTAACACGCTTTTATTAGCTTGGTATGTATGTATCTATGTATCAATGTAACGGAATCTTTGAACGTGATTTTCACCCACTTCAAAACGTTGGATTGATTTGAAACTTTGCACACTTATCAAGGACCGATGACAATGCAATAATTTAAACAGTTTGTCCCATTATCTAAGGATAATGGTAAGCCATTAAAGCGTGTTTTTTAGTTTTTAGAACTACAATTTATTGCACAACTAATCGCTTAGTAACATCAACTGAACGAGCGAATCGCCACGTACCGCTTTCGACGATGTACGACGAGTCGTTCCGCAGTGACGTTGCCGTACAGTGCATTAGCACGTCATGTTAATGCACGCACTATAGTTCTCGCCAAACTTCTTGGCCGCCCTGAAATTGGCTACAATGGCTGCGCAGTAGGAAATCTCATATAAAAACAGCACCGTTTCGTGCCTCGCGCATCTGGTAAACCAACTTCAGGGCGGCCAATAAGTTTGGCGAGGGCTTTACATCCGAACTCCGAAGGCCGTCATAATTCAGAACATATTGAACTCGTAACTCAAATCACGGACACGGACGTGTAGTGCGTAGTCAATCCCAAAAATTACGGAATTTTTTGGCAAATTTTATAGCTGATGGAATGTTTAACTTTGTCGATATACTATAATACCTATTTAACGACTTCACCTAATGCCCTAAATCTCTTAGATGAGGCAGAGGAATCAAATCAAATCAAATCAAAAATATTTATTTGCTAGAATATGGTTCATAAGGTGTTACAGTAAATTTAGTTTCAGCATATCCTGCCATAACATGGCGTGCAAAATTATTGACAATCAGTGATGTCACTTACTCCAACTCACAAATTCCAGACTCTATTGACTTGTCTTCCAAATAATCCTTAAATAATAATAGTTTGAAAAGTATTTTAAACATGGTCAGCGGTAGGTCTTGAAAACTATTAGGTAAATGATTGTAAAGAATAATCGACATGCAGTATAAATTTTCTTAGATAATTTTAATTTTATTGATGGCATCTGAAGTCTATTTTTATGCCGTGTTCTGCTATTTGGCCTGTCAGTGTTAGTTTCAAATAAATTGTAGTATATCTTTACAAAAGCACATATTTCAAAAATATATAAACATGGCAAGGGTAGAATTTTAAGTTTTAGAAATAGTGGCTTACAGCTGTCTAAAAAGTGAGCCCCACAAATTGCTCGGATACATTAGATTCGATCAAGGACGTCAATAGTAATCCTCCATCAAGAATGGATGCTCGTCGCTACTGCCAACACGGTGCAACACCACATTTGACGGGGACGGCCAGAACTTCTTTTACCTTTTTACAAGAAATACCGAGAAACAATTACTTGTCACCTCGACCACAACTCACTTTCGTCCGACCACCATACACACACAGAGACAGATGTAGGTACCAACATCACAATATGAATCACGAGCCCGTATACAACAGACCCAATGCTAAGCCCTTATTGAGGTCACCTTAGACCCGCATGGCTGTCTACCCTGTTTACTTATGCGTTCAATTAAAGTTTACTGTTGTAAATCAAGTAGGTACTGTTCTTATTGTATCAGGGTTTTTATTGCACATGATGGAGGAAAGGCCCTTATCAACTGCGGGTGTCGAAAACGAAAGTGTTGGTTCAAATCTTACTTAAATTTAAAAAAATGCGATAATTTGGATGGATGTTTTTTTTTTTTTGTTATGGGTTTGCTCTTGACTCTAGTCTAGATCAGAGGTGACAAAGTCGACGATGGAGTGAGCTTACCCAGAAGAAGCCTGTTCACTCTAACTTTGAAGAGATTCGGGTTGTATGCGTTCGGAAACACAGACGCAGGCAGTGAGTTCCACTCTTTTGCTGTTCGCATTATGAAGGATGTTTGGAAGCGCTTGTTGCGAATTGGTGAAATAGCAACTAGGTGAGGATGGTAACTTGCAGTGCGTCTAGATGTCCGATGGTAAAAGGGGGCCGGTGAGATGAGGTCGTGGAGTTCATGAGCACTCTCGCCAAAATACAGTCTATAGAAGACCGACAAGCAGATGTATGTTTGTTACTCAATCATGCCAGAACGGTTGAAAAGATCTGGATGAAATTTAGCACAGAGATAGATTAGAGTCTGGAATAGCTCATAAGCTACTTTTTATCCCAGTATAATATTCCCTTGGGATGTTAAAACACTTTTAGCGCGTGCGAAGCCGCTTTCAGACGCTGGAATTTAACATATCAGAGGTTAAATCTCACAGACTTTATAATAATACTCAATAAAAGTAGGGGCCATATACTTACCTGGGACTAACTGTTGCTCTAGACATAATTCAAATACACTAAATGAGAACCCTTCATTAGATCTGATGAACGCCGTATAGTGTTTTTTTATAAGCCACATGATATCCAAATCAAATTCTATGTTTACATCTGGTTTTTTTTTTTATCATCATCATCAGCCTTATAATGTGCCCACTGCTGGGACACAGGTATCCTCTCTGTAAGAGAGGTAATGTGCCTTAACCACCAGGCGGGCCCAGTGCGGTCTGGTGGATGTCACATGTCTTCGAATTTGTGGTGCTTGGACATGCCGGTTTCCTCACGATGTTTTCCTCAGTGGTTATAAAGTAATTTACACAAAGTAAAGCTCCTACCTAGGTTCGAACCCACGACTTATATCTTGTAAGTCGCAGCCGTTACCACTGGGCCACAATTGCTTTCAAAAAATCACATACACAAAAAACTGTGAACACTTCGTTAAATCCGGTTAGGGGTTTAGTTCTGAAAGTTCATAATTATAGTGATTTATACAAGCCACATGATTTCAAAATCAAATTCTATGTTTCTATCGGCAGTTGCTTTGAGTTCGACCTTGCATGTCGATCAGGTACTCACAATCACAAAGCAGTTTGTCTACCTTTAGTAGTGTTGCCTTGTTCCTATTTGAAATCCGTTTGTTGGTAGAAATTACAGCTTTATACCCAGCAGAACGCTTAAAATGGGCCTCATCAGAAAGCTTACACAGTTACCCAAAGGGCAATGGAGAGGGCTATGGTCGGAGTTTGTTTGCGTGATCGAATCAGAAATGTAGAGTTCCGTAAAATAACCAGGGTTACCGAAATAGCCCAAATAATTGCCAAATTTAAGTGGCAGTGAGCAGCGCACATTGCTCGCAGAACGGATGGCCGATGGGCAGAAAGGTTCTTTTTTTATCTTATATAGGCTCGCGCTTGACCACCATCTCACATGATGGTAAGCGATGATGTGGTCGATGGTGGAGCACGCTTGCCTAGAAGTAACCTATTCACTCTTGACTTGAAGACCCCTAGGTTGTAGCTATCGGGAAACACAGACTCCGGCAGGGAATTCCACTCCTTAGCTGTACGCATAATAAAAGTATTCTCAAAACGTTTAGTGCGTATGGGTGGGATGTCCACCATGTACCGATGGCGCATCGCCGTACGTCTGGTAGTCCGATGATGAAACGGGCTGGGCGGAATTAGATTATGCAATTCCATCGCACATTCCCCGAAATGTAATCGATAAAAATACCGGCAAGCTGGCAACTCGGCGACGATGTTCAAGGCTCTGGAGCTTTGACTTAACCAATGCCTCATCGCCGATGAGCCTCTTGGCCCGCTTTTCGATCGACTCTAGTGCATCGAGTTGGTATTTGGCAGAGCCGTCCCAGAGATGAGAACAGTACTCCATGCATGATCGAACTTGCGCTTGATACAAGCTGAGCAGCTGGAGTGGCGACCGCGAACCGGAAGACGTTGCGTTGAAAGGCCTCCCACCAGGTGGACCGATGACCTGGTGAAGGTAGCGGGGATCCGCTGGTTGGGAGACGCACGCCTTTGTCTAGCAGTGGACGTCTTTCGGCTGATATGATGATGATGATGAACCAGCAGAAGAGATGGGTTAGAAACGTATCGGCAAACCATTACCTCATAAAGGTCCAACCATCTTCTATTCTACATTTGGTTCTGATAAAAAAATGCCGACAAATTATGGTAGTATATGGCATAGATATTGCATTTGGGCTACAACGAGCAACGCAGTGCTTATTGAACGATGTATGGTGATTTCATTCAAACTAATGGAGTCTCGATAAGCGTTAGAACTCACGCTATCATCCGTGTTTTCAGGTTAAACAACAATACTGGTTAATCATAGCAATAGCTTAAAGGTGAACAAGAAGGTACGCGGTCGCATAGCTGCAGTGGTTTTCGAAATGATGCATTAAATACATTAACAAAACAATTATTCCAAAAACTAAATAAAAAGTAGTTCCATTTTCTAGAATAAGTTTTTGTTTTAATTTGAAATTTGTTTTTTTAACCTTTATTTTTGTAATCACTATATTTATAATTACTTTGAATGCAACACGCAGACATCAGATACAGGCAAATGTCTAGCTTGGGGGCACCGTCTATCCTGATTTTGTCGAAGTACAATTTGATTTGATTTGACTTAAAACTCCTATCTAACGCATTAATGTTTAACATTGTACTGTACGAAATGAACTATTTTTAGGGTTCCGTACCCAAAGGGTAAAAACGGGACCCTCATACTAAGACTCCGCGGTCCGTCTGTCTGTCTGTCTGTCTGTCACCAGGCTGTATCTAATGAACCGTGATAGCTAGACAGTTGAAATTTTCACAGATGATGTATTTCTGTTGCCGCTATAACAACAAATACTAAAAACAGAATAAAATAAATATTTAAGTGGGGCTCCCATACAACAAACGTGATTTTTTTGCCGTTTTTTGCGATAATGTTACGGAACCCTTCGTGTGCGAGTCTGACTCGCACTTAGCCGGTTTTTTCTTCGTCTAAATAATCCTTGTTCTTAATTTAAATTGTATTCGACCCGTTCGTCGTTCCTCAGCTACATTAACAGTCTTAGAATTGAATAGAGTATTGTCTAAAACTACAAAATACCGTTTCATTTCGGACGGTCCATCCAAGTCCGATCTAATCTCCTACACTAAGTGGATTTTGGTGCAGTTTTCACCACCACTCAAGAGTTTTTGGAGCACGGTCGGGCGCCGGCATTAATTCGCCGTGAGCCGCCATTGAAAGATAAACATCGCATCAGCTGTGGCGGTTCCCGCGCTTAAACTGACAGGAGTTTGTCTATGACTCGTTTGACGTATTAGAGGAGAGGGACAGAAGATTTACTTTTAGTGGTGAGTGGAAAGGATACCAAAAAGTTGTTTTTCCTTTAAATGTTGTTGTTTTTTTTTTCGCAATTTTCATAGACTGTGATTATTATTTTGGGAGCAGTTGTGGCCGGGCACGGGCCGTTTGCGTAGTGTCACGTTTGGCACTACGCAGCAGCAGAGAGTGACAGTGTCTGCGCAATAATAATTGTTCATCTGCTACTTTCATAACGTCATTCTCCTCGAACGACATAATATTCTGCAACCGTTTTATTATCTACACGTTACCGTGAACAATAAATTAAGAGTCCCTACAAGTTTCACGAGCCAAAAACAGAAAACAGCTACTTTTTCAGCGAAAATTTCTCAATAACTACAAGATATATGATAAAAAATATAATGACAAAAAAAAACGACACAGGTCCGTCGTCTACAAGCCCATGAGCAACATTGAATGTCTCGCGCGTGCGCAACGGTTTATAAGGCAATATTCAGACAATTTATTAAAATAAAATAAGTACTCAAAAATAAAATATAAAAATTGGATTCGATTGATAAACATCTCAAATTTCAAATTATTTATCAGTTATTTTTATATTCAACATATTCTTACACGTAGCCGACGCTTTCGCACATGATAAAATTGCCTTTTTCCGCGTGGACAATATTTTTTTTTAAGTACAAATACAATAAACTTTAAAAAACAAAATTGGTGGCTTACTAGTATACTATATGCCCAGTCCACACAATTTTATGCAGATTGTTATTCGCCATCAGTAAGCTGAAAAAGCAATTGAAAAACCTGTTGTTTCGGGATTACGTAAAAACAAGTGTTAGGAATTTATTTTTTCTAATTTTAATTGAGCAGTTATCAAAAATATGTAATGTCTATTTCCTAGATAACTATGTGACGCAAAAAGTTGTTTTAAAAGATTTATCATTTATCTTGTAGTTATTGAGAAATTTGCCCTGAAAAAGTAGCTTTTTTCTGTTTTTAGCTCGTGAAACTTGTAGGGGCTCTAGTGTAACCCCAGATTGGGGTTCTTCTGTACCGGACAATCTTTCGGTGTTCCTGCAAGGGTTGTGGCTGGACAACCAAAATCATTTTTTGTATTTTACATAGGCCTACATGGGCACTTGTGAATGTCGACAGAAGGTGCACGGTTCAGGTTAGTCGTTTCCTATGGAGAAGAACCGGCAAGAAATTCCATGGTTACTCTTTAAAAAAAATGTTTTTTTTACAATATTTCCATGTTACAGACATAGACTGTGATTTCGGAATTACCTATTTATTTGCTGTTCCTTTTTCTTGATAATTTGAAGACACACACATTTCAAATGCTTATTTAAAGCTCAAAAGGTGCTATTGGGTTCTCCATTAGATAATCTGTAGCACCCCGAAGTTTTGAAGTTGATGGTGCGACACCCCTGTGCTTCGAAAATCACGTAAACTCGTTGGTTCTGCGCCTGACCTCACTCCGACAACGTCAGATTGGAACAGAAATTGTACATCACAGACTCTAATCGCCTTTGGTATAGGCACCGTGACCGATACTGGATTGGAAGGATTATTTTATTGTAATTTTGGTATTCGATTATTTATCGGTCGGGTAAAAAAAAAAAAGTCCCATATAAAAATATGGGACTTCTTTTTTATTGTAACTGGCGAAATATAGATTAAATATAGGTCCACTGCAAAGGCAACCTTGACTCTGCCCAGCACACGCTCGAGGAGTACCCTGCGTGGACCTCTGAGCGGCAGGTCTTGGTCGCTAGGATCGGGCGAGACCTGTTTTGTCAGCGGTGAGGGCCATGCTGGTAGAGACAGAAAACTAGAGGGATAGCCCTTCTGTGAGACCGTGATATTCCAGAAGGAGGCCGCCGAGCGAAATCGTGAGAGGGGCGATCCCACTCGGAGAAGAAGGCATCGGGGAGGCAACCGCTCCAATGCCTATAGCGCCGAAACCCATTATGAGCAAGTGGGTCACGGTCGCTCAGATTATGGACTTTGTCCAAGTAATTTTAGGAAAGACGTTGGCTCAGTGATCATGGGCTCAGCTGAGGGCGACGCTCTTTCAGCCTCCCCAGGGATGTGCCTTAACAGGCGTTGCACAGAAGGATGATGATTACCGGGGTGGTTTTAGTGAGGTAAAAATCCCACACTCCCCAAAAGTCCAGGCGCCTTTTGTTGGTTTCACCAATAAAAATTTTAGGCGCACCTAATCCTTTTGGGCATATAAGCGATAAGTGTAATTAATAATTACACTTATTGGTAATTTTAAAGCGCTTATTAATTTTACCTATCTAAATATTAAATGTTTTGTCCTAATTGAAACTTCTGCGTCATCTTGTGTATGAAATTCGTTGCTATGGTTACTTTCAATAGAATAGCGACTCTGACGTAATACATAGAGTGAAATATTGTTCCAATGCGTGACCCAGCTGTATAACCGATCAGATTCTATTCAGTATAGTTTCAGGCGTTACTTATTTATTTATGAACTAGCTGTTGCCCGCGGCTTCGCTCCCGTGGACCACCCCACAGGAACCATTTTAGGGATTAAAAAATAGCCTATGTCACTGAGGAATAATGTAGCTTTCGCGGTGGAAAAATTTTGAAAATCGGTCCAGTAGTTTCGGAGCCTATTCGGTACAAACAAAGACACAAACAAACAAAAAAATCTTTCCCCTTTATAATATTACTAGCTGTTGTCCGCGGCTTCGCTCCCGTGGACCATTACAGGAACCATTTTCGGGATTAAAAAATAGCCTATGTCACTCAGGAATATTGTAGCTTTCTATTGGTGAAAGATTTTTTCAAATCGGTCCAGTAGTTTCGGAGCCTATTCGGTACAAACAAAGACACAAACAAACAAAAAAATCTTTCCTCTTTATAATATTATTATAGTATAGATTACCAGAGTGTTACTAATTACAAAACGATACAAACTTAACTAAATAAAAAAATGGTACACCTTAACATTATTCCTATAATGCACACTCAATTACAGGCAACCAAAGCTTATACGCAATTTAATTATAGGCGTTTTTAAATATATATAAAACGAACGAACGAACTAAGTATTAATTTTTTTTAATGGAATGTTCTGGAGTGGCGACGTACTGGTGGAAGACGAATAGTTGGAAGGCCTCCCATTACGTGGACCCATGACCTGGTTAAGGCTGCAGGAATCTGATGGATGCGAGACGAACCGGACAGATTGTGTCTCTATGTCCAGCAGTCTATCGGCTGAAGTGATGATGATGGAATGGTGTTAGATTGATAGCTTCACCCGCGTTTAAGTCGTAAATTATCCCTCAGTAACTTAATATTTATCAAAATTTGTTTAGCCGTGAAGTCACGCATTTTTCTAGCCTAGTTTATGCCCACTAATGGGCGAAGGCTTCCCTTTTCTCCTTCTAAACCTCTCTGTCTTGCGCAGTCTCTGGCTAACTTTGACCCACAAATGTGATCAGGCGTTTATTAACAAAACCCTGTAAACATCCAAAAAAACAGTGATATATATATATAAGCTTTCATATGTAAAAAACTGGCGAAGTGCGAGTCGGACTCTCGCACCAAGGTTTGCTGTATAGGAGCCTCACTAAAATATTAATTTTATTCTGTTTTTAGTATTTGTTGTTATAGCGGCAACAGAAATACACCATCTGTGAAAATTTCAACTGTCTAGCTATCACGTATCATGAGATACAGCCTGCTGACAGACGGACAGATAGACAGACAGACAGACGGATCGTGGACTCTTAGTAATAGGGTCCCGTTTTCACCCTTTGGGTACGGAACCCTAAAAATATTAGGAAGTAGAATACGATTTACGGAACACCGATCTAAACATCCCTCTCTACACGAAACGACACCCACTCCACCATTCCCCTTCCTTTAAAACTGTAGCCTTTACAAACGGCGTTAAAAGTTTAACCCAGAACAATAACCTAGCACATCCAGTAGTGCACATCTGTGTCAACAATAAGGCCGCATCTGTGTTCTGTGCGCAGGTGTACCTCGCTTTACGTATAAATTGTAACAGGGAGATTCCAATAACGGAGGGCTCCTCGGAGATTTAGTGGGTACGACACGGCACCGCGGCGAGGGCGGCGTGTCGTGATGGATCGGGCGTGTGACTGGGTCAGCTGTATTTATTGAGGTTCTATATAGCAGCTTGTATGGGCTGGGATTGCATACCTGTCGAAATGTGTGGTGAATTTCACACTTCTGCTTATTTCTTCAGGGGTTGGCTAAAGCATTAGTACCTCTTGAGCATAGGGCTAAAAGTATTCTAAAAATCAAAGTTTTGGTCCTTTCGCTTTCGAGGCCCTAGACAAAGTCACAAGCTTTCAGCGATTGTCAAAAACAGCCCAAAATTATACAGCTGATAGAATGGTAAAAATGCGCCTAAAAGATATAATGTAAAGACGTCAATAAGATGAGGGGTGTCAAAAACACTAGACCAAGTGGAGACTCGGCATTTTGCAGGAAACAAGGCGAATCAGAGGAAATAAAGTGTCATTACGTGAATAACTGAATGGATTACCTTCAACTTTAATGTATTTTAAACAAATGACGCTGTGCAAAGTAGCAAAGCTGGTAAAAATATCAAGCAAAATATTTGTCCACATAGCATCGCTGGATGAGATGCATTTATTGTAGAGCGCGCGGAACTAGTTGGCCGCGCCTTAGGTGGCGACAGGGGTGAGGGGGCGGGTTAGGACAATGGACAATGATAATGTCAATGGCTCAATGCGTCATCACACCCATTGTCAATGGGTCATCCCGGGTTTTACTGGCGCCCCCGCCTCTCCATCCCACCGCTCACATACCTAAGGCGCGGCCAACTAGTTCCGCGCGCACTATAAGCAAATCACACGTCATTCGTTTGAACAAATGATAAATTAATTAATGCAGGTAATTATGTAACTGTTTTGTACTTATATGCCAGTATTTTGTCTGCAAAATCATGTAATTATAAGTTGCAGTTTCCACCTGCGCTTACCTATATAAATAAGAGATATTTCTAGAAACTCAAAAGAAAAGCATTGTTTCAGTTTAGCTACTTTTGTAATTGTCAAGGAGTCCCTCAAAAGATGAAGCTAGTTGTATAGTCCTCGCCAAACTTCTGGGCCGCCCTGAAGTTGGTTTACCGGATGCGCGAGGCACAAAACAGTGCTGCTTTTGTATGAGATTTACTACTGCGCAGCCATTGTAGCCAACTTCAAGGCGGCCAAGAAGTTTGGCGAGAACTATTACATTAGTGGTAGGAATTCGTTCCTCAATTATGAACCAATGCAATGGTCAGACGATGATTGAATCCTTTATTTCGGTCCAGGCAGAAAACAGGGTCCTGCGAACTAGTCCAAACTTGTAGTTAAAAATAAAAATATGTTTTTTGCATAAAAATACTACCGACTTCCAAATAAAAAACTACAAAGTGAAAAATAACTTTATTTTTGGAAGTCGGTGTCTTTCATAGGTACAATTTTGCCATTTTTTTGCGTTATGGACACCGACTTCCAAAAATAAAGTTAGTTTTCACTTTGTAGTTTTTTATTTGGAAGTTGGTAGTATTTTTTTTTCATTTTTTTTCACTTTTTAGTTGTATCTACCTAATAGGCAAGTTGTTTGGTAAGGTACCTACCTATAATGCCAGAATAGATTGCCCGAATATCATGAAACTTGAACATAAACGGTGAAATGAGAGATCAGCGTACCCCTTAAGAGCGTACTGGCGTGATGTTATTTTATGAAATGGTATACAATAAACAGACATGCGATTGCAGCAATCCCGAGAGATTTGCCGTTATTTATTGAAGAGTTCAGTTGTATATCTACGAAGTTCTTCATCAGATCTTCACCAAATTAAAATGGGACCAATTTCGGAACATACTTTTTCAAACTAAAAAGAATTTTCAAAATCGGTTCACAATTGACGGAGATATCGGTGAACATAAACAAAAAAAAAAACACAAAGTCGAACATAAAACCTCTTCTTCTTTTTGAGAAGTCGGTTAAAAATTCTCTTTTATTTCCATCCTGTTTCGCATTTCCCGTGGGACGTGCGTGTCGCAATCGTCACGGACAGCTAAAGAGTTCTCAATAACATAAAGGGTTAGATTTTGTGAATAGACTGCCGACTTATTAGATTTTTTCCGACACAAGTTATGGCGCCCGTATTTTCTTCACTTCAATTATACTGATGTAGGTCTATCGAATTGTCCCTTCGCCTGATTTAATATTTATTTTGTATTTCCATCCGGATTGCTAAATTCTCTTACGAATATTGCTGGATATTTTGCCATATAAATCAATTCATAGATTTTTATTCATCCAAACTCAAAATCATTTATGGTCGAAATCAACTAAATAGTACTTTTGAATTGCCAAGCAAAATATGAAGTTAGTTGCAAATTTGTACTAAGTGACTTACCGTTGTCGTTTTATTCCTGTTAATTAAATGGGTAATTAAGGTTACACTAGTCGATAATTCTTCCATACAAATGTAGTCTAGGGATTACTCCACTGTTTAACGATGTACGTTTAAAAGTTTTTTTTTTATCAATTTGTCTCATCAATTATCTAGCCCTGTATGGAAACAAAAAAGTAAAAAGAAAAATATTTGAAAGTTATGAGCGTCGAAAGTATCTTTGGGTGGAAATAAATACCATAAGAAGAAGGAAAATTGCAAAACGGCCTCCATACAGGAATAGATTAGTAGTTCAACAATGCAAGCAATTTTATTTTGGAAATATACATTTAGTCGTTTTTTCATGATATCTAGACTCCCAAAGGTCTGTTTATAAAATTTCGCGCGCTCGTTTTCGTCCAAAATCATCATCCATTTCGCTACGAATTTGCAAAAGTGCTAAAACAGAACAAACAGACAAAAGTGCACAGCATCTATCTCTTTCGCACGAGTTGTCGGATGAGATAGCAGGCATTTTAACCCCGCGCACAAAATAGTTCGTGCCGTCGACTAGTGTAACCTTAAGTAGTTACGGACCGTAGTCTTCAATGGCTGTACGATTATATTTCTACACTTTTATCCACCACCTTTGATCATCATCATTTCAGCCGAAAAACGTCCACTGCTAGACCCAGGCGTCGCCACATTGACCGATCCCGTGCGTCTCGCATTTACCTCATTCCCGCAACCTTAACCAGGTCATCGGTCCAGCTAGTGGTAGGCCGTCCAAGCATCGTCTTCCGGTTCGCGGTCGCCACCACCCTTGGTAAAAAACTTTTTTTTTTTTCAAATGCAGACCTAGCACGCTCAGGCTTTTACTGCTCATTCTCATCATATTTTTTATGGCTGAATCAGTGCAAAAAAGCCTTTCAAAACCATCTCCAAAATTATGAAATCCCAATCCTAAAATAGCAGTCAAAGGACCCAGCAACAGTGCCAGAGCCAGAGCAGTCACCAGCAGCATTTAGTCTGACGTCAGCAAGCGTTCGGTTACATTGTTTTTGGCGCCACACCTGTGTCAACGGCGGCGCGTGCGACGCGGCGCCGGCGCAGGGGCCCGGGTGTGCGACACACGATCTTTACTGTGTCTTGTGTATTTTTGATGTTGAAAGAAGGTGGAACAATTTGTTGTTGGTAGTTTTAGAGAGATCAACTAGGAGGTAGTAGCTCGAAGACTGATTTTGTGGCCGTTTGATAGTAATTGGCAAACAAGGGTTATGTTTTTCGCGCGTATCTTGTACGTATGTAATATTCTTTATTACCTCGTATCTTTCAAACCACTTGACGGATTTTTATAATTAAGACATCGTTAGATAGAGATGCCGTTAAAAAAAAAGAAACATGGCGAGTTTTGGGCGCCATATTGTAGGGGTTGCAATATTTTTTTTCTTCGAATCCCATCGAGTGGGGTATCAAAATGAGGGGTGTTTAGCCACTAGCACTTATATGTTTAAAGTCATTCGAAAAAAAAAAATAACTCAAAAGTTGTAAATAAAAAAAGTTAATAAAATCAAAAAACCTGACTGCTTAAAAAGCGAACTAAAAAGATATAAACAAGAAGAAAATCTTGCTGTGCAGTCGGAGGATACATCTGGTTTTGGTCAGCCAGCTCGCGAATATGAAGTCGGGGTTTTTTATAAAAATAACTGGTGAAGTCACAGTATACTACAATTGCATCTCCGCCTAACTCTTTGGTGAATACAGGCGACAATAATACACAAAGAAAGACTGGACAAACAGACGAGCGATAAGGTTTTGTCGGGAGTGAGATTAGAGAGGCTCGCTCTCTTATAAAGTTCAACAAAACTTAAACTTACGGAACTGATGCGCAATAATCATTTATCCATAATTTTTATTCATGGCTTAATTGAAATTAAAAAACTGTCCAAGTGCGAGTCGGACTCGCGCACGAAGGGTTCCGTACCATTATCGCAAAAAACGGCAAAAAAATCACGTTTGTTGTATGGGAGGCCCCCTTAAATATTAATTTTATTAGCTGTCTAGCTAGCACGGTTCATGAGATACAGTCTGGTGACAGACGGACAGACAGACAGACAGACAGACAGACGGATCGTGAAGTCTTTGTATTAGGGTCCCGTTTTTACCCTTTGGGTACGGAACCCTAAAAAAAGACTTTTGACTCTATGTACTAGTTCAGATCTCTGTGCCAAATTTCATCCCGATCCGTTCAGCCGTTCTGGCGTGATTGACTAACAAACATACATCCACACATCCATCCATCCAAACTTTCGCATAAATAATATTAGTGAGATAACATGGAATAGCGCAAAAGCTACTTCTTATCCCGGTTATGTTTCCTTGGGATTATTCCCGACAGCCACGCGGGCGAACCCGCTGCCAAAAGCTAGTGTGTATATACAATATTTTTTCGGATCGAACTTCAATCTTTTTTGTGGGTAGCAAGGAATTGGTTACAGTTTAATGACTTCGTAAAGAACCTTGATTCTGTTTTCACAAAAGGCAGATTATCACCATGTACTGTGATAGAACGTTCCTGAACAGACGTTCGGTTCATCTGTTGTTTTGGCGGATACATCTGTACAAACACTCGGCGCGTGCAGCGGCTGCACTCGCGACTTGTAGAGTGGCTTTTTAGGTTATGCCTGTTGACACGTATTTTTTATTTTATTTTGCTTGGGGAAATGCTCATACTGCGCTACCACAGGTAGATAGCGCAGTTATGTGGGACTCTAACCCACTAAAACTACACGGTGTCACCGCGAACCCGCTGCGGCTGACCGTCACCGGACCCTCCTCTGGGGAGTACCCCCCATCACCGGCTCACTAGAACACACTGTGCGCCAGGGACTGTGACCACTCCAGGGCCCATCCAGCACATGGGTGCCAGACGACCCCGTGTCGTGCACCCATGGTCACCTTGTGGCGGGTGAAGGTCAATGCAGTATTGCGGTACGCCGTTCTCCCTACCTTCCGCGGCCTGGACGGGTCGCCACCGTCTGATGGCGGACGCGGTGGGCCGCAGGGGAGGAGGAGTGTCGGTATAGCGTTAGCCGCTCTCCCTATCCCATGCCTGTTGAGTGTTGACACCTTCGTAAACGTTTGGTCTCTGCGGTCTTGTGGCTGTCCCTTCGGGCTACGAGAGTGAGGGAACAGAGAGTGCACCTGTGTTTACGCACACATTTGTGCACCATTATCTCTCCCGCGCCGATAGCTAATCACCACTGAGATTATACGCCATGGCCATAATTCGGTCTAGAGAATTCATAATATTATACACAAAATTTTTACTCTTGTAGCATTAAGGTGGTTTTACACCGTCGAGGCGAGGCGTGGATGGGATGGGCGAGATTTGAAATTTGTATGGAAAAAAGAAAATCCCCACCCTGCCCAAGCGCGGCGGCGCTTGACGGAGAGAGACCGTGCGGGTCCTCGATGGCCGTTGCGAAATTTGTACATCCGTTTTACCAAGTAAATAAATACTCTATTCTTAGAGCAATAAAGTTCAATATCGTACTAACAAATATTTCAATTCTCGCCTCGCACATCCTCGCGCATCTTGACCTTTTACACCAAAGATGGCCGGGTTGGGAATATAAAATTTGCCTTACGAATTTCAAATCAAATCAAATCATTGTTTATTCGCTCAAACATGAGTATCATACATACATAACAAATTGCTAGCATGAAGAGTTGTTAAAATATAAAGATTATGAAACGTCATGTTTGCCTTGGTAATGGCATGCAAATATTGATATGGAACACAGTTCAAAATAACTATTCTAGATTATCAAAATTAAAAAAAAACAATAAAATATGTGCAAATGTCAATAAAAATAATGCAAGTCTTAATTACCATTCTAGAATGTCAGATAAAAAATTATATTAAAAATAATGTCAAATTAATAAGTCATATCAAAATAATCGTTCTAGAATGTCACAATAAAAATTATAAAACAAAATAATCACTTTTGAATGTCACGCTTCAATATTCAAAATTCTATAATTGTCGACCATGAGTACAAGTACAGAGCATGCAAGTTGTTCAATTCTCGCAAAACCCACAATTCATCACCTTATCTCAACAACATCACTAGTTACCTATCAGAGCTTCACCTGGCTCTTTATTCTTTATTTAAACTCGATGGTCGTTGAAAGTGGCGCGAAAGAGATGCATTTAGACTCGTCGTCGTCAACACGGCTAGCGGCTGTGCGCAGCTGGGCTCTTAGCGATATTTATACAATGGCGGATTGCGCTGTTACCAGCACCGATGGTAACCGTAATGGGTTCTGACGTGGATAATGTGGCTTGTAGGTAGGTGTTGCTGGTTGTAGCTACTGAGAAGTAATTTGTTTTTTTGTGGTGGTTTTTAACCGACAAATTTTGATGCTACTGTTCTCTTTATTGACATGAAAGTACAGGTAGATATGAATTAATAATTAGAGAAGTCTTATTCCAATGAACCGGGTGCAAGGACAAATTAAATGTAGATTTAATGCACTATCCAAGCAATTTAGGGTACAACTACCCTAAAACAAACCCTACTAAGTAAATATTTTTGTCAACACAAAAATATTTACTTAGTCCGTCAGTTAGATAAATTAAAAATATTAACACGTATTTTTTATTTTGCAACGTAAACGGAAAATCACGACGATACAGTGCGTTAAAATATAGTGTGACGTCACGTTGTGCTACACTTTCACTCCTGAACTTTGATGTGCTTTATCTTTGTAATTTTTTAATTATTTGATAAAGCAAAAAATACGTGTCCAATATTATTTGATAATCTCACTGACGGAAAAATAGAATTATCATTTTTAGGGTTCCGTACCCAAAGTTACCCTTTGGGTACGGGACCCTATTACTAAGACTTCACGATCCGTCTGTCTGTCTGTCTGTCTGTCTGTCCGTCTGTCACCAGGCTGTATCTCATGAACCGTGATAGCTAGACAGTTGAAATTTTCACAGATGATGTATTTCTATTGCCGCTATAACAACAAATACTAAAAACAGAATAAAATTAATATTTAAGGGGGGCTGCCATACAACAAACGTGATTTTTTTGCCGTTTTTTGCTCGATATTAATAACGGCAACAGGTAGACGCTTGAAATATTCACAGAATATTTAATTGTGTATACACTTCAAAAAATAATAATTATTAAAATAAAATAAATTAAGGGGGGCTTCCATACAACAAACGTGTTTTTTTTGCCGTTTTTTGCGATAATGGTGCGGAACCCTTCGTGCGCGAGTCCGACTCGCACTTGGCCAGTTTTTTTCTACTAGGAAACATGCCTATTGTTAATTATATATTTGGCGCCCAGCAAGGGCTTATTGTTGGGCGCCAATATTCTTGAGTGCGATTAAATGGTTAAATATTTCGATTTGGTTCAAAACTGTATGCAGATAATTGACACTATGATTGCCTAGAGATAGCTACTTGAAAATTAAATTAGGCTAATTGTATAGAAGAAAAAATACTTTGTAATTTATAAAAACTTCATGCACAAAGGTATCAAGATGGAATTAGATATTTGCTACTACTCTGCCAAGGCCGAAGAATTGCCAAACTTAAGTGGCAGTGGGCAGGGCACATTGCTCGCAGAACAGATGGCCCATGCGGCCGAAAAGTTCTGGAGTGGCGACCGCGAACCGGAAGACGTTGCGTTGGAAGGCCTCCCACCAGGTGGACCGATGACCTGGTGAAGGTTGCGGGGATCCGCTGGTTGCGAGACGCACGGGACCGGTCAATGTGGCGACGCTTGAGGGAGGCCTATGTCCAGCGGTGGACATCTTTCGGCTGATATGATGATGATGATGATTACTCTGCCAAGACCAAGAGATTACATGGCAGGTGCCTAATCTTCTTTCTTTTGAACCCCTGACGGAAAAAGAGGGGTGTTATAAGTTTCACTTGTGTACCTGAGTATTTGTGTATCTGTCTGTAGCATCAGCTACAGACAGATACACACTCAGGCCACTTGACCACAAAGTATGTAAGCAGTGGCGCGCCGCTGACAGAGGGGCCACTACGGACAAAGAGCCATTATTCACGCACACATTGACATTATGATTTTACAGGGATTCTTGGGCAATATTGGACAGAGCTCAGTCACGGTCGATGAAAAAACGGATAAACCAATTTTGATTACGTTTTTTTTTGTTTGAAAGTTGACTTTATCGACATTGTTCTTATCTATGATTGATGAAAATCGGTTCAGCCGTTCTAAAGGTAATGGGCGTTTTACTGTTTTAATCAGGGTGTTTTCGCAAGATATCGTGTCATAATTACGCGTTCAATAGATTGTCGATCGAAGCGTATCTACTACTAGATAAATATTTATGTAGCATGAAATAAAAACTTTTAAATTTTCACTTATAATTATAATACCTACCGTACTTAAACCTAAATCGTATAATAGTTACTCCTAAATCCTTACAACAACCAGGCTACAAGTGCAGGGTATTTCCGCATCAGCATCATTAGGTGCTCTCGTTACGGTAATGGTGCGATTAGGTAGGAGACAGCTGAGCTCAACACCTGCGGACGCACTAATTATACTATGATTTAAACGTTTGCCTTGCAAGAGTTATCTGCGGAAGGCAGCGGGTAACTTGTAACTTATTGACCGACTTGAACATCCAAAATATATTGTCTGCAGTGCTGTTTTGCAATAACGTGAAATTTTGGGTTGAATGAGTTTGAAGTCATTAGGGATGTTGACAAAAATGTCTATTAGTTAGATAACCTATTTTTTATTTTTGCCACGTAAACAAAAACATACGACGATACAGGGCTATGAAATATCGTGTGACGTCACGGTGTGTTACACTTTGTACTGACAAAGTGACGTCACAAGCCCCCACTGCTGAATTTTGATGTGCTTTATCATTGTCAATTTTTATTTAGTTGATAAAGCAAAAAATACGGGTCCAATATTATTTGATAATCTCACCGACGAAAACGTCCCTTTTGGCATTATGTTGGTATTGGCAGCTTAAAATTTTCACCGTGAAGTTTTCATAGTATAGACTTGAGGCTAGATAAGTGACATTCTATTAACGAAAATATCGCCAAAGCTATTGGAAAAATGTCAATAATGTACGAGAATGTCAAGCACTATCGAAATGTGACATGATCAATACCTTACATATTGGTATTTCGAACATCGCCATCGCTGACGTCGATGATACAATTCTAGAGCCTCGGCTGCACTTAAATGTTTGGGATTTTTTAAGGGTTCTGAACCCAAAGGGTAAACACGGGACCCTATTACTAAGACTCCACGATCCGTATGTCTGTCTGTCTGTCCGTCTGTCACCAGGGTGTATCTTATGAACCGTGATAGCTAAACAGTTAAAATTTTCACAGATATTTGCCGCTATAACAACAAATACTAAAAACAGACTATCTGACCTCCACAACCCAGTAACTGGGTAACACGGTACCCCTTGGCAAGACTGGTGTCAGATCTCAAGCTTTTGACTACTCTTAACGACTGTCAAAGATCTTCAAATAACAGCCGGGACCAACGGTTTAACGTGCTTTCTGAGGCACGGAGGAAACTCGATATGTTGAAATGGTCACTGATCCACGGACCGACCTCGTCAAGCGTTGCTTAACCTTGATGATCGACCCGTGCGGCTGTTATTATTTAGCCACGAGCTCCTCGCATTTTTTATTTTGTAACGTAAATAAAAAATCACGACGATACAGTGCGTTGTAATATAGTGTGACTTCACGTTGTGCTACACTTTCACTCCTGAACTTTGATGTGCTTTATCTTTGTCATTTTTTTATTATTTGATAAAGCAAAAAATACGTGTCCAATATTATTTGATAATCTTACTGACGGGAAAAATATAATTATCATTTTTAGGGTTCCGTACCCAAAGGGTAAAAACGGGACCCTATTACTAAGACTTCACGATCCGTCTGTCTGTCTGTCTGTCCGTCTGTCACCAGGCTGTATCTCATGAACCGTGATAGCTAGACAGTTGAAATTTTCACAGATGATGTATTTCTATTGCCGCTATAACAACAAATACTAAAAACAGAATAAAATTAATATTTAAGGGGGGCTCCCATACAACAAACATGTTTTTTTGCCGTTTTTTGCGATAATGGTGCGGAACCCTTCGTGCGCGAGTCCGACTAGCACTTGGCCAGTTTTTTTCTACTAGGAAACATGCCTATTGTTAATTATATATTTGGCGCCCAGCAAGGGCTTATTGTTGGGCGCCAATATTCTTGAGTGCGGTTAAATGGTTAAATATTTCGATTTGGTTCAAAACTGTATGCAGATAATTGACACTATGATTGCCTAGAGATAGCTACTTGAAAATTAAATTAGGCTAATTGTATAGAAGAAAAAAATACTTTGTAATTTATAAAAACTTCATGGTATCAAGATGGAATTAGATATTTGCTACTACTCTGCCAAGGCCGAAGAATTGCCAAACTTAAGTGGCAGTGGGCAGGGCACATTGCTCGCAGAACGGATGGCCGATGCGGCCGAAAAGTTCTGGAGTGGCGACCGCGAACCGGAAGACATTGCGTTGGGAGGCCTCCCACCAGGTGGACCTATGACCTGGTGAAGGTTGCGGGGATCCGCTGGTTGCGAGACGCACGGGATCGGTCAATGTGGCGACGCTTGAGGGAGGCCTATGTCCAGCGGTGGACATCTTTCGGCTGATATGATGATGATGATGATTACTCTGCCAAGACCAAGAAATTACATGGCAGGTGCCTAATCTTCTTTCTTTTGAACCCCTGACGGAAAAAGAGGGGTGGTATAAGTTTCACTTGTGTACCTGAGTATTTGTGTATCTGTCTGTAGCATCATACTCGTAGCTCCACTTGGCCACAAAGTATGTAAGCAGTGGCGCGCCGCTGACAGAGAGGCCACTACGAACAAAGAGCCATTTTTCACGCACACATTGACGTTATGATTTTACAGGGATTATCGGGCAATATTAGACAGACCTCAGTCACGGTCGATGAAAAAACGGATATACCAATTTTGATTTCGTTTTTTTTTTGTTTGAAAGGTGACTTTATTGACATTGTTCTTAGCTATGGTTGATGAAAATCGGTTCAGCCGTTCTAAAGGTATGGGTGTTTTACTTTTTGAATCAGGGTGTTTTCGCAAGATATCGTGTCATAATTACGTGTTCAATAGATTGTCGATCGAAGCGTTTCTACTACTAGAAAAATATGTAGCTTGAAATAAAAATGTGTCGGGGGACTTTTAAATTTCACTTGTCACTAATACTTACCGTACTTATACTTAAATCGTATAATACTTATTCCTAAATCCTTACAACAACCAGGCTACAAGTGCAGGGTATTTCCGCATCAGCATCATTAGGTGCTCTCGTTACGGTAATGGTGCGATTAGGTAGGAGACAGCTGAGCTCAACACCTGCGGACGCACTAATTATACTATGATTTAAACGTTTGCCTTGCAAGAGTTATCTGCGGAAGGCAGCGGGTAACTTGTAACTTATTGACCGACTTGAACGTCCAAAATATATTGTCTGCAGTGCTGAATGAGTTTGAAGTCAGTAGGGATGTTGACAAAAATGTCTTTTAGTTAGATAACCTATTTTTTATTTTTGCCACGTAATCAAAAAATTACATCGATACAGTGCGTTGAAATATCGTGTGACGTCACGGTGTGTTACACTTTATACTGGCAAAGTGACGTCACAAGCCCCCACTGCTGAATTTTGACGTGCTTTATCACATCATCAGCCTATTAATGTTCCCACTGCTGGGACACAGGCCTCCTCGCTGTGAGAGGGATGTGCTTTATCATTGTCAATTTTTGTTTATTTGATAAAGCAAAAAATACGGGTCCAATATTATTTGATAATCTCACTGACGAAAATGTCCTTTTTGGCATTATACTGGTATTGGGAGCTTAAAATTTTCACCGTGAAGTTTTCATAGTATAGACTTGAGGCTAGATAAGTGACATTCTATTAACGAAAATATCGCCAAAGCTATTGGAAAAATGTCAATAATGTACGAGAATGTCAAGCACTATTGAAATGTGACATGATCAATACCTTACATATTGGTATTTCGAACATCGCCATCGCTGACGTCGATGATACAATTCTAGAGCCTCGGCTGCACTTAAATGTTTGGGATTTTTTAAGGGTTCTGAACCCAAAGGGTAAACACGGGACCCTTTTACTAAGACTCCACGATCCGTCTGTCTGTCTGTCCGTCTGTCACCAGGGTGTATCTTATGAACCGTGATAGCTAAACAGTTAAAATTTTCACAGATATTTGCCGCTATAACAACAAATACTAAAAACAGAATAAAATCAATATTTATGTGGGGCTCATTTTTTGCGATAATGGTACGGAAGCCTTCTAGTGCGAGTCCGACTTGCACTTGGCCAGTTTTTTTTAATGCCAAAGTTTGACATATTTTGAGGTTAAAGCAGAGTTTCAACAATCATCATCATTATCATCTTTTTAATGTTCCCACTGCTGAACACAGACCTCTTTCTCGTGAGAGGGAATGGGCTGTAATCCTACACCACACGGGCCCAGTGCGGGTTGGTGGATGTCACATGTCGTCAAATTTTTTGTTCTAGGACATGTCAGTTTCCTCACGATATTTTCCTTCACCGTTTTGAGAGCTGTGGTGATGAAATAATTTACACAAAGTATAGCGCCTGCCTGGGTTCGAACCCATACGACCTACAACTTGTTAGACGCGGCCGTTACCATTGGACCACCACTGCTCTCACTGCACTGAGTTTGAGCAATACTCAACTACAAACCCTTAATTCAGAAATCCAGGCTACATGTCATGTATGTATTTATTTACCTACCTGTATCCACGTAAACACATGTTATCTCTCATTCTTTCCGCACACAGTGAACCTGCACCCTGTACCCCTGTATCGGATCCCCGAGCCCGGAGCCCGGTCCCACAGCATGCCGGCAATTAAATGTACATAGATTAGTGTAAACAGTCCCGCCGCCCGAGATAAAACTGTCCCCCATGATTGAGAGTTGTGCGCCTATCACAGACATGCGGGCCGTTTGTATCGACAGCAGACAAAGTGGTGTAAGGATATTTTATTTGTAAAGTTGTTTTTTTTTTAAGATTTAATCTTAAACTAAATGAAATAAAGAAACAGTTATTTATGCTACAAGTGCGGAAAGTAGGTGATTTCCGATGAGTGGATAAATCGACACGAGTCGGAAATCATCTGACGCACGTGTATCATACAATATTTTACTATGCATTGTGCGAGGAAATAAAAAAAAATATCTGAACCAAGCAAGAAATTAATAAAATGGCGCTTATTCAAGGGCGCTCAGCATATCCACAGATTAACTAATAGTTCATAGTTCCTCGGGCATATCTACTGCGCATGTGCAAATAGCTGTCACGTCGCGTCTTAACGCAAAAAGGCACCATCAAATATTCATTCTGCCAAACATATTTAGAGAATATTTAAAATTAATTTATTGATCAAAATCAAAATCTAAAAACGTCTTAAATGAAGTATTAGTTTTGTTTTACCTTTTATATAAATGATATTCTGTACTTAACAAATTTTTAAAACAAATCTCAAATAATAAAAACTCTATGCGGCGGGCAGACGTTGGAGTTAAAAATTAAAAAAGTACAGGAAAGTAAAAAGCACTAGTAAAAAAAAGTGACACTTTCCGCACAGTTTGGCTGCTTGGAAAACGCTCTTTTCGAGGACATGCATTGTAAAATAATTTATAATATGGTAAACGCCGATAAGTAAAAGTATCCAGATTTTTATGTTGTGAATAACATTTGATTTAGCTTTTTTAAAAGTAAATAAGCCTATTTTGTATTTCGGTCAATTAACATTAATTTTAATGTTAGTGTTAGTGACCGTGACAGTTTAAAAACTTTTCGGTCAATTACTTGGTTAGGTATATATGTTATGGACTAAGTGATTAATACGGCATTATCCATAATGGCCGGGCTATATGAAAAATGCCCAATATGAGTAAGCAATATGATAAAAAACTATTGAAAGAATTAAATTGACTGGCTTGGGCCGGGTAATAAAAATAGGGCCTCCTATTTCTGTCTGCAGGGTCTAAAATATCCTAACATGAAGGAGATGACGGAAGCTGAGATTGTTCGCTTTGCTCGCTCACTTCAGCTCCTGCCATCTCCTTCGAACCTAGCCTATCCGTGTCGGGGTGCCCTAAGCTCCCGAGCTCGCTTCGCTTGCTCTTGGAATAATTAATTGACCATAATTATCGAATTGTCCAACCCGTAACGTAGCAATATTCATAATGTGATAGATAAATATAGAAGTTTAAATCAGTATTCTTTATATTACCCGATTTGACTTGACTAGATTCATAATACCCGGGCATAATACATAGTGCTCTGATAAATCATTTGGTCCATGACATATATAAAACTGGGGGAAACTATGAAAAGCGCGTGTGTGTAATAACAAAAACATCCCTACTAAACAGCTGATGTTTTTGTTACTAAATTGGAGATAGCTATAAATAACGAGTCAAAGTCAAATGTAACTTAAATCACTATCAGCCTCCAAGATTAGCAGTAGAGTATTCTGCCTTCTTGAACAAGGCATTTTCTGATCTGAGACATCTAATCCTTTTGAAGAAGAGTTTGAATAATTTTGGCTCCTTAAATCTTCACCGAGAACTACTAGCGTGTTTTGTAATTTTGACTTATTTTGAGTCTCTATTTTCCTGAGTGACAGCAAAAGTTCAACACAGCCACAGCAATCAAAATTGTCTACCATTGCTTGAAAACCAACATATTGCCACCTAATTTGCTATCGCTACATTCTACGTCCCGCATACGGGCACGATTTGAGTCCATTTGCACTGGCGTATAGCGGGGCACGATGAGCGTGATAAATTGTCACCAGCCCGGCTGCGAGCACCAGCAGATAAGTAATGATGACTTGTAGTCTTATGACCCTTGGCGTTTAGCATCACTTTCTTGCATAGTGCTAGTCGTGCTATGAATGCTATGATGCACTTAGTGAGCCGGGGACCAGTGATAAGTAATGATAACTTGTAGTCTTATGACCCTTGGCGTTTAGCATCACTTTCTTGCATAGTGCTAGTCGTGCTATGAATGCTATGATGCACTTAGTGAGCCGGGGACCAGTGATAAGTAATGATAACTTGTAGTCTTATGACCCTTGGCGTTTAGCATCACTTTCTTGCATAGTGCTAGTCGTGCTATGAATGCTATGATGCACTTAGTGAGCCGGGGACCAGTGATAAGTAATGATAACTTGTAGTCTTATGACCCTTGGCGTTTAGCATCACTTTCTTGCATAGTGCTAGTCGTGCTATGAATGCTATGATGCACTTAGTGAGCCGGGGACCAGTGATAAGTAATGATGACTTGTATTCTTATGACCCTTGGCGTTTAGCATCACTTTCTTGCATAGTGCTAGTCGTGCTATGAATGCTATGATGCACTTAGTGAGCCGGGGACCAGTGATAAGTAATGATGACTTGTAGTCTTATGACCCTTGGCGTTTAGCATCACTTTCTTGCATAGTGCTAGTCGTGCTATGAATGCTATGATGCACTTAGTGAGCCGGGGACCAGTGATAAGTAATGATGACTTGTAGTCTTATGACCCTTGGCGTTTAGCATCACTTTCTTGCATAGTGCTAGTCGTGCTATGAATGCTATGATGCACTTAGTGAGCCGGGGACCAGTGATAAGTAATGATGACTTGTAGTCTTATGACCCTTGACGTTTAGCATCACTTTCTTGCATAGTGCTAGTCGTGCTATGAATGCTATGATGCATTTAGCGAGCCGGGGACCAGTGATAAGTAATGATAACTTGTAGTCTTATGACCCTTGGCGTTTAGCATCACTTTCTTGCATAGTGCTAGTCGTGCTATGAATGCTATGATGCATTTAGCGAGCCGGGGACCAGTGATAAGTAATGATAACTTGTAGTCTTATGACCCTTGGCGTTTAGCATCACTTTCTTGCATAGTGCTAGTCGTGCTATGAATGCTATGATGCATTTAGCGAGCCGGGGACCAGTGATAAGTAATGATGACTTGTAGTCTTATGACCCTTGGCGTTTAGCATCACTTTCTTGCATAGTGCTAGTCGTGCTATGAATGCTATGATGCACTTAGTGAGCCGGGGACCAGTGATAAGTAATGATAACTTGTAGTCTTATGACCCTTGGCGTTTAGCATCACTTTCTTGCATAGTGCTAGTCGTGCTATGAATGCTATGATGCATTTAGCGAGCCGGGGACCAGTGATAAGTAATGATGACTTGTAGTCTTATGACCCTTGGCGTTTAGCATCACTTTCTTGCATAGTGCTAGTCGTGCTATGAATGCTATGATGCACTAGTGTAGCGAGCAGGGGACCAGTGATAAGTAATGATGACTTGTAGTATTGGCGTTAGGCATCATTGGCTTGCATAGGTTTAGTTAGATCAGCTGAATTAGAACTGGCTCATTAAGCTCTGCATCTACATTAACTTAGAAACTCTTCAGAAAATGAGTTTTTCTAAGATTGTCAACTAGACTAAAAAAGTGCAATAAGTGTCTCCACCGATCGGGTGAGGTACGTTTTTGAACATCTAAATATCTTCAAATCTCGCTTTTCAGTTGTCTGTTTATTTTTTGTTATACTGTTTCCATAGTGACACCATTTTTAATCGACTTCAAAATGGAGGGTTATCAATTCGACTGATTTTTTAATTTTTATTTGTGTGTTACCTCAGAACTTTTTACTATAATGAAACGATTTTGAAAGCTAGTGCTTGTCATGTGGTCCCATTTAAATTTCATCAAGATCTGCTGAAGAACTTCTGAGATATATATACAACAGAACTCTTCAATAAATGACGGCTAATCTCTCGGGATTGCTGCAATCGCATGTCTGTTTATTGTTTACACTATTTCATAACATAACATCACGCTGGAAGCCCGGTACGCTCAAAGGGGTACGCAGATGTGTACAGTTTACCCTGGTACACTCTAATAGCACCGGTTGTGTTCAAGTTGCATGTTATTTGGGTATTCTATTCTGGCATAACTGTGGGCATTATAGATATGTACCACAACTAAAAAGTAAAAAAAAATACAACCGACTTCCAAGACACAAAAACAAGAACACCGACTGACGAAATTGAAGTTATTTTTTACTTTGTAGTGTTACTATAATTATGGCAGTCGGTTGTATTTTTTTTTTGTAAAAAGTTTTATTGTGTATTTAACTTATGTGACTAGAGTCATTTCATTGTATCCAGCTGCGGCTGCAAAGCTTATATTTTCATTGGAGATTTCATAATAGAACGCAATGGAAAACTTATCAAGTGTGCTACATAGCTATACATATGGGCATACACGCAGTATTAAGTCTGATAAACGACTTGCATATTATGTAATGTGTCACACATTATATATAACTATTTTAAGTATAAATGGGAATCTGCTGGGTGTGAGACGCACGGGGTCGGTCATTGGACATGACGTGATACTTGGGGTGGCCTATGTTCAGCAGTGGACGTCTTTCGGCTGAAATACGTCTATGATGATGAGTCTAAGTATGGCATAGTTTTCATCCCGGTAGTGTGTTAGCACTTATTACACGAGCGAAACCGCTGGCTAACCTAACAGTTCACATTTTTTTTTTTTTTTTTTTTAAACTTTGCACACACTAGGAATTTCTTCCTGTATCGTGGGTGCGTTTACAAACATATAAACTCACATACACAACACCCAGAGCCGGAACAACTATCTGTAGGTCATACAAATATTTGTTCCGTGCGGGAATCGAACCCGCGACACGCAGTGCAGCAGTCAATCGCTCAACCACTGCGCCAACCGTCAATTTATACGGAGGTCAAAGAATGAGCTATTCTTTAAGTTCCTTGAAACATCCGTAAACATCTTGACACGTGGACATCTTGACGCACTGAAAGTTATTATCCTTACCTTGTTGCCATTCCACCAATTCGAACCAAGCGCATCCAAACATCCTTTATAATGCGCACAGCGAATGAATGGAACTCACTACCTGCGTCTGTTTCCGAACGCATTCAACCCGAATCTCTTCAAAGTTAGAGTGAGCAGGTTTCTTCTGGGTAAGCTCACTCCATCGTTGACTCTGTCTCTGTCACCTATGACCTAGACTAGAGTCAAGAGCAAACCCATTACAAATAAAAAAAAAAAACATCCGTAGACTCTTTTAAAAGGGGTGCCATTTTTAGGGTTCCGTACCCAAAGGGTTAAAACGGGACCCTATTACTAAGACTCCGCGATCCGTCTGTCTGTCCGTCTGTCACCAGGCTGTATCTCGTGAACCGTGATAGCTAGGCAGTTGACATTTTCACAGATGATGTATTTCTGTTGCCGCTATAACAACAAATACTAAAGACAGAATAAAATAAATATTTAAGTGAGTCCCATAACACAAACGTGAATTTTTTCCCGTTTTCTGCGATAATGGTACAGAACCCTTCGTGCGCGAGTCCGACTCGCACTTGGCCGGTTTTTATGAGTAAAATTTTATTGTTATTGAACGTTCTTGAGCTAACCGAGGGTTATTTTTGAATGTGATTATTCTTAGCGTCATTTGTTTTTTTGTACTGGTCTACATCGACTTCAACCCTTTGAATTTTCTGGTTTCGGATCGACAGAGTTCAAACTGTATTTACCGTTGTTTTTAAGGCCGTACCCTGACCAAAAAATCAGCATGAGATATGAGCATTCCTATTGGCCTAGCGGCACTGGTGGCGCGTGAATTACGGTAGTGAATACGCCCAGATTTTAGAATAAAATCTTTATAAAATCGAATATTGGTCTTTTGAAAAAAATAAAACTTACAAAATGTTCGTTATCAAATTGTCTATCCATTAGTGTTAGTATAAAAAATAATTAATGAACACTTTACGAGGAGATGCTACCAATAATTATTTCACATTTTTATGGTTTTGTTGGAAGGAGATTAGTGAAACCCATATAACTCTTTAAAAAAAAGTGCACTTCAATTTTAGAATCAACATTATGTAGAAATTTAATATATTTTTATTAATTGATATTTCTTTTTAAATAAAGAGTAGATAGCTCTTAAAAACTGCACAAAAACGACTAGCGCGGCATTTTGCTCGGGGAGGCGCCTTAAGCAAGTTTTAAACGTTACAAGGTTTTCTTTTCATTATTGTTGATAGGCTCGCGTTTAACTACGATCTCACTTGATGGTAAGCGATGATATGTGCACGCTTATCTAGAAAAAGTCTATCCAATCTTAAGTTGATTAAAAAAGACTTGTTAAGTGCGTGTTGGACTTCGCACATTTAAGGTTCCCGTACCAAACCGCAATCAAGTTGGTTGTTAGGAAAAATATGAGAATTTCAAAGAAAAAATCATTGACCGATATACTGGTATTTGTTGGCAAAATATACGTAACTAGCTGTTGCCCGCGGCTTCGCTCCCGTGGACCACCCCACAGGACCCAATTTCGGGATGAAAAAATAGCCTATGTCACTCAGGAATAATGTATGTGTGAATTATTCAAATCGGCCCAGTAGTTTCGGAGCCTATTCGGTACAAACAAACAAAAAAATCTTTCCTCTTTATAATATTGGTATAGATTGGTCCCAGAGTCTCTTTATCAGCGATGGCATCGTCCATTTATCAAAATGTTAGGGAATGCATTTCAATACATTTTTATAATCGCTACGCTTTCGTCAATAATGCCACTTGTAAAGAGCCTCAGCTTATGGGTTATTGACCGACACACGACTACATCATTCACAAACTATTCACAAACAATACAGTCGTTTCGAATCGACCTTCCATTCCTTTCGACCAATCAGAGAACCGCACGCCCCTCGCATTTGTCTCACCGCAGTCATCTGCCGCCATGTCAGTTACTGCGCCAAGCCCGCACGGAACACCTGTGTCAGTTAATAAAATAGAAAACTAGAAATTAATAGTAACAATTTCAAGCCATCGCCACTCAAGTATCGACGTTAAGAGTTGCTAATTTAAAGTTGACTTTCAAGTGAGTGATTTGTATTCAAAGGCCCTAAAGAGTGTAGGCTGCAATGGAATTTGAACTTTGTTTCAGTGTTTTGCTGTTCCAAAATTGAATAATCATCCCAAATTCTGAATTCAAATAATCATGAATTTGTTGTCTAAGTGTGCCCGTGTAAAGAAAAGAAAGTCCGAACGACTGTCAGAAACACAAATGTGTGATTTAGTTAAAATATACAAGGAACACAATTGCCTATGGGACTTGACCAACGAGAATTACAAGAACAGAGAAGACAGAGACAAAGCTTACAAAGAAATTTGCGAAAAGCTTAACATTCCCGGGTTAAAAGTTACAGATATTCCTCAGAAGATAAAGAATTTAAGGACGTCTTATCACTCCGAGTTGAGGAAGATTGAAGCTAGTATTAAGGATGGAGGGAAGGTCCACAAGCCTAAAGTGGCATGGTTCTCGGTTGCTGATGAAGTGTTGAGTAATGTCTCGAGGAACACTCTTGCTTTGAGCCAAAATGATGAAACTGTAAGTAAAACTTTTAAACCAATATCTTTGTAAGTGTTAAGGTGGTGTTGTTTGAAAATAGGATGTAAGAAGGTGTCTAGCCACAATCAAGTTTCATTGTCAAGTTAAAACATATTTTGACAGTTCAAAAAATATTAATTGCCCTAATACGATGTAGAGCAGTCAATTGATACAAACAATGGTTTGTCTATGCCCTTGTAAAAAGGACTGTGAAAGGATTTAGTGAGTTTTGCAATTGAGGTGCAGCTATTAGTAGTTCTCTGCGAGACTGAGCTGTAGGTCGCGGGTTTGATTCCCGTGTGAGAACGATTTATCTATGTTCTTTTAGTGAGACTTTCTGTTACCTATTGTTTGTGTTTACAAACTATGTGTTGGTTTGTGTGCGGTTTTGTATATGGTTACACCCAATATTTTATTAAAACTTATTTAAAGTATGTTTGTACGGTCATCTTGACTAAGACTTGAAGAATAGGAAGATTAAGCTTCTTCTGGGTAAGCTCACTCCATCGTAGACTCTGTCTCTGTCACCTATGACATTTACTAGTGTCAAGAGCAAACCCATTACAAATAACAAAAAAAAAAAAAAGATTGTCAAATTATGAAATAATCATCTTTCATATAACTAATTATTTTTCGTTCCAGGCATCAGGAACAAAATCAAACATTCTGAAAACAAATGCAAACGAACCTTCAAAAAACATTACGCCACCAAATAAAGACGAAACACCAAAAACAATAGCAACTTCAGAGAAAATAGCCACAAAACTAACTCCACAGGCTACACCAGGGCCAAGCAGTGAACCACAGACAAAACACGAAGAAGACGAATTTGACCTCTATGGTAAATACATCGCCATGAGTCTACGATCTATGTCAAAAGAAATGTCAATTATAGCAAGAATGGAGCTGCAAAAAACTATGGCTGATATTCAATTAAAAATTTTAAGGCGAGGGAAACGGGATACAAAGCCAGAAGAAAGTGGTTCTTCTACATTAAAGATGGAAGAGGATCCATTAAAACACTTGTTAGATGAAACAGAGGAGATGGAGCAGATTTTTCCCTTGGAAACTGTCAAAGTTGAAGTAGACGACGATGATTCATAAAATAAATTCAGAAATTCTTATTTCAAAGTCTCAAAGGGTCAAAAGTGAAGTCACACTCTTCCCTGACAGCAGCGGCAATTATTTTTTAGGCAGAAGAATTTCAACTTTTTACGGTTAGTAGGTATAATCTATACTTTTATTTCTGTACAACATATTAAATTAGTTGTGGATAATTTAACTTCTTCCACAAAAACTAGCCATTTGAGTTTTGGGAGAGTAAGAATGCACTTTTGACCCTGTACCTTATCTTCCCCATGGTTCGACGATGAGTGATAAAAAAACAACTTGAAATGTCAACATCAATGCCGACAGAGAGGCTGATGTTAATCTTCTTAATTAAGAATCCTTTGCAGTCATAACTTCGATTTCTGCACATTATTTTTAAGAATTAATATTTTCATATTTTATTCTGTCGTTCATGCAAGTGATTTACGCCTGTAAAAACCATCACTACAGATACATTAGCAGACTTATTGTTAAAAAAAAAATCTGTTTATTTACTTGCTCCCATGCTCATCATCACACATTTTACAATATTTATAACTGTCGATTTTTGTACATAAGTCCTGTTAGGGCACTGGAAATTATAATTACACCAGATTCTAAATTTAAATTTTCTATAAGCAGAATTTTTTAATGACTCTCTTACGGGTGTGGTCCCATTGAGATATATTAACCCATTGAGTGCCTAAAACGTGGATTCACGCGAGACACAATGGTGTTTGAATTGTTTCGGTAATTACGGCACACAGCCGGTTAACTATAGGTTCACTAGTTAAGTTAGTACCGTAAAGTACTTCATCATCATCATCATTTCAGCCGAAAGACGTCCACTGCTGGACATAGGCTTCCCCAAAGTGTTGCCACATCGATCGGTCTTATGCGCCTCATCCAAGGTATTCTCGCAGACTTAACCAGTGGTTCTATCTACACAAAGAGTACTATTAATGTTTAAGTATATTAGTTTATTCGTTTGAGATTATATGGTATAATAATATATTTTATTTATAGTTTATATGTATATTTAAATAACCCTGATTCGTTTTTAAGTTTCAAGATTGCACCTACCACTAAGCTATTTGTATCTGCTTCACCCAAAGGTCGACTGATAGAAAATGCCTAAGGCATTAACTGCGCCTCTGTACGTTTGTGTGAAAAATAAAAAATAAAAACAAATTCTATCAGCGAGTCGAAATGCCAAAATTAAGTCATCGTCACGTGGCATTTCGTGTTTGACATTTCGAGACATTTTTGTCATTTTCCAATCGATTGTGATTGCGTTGATAGAATGCCACTTGTCTATACCAATATTATAAAGAGGAAAGATTTTTTTGTTTGTTTGTACCGAATAGGCTCCGAAACTACTGGACCGATTTTAAAAATTTCTTCACCGTTGGGAAGCTACACTATCCCTGAGTGACATAGGCTTTTTATCCCTGTATTCCTACGGGAACGGGCACTACGCGGGAGAAACCGCGAGGCGTCCGCTAGTCTATAATAATCTCTAAGTCTTATAAGTCTTCCTTTTTCTACAAAACCCGTTGTATCAAGAGTAAAGTGACACAGAGTTTGAGACGTAACGGCCAAAAGTTGACGACAGTCTCTCTTCTTCTGCTTTCTTTTCCACTGGTGTCAAAGTTAATTAAGCCGCCTCTGGTAGCTCCACAGGCCTCTGACTTGGCTATTACAGACTTACAGTCTCTACCGCATCATCTATCGTTTCAAACAAAAAAAACTTTTCCAAAAAAAAACTACCGACTTCCAAATAAGAAAACTACAAAGTGAAAAATAATTTTACTTTTGGAAGTCGGTGTAGTATTTTTTTGCAAAAAAGTTTTTTATTTTTTCACTTTTTAGTTGTACCTACCTAATAGGCAAGTTGTTTAGTAACCTATAACGCCAGAATAGATTACCCAAATACCATGAAACTTGAACATAACCGGTGAAATGAGAGATCTGCGTACCCCTTAAGAGCGTACTGGCGTGATGTTATGTTATGAAATGGTATAAACAATAAACCGACATGCGATTGCAGCAGTCCCGAGAGATTTGCCGTTTTTTATTGAAGAGTTCTGTTGTATATCTCCGAAGTTCTTCATCAGATCTTCACCAAATTAAAATGGGACCAATTTCGAAACATAACACACCACACACCACCACATCATCACTTAACATCAGGCGAGATAGTGGTCAAACGCGAGCCTATAACAAATAGAAAAAAAAAAAAAAAAAAAACAATATCGGTTCACAATTGACGGAGATATCAGAGAAAATACACAAAAAAAAAACTAACATGAAGTCGAACCTCCTCCTTTTTCGAAAGTCGGTTAAAAAACATTGATGGCACAACCTCACCTCAGGTGTATATCAGTATTGTCATTGAATTAGCGAGTACATACGGGGCCCGCATCTTGTATCCAGTCGGCAGTGTGTCGCAGATAAACTTGTCGCGAGGATATGAGGGTGCTAATATGTCTCTGTGCGGTTGCGTTACTGCAGCTTTAACCTTGGTGTGGGTTGGGAGGTGGGTAGAGTTCGAAAGAGTCATGATAAGGGCTTTGTTTAATTTTTCTTAGGCAGCTGTTCGTATTTAAAAAAAATGTGACTTTCTGAGAGTACTCTTAAACTGTTTAAGGTTACACTAGTCGATCATTCGTCCATACAAACGTAGTCTGGCGATTACTCCACTGTTTGACGATGTACGTTCAAAATAAAAAATGATATAAATTTGTCTCATCATTATCTAGCCCTGTATGGAAACAGAAAGTAAAAAATTATAATATTTGAAAGTTATGCGCGTCGAAAGTTCCATATTTCAACACTAATTGTAACGCATCTTTGGGCGGAAATAAATACCCTAAGATGAAGGAAAATTGCAAAACGGCCTCCATACAGGGATAGATTAGTAATTCAACAATGCAAATAATTTTATTTTGAAAATATACATTTAGTAGTTTTTAGTTAGTAGTTTATGGTATTTATTCGCGCCCAAAAATGCGTTAAAATTAGTGTCGAACTTTCGACGCTCATAACTTTCAAATATTTTTTTTTTACTTTTTTGCTTCCACACAGGGCTAGATAATGATGAGAAAAATTGATATTACCTTTTATTTTGAACGTACATCGTCAAACAGTGGAATAATCCCTAGACTACGTTTGTATGGAAGAATTTTCGACTAGTGTAACCTTAATGTTCAGAAACCGGGGGTCAGTAATGTTGACAATATTCATCATGCCATTACCTCACTAACCCAATTCATAATTAAAACTATCATACAATGAACATCGATCAAGAAATATCTGAACATGAACAGAAACATGTTTGTCAATATTGAGGGTAGTTAATCCGCGTTGTGGGCGGCGGCGGTCGGTGGAGGGGGTACAATTAATCGCTGGCAGGCATTAATCATGCGGCGCACCTGACGAGCGGACGTCTCGTGTGAGTGAGAAAAATTGCATTGCGACTGAATTAGGTCATTGGTTAGATTGATGCGTATTGCGTTGAATGTAATTATACAGGTACAGTTAATAAAACAATAGTAGGTTTCTTGTAATGATTATACATCCAGTTGGAAATCAATAATAGGTTTTGATGTCTAGTTTTTATTCATTCTTAGAATTCCCTCTTTGTGTCACGGGTAGTTGGCAAACTGCGAAACGTTACGTTTGCTCATTGCTGTTTAAGTGAAAACCCACAATAAATATGTTTAGAAGAAAATTTTATAAAGATGAAAGTATCTATCACGTACGACCGTTTTTATTTTAGGAATCTTTGGGCAGTAGTTAATGGCGTCCTTCTATAATACCAAATTGCGATCACATAGTCTAAAAGTAATTGAGATTTAGATACAGGGCGATTCCCGTATTTTAAAGGAACTTTTCGCATTCTCATCGCAGTTGCAATCTCACATGAACACCAATAATATAAAAATAAAAAGTTTCCTCACACTTCTAATTTTAATGCATTTTGTCAAAATTTGCCAAAATTATAATGCGATTTGAATTTGGACCTTTGTCGTTTTAAAAGTACGGGAATCGGCCTTCAGGTTAATTGGAAAAATCACTCAGTCCTATTCACTAGTTAAGTTTTACACATAAACTTACCCCCTTATTCTCTAACCAGGTACAAAACATGAAAACCCCCTTTTTATTAAATAGCCAGTTACAAAAACACTCCTAAAAAAACATCACCCGTCAACGACACTTGAACCAACAAACAATCCAATTTCGAAAATCAAAACACCTGAGTTTGTTATCTAGCTCCGCTTAGCTGATTGGTTCGGTTTTAATCAAACTTTTGCGCGGGCTCTGCTGCGGATGACAGCTCGATTATGTTATGGCGGCAAAACGGGATTGCGCTTAACATACTCGATTATGAGCAAAAACTGTGTCGGTTATGTCACTAGCATGCTTTCTTTTGTTCTCTGTGGTTTGTTTCTTTTTTTTTAAAGTGTTTTGAGTGTGGTGACGTTTCTTTGTAGCATCTTTCGTGTGTTATTTTTTGGTTATGTTGTCTTTTTGTTTTTAATTGTGTTTGTTTGCGTTTTCTATTCTAAGTAGCTTTCTGTGGAAATTGGAACGAATATCTAACCAGTTTTCGGAATTGTGATTAAGACTTTGCACGAACGATGTTGCCGTGGTAGAATTATGGGCCGAAATAAATTCATATTTAGACAATATTTGCTAATTTTGCTATCGATAGCCTAAGAGACTAAGAAGAAGACTTTGATGTAAAATATTATGCTGGGTGTTGTGAAAGCATGGGCCAAATAAAAACGGCAAATCGTTTCACCTGAGATTAAATCACGGATTAAATTGAACAAGCTTTTAAAAGATAAGAGTATTTTTTTGAGAAGAATAACAAACAAGAATAATCCTGCAACATAGTAGGTTTCAAGCTTCTGTCATTCTGTGTCTGTTCAAATATAGTCGGCCGCAGGCAGGTAGAGCTTCGCTGCATGTGTATATGAAGAGATTTTTCTAGCAATATTCGGCCTTAGGCTAGAAGTTTCGAGCCATTTAACTGTACTAAGGTTTGTCGAAAGGTTCGAATAATAATAGACATGAGAACCCATACAGTCTTATTAATAAAAATGACGTATTACCAGCTTACTCCGAAGTTATTCTTGGACTAGTTAATCCCGGAGTAAGTAAGGATTATCATAGGCTTAGCAATGTTATTAATAAACATGGAATAACCTCGGACTAACTATTCATTTGTTACTCTTGGATTTACGCGTAAGCTATGGCAACCCAGTTCAATTTAAAAGTAAAAAGAGTGAACCAGTGAATGAAACCAAGAAATTTGATGACATAAAGTAGAAAAAGAAAAATATTGCTGACAAAGTGACATCTGTCATACTTAAATCGCATATTAAAATATTATGAATGCGAAAGGAACTCTGTCTGGCTATTACCATTTCACGCTTAAACCACTGAACTGATTTTGGATGGAGTTAGTCATTGAGATATTATGTATTACATAATTACCTCGATGGAGTTAGTTTGGGACCCTGGGAAGGACATACGATAGTTTTTATCCAATGTAATGGTGGCAAGGAAGGTAGAAATTTGTATGGTGAACTAATAATTTCTCAAGTAAGGCGGCCTTCACAATATACTTAGTGCGACATTAAAAATAGGCTATTAGGAGTACTAATGCTACGCAGACGAAGTCACGGGCAACAGCTAGTATTTAATATTCGTAGTGGTTTGATACATCTGATGACGAGTGTATCTCTCATACTAATGTTAGTAAAATACCTAAGTATTAAACACATCTTCAAGCCAATTCCTGAAATAGTGTTTCCTGTCTAGTACAATATATTTATATTAAACTAAAAATTTTCATCATCAAATCACAACAAACAAAATGTCAATCAAAAATAATAAATGTAGTCGCCATGGATACACTCTTAATCCAACCTTACTCCGACCTTAAACTAGCTAGCACCATGGAATAACTTTTAGTCCAAGACTAGCGTCAGATTAGTATAATCTCTCCTTATTCCGTGTTTATTAATACGGAAATTTGTTAGTACCAACCTAATGCTTGGAATAAAGTTAATCTTACCTTAGTCCACGTTTATTAATAAGACGGTTAGGGTCTAGACAGAGTCATTTTAGCAGCGAAGGCGATTGTCAAAATGATTGATAAATCACGTGACATACTGACATTTCGATAGCGTTTTGCAATATGGCTATCCCATACATTTTTGTCATTTTATCAATCGCTATCGCGGCGCTTTCGTTTATAGAATATCACAGCTTCAGATAAAGTGACATTCTTCAGACAAAAACTCTAGTACTCTAGTTAGTTCCGCTATGCTTTAGTCCCGCTATGCTCGACTCAAAAATTTCTTCTAAAAAGTGCCGCTATGCACGAAATCACATTCGCGGGCAGTGGTGAAGAAAAGTGTTACAATGGAATATTTTATTTAACCATTTAAAAAGTAATGTAATAAAACTTATTATGTAAATGCCGTTACTTTCGCGAAAAAAAGTTAATAAACGTCATCATACTAATGCACACTCGCCCCGCCGCCGCCCGCGCCGCCGCTCAACACGCCGTGTCTTTCATTTTAAAAACAAAGTGTCCATCTATTCCACAGAACAGTGAAAAATGAAGCTTAATCTAAAAATATTTCGATCTAAGATTTCGGCTTCCTGCCCAATTTAATTGAATTCAAACACTTTTCTTTGCAACTGTACTTTCCATTATTTACGTAGAATCAAAGAATTTCGTGCATAGCGGCACTTTTTAGTAGGTATTTTTCAAGTCGAGCATAGCGGTACTAACCAATGAGATTGCCTTTCCGAAATGTCACGTGAACAATTCCAAACATTTCGGACTTGTTACCATTCTGTGTCTTTGTATAGAGCACATGGACAGATTATAGAAACTTTCAAAATTATTTCTCCCATAGACAGGGGACGAATATAATAATTATTTGTTAACGAAGATGGTAAAACCAGCCAATAAAAATAGAACCATAGAAGACCACATTTCATTGCCTGCTTTCACAAAATTACCATTTTTATTCTACGAAGTAATTATCATAACATATCTGCTGGATGTTGATTTGAAAATGGAAGAATAACAGACAGCTGACAAATTTCCCGCGCTTCGGAGCCGTTGCTATGGCAACCAGTTAAACAGTTATTGTTCGAGTTATGTACTTTTTGTGACGATCTAGTTTTCTGGGTTGCTAATATTCTATCTTAATCGTGTAGATAAATGCGAATTTCTGACGGACAGAATTTATCTATTTGGCCATAAGTACCTATCTTTCTATAGTCATCATCTTCCTGTCCTGGTCCCATTTTACTTGTTACAACATACGAACACGTTCTCTTCTTCCATACCGTCCTGTCCTCTGCCACGTTATCACTGACTCCCTTTTCTTTAATATCACTCCAAACACAGACCATCCATCTTTTCTTTGCCCCCCCCCCCGCCCTCTCCATCCATCCATATTTATATTCATAACTCTTTTAGTAATATGTGTTTCATCCTCATCACATAACAGGACAAACGGTTTCCTTTCAACTTTTCTGTCACTTTCAAACATCCTCTAATCTATACGAGTAGTATATCTTATAATTTTATAGATTACAATTTTCCTTTCCAGAACGAAACTGTAAACATTGCATAGCAAACATCATCATAGTCTTTTAATTTTCTCTTTTGAAAGGCAAAGGCGTCGCTTATAAAGCCTCTATACAACAGAAAATAAAAAAGAAAAACTAATAGACATAACTCCACTTTTACTCAACAAATAAAAAGTAACGCAAAGACAACATTTCATACAGCCATTCCCGCGTTTTAACAAGGAGGTATAGTACGAAACAGGTACGATGTATAAGCTATAATCCTTGCTTAGGCCGCTCCAAGTGTTGAGCCGATGGTCTGGCAGTGACAGCTCGATTACGCCCCCCGCCTTTACCCCGCTTCACCCCCAACCGCACCACTCCACAACTTCAGGCTGAATGTTTGCATTCTATGTTTTGGGTTGAAAAAAAAACTAAAACATAGGGTGGAATAGGTCAGGCAGTGAAGGGTGTTTTAAGGGATAATAGGTAAAGTGATAGATGGTTTTATTGATCTCGCGTGGTAAGTAAAAAAGCAGGGTACCTACTATGACTATAAAAGAGTGAATAGGCTTATTCTAGGCATACGTATTTCACCGTCTACCACATCATCGCTTACCATCAGTTGAGATAGTGGTCAAACGCAAGCATATCAATAAAAAAATATATCTTAAAGTCATCATGGTACTGATGTGAGAGAGAGACGGAGCTATACAGGAAGTATACCACTATCCCTTTTTCACAACGGAATCATGATGGTATTAAGACGTCCTTGTAGGAACCCTGGAACAGTACTCACTTTTAGGTTCCATCTCATTAAAAAATCATTTCTCAACTGCGTTAAATAGGTTCGTAAAATCTCTACAGTTATATTTGTTAGCATCTGGCAATTTTTCATTATTTCCCACGGGAGTTATTTGAGGCGAATAAATAACGATATTGAGCTGAGCTTAACTCATCAGCATCAATTGCTGCTGTACCAATAATGATCGCAACTTGGTAATCAGCGGCATATTGGATGTTGCATTATTGCAACCTAGGGGGTGACCATAAGCTCTTAGAGCGGTATCAATTTGATATCGAGTAAGTGACAGGTGTATACAAGTTAGATACATCTGTCCCTTATTCGATCTCAAATTGATACCGCTCTAAGAGCTTATGGTCACCCCCCTGCTCTAACAGTATTGCAATCAATCAATCAATCGATCAGTCTTTATTTGTAAACATAAGTAGGTTACAGCAGTGTGCAAGATGTGCTCTTATTATATTTCAATAATAAGAGTTTCTATATGTTTTGCCATGTGGCGTACAAATATACATTTTTTATAGGCTTTTTAGGTAAATTAATTTATAATAACTCCGTAATCAATATCAATTATTTGTGTAATTTAAGAGGAAACGGGGGCAGTGAGCGCCGACTGAATTTCCTTAGTAAAAAGTCATAAATCGAGGTTTGGCTGTCGCCTATTTCCTCCTCCAATATTGGACCAATATAAAAGATATTCAGATCAAATTATTAAGAAAGTAGTCTAATAACTATTTTCTTAATAATTTGATCTGAGCAAATTTTGAGTTTTCTTCGTATAACATAGTGTAATTAATTTGTAAAGTTATGTCTAAAACGGACAAAAACACGACAATCACACCAAAACCGCTGGGCGTATTTTAATGAAATTGACTCCATCTCAAAGACAATTTAATTATCTACATTTTGATCTGAGCTTTTTTTTTTAAAGTCGTAGAATAATAAGGAAAGTACAAAAAACTACTAAATTTCGGGTCGCGCGGGTGTGAAACGAATGCGCGTTTTGTTCCCTCAAGGTCGTTTGCGTTAGTCGTTGTCTTAAGGTCCAAATTGCTCGTGTTGGACTTTTAAAAGTTGACTCTTAATAAGCACTAATACTGACTCGAATCTTTTATGGAAATACTACAGAACAAGCAGATAGTTTTGTAGGATTCTGCTCATCACAACTGCTTTTGTAAATTCATCAATTTTCGTTGCGTTCAACATGTCTTCTGCCCTGACCATTACCAATGCATCAGTGTAGGAATGTAGATACATACCTCACAGCCGATTAAAAACCCCAAAAACTGCGAAGAACCTTCTTCATTAGCAATTCCAACCATCAGAAACAATGGCAACACCTGAATCTTCGACTGTAGTTAATCAAACGTGTCGTAGGGGTGCAAATTAGGCGGGACAAGGGGGCGAAAGGGGGTGAAACGTCAGCTGTCGCGCCACTGGCAGACGGTACCGCACTCTTAAACTTTTACATACACCCGTGATGCTATGCTGGAATATCTTGCGACGTTCAATGATGTTGAAGGCATTTTTGGGGTTCAAGAAAAATGTAATGTGGCTTTCATTTTGCCACTATTTGCAATCCCTATAATATTATAAGTGTTTCTACTAACTATAATTTGGATTTTAGCTACAGGAATTTTTCACATTTTCGCTTCGAAAAAAAGCGAAATTTTAAAAATGTTGTTTAAGTTTTGCCACTCTCTGCAGTTCTTGTCAAATAAGAGTGTCTAATCATTATGAATCTTTGTTATAAGACCACTAGCTCTTTAACCGCTTACGCAGCGCACGCAATGGAAGCTCTCAGACTCGCCCGTTTTTGCATCTTTTTTCATTTATGCTCCGCTCCTAATGGTCGTAGCGTTGCGAACCTTCCTCGATAAATGTCACAAAAAATAAATCAATTCCAATCAGTAGTTCCTGAGATTAGCGCGTTCAAACAAACAAACAAACTCTTCTGCTTTGTAATATTTTAAGTATAGATTAGTTGTACGATAATGGTGCAAGGAATACCTACCGCAATTTATCGTACAATTTCAGAAAAATAACACGTTTGTTGTATGGGAGCCCCAATTAAATATTTAGTTTATTCTGTTTTTAGTATTTGTTGTTATACCGGCAACAGAAAAACATCAACTGTGAAAATTTCAACTGTCTAGCTATCACGGTTCATGAAATACAGCCTGGTGACAGACGGACAGACAGACAGACTTAGTAATAGGGTCCCGTTTTTACTCTTTGCGTACGGAATCCTAAAACATTGTTGAATTTATGTTATTTACCAATGTTCCATTATTGCCGCTTTGAACGCCTCCTGCTGAGCCTAAACAGTCTAAACGTTAAATCACCATCGACTCGAAATTAAGAAGAAGTGGCCCATTTATCATAAAACACCTTGTAAAACCTACAGTTTTAAATAAATAATACCTTCTTTACCAAGCTCCATAAAAACACACCATTACACAACTAATTATTATTACTACACAAGAAAATCCTTTATGTTCGAGACTTTCAGTCAATAGCACGCCTGAGTCCATTACAAACGAACGGTTACGGTATATACTCTCTGCTATAACTTTAACTTATATTTTAATAACTTGGCCAGCTGTTACCTCCCCTTAGTTTGCATGGAGCCATAAATCATTGTTTACTTTGACTTACGAATTATTGGTTACTGATAAAAAATGGTATTGTTAGTTAGTGGTCATTCTGCAGTCCAGTTAATAGAACAATTCTTAGAAAGGAAGAAAAACCCTTTTCAGAAACTTAACACGGACCAAAGTTTAGTTGCATTGTTTTTACATAATTTTACCTCATCATCATCATCACATCATCAGCCTATTAATGTACCCACTGCTCGGACACAGGTCTCCTCTTTGAGAGAGGGAATGAAAGAAAGAAAGAAAATACATTTATTTGTCACAAGCCATTAGAGCACACTATATAAAAAACCAGCCAAGTGCGAGTCGGACTCGCGCACGAAGGGTTCCGTACCATTATCGCAAAAAAGCGCAAAAAATCACGTTTGTTGTATGGGAGCCCTACTAAAATATTTATTTTATTCTCTTTTTAGTATTTATTGTTATAGCGGCAACAGAAATACATCATCTGTGAAAATTTCAGTTAAATGCGGTTCATGAGATACAGCCTGGTGACAGACGGACAGACGGGCAAACAGACAGACAGACAGACATACAGACAGACAGACGGATCGCAGAGTCTTAGTAATAGAGTCCCGTTTGTACCCTTGGGTACGGAACCCTAAAAACGGCAAACAAAAACAAAACTTAAAACTATACAACAATAAAAAAGGGAAAAACAATATAAATATGAGATTGTGTGTCCCACGGCTGTGCCAAATAGGACCAGTTCCCCACGGCCTTAATGCACCACGCGGGCCCAGTGCGGGTTGGTAGATGTCACATGTCTTCAAATATTTGGTTCTAGGACATGCCGGTTTCCTCACGATGTTTTCCTTCACCGTTTTGATCAGTGGTGATGAAATAATTTACACAAAGTAAAGCACCTGCCTGGGCTGCTTACAACTTGTAAGTCGCGGCCGATAGCACTGGGCCACCACTGCTCAACTACTTAAATTGACTGACAAACAACGCATAGCCATACCGCGTAGAGGTCTACAAGCTTGCAAGAGTTCGTTCTACAACAAAAGTGGGGCAAGATTTTAGAAAAAAATATATAGTGGGTAAATATATGTATGACAGTTCGTAATTTTTACCATCGGGAGCACGCCTTGTAGGTAAAACAACAACAGCAAAATTATATCGAAACAGTCTATAGCTATTAATTTTATTGTTGCTCAAATTAATTTGCAGAGAGATATCTGAAATCTTTCACCTTGCCACCCTTAAATCACATTGTCTTTATCAAGCAACCCGCATATTAAGCTGATCAACCAAACACAAAAAGATATTAAAATAATATCAAAAAACTCGCCCCCATTTTTTCCGTAGCATCGATAATTGTAATCCTTTCCCCCGGGGTGGGGGTGGGTGGTTGGCGGATGGTGAGGGTGGTAACATCTGTGCCGCCATCCCTCGCAGGCGGCTGTCAACCGCAGCGGGGCAAACCGTTTATTTATTTGAAGACCCCTAAATTGATTCGTTGATACGAGTATGGTAGCTAAAATACTGGAGCTTCAGAGCTTTGGTGCTGGTGCCGTGGTCACAGCGGTTATTGATAAAGGAGACTCAAGGTCTTGACTGAAAAAAAAAATGAATTTCACATATCCATACTCACAATAAATCTGTAGAGTCGTTTTGGTAAATCGCAAATATTTCTAAAAAAACTAGCCAGTGTGTTATATACTCGGATAGTTGAACTCCATATTCGATAGATGGCGTTGTACATTTGAAGTCATTTTCTGAATGGCGGTGTTAAGATTCTCCGCAGCAGAATGACCGTAGAAAGAAATTGGTAGGTAAGGCAGTTTTCGGAAGCGAAGCCGTGGGCATAGCTAGTTATTATTATAAGTCTGTTGTATCCTATTGCAGGGCAAATATCTCGCTTCCTTTTATCTTTTGCGACATCTGACCAATCCTTGATATAGGAGTCTCTTGCCATTTTCTTCTGAATTCCACATACCTAGTTATATGTAATGCCAAATGAAGTTGTTTATTTTTCAAATAGCATATGTGTTCTCTGCCACAAAGGCAGCTGGCGCAAAATTTGTGTGGGTTTTCACTTTTTTTGATCTAGCGCGAGCCTTTATGTCATAAAAAAAACATCAAGTAATACTTTAATATAGATATAGGTTTGGTGCTAAGCCGACAACCGATGCGACGGTGCTGCTCATCTACAATATTGTCCAGGTTTTAATAAAAGTTACACTAACACAAGAATTTCTCATTCGTCGCACGTTTACAGACACATGTAAAAAAATACCAGGCACAGTTACTAACTCACCCGATATTTTCCGCCTGCATTTACCGAATTTGCATCCCTGAACAGCTACCTAATTAATTGTATACATCTTAATTCCTCAAATCAATCTCTCGATCACTTACAGAAACTCTCGATCGGCGTCTTTTGTCCCCAAGATTTCTCCTCATTCCTTCTCTAAACTTATTCTCAATAAGCCAGCAACATGTGGCACTGGCCAGCGACATATTTTTAAAGTCGCGCATAAAAATTCGCATTAGCATTAAGCCTGACGATGTTATACATTTTTCTAAATGAAAGCCCGTATAACACGCCTCTCGGGGGCACATGGCGACCTACACGGATGTAGGGGTAACCCTAGAAGGTGTAGATAGTAGTATTATGCGTGGGATAAGCGTAGTTGTTTTTTTTTATAATCTATAGGCTCGCGTTTGACCACTATGATAAGGACTGCAATTTTTGAGACGCCAGTCCAAAAGGGGCCTGATTTTCCCACAATTTATTGAAATACAATTTATTCAGACGCCCAATTTCAATCAGAATATCAGCGCAGCGTTATTTTCTTTTTAATTTCGTTGCACATATTGGGATATGAGCCTTTTTGGTCTCGCACGGGGTTGTTTATTTTAATTTTTTGTTATAGTTTGTGTTTTGCTTATCTCGTGTCTCCTGTGCGGGTCACAAATAAATATTTTTCTTTCTTTTATTTTAATTTTATACTTTGAAATCTTGGGCGTTTGGTAGTGACATAAAGGTATGTTACACAAAATGACTTCTTTATTTTTGTGTAGACATGTGCAACGAGCGTATTAGGTGTACTAAGTTTTGTGATCCACTTCAATTTAGAGTTCATAGTTTTATAAGACATCTTGTAGCAGCATCAACAAGTACGAGTACCTACCTAAAACACTTTGGTTTTTCATAAAATAACTCCTAAATCTATTATCCCATACCTCTCCCGCAAGGGAACCACGCCAAGTATCTTGGAATATATTTGGATAGACGCCTAACCTGAAAGAAGCACATACTCACAAAGAGACTAGCTATGGGTCAACAGTTGCGCACAATGTATTGGCTACTTAACAGGAAATCGCGAATTTCTGTTCAAAATAAGCTGTTGCTGTATAGATGTATTATAAAACCAGTCTGCAACTTTAGGGAACATCTGTAGTGTCGAACAAAGAGATACTACAAAGATCCCAGTCAAAGATACTGAGAATGATAACAAGCGTATCTTGGTATGTCTCAAACAATAGACTCCATCACGACCTCTGCATCAAAACAGTTACAGAAAGGACATAAGCGTACAAAAAAGCGGATCATGAATCATCCAAACACGCTGGCGACTAGCCTAATGAACACCCAAACAGTCGCTCGAAGACTAAAAAGAAAGATTCCCCAAGACCTTAAATAAGAGGCAATACGAATAAATGGAGCAGTCACTAGACGGCTTCCATGCAAGACCTTTAACTACCTTTAACTCTTACACATATTGCTGAATATCTGCAATACTGATAGATCGCAACTATTATTACGATAGTTTGACCAGGCGTGGTTGAGAATTAGCAATTTTGAACGCTAAAATAAGGTACATAAGACAGCATTTATCTCAAAATCTAAAACCAACCAATTCACACAAGCAAAGCCTCATCCAGCACCACAAACTCAGCGTCGACATTCATTAAAATTTGCCAAACCCGCGGCGCCGTCCGCCGCACCTGACGGCGTCGACCCCTACCGCTGTTACGTATACATCGCTGCTTTTGTTAGCACTAGCGAACCGAACGCACTGTGCCAACCTGGAATGTATAGCGTGTATGGAAATAGTTTGGTTTGGAGGCGAATTTTCGATACATTTACATTGATTTTTTTTGTGTTATTTTGTGTGGACGTAAGAAAATTGAGGATAGGAGCTACTGATTGTCCTGTTTTTAATCAGAATGCAAAATATTCTGCCAATTAACGTGTAAACTGAAAAACAGCTGACCGGAATGCGATCCGAATGTGTATAGATTACTTCATAATTTCGTTTATTTACATACTGACTCGTAGCGTTGCGCCACATACATCGCTGTTTTTGTCAAAAACAGCTAACAGACGCACCGTGCTAGCCCGCAATGTATAGCGTGCACTAAAATAGTTTGCGGTGACGAGAAAAAGGCGAATAATCGATACATTTTCATTGATTTTGTTTTAGTTATGAACAAACGTTGGTTTTTATCGGTTACATTTCGGGGAGTGTGCGATGGAATTGCATGATCTTATTCCGCCCAGCCCGTTTCATCATCGGACTACCAGACATACGGCACCCATACGCACTAAACGTTTTAAGAAAACTTTTATTATGCGTATACAGCTAAGGAGTGGCATACCCTGCCGGAGTTTGTTTCCCGATAGGTACAATCTAGGGGTCTTTAAGTTAAGAGTGAATATGTTACTTCTAGGCAAGCGTGCTTCACCGTCGACCACATCATCGCTTACCATCAGTTGGGATAGTGTTCAAGCGCAAGCCTATTTAAAAAAAAACATGTGTTTCATTTTTTTTGCAGAGTTGCAAAGTAGTGTGTCGCTGGTAGAGAAGATGATACGGAGATGCTGATTGCCCTGTTTTTAAACAGAAGGCCATTTTTTTTAATTAACGTCTCTTGGGATATAGAGCTGATTGGAATGGGGTGCGAATATGAATAGATAAAATTATGGTGTTCTGCTTATTTAAAAAAAACCGGCCAAGTGCGAGTCGGACTCGCGCACGAAGGGTTCCGTACTATTATTGCAAAAAACGGCCAAAAAATCACGTTTGTTGTATGGGAGCACTACTTAAATGTTAATTTTATTCTGTTTTTAGTATTTGTTGTGATAGCGGCAACAGAAATACATCATCTGTGAAAATTTCAAATGTCTAGCTGTCACGGTTCATGAGAAACAGCCAGGTGACAGACAGACAGACGGATCGCGGAGTCTCAGTAATGGGTCCCGTTTTTACCCTTTGGGCACGGAACCCTAAAAATCAGTCGAAACACATTCTCACCCATACCGCTGTTACAAATATATCGCTGCTTTTGTTAGCAACAGCCAAACCGATGCATTGTGCCCGCAATGTATAGCGTGCAGTGCAATAGTTTGGTTTTGAAATATTGGTAAAGAATGTAAATATTGGTACAAGAAGGCGAGTTTCCGATACTAGACGATTCTAGATCAACAGAATCAAAAGATATCGCCGTTTATGTCGCAAATTTGTCGAATGGCAAGGGAATCAAAACCTATAGAGACTTCCCGTTGACCCGTTCTGTTGTCCAATGACTATACAGCTATATATGTACTGCTTGGATTATGTCCATGTATGGGAACAACAGTTTTCCGACAGCAAAGTTAATTTTGTCTCTCAATCCACTTTATATTTTCATTAGAGCAATATTCGGAGTTTTAATTCTATACGAACATCAGTAAAGTTACCTATTTTGGTGAATGTAGCTATTTGTACGGAACCCTCGATGCGCGAGTCCGACTCGCACTAGGCCGGTTTTTCTTGTCGTCGTGTTTCAAGTGATTATAAATTAAAAGTAGTGCTGATTGCCCTGTGATTTTCTGTCAAAGTGAAAACAGCTGATCGGAAAATGCAAACGAGAATAGACTTCACAATGGTATTCCGCTAAAATTTAAATTCTAATCTCATTCTGACCCGTATCACTGTTATATATAACTCGCTGCTTTTGTTCACAGCAACTTATCGAACGCACCGTGCCAGCCAGTAATGTAGAGCGTGCATTGAAATAGTTTGCAGTAACAGTAACAAATCGAAGGCGAATTTTCGATAAACTTCCATTGTTTTTTAGGGTTCCGTACCCAAAAGGTAAAAACGGGACCCTATTACTAAGACTCCACGATCCGCCTGTCTGTCCGTCTGTCACCAGGCTGTATCTCATGAACCGTGATATCTAGACAGTTGAAATTTTCACAGATGATGTATTTCTGTTGCCGCTATAACAACAAATACTAAAAACAGAATAAAATAAATATTTAAATGGGGCTCCCATACAACAAACGTGATTTTTTTGCCGTTTTTTTGCGATAATGGTACGGAACCCTTGGTGCGCGAGTCCGACTCGCACTTGGCCAGTTTTTTTTAGTCATGATCTTGGTTACGGTTTCAAATAATTTGTAAAGGCAATGCTTTTCAGGCCCGGGTATCAACCCAGAACCTCACACTCGACACCATAAGCTCAATGCGACAGGTCATTGAATATACACAGAAACATCATCTTCCTGCCCTTGTCCCATGTTACTTGGGGTCGGCGCAACACGTTTTCTTCTTCCATACCGTCCTGTCCCCCGTCACGCTATCACTGACTCCCTTTTCTTTCATGTCACTCCTCACACATTCCATCCATCTTTTCTTTGGCCGCCCCTCTCTCTCCATCCATCCACATTTATATTTATAACTCTTCTAGTAACATGCGTTTCATCCCTCCTCATCAGATGACCATACCAGGACAAACGGTTTCCTTTCAACTTTTCTGTCACTGGCGCCACTTTCAAACGCATATATATATGAATATACACAGAAACAATTAACAATTAATTATTACCGTTTTACATACGGCGAATACAGTCTGTTCTAGAAACATTCCCAAGAACGACTGGTTCGTTAGGGTTCAGTGGCGCGGGAACCACCAGCTGACTGCCGCTGTTGATGTTACATTACCACATTATAATAAACGTGGTTCCGTACATATATATCTAATATAATACCTATTCTCTATTACATATTTCGTGGTTGTTAGGTGCTGTAACCTCGTTTTAGACTTTAGAGCTTGTACAAACAAATAGTAAGTGGCATGCAATTGCGTTTTTATTACAATTGCACACAAAAAACGCTTTCAATGTTTTCAGATTGAAAGCATTTTTTTGTGTAAAAGAACAAAGACACATTAAGAATCAGTAATGGATTTTTGGTGCGTTTACTAACACATGTTGTACATGCTTTGGTAAACAATCCAATGGTCGATAAATATTGTTGGAAATAATCCTCCGTGCCTCGGAAAGCACGTCTAGCCGTTAGTCCCGGCTGTCATTTGAAGATCTTTGACAGTCGTTACGGGTAGTCGGAAGCTTGAGATCTGACACCAGTCTTGCCAAGGGGTATCGTGTTACCCAGTAACTGGGTTGCGGAGGTCAGATAGGCAGTCGCTTCATTTAAAACACTGTTACTCAGCTGAATCCGGTATGACTGGAAGCCGACCCCAATAAAGATGGGAAAAGGCTAGGCAGATTGATTGGTCGATAAATAGTGTTGTATCTTACGAGATTAATAAGTAATAGTTAAAAAAAAAAACAAAAAAACACGTTTGGTTTTCTTAAAAAAAAAGTAAAAAGTGTAAAATAATTTTAAACAAATTTAAACTAAGAATAATGTGGTTAGTAAAAAAATTATATTACTGTATTAAAGTGTAGGGTGCTTTTTATGATATTTTCAAAATTACTACTTTTACCAATCTGTTAATAAATTAATGTCAATTGACATCAAGCACTCCTATTTTTTTTTGTTAAGTCACTTTATTCTTAATTTAAATTTATACTTTTTAGTTTGGCTTTTTAATAAAGCGTGTTTTTTCTTTTTTATGTTACTTTTAAGTTCAATCGTTAATCCTGCAGATTCTGGTAAGGATAATGGGACAAACTATTTAAATTATTGCATTGTCATCGGTCGTTGATAAGTGTGCAAAGTTTCAAATTAATCCTACGTTTTGAAGGAGGTAAAAATTAAGTTCAAAGATTCTGTTACATAGATACATACATGCCGATATAATAAAAGCGTGTTAAAAACGCCGTTCGCAATGGCTTGGTAAATCATCTCACATATCTACTGGGCTAACTAAGCAATCAAAATAGTTGTGGCCAAAAAATAGTATCACAGAGTACAACGCATGTATGTAATCTACCTTACATTTAAGGAATAAATAGAACATTTTACAGGCGATTAGAATCCAAATATATCACAAATTAGCTTCTGTCAGCGGCTTCGCCCACGTGAATATCGGAAATGATTATGTGGGAATATATGCCCGAAATAAAAAAAAAAAAACTATGTGCTATTCCTGGCTATAATATATCTCTGTGCCAAATTTCACCCAGATCCAAACAGCCGTTTGAGCGTGAAGAAGTAACAAACATACACATTCACAAACTTTCGTCTTTAAAAGATTTGTGTGATGAATTGATGATCAAAAAATTAACTCTCCAAATTTTTTCTTTTAGGCTAGCATTTGATGGAAAAACTCTGATCATAACCATAGTAAATGAGTTAAAACTGGCCCTTACTGAGCTTGTAAATCAAAACTGAAACCCTATGTCTATCATTAGCAACTTCAAACACCAAGAAATTCCTAAAAATTTATCCTTACAATTTTCCTCCACTCTGCCCGTATCACTACTACCGTATATCACAAACAACATGCCCAGCACACAATGCGTGCGTGTGACGGAACCAGCTGAGCTGTATTTTTCATCCCCATACACCCCTCACCCCTCTGTGCTCCCTCTTTATCAATATGGGAACACAGTGTTTTAGAATGGGCTGACCAGAAGGAGGAGTTATGAGCTATTGTTTCTGTGGTTATAAAATGTTTAATGGAAGTTAAGTTTGGATGGATTTTGAAGAAGATGTATGGTAGAATGACTGTTGAGAGGAGCTCGTGGCTAAATAATAACAGCCACACGGGTCGATCATCAAGGTTAAGCAACGCTTTACGAGGTCAGTCCGTGGATGGGAGACCATTTCAAAATACCGAGTTTCCTCCGTGCCTCGGAAAGCACGTTAAGCCGTTGGTCCCGGCTGTCATTTGAAGATCTTTGGCAGTCGTTACGGGTAGTCAGAAGCTTGAGATCTGACGCCAGTCTTGCCAAGGGGTACCGTGTTACCCAGTTACTGGGTTGTGGAGGTCAGATAGGCAGTCGCTCCATGTAAAACACTGTTACTTAGCTGAATCCGGTAAGACTGGAAGCCGACCCCAATATAGTTGGGGAAAAGGCTAGGCAGATGATGAATGACTGTTGAGATTACGGCGAATAAAGATTTATGCAAAAACAAAAATATGATGAATGGAATTAATGGCACCTAAATAACATAACCTACCACAACGTTTTTAGTTTTTGTTTATATTTCGGTTGACCCGTTTAAAAGTAATTGTCGTTTTACTGTTTGAATCTTGGTTTTTTCGCAAGATATCATGGTCATAATAACGCGTTTCGATAGATTGTTGATTGAAGCGTGTCTACTACTAGGTATATTGTATGTAATTTAAAAAGCATGAAATAAACGTTGGCGTCCCCGACGCGAGTACAAGGCTTATTTTTTGCTTTTAGAGGTTTTTGTGTCGGGGGTTTTTTTATTTAATGTTATGTACTCCTTTGGTTATTTTTTTTAATCTGGTGTCAATGGACAAAAGTTAAAATGCTGAAATAGCACTTTATTTTCTTATTGTCTATAATAGGCTTGCGCTTAGAACTTTCACAGAACTGAAGTTGTTACTTTTTTGAAACAGCGTTTAAAAATATGCTCAATACCTTCAGACCAGGCTTTACTATTTATAATTGGGGCCGTAAGCCGGTAACATAGATACATTTAGCTACGTCACCCAATCTAGATATGGTTTCAATACAACCTTATTATTGATACAAACGTAGGTAATTAAAAAATAACTCATTAATTCGTAAAAAAATACTTTTTAAAACAAGCTTTTATTTAATATTTTACAGTTTTCTCGTGTATTACCAACAAAAAGAAAAGTGTATGCATTTCAGTTTCAAACAAATAAATGTACCCACATTTTCCAAATAATTAACACAAATTTTAAAATATCCAAAAGCCCAATCAACATTCTTCTCATACCCTCACTCATACACGTACATTCAAACCCCAACAACAGAGGGTCTGCAGATCCCCAACTGTCGGTTCCCATGCGGCATGCTAATGGTCCCGTCCTAAGTGGCTGCCTGGGGCTGTTGTCTTAGGATCAGAGGTCTACAGCCAGAGATTACATAATCTTATGTAGTAACATGCGTGGGTAGTCGGAAAAATAAGCTTGGGATAGTTACTTACCATACTTGATTCAATATTTATTTTTATCCGACTACCGAAGGAGGGTAATGTGTTATTAAGTCTTTGTATGTATGTTTGCTCCTATGTGGCGTACTAGAGACCAAACGCGTTAGCCGATTTTGATGATTTTTACGTCAATCGATTCGTCTTAACCTTGCAAGTGTCACTGGCTACATTAAAATGGGAATAAGAAAATGGCGACTTTTTATTTTTCTTCCAAGCCCTTCGTGTGGGGTATCAAAATAAAGGGTTTTAAGAGGTGATTTCAAACACATGTTATACTTATATGTTTAAATTTACTTAATTCAAAAATAAATTTAAACGAAAAGTTATAAATAAAAAAAGTTAATTCTGTAAATCAAAAAACCCGACTGCTTAAGAAGTGAACTATAAAAAAGTAAACAAGAAAAAAATCTTACTATGCAATCGGAGGATACATATTCGCGAGCTGGCTGACCCAAAACCAGATGTTTTTAACACGCTTTTATTAGCTTGGTATGTATGTATCAATGTAACAGAATCTTTGAACGTGATTTTCACCCCCTTCAAAACGTCGGATTGATTTGAAACTTTGCACACTTATCAAGGACCGATGACAATGCAATAAATTAGTCAAAGTCAAATATATTTATTCAACTAGGCCAATAAGCGGCACTTTTGAAAGTCAAACAAAAATTAAAATTTACAAGTAATAAAAGTTGATTCTACCGTGCGTGTTTAAATTGTTTGTCCCATTAGCCTTAAATTGAAGTAAAAAGTCGCTAATCCTGAAGATCTTGTTCAGGATTAGCGACTTTTTACTTCAATTTACCATTAAAGCGTGTTTTTTAGTTTTTAGATCTACAATCTATTTACTATTGATACGCTCGCGTTTGACCACTATCTCAGCTGATGGTAAGCGATGATGTGGTTGGTGATGGGGCATGCCTGCCTAGAAGTAACCTATTCACTCTTCACTTAAAGACTCCCAGGTTGTAGCTATCAGGAAACAGTTTCTGGCAAAAAATTACAATCTTAAGTTGTGTGTGTAATGTACCTACAGTCAAACTGTTTGTTGCATGACCCATTTAGATTCCGATAATTCGTTTGAATACTTTAAAACATAAAAAAATCCATTCCATTGTTGCACCATTCATGGTGTACTTAAGAAGTTTTTTTTTTTTATCAGTAAGTCGTGCCATTTGACCATTGTGCATTGCAGTGGGCTGTTGTCTTAGGAGTAGGAGAACAGAGTCTTCTTCTTCTTTTCGTGTGAGGTGTGGCCACCTCTGGTGTCAGAGTTAATTAAGCCGCCTCTGGGAAACCCCACAGGCCTCTGACTTGGCTATTCCAGACTTACATTAACTATATAAGTCCTGGTTCCCTCACAATGTTTTCCTTCACCGTTGCCGGTGATGTCAAAGATAAACTTAGAAAGTACATATGAATTTGAAAAAGACACATTGGTACTTGCCCGGATTTGAACCCACGACCTCTAGCACGACAGGCGAGAACTTAGCCACTGGGCCACCACGACATAGAACATAGTGATTACAAGGTTATGTTAAGGTTTTTGTGACAAATTGCTACTATCGTAAATGTCAGAATGTTTGTTTGTCGCTTACATCGCTTCTGCTGACCCTCTGGTCTGTTCTGCAAATATTTCACTGTGAAAACTTACGCTGAAGTGAACCGTCATTGAATTGAGGAAACATAGCAAAAATCTGTTGTAAAACTTATTAATAATATCGAGTACATTTACCTCTTAGCTCGTGGCCAAATAATAACAGCCGCACTGGTCGATCATCAAGGTTGAGCAACGCTTGACGAGGTTGGTCCGTGAATGGGTGACAATTTCAACATACCGTCGAGTTTCCTCCGTGCCTCGGAAAGCACGTTAAGCCGTTGGTCCCGGCTGTCATTTAAAGATTTTTGACAGTCGTTACGGGTAGTCAGAAGCTTGAGATCTGACACCAGTCTTGCCAAGGGGTACCGTGTTACCCAGTTACTGGGTTGTGGAGGTCAGATAGGCAGTCGCTCCATGTAAAACACTGGTACTTAACTGAATCCGGTTAGACTGGAAGCTGACCCCAATATAGTTGGGAAAAGACTCGACAGATTGAATGAATGACAAATTTTCTGGTTTTCAGAAATTTCAATCACATCACACTTAATACTATAAACGCGAAAGTTTGTTAGTGTGTGTGTTTGTATGTTTTTTACTTCTTCACGCTCAACGACTGAACGGATCTGGATGATATTTGACACAGAGATAGATTATTGTCTGGAATAGTACATAGAATACTTTTTAGGATACATTTTCGCTATTCACGCGGGCGAAGTCGCTGGCAGAAGCTAGTCTTGTATAAAAATCATCAGCCTATAGCAGTTCATTGCTGGACATATGGCCCTAAAATCGCATCGTTACACTTTAAAAAGTTACGAGTTTCGTAGCACATACGTAGCAATGTAGCAGTGTAGCCTGCAACATTCGTAGCATTTTGCTACGCCACCTCTACGCGCGTAGGCCTACAGGCTACGGCTGCGCGAAGGAATTTTTGACAATTTTATGTTCTGGTATAACGTATTTATTATAGAACTAGCTGTGCCCGCGGCTTCGCTCCCGTCATCTATCTGCCAACCCTACCCTACTTACCTTCCTGCCTACCCTACTTACCTACCTGCCAATTTTATTTCTATAGTCATCATTCTTTCGCGGAGAATTTTAACATCGACAATCAGAAAATTACTTCAAATGCACATCGCCATCTATCGAATATCGAGTTCAACTGTCCGAGTGAAAAAAAAAATGCGAATGAAGAAGAAGAAGAAGACAGAAATGACACAATTTTTTTAATTTTTTTTTTTTCACACACACGCAATTCGGCGAATTGCGTGTGATAATTTTATTTCTTGGACACTTTAAATTCATCTAACTTTTGATAGAGTGAACCGATTGCGATGAAACAAAAAATAAGTAATTCTTCAAGTTACGCTGTACTTATTTACATTGGTTTTGTACATTTCACGTGATGCGTGCACAAATAAACAGACAAACAGATAAACAGACAAAAATTCCAAAAATGCTGGAAATAGGTTCTGCTGGTTACCCTTTAAGACACTGGCTATTTTTTTTGTAAATATTTTCGATGTACAAAAATTACTTTTCTACAGATTTATTATATGTATTGATGATGATTGATGATGATGATGATTGTATTAAACTACATATTAACATGTTCAATCATTTTGTGGGTGATGAAAATTTTAATGTTATGTTGTAGGCAGATTCTTATTAAGTAAAAATATTAATATTGAAATCTATTTCTTTAGTATTATGCTTCAGGTTTTAATAGCGCGTCCTGTTGTAATCGGTCTTGTGGAAAATTAAACATTTAGACCGTATATTTTTAGACTTCGTGTTCTTTCAAATTAAATGCGTAATACGTATCGTCTTGATTTTGATTGTTTTTGATACCGTTCTTAAAAACAATTGCCCTTTAAAGCATTTTAAGTTTTACAAAGGAGAGGTTTGTAGTATTTATTTATATATGCTTTTAGTACACCAAGAAAAAAAAAATACAAAAAGAAACATTAAAATTAAAACAAACATACAGCCTTATCGCGTTCTATGATCTCTTCCAGGCAACCTTGAATATCCATTCAAGAGTAGCCTGGACACGATATGGAGTTGCACTTGGTGCAAATTTGAAATCATATTATTATTATTACCACTTCTTTCCAACATAAAAACCAAACCATTTGCCGAACTCATAGCCATTTAAGTCTAACTACATTCCCAAACACCTAAACCCAGCATAGATCACCTAAATCCGTACAAACGTTAGCGTTGCAGTGAAAATCCAAAATTATCCTGACACATACATATATAAATGTTTGTTTGTCCGTCCGCGTGTTTGGACAGCAGGCGGCGAGCGAGGCGAACAGATGGTGCGCAAAATTTATATGTTTGCACTTTTCAATCCTATGTTGTGGGGCTGTTAAGAGTTGGGGATTAGGGAGCTAATGGCTGAATGGATTTTGATAATGTTAATACAGGAAAATAGAAATAGAATACTTTTTTTTTTTCATACAACAGCCTCAAAGCTCCAGAGCCTCGAACATCGGCGCCGAGTTGCCAGCCTGTCGGTTTTTTATCGGTTACATTTCGGGGAGTGTGCGACGGAACTGCACAATTTGATTCCGCCTAGCCCTTTCCATCATCGGACTACAAGACGTACGGCCATGCGCCATCGGTACATGGTGGACATCCCTCCCATAATCACAAAGCGTTTTGCTAATACTTTCATTGTGCGCACAGCTAAGGAGTGGAATTCCCTTCCGGGGTATTTGTTCCCTGATAGCTACAACCTTGGGGTCATTAAGTCAAGAGTGATTAGGTTTCTTCTAGGCAAACGTGCTTCACCGTAGACCACGTCATCGCTTAACATCAGGCGAGATAGTGGTCAAACGCGAGCCTATAGATTATAAAAAAAAACAGCGACAAACACAAAGTATAAAAATGTGATAGAAAAATTGCGGTGACTGCCCATACCAAAAGGGTTCTTCAAAGTCAGCATTTGCTGGGCATCAGACACGCAGTGCTGATTATCAGTTATTATGGAAAATTGTGGCCAAAGGACCTAGCGGACTGTGGGCTCTAAACTAGCTCTGTACCAAAATATCAAACGAAAGAAAGAAAAAGAGTTTACCAGCGCTAATTATGACGTATACCCCCCCCCCCCTCACCCAGCAAAAAACAAAATCAATAAATTAAACAAACTGGCACAATATGCATCACATCCGCGCAAAACGCCCACTCAGCAAAATTCTGGGATTCATGTGCGAGACAGAACCACAGTGGCGTTTTTCTGTGAACGTATTTTTCGTTCCGTCTTTTTATTTTCTGAGTTACAATATGGCAATATTTACTTTCGGTGTTGCCTAATCCTAGAATATAGGTTAGCATCTTAGTTCTTAGCAACATTAGGTATTTGCATGTCCTTCATGAGTGTTCCGTACCCAAAGAGTAAAAACGGGACCCTATTACTAATACTCCACTGTCCATCTGTCTGTCACCAGGCTGTATCTCATGAACCGTAGCTTTGATTTTTTTACAGAAGATGTATTTCTGTTGACGCTATAGCAGCAAATACTAAAAACACAATAAAATTAATATTAAAGTCCGTCTGTCTGTCTGTCTGTCCGTCTGTCACCAGGCTGTATCTCATGAACCGTGATAGCTAGACAGTTGAAATTTTCACAGATGATGTATTTCTATTGCCGCTATAACAACAAATGCTAAAAACAGAATAAAACTAATATTTAAGGGGGGCTCCCATACAACAAACGTGATTTTTTTGCCGTTTTTTGCTCGATATTAATAACGGCAACAGGTAGACGCTTGAAATATTCACAGAATATTTAGTTGTAAATACACTTCAAAAACTAATAATTATTAAAATAAAATAAATTGAGGGGGCTCCCATACAACAAACGTGATTTTTTTGCCGGTTTTTGCGATAATGGTGCGGAACCCTTCGTGCGCGAGTCCGACTCGCACTTGCCCAGTTTTTTCTTTAGCCGAAGTACTGAAACTGATAAACGCTATATCCATTCTCAGTGCCATGAATTTCTGTCTTCTTCTTCTTCATCTTGTCGATGATTCCATTTTTAAATTTTAATTTAGATGTTGTGCCTCGACCAGAACTCAGCCACGTCCTCAGCCCTAGCGTTGGCCTCGCACAGGTCCCTCATGGTGCAGGTGTTTGTGCACATAGAGCAGGACAAAAGATGGGGCATCGTTTGCGGTGTGGTTCCACAATCACATTGTGGCTGATCGGAGTACCCCCATCTGACCAGGTTGTACCTACAGCGGCCTACTTGGCTTCGCAGCCTATTTAGGAATTTCCAGGTAGGCCATGGCAGTTTATTCCCAGCTGAGAGCTTTTCATACAAATTGAATTGAATTTCTGTACAATTCAGTAAATCAATACCAAAATGTAATCAATGACAATACAAATAAAAACAACGTAACATCACGTGTGAATTCTCCAAAGAGACAGGCAGAGGTGAACTGTAGACTTAGATAGGTATATTTTGTCCGTTGTACAATAAAACATTTTGAAGAGACGAATTCTCTATTATTCTCCGAAGAGGTAAGCAAAGGGGTACTCCCTAGCCTTTTGCCAACAATATCTGGGTCGAATGCAGCTTAGTACCAGTACTTTACATGGAGCGACTGCCTATCTGACCTCCACTATACCCCTTGGCAATACTGTTGCCAGATTTTCTGCACGTATGAGCTGAGCTGCTGAACGTATTCTGGCATCTGGCAGCCGGGACCAACGGCTTAACGCGCTTTTGAAAGTACGGCGGAATCGCGTTATGTACTGGATGGCCACCCATCCACGTGCTAACTTCGGCAATCGTTGATTAACCTTTACGATCGACCCGTGCGGCTGTTATTAAGACGTATATTTTCCCCAAAGTTAACGCAATACTGGTTGTACGTCCGCTCGGAGCCAGAATATCAGTATTGAAGCTCCTTTTGGACAGTTTTTTTCGCAAAATTTTCTTTGATTTACATGCTATTTCAGTTATGAAGAAATTCCAGCCATATTTTAATGCATCCAAGTCGTTTTGGAGGAGTGTCCAAAAGTAGCCAAAAAAACATCGTGTTGTGAATTATATTTTAAAGCAAAACTATTAGTTACATGAAAAAAACACGTTTCAAAAATAATGTACATGAATCTATAATATTTTTTTTCAAACCTAGCCGTTACTAAGGAGTAACGGCAATAAACCGGTGTAAGGCCCTTAAGCCACGAGTCAGTAACATCAATTACGAGGAATTCAATGACCAATATAATGTAGGTAGTTACCAAAACAGTAGCTACCCTCCGTTCAGAAACATGGCGGATTACCGTACAAATTGAAGCAGTGCTGCCATCTGGCGACGCTGAATCTTTTTTATATTAATGTCGGCGACAGCTGCTGGCCGCGCATATTGTGTTCCACGATAATTGTAAACTTGGCAGAAAAATAGTAATGGTTGGGTGTTTAGGGATTAGTTTGACTGTTGGTTGGTACAATCAATCATCATCATCAATATTAATCATCATCAATATTAATCATCATCAATATACATATAATAAATCTGTAGAAAAGTAATTTTTGTACATCGAAAATATTTAACAGAAAAATAGTCAGGGTGTTAAAGGATAACCAACAGAACCTATTACCGGCATTTTTGGAATTTTTGTCTGTTTGTCTGTTTATTTGTGCACGCATCACGTGAAATGTGCGAAACCAATGTAAATAACTTTTATACATAAAAATTGTGCGTAACTTGAAGAACTACTTAGTTTTTGTTTCATCGCAATCGGTTCACTCTATCAAAAGTTAGATGAATTTAAAGTGTTCAAGAAGTAAAATTATCACAACACACGCAATTCAGATACTCGGACAGTTGAAGTCGATATTCGATAGATGGCGTTGTGCATTTGAAGTCATTTTTTGAATGGCGGTGTTAAGATTCTCCGCGAAAGAATGATGACTACAGAAACAAAAATGGTAAGTAGGTTGGTAAGTAGCGTAGGCAGAAAGGGCTAGGGTTGGCAGACAGATGACGGGAGCGAAGCCGCGGGCACAGCTAGTAAATATATAAAATAATATCACACCTGAAACCACCTCTAAACCACCAGAATACACCATTAACGCAATCCGATTTCAGTAATGTTTAAGTTTCTGGACTGGAATAATGACTCAGTAACTCTTTGCCCTCATGCACAGCAGTTTTCGAATATCAGACCCACAAGGAATTAAGAACTATTTATCTGTGATTTTCGTAAGAAGTCATGCAGCGTTATCGTTCTTTTATTTGAAAATCAGTAACAGTTTTCTTCTTTTTACCCCCCGACGGAAAAAGAACGTGTACCTGTGTGTTTGTGTATCTGTGGCATCATAGCTCCTAAACGGATGTACCGATTTTGATATCGGTTTTTTTTAAAGCCATTTATTGAGAGTGTTCTTAGCTATGTTTGATGAAAATCAGTTCAGCCGTTCTACAGTTATGGGCGTTTTACTATTTCAATCGAGGTGTTTTCGCAAGATATCGTGTCATAATTACGTGTTCGATAGATTGTTGATCCAAGCATGTCTACTACTAGATAAATTATGTAGCTAGACATAAAAATGTGTCAGGAGTTTTTAAATTTTATTTGATGCTTTCAATATTGCCCAACCTTGGCACGGAACTCAGTATTTCATGCTTAACCCGATAAATTTAATAATGGCATGGGGGCAGCAAGTACTGACGCAACACGAGATCAGCGCGCATGGGACGACGTCACGTCTAGGCTGATCCAGGAACGCATGTTGATGGGTTCCTCGGGGGCTGATTTAGCCAGACTCAGGGGGCATGGTTGCACGCGCTTTCATGGCCTCACCTGGGCACGTTGCTTGATGACGACTCTTTGCGTGTGGCGGTGGCCCTTCGCCTGGGCTGCAGGGTTTGTGAACCACACATCCTTGTTCCATGATGGAGGCCGATGGCCATCACGCTTTGAGTTGTCGTCGTAGCTCGGCGAAGTTTCCGCGTCACCATGCACTCAATAATATTGTGCGCATGGTGACGCGCTGCGTGCTGGAGCCTCCGGGTCTGTGTAGGACTGACGGCAGGAGGCCGCACGGGCTGACCCTGGTACCTTGGAAAAAGGGCAAAAACTTAATATAGGACGCAACTTGCGTCAGCGCTGTAGCCGCCAGCCACCTTGGTCGCACCGACCTGTCACCGTCAACGGTGGCGGAAGACACTGCTGAGAGGAAGAGGGTGAAGTAAGCACCGTTGGTAAACCGTTAACATTTTGTGCCCATTGCCGTTGATACCATGGGTGGTTGGGGCACTGAGGCCAAGCTCATTAGTGAGATAGGGCACAAGCTCCGTGACAAAACGGGTGACTACCGCTTCAGCTCGTTCTTGGTGCAAAGGTTAGCCATTGCCATCCAATGTGGCAATGCAGCAAGCATTATGGGCACCTTTGCGCCGGAAACAGTTAGGAGCTGGTTATTTGATTAGTTTTATGGCGTGTCGTTGTGGCTATGATTTGATTGCATTGTTAAGAAAATAATCAAGTGTCTAAAATAGTTCTTCTACTTCAAAATCATAATCCAATGCTGGTGATAGGCCAAGATCTCTGCTTAGGCTTTTGTTCCTAATACCAGTCTCATCCAGATTCGACCCACAGTTATGACATTCAACTATATTATCTTTTAACAATGAGAGAACTAGCTATACTTTAGAATGTAAAGTGACAGTAAAACTATTCATCAAATGCATCTGTGCGTCGCGGAAATTGCATGAGTGTTCGCGAGCAATCTGAAGCTAGACACAGACTATGTATTAGACGAAATATCTCGACAGGGGGTTTTTGATAACTGGGACAATGTGGGCACATGTATACATAAATTAGCGCATATATTTTCCCATGGATACAAGCAGAACCTACAGAGGAGGAGCTCGTGGCTAAATAATAACAGCCGCACGGGTCGATCATCAAGGTTAAGCAACACTTGACGAGGTCGGTCCGTGGATGGGTGACCATTTCAACATACCGAGTTTCATCGGTGCCTCGGAAAGCACGTTAAGCTGTTGGTCCCGGCTGTCATTTGTAGATCTTTGACAGTCGTTACGGGTAGTCAGAAGCTTGAGATCTGACACCAGTCTAGCCAAGAGGTATCGTGTTACCCAGTTACTGGGTTGTGGAGGTCAGATAGGCAATCGCTCCATGTAAAACACTGGTACTTAGCTGAATCCGGTAAGGCTGGAAGCCGACCCCAATATAGTTGGGAAAAGGCTAGGCAGATGACAGGCAGAACCTACAGAACGTCAACTGCTACCCCATCCTTACATAAAACTTCATCAAACGTCATTTCATGAAATTCCTATTTCATGAAAGATACCTGCGGTGAAAATTTTATGTCTTAGAATAAGATACCTATAAATTCTAAAATTTTGGTTAATTTTTTAGAATACCTCTGCCTAAGGCCTGCCTCGGCCTGCTCTCTCACGAGACCTGTGTCCCAGCAGTGGGAACATTAATAGGCTGATGATGAAACCTTAGGAGAAATTAGGATTTTTTTATTTATTTATTAGGCTCACCAACAATTACTAACACTATGCAATATTACAGTAATTATTCACTTAAAACTATAGTTGTGTCAATTTTTTTTACGGGTATGCACCACATATGCTTAACTGTATTGAACAAACATTCAGAAACAACTTAATAACCTAATAAAATAAAATACCGGTTAAGTGCGAGTCGGACTCGCGCACAAAGGGTTCCGTATTATCGCAAAATCGTCAAAAAGTCACGTTTGTTGTATGGGTTCCGTACCCAAAGGGTAAAAACGGGACCCTATTACTAAGACTCCGCGATCCGTCTGTCTGTCTGTCTGTCTGTCCGTCTGTCACCAGGCTGTATCTCAAGAACCGTGATAGCTAGACAGCTGAAATTTACACAGATGATGTATTTCTGTTGCCGCTATAACAACAAATACTAAAAACAGAATAAAATAAATATTTAAGTGGGGCTCCGATACAACTAATGTGATTTTTTTTGCCGTTTTTTGCGATAATGGTACGGAACCCTTCGAGCGCGAGTCCGACTCGCACTTGGCCGGTTTTTTTTTCTCACTGTTTGGTATCGTCTTTTTGAAAGAGAGTTACCGCGGCCCTGGCTCATGCAACTGAAGGAACACGGGTGGGTTTTAGTCAGTAAAAGTCTGACACGCCCTCCAGCTTCACCCAGAGCTGGAGAAGTCATTGGATGATTTCCCAACCAAAAAAAAAAAGGCTCTCAGCGCTACAAGGAGTTCTTCTGAGGAAGTACCGTATATTTCTGCCGCCAAGCACCACAATCCTTCCGACCTGTAAATCAACGCTCCCAATCAGACCGCTGACCCTCCATCTCCGATCCTTTACCAGTGGCATGGTTGGCCGTACACACAGTGGTCCATGCCGGCTACAAATCCGCCCAGCTGGCCATTATATTACAGCCTGGTAACCTGTGCTACCGCTCGGAGGAAACACTATACTACTTTTAGTAACTCGTGGGCCGAGGAAATGTTTTGGAACACCTGTGTAAAACTTACTTATGTACGTAGTTGTCATGACAGTTTAAACTTCTCGTTAACATCTGGGTGACCCTTCAAAAATTCAGCCGTAGCTGTTACGTGAAAGTTCACTTACGTAGCGCCTGCTCATGACCTGCAACGACTGTGTTAGTGGGTACAGTTTTACCCACTGCGCTCAGACGATACTTAGTGCTCCCGAGCTTACCTACGCTCATAGAAACAATGTGCACGTGAATAACACACGACTAAGACCAACCCGCCGCACTGTCGTGAGATAGAACAACTGTACTAGGCTGGCAGTTCTTTAAGAAGCTTGTCTAATGAAATGCTACCACCATTATTACGCCGACAAGTTCTTGTTTCTTCAGTTTGAAGGATATTGGTACCGGTTTCGTTAAAGGCACTTGAGATATTTCAGCTTTGTCTCTGTGATAAAAACGCAACTGTAATGGTACTTGTGTTTTTAGTGGTGTTACGGAATCTGCTGACATTGCGGTAATTGTGATCAAGCGATTACTTTTCAGGGGGGTGACCATAAGCTCTTAGAGCGGTATCCATTTAAGATCGAATAAGGCACAGATGTATACAAGTCAGATACATCTGTCCCTTATTAGATTTCAAATTGATACCGCTCTAAGAGCTTATAAATACTGACTATAATCAAAATATCAAAAGTCTTCAGATAACATTAATATTCGCTGGATATTAGGTAGGTATACTGTTTCATATTTATATGTTTCCTTTAGATCTTCCTTTGCGCACTCTATTTCTAACTACCGTGTAGGTTTCGTAGCTCGGTGTCGCTCACAGATGTTCGTGACGCAACCATCTCACTCGTATCTCAATAACGAGTTCATTTCCATAGCTTTGCGGAGAAAAATTAGCACCTTCTCGTACACATAGCACTAATGGATATTGTTTTATGCTTACAACGTAAATTAGAAGACAACCATTTTGATATTTCAGAAATGAAACAATGGAACAGAGGCATTTTCCTGCACATTTTCGTGTTAAAACCACAAAGTCACAAGTTCACTCTAGCTTTTTGTACCATTCCGTATAACAACCGTGTAGAATTCAGAAAACGTTCTTCTCTTTCAGGTATTCTGACTGTAATTCCTACCGATACCTACTTGAGAATTCGTTTTGGAATATACTTCAAATTTTCTTAGTATATTTACAAAAAAAAAATCCGCAGGTTCGTTTCAATGGTCTTTTCCGCAGAAACCGTGCAACATTCCGAGATCAAAAGTTGGCAATGACACTCTGTGATAGTGCAGCTTTCTATCAATCAAGTTCTTTTCGTCCAATCACACAGTCTTTAGAGAAACTTTCGACAACATTCATACACACATCTTTTTTTTTATCTTATATAGGCTCGCGCTTGACCACCATCTCACCTGATGGTAAGCGATGATGTGGTCGACGATAGAGCACGCTTGCTCACACACATCTCACAGCAAAGTGCGATGAGTATTGCAAGAATTCTTCGCCAATCGGCATCTTCATCATCTGTCTATCTTCTTTCCAACGATGTTGGGGTCGACTTTCAGTCTAACCAGACCAGACACAGCTGAATCCATGTACTTATGTATGGAGCAACTGCTTATTTGACCTTCACAGTCCATTTACTAGCGAACACCCTCGGTGAGAAATTGTTGACGGAATTTTGGCAAGCAGAATGCCACCTCAAATCCGTCGTACTCCAAACTCGTGACTTCCAGATGGTCGTGACGCGCTCCTGTAAACACGGGCACGTGCGTGGCATACTGCGCGCATATGTTCCGGGGGCGTGCGCGCTATTCCTGCGCTCTGTGTCACAGAGGAGAGTATGGCACAGAGACCGAACTTCTCTTCATTGCGATGTTGCCTCACTATTCTCTGTTCTTTTAAATGACGGTTGACAATGTGCAAAATATATATTTATGTTAGGGATAGTTTCTTTTTAGCTCCCGACGGAAGAATATTACTTTTAACACCATAAGTTTGACGGGTGTACCTGTGTATTTGTGAATCTGTCATCATGTGGCATTATAGCTCCTAAACGTATGAACAGATTTGATTTCTTTTTTTTTTTGTTTGAATAAGAATCGAGTGTTCTTAGCTATGTTTGATGAAAATTGGTTCAGACGTTCTAAACTTATGGGCGTTTCACTGTTTGAATCGAGGTGTTTCGCATATATCGTGTCATAATTACGTGTTCAATAGATTGTCGATCAAAGCGTCGGGGATATTTTAAATGTTAGTTGTTGCATCAATGGCAATCCATGCGTCCACAGACAAAGATAGCCATCAAGATTTTCACACAATATCAAATAAACTCTCAGAATAACTATCTGATTGTTTGTCATGTGTCCATCGTCCTATTTAGCACTGTTAGTTACAAAGAATCTGAGGCCCTAGGCAAGTGAAATTTGAAAGAGCGAGTCGGACTCGCGCACGAAGGGTTCCGCACCATTATCGCAAAAAACGCCAAAAAATACACATTTGTTGTACGGAAGCCCTACTTAAATATTTATTTTATTCTGTTTTAAGTATTTGTTGTTATAGTGGCAACAGAAATACGTAATCTGTGAAAATTTCAACTGTCTAGCTATCACGGTTCATGAGACACAGCCTGGTGACAGACAGACAGAAGTACAAAACGGATTGACGACGTGACATTTCGGTAGTGCTTGAAAATTCTATTTAGTCTGTATTTTTTGACAGACAAAATCACTGAATGAGTGTCACTTTGTCTTGGCTTCATCACAACAAGCTAATCGAATAACCCGCCTGTCAGAGTACTCCTGTGTAAAGCGTTGCCTCTGTAGTATTACCTACTCCGTCACTAGTTGCGTACCGCGGCGCCGCCTGCGTTATGCAGCCATTACACTGGACAGTCTGTAATAACAGTTTGTGTAACCATCAATCTAGTTTTATGTGGGCTTAATAGTGCTTCTGAGTTTTCGCGTTTGGTGGTAAGGACGTAAGGATGCACGATCCGAATTGATTCTTGTATGGGTTCTGTTAATGTTTGGTAAAAAAAACAGTTTCCAATATGATGGGAAGTGAATACCACTTTGTGAATATTGGTAAAACGACTGGTCAATATGGTACCGATCTTTGAGAAACAATTAGGGATGTAGTGACAACAAAAAAAATTAAGAGATCGAACTTTTGTATGGAGCTGTTTGGATATATTTTAACTTTTAACAGACACAGAAAACGAGTACGCTGCCAATAGGGAACTATCCGCAAAGCTGGGCTCAGATGCGCCACAGGTTTCTGCGTAAACAAACTAGAGAAGGGCGTTTTCGGTTTTTTGCGCAAACGGTTATGTATGTGTTTTCATATCGATATCGAAAACGGTTTTCAGATATCGATATCAGTAGTACAGTTTGCAAAAGTTAAAATGTTATTTAGATGAGCAAACTAACAACGAACACGAAATAATACTTAGAAAGATAGGTAACGCATATGGTTCCTGACTTTTGTGAAGTTTGCGTATTGTTCGTAGTTCGTACGTTATCGCATTGTTACGGTTTTAAGTTTTGAATTATTCGTTCTCACACGCTAGTAAGGTTTTTATTAGATACAGCTTTTGTAATATCCGTTATTTTGATATCGATATCGATATGATATGATATCTAACACATATCCGATATGAGTTACGTTTAGATATATCGGACACATCCCTAAAAAAAAACAAAATGTCAAAGTCCAGCGACAAAATTTCGCAGTTTATGTATACAAAATATAAAACAAATAGTAGAAAGAAAAATGAAGCTAACTAACTTCCCCAATATTATTATTTGGTTTTTGAACACAAGTTATCTTAAAAACAGTAAAAAAGAGTTCGGTAATCACAAACAGTAGTAGACGCCATGTTGTTATGTTTTTGTTTACCTAGTCTTACCGGATTCAGCTAAGTACCAGTGTTTTACATCCCAGTAATCTGACCTTCACAACCCAGTAACTGGGTAACACGGTACCCCTTGGCAAGACTGGTGTCAGATCTCAAGCTTCTGACTGCCTGTAACCACTGTCAAAGATCTTTAAATGACATTGGTCCCAACGGCTTAACGTGCTTTCCGAGGCACGGCGGAAACTCGGTATGTTGAAATGGTTACCCATCCACGGACCGACCTCGTCAAGCGTTGCTCAACCTTGATGATCGACCCGTGCGGCTGTTATTATTTAGCCACGAGCTCCTACGAGCTCCCTCCACGCGTATTCATACGCATAGTATATACACTTTTTTGTGGCAAATATTAAAATACAATAAAATAAATGCGATCGATAAAATGATGTCTGACATAAATGAGAAGAAACTAAATAAGGGACGCTAGTTTCTTAACAAATGTATTTTTTTGCCTTGAAGTATTTCAATTTTCGATCTACTTCGATCAGTCTACGAAATTAAAAATCAGAGTATAATCATTTGTTTATTTATTGCTTTTGTTTCAAAACTCTGCTAGACCAGCGTGGACGCAAGTGACATTATCTATGCCCACAGCACATAAGCTGTTGATACGAGGACCGTAGGCGAAGACTTGGATCTCGTGTCTTTATCCAATTACGCACTATACCGCGGCACATGACTAGTAAACTAGAGTTATTGTTAGAGTTATAGGGAAACTGAAACAGAATAACGTATTGATAAGGTTCTCTCAAAGAGGCAATAAATGTAGTTTTTTCTGCTTATTGACTATTTTCGATCATCATCGGTAGTCTGTACTGTCGTCTGCAACAATTTAACAGTGCAATTTGAAAAATTCGAACAGTAGGGAGTGTGCAGATAATAATAATAATAATAATTTCTTTATTTGTACAGAATGCAGGTATTACAATAATGATGTTAGTTTCAGATATATTCCCAGTACATTCTGCCTGTTGGCATACAAAAATATAGTGGTTACAGATAATTTAGAAACTAAAATTAAATTAAATTAATTAGTACTTAAATTCAAAATGAGATCATGAATCAGCTTAGTCTAAAATAATTTACATAATAATTAAGATACAGTGAAGCAAATATTACAATTCATCATTTATAAACTCGGTAACAGAGTAATAACATTTCTCTGTCAGCAACGTCGATAGGAGTTTCTTGAATTTTATTAAGGGCTGATCCTTAATACAATTTGGCAATTTGTTAAATATGATAGGAGCCATACCAATAATGTTTTTTTTAAGCAAAACAGTGTTATATCTACCAGTACACAATAGACTCTGATATTTTGATCTCAAGGCAGTAGTTCGCATCCTCGTATCATTCAATGCAGGAAATAGATGCTTGTTAGTTTTAACGAATATAGCTACTTCGAGAATGTATAAACTAGGAAAAGTTAGTAATTTGTGTTTTTTGAAAAATGGAATGCAACTATCTGTAGTCTTGAGATTAAAAATGGATCTTATGCACCGTTTTTGGGCTTTAAATATAGACTCCCTTTCGGAACAATTACCCCAGAATACTACACCAAATCTTAGAACAGAGACCACCAAACCGTGATATGCAACCATTAATGTATCAACGTTAACTTTCTTGGACAGATTGTAGAGAGCATACGCAGACGTGCTTAATCTTTTGCAAACTTCTTCAGCCTGCGGTTTCCACGTTAATTGACTGTCAATCAATATACCCAAGAATTTAGCCACGCTAACGCTATCAATAGTTTGTTCTTTATAATTAATTTTTAGGTTTAGAGGAAGAATTTTTTGATAAAAATGCATTATATTTGTTTTATTGAGGTTTATGATTAAATTATTGTCGTTGAGCCAGTTTATTATTAATTTTAGAGAATTATTTATTTCCTTTTCATAAAGCTCTTTGTTGAGGCAGTCTATTAGGATTGTACTGTCATCGGCAAATAACACACAAGGGTATGGGATGTGTCGGGGTAGATCATTTATATATAGCAAGAATAATAATGGCCCAAGAACGCTGCCCTGCGGAACGCCATATTTAATGGCCCTAGGACCAGATAAATATTTAACCTCACGTTTTGATTTGATGCATATTTTAGTGATTTCCGTATATTGAAGACGCCCACTTAGATACGATTTTATTAGACGTAGGGCATTCCCTCGTATGCCGTAAGCTTCAAGTTTGGCCAAAAGCGTTTCATGGTTCACGTAATCAAAAGCTTTGGTCATATCGGTAAAAATGGCACAAATTGGTATTTTTTTATCCACATTAACCATTATTTTATTTATTAGATCGTATATGGCCATATTTATATTTTTATTTTTACGAAAACCTTTTTGTTCCTCACATAATATATGATATTTGGACAGAAATGAATAAAATGACTCATAAATTACTTTTTCGATTATTTTGGCAAATACGGGGATTAAAGCTATTGGTCGATAGTTAGCCATGTCTTCTTTAGTGTTCTTCTTATGAAGTGGTTTAACTATTGTGGTTTTAAGACTATCGGGGAATGTTCCAGCGGATATGCTTGCGTTAATAATGTGGCTTAGAGGATTAGCTAAAGCACAACTGACAAATTTTATAACGTTTGTAGAAATACCGTCATATCCATAACTCTTCTTGTTCTTTAAAGATTTGATCACCCTTATAATGTCTTGAGGGACAACAGGGGCCATAAAAATAGAATGAGGGTTATACGTAATTCTTAGAGTATCTTTAGTTGTGTCCAGGGGTGGATCTGAGATCTGATCAATAAAGAAATCGTTGAATGACTGAGCTATTTCATTAGGGTCAGTTAATATTAAATCATGTTTTTTTATTCTTGTTATGGGTTCACTTATAGATTTTGTATTATTTATTATTTGCCAGGATGTTTTAGATTTATTTTTGGAATTTTTTATTAAAAAGTTGTTCTGTGCTTTCTGGGTTAGTTTGATAATTTTTTTAAATTTTTTTGAGTACTCTTTAAATGTCGTTTTATTTTCCCTAGTAGGGTTAAGTCTTTGTTTCCAGAGTAATTGGCGTTGTTTTTTGCTGCAGATTCTAATACCTCTAGATACCCATTTTATCTTTTTTTCAGATCTTAATATGACAGAGAGGCAGACCTATGTTTAAGGGCCTACAACCGCTTTAGTGGTGTAAAACAGTAACTTTCTAAAGCATACTCCTTAGTAACGGCTAGGTTAAAAGGTTTGAAAAAAAATATATTTATTATTGTTTCATTTATATTACTTTTATCTACACCCATGCTATAAATCCTCTATAAAAGTTCTTGAAACAGTTAGCTTATTGCCAACATTTAAAACAGCCAGTGTCATAGTAACCATAATATCATCCAAACGGGTGTTATAATGTTGTACTAAATGTCATGATGCAACTCCTTTTTTACTCATCGAACAGCCACATTCTCATGGCATTTTTATGAATTTCAAAAAAAGAATCTTGTCATGCACGCGCGTTTCACTACCACAGCGCCGTAATTTTAAAAAAAACTTATTCGAGTTTTTGAATTGACGTCGTATCCCGCCATTTTTGTTCAATAATAGTATTGAAAAAAAAATTTTTTTTTTGTTTACAAAAATGAGTGATACAAGCTTTGATAACACACCACCAGATATTCCGAGTACATCAGGATATGCCTACATTCAGCAAGGTGCAAATATTTAAATGCATTTTAATAATTGTACGATTCAAAATGTAAATAATTATTACAATAAATAATTATATTATTACCTATACATAGTTTGTTTGTATTAGATACTCAGTAATTAAACTTTCCATGAACTTACATAGAGTTCTTACAACACTGTACAATACCCTATGGTTTCAGAACCTTTATAGAGGATTCATATCATGGGTGTAGATAAAGTCTTGTATGCAACTGTTATAATTAGGTATTAAAACACTCATGTGATACTATTATCACACGATCCGGGCCGCAGATCCGGTCTCTTCGTGAGGCCATGGTGGAGCGTTTGAACTTATCCTTGCAAGCAGTCTCCGAATGGGGCGATGCCAATCTGGTCAAGTTTAATGCTGATAAAACCCAGGCGTGTCTTTTCTCCGCTAAAAAGAGCCAATTTCACCCGGCTCCAACTTTCCGTGATGTAACCGTGCCAATAACGGACCATCTTGAGCTTCTTGGCGTTACGTTGACATCGACTCTCAATTTTGGGCCATACATTGAGGCAAAGGCTCAGCTGGCTGCCAAAAAGTTGGGGATCCTTGCGAAGGTGAGAAGGTACTTCACGCCGGAACAGCTGCTCAACTTGTATCAAGCGCAAGTTCGATCGTGCATGGAGTACTGTTCTCATCTCTGGGACGGATCTGCCAAATACCAGCTTGATGCACTAGAGTCGATCGAAAAGCGGGCCAAGAAACTCATCGGTAATGAGGCACTGGTCAAGTCAAAGCTCCAGAGCCTTGAACATCGTCGCCGAGTTGCCAGTTTGTCGGTATTTTATCGGATACATTTCGGGGAGTGTGCGATGGAATTACATGATTTAATTCCGCCCAGCCCGTTCCATCATCGGACTACCAGACGTACGGCGATGCGTCATCGGTACATGGTGGACATCCCACCCATACGCACAAAACGTTTTGGGAACACTTTTATTATGCGTACAGCTAAAGAGTGGAATTCCCTGCCGGAATCTGTGTTTCCCGATAGCTACAATCTAGGGGTCTTTAAGTCAAGAGTGAATAGGTTTCTTCTAGGCAAGCGTGCTCTATCGTCGACCACATCATCGCTTACCATCAGGTGAGATAGTGGTCAAGCGCAAGCCTATTGATAATAAAAAAAAAAAAAAAAAAAAACACGAGGCGAAGCCACGTTCGTGTTTTAATACCCCTTTATTATACAACAGTTGCATAAATAACTATTAACACATGTTTTTTTCGTAAAACAAATAGTTTTCTCTTAAAATATAATAATTAATAACACGCTAGTTAGCTACTTTTGGATACTCCTCCAAAACGACTAGGATGTTTAAAAATATTTTTACACAGAAAAAATGATGGCTGGAATTTCTTCATAACTAACATAGCATATGTAAATCAAATAATATTTTGCAAACAAAATTGTCCAAAAGGAGGTTCAAAATTGATATTCTGGTATAGAGCGGGCGCACGGCCAGTACTGTGTTAACATTGGGGAATATATACGCCTTAACTTCCAAACACACAGATTGTGAGCACGCAGCCAGGTGCATCAAAATCAACTGAGAATCAGGACTACATCTTTCACTCACTTCACATCTACATTGAACACACAAACCGACCTTTCAACCAGTTAATAATAAATATTTATCGTGAAACAGACGCGTCTGCTACTAGACTCTCGTGATTGCTGTCTACATTACATGTCTGTAAGATCTAAATCCTGTACTAATACAATTATGAGGTAAAAAGTGTTTGTTTATAAGGAAATCGTGGTTAAATAATAACAGCCGCAGGATCGATCTTCGAGGTTAAGCAACGGTTGTCGCGGTCGGTACGTAGATGGGTGACCATCCATTACAAACGGAAAAGCTAGGCCTCGGCAAGCACGTTAAGCCGTCTCTCCCGACGTTGTTTCAGATCTTTGACAGTCGTTATGAATCTCAATTAAGAACGCACGACCGAATAAAAGAATGTTCACCGTCGACCATATCATTGCTTAACATCAGGTGAGATAGTGGTCAAGCGCAAGCCTTTAGACAATAAAAAAACAACAAGCTCTTTAGGTCATCCAGTTGATCTAAAGAATAAAAATAAAACCTAATCCTACCAATTCAAATATTATTCATATTTGCGCATCAGAGTAGGTAATATAGATCTGCCGATTACTTTCAAAAAAAAAATTGTGGTTTAATGCAAATATTATCCGTTACAATCAATTTTGTAATAAATCCGGAAAAACGAATTTGGGTCTGAAAAACCGGGAATAAAAAATTTCAAGAAAATCCGGATTTTTCAGTTATTTTCGAATTTCGAAGAATCCGGATTGCAAGCCGTAGTTTCTAGGAAAACTGACATCTGCTGACTGAAATAGGACCGATAAATTTCTGAATTGAGTATTTTGAGTTAAGAACGTGTCAAAACCTGGAGTGGCAAAATTTGAAAAATACTCAACCTCGCTTAATTTAGAAATTGGCCCATAGGCTACTTGTAAAAATGCACGGACTACACTTACCAACCACAGGAGCGAAGCTTCGGGAAAAAATTGTATTACAAAACATCGTTAGTTTATCTACAAAACATTTGCTAAGTACTCGAGCCGCCATGATTGCAGTCTACGTAAAGTACGTTCTCACCTGTAATTCTAGATTAAGACAGACAAACAGACAAAACATTCGATAAACTCTTACGAGTTTATTTTAAAATGTATAAATGTTAGTATTTTGAACTGCAGTGTATTTCTGTCTGTCTATGAAGACGGAATTGCAATTTGTGACTCATACATGGTTTTCATCTAGTCTTGTTAAGGCGCAGATACACTTGAGTAGCTGATTTTAAAAAGAGAATCACGTCTAAACGGCTAGACGTATTTTTTTTTTAAATATATTTTACATTATACCATTTTTTTAATAATTTGATCTAAGAAAATTTCGAGTTTTATTCGTATAACATGGTGTAATAAATTTTTAGAGTTATGTCTAAAACGGACAAAAACACGAAAATCGCACCAAAACCTCTGGGCGTATATTAATAAAATCGACCCCATCTCAAAGACAATTTAATTACCTACATTTCGATCTGACGCTTTTTTTTAAGTCATAGAATAATAAGGAAAGTACAAAAAACTACTAAATTTTGGGTCACGCGGGTGTGAAACGAGTGCGCGTTTTGTTCCCTCAAGGTCGTTGGCCTTAGTCGTCGTCTTAAGGGTACACTAGTCGACGGCACGAACTATTTTGTGCGCGGGGTTAAAATGCATTTTATATCAACCGACAACACGTGCGGAAGAGATAGATGTTGTGATGAGCAGTAGGAAGCTAGTTCGCGTACGAATACACACTTTTGCAAATTTGTAGCGAAATGGATAATGATTTGGGACGAAACCGAGAGCGCGAAATTTTATGAACAGTCCTTTGGCAGTCTAGATATGATGAAAAAACGACTAAATCTATCTGTTCAAAATAAAATTATTTGCAATTTTGAACTACTAATCTATCCCTGTATGGAGGCCGTTTTGCAATTTTCCGTCTACTTAAGGTATTTATTTGCGCCCAAAAATGCGTTAAAATTAGTGTCGAAATGTGGAACTTTCGATGCTCATAACTTTCAAATATTTTCTTTCTTTACTTTTTTGCTTCCATACAGGGCTAGATAATGATGAGAAAAATTGATATCACTTTTTATTTTGAACGTACATCATCAAAAAGTGGAATAATACCTAGACTACGTTTGTATGGAAAAATTTTCGACTAGTGTAACCTTAAGCCAGGTGCTTACTTGAAAAACTTAAGACCTAGTTGTTAGATTCTTATAATAATTGCCTCTTACCAATATTATTAATGTGAATGTATCCAACGGCTGAATGGATGTGGATGCATATCTGGTAGACCTTGACCTAGATTAGGCTTAGGGGTTATTATTTTGGTTTTACGTTCTTTGGATAATTAGAAGCTTTCACGGTGCAAAGCTTCTGGTAAAAGTTAGGAGGTAATTAAGTATTCTATAATTCCCATTGCTTGATTCTTTCCACTGATTTCCCATTTCAAAGTCACAATTTTTTAAATGGCGGATGGTAAGTCAAAACAAATCGTGCATTGGTCTTTTTGAAAAGCACGATAACTACAATCTAGGGGTATTTAAGTCAAGAGTGAATGGGTTTTTTCTAGGCAAGCGTGCTTCACCGTCGACCTCATCATCGCTTACTATCAGATGAGGTAGTGGTCAAGCGCAAGCCTATAGATAATAAAAAAAACAAATTGGTCATACTACTTTCAAACTTCTAATTTCAAACCCACACCAATATCCAAACTACAATGTTAAAACCTATTCCCACCCAAACCCGATACGACCGAACGTTAAAAAAACTGGTTATATTTGGCAGTGTTGCAATCAATAACTTAATAAATACTTGTGTAAATCACGGCGGAGGCCACCGGTGCGCTCAACAGTTGTGGGGGGTACGGTATGATATTTTTCAGCGCCACGCACCTGTGCGATGGCCCCTACCTTTGTTGTAATCGAAAGGGATAAAGGCAAGTGAGATTCACATTCAATATACGAGAGAAATTGACAGTGAAGGAGTTTTCCCCATGTCAATGTCAGTATCTACAACAATGTACTACGAATAGTTGTCTCCATAATTCATCATCATCATCCTTTTTAAAATTCCCACTGCTGGGACACAGGCCTGTTCTCTGTGAGAGGTAATGGGGCGTAATTCAACACGCGGGCCCAATGCACTGGATGTCACATGTATTCGAGTTTTTGTTTCTATAGGACATGCCGGTTTCCTCACGATGTTTTCCTTCACCGTTTTGAGAGCAGTGGTGGTGAAATCTTCATAATTAAATTGTCAAAACATTTCTGATTGCTGAAGCCAGCCTTATTCTGATTGTGTAGAATATTACTTTACTACTTAGACTCAGTAATCTATGTGGCTTAAGAATGTTAACTTAAAGGAACAAAATTGTTGTTTCTCAGTCTTTAAGGTTTTCATTTACTAGTATTTTCATACTGTACCCTACATATACTTTGATAGTGACCGCAAATTGGTAGAACCATTATTGATCAACCTTTAGCCCAAAAATCATTCATTTTCGACTTCATTTCATTTAAACTATTGATACACTCTCGTTTGACTACTAACTCAACTGACAAGCGTCAAGATGGAATGATTATTCCAACATCGCGTCTTCATGCCAAAGTAACTTCTTTGGAAAGTTTTCCAGGTTAACATCAACCTCACCAAAGATTTTTCTATTTTTTTATCACCAATCTCTACACATTCAAACTTTAATAACTTCTTAACCAATACCGAATTCCCGAACTCCTCCCCACTCGAACTTATAGTAAGACCCGAGGGGTGGGGTACTGCGGCACCCCAGCCACCCTGCACCCCTGCACAGGTGCGGCGAGCGCAGGTGTCGCCAGATCCAATACAATCTTTACTTTCTCACGTAATTGGAATACGAGCACGAGTACCTAGTGGTTTAGTGGGCGAAAGGACGTGGTATGGCTATCAGTATAATGAAGGACTTAAATATGAAACTTATCTTGCAAACAATGCGTCATTTTAGAAAATCTTGAAAGTTGACGTTTCGTTTTGAAAAAGTAGAATCGTTTCTCCGGGACCCGAGGCGCTGTTCTTTGTTCTGTTTATAGAACTGCAATGGTTGTGAATAGTGTATTAATTTGAACCGTAGAAAAAAAAATGTTGCGTACTGTTATGATAGGAATTAAGTTTCTATCACACCTATTTCCTCTGGAGATATTCTTAAAATAAACGCCTCAAATTATATTTTTACAGCTTTACGTACATGGTATCATCTCATCTTCATCCTTGTAATGTTCCCACTGCTGGGATACAGGTCTCTGTCGGAGAGGATATGGGCCTTAATTCATTACGCGACCCAGTGCGGATTGGTGGATGTCACATGTCTTCGAATTTATGGTTCTAAAAAATGCCGGTTTCCTCACGATGTTTTCCTTCACCGTTTTAAGAGCAGAGTATCTAATAGTCGGCAATTATGGTAAACCTTAATAATGCTTTACGTTCATTCGTCTTGATCATCCCCACCCCACAACATGGGAATTAGAATACCATTTCGCGTATAAAGCTGTTTAAAAAGAATCCTCAGCATATTTTACGTTAATATTAGACGGGAAACGCCGTTTTATATCAATAAACCTGCAATCCACAACGTACAGCACACAAACACACACTCGTCAGTGGCAGTAACAACTGTAGTTCTGCAACAGTGACGCACGGACGCGTCATCAGCTCTATGTGGAAAGTAAAGAAAGAGATGAAGAAGGCCTATTCTGGGAAATCTACGAGAAAATTGGAAGGGGTAGTAACTTCAATCATTGCAATAGCTATACACGAGTCCTCCTTATTGCATTCGCTGCTAAATGGACTTCCCCAATCAAAACGAGATCAATTAAAATGTAAAAAATATTGCGACATTTTATGATTAAAATGCTTGGAAGTCGTTGACATACTCAACAAAGTAATATCATAATGTACATACGTTAACGGTTTGGTACTTGGTAGTTACAAATCATCGCTGTCCTCCTTTCGCCCATGCCTTTTCTTGGCACTAATATAAAGTTGATATACCATTAACTGTAGACCCCATCAAATGTGATCGGCAGACGGATCTTGGTTTCCCTGTGAACCTTCTGCATCCCATCTTCCTAATATAGTACAGTTTGCGTCCGCTAGATGGTGCTAAACTAAATTTTTCAGGCGGATGTTGTGAGTATGGATGACGCGAGAACATTGTGCAGACCTACGGACGCGGGGTTGTGGAGCGTGCACACTGGTAGATTGCGCTAATATATTTGAAGAAGGGATCCAAATGGCATTATTGGATTGACAACTGAAATTGCAAATTGTTTTTGGCTACCTCGGGTCCTTATTATACTATGGAAGATTCAACATTAATCGCTTGCTCGCCCACTATTTGGGGTCTCGAAAGTTCTGTTTCTTTGACGTTAATTACTTAGATATTGAAGTTATTAGGTAGTTAAAACTTGCCAGGATTATACTTTCATCTCGATACTTCATCTCAGTATCTTTTTAAGATAAATTAAAAAGTAATCTAATTTACAAAATCAAAAACCCGACTGCTTAAAAAGCGATCTAAAAAGACGTAATCAAGAAAAATATCACGCTGTGCAGTCGGAGGATACATATTCGCGAGCTGGCTGACCAAAACCAGATACATCCTCCGACTGCACAGCATGATTTTTTCTTGTTTACGTCTTTTAGTTCGCTTTTTAAGCAGTCGGGTTTTTGATTTTTTTTATTATTATTTTTTTTTTTTTTGTTATAATTAGGTACTTTTAAACATATAAGTGTAATATATTTTTGAAATCGCTTCTTAAAACCCTTTATTTTAATACCCCACAAAATGGCGCCCTTAATCCGCCATCTTTTCCAATTTTAATGTAGCCAATGACACTCGCAGGTTTAAGATAAATCGATTAACGTAAGAATCATCAAAATCGGCAAACGCGTTTAGTCTCTAGAACGCCACATAAATAACGCCACAATAATTTACAAAGAGTAAGTGTGCCGACCGACCGCTCCTCTAGACCGAATAAGACTGAATGAATGCTTCTACACAATTGTTGAAAACTGGGATAACGGTCGGTGCGGCACGTTACTAACTACAATACAAAGGTTTTTACAGCTATAATGGGTTGCACAAACATACATACATACATAGACTGATAAACACATTACCCTCCTTCGGCAGTCGGGTAAAAAGATCACACGACGTGTCATTTCCAGATACTTATCACGACGTAGCAGTAGTAACATAAACAATATTATACTTATTTTAATTTCTCTCAACTCTTGGACCTGTGAGACATACCTTCAGGCTCACACCTTATAAAATCACAACCAATAAATATAACTGTTCTTGACCCAGATCTCTCCCGGTAGAAATCATTGCCTATAGCCCAGAGTATAGTGTGCAAGCTCCCTTACCAACAGTAAGCAGGTGTAGCATCGGAATCCAGCTGCGCTACGTCAGTGAGACACAAACCAGGCGCGCGAGTGCGACACCAGGTTTATAAGCTATAACCGACATTATGTAAGCGCAGGCGTTTAGATCTAGATTTTATTGATATTGCGGATTATTAAGGGTTCTGTTTAAATTTGAAACGCAAACTCAAAGTCAAATATATTTATTCAACTAGGCCAATAAGCGGCACTTTTGAACGTCAAACAAATATTAAAATTTAAATTTACAAGTAATAAAAGTTGATTCTACCGTGCATTCGGCAAAGTAGCTTGTTATGGAGAAGAATGCACAAGAAACTCCATACTCTTTTTAATATAATAAGTGTTTTATAATATTTACATTAGTATATACAATAATAAATGCATATATATGAGGACGATGCACCCAGAATAGCACTACACACTATACTACGTACATGTATAAAGTATTAAAAGCATTAACAGCTAAATTCATTAATTTTTCGGGAACGTATAGTTGGTTACTTTAGCTTTAACGGCGTTACGGGAATCGCGAAATGAGTACTTGGTTTACTTCGTGTTGGAGTTAGTTTATTAAATATAATTTACAAAGAGTAAGGGTGCCGACCGACCGCTCCTCTAGACCGAATAAGACTGAATGAATGCTTCTACACAATTGTTGAAAACTGGGATAACGGTCGGTGCGGCACGTTACTAACTACAATACAAAGGTTTTTACAGCTATAATGGGTTGCACAATAAATATAGAAAGTTATACATTAACAAAAGAACCGTCGGCATCACAACAGAGACCTTAGCTAAATTCTTAAAACTAAGATAATAAACTCATTGTTCCAAAGGAGGGTCCCTTGAACATTACAATAAAAGGCAACACAACATCTGTGTGCAGGCCGTGAGAATCCTTAAAATAGCGGTAATTTACAGTTAACTTAAAATAAGTTCTCTAAGGTAATACCTATTATGTTATAAACAATTAATGGAGACGCTACAAATTTGATAAATAGGAACATGGTTCTTACATACTGCAAACATAGGTAAAACATCTAATTCAACAACAACGGAACAGAGTGTGAGTCAATTCCTTAAAAAAAATAAAAAATCGAATACAATAACTATGAATGTAAATTAACAAATTTGATTTTGTCTACACTAATGATTGCCTTATGGAGCCGCCATCATATGATAGAGGTTTGTACTCAACATATAAAATGTTTGTAAAAGATAATCTTGGGAAATCTTCGATTAACAATACCGACTGTTGATCGAAGCAGGAAACACTCAATTATGAAAACACCACATAAAGAAAGATACAGTAGGTATCGCCTAATGTCATAAGACCTTGATAGTGACGCTGCGGCAAATGTCTAGTTCAAAGTAGAATCTACCCACACAATAGTCTTACTGACTAAATTTCAACTCAGATATACACATAATAGTGCGCAGGTACATGTGCACTCTGTCTCAAATAACCACGTAGTAATGTAAAAAAACCGGCTAAGTGCGAGACGGACTCGCGCACGAAGGGTTCCGCACCACTATCGCAAAAAACGGCAAAAAAATCACGTTTGTTGTATGGGGGCCCCACTTAAATATTTATTTTATTCTGGTTTTAGTATTTGCTGTTATAGCGGCAACAGGAATACATCATCTGTGAAAATTTCTGCTGTCTAGCTATCACGGTTTATGAGATACAGCCTGGTGACAGACGGCCAGACAGACATACAGACGGATCACGGAGTCTTAGTAATATGGTCCCGTTTTTACCCTTTGGGTACGGTACCCTAACAACATAACCCCTTTGTTAACCAAAGGATTAAACATAGGTGCTAATTCTGTAGGTAGTACATCAACATTTTCATTTATGTTTAGGTGACTCTTGAAAAGATTATGAAATGGTATTTGGTCATTGTTAAGATTCTAACATCAAGAAATGTCACTTTTGTTATTAAATTAGCATCAAACCAATAGATGGCGGTGTACATTTTTGGCTCTCCGCTACATCGCGGTGTTAAGATTTTCAGGGATTTCATGACCCCCCTTGTACATATTATAAATAAATGTTTTCTCGTTCTGATCACGGCGTTTTCTTGTTGCTAAACGTAAACTGCCGTGAAGGCTCCTCAGACTTTTTGGGAATTTGTACATGGTCCTTCGAGCCGGATGGACGATAAGTTGGTTGATTGAAGTTGAACCACGCAGCGACATATCCAGTACTGGAACGGTATCGGAAGGAACGGATAGTTTGGAACCGATTTCAGTAAAGTATGAAGAAGTGAAACTGTGAGTACTCTTTGCAATATTATCTTTGAGAAAATTCAAGCAAATTAGAACCTTCAATACAAGAAGAAATAGACTTAGAAAATTTAGAAGTTGTTTGGACTTAGAATAGTTTCGCAAAAAGTGAACAGACGGGGAATCCACGCCGGTTTTCCCCAAGAAGTGCCAAACACTTAGAAAATTTTGAGGAAAAAGTTCATCGACTTGCAATTTTTTTGAGATTGGTGATTCAAGTTAATTGAAATTTAACTATATATTCTTTTAAAATGGATAAGTATTTTGCATTTCAAGAAGATGTGAAATCAAAAATACAAAAAGCCAGAGTCAATTTTAAGAAATCTCCAAAGGAAAGGTTAACACAATCCTATTTGGAAACTCGGCTTGAAACACTGGAAAATTATTGGACTTCATATCGCGAAACACATAGAGTCATCGTTTCGGAATTTAATCACAAGGAATTGGTTAAGTCTACTTATTACACAACTGATGCATTGCATTGTCTAGTTCTAAGGTTGATGAGTCAAACGTCGGTCAATCCTTTAGTGTTAGATTACCCAAGATTTCCATTCCTACTTTTAGCGGCAAATACACTGAATGGACAAGTTTTCGTGATTTATTCATATCGTTAATACATAGCAACAAAGCATTGGACGAAAGGCTATTTAACAGGTGAGGCCGAGCAACTTTTACGGCATATTCCTATCACGGCCAATAATTACAAAGTCTGTTGGGATCAGTTAGAACATCGCTATAATAATAAATTACACCTTGCTATTTGTATTTTAAAACGTTTCATGAATCAAAAGAACATACAGTCAGAATCATCCAGTGCCATTAAAGAATTACTTGATACCACAAATGAATGTTTAAACGCCCTCAAAAATTTAGATATTGATATTTCTTCTTGGGATATTATTGTAATTTACATTGTGAGTTTGAAACTTGATACTGAATCTAGAAAGTTATGGGAAGTTCAAATCTGTAAGTTCAATGACGAACTACCTAAAATAAGTAATTTGCAAGAATTCTTAGAGCAGCGATTCAGACCTCTTGAGTTTTTGGATAATAAGGTTAACAAGTCGAATAATAGTACTCGCGCAACTAAGGTTATGCATGTCACTTCAAATTCAAAATGTGAGTTTTGTGATGAAGACCATAAGTTGATGAATTGCAAAAAGTTTGCAAGGGAAGACGTTGAAACACGTCGTAAGTTTATCCAAACCAACAAGTTGTGTTTTAACTGTTTCGGCTCAAATCATTCGGTATTTTCATGTCGTCAGTCAACCAATTGTCGTATTTGTAGGAAGAGGCATCACTCTCTTCTTCACCAGAAATCAATCCCTAAAGGTCACAACTCACGTGATCAAGAGGATGATGGTACGGATCAATCTCCACCATCAACTCCACAGACCGAGAATCCAATCAACGTTGTGTCTTGTTTCTCCAGTGTGAACAGCCAAGTGCTATTGGCCACTGCCTTAGTACAGGTAGAAGCGAGAACAGGCACTTTCGTTTTAAGATCTCTCTTAGACCAAGGATCTCAAGCATCGTTTATTACCGAATCCTCGGTACAAATGCTTGGTCTGAAGAAGATTACAGACAAGAGCTTTATTTCAGGACTTGGCTGTGACCAGAGTGCAACATTGCATTCTAAATGTTTTGTAAACATAAGGATTCAGTCACGCCACGATCCCAACTTTATAGTTGTTGTGAAGGCTCATGTTCTAAAGAACATCACATCACTTCTTCCTGAGAGGAAGATTGTTTTGACAGCGTTGTCAACTCAAATGTCGGATCTAAAGCTAGCTGATCCTTCATTTAATACTCCGAATAAAATTGACATTTTACTAGGAGCAGAAGTATATTGCCAGATTATAATGGATGGTGTTATCAAGGGTTCACCTGGGTTGCCTGTGGCTCAGAATACCAGACTTGGATGGATTCTCTCTGGCTGTATAAATTCACAAATCAAGCAAGATTCTCTGCAAAGAAATAAAATCGTGAACATGTACACTCATTTGACTGATGATCTGTTAAAGAAGTTCTGGGAGTTAGAGGAACCTTCTTCTGACAAAAGGTTTCTATCAGAGGAAGAGCAGGCCTGTGAGGACTTCTTTGCAGAAACTGTTAAAAGAGATTCAGCAGGTCGCTATGTAGTAAAATTGCCTTTCAAGTCAAATGATCCCGAGTGTAAATTTGGCAACTCTTTCGATATTGCTCGGAAACGATTTTATTTGCTCGAGAAACGGTTTCTCAAGAATCCTGAATTTGCAATAAAATATTCTGAAGTTATTGAGGAGTACTTGACGTTGGGTCATATGGAGGTGGTTCCAGAATTAGAGAAAGAGAATCATAGTGCCATCTATCTGCCACACCACGCAGTCATCAAAAATGATAGAACCACAACAAAGGTGAGGGTTGTATTCGACGCGTCATGTGTTCCAAACAATGGTTCATCGTTAAATAGAGACATGATGATTGGTCCAAGGCTACAACCTGAACTGGGGCACATTATCATGCGTTGGCGCTGTTATCCTATATGTCTTGTTGCAGACATAGTAAAAATGTATAGACAAGTAAAGGTATCTGAAGAAGATGTTGATTTTCAACGCCTGTTGTGGCGTAAGGATGTGAACTCAGAACTTCAACATCTAAGGTTACTGCGCGTAACATTTGGTACATCTTCAGCACCTTACTTAGCTGTACGAGCTCTGCAACAGCTTGCGTATGATGAAGGTGATAAATACCCTTTAGCAGCAGATAGGGTTTTAAAGGAGTTCTACGTCGACGATCTCATGACAGGTTGCGAAAACGTTGAAGAAGGTATTAAAATCTTTCATCAATTGAAAGACCTTCTTAATTGTGGCGGGTTTGAACTTCAGAAGTGGTCTTGTAATAACAATGGGTTATTGCAAGAAATTGATACAGACAGTAAGGATAGGAAGGAAAACTTAGAATTGAAATTAGATTCTGTTATGAAAATTCTAGGATTAACCTGGAACAGATCTAATGATGAGTTTCAATATACTGTCCAACTTCCGTCGCTTGAAACACCTGTGACCAAACGTAAGGTCATTTCGGATGTGGCCAAATTATTTGATCCACTTGGTTGGATTGCGCCCGTCATAACAACAGCCAAGATTTTTATTCAGAGAATATGGCTGGCTGGTATAGGGTGGGATGACGAGATACCAATTGATATACTCAAAGATTGGCTTTCATATCGTAAGGATCTCGTTCATCTCACCAGTTTTCAACTTCCGAGATGGACGGGGGCAAGCAGAGATAATGTTCACATGGAACTACAAGGGTTTTGTGATGCTTCTAATGCAGCGTATGCAGCCGTTGTCTACGCTAGAACAGTAGATTGCAACGGTAAGGTTGATGTGAATCTGATCGCTTCCAAATCAAGAATTGCCCCTGTAAAACAAGTATCAATACCTCGCTTGGAGCTTTGTGGAGCTGTTTTATTAGCTAAATTACTCCAAGAAGTTTCGGAAGTATTGGCTATCTCAAAAGAAAATATCCACGCTTGGACTGATTCTAGTGTTGTTCTTGCTTGGCTGAGTAGTCATCCTAGCAAGTGGAAAACGTTTGTCGCAAACAGGGTCTCGGAAATATTGACCATAATGGACAATAGTCAGTGGGCGCATGTCAAGTCCGATGAGAACCCAGCAGATTGCGTATCGCGGGGCATAAATCCGAGGGATATTTCTAAAATTACAATTTGGAAAAAGGGCCCTATGTGGCTACAAGAAAATACAGTCCACTACAGTAAAGGAAAGTTTAAACAAATTGACTTAGAAGAAAAGAAAAATAAGGTATTATGTCATGTCACAATTGAAGACATTGATAATATGTCAAGGTTTTCAAGTTTAAGTAGGATGATAAGAGTAATTTCATATTGTAGAAGGTTTCTTAAAACCTTAAATAGGGCGAGCACTAGCTCTACAACCACACGTTGGCTAACGTCTAAGGAAATGAAGGAGTCATTACTTACCTGTATCCGGTTGGATCAAAGGGAAAGATTCCTGAACGAAATAAAGAGTTTACGGGAATCAGGTAGAGTAAATAAAGAGAGTAAACTTACTTCGCTTAATCCATTCCTCGATGGCGAAGGCATCCTAAGAGTTGGTGGGCGATTGCAGAAGGCTAACGTAGTGCATGAGATGAAGCATCCTATACTGATACCTCCTAATTCACATCTTGCAAATTTGATTGTTGCAGATGCCCATGAGCGTACTATTCATGGGGGTCCTCAGTCCATGCTAAGTTATATAAGAACTCGGTATTGGATCATGAACGCAAAGAGTCTTATAAGACAGCATTTTCGTAAATGTGTCGTTTGTATACGTTATGCGGCTCAAACGAACCAACAATTGATGGGCCAGTTGCCATCAGCTCGTGTCACTGCTTGCCGCCCTTTTCATAAAAGCGGTGTTGATTACGCAGGACCTATCGCAGTCAGAACCACAAAGGGACGTGGCCATCACTCCACTAAAGGTTATATTTGTTTATTCATCTGCATGGCCACTCGTGGCATTCATCTGGAGGTCGTGAGTGATCTAACCTCAGAAGCATTTTTGGCTGCTTTTAAGCGTTTTGTTGCACGCAGAGGTCATTGTGCAGAATTGTGGAGTGATAATGGCACTAATTTTGTTGGAGCGAATAAAGAGCTCAAAAAATTAGTACCACGGGAAAGTTCGGAAGTAGCGAATGATATAGCTGACTGGCTTGCAACAAATGGCACCAACTGGCACTTCATTCCACCCCATTCACCAAACTTTGGTGGACTCTGGGAAGCTGGAGTGAAGTCCACAAAACATCACCTAAAAAGGGTTATCGGCAATAGCACACTCACTTTCGAGGAGATGACGACTCTTTTGTGCCAAATAGAGGCATGTCTTAACTCACGACCGATAACACAAATAAGTTCCAATACAGAAGATCCGTACCCACTTACCCCGGGACATTTTCTTGTGGGTGAGCCATTAGTACTGGTACCGGATGCTAATTACGAAAATTCGACCTTGAGTACTCTCAAAAGATGGCATTTCACACAACGCCTTGTGCAGGACTTTTGGCGTAGATGGTCAAACGAATACCTTACACAACTCCAGCATCGTTATAAATGGACACAAATAACTCCGGAACCTAAGGTGGGAGATATAGTGCTGGTTAAAGAGGACGATCTACCACCGGCAAGATGGTTGTATGGCATTATAACTGACAAGCATATTGGAGTGGATAAACTTACGCGCATTGTTTCATTAAAATGTAAGGGTTCTATTATAAAGAGACCAGTATCTAAGCTCATTATTTTACCCGTCACCATCTAGACTTAAGTTTTGAAATTTGTTTTGATTTATGTATTCAAATGCTACCTATCACATAAAATGTTATGAATTGTTAGTTTAAGTTTTGATATTTTATTTTTTGTTGGTATTAGCTAAACTGTTGTCATGGTGGGCGGATAAATTATTTTTTAAGTCTTTATAATGTGTTAATTTATGGACACTCTGTCCATGGTGGGCGGAATGTTAAGATTCTAACATCAAGAAATGTCACTTTTGTTATTAAATTAGCATCAAACCAATAGATGGCGGTGTACATTTTTGGCTCTCCGCTACATCGCGGTGTTAAGATTTTCAGGGATTTCATGACCCCCCTTGTACATATTATAAATAAATGTTTTCTCGTTCTGATCACGGCGTTTTCTTGTTGCTAAACGTAAACTGCCGTGAAGGCTCCTCAGACTTTTTGGGAATTTGTACAGTCATCGTTTTTATTTTGTTAAGTATCAGTACCTACTGACATAGTCGTAAGTTTTACTTAGTCTGTATTTATTTATTTATTTATTATTATAGGGTAAACAACAAGTAGTATACTCAAAATATACAAATTGTCTTAAACATACGACTTAACAAATATACTACCCACTACATTTTCCACAGCTTACTACTTATACTAAGACAAACTGATTAACAAACGTTATTGTAGTCAGGATAACTATGTAGACACATTAGAAGCTACTGTTGATCCTTCAAAATTTTGATTATGTACCTCATCTGCTTACAAATAATATGTCAATTGCACAAAATAGTTTATTGTATGTATCGACTAGACGGCGTCGTGGTGAGCGCACACCAGCATTGGATTTGCAAGAGATAGTAGCGAATAGTAGTACTAACTAGGATATTCCTGTTTTGTTACAGATGGAGGCAAAAGTGAAGGAGGAGGTTCCTGACAAAGACTACACTCAGCCGACCACAGCAGAGAGGAGAAAATGTAAGTGAAGAGTTTAACAATAACTTATTCAACCATAAACAAGATGTGCGCGTGTTCGTGTAACATTTTCATGGTTTCTTTGGGCATTAGTAGCTTTATTTACCTTTATAGTTCGTTTTTTGTCTTGGAAAAACCGAATCATAAAGTTTCGTTTTTATCGTGGAAAAACGAATCTTTTTAGCCCAGTTGAAATCGACACTGTAAAAGGCATAAATTGCAAAGCTTGATGTAGTTCTGGATTTTGTTATATTTGATCAATACAACATACAAAAAATCCAGAACTACACCAAGCTTAGGGCAGTGTGAATCCAAACTTGCAACTTGGAAAAATATGTGCTCGTTGCACAATACCCGAAAAACTGCGAAATGTTGAGTCTGTTTTACCCGACTGCCAAGGAAGGGTTATGTTTTACGCGCGTATCTTGTGTTTGTAAATTTTTCTTTTACCTCGTATCTTCCAAAAGGCTGGATGGATTTCGACAATTAAGGTATCTGCGGTAAGTTAGATGCGCCTTTACCGTCGAAGTGTTCTTAAATAGGCGTAAATAAAACTAAATCTTGGCGGATTATGGGTGCCATATTGTGCGGGCACCAAGAAAATTATGTAGTGCAGTCGGCAGATCACCTTTTGCTCTAAAAATCTTAAACTGAGCTTTTTCGGCAAATAAACCTTAGCTCTCAGGCAAGTACTAGCCCGCCTGCATCCCTTCTAACATTTGCAGGCTATTAGTTCGAGAAGGTGTGGTGAGGCTAGCTCGTTGTTGTATTTTATTGTGTTTATTGTTGAATTTTGTTTGTCAAAAACGCATAATATACGACAAAATACTAAATATCCAGAACTAAGTAAATCAAGCTTTGCAATTTTAATTTCAATATCTACTGGGCTACATAGATCAGACAAAATTTCATAAAACTATGTTCAATAGTTTGAGTGAAATGGTATTTTCCCATTGTTCTATACAGCGTTTTCATCAGTAATAAATGACCGGGTAATCTACGAAAAGGCCGTGTGACAACTAATTATTAATTGTATTATCTTACACTTAGTAATCTAGGTAGTAGGTAGTTAGCAATGTAATGACAGATGGAGGCAATAGGTATTACACAAGTATACAATTATTATCAGCTATCAAACCTACCCATCTACAACAGTAACAAACAGGTCGAACATGCAATAAAAACGCGTTATTCTCAGCACGTAGTGTGGGAGCTGGCACAACTGTTGTGATCGTAATCTGCCGCCGGTGGTACGAAGCACGGACCGAATCTAGGGTACAGTGATGTACCTAGGAGTAGGAGATGAACGTATATACCTACTATTTAATATAATAGAATTTTAATGCTAGCAATGGGCAGTGGGCCCGCGTTGGGCGCCAGTAGACCCGCGTTGGGCGCCAGTAGACCCACGTTGGGCACCAACAAGATAAATAAAATACTACCCTGCACTTGGTAGAAGGAGCTCCGTATGAATGGTTTTTCCAGTGGGATAAAATCGTGCTGTAGCTATTATACATACATTAGTTATTCCATCCAATACATACATATTATCAGCTATCAAATAAACCCATTTACAATAACAAACAGAACGTACACACAACAAAAACGCGTTATTCTATCAGCACGTGGTGTGAGAGCTCGCACAACTGTTGCGATCATAATCTGCCGCCGGTTGTACGAAGCACGGACCGAATCCAGGGTCCATTGATGTAGTGTGGCGGCTAGATATGGCAGCGACTGGTGAGCGTAGTTGTAAGGATGTGGCAAACGTACTTGTATGGAAAGAACAGGTACATTAATAAGCTGGTCTAAGAATGATGGCACTGCTAGCAGGGAGGAGTGTTCTGGTCTTCTGGCTTCCTTATGTAAAGGATAGATTATGTCAAATGAGGCAAAAACGAAGTGTCTTGATTAATGTGAATTGTAAATTACTATACCTGCAAGCATGCTTGCGAAATACCTACCTATGTAATTGATAGATATAAGTTGTCAAAAGTGTGTCGAAGGTACATAAATATAAGACTTAAACTCATAACATTATTGTCATTATTGTCGTGGTGGCCCAGTGGCTAAGTCCTCGCCTGTCGTGCTAGAGGTCGTGGGTTCAAATCCGAGCAAGTACCAATGTGACTTTTTCAAATTCATATGTACTTTCCAAGTTTATCTTGGACATCACAGGCAACGGTAAAGGAAAACATCGTGAGGAAACCTGGACTTATATAGTTAATGTCAGTCTGAAATAGCCAAGTCAGAGATCTGTGGAGTTCCCAGAGGCGGCTCAATTAACTCTGACACCAGAGGTGGCCACACCTCTTACGAAAGAAGAAGATAACATTATTTAAGATACCTACCAATCTTTTCTTCCATCCTTATGAGATCAGCAGTATGCCTAAAAAGCTAATCAATACCTACAAACAATTCAGCAACCCATCAAGTACTTTGATTTTTTAAACAAAGATATAACACATTAAATATTAAATAGCACCTATAATATTTTCAAACAATAACCACGGAACACGGACGGGCGGCAACAAATGAGAGTAGTTCATACACCTAACCATCGTGGGAGAGAGGACACCTGCGCAATGATCTTAATCTGGCGATGGATGCTCGCGGCACGAACGAATACACTGATGGATGCAAGGAGATAGGGGGACTAGATAGCGCATGCTAAGCCGGAATTAATTCGCTCTGAAATAATTTCTAGAAAACAATAGAGGCAAGATAACCTTTTGAACGTACCAACCGGAGAAAGTATAAGCTGATGACAAGGATATAGTGCGATAACGTAGTGAAAAGTTTTGTTGATGAAGATATAATTATGAGTTTACTTATTGAATAAAGGCTTAGTTTTTGTAAACTATATAAGTGAAAAGTCGAATGAATTTCACTCTAGTCGCGTTCTAAAGAGTTTTCATAAGTTCTTCTTATTTCTTCTTTTTTAAAAAACGTTGCCCCACACTAGAAATATCTTCCTGTATCGTGGGTGCGTTTACGAACATATAAACTCACATACACAACACCCAGAGCCGGAACACCTATCTGTAGGTCATACAAATATTTGTTCCGTGCGGGAATCGAACCCGCGATACGCAGCGTAGCAGTCAATTACTAAACTAAAGTTCTAAACCCTGGTTTCAGAAAAAAACGACTAGTCTAAAATTTAAATTAAAAATTTGTGACATTAATTATAATGCGATAAATTTCGTTTTAGACACTGGGCCTACGTAAGACAGATGCTTTAATCAAACTTATAAAGGCGATCGTATCAAATAAGTATTTTTCTTTTTAGCCAAGCCCAGGGTTGGACTGGCATATAGTCGAGGGTGCGTTTGCACGCCGGGCCCCAGCCTATGCAGGCCCCCACGGGCCCGGCTTGCGGGGCTTGTGCTCCTAGCCGCAAGACGGTCGGCGCCCGCGCAGGCTAGGGCCTTGCTCTTGCGACCTACATCTTAAGTAGATAGTTGCTATTACATACCCTGTAAATGTAAAATTTTATCACATTACGAAATGAAAACCAGCACGTACACCACCATATGAATAAATAGCATATTGAGTAATTCTCACAATTTCGTTCACGCAAAAGACTTGTGAGCAAGACCCGATCTATCTAATGGCTATTTGGGCTTCAGCCCAGGGCCCCGTAAATATAAAGGTTTCCCATCCCCCATTGAAGACAGTTATTTAATATTCTACTGGTGTTGAGAAAAAAACCTTTTCTGCGTATGACGACTAACTTTCTTACTCCTATTTCTGTACAAAAGGCTATAAGAAAATGGGTAGTATTTAAACGCAAATCAAAAAATATCCTTTTTCTATGCAATAAAATGCCGAATTCTCATCAAAATTACTGATTGCGAAAATATTCAACGCAAAATATCACTAAACACACTACAATTTATTTTCGCAGCGTACAGCGATTTTTCCTAAAGCAAAAGCTTTTTTATTAATGCACAGCTAATAATCATAATGCACATCATACATATTAGCTCTTTTTCTTTTAAATATAGCTTCTATTTTTATATTATTTACAGCAGTTTTTCTAAATAAAACAGCATTTTATTAGTCACAGTAGGGGGGGAAGGGCGGAAACCCCCCTGTACCATCCCCACAACTCGGAGCCCCATGGTTATGGAGATATCCATGGTTAAAGTTTTTACAATTACTATTTAACGACAATGTCGACGGAGCCCCGCTGTGCGGGGCTCCTATTTCTGTCTAAAGGGTCTAAAGTAACCTAACACGAAGGAGATGACGGGAGCTGAGTTCGCTCGCTTTGCTCGCTCACTTCAGCTGCCGTCATCTTTTCGAACCTAACCTGTCCGTGTCGGGTTGCCCTAAGTTCCCGAGCTCGCTTCGCTCGCTCTTGGACTAATTCATAAAGACCACATGGAAAGTGGGTGCTCTATATATCTCTAAATATGGAAAATTTGCTGTGCAGTTAGTATTTCTGCTATGTATGTAGTATTTTTGTACAAAAATAAATTTAACTGTATTGCATTATGAGGAAAAAAGTAGTCATATTGATGTATAATTTCGAATTATCTGCAGTTTGAGTTTTGCTAAACATTTAGTTTATTTGTAGTGAAGTAAGTTATTTGATGTAAAAAAGAATATAAATGATGAGTATGTATTGATAGACGATTATTTTATTTGATATGCAATTTATAATATTCCTAAGAAAATCTAACCCAATCCAAATACTGCGCGTACCTAATTACAAAAATTCGGAGCTAATTTCGCTCGCTTTTGCAACTTTCATTCACAGTTATTATTATTACATTCCAAGATGTTATAATTGGTGATAATAAATAAATAAAATGAAATTTCTGCATAAAGTTAAATAAAAATAAATAAAGTTATCATTAATTCTGTACGAACGGTAAAACGAAAATCTATCCTCTCCAAACCAAAGTGAGTTCCTAAATGCTGTCTTGCTTCGATTGTTTTAGCATTCCTTCTGTTTCACCAATTCATGAAATGGTCGACAGGTGCAGAAAACTATAATATTTTATTTATTCCTACTTCTCAAGAAATAGACACAAAAATCGAAAACCTATTTGAACCTGGGTGCATCATTTTCGATCTTTCTAACCTCTGCACTGGAGCTCATGAAAAAAATCCGGAAAAGTACTTTGGAGAACAAGATGAACGGTAGTAGAAGTTCTCAGACGATAAAACCAAAGTACTGGTGACACACCTTTTTGCCACAACCTACTCCTTTCTTTTGAAAGCACCCACTCTCGACATTGATCGATATCATTGTCGAGAGCGGGCACACACTTTCAGAAAAATATAAACACGCTTTTGGACAAAAAGTCAATTAATTTGATTAATTGGATAGTTTAGGCCGTCTATGGATTAGTGGTAGGCCACCAAGTGTGTTAGCCCAGGGCACGAAAAATTCATGATCCACCCGTGCTTGTGAGAGTCGATTTTCAGTTCTGAAGCGCATTAGTAGTAGGCCTTGCGGGCCCCGGGCTTGACAAGAGCCACCCGGGCCCTTCCGACTTAGTCCAACCCTGGCCAAGCCACATCCATCATCTCTACATCTTCGTCAGTACCGGCTGGTGTAAAAGCATTGTATTTGCCGAGTTCTAACGTTTAATGCGAGCATTTGCACCACCGCTTGTGATTTCTAAGTATTTTTCACAGAATTGTTTACTGTTTGTACTGGTTCTCAAATGTTTATGTTTTTGAAACCTTCAGCAGCAAATGATAGTCCTGATTTTTTTTTGGATATCTGCGGTACTGTTATAGTAAATATGTGAAAGTGTAAACAACAAAATGTGAGGTTATAAGCAAATGTGAGGGAAAAACTTAATGGAATAAAATCAATGCATAATTAAAACCATAATTATTTGGGTCTATGGTGAATAAGCGATATCACAAGCGGATGATTAGACAATCAAATCAATTTTACTCATATAAAACCGACATACTGCAGTTTGTTAGTACCCCTAAGTACCTAGTAGGTAAGTATGTATGTATATGGGTAGATAAGCAGCATAATAACTTCAGTAAAATACTAGCCACAATATTATTGCGTAAAAAATACACGCACATTAATAATGAAAATCATCAGTACACAACATCAATACATATAATAAATCTGTAGAACAGTCGTTTTTGAATATCGAAAATATTTCCAAAAAAACTAGCCAGGGTGTTAAAGGATAACCAACAGAAACAGCATTTTTGGAATTCATGTCTGTTTATCTGTTTATTTGTGCACGCATCACGAGAAATATACGAAACTAAGCAACATAACTTTTAGACAAAAAAAAATGTGCGTGAAGTATTACTTAGTTTTTGTTTCATCGCAATCGGTTCACTCTATCAAAAGTTAGATGAATTTGAATTGTTCAAGAAGTAAAATTATCACAATACTCGGGACAGTTGAACTCAATATTCGATAGATGGCGTTGTATATTTGTAGTCATTTTAGAATGATAACCCTAGACAAAAAATGGTAGGTAGGTAAGTAGGGTAGGGTAGGCTGTCAGATGACGGGAGCGAAGCCGCGGGCACAGCTAGTTAATAATAAATCAAAAGCAATCAAAACGTACCTAACCGTGCCAAGTCCGAAGTCAGACTAAAAATTGAACGATCAAGCCTCTTGCGCACTCTTTTATAATGCGGCTTGCTTGTCAGTGGCAGGGAGCGCGTAGTCAATACACCAACTTATTAAACAGGAAGTAACTCTAAAGATACTCAAATAATATATAAATAGGAATTGGTTATTTCTCCCACAAATATTCTTTAAAAGGTCTAAATATATTCGGTCAAATGCCTGGTTTTAAGTTTTAAGATTTGAATATTTCGCAATGATTGATAGTATCAAAAGCCTTTGTATAATCTACGAAGGCCAAGTAGAGTGGTTTATTGAATTCTGAACATTTTTCAAGGGGCTGAAGAGATCTATAGAAACATTTCTATTTGAAATAGGGATTTGATAGTTCATCGAAAAGTGGTATTGTACCTCATGTGAAAGAGCCAGTCCGGGATGGAAACTGCTTTTCCTGAACTAATCTGCTGCAGCTAAGCAGCATTTCGGTGACTAAAGGCCCTCTATACTCCATTCTCTCTCCGAACTCAAAATCGGTTAAACGAACTGTAAAAGGAACTGATTTAATTTCTTTTATTTCAAACTAGCTGTGCCCACGGCTTCGCTCCCGTCAACTGCCTACCCTAGCCTACCCTACCTACCTACAATTTTTTTTCTAGGGTCATTCTTCCGCGGAGAATCTTTTGATAGAGTGAACCGATTGCGATGAAACAAAAACTAAGTAATACTTCAAGTTACGCACAATTTTTTTGTATAAAAGTTATCTGCATTGGTTTCGTACGTGAAGCGTGCACAACTAAACAAACAAATATTCCAAAATTGCTGGAAATGGGTTCTGTTGGTTATCTTTTAATACACTAGCATTTTTTTTGGAAATATTTTCAACGTACAAAAACGACTTTTCTACAGATTTATTATTTATAATAATAATATGTATTGCGCACTGATGAAGTATAGCTGTTGATATATCAACTTTGTTTTGTCAAGCTCGATTTTCGTCGGTTTCTTTGCTAAACATTAAGATTCAAACCCAATTAATTGTAGTATCTAAGCCAGCATCAACTTGATATCATGGTTTATATTTTAAATCACGGTAATATGTGATTGGGCGTGCCATGTATATAGAATGCATCAGGACAGACGGGTCAGAGTTTTAATCGTGATACAAAGATGGTCATCGTCGCCCAGGGAGTCATAAGAAACACTGAAATGACGGCTTACGACTTATAGGCACACAACGACTTATTACTCGACTTACTTACGACTTATAAACACCTATAAGTAGGCTATAGAGGAGAAAGGTCTCCTGGCAGTAGGGCTTATCGAGATCGGTCCTTGGATGTCTGACCATCCTTAACATACCCTTCCGTGCTTTTGAACCTACGTTATGCTGTTGACCATCCCGGCTTACATTTGTAGATATTTGACAGTTGAAGGTCGAAGGAAAATTTGACACCAGTCATGCCAAGGTGACCCGTGTTACCTAGTTGTTGTGGAGATCAGTTTGGCAGTCAGTCCGAATAATATTCTGGCTGTTCAACTACATCCAGACCCCACCATACAGACAAAGCCAGAGCCAGAAAAATACGATTTATTCCGTTCTAAAACCAACAACTAATACCACTGGTATTTGTTTCAACTCATCTTTAGTTTTATTCCGAACGGATAAAAAAACCTTTTATTAATGCCTTACTACAAGGTTTGAAGTTGTATCATGTTTATACAAGCATCAGCTTGAATTATGTAAGTATGCTAGTAAAATGTAAATAAAAACTTAACTTAATATTTGTTAGTATTGTGAGTTAGTATTGCCGTTGTCTGTCTCTATTTCAGTGTAAGGACCGCCTGAGGCGGTGAGAGCCTCCTCCAAATGCTTACATTTGTCACGAAGTCTAGCTGTCCTGGCCCAAAGGTTTCCAGCAGTTTCGACCATTTTTGTCTCTCCACCTTTTAAAAGGCCTGCCTCTTCTTCTTTTAACAGATCTGGGAGTCCAGTTTGTTATGATCTGGACCCATCGTTGTGGTTCCAGCCTCTGGATGTGTCCTGCCCATCTCCATTTGAGTTTGAGTATCTGCTTAATCACGTCCGTAGATCTTGTTGCTTTCCTTATCAACGAAGTTTTCACTCGGTCTCTTATTTTTATATTCATGAAAGTTCGTTCTAGTACTCTCTGACATGTCCTAATTTTCATTTGTTGTCTCTTTTTTAAGGACCAAGTTTGACACGAAAGCAGGCACCCATAGCTTTAGCTTTAAGCCTTGGTGGAAAAGAATTTTTAAAAACGTCTTTCATGGCCCAGTATTTATTCCATGTGTATATTTATTCTGGTATTTATTTCCTTTTCGTTAAAATCCTTAAATAATATGACATGGCCGAGATAGGTGTACTCTTCCACGTATTGAATTGGAATTGAGATTGGATTGGAGAGTATTCCGAACGGATACCACTTTTTAAATAATTAAATTTAATGTGCGAACGAATACTAACAACTTGAATTTGGCACAGTCAGCTAAGTCAAACCTAATCAAATCAAATAAAAAAATCAAGGCAAATGCCCATTTATGGCCATGAAACGCCTAAAACAATTAGCTTTTGTTACAAAAAAACATCTTGTTGTATGTTTATTAATTGCGTTATTTATTTATCCAAACAAGATTGCAAAATTTTTGTACAAAAATAGTACCGAAAAGATAAATGAAATTAGGTAAAGCCGGAAATCATTGGTTTGTGGATAAAATAAAAAGTGTTGCCAATTACTAATTTCGTTCAAAATATAATCGATTCTCTTTTCTTCAATCGATTTTTATGGTGTTTTTATTTTAATGCCAATATTATTAGTTTTTTTTTCGATAATTTTTGTTATAATTAATCAAGCGAATTTCTACTTGATTTACCATAAATTGATCATAACTAAAACGCTACTGCACAATTTATTTGTCATTCTTATCTGTTCTTCAAAATACATAAAAAAAACTAAAATAGACAAAATAATAAACTACTATTTTTGTACCTTATTATATCTTTGAGCTTATTTTTGTATTCGTTTAAACAATGGTATCCGTTCGGAATAGAAAATAAATATGAATTGAAACAAATACCAGTGGTATTAGTTGTCGGTATTAGAATGGAATAAATAAAAAATACGAAGCATGTTTAATGATTAAATAGAATGCCTCTGAGGAACTAATACTTAGTCACCTACTTCCACGAAATCCGTCTAGTTACATCCACATTTCCACTGATTTCGATCCCCACGACAGTCGCGGGCGCAGCTGCTTGCTCCCACGTTACTCATGCATGGTGTTTACCGAGGGCCACCCACGCTCATCGCTCATCGGTTACCTTATGATTGTCCTAGTATTATGGGGCCAGGGATGGACTGGGGCTTAAGTAGGTGGAAGATTATTCGTATAGCTTTTACCAGCTGATCCACCCGCGTGAAACTTGGAAATTATTCCAAGTGACCTACTTCCAGAATAAAAAGTATTTCAACTGGCTGTTACTGGATTGTGGATGTCAGATGCAGTCTCTTCATGTTAAATATTGGTAATGACCAATTTTTTTCTACAGCCTGTTTTTTATTAATTATATATAGGCTCGCGCTTGACCACTATCTCACCTGATGGTAAGCGATGATGTGGTCGACGGTGTAACACGCTTGCCTAGAAGTAACCTATTCACTCTTGACTTAAAGACCCCGAGGTTGTAGCTATCGGGAAACACAGACTCCGGCAGGGAATTCCACTCCTTAGCTGTACGTATAATGAAAGTATTTCCAAAACGTTTAGTGCGTATGGGTGGGATGTCCACCATGTACCGATGGCGCATCGCCGTACATCTTGTAGTCCGATGTTGAAACGGGCTAGGCGGAATTAGATCATGCAATTCCATCGCACACTCCCCGAAATGCAACCGATAAAAAACCGACAAGCTGGCAACTCGACGACGATGTTCAAGGCTTTGGAGCTTTTTTGTTAGACGAGAAACCCACCTCAACATAATTGGAGTAAAGCTAATTATGTACAGCTAATTTCCTATCTGGGGAAATTATTTTGAGACCGTAATTTCAACATGGAAAATAATTTTGTCATATTGTGTCATGATACTGCCGCCACTTTCACCTCAAACTCTTGGTCGGAGCTCCAAGAAACTACACAGGACGGACTTTGATTCTGCCCTGAATGGTTTTTTTTTCATCTTGGGGAAATGATCATGCATACTACACTACCACGGGGAGATAGTGCAGTTATGTGGGACTCCAACCCACTAAAACTCCACAGTGTCCTCCTGTGCTGCGGCTGTGCGTCACCGGAGCCTCCCCTTTGCCGGCGCACCAGAAAACACTGTACGCCGTGACCACCCCAGGAACCAAACCAGCACATGGGCGCCAGACGACCCCGTGTACGTCACCCTTGGTCCCCTTATAACGGGCAAGGTCAATGGCCCCACCACCTACCATATTTCGGCCGCAGTAAATAAGGAGAGCGGCCAACGCTTTACCGACACTCCTCCCCTGCGGCCCCACCGCGTCCGCCATCAGATGGTGGCAACCCCGTCCAGGACGCGTAAGGTAGGGAGAGCAGCGCACATCAACACCAGCACTTCTCTCCCGCCGCGGCCTCCAACCCTCAGCCGCGATATCGTATGGGTATGGGAGGCCCCTTACAACATCGTGGCCCGCCTCAGTTGCGATGTCGCCCAGTTGGCACCGCAACCTACATATTGGCCGCTACGTCGCTTCACCTTGGGTGACTAAGCCACGGTGAAGCTACTGAGCCCCTCCGCCTTGACAATGCGGGAACCGGGGGGGAATGCAACTAAACCTAACTATATAACTATTTCTATCACGAACATTTCCCAACCAAAAATCCCAATATGTATAAAAGACCTATCTTGTTTCACACAATCTCAACCTACCTGTCAATGCTTGCTGAGATTATATATCTTGGAGTATCTCAATATCTTAATTTCCGGTCACACATTAATACCCTTACTGGTCGCATACATAAGCTTATTAATATTTTTTGAACTCTTCATGTAGCCAGCCCTTTAATTATACGAAACGTTTACTTTGCTCTTTGCCAATCAATCCTCATTTATAGTATTTCTTGCTGGGGTGGTGCTGCACAGACCATACTCAAGCCTCTGGAGATCGCTCACAGGCTATTCTAAAAGTGGCTACTTTCAGACCGACTATCTTCCTAACCGCAGAACTCCATAAGTCATGCAATCTACTTGTTGCGAGAAAACAATATATATTACAAATGATCCTACTAAAGCACAAAAGACGTTGGGCTATGGGTTTGGGTAGTTCAGTGAATCGATTGCCTAAAACTATAGAATGACTCCAACCAACTTTTGATGGGTGTGGTAGAATGGAGGAACCATTTCACCAAGTTGCGTAAAAAAATGCCTTTTTACACAACTTATACGACAGCAAGGACAACGGCGAAGCCATAAGAAATGGTTATGATTTTAGCAGTCTATGTATATTTGTATTTACGTATATTCCTCCGTAGCGCCTAAACTATTCATCCGATTTTGATGAATAAGGTGTCAATCGATTTGTTATTAAGGCCCGAGTAACAAAGGCTAAAAAAAGCCGTTTTCGGGTTACAGTTTTTAAACTTTTTGCTTGTTGAGTATTCATTGGTAAAAGACAAGAAATTTTCGTTTTGTAATTTCTATCAATATCTATACTAATATTATAAAGAGGAAAGATTTTTTTGTTTGTTTGTACCGAATAGGCTCCGAAACTACTAGACAGATTTAAAAAAAACTTTCATCAATAGAAAGCTACATTATTCCTGAGTGACATAGGCTATTTTCTAATCCCGAAAACGGGTCCTGTGGGGTGGTCCACGGGAGCGAAGCCGCGGGCAACAGCTAGTATTATTATATTAATAAAAAAACTTTTTTACAAAAAAATACTACCGACTTCCAAATAAGAAAACTACAAAGTGAAAAATAACTTTATTTTTGGAAGTCGGTGTCTTTCGTAGGTACCATTTTTTTTCGTTATGGACACCGACTTCCAAAAATAAAGTTATTTTTCACTTTGTAGTTTTCTTATTTGGAAGTCGGTAGTATTTTGTTGTAAAAAAGTTTTTTTATTTTTCACTTTTTAGTTGTACCTACCTAATAGGCAAGTTGTTTAGTAAGTTTCCTATAACGCCAGAATAGATTACCCGAATATCATGAAACTTGAACAAAACCGATCAAATGAGAGATCTGCTTACCCCTTAAGAGCATACTGGCGTGATGTTATGTTATGAAATGGTATAAACAATAAACAGACATGCGATTTCAGCAGTCCCGAGAGATTTGCTGTTATTTATTGAAGAGTTCTGTTGTATATCTTCGAAGTTCTTCATCAGATCTTCACCAAATTAAAATGGGACCAATTTCGGAACATACTCTTTCCAACAAAAAAAGAATTTTAAAAATCGGTCCACAATTGACGGAGATATCGGTGAACATACAGAAGTCGAACATAGAACCTCCTCCTTTTTCGAAAGTCGGTTAAAAAAACCGGTTTAAAGCACAGTCAAGTCCGGTCACAACAGTCAATCGAAGCCACTAATAAGTAATGAGGAGGCCGACCGCCCCGCCCCTGCCTCCTAGCCTAGCTTGTAGTGTAGGAGTAGGCTTCAACGCTGTGTCTATTATTATCGCGGCACGGTGGACAGGCCCCATTTACTGTCACTTAACTTAAATTTTTCGTAGCACAGTGTTCAGCTAAGTTTGGTATTTTTCTGGTTTTCTAAACTAATATTATTTATATGAAGTAAAATTGTTTGCGTGTGAGTTTATGACTTAATGTCCTATGTCCCCTAGATGGGGCAAAAGGCGTCCACAGAAGTCTTCTATCTCGATCGGTCTTGAGCTTCACGCTTCACCTCGCTCCACGTCATGCCGATACTTGCCGCTTCTGCCAACACGGTGCGACGCTAGGTTTTAAGGGAATGGCCACGCTTTCTTTTTCCTTGGGGATGCTTACTTGAGAATGTGATCGGGACCCCTTCGGAGCTTGTGGCCAATCCATCTCCACTTGCGACGCTTGATCTGGCGGTCGATCGGGCTCTCGTGGCTTTTCTCCAACAGCTCTACACGTAGGAAATGTAAAATAAAATAGGCTAGAAAATAAAAAATAGTAAACTTTTTTGCTTGTTTTATACACATTACTTGTCCATTTTTAGGGTTCCGTACCCAAAGGGTAAAAACGGGACTCTATTTACGCGGTCTGTCTGTCTGTCTGTCCGTCTGTCGCCAGGCTGTATCTCATGAACCGTGATAGCTAGACAGTTGAAATTTTTACAGATGATGTATTTCTGTTTCCGCTATAACAACAAATACTAAAAAAAGAATAAAATAAATATTTAAGTGGGCAAAAAAACACGTTTGTTGTATGGGAGCCACTCCCGTACAACAAACGTGTCTTATGCCGTTTTTTAGGGTTCCGTACCCTAAGGATAAAAACGGGACCCTATAACTAAGACTCCGCGGTCCGTCTCTCTGTCTGTATGTCTGTCTGTCCGTCCGTCACCAGGCTGTATCTCATGAACCGTGATATTTTCACAGATGATTTCTGTGATGTATTTCTGTTATCGCTATAACAACAAATACTAAAAATAGAATAAAATAAATATTTAACTGGGGCTCCCAAGCCCCCATAAAACAAACGTGTTTTTTTTGCCGTTGTTTGCGATAATGGTACAGAACCCTTCGTGCGCGAGTCCGACTCGCCCTTGGCCGGTTTTTCTAGGCCTCGGTGATGACACTCTTCTTCCGATACCCTTTATAATTACACAACATAATTTTGAATATACAAATTATGAGTAAGTTCTATAAAGGAATCCGTCAGTCTTCAGTAGTTGTGTTTAGACTTGTAAGTCTGTAGGCGGGCTGTAGTTGTGTTTAGACTTGTAAGTCTAAACTCAACTACAGCCCGCCCCGTATAGTCAGAACATGCCAATAGCCAGTGACAGCATGATAGGTGGCTCTTGACGCGAGTCGAGTGCCCTCAGCTCGAGTGACGCGGTGTGGAGCCCTAGCGGTGATTTGTGGACCAGTATTTATTGGGGCTCTCGTGTGTTGTATAGCTTGCTTATGTGAATAAACGGGCGTTAAGACTAATTGGTGTGGTTGGAGTGAAAATAAAATGTCATTAGGATTGGATAACTTGACATCGAAAATATTTATCGTTGTCATCGTTGATTTTTTGGGCAAGCAAACCTTTTTTGTTGAGCAGTGGTGGCCCAGTAGTGTCGGCCGCGACTTACAAGTTGTAGGTCGTGGGTTTAAACCCAAGCAGGTGCTTTACTATGTTGAATTTCATCATCACTGCTCTAAAAACGGTGAAGTAAAACATCGTGGGGAAACCGGCATGTCCTAGACCCAAAAATTCGAAGACATGTGACATCTACCAACCTGCACTGGGCCCGCGTGGATTACCATTCTCTCTCTCACAGGGAGGCTTGAGTCCCAGCAGTGGGCACATTAAAAGGCTGATGATGATGATATTATCTCCTGTGCATTTAACTTATCTCCACCCGTTGAAATTGGCCACCACGGTTGATTGGAGGATTATTATCACCTTGTTCAGCAACCATATATCAACGAGATTAGTTTAAGTACATAGTCTACATCACTGAGATGTAGAATCCGAGGTGACATAATGTGAAAGGACAATCCCCTATGTAACGTGACAGTGAGTGTCATTACATTCTACTTACATTCGAGACTAGCTTCTTCCCACGATTTCGCCTGCGTGAATTTCGTCAATTGTTCTACATACTGCCTGAATAAAAGTAACCTATATAATATTATGTCCCTTTTCCATGGTCTAGTCTATTTCTATATCAAAACTCAGTCAAAATTAGTTCGGCGTTATACTTAGATAAGATAGATAGATAAGATTTATTTCTGCGTATAATGTACATTAAGATCTTAATATTAAACATTTGTTCAAAATCAAAATCAAATATTTTTATTTTACATAGGCCTACATGGGCACTTATAAAACGTCGACAAAAGGAGCACGGTTCGGGTTAGTCGTTTCCTATGGAGAAGAACCGGCAAGAAACTCCATGGTTACTCTTTTAAATTTTTTTGTTTACAATATTTCCATGTTACAGCATTAGTACTTGGATATGGGGGGACAACGTAGGCCCGAAAATAAGTCGTACGAAATTGAAACAAACAAAAAAATAATGCACGAAATAAAAAGTTAAAATGTAGTTGTTGATGTGTTTCTCTTTCTCAGCTTTCACGAGGTTCTCGTCATGCGGGATGGTGACATCGATTATCATTGTGCGGCGCGCTAATCGGTCTATCACCACTATATCCGGCTTATTGGCAACAATGTCCTATCAGTGATGATAGACCGATCCCAGTACAACGTGACATGGTCATTTTCGAGAACTAGGTCGGGGCACATACTTGTAATACGGTACCTCAGAATTCACTAGATTGTATTTCAAAGCAAGTTGAAATATTAAAATTACTTATAAAATCAAAGTGTCCAAGTTCTAGGCCGCAACAATATTATTGTTGTAAGTAGTTTTTCATCGAAATGCAAGAAGAAGCTATATTCCCCCATTGCGCGTCAATAAGCAGACAATAGAACAACAATAGCTTACGCATACATTCCGTGGGCGCGACGTTTGAGGCGTACAATATTATAAATTAGTTTACACGAAAATATGTAATTTTTATAAAATGTTAAGATAATTATGAATTGAGCAGTGGTGGCCCAGTGGTATCGGCCGCGACTTACAAGTTGTAGGTCGTGGGTTCGAGCCCAGGCAGGCGTTTTACTTTGTGTAAATTATTTCATCACCACTGCTCTCAAAACGGTGAAGGAAAACATCGTGAGGAAACCGGCATGTCTTAGACCCAAAAATTCGAAGACATGTGACATCTACCAACCCGCACTGGGCCCGCGTGGATTACGGCCCATTCTCTCTCTCACAGAGAGGCTTGAGTCCCAGCAGTGGGAACATTAAAAGGCTGATGATGATGATGTGGATTATGAATTAAATGTCAAAATTTACTGATTAATTAATGTCAAATACTTAAAAAATAAAAATAAACAATTCAACCACCTCCGGTTCTCGATTCGACTGTATGTTTTTAGGGTTCCGTATTCAAAGGGTAAATAAGGGACCCTATTACCAAGACTCCGCGGTCCGTCTGTCTGTCTGTCTGTCCGTCTGTCACCAGGCTGTATCTCATGAACCGTGATAGCTAAGCAGTTGAATTTTCACAGATGATGTATTTCTGTTGCCGCTATAACAACAAATACTAAAATTAGAATAAAATAAATATTTTTTCAACACACTTGCTCATAAAGTGGCTCTAATTTCACCGCAATTAGGCACATAATGATACCTGTTATCAAACTGTGACTTTTTCATTGCATTCACAAGTGAGTTATAGAGTTTTTTTTTTAATTTATTGGTAGAGTTGCTTTGTTCTTAAAAAAGTTTCGATACAAAAGAGATCGTGATCAATAGTACAAATAAATTAATGTACCTATTGCTTGCTCATTGCATGCAACTTCGTATTTAAATAGATAATTTCAACTTGTACGTGCTTAATAAATAAAACTTTCACTCAAATATAAATTTTATTTGCTCTGTAATTAAGAAAAATTTAAATTCCCTATTTTTCACGTGGCTAAAACACTATTACCAAAAATCCAAAAAAAAAGATACATCATTCTTTTAGTCTATGGCCGATCGCCATTGTTAAATGCGCGCGCATAGGAAAACTGATTAATTTTGCCCGCTATTGTGAAAAAATTTTCACAACTCGTTTTTACAAGTGTGTTGAAAAACGTCGTATGATACACGTGTGTATTGATGATTACCGTCCTCGGATCTCTTAAAACCCTCACCTACGGCTCGGGTCTCAATGGCGCCTCAGCGGTAATCACCAACATTGCACACTTGTACCATAATGTACTGTTACCCATTCCCCGTTAGACTCACAAAACATTCAAATTTAATATTTTCAGTTATTTTTACAAAACCTTAACTACAAAATAATGACTAGCCAGCCGTCTGTGGCACACTGTAGTGTTGTAATAGTAGTAATGTCCCATCTGATATTAGCCGTAATTGCGTGGCAGCGGGGAGATGAAAGGCGCGCCCCGGGCGAGGTGTCGCCTGTCACTACCAACACTTGCTGCTAGGGATGGGGTGCTGTCGATTAGGAGAGGATTTGGATGTCGATACTTTTAGCTACCCATCTTTGTTGAAATCTTATTCAAATAGATGTGTATAGTACTCACAATATAGGGTACCTACCAGTACTAAACAAGAAAAATAAAAAACGACTTCAAAGTACAAAATAATTTTCTTTTTGGAAGTCTGTGTCTTTGGTACCTATTGTTTTTCGACACTGACTACGTACCGAAACGAAACCATATTGGTGTGATATTATGCTGAAAACAATACATAGATATACGAACACACTGATCGCGGGTCGTTTGTTATTTGTTATTGGAGAGTACATTGTCTATCACCAAAGATCTTCATCAGATCCTAATAGTATAATCATAACCTAATATCAAAACCCCATTCTATCCGAATCAGTAGTTTTCATAAAATCGCGGCTATAAATACCTACGGGTCGAATATTATGGAAAACTTTTTTTTTATTTCCGTTATAAATTTAGCAGGGATATGGGACCGAGTTAAGATATATCAACGACACGCAGCGGTCGATTCCTTTGCCAATATGTCTCCTTCTAGGTTACTTCAACGTAACGTTGACGTAATTCTGAGCTAGGAGAGGGTGATATGGCAGGCCATAATAGCACCTTTAATGAACAGTCATACATTCAGCTGTTTGCCAAATCCGCGGTTATGACAACGCGTATAAAAAAATATACTTCCTAAAAGAGTTTGATCTCTGCGACATATGTCAAACTGACGTATACGTAATTGTTACGTTATTGTTAGCCTGTCAAGCGCACAGTGTTACTGTATTGATACTGACAGCTGTCGCAGAGATCAAGCTATCTTGCATGAAGTATAGATGTGTACCAAACCAAACCATCGACATTTGCTGAGTCGTGTCTCCCCCCTACCGTGCACTGAGGGCGCGTGTCCGCGACACGCGGCCGCACTTGGCACACCACTAGCTTTTCACTAAACTTTTATTTATTCTGTCAGTCGCACGCGCCGCCATTTTTATATTTCTATATTACTTACGGATTCGTTTATAATACATCGTAACGACTTGTTTTGATGTTGTTTGTAATTTTAGTGTGTTTAGGTATGTTTTGAAATCCTTTTCTTTTTAAGTCGCACCACAGAACAGTTATAGTACATTACTGCAGCGGCCAGCAAAAGAGGCATTGATGGACGAACGTGTAAAAGTGGGCCGAGGCGAAGCCGAGGCACACATACGTAAGTCCATCAATGCCTAGTTGTGGCCAAGGCTTGTATAGTATCTACTTTTCTCAAATAATGCGCGGAAATTAAAACTAAGTAGTACCTAGAACTCATTTTATCAAATACAATTACTTTTCAAAATCAATGACGAACTTTTAACAAAGCTTTCTATTTGCAAGCCAGTTCGAAATTTAAAACCTTTGATAAGTTACCTCCTTGGTTGCATTGTTTCGGAGTAAAAGATAGTTCCATTTTTAGGGTTCCGTACCCAAAGGGTATAAACGGGACCCTATTACTAAGACTCCGCGATCCGTCTGTCTGTCTGTCCGTCTGTCTGTCCGTCTGTCACCAGGCTGTATCTCATGAACCGTAATAGCTAGAAAGCTGAAATTTTCACAGGTGATGTATTTCTGTTGCCGTTATAAGAACAAATACTAAAAATAGAATAAGATACATATTTAAGTGGGGCTCCCAAACAACAAACGTGTTTTTTTTTTTGCCGTTTTTTTGCGATAATGTTACGTAACCCTACGTGCGCGACTCGCACTTGGCCGGCCTTTAAATTACACGACAGATATGAGTTTTCTTTGTAATTTATTTGGCCGCTAAACACGACAGATATGGCTTTTCATACAACTTTTGCCGGCCGCTGCTACCATGTATTTGGCCAGTACAGCAATTTTGATTTATCTCGAAGAAGATTGTCAAAATAATTCTCTAATTTCCAAGCATGTTTGAGAAAATGTTTTCCTTGCCATATTATAGCTTTCTAGTACTAAGAGTATCTGAGCTAAGCTGCGGACGGACGGACAGACGGACATGGCGATTCTATAAGAGTTCATTGTTGACTACGGAACCCTAAAAACAATGCTGTTGCAGCTTTAAGTTCTGTTAATTGCAAACATAAAACGAGCTAAAATGCTGATAATCTCCATTATAAGTATAGCACTTTCAACTAGTAACTGCTAATAGGCCCATGTTGGGCCATATTTAAAAGATCGATAGTGTGGGGCACTAAAACTGCGGTTTTATGACTTGTACTAACTTCAGGTACTAAATTATATGCTGAATCTTGAATCTTGATTCTCGATTCTTAGAATCTTGCATGAAATGTGGAGGCATCGCGATCGCGTGTTAAGCTGAAAGTGCTTAGTACATACCTACCTAACCCGGAATTAGAACTGAAAAAATTACAGAGCCAAATTGAGAAACCATTTTTAGGGTTCCGTAAACGGGACCCTATTACTAAGACTCCGCGGTCCGTCTGTCTGTATGTTTGTCTGCCTGACTTCCTGTCTGTCTGTCTGTCTTTTCGTCTGTCACCAGGCTTTATCTCATGAACCGTGATAGCCAGACAGTTGAAATTTTCATAGATGATGCATTACTGTTGCCGCTATAGCAACAAATACTAAAAATAGAATAATCCATACAACAAACGGGTTTTTTTTTTGCATTTTTTGCGATAATGGTACGGTACTCTTCGTGCGCGAGTCCGACTCGCACTTGGTCAGTTTTTTTAATATCGTGTGACTCCTAAGGAACATAAACCTAGTTTAGGAGTTCAGAGTATTAAACAAACTACTATATTTTTAAGCTTTTTATAATGTCTCATAAATATTTTTATGTTTTGTTGTTAAACAGGCTTTTGAAGGAATTAAAATTATTATTATGTTATGCTGAGCTAAGAGCATTTTTTCAACTAACCCTAATAATTTTAGTTAACTTTCGTCAGTTAAGGTTTCGTCTACAAGACAAAAATGTAACTAAAAACCCCCTTCAGCAATTTCCCAAAAAACCATGTCCGCCACAATTTTGGCGCGCTTCGCCATGCATGTTGATGGCCGCGCGTTTACCAAAGAGTATTGGCGCCTGTGTAAACTCCGTGATGAGCTACGTGCGCAGGCATAGAGAAGCGTTGTTTATTCCGATATTAATACCAGCCGGTTACTATCCCACTGCAGGGGAAAAGGCCTCTTCTCATGCAGAGAAGGCACAAGCATTAATCAAACTTATCCGCCTTATGAATGAACTCGGCATAAAGTTACAACTAGGATCATCTTAGTATTAACCTCAAATTTTTCAAGGTTTAAGGTTGGCGTACCTTTCCGTCTAGGTTTCCTCACGATGTGTTTCTTCACCGATGTCCAAGATAAACTTAGAAAACACATACTTATGAATAGGGATGTGAACGCAAAGCTTAGCGCAGATGTCGCTGGCGGCGCAATGGCTGCTGTCAAATCATTTTTGCTTTGTTTACATCACGTTTTTGTTGTTATTTTTTTACTGGTTTACTATCGTTATTGATAATATGTATTGTCCCTGGCAGCTTAAGGAATTAAAAGACGAACTAAATATTGAGGAGCAAGGGTGGTAAGAAAACAGATATTATTGAGGGGCAGACTTTTATATAATTAAAATTTTTTCATCAGTGATATGTTCTAGATTTGATTACTTTTTTTGTTGTAACAAGTTAATTCTTACTTGACTCATGGCAATTTACAAAAAATGGGAGAACATTACTTTAATATGTTTGTATTCTTTACATTTTAGGTTAGAAGTTTTATTTTATTTTCTGCAATAGAAGCCCTGAAGCTTCTGAAGGCCAAGCAAATAAAATTCCTGTTGTAGTGTAATTTATCAACACGTTAATAGCTCCTCTATATCGCCGAAGATTACTAAGCAATATAATCAGAGACACTTTGACAGGAACATAACATAACCTATAAATATGTATAGTCTTTTCCCAGTATTTTTGTTGTATCTTTGGGCACTAAATAAACACCGGGCTTGGTACATCCTGGTACAGCACACAGAGGCATACTTCAAGAAAAAATAATTTACTGAATGATAGTTTACAAAATGTATGGATTTGCCGCTTTCAATTGCCATAGCGACGATGCGCCACCTATCGTGAAAAAAGGCAGTTCACATCGCCATTGAAAAAGTCACCGTGGTGTGAGTTATCATCAAATCCTACTACTACTTGCCCGGATTTGATGATATCTCACACCACAAAATAGAAAGCGCCGCCGCTTATGTACTTTGCGCTCACACTAAGCACGGGAGACGTAAAAAAATATGGCGGCCGCAACATTTTCGCGCCACAATTTCGGCGCATTCCGCCATATTGGTGGCCGCGCACTTACCATCGAGTATCAATTGGTGCCTGTGTAAACTCTGTGATGAGCTACGTGCGCGAGCATAGAGCAGCGTTGTTTATAATTCCGATATTGGACGTAAAATTGAATAAGGTTAGTGGGCTTAAATGACACGGAATGGCACCTGGTTTATTGTGTCAATATTTTTGCAGTTATTGGTAATGAATTGGGAGGTTGTTGTATTAAAAATAATCTTTAAAACGGCTGGTGTATCGCGATAAGTATCCACTTAAGTATTTATTTCCACTGACTACATTAAAAGCAAGGTGTGCATACTGCATATACTAAAAAGTTTGATACCGTAGTTATTATCTATACTGTGATTTTTTATTTCATAAACTAAACTGACAGTCAGTGTTACCAACCTTCACCAAAAAAATCCCCAATTTTTTTTCTGAATTTCCCTAAAAATCCCTAAATAGAATTTATATGTAGCTCATAAAATAAAACGTTACAATATTTTATTGAATATATACAATCAGGTAAAGTTTTTAATTATTTCCAGAACCGCATTATCATCTTGTGCCTCGTTTTCGTTTGACGTCTCATTTTTGAAGTCATACATACGTACGTTGCAGTTCTTGATCATGTCTACAGTATGATCAAGTTTTACTCACGATCCATAATCCCGATTTAAAGAAAATCGTACCACCATGATACTCTGTACCATTTTAAGGGAAAAAACTTAGATAAAGCGATATAATCACATATCGTGCGTGCGTGTTTCTTTGTTTTCGATTTTGCAAGTTTTGTTTGAAATCCCTAAAAAAATACCCAAAAAATTCCAGTCCCTAAAAATGTCCCTTTTAACACTTCAAGTCCCTAAATTTAGGGACAACATCCCTAAGTTGGGAACCGTGCTGACAGTTGCCAATGACCTTATTTTTTAAATATTGCAAGCGTGAAGCATAGTGTTGTAGTTAGGCTCAATCATAAGTGATCCATCGAATCACGGAATCAATGTGACATTACTCCTCACTTAAATTTTCCTAATTGGCGTAAATAAATGTTTTAAGGATATAAACGTAATATATTTAAATATAATAGTATTCATACACATAGTACATAAACTTTTATTGTGTTTAATATGAAATCAACAATGAAATAAATGCGATCGATAAAATGAAGTCTGACATAAATGAGTAGAAACTAAATAAGGGACGCTAGTTTCTTATCAAATGTAATTTTGTGAAAAATGTATGTGAAAAATGTAATTTTGTTGCCGTTAGATAGTTCCATTTTCGATCAACTTTCGATCACTCAGGATACGACACTATTTTTATGTAACGATAAAGTGACAACCCCCCAAATGTCATTTATTCTACGAAATGTAAAATCGTGTGTAATGTACCACTACACACGATTGAGTCACCATAATTGAGGAAACTTTTACCAATCGATTTCGCTATTGTTAATAAATTCAATATCATTAATTAAGAGAGGCTGAGTCGAGAGAAGAAAATGACAGAATAATGGGTGTTAATACTCTGATTTTTAATTTCGTAGAATAAATGACATTTGGGGGGTTATCACTTTATCGTTACATAAAAATAGTGTCGTATCCTGAGTGATCGAAAGTTGATCGAAAATGGAACTATCTAACGGCAACAAAAATACTTTTTTCACATACATTTTGAGGTTATGTGAAAAAAGTGTAAATGCAAAAGTTGTAGATCTTTTTATTATTTACAACTTTGCCATTTAACTTTTTTCCATAGGCCTTGTAATTTTTCCGGAAATCGAGATAAACCATTTCACCCTTAAAACTCACCCCCTTCCACTTCCCGACCTCGGATCGCCGTAAACTATTTTTCCTTTAATTTTTGTTATATTCTCTTCCTTTTCCAATCCTACTATTATTTTTAATTTTTTACCATTTTCAAAGGCTGCCCTGGGGGTGAACATAAGCTCTTAGAGCGGTATCAATTTGATATCGAGTAAGTGACGGATGTATACAAGTCAGATAAATCTGTCCCTAATTCGATCTCAAATTGATACCGCTCTAAGAGCTTATGGTCACCCCCCTAGTCTATTAGCTCTCAATCCCTTTCATTTAGGGATTTCAACAATCGGCATTGTTGATATAATTATACATTGTCTAGAGCCACAGATCATCAGCGAACACTATCAATAACATACTAGTGATATGGAGATGTCTAGACTCTTAACTCCTGTCACCTCTCACTCCATCCCAACTTCGCGATGCCACCACAGCTACTTAGCCAACTTGATCCCCAACGTGTCGTTGCCGCGGCTATTCTATCAGCCTGCATTGCCCGATACTGCCCGATGCGCCATAAACCGGGCAACTGTTCAAACGCTGTGAACCCGCCCGTGACGACGCATACCATTATGGTGCTCGTCATGCGCTGTACTTGTGTGCAGAAGAAGTGATGTGGGTTTTATTGGTGGTAAAAACTAAAGGCTAACAGTAAAATATCACGTAATCTATCTAAATATATATCATTTATTCCAAATAAAAAATATTTTTTTTAAACAAGCTGAAAAGACGATTTTAGGGGCGTTAAAGATTTTTTTTAAAGAATTTCACTGTATGAGGATTCTTTATTATGATGTAGGGGAGCAATAAGAAAGGATTTTTGGAATTCAACCTTTAAGGGGATGAAACAAGAAACATTTGTTGTATGTAAAATCTAATTCCTTGGGCAAAATAATAAAGGTAACATACATTTTTTGGAGCTACCCCCAAAAGACGATTTAAGGGATGTTGAAGTGTGTATGGAAACATCTTATTTCATATAGTTTAATAAACTTGAAACTTGGCACAAATACTAAATTTAGTAAATAAATTAGTTTTTCGAAACTACTCCCTTAAATATAAAAATAAATAAATATATATGATTTGGGGGGTGTTGAAGTTGTTCTTATTTCTTCGGTTAATAAACTTAAAAGGTACAAACACTAACCTTAATAAACGATAGGTTGTTATTCACATCACATCATAAGCCTATTAATGTTCCCACTGCTGGAACACAGGTCTCCTCTCTGTGAAAGGGAATGGGCCGTAATCCACCACGTGGGCCCAGTGCGGGTTGTGTGGATGTCACATGTCTTCGAATTTTTGGTTCTAGGACATGCCGGTTTCCTCACGATGTTTTCCTTCACCGTTTTGAGAGCAGTGGTGATGACATAATTTACACAAAGTAAAGCGCCTGCCTGGGCTCGAACCCACGACCTACAACTTGTAAGTCGCGGCCAATACCACTGGGCCACCACTGTTCTAGTTATTAGTTTTTCGAAACTACCCCCAAAATAAAATTTAGAGGGTAGTAAAGATTTTTGAAGAATTTTACTGCACGTAGCTTCTTTTTACCCGACTGCCGAAGGAGCGTAATGTGTTTATCAGTCTATGTATGTATGTATGTTTGTTCCTATGTGGCGTTCTAGAGACCAAACGCGTTGGCCGATTTTGATGATTTATACGTCAATCGATTCGTTTTAACGTTGCGAGTGTCACTGGCTGCATTAAAATAGACAATAGAAAAATGGCGGCTTTTGGACACCGTATTGTTGGTGCCCATTTTCTTTTTTCTCTCAAACCCATCGTGTGGGGTATCAAAAGTAAGGTTTTCAAGAGGTGATTTCAAAAATATATTGCATACCAAATTAATTTATGGTCCACCCTAAATACGACACAAAAACGCGACCAGTCTTCTGCTCTTCGGATCCAGCAGACTTGCGGCCCTCGCCAGGACAACAGTCCAACTTATGCGAGACCTTTCAATCTTGCGTCTTCCAGTAACGAGCTCACCACATCAGAACCTTTCATTCCCATAGGCCATCTGTTCGGCGAACAATCTGGCCTGCTTAATGCAGCCAAAGTTTGGTCCTGGATATCTACGTATTTCTAATTCAAACACACTCGGTAAATCATAGGACATTCAATCTTCTGATGGGGTTCATTGTGAGGCAGGCATCATGCACTGGTCAAAGGATTTACCTTGAAACACTGAGGTACGTGAGATGATAATGTACTGCTTACCTTCTCAAATTCACCCAACCGCGTCAGATTCGATGAACAACTTCTTCTGTACACGAGCAAGGGTGTTCATCATCTGCCTAGCCTTTTCCCAACTATATTGGGGTCGGCTTCCAGTCTTACCTGATTCAGCTGAGTACCAGTGTTTTACATGGAGCGACTGCCTATCTGACCTCCACAACCCAGTAACTGGGTAACACGATACCTCTTGGCTAGACAGGTGTCAGATCTCAAGCTTCTGACTACCTTACCTTACTACTTACCTTCTGACTACGTAACGAGTGTCAAAGATCTTCAAATGACAGCCGGGACCAACGGCTTAACGTGCTTTCCGAGGCACCGAGGAAACTCGGTGCCTCGGAAATATGTCGAAATGGTCACCCATCCACGGACCGACCTCGTCAATTGTTCCTTGATGATCGACCCGTGCGGCTGTTATTATTTAGCCACGAGCTCCTCCCGAGAAAGGGTGTTACATTGGTATGGTGGGTGATGTACTCGCTATGGATCCTATTGTAAAGCCTCATGACTGAGGCTTTGCTAGTGAAAATTATACTTTTTTTTTTTTTTTATTTGAGATGGGTTTGCTCTTGACTCTAGTCTAGGTCAGAGGTGACAGAGACAAAGTCGACGATGGAGTGAGCTTACCCAGAAGTAGCCTGTTCACTCTAACTTTGAAGAGATTCGGGTTGTATGCGTTCGGAAACACAGACGCAGGCAGTGAGTTCCACTCTTTTGCAGTGCGCATTATGAAGGATGTTTGGAAGCGCTTGGTGCGAATTGGTGGAATAGCAACTAGGTGAGGATGGTAACTTGCAGTGCGTCTAGATGTCCGATGGTAGAAGGGGGCCGGTGGGATGAGGTCGTGGAGTTCATGAGCACACTCGCCAAAATACAGTCTGTAGAATACCGACAAGCAGGCAACCTTACGGCGATGAGCTAAGCTGTGAAGCTTGGCATCCACCAGTTTGACGTCGCCAATTAGTCTCTTAGCTCTGCGTTCCACCGAGTCAAGCGTGGCAAGCTGATATTTAGCTGAGCCATCCCAGAGGTGGCTGCAATACTCCATGCAGGATCGGACTTGCGCTTTGTAAAGAGTTAATAGCTGTCCAGGCATAAAGTATCGCTTCACTCTGTTTAGGACGCCCAGTTTCTTTGCCGCAATTTGGGCTTTTATGAGAATTTTGGTCTCTGAGACAGTTCGTCCATCACAAACCTCTAATACCTTTAAACGAGCAATTCTTGTATATGTTACGGCTAATACCCGAAGTGCGGCTACACCTAGTTTTAGCCGGTTAGAACTAGGTGTAGCCACTTACTCTTGGTTAAACCTAGTACGAGACGATTGTTTTCGGGTAAAACTAGGTCTAGCCTTCATCATGCCGGCTACAACTGGGTCCAGCCATTCCCTGTTGGATAAAACTAGGTCTATCCGATATCATTCCGGCTAGAACTAGGTATTGGTGCAATTTAGTTTAGTGTTTATGCAACATGGTCGACGAAGCCCCGCTGCGCGGGGCTCCTATTTCTGAATGCAGGGTCTAAAGTAACCTAACACGAAGGGGACGACGGGAGCTGAGTTCGCTCGCTTTGCTCGCTCACTTCAGCTCCCGTCATCCCCTTCGAACCTAACCTGTCCGTGTCGGGGTGCCCTAAGCTCCCGAGGTTAGGTTAGTTGTTTGCATCTAGTTTTATCCAACAGGGAATGGCTGGACCTAGTTGTAGCCGGCATGATGAAGGCTAGACCTAGTTTTACCCGAAAACAATCGGCTCGTACTAGGTTTAACCAAGAGTAAGTGGCTACACCTAACCGTAACCGGCTAAAACTAGGTGTAGCCGCACTTCGGGTATTAGCCGTGACATATATATAATCTGAATCTCGGAAACAGCTCCAAAGATTTTCATTAAATTTAGTATGCAGGGGGTTTTGGGGGCGATAAATCGATCTAGCTAGGTTTTATTTTTAGAAAACGTCGTTTTCTCTATTTTCACCCGAACAGAGCTCGGTCGCCCAGGTTCTAGATATTAATACTTCCTAGCGCCGTTTAATTCATGACTAGGTAAGGTACTAATATAATATGCTTTGTTTCCCTCCCGTGGCATAACATAGGAGTAAAAATATTATAGAGAGCTGTCAATCCCTGGCTGGTGGAATGATGGTTCACTTCAAGCTGACGTCAACTAAGTTTTCATAGAGCGATTTTTGCAAAATAGACCGGCTGAAGGCAAAAAAAAACTGGCCAAGTACGAGTCGGACTCGCGCACGAAGGGTTCCCATTATCGAAAAAAAACGGCAAAAAAATCACGTTTGTTGTATGGGAGCCCCCCTAAAATATTAATTTTATTCTGTTTTTAGTATTTGTTGTTATAGCGGCAATAGAAAGACATCATCTGTGAAAATTTCAAATATCTAGCTATCACGGTTCATGAGATACAGCCTGGTGACAGACGGACAGACAGACAGACGGATCGTGAAGTCTTAGTAATAGGGTCCCGTTTTTACCCTTATGAGTACGGAACCCTAAAAATCAATGCTTATTTAAATACCACGAATAAATGCAAAGCCTATGATATTGAAAATTTCTGTCTATGGTCATGATATCTCACATATTTTGTTTCTCTTGTTGCAGCTACCACAACAGCCAAAGAACACAGATCGCCAGAACAGGAGGAGCAGCGCTCATCGCCCACTCCTGGACCACCCAGCCCGCTTAACAACGGCACTGCTGGTAGGTAACTGTACCTACACTGTATGTCTAAAGATGAACAGGAACATCCTTAGAAAAGTGCTGATAATTCGACTTGTTTTCTGCGATACCATTTGTCTTTGTGACGGTCCATTACAATACTGTCATTTGCTAATGCATTTTTCCTGTTGTATTAAATATGAGGAGTAACCGATGTCGAATAGAGTAACCAGCTAAGACTTTAGCAGCTACCTACTTTAGATATTTGCAATAGTCTTGGAAAGCTGCTAGCTGTGCAAAACGTAGGAATGGACTCAAAGTGCTTGGTCACAAGACTCACAATACTTATAATATGTCCAGATATGCACTTTCTTCTTCGAATAGTTCATCTAACCCATGTAATATAAGACGTACGGTAATGCGCCATCAGTACATGGTGGATATCCTACCCATACGCACAAAGCGTTTTGAAAATACTTTCATTGTGCGTACAGCTAAGGAGTGGAATTCCCTACCGGCGTCTTTGTTTCCTGATAGCTACAACCTAGGGGTCTTCAAGTCAAGAGTGAATAGGTTGCTTCTAGGCAAGCGTGCTTCTCCTTCGACCACATCATCACTTAACATCAGGCGAGATAGTGGTCAAACGCGAGACTATAACAAAAAAAAAAAAAAAAATATGCCCAGAACTTTTTTAAACACCTATTTTATAGTTTTCATACTGTGTTTATTATTGGGAGTCCAGATAACGGCTGCAAAAGCACGTTAGGATCGTTATAGACCACCTGGCCAAATGTACTCGTATATTTATGAATATAAACACTGTAAAAAAGCTTAGTTGTGAAGACTAACCCCAACTTTTTCTTCAGCGGCAGCCCTGTCGTCAACGGAGTCTCTATCACCACCCCTAGCTGAAGGTTCTCGCTCCGCTCCAGCGCTGCAGCGCTTACGAAAGTTTCTGTCAGCGCTGCAGCAGTTCGCTACCGATGTGGGGACCGACACGGGAGACAGGGTGCGGCAACTGATTCACAACCTTGTAGTAAGTGGAGTAGAGTCCATTATCATCTATGTAGATTGTTTGCTGGACAGCCTCAGCGCTACAGCACTTACGAAAGCTTTCGACAGCGCTGCAGCAGTTCGCTACCGATGTGGGGGCTGATGCGGGACACAGGGTGTGCCAACTGATTCACAACCTTGTAGTAAGTGTTGTAGTTCCTTAACCTTGTTGCAGTTCTAAATACACATATTTTAAAGCGTCATATTCTTTCAGAAGGCTTTTGAAGTTTTCTGCCCCAAATGTTACTGACAAACTGATAAGGCCTAAGCTCGACGGTGTAAGATCCTTGGACATTCGTCTTTATAAGATAAAGTTCTATTTCGTTGATGGCTGTCTCTTCTACCTAAAAACTGATAAACCTTTTAAATATTCTTTTTTGGTTCCTTTACTCATTTACCTTCCTACATGAAAAAAAGTTAATGTAAAACATCAAAAAACCCGACTGCTTAAAAAGCGAACTAAAAAGACGTAAGCAAGAAGAAAATCGTGTTGTGCAGTTGGAGGATACATCTGGTTTTGGTCAGCCAGCTCGCGAATATTTTTTAATTTTAACTTTTTAGTTTTTTTTTTGAATTAGGTACATTTAAATATGTAAGTGTTATATATTATTGAAAAAACCTCTTAAAATCCTTTATTTCGATACCCCTCACAATGGGTCTGAAAAAAATTTGGACACCCACAATATGGCGCCCAAAAGCCGCACATTTTTCTATTTTCCAATTTTAATGTAGCCATTGACACTCGCAAGGTTAAGACGAATCGATTGACGTAAGAATCATCAAAATCGGCCAACGCGTTTGGTCTCTAGAACGCCACATAGGAACAAACATACATACATACATACATAGATTGATAAACACATTACCCTCCTTCGGCAGTCGGGTAAAAAGAAACCATTTTTTTTACACAAGTTTTTTTACAGAACGTTGTATTATCACGAGAAACAAACATCTGTGCAAAAAGCTCAGCTCAATCAAATACCGGGTAAAAGGATAAATTTAACTTGAAAGCTTTGATTACATACACATAGACTCTGGTACAGCCGGACAGGATTCAACTTAATAAAATTTCACCTCTCCCGTTCATAGTTTTCTAATCTAACTATTTCCCCTACAGTCTGGCACGTTAAACATCGAGGAGTTCCAGGCTGGAGTACAGGAGTGCACCAACTATCCACTGCGCGCCTCCGTGCCAGGGTTCCTCAGGGCTCTGCTACCACTCGCCCAGAGGGACCTGCATGCTAGGGCTAGGAGGGCTAAACAGGTACAAATATTATGATATTTTTCCAATAAAAACTTTTAATAGTATGAGGTCTCTACGATCCTGCAAATGAATGTGAAATAATAAAAACGAAAAAAAAAAATAGAAAAAAAAACGACATATTTTCTTTGATAGATGCTAGTCTTGAAAACTGAAATACATAGTATATTAAGTAAGGTAAGGAAGTCCTTACCAACAGGAGTACTACACCGGCAGGTATTTTGTGCAAAAATACCTCATCACCAATCACAGCCTTAGGGGACATGGGCTTGAGAGTAGGGACTTGTAGTAGTAGAAAAACGGGCCAAGAGGCTCATCGGCAATGAGATACTGGTCGAGTCTAGGCTCCAGAGCCTTGAACAACGGCGCCAAGTTGCCAGTCCGTCAGTTTTTTATCGGTCACAATTCGGGGAGTGTGCGATGGAATTGCATGAACTAATTCCTCCTAGCCCGTTCCATGCAAAGGCGCATCGCCGTACGTCTTGTAATCCATCGGTACAAGATGGACATCTAACCCATACGCAGAAAACGTTTTGGAAATACTTTTATTATGCTCACAGAAAAAGAGTGAAATTCCCTGCCGGAGTCTGTATTTCCTGATAGCTACAACCTGGAATTCTTTAAGTCAAGAGTGAATAGGTTTCTTCTAGGCAAGCGTGTTTCATCGTCGACCACATCATCACTTACCATCAGGTGAGATGGCGGTCAAGCGCTAGCCTAAAAAAAAATTGTCCCAGCCGTAACTTTCTGCCTACAACGTGGCCACTGATGAGGCCTTCGCTCTATAAGAGAAAATGTGGCGCAATCCACCACGCGAGCCCAATGCTCCGTCCGTCTCATTCTCATCCATGCCAAATCCAAAACAGAATAAGTAATTAGTATTTGCTTTGCTGTTGTTACCTATGGGTGGTCAAAACTTCATCTAACATCATATTTCTCTCTCACAGACACTCCTCCAGTACATCAGATCACATGAGCATCTTATCCTGGAGTCAGGAGGCGACAGCAGCGACATCTTCGCGCCTCACCCGCCCGGGGTGGCTGCAGAGACAGGTGTCAAGCGCCGAGCTAGTGATCCGTAAGTAGACGTTTTCTGTTTTGGAAGTTGGTCCACAAAGGTAATTAATAAAATTCGTAATTTAACTTTTGCGAAAAAGAAGGCGTCGCCTGGTATCTGCTAAGAAAACAAGAAGTAGTGAAAGCTTCATAATTTTACGTACATTTGAGAATTGTGAATAGGTCAAGAATTTTGAATTTTCTTTTTCCAACACTAGGTTAATAGTTATATATTAGAATAGCTGTGCCCGCGGCTTCGCTCCCGTCATCTTTCTGCCAACCCTACCCTACTTACCTACCTACCTACCAATTTTTTTTCTATAGTCATCGTTCTGTCGCGGAGAATTTTAACATCGCCATTCAGAAAATGACTTCAAATGCACAATGCCATCTATCGAATATCGAGTTCAACTGTCCGAGTATCTGAATTGCGTGTGTTGTGATCATTTTACTTCTTGAACACTTTAAATTCATCTAACTTTTGATAGAGTGAACCGATTGCGATGAAACAAAAACTAAGTAATTCTTCAAGTTACGCAAAATTTGTATGTATAAAAGTTATTTACATTGGTTTCGTACATTTGACGTAATGCGTGCACAAATAAACAGACAAACAGACAAAAATTCCAAAAATGCCGGAAATAGGTTCTGTTGGTTATCCTTTAACACCCTGGCTATTTTTTTTTAAATATATTCAATGTACAAAAAAAATACTTTTCTACAGATTTATTTATTATATGAAGAAGATGATAAGTCATACCCATGATTGAAAGGCAAGAAGAGAACCTACCTAAATGAACATAGAAACGTTCGATTGGAGATGCCTAAGTCCAGTCCAGTGGACTGTTATAGACTGATGAAGATGATTTTGCGAGAACACGAGCTGATAAACAAAATAATTAATGTTTTACGAGACTGACTGTTTTTAGCACGTCCTAAACACTAACTTTAATCAAGGTGTGAAGGCTTTTTAAACACATCTATACTTCATAAAAGATAGCTTGATCTCTGCGACAGCTTTAAACTTAAAAGTTTTTCAAAAAAAGAAAAAAAAAGAAAAGAAAAAGAAAAGCTGTCAGTATCAATACAGTAACAATAGCGCTTGACAGGCTAACAATAACGTATACGTCAGTTTGACATATGTCACAGAAATCAAACTATCTTTTATGAAGTATACGAGTAGTTACTACCAAAGCATAAACTAACCATCAATACGTTATCAAACTACCACACATATCAAAAGCCAAACCTTTCTAACATCACCTGTCATTCCTGCAAACTATCAACAATTAATTACTAACAAAATATGAATCTACCGTCATGCCGACCAAAAATTGATTAACTAGCGAAAACCGAAACAATATGAATAGTTCTATCAATAATGTCCGTCAGATCCAGGTGAGTGGTTTGGACAGGTAATTTGTACCCTCCTACCCCCCTCCCCTGCGTACAGGGTTGCTACACTTGCTACATGCTATTTGATAGTGTTGCTAGTCGTAAAATAATGGGATCGAAGAGTTGTGTGGGTTGTGAGAAGAGGGTTGTGTGGTTTTTGGTCGTATCATTTTAGTTTTAGTAGTCGAGTGAAAAGTTGGAAGAAATCAGGCAACCATTCCATTCCATCGACTTCACTTTTCTTCCATTTTTAGGGTTTCGTACCCAAAGGGTAAAAACGGGTTCCTATTACCTAGACTCCGCGGTCAGTCTGTCACCAGGCTGTATCTCATGTACCGTGATAGCTAGACAGTTGACATTTTGACAGATGATGTATTTCTGTTGCCGCTATAACAACAAATAGATACTAAAAACAGAATAAAATAAATATTTAAGTGCTCCGTTACAACAAACGTGAGTTTTTGCCGTTTTTTGCGATAATGGTACGGAACCCTTCGTGCGCGAGGCCGACTCGCACTTGGCCAGTTTTACTCATATTTCTTTCATGTCATATGTAGGGTTTGTTTATTTTTATGCCTTCAATATGTAGATCAGACGTTTGTGTGATCCGAAAAGCCATTGCTGCTTCGTCATCATCATCATCATTTCAGTTTCATTTAAATTGATTGATTTCGTTTTCTGAGACGTGTCAGGTCATGAAAGAAAGTGCAGTTCATTGTTTGTTTTTCAATGTTTTAAAAAAAAAAGAAGTAGTACATAACAACAATATGTCAGGAAATTCAACTTCCGGCTCATATAATTCGTTAGTAAAGTTTCATTTGTTTTTTTTTTTTTTGAAACGTTGCCCCACGCTAGGAATTTCTTCCTGTATCGTGGGTGCGTTTACAAACATATAAACTCACATACACAACACCCAGAGCCGGAACAACTATCTGTAGGTCATGCAAATATTTGTTCCGTGCGGGAATCGAACCCGCGACACGCAGCGTAGCAGTCAATCGCTCAACCACTGCGCTAACCGTGCACCCAATGTTGTTCGATTGCAATAAAGTTTTCTAGAATAGATTTTGTAGCTAGTCTTTATTGTCCCAGCTGCCTTCCCACACACACACATGAACACAAGCTCATACCGCCATACCATTATCGTGATCATACTGATCGCTGCCAATCTTTTATTTAACTTCTATTCTTAGTATATACTTATGCCTATTAATATTACACACACTCAAACATAAAACAAACACAATATTTAAAAATCAAATATGGTTAACTCACCAAACGTTCTGCATCGCCTTGGCGTCCGTATGTCGCCACAAGGATCCAGCAGAATATCAGCGTCAGGTATATTGCCTGGCACATGCTGAGCTGGACTCCCATTCAGTGCAACTTAGAGACGCGCACCGCACAAGTATAGGTGTTCAAGCTTCAAGATGCAAATCTTGAAGTTTGAATATTTTTTATTATATTTTTTTTTTAAGAAGATAGGTAGTTCGGCATTCCCACCGAGGATTGCCATAAACAATTTATTTTCCTTGTGTTGTTTTCTTCTTCTTTTTTTAATGTTGTTCTTTTATTGTGCGTTGCTTGTAATTTATTATTTGTTTTTATTTGTCGTGTAAATTTGTCGTTTCTGTGCTGTGTCTTCTATTGTGTTTGTACTGAATAAATGTTTTATCTATCTATCTATTTATCTATCTATACCCATACGCCCTGTAAATGAAGCATTCGGCAAGAAAACAGCTACAGTATACTTTTCCTCCTTCTATTAGTATTCTGGTGACGAATCATAAAAGGCCATAATTTTTTATCGGCACATTATCGAAAAAACACAAAACAGAAAAACTGCGACGTCTAACCACGACAACCACGGCTGCCACGGTTACGTTGAAATATTATTATTGGACAATTTGGCAGGCTGCTGCGACCGCCAGCTTTAAATACTGCGTACCCCAATTCGTTAGAGCCACGTATGAGCCTTATTTATTGCAACAGGCCGCGCCTCGTGCGTTTGCCAAGTTATAAAGTAAATTTTTAGCATACGGCTTTGTTTATTAAGTGTGTAGCTTAGGCTGTGGCGCTGGCATAACTTAGGAGGCAGATAACAGCGGCACTGGAGTGTTATTTAAAGCTAGGAGCTATTTAGCTTAACGGCAAGAACTATTTTGTGCGCGGGGTTAAAATGCATTTTGTATCAACCGACAACACGTGCGGAATAGATAGATGCTGTGATGAGCAGTAGGAAGCTAGTTCGCGTACGAATACACACTTTTGCAAATTTGTATCGAAATGGATAATGATTTAGGACGAAACCGAGCGCGCGAAATTTTATAAACAGACCCTTGGAAGTCTGGATATCATGAAAAAACGACTACACGTATTGTTCAAAATAAAATTATTTGCATTGTTGAACTACTAATCTATCCCTGTATGGTGGCCGTTTTGCAATATTCCGTCTTCTTATGGTATTTATTTGCGCCCAAAAATGCGTTAAAATTAGTGTCGAAACTTTCAAATATTTACTTTTTTGTTTCCATACAGGGCTAGATAATGATGCGACAAATTGATATCACTTTTTATTTTGAACTTATATTGTCAAACAGTGGAATAATCCCTAGACTACGTTTGAATGGAAGAATTTTCGACCTTAACACGCGGTTATAAATTGTTGCTGTATGCATTACGTTTTGATGTTTTGTTTAAGCTTAACAATTTACAAACACAAGCTAATCTTGTTAGTGTCCAGTGTTCCAAGCTTAGGTAAATAATTTCAATAATACAATTCCCATCTTCATACCAGCGTTAACACGTAAAAATCATAATTACATTAACGAGGTAAAGCGCCTGCCAGATTAGTGTTAGCAATTTGTGTGATTAGGAGTTTGCTATTACGTTACCAGCAGGCGCTCCACGGTTAATAGCGCGCGCAGATGTCTCTGATCGGCTGTTTCATTATCACAGGTTGTGTGTTAAGGAACGGTATTACTAACGAGGCTTAAGAACTTTGGTAAAGGGGTGAGCAGTGATATAAGACTATCAGGGAAGCATGGCATAATGTTTCACTAAGTGAAAAAGTGAGATATGCATACATAAAGCCATGTTGTTTTTAACTTATTGAAAAGGTTAGGTATCTAATGAAAATTAATAATTCGGTTAGTTAATACTTCAGTATTCCATTGAACTGCAACGTAAATGAAGTAAACTTATCTGAAGTAAAACCTTAGTTTCGTTAACTGAAATAAATTGCTAGCAAGAATGCAAGTAACAAAATATTGGCAGTACGAAAAGCACAAAAACCAATAAAGTTATGCTCTCTTAATTTTGCAGCAGCGACAAAATCGTAGGCAAAGAGCAATTCGAAAGAATAAGTATTAAATTAATCCCATATTTATTAATAGCTCGTATAAACAGCAAGTTTTCAAGTTCAAGCTGGCGCCTGGCGTAGTGGCGTTAGCAGCAGCTGGCATAAGTTTGATTGTCGACTAATTGCTAGCAGTAAACAGTCAGGCGTTAGTTCGCGCCGCGGGAACACATGTTGCGTACAAAATTACTGTTTGTTGAACTTTTGATATATGGCTAGCTGGTAATTGTAGTTACGAAAGATGTGCTAGGTGGGTAACGGGATGATTTGATTGGGGTAGTTGTTTAAGAATGGATTTTAGCTCAGAATTATTCTTATTACAATGCAAATAAAGACAAGTTGTAATATTATAATGAATTTATTCCTACACAGTTTATATTTTTCTTAGGTTTTTTCTTTTTGTAGAATGTATTATAAACGTGTCATTGTGTGCACTAGGCCTGTTGCGTGTACAGCACCTTATTTAAAGTTCTGACCGCCCCAGACGAACTTTTAATAAGCGCCCTCTCCTCTAGCTTGTCTAGCATATGCCTGTGCCTGCCCAACCCTTATTTCCAATTGATAGCCTCACCAATGATCAAATAATTAACTCTCCAAATTATTTGACTATTGGTGAGGCTGACAATTTATGAAATAACGCATTTTACCTAAATTTGAAACCTTTGGTTAACATATTTAACCATTGCTTGAGTTAACTAGGGATCAAACAACTGGGCTTAGGTAGAACGCGGTAAATAAATTGAATTAGCGTAATAAGCGGTGCAACACATAAATGTAAAAAGGAAGCAAAGATGTTCGAGAAACCGAGTTTCTCATACAATGTATTACGAGCGAAGGAGATGTTTGATTTTGGGTCATCACTATGTACACTACATAGATAAATAGAAAAAAAATAGGGGAATTCCATAAAAATACAACAAATTAATTTGAACAAGTACAAGAGTGAAAAATGATCAGTTGAAAAGTTTTTTAATTGATAAACCTATTTTTAGAGCAGCCATGAAATTTGTTTTTGACATGACTTATGACGATTTTGACAGTTTTAAGAAGTAACATCTTTGAGTCTTTCTTTGCTTTGACTTGGAATTGGATTGTTTCGGAGTTTTTTGTGATTATTTTAGTTTTGCAATCCAGATTACTTACACTAAGAACATTGATTGATTGCTTCTCTGTTGCAATTGAATTCGTGTTACTTATTTTCTAAGGCAGACATTACGATGACACGTCAATCAAATGTCATTGTCAAAATGACATTTTTCGCATACTGCTGATCCAATGAGTTAGGAAAACTATGGAGACGGCATATTCTACTATATGAAGAATAGTTATACAAATATCTATAATATCGACACACGCATGTCAAAAAGCGTTTTGTCTCTTTTTAACTAACCAAGAGCTGCATATGAAAAGAGAGACATCTAAATGTTTGTCAAGGACTAAACTTGGTAACACTTTTGAGTGACGTCAAAATCATGTCTATGCGTGACCGGTCGCCATGTTGATTGCCGAGTAAAATTGGTAGTTGTGTGCCGTATATGTACGTTTATCTGTGTAGTTGTGCTGTCAAATGGGTGCAAATGGGCAGCCATCTTAATTGTCCGATTTTTGTAGGTGTGCACTCTAATTTCGTAGGTATGGCAAGTCCATAGGTTTATAAGTCAATGTGCTGATCTGATCCACCATGTTTAATTCTAAGTTGTGTTGCTCTACTTGACAAAGTTAATTTGTGTGTGAAACAAAAATTTAAGAAAATTAACAGTTAAAAAATGGATACTATATTATACAGCGATTTTTGCATATAGTGTACATAGTGCTGGCCCAGGCTCCATACATTTGTGGAACATCTCCTTTGTAAATTACATTTTATTCTGTAAATAAGAAGTGCCCGCTAGACCTGGTTAGCCTGTGGGTAAATCAGGTCCTGTACCTACATGTATCTAAAAGAACCTACGGAGATGAATCTTCTTCTATATCCTATCCTTTGCCCACTTTAAATGGGATCGGCTCTCCTTATTTTACGGCGCCAATACTTACTGTTGAGGTTTGTCGGGTCAGGTAGTTTTCCTCCTTAAGGTTACACTAGTCGAAAATTCTTCCATACAAACGTAGTCTAGGGATTATTCCACTGTTTGACGATGTACGTTCAAAATAAAAAGTGATATCAATTTGTCTCATCATTATCTAGCCCTGTATGGAAGCAAAAAAGTAAAAAAAGAAAATATATGAAAGTTATGAGCGTCGAAAGTTCCACATTTCGACACTAATTTGAACGCATTTTTGGGCGCGAATAAATACCATAAGAAGACGGAAAATTGCAAAACTGGAGGCCTCCATACAGGGATAGATTAGTAGTCCAACAATTCAAATAATTTTATTTTGAACAGATAGATTTAGTCGATTTTTCATGATATCTAGACTGCCAAAGGTTTGTTTATAAAATTTCGCGCGCTCGGTTTCGTCCTTAATCATTATCCATTTCGCTACAAATTTGCAAAAGTGTGTATTGTATTGTACGCGAACTAGCTTCCTTCTGCTCATCACAGCATCAATCTCTTCCGCACGTGTTGTCGGTTGATATAAAATGCATTTAAACTTCGCGTACAAAATAGTTCGTGCCGTTGACTAGTGTAACCTTAAGAAGCTTCGACATAATGATCCACCATGTCAAAGGAGGTAGTACGGTCGAGACGTATCAACACCAATCAATCTAATTTTCCCTAGAATATACTCACAAATTCTATTCCTATTCCACCAAATCAATTCACCCTCTATTTTAATTAGCTCCTGCCAATTCCGCATGATTAATATTGCTTATCAATGCAGTGAATAAAGCCAAAAACTGGTAGGCGTAGGTTATAGCCATGCGGTATAGATCATTGTAGTGTGCGCGGGACAGTTCTGCGACACGGCTGTGCGAATCAAACGCTAGCACGACCTCGGTGAGGGTGTAAGGCATAGGAGGTAGCGGGCAATAATACATTTTAATGTGTATTGCGCGTCTCAGGCCAAGGTTTGGTAGGAAAAAGGGGAGGTCTTTGTGCAGCAATGAGACATAAGTTAGACTAAGAAAAATATGTATAGATAGTCTGTATGTGTAGAGCCTTAGCGCTGCAGTGGGACGGTAATAGGTTGTTATTATTAGATTATTATAAGTGTGCATGTTATCATCAAGGTTAAGCAACGCTTGACGAGGTCGGTCCGTAGATGGGTGACCATTTCAACATACCGAGTTTCCTCCGTGCCTCGGAAAGCTCGTTAAGCCGTTGGTCCCGACTGTCATTTGAAGATCTTTGACAGTCGTTACGGGTAGTCAGAAGCTTGAGATCTGACACCAGTCTTGCCAAGGGGTACCGTGTTACCCGTTACTGGGTTGTGGAGGTCAGATAGGCAGTCGCTCCATGTAAAACACTGGTACTTAGCTGAATCCGTTAAGACTGGAAGCCGACCCCAATATAGTTGGGAAAAAGGCTAGGCAGATGATGATGAAGTGTGCATGTAGCTACAGCTTATTCTAGAGCTTTTGTGAGACAGTCCTGAAGGTGATCCAAGCACATGGTGTGAGTACTATGCTCCGACTATAAATCTACAATTCACTGTACCTGACAGAGTGTGTCATTCTCACTCAAATGTCTCTCTGATGGTTCCCTTCATGATGGTTAAGCTGAGTGGTCCCAATCCATGCGTCATATTCGTGGACGGGCGCCATCAGTTGAGATCGGACATAACTTAGCTGCTTTGGCCTGCTTTTAATAACGTACTTATTTTATTTTAGAATTGTTGATTTTACTCTAGACACTTTTAAGTGCACATCTTTTTACATCGTTCTCACATATATTTTTTCCAACAAGAATGATGTAACCAAATAATTGTAAATAAAACCGTCGGAAAAGAATATCCGTGGAGTTTCTTGGACATTCTTCTCCATAGAGACCTACTGACGCTTGCAAATGTGCAACTAGATTCGATTTGCTCCGGTCGAATCCCCCCAATCTGGTTTTTTTTTATTATTTGTTTCTGAACCACTATAAACTTTGACATACCGGTCTGATCCCTTTACTTTTTTTGACAGTTAAGTACAGTCAAGAGAAAAACAGTTTTGTCTGACATTATTTGTTTGACAATTCAAAAGTACCTATAAAGTTTAATTGATATAAACTATTTGATTTTGATGAATCACATCAAGCGCAGCTATGAATAGCTTATTACAGTTGATTCAGGATTTCAAGGTATGTCGTCTAAATAAGGTTTATTAATGAAATGGACACTGCTCATTCGTCATTATTTCAAGCATGCTATCTAAAAATATTATTTTAACTTCTTCAAAAGTCTAATTTCTATTTTAAACAAGGTAGTTATAAATTGTACCTTTTTTACAGTTTGTATTCAGTTTCACGTGTACTGATTGATATCTGTGTGTTAACCAAAGCTTACAAGTTCAATTTGGCCCACTTTCTGCTGTTCGATTGAGCACACGTATGTTTTTCATGACAATGCAAATCACAATGTGTTCTTATGTTTGGTATTTCTTCACGCTCAAACTGCTGGACGGATCTAGATGAAATTTGGCACACAGATAGATATTGTCTGGAATAGCACACATGATACTTTTTATCTCGGGAATATGTTCCCTTGAAATAATTTTCGACAATCACGAGGGTGAAGCCGCCGGCAGAAGCTAGTTTTTAATATAAAACCTTGTTTTGCAATCACCACCAAGCTTGATCTGCCTCAAATAACGTCCACAGAAGAAAGCCCTCTGTAAACTACCTAAGTTATAAGTTATTTATCAAATTTTCACCAACTCGCTCCCGCTGCCGCTTCCTCCCACACAACAGGGTGTCAGGCGATGGGCGTCTCTTGTTCCGATTATTATTTATTGCGTCGATTGCATTGCGCACCTAGTTCGCTTGTTTGCCGTCCGGAGCACAAGAGCGGCCCAAGTTATGAAGCAATGGTGTGGGGTTTGGTGGAAAATATTGAGCGGATAATTTCAACATAAAATGCAGCAAAGATTTTCATATTACATCAGAAACAAGAAAATATGGTTTTAAATTAAGAACCCCTACAAGTTTCACGAGCCAAAAACGTAAAACAGCTACTACTTCAGCCAAAATTTTCTCAAGAACTACAAGATATCATCATCATCTGCCTAGCCTTTTCCCAACTATATTGGGGTCGGCTTCCAGTCTTACCGGATTCAGCTAAGTACCAGTGTTTTACATGGAGCGACTGCCTATCTGACCTCCACAACCCAGTAACTGGGTAACACGATACCTCTTGGCTAGACTGGTATAAAGATAACTAATAACTACAAGATATAAGATAAAAAACAAAAAAAAACGACACAGGTCCGTCGTATATAAGCCCTTAGCGAAACTGAATGTCTCGCGCGAGCTCAACAGTTTATAAGGCAATGTTTAGACAATTGATTAAAATAAAATACGATTGAATTAAAAAGTAAAGGTTTTAGATAGGTAGAGCGTGGTGGGGTGCTAGGACTAGATAAAGCCAACAATATTATTATAATGTAGGTAGTTCCTATGAAGAAAAATATATGCAACCGTTTCTTAAGGTTACACTAGTCGAAAATTCTTCCATACAAACGTAGTCTAGGGATTATTCCACTGTTTGACGATGTACGTTCAAAATAAAAATTGATATCAATTTGTCTCATCATTATCTAGCCCTAAATGGAAACAAAAAAATTAAAAATGTAAGTATTTGAAAGTTATGAGCGTCTAAAGTTCCACATTTCGACACTATTTTTAACGCATTTTTGGGCGCGAATAAATACCATAAGAAGACGGAAAATTGCAAAACGGCCTCCATACAGGTATAGATTAGTAGTTCAACAATGCATATAATTTTATTTTGAATAGATACGTTTAGTCGTTTTTTCATAATATCCAGACTCCCAAAGGTTTGTTTATAAAATTTCGCGCGCTCGGTTTCGTCCTAAATCATTATCCATTTCGCTACAAATTTGCAAAAGTGTGTATTCGTACGCGAACTAGCTTCCTACTGCTCATCACAGCATCAATCTTTTCCGCACGTGTTGTCGGTTGATATAAAATGCATTTTAACTCCGCGCTCAAAATAGTTCGTGCCGTTGACTAGTGTATCCTTAAGATTACTTTTGCTAGCTATAGCAACCAACTTATTTGCATATGTCACGTAAAGATCACACCTCTGAATTAAATTAATCGCTTCCGCTCCCATCTTGCACCACAAACTAATTTATAAACCGGCTCGTTTGTTCCAAGTTTTGTATTGTCTTTATTTTCTAGTTCATTCGCTCGCATTATTGATAATAGTCCGCGATAATAGTATTGTTCGTTCTTTGCTTCGTAGCTGTTCGATGCCAGCTGGTCTGATTAGTTTTGTAATTAATTTTAGTTAAACAAAAGGCTGTTGTTTGACTTCCTGGAGGTGGATTTTAATTACTGCAAATCATCTATCAGTGGGTTTAAAATTAAATAGTAGGTACTAACATGGTGTTTCATCAAAGCGTAGCTTTTGCTAGATTTATGAATATTTTATGTTTGTTTGATTTGTTAGGTTTCTTCTAGGCAAGCGTGCTTCATTGTCGACCACATCATCACTTACCATCAGGTGAGTTAGTGGTCAAGAGCAAGCTCATCAGCAATAATAATAACAATTAAAAAAAAATGCAATGAAACTGTTGATGTATTTGATATAGATTGTTGAATAAGGATAGCCGCACGGTTGATGTTTGAGGTCCATATTTATAAGTGGCCATAGATTACATACCGAGACCCCTCCGTGGTTGGCAAAAACTCATGCTTGGGAATGGCATTTGTAGATCTTTGATAGTATTTGCGGATATTCAGAAGCCAGGGATTCTGACACCAGACTAAGGGGTATCGTGCTAGGTCGTGGTGGTCAGATAATGTTATTCGAAGCATTGGTTAGACTGGAAGCAGATCCAAATATACCTATTTGTGAAAAGGCTAGGTATTATAATTATGCTTTTATCACATCTGTTCATAAAGAGCTAGTTTATTCTTCGTAAACAGGGACTAAAATAGCTCATTAAGGTTACACTAGTCGAAAATTCTTCCATACAAACGTAGTTTAGGGATTATTCCACTGTTTGACGATGTACTTTCAAAATAAAAAGTGATATCAATTTGTCACATCATTATCTAGCCCTGTATGGAAGCAAAAAAGTAAAAAAAGAAAATATTTGAAAGTTATGAGCGTCGAAAGTTCCACATTTCGACACTAATTTTAACGCATTTTTGGGCGCAAATAAATACCATAAGAAGACGGAAATTTGCAAAACGGCCTCCATACAGGGATAGATTAGTAGTTCAACAATAAAAATAATTTATTTTGAACGGATAGGTTTAGTAGTTTTTCATGATATCTAGACAGCCAAAGGTCTGTTTATAAAATTTCGCGCGCTCGGTTTCGTCCTAAATCATTATCCATTTCGCTACAAATTTGCAAAACTCTATCTCTTCCGCACGTGTTGTCGGTTGATATAAAATGCATTTTAACCCCGCGCACAAAATAGTTCGTGCCGTCGACTAGTGTACCCTTAATCCCTAGGGACTAAATTGATCGTGATTTGAATTTGGAATGTGGATATTGTTAGTAAATGTTCCAATCGGCAAAAAGATGAATCATAAGCCATGCGGTTAGAACAGTTGTTTGCTTCCTAAATCTAATATATAAAATTCTCGTGTCACAGTTTTCGTTGCCATACTCCTCCGAAACGGCTTGACCGATTTTGATGAAATTTTTTGTGCTTATCCGGTATCTATGAGAATCGGCCAACATCTATTTTTCATCCCAAAAAAAAAAAAAAAAAATATGGTAGGGTAGGTGTAGGGTAGGTGTAGGGTAGGTGTAGGGTAGGTGTAGGGTAGGTGTAGGGTAGGTGTAGGGTAGGTGTAGGGTAGGTGTAGGGTAGGTGTAGGGTAGGTGTAGGGTAGGTGTAGGGTAGGTGTAGGGTAGGTGTAGGGTAGGTGTAGGGTAGGTGTAGGGTAGGTGTAGGGTAGGTGTAGGGTAGGTGTAAGGTAGGTGTAGGGTAGGTGTAGGGTAGGTGTAGGGTAGGTGTAGGGTAGGTGTAGGGTAGGTGTAGGGTAGGTGTAGGGTAGGTGTAGGGTAGGTGTCGGGTAGGTGTAGGGTAGGTGAATGTTTGGAGTTTTTATGGCAAAACAAAGTTTGCCGGGTCAGCTAGTAAACAATATAATATTATTTTCTCATACTCCTACGTTATTATTTTCTGATTAATTTCGTTGCGGGATCCAAGATAGTTAAATTCATTCTGCGGTGCTTCGTTGAGCTTCATTGCCTCAGCGCTTTGGTGGTCGCCACTGTTAATTCTGGCTTTCAGGAGTTTCAGTGGTTTGGTAAGTAGAATGATTGAGTAACTATAAGTATTATATCAATGTTGTACCTATCTACATTTTCTAAATTTTTACCGACATCAATAAAAATGGAGCTAATCAATTCGATACGTATGTATTTAATATTGTTGGAACTGCATAATATTCACATATGTTATTGTATGTTGGCTTCTAAAACACGTGGGCCAAATTTAATAAGTGTATGCTAAATAAACTAAAATATGTTTAATGAAGCTCGATGAAGTCCCGGAGAATGAATTTAACTGCCTTGGATCCCGCAACGAAATTAATCATTAAAGATTAACGGACGAGTAGGAAGAATACAAATTTGCACTTCCCTCCATATCAAGCAGGAGACAGAACAAACAAGGCCAATAGGCACAAAGGGTCGTTTACTACTGGGATAATCCCAGTTGCCTAGCACCACGGATCAAAATTATCATTAACGGGTTCTAATGTGTATTTGTATTTTTATCACGCTCATTTTGTATTTATTCTAAACCGTCTTTTCACCAACTAACCCCTCATGTTTCCCACAGGTTCTACGATCCCCCTCAAACGAACGGCTCTCACGAGGAGTACCCTCCCCAAGCCAAGCGGACTGCTTCCAGCCTGTTCCTGAACCCGTCTCCGTTCCTGTACCCGTTGCCTAGCAACGCCAGCCTCTTTGATTACGGGCATCCGTATCAGGCGTATCATGGGAACCAGGAGGCAGGGTATGAGAGGAGAGATGGTGAGTTCACTTGCTTTTTATTTTATTTGGTCGAAAGTCCTGGGTTCGATTCCTGGAACGGTTAAGGTTTGTTGAATTTTCCCATGTCAATTTTTTTCAGTAGTAGCTCGGAATTTGGACTTGTTTCTGTTTGATGGTAGTAGGCTTAAACTTACTGGCGGTTATATTTGTTTACTAAACTTTTTCCACTTTTCTTATGGAGAAAGGAAATAAGGACCCAGCTATATGCCATGCCAGGTTTGATTAAATGATGACGTTGAAGCATACTTTTCAGGCAGAGCGCCTTCATAATTATAATTCTACTGAAGCTTTTTTTTATTACGAGTTACAGTACAACTGTTTTCTTAATGCCCCTCGGCAAGCATCGCATTGCCAAATATTTGCCATTGATTTATCTTGTATAATAATTTGAATTCAGAACTAAGTACTTTACTTTACTTTTGTTGTTTTGTTTTGATTTCCATTTGATCTATATAGAGCTGTAAAACTATTTTCCTATTTTTAGCAGCTTGCCTTCCATTTAAAAATAAATTACATTACGTTAAAAGAGTATTAACAACTCTATATACTTCCAAATTGATCGAGAGCGTCCGGTCTGCACCAAGTGCAAAGGGCAACTGATAGAAATCCGACGACTAACGAAACACGAAGTTTGCCGAGGGACATAAGGAAAATTGTTGTACTGTACAGCTTCATAGAAGTTAACAGAAATAGAACTATACCTTCATACCCCCAACAATTCGTCATGGTATAAATATGCAGGTATTACGGGACACGAAGATATTTAATATCAGAAATTAAACACCCCTACACCGAAAATCATGTGTCGTCGGCGTGCCGATATTAAAGGTTAAGATTCTGTATTTCCTTTTCATTAAATCTTTATTTTAGAATCACCATCTCTTCCTGAATCAGGTGGCATAACAGTCCGTGACGTGTCCTCAATGAACGCACCGTTCTCGGAGCCCCGCGGCCTGGGGGCTGCACCCTCGGGCTTGCTGAAGACGGACGACGAGTGGAAGAACATCAACACCATGCTGAACTGCATCCTCAGCATGGTAGAGAAGACAAAGAGGGCACTGGCGATATTGCAGCAGAGAGGGACAGGTAAGATAAATCAACCTGTCTAGCATTATCGACTATATCTATCTGTCCTCCACAACCCATATGCAGTAACTAGGTAACACGCTATGCTTTGGCAAGACTGGTACCTATTTTCTAACCTATCCGTACCAACTATCAAAAATCTTGAGATGATAACCTCGACCAACGTCTTTACGTGCTTTTCCAGGCACGGAAGAGTCTGTATATAATGGATGATCACCTATACAAAGCAAAGATTGCTTCACCTCGATGACAGACCCACAGCTATTACTAGTAACCCACGAGTTCCTTGTGGTAAAGGGAAGATGGATATGATGAAATAGTGTGAGGTGCACGGTAGAGTGTTAGACAAGTTTGGGAAGGACTTTCCGGCAGGCTTATTACGTATCTTTTGCAAGAGCAAAACGATAGCGATTTTTGCGCAATAATTGCTCTTCCTTACAGAAGTTTTTAAGTTATTGGCGGTTTTTTATTTAAATAAGTGCATTTGACAAACAGCGAGCGTTTAGCAAACGATTGTGTAGGACCTACCATACCTACACTGCAGGTAATACCGACTTTTATGACATAAAGCGTTTGATCGCTATCGCTTTGCTCGTACAAAAGATACGTAATAAGCTTGCGGGCTTAGTAATAAAATCAAAAGACATGACAGTGAACGACTGCTGTTGTGATGTGTGAGCATATGCATTAATAATTTCAACATGAATGATGTAACATAATTTTGTAACTATTTATTTGTTTATTTATTATAAGTTACACCAACAGCATTACATACGAAAGAGTTTGTAGTAAACTATGAAAAAATTAAGGTGCATAATGTTTGCCTATTATATGCAGCTTACACCATATGGTCAGAAACACTAAATTACTTAAAATTTCATAACATAAATATTAATCTAAACTTGAAATCACAGTAAAAATAAAAACATACAAAATGAGAAAAATAAACAGAATGAAAAAAGAAGTAGGATGTATATGTTTGTAATTAGCCTAAGTTGAAGGATTTGCGCACTCCCGTACCTCCGAGACTGCTCTTCTAAACTTATTGAGTGAAACACCGTGTAAGTCAGTATCTGGAGTTGTACAAAAACTATTATAGCTTCTACACATGCGGAGAAGTGGAGCGTTGAGGCCTAGGTTGGTTTTGCGGAATGGAATATGGAGTAAAAGTTGAATTAAAAGAGTATTCGTGGAGTTTCTTGCTCATGTTCTTGCTCCACCGATTTAGAACGTGCAAGTAACTTCATCTGTTTTACTCACCGAGCTTGACAATTTAAAAGTGCGTGTAAGTGATTTAATTGAAATAGTTGCTTTGGGTTTGAGTCCATCACACACGAATTTAGTAAACCGAATTAGTTGAGTCATTTGTTTACTTATTATTTCGAGTACTAAGAACCACAATTACCTACTGTCGCACACATTTTAATTATCTCGGGCATATGGTAGTACCGAGTTTTGTTAGAATCAATCTGCCTAGCCTTTTCTTAACTATATTGGAGGTTTCCAGCCTAGCCTGCATACAGCAGAGTACCAGTATTATACATGGACCGACTACCTATTTGACCTCCACAACTCCGCAACTGGGTAACACGATACCCCTTAGTGTTTTACTAAAATACAGATAAACATGTCTTACTATAGTTTATTTTTTTCAAACGCACATGTGTATGTATGCCTTTTCTACTTCGCCATATTCCATATCATCTGTATTGTTCTAGGCGTTGAACCGACAGAGAGCAATGACATAAAGCGTGCTGCGAGCGAGATCATGGCAACCGCCGTCAGACAGACAGAAGAGAGAGTGGCTGAAGTTAGGAGACGGGCTGAGGATGCTGTCAACCAGGTTAGCATGTAGAACCTAACAATACTGTTTGTTTCGTTTTCAGACGAGCAAATCTTTGATTAATATATGCCATCATCATCATCATATCAGCCGAAAGAAGTCCACTACTCTATCGGTCCCGTGCGTCTCACATCCAGCGGATCCCCGCAACCTTCACCAGGTCATCAGTCCACCTGGTGGCAGGCCTTCCAACGCAACGTCTTCCGGTTCGCGATCGCCACTCCAGAACCTTTCTGCTCGCCATCCGTTCTGCGAGCAATGTGCCCTGCCCACTGCCACTTAAGTTTGGCAATTCTTCGGGCTATGTCGGTAACCCTGGTTCTCTTGCGGATCTCTTCATTTCTGATTCGATTCACGACGGGTTTACTGGTTGGAGTGTACAACTGCGCTTAGAATCTCTCGATCTCCCTCAGAATATATGTATTTTTTGGTAAATCAGGAAGTCTCATGAAGTGTTGTTCCTCCTTAGTTGGACGTACAAACTATTAAAGACAAGCTACATGCAGCCTTAAATAATAATAAAAAACTTTAACATAGAGAGACTTTATTCTATAGAGAATTTGTATTAATAAATCTGTAATAAATCAGTATTTAAACTAAAATATGTTTTTATAATGAAGGCTTTAAGTGTTTGTTTATTGATTTTACATAAGCATTCATTTAATATAGAAATTCTTTTAAATAGGATTGATTTTGAAGCCTCTCGATGATGTGCTGACGATAGTGCATGGTTGTCTAGTAGTAGGATATTCAATCTAGATTTGAAGATTCTAAGATAAAACTATTCGGAAGCACTGAAATAACAGTGCCAAGGAGTACCACATTTTACTTGCTTTGTTTGTTGTATAAAGCAAATAAAACTTATCTGATTTGTACAACATCTATCTTCTTCCCTTCCTAGGTAAAACGCCAAGCCCTACTAGAGCTTCAGCGTGCAGTAGGAGCCGCAGAATCCAAAGCCCTAGAGTTAGTAGCAGCAGAGCGCGGCAAGGCGGACCGCCGACACTCGCCGCCACCGCCGCCCGGGGAGCTCAGCCCTAGTGCTAATAGTCAACAGAATGTGAGTAGTCTTCTCAACCCTTTTTTATCCATTCAGAAGTGAACTTTGTTACGAGAAAGTTAGCGTTGATCTTGGTACTCTACTTTATTTAAACGAAGGACTTTAGCTAAAAAAGAGCAGAATGAATTAAGACGAAGACAGAGAATGCGAGAAGTCAAAATATGTAATAAGCGGGATCGTATCCGTTAATCAATAGTTTCTTAACAATGTATTTATCTATAATAATATTATAAAGAGGAAAGATTTTTTTGTTTGTTTGTACCGAATACGCTCCGAAACTACTGGACCGATTTGAAAAATTCTTTCATCAATAGAAAGCTACATTATTCCTGAGTGACATAGGCTATTTTTTAGCCCGAAAGTGGGTCCTGTGAGGTGGTCCACGGGAGCGAAACCGCGGGCAACAGCTAGATGTTCAATAAAAAAAAATACAATTTCTAAATGCCGGGATTATTAAGTCACGATCAATATCACGAGGAATATCCACTAGATGTTACTTATTTATACGATGAGTTGTAGCAAAAAATGAGTAGAACGAATTAATAGGAAGATGAAGACATATAAGAAAGCACGTCAAAGTAATTGAACGGGTCGTATTTTTTTTAATTATCGATATGCTCGCTTTTGACCACTATCTCCTCTGATGGTAAGCGATGATGTGGTCGATGATGGAGCACGCTTGCCTAGAAGTAACCTATTCACTCTTGACTTAAATACCCCAAGGTTGTAGCTATCAGGGAACACAGACTCCGGAAGGGAATTCCATTCCTTAGCTGTGCGCTCAATGAAAGTATTAGCAAAACGCTTTGTGCGTATGGGTGGGATGTCCACCATGAAGCGATGGCGTATTGCCGTTTGTAGTCCGATGATGGAAATATTGTAATTATTATTATTTGTCTACTTATTAAGTCATTCAATTGCTGTAAACTTATTTTCCTTATTTTGATTATTGCAATAAATGTGCGCCCCGATTGAGGTTACCATTAGAAATTTCTTAGCCACACGCAGACTACTAAACTTATTAGAAAATCTATCGAAAGAGCCAGAAAGTAAGCCAAAGCTTGAATGTACAATATCTACTAAATCAAAGTATTTAACGACCTGATGCCGCTCACTTAAAGCAGGCGATATGACCATACTATTGTATGTGCAGTGTTGCTGGAACTGCGGGCGCAAGGCGCAGGAGACGTGCTCCGGCTGCAATGCGGCGCGGTACTGCGGCGCCTTCTGCCAGCATAAGGACTGGGAGAACCATCATCAGGTAATCAACACGGACCAACAATTTATCATTAAGACACTGTTTGTCATCTTCACCAGTCATTTGTGATTGATAAAGAGGCAGCAAGCATGTTCACAATCTTTATCTGTCTGGAGCAAGATGCTACTGTTATTCTATTCTTGCCCTATAGTATGTTTTCTCTAATTTCGCGTTCTGACAAAAAAAACCGGCTACCAAGCTAACATGAAATAATAAGAATAGTACATTATGGTACAAGTGTGCAATGTTGGTGATTACCGCTGAGGCGCCATTGAGACCCGAGCCGTAGGTGAGGGTCTTAAGAGGGCCGAGGACGGTAATCATCAATACACACGTGTATCATACGACGTTTTTCAACACACTTGTGAAGAAAATAATACAAAAAAATCATTTTCAACAGTAAAAACGAGTTGTGCAATTTTTTTCGCAATGGCGGGCAAAATTAATCAGTTTTCCTATGCGTGCGCATTTAACAATGGCGATCGGCCATAGACTAAAATAATGAGGTTCCTTTTTTTTGTCTTTTCGTGGTTAGTGTTTTAGCCACGTACAAAATAGGGAATTTCAATTTTACTTTATTACAGAGCAAATAATATTTATATTTGAGTGAAAGTTTTATTTATTAAGCAAGTTGTAATTATCTATTTAAATACGAAGTTGCATGAAATGAGCAAGCAATAGGTACATTAATTTATTTGTACTATTGAGCACGATCTTTTATGTATCGAAACTTTTTTAAGAAAAAGCAACTAAACCAATAAATTAAAAAAAAAAACTATAACTCACTTGTGAATAATAGCAATGAAAAAGTCACAGTTTGATAACAGGTATCATTATGTACCTAATTGCGGTGAAATTAGAGCCACTTTATGAGCAAGTGTGTTGAAAAGTTATTTTGCACTTTTTAGTGTTATGGTTTTGAAGACAGTTTATTTTTTTCTAAAATAGTTTTTTCAACACACTTGCTCATAAAGTGGCTCTAATTTCACTGCAATTAGGTACATAATGATACCTGTTATCAAACTGTGACTTTTTCATTGTTATTATTCACAATAGAATTGAATATAATAGAATACTCTTTATTATGTACACCATATAAGTTACAGAAAGTATAGACGAAGAAAACATTACACTGGGTGACACAATGGGCGGCCTTATCGCTAAAAACGATCATTTTTTTATTTTTTTATTTATTGGTTTAGTTGCTTTGTTCTTAAAAAAGTTTCGATACAAAAAAGATCGTGCTCAATAGTACAAATAAATTAATGTACCTATTGCTTGCTCATTTCATGCAACTTCGTATTTAAATAGATAACTTCAACTTGTACGTGCTTAATAAATAAAACTTTCACTCAAATATAAATTTTATTTGCTCTGAAATTAAAAAAATTGAAATTCCCTATTTTGTACGTGGCTAAAACACTATCCACGAAAAGCCAACAAAAAAGAAACCTCATTCTTTTAGTCTATGGCCGATCGCCATTGTTAAATGCGCGCGCATAGGAAAACTGATTAATTTTGCCCGCCATTGTGAAAAAATTTTGCCCGCCATTGTGAAAAAATTTTCACAACTCGTTTTTACTGTTGAAATAGTACATTGTGATACAAGGGTGGAAAGTAGGTTATTGCAAACGAGCTGTTATTAACAAGCCCAAACCGAAGGCGAGGGTTTTTAATGACACGAGTTTTCAATAACCTACACACCCGTGTATCACACGACGTTTTTCAATACAGTTGTGCGAAACAGTAAAAACAAATCAAAGAATTAGATTTGTTCATTCACAAAAAATTAAATTTTCAATATGGCGCGTTTTTGCAACTGGACATATTTTTTTACAATAAAAACAGCCTATACAGCCTATTCGATTTTTGACAAACGTTGATGTGAAAATAATTAACTTAAAACTGCTAATTAAATATATTAAACAACTATTTAAAACAAATTGAGAATTCAATGCTAAAACGTACGGAATCATTAATTTTTTCTCGTGTAAAATCGTATCCCATTTTATTCTATGGAAAACTCCTTGCTACTAAACTTTTTTAAATTGACTTATGGCGCGTTTTTGCAACTGGACATATGTTTTTTTCAACGAAAACAGCCTATACAGCCTATTCGGTTTATGACAAATGTTGATGTGAAAATAATTAAATTAAAACTGGTAATTAAATATATTAAACAACCATTTAAAAGACTTTTGAGAATTCAACGCTAAAACGTACGGAATGATTCATTTTTCCTCGTAGAAAATCTATCCCATTTTATTCTATGTTTGAAAACTCCTTGCTACTAAACTTTTTTAAATTGACTTATAAAGGGAAATGCCCATTTTTGGCCATAAAACGCCCAACAATTTGCTTTTGTTAAAAAAAATCATCTTGTTTTATGTTTATTAATCGCGGTATTTATTTATCCAAACAAGATTGCAACATTTTTGCAAAAAATAAAAATTATCGAAAAGATAAAATGAAATTAGGTAAATCCGGAATCCATTGGTTTATGGATAAAATAAAAAGTGTTGCCAATTATTAATTTCGTTCAAAATATAATCGATTCTATTTTCTTCGTTTTCGATTCTATGTCGTTTTCTATGTCTTCGGTTGGCGCAGTGGTTGAGCGATTGACTGCTGCGCTGCGTGTCGCGGGTTCGATTCCCGCACGGAACAAATATTTGTATGATCTACAAATAGTTGTTCCGGCTCTGGGTGTTTGTGTATGTGAAATTATATGTTTGTAAACGCACCCACGATACAGGAGAAATTCCTAGTGTGGGGCAACGTTTTTTAAAAAAAAAAAAAAAAAAAAAAAAAAAACTATAATTCGAACAAAAATCGATATAGATTTTTATGTCTGATAAGTAGCAACATCGAATCTGACATTATGACAGCATGGCGGCTGTCTGTCATATGTTGGTAAAGGTAATTCAAAATTCGACTTCGTTTGCATTTGTATTATTTTGTTTGTTTTCTTGCGGATTTGTTATCTCACCAACGAATAAGCTTTCTAAATGGACTAAGACAACTTTGTTATTGTAGGTTTGTATTACAGTAAAATGATTGTTATAAAACTGTATTTGTGACAAAAAAAAACATTTAATATCTTAAAAATCCGGACTTTTTTCTGAACCTATTCCTTTACCATTTCATTCATTAGATTGCATATTATCATTTCCGCATACTTTTATTTGTGTGCACCCCGGGCCAAAGTGTCTATGGCCGGTGGGCATTGCCCTTTAAAACTAAACTGCAAACATAAGATCGAGCTCGTAAACAAAAGTCACGACCGCGTAACAGAAAGATGCCTAAGCGTAAGATTTAACTTTTGAATCATAATTGTAGCCTCTGAAAGTACGCCATGTTTAACAACTGTATTGAAAATGATTTTTTAGTATTATTTTCTACACAAGTGTGTTGAAAAACGTCGTATGATACACGTGTGTATTGATGATTACCGTCCTCGGCTCTCTTCCTGACGGCTCGGGTCTCAATGGCGCCTCAGCGGTAATCACCAACATTGCACACTTGTAACATAATGTACTATTATTTCTCTGTTTTTTAGTTTTAGTACACCATCACTAAAAGTTAGCAAGTTCTATAGTAAGGTACCTAAAGGATTGACAAAATACCCAAAATAACTCAATTTACACATTCGTGCTATTTGTCGCTGGAATGCGATTGTATGCTCCATACCTTGAAAACTGCTGGACCGATTTTGATGAAACTTGCACTACTCCCTAAGTTTAGAGATACTCAATCCAACACAAAAATAATGATCACGACCCGATACGCAATTTCGGATAAATGCGTGGACAAACTTACATACATACACTTATGAAAATTGGCACATGTGTTTACAAGCCCACATAGAGTAACATTTTTGTGAATATTGTGCAGTTCCAACGATAATTACATACATACGTATCGAATGGATAACCTCCTTTTTTTGAAGACGGTAAAAAACTGTATCTAGAGCTATCGCAACAATAGTTTTGGAAAGATTAAAATACATAAAGGGAGGCCAATGTCCAGCAGTGGACGTCTTTCGGCTGAAATGATGATGATGAAAATACATAAATTTCGCCCACTACTTTACTCACTATTAAAACTTTTAACACTTAGGTAAATAAGTACCTAGATATTTAATTACTTTGAAGTCAATAACCCACTTTTCCTTCACAGGTATGCAGCGGCCGCGACCAAAAACCGACATCCCTACGAACATCCCCACCAGTAACTCAACCATCCCTTCCCAAACCACTCACTCGGTCTACCACCCCCATAGCATCCACCACGACTGCCACCGTCACCCCACTCCCTCTCCCCGACACCAGGCTCTCCCTCACGACACTCAACTCAGCAGAGAGATTACTCAACCCCGCCGAGAGGTTGCTCAACCCCGACAGGCCCGAGCGGATAACGCTCGCGTCATTATCCTCAGCGCAGGGGATGATTGGCATCGGGAAGAAATGACGCCTGAACAAGGAACCCTTTGTTACCAGTGTGAGGTTCCCTAGAAAGGTTCGGCGGTAGACTGCTGGTTACGGTTTTAAGTTGGCTTCAGTTTTGCCAGAACATATCAAGTTTTAGTTTGAATCACTCAGTTTGTAAAATCTCGGCATGTGGCAGAATTTCAGCAAAAAAAAAACTATGAAATACTTTTGTACAAGTATATTCAAACTTAATGAAGGCTTGCTGAGCAGTGACGAATTTATAAGGCTGAGCCTGCCGCTCCGCTGAGAAATACGAAGTTCACAACTGTCTTTATGTTTGAATTATCATAATAATAAATAAACATTCTTATATTTTTAATTTTGCTCTTCATCGTACCTAGACCTACAATTCTGATTTTTAAAGCAACAAATCTATGTGGTTTTTATTGAGTATGTTTTGGCCTAACTGGGTCCAATTTGATGTTTCTGTAAATTATCTCTAACTACCCTTTCTATAGGACTTGGCTGTGCTCTGCCGTGCATTCAGAATTAAGTTCGTAAATAATTATTTTAATGTTCTCTAGTTCAATCGGGTTTTGTTGGTTCCTCGTTATGGCTTTGTAATTTTATTGAAATAGTTTTTTATTTATTTATTTTTATGTGTTAAATAAAAATACCAAAGAATAATGTGTAAGGTGTAATATAAAAATGAAGAAATGTATTTTTTTTTTAACTTTCCAGACTAGTACTTTTCATTTTAAAATAAATCTGTTTTTAGTTAGGATTGGTTTGCAAACCATTCAGTACGAAATACAAACAATAGTGATATGATTAATCATGAGATTTTTTAATCCATCTTATCGCTGTTGTAAAGCAAGTTCTGGCAAATAAATTTAAGTTTGTTTTATTGTGAACTTTTCTATAGACTCATCCTATTCCTACTGTAAATAATATATATCAAATCTAGTAATATTATAAATACTGAAAAAAAGATTCATTATTTGAATAATTTTTTGGAGTAAATATTTATTTTAAATATAATTTTTGTTTATAGTTAAAGAAACACTGTAAATATTTTACTCGTAATTGCAATATTTAAATAATTAAATTCACTGTAATGAAATGCATATTATTTTATAAATATTAGAGAGTTGTGACATTTTTTTATTATATTATTATGATTGTAATATTTTCTAATAATTACAGTAAAAATATTATGTAGTAATTTATTTCCATTTGTTAACAAATATTTGTAATAATTAAAACATATTTTTAATTTTAATATTCAGTGAGACATAATAATAATCGACTGTTAAAAGTACAGTCAACATGATAAATACATGGTCACTTATCAATAAATTATTAAATCTTCGAATCTAAATGTAAAATAAAATAATAATAATAATTTTAAGTAAAAGATAAGTATACGATGAATTATGATTCATGTATTTATTATGATGATAGAAAAAATATGTATTAAGTTAGACGCTCTTCAACGATGTTTTAATATTTAAATAAATGCTTGCATAGACATCTATTCACGTTAAAGTTTGTACATTTAGAAAGTAATTGATAAATCAGCACTTTTCAATATTTCAGCACAAGTGTGTTTAATTGCTTGATTATCACAGTTATACTCCTGATGGCACGTTTTCACACTAGTGCGAGTCTGTTTTTCTAATACAATATTAAAGATATTTCTAGTAATCCAATCGTAGTTATACATACCCTCAATGAAGACGTGCGTAATATAACAAAATAACATAATAATAATTATTTTCCTTGTGTAATAAAGTGCAATATTAATAATAATCGGTGTATAAAATTTCGAATTTAATAATGACTAAGATTTAGCAAAATAATGTATTAGTTATTAATAAATAATTGCGTATTTGCGTCGTATTGATGAAATAAAAAAGTGTTAGAAATATTTTTTTGTGTTTCCATTTGATTGATCCCCGTTTTAACTATTTATTAATACAAAAAGAGGATAGGGTGCTAGTGTAGAGTGAGATCCTCAAAATATCAAATTTCATAGTTTTTGGTATTTAGCGCGAGTTTATTTACCTACATGCACAACGCCATCTATCGAATATCGAGTTCAACTGTCCGAGTACCTGAATTAGGGATGGCGATTCTGTCCGAAAAAGATCGATTTTTAAATCGATTCGAATCGTGACCTAATGAATCGATCCACAAAAAAATCGAGGCCAATAAGATTGATTTCTGAAAAATCGATCTTTTTTTCAAGTGTTTGTTTATAATGTAATATAAATCTATTTTATTAAAAACAAGATACATATTATAATTAAACGATCTCTTACCAGTAAAATCAGGTAATTCGAAAAAACAAACTGAAAATAATAGCATCAAAGTAAAAAATAAGAAGCGCTTTACTTACCTAGTCTCAATTAGTTATTATTCTGCAACAAACACTACATAAAAATCAGTATTTATTTCGCTTTACGACAGACAGATTCTACAACGATGACGCAACAAGAAATGTCAGTCACAGATACAAAAAGTCAAAGACTACAAACAAACGTAACTTTTTTTATTAAAGAGAGGCGAAGGAATCCAAACATACAGCCATCTCGTGAGTTTTTGAATAATTAACCCTTTAACCGGCAGCACTCTTATAATATGGGTACATTCAATTCATTGTAAATACTTTTTGGTTTATACCAAAAAACAAAATAAAATCAAATGTCGATTTTCAAGGGTGAAGAATCGATTCAGTACTACATATCGATTTAAAAAATCGATCATTTTGGCTCGAAAAATCGATTCTTCGATTAATCGATCTCAGATCGCCATCCCTAATCTGAATTACGTGTGCTGTGATAATTTTACCTCTTGCACACTTTAAATTCATATAACTTTTGATAGAGTGAACCGATTGCGATGAAACAAAAACTAAGGCAAAACTGATAGATATTATTTAGATTACTTAAATATTAAAATGCCCGCCCATGCCCAAATGCCCAATGCCTAATACCAATGCCCGACGTGTACCTTACGGGATTTGAACGTAGCAAATGAAAGTGCTGTCCGAGTAGCTACATACTGGTCGGAGAAAAACTGAATAGTTGTTGAATGTTGAGTTAATCGACACGAAAGATGAAGAAGATTATTCAATTGTTTCCTTGATTCCTGCAACCAATATTGAATTTAAAGTAAGAAAAAACTTTTTTACAAAAAAATACCACCGACTTCCAAATAAGAAAACTACAAAGTGAAAAATAACTTTACTTTTGGAAGTCGGTGTCTTTCGTAGGTACCATTTTTTGCGTTATGGACACCGACTTCCAGAAGTAAAGTTATTTTTCACTTTGTAATTTTCTTATTTGGAAGTCTGTGGTATTTTTTTGTAAAAAAGTTTTTTTTATTTTTCACTTTTTAGTTGTAACTACCTAATAGGCAAGTTGTTTAGTAAGTTTCCTATAACGCCAGAATAGATTACCCGAATATCATGAAACTTGAACAAAACGGATCAAATGAGAGATCTGCTTACCCCTTAAGACCGTACTGGCGTGATGTTATGTTATGAAATGGTATAAACAATAAACAGACATGCGATAGCAGCAGTCCCGAGAGATTTGCCGTTATTTATTGAAGAGTTCTGTTGTATATCCTCGAAGTTCTTCATCAAATCTCCACCAAATTAAAATGGGACCAGTTTCGGAACATACTCTTTCAATCGAACATAGAACCTCCTCCTTTTTCGAAAGTCGGTTAAAAAAATAGCTTAGCTAATTGACTACCTACCTATTTATACATATTAAAGTCACAACAATTATTGTCCTTCTTTGACAATCTTATGAAATGGCTACTTACACAGCAAATTGACGTATCCTCGATTTTAGCCAAGTCCTGTCAGGGTTTGACAGTTGACACAATAGTAACTCCACATAATCAGCCTATTAATGTTCCCACTGCTGGGACACAGGCCTCGACTCTCTGTGAGAGGGAAAGGGCCGTTATCCACCACGCGGGCTCAGCGCGGGTTGGTGAATGTCACATATCTTCGAATTTTTGGTTCTAGGACAGGCCGGTTTCCTCACGATGTTTTCCTTCACCGTTTTGAGAGCAGTGGTGATGAAATAATTTACACAAAGTAAAGCGCCTGCCTGGGCTCAAACCCACGACCTACAACTTGAAAGTCGCGGCCGATACCACTGGGCCACCACTGCTCCTAGTAACTCCAAATACAAGGTAATTATGAAACTAGCCCGTAGTGTTTCAAATTAATAATCAATTACTGCAGAAAAAAGATGGTAACACTGGGCGTATCAAACGCCAGGAGCTAGAAAAAGTAACGCAATTACGGGAGAAGCCATATTTTTATTGCTATTATAATTAAGTAACTAAGCATGCATAACGTGACCATTTATTATTTGGCTCAAAACGGGACCAAAGTCCAATGTCAAAAAAGTTTTTTTATAAAATCTATAGGACATTTTTCAAAAATTTGTTTTTTAATGGCTGATACGTTTAACCCTTTCCTGGCATAAGAACAAGCCATCTGGTTTTGCTATAGCCGAGAATTTGTTGATATTCCGTTTCAGTTTCGGCGCAAAACTCCTTTAGTGCTTCAACTCGAATTGTGTAATATGAAAAAATGAATATATCTTCACAATAATGCTTTTGTAATCTAAGGGTATCCTGTCTGCAGCAGATTTGATTGAATTGTGAATTACATAGGCTCCACATCCAATACCTATTAATGGCTTTTTCAGAGATGATTGTAATTTCGTTAACACATGCGACGGCCGTTCGGCCAGCTCGACTACTCAAATTTTCGCGCGGTTTCAAAAAACGGGTCAATTTTGCGTCCCAGAGTACATTTCGGGGACACCGGGACTAATTATAAAAAGGGACAGTCCCGTTCAAAACAGGACGTCTGGTCACGTTAAGCATGCAGCGTGAACATGAGCATAATAACAGTAGTGGCCCAGTGGTAACGGCCGCAACTTACATGCCGTAGGTAGTGGGTTCGAAACCAGACAGGCGCTTTAATTTGTGTAAATTATGATGAAATATCATCACTACTGCTCTCAAAACGGTGAAGGAAAACATCGTGAGTAAACCGGCATGTCCTAGAACCGCAAATTCGAAGACATGTGACATCCACCAACCCGCACTGGGCCCGCGTTGTGGATTACGGCCTATTCCCTCTCAAAGAGAGGAGGCCTGTGTCCCAGCAGTGGAAAAATTAAAAGGCTGATGATGATGAACTAAGCATGATTACTACCGACACCAACACAATAATCGAATAGTTAGGAATAGATGATGACGACCGAAAGGCTTTTAGCTCGAATAAAGGATGGTCTGTCCTAAACAAATAATTAATTTCTCAGAAAACTTATGCTGCTAAAACCGCAAACAAGGTCAAAATAACAACGAACATTCAAACAAAGTAAGTGTTCTAAATACACTACACAAAACCACAAAAATAATATTTTACACATACAATATAAAACCGAACACGAACAGAAAAACATATTAGAAGAAATAAGTCAATTAAAAACTGTGACAACATTTATGCTAACAATTACTCATAAATTTCCTTTAAATTCATTAATACGGCACTTCTTACTAAACCATAATAAATAATACTATGTTAATAACCTCGTTGGTCAATTGATTGTAAGCGCTACTGCTAAGTATGTTAAAGTGGGTTCGATTCGGGCAAAGTGCTGTTGAGCTTATGCCTATTCTTATATTTTATATCTCGTGGCCAGATCTTAGAATTGATTACTTCATAATGTGGCTAACCAGCAGCCGAATTGCGTAAGTATATTATCCAAAGCAAAAGAATCGATTCCTTCCCAAAAACGACTTAACGTATCAATATGCAATACGTAAAGTCGGTTTTGGGAAAGAATCGATTCTTTTGCTTTGGATAATATACTTACGCAATTCGGCTGCAGTTCGTGGAATGGTTGTATTTCATGCAATGCAGAACATTAAACTATCGGCGTTTGACGATATGAACAGCTAAACGCTCGGCTATTTCAAGATATGGTCTAACATTATTGACCATATAGTAAAATACTTGCATTATCCACCGTTAGAAGCTCTGATATTGTTTTGTTTTTGTGATGCATCATGGTGACGGGCAATTATTCTGTAATAAATTGTAGTTCTAAAAACTAAAAAACACGCTTTAATGGTAAGGATAATGGGACAAACTGTTTAAATTATTGCATTGTCATCGGTCCTTGATAAGTGTGCAAAGTTTCAAATCAATCCAACGTTTTGAAGTGGGTGAAAATCACGTTCAAAGATTCCGTTACATTGATACATAGATACATACATACCAAGCTAATAAAAGCGTGTTAAAAATAAGCGAATAGTAATGCTCCAATTGAAGATAAAAGCGAAATGAAATGTCGTTACGATACAATTATAATACTCACAACGGATCTTTGTGTCTGAATTGGCTGCAAAAGCCTGCGCAGTAGCTATTTTTTGTCAATTTTGAAAGTGAAGATAGCATTGTATAACTGTCTCTTTCACTCGCTTACGTTTGTCGCATCGTCCTATCTCGCTTACTCTATGTAGTATACTCGATGACAACCTGTTACTTGCGCAATGGTTGGCAGCGCCAACTTCAGAGGCACAGATCCGCTGTGACTATTATACTTACTTGAATTTTACGGAAGTCAATCAAAAATAAGCGCAACGTAAAAAAACTTTGGAGTTTGGCACATTAGTGATGTGGCCATACGTGGATTGACATATCATCAAACGTTGACGTATAAACGATATGGTTCGCCTCTATTACATTTGACTTAAGGTTACACTAGTCGAAAATTCTTCCATACAAACGTAGTCTAGGGATTATTCCACTGTTTGACGATGTACGTTCAAAATAAAAAGTGATATCGATTTGTCTCATCATTATCTAGCCCTCTATGGAAGCAAAAAAGTAAAAAAATAAAATATTTGAAAGTTATGAGCGTCGAAAGTTTCACATTTCGACACTAATTTTCTCGCATTTTTGGGCGCAAATAAATACCATAAGAAGACGGAAAATTAGAAAACGGCCTCCATACAGGGATAGATTAGTAGTTCAACAATGCAAATAATTTTATTTTGAACAGATGCGTTTAGTCGTTTTTTCATGATATCCAGACTCCCAAAGGTCTGTTTATAAAATTTCACGCGCTCGGTTTCATCCATTACATTATCCATTTCGTTAAAAATTTGCAAAAGTGTGTATTCGTACGCGAACTAGCTTCCTACTGCTCATCACAGCATCAATCACTTCCGCACATGTTGTCGGTTGATATAAAATGCATTTTAACCCCGCGCACAAAATAGTTCGTGCCGTCGACTAGTGTAACCAGGAAAAATTTAGGTTTACAATAGGTACACCCCTGCCCAACCCTTCTGAGAACACAGGCGTGATGTGTGTTTACTATGTGATCAAATACAATCATGCAAATTATTGTTTGCTGGCATTAAACGGTATTTAACAGTCTCCGTGCATATTATTATGGAAATAATTGCACCGATTTGATTCCCCGTAACAAAACTGTAATATCCGGTTATTGGTAGAACTTGTATAATTTGTTAGTAATTGACAGTGCCGTTGAATTACTAGTTCTAAGTAATTCACACACACACATAAACAGACACTGTACTTATGCGTTTATAAACCTAGATTTGCCTGGACATGGGTATGCACAGGCAAAATATTCGCTCTTCACATGTCTGTCTGTCATGTCAACTGTTTTCTTCAATGTCCCCGCATTGACTACATTCACTGTTCTTTCTTCGTTCAGTCTATCTCTCTGTGGAATGTCCCTCCCCCTAGTAATCAAGATGGCAACCAACCGATTTCCATTCAAACTGAAAACTTGCGAGCACGTTCTTAAGAAGTTAGCAAATTCAAATTCAAATTCAAAAGTCATTTATTCAGACTAGGCTGAGAATCAGCACTTTCCGAACGTCAAAATTACATAAGACAGTCCCCCAAAAACGCCCGCCCTTCACCACTTCCTAGTGCTTTTGCTGGGAAGAAGAAGTGGCGCAACAAACTCCCCAGCAGCACAGCTGTCTGTTCAGTTAGAAAAAAAACAAAAACTTGATTCTATACAATAGTATGCAAATAATATACATTACTCAACACAAAAAATTATAATAAAATATATTTGCCATAGTGACAGCTAGCACACGCCAATATACCAACAAAAACATCGAAATCTAAACTCAAGCGAAAATAAAACTAAAAATAAAAACGTAAACGGAACTTAGTACCCGAATTATAAAGCCTCCAGGCATAAAGGGCGTGCCCGCCTACTTATAGCTAATACAGCTGTAACTCGAAGTCACATAATTATGATAAACTAGGACCATCGAAGTAAAAAATAAATCAACAGTTAGGCAAGAATAATATATGATCCACTGTCGAGGTCGCTAGCTAACCACATATTGCAATATAAATCATTAAAAAAAAAAAAACATTGTAGTGAGTCGATTATGTCAATAATATGACAATTAAAAATAAATTGACTTAAACTGTCAAAATAAAAAACAATTATACTGATATAACCTGTCAGTAGGTAAGCTAATTCTGGAGAAAGAACACAAACATTGTCTTGAGTTAATCACAGCGACCAATATATAGCAGTAGTATATCACTAACTGTTTAAGTACATTCGTGTATATTTAGTATTTGTTTTAATATAATTGTATGTATTAAGAGGAGCTCGTGGCTAAATAATAACAGCCGCACGGGTCGATCAGCAAGGTTAAGCAACGCTTGACGAGGTCGGTCCGTGGATGGGTGACCATTCCAACTTACCGAGTTTCCTACGTGCCTCGGAAAGCACGTTAAGCCGTTTGTCCCGGCTGTCATTTGAACATCTTTGACAGTCGTTACGGGTAGTCAGAAGATTGAGATCTGACACCAGTCTTGCCAAGGGGTACCGTGTTACCCAGTTACTGGGTTGTGGAGGTCAGATACGCAGTCGCTCCATGTAAAACACTGGTACTTAGCTGAATCCGGTAAGACGGGAAGCCGACCCCAATATAGTTGGGAAAAGGCTAGGCAGCTGATGATGATAATTGTATGTATTAACTTTGTATTTGTATGTATTAACTTTGTATTTGAATAAACCTATCTTGACGTAATTTACTTTAAATATTGCACCTACCACTATTTGTCACTACATCACCCAAAGGTCGACTGGTAGAAAACGTCTAAGACATTAAGTCCGCCTCGGTAACTTTGTGTGCATGAAGTATATAAACGCCTTCGCATCATTAAGCTAGATGTATAAAACTCACAACGCATCTTTGTGTCTCTAAATTGGCTGCAAGACCCTGCGCAGTTTCTATTTTTGTGTCAACGTTGAAGGTGAAGATAGCATGGTATAACTGTCTCTTTCACTCGCTTACGTTTGTCGCATCGTCCTATCTCGCTTACTCTATGCAGAATACTCAATGACAAACTGTTTCTTGCGCAATGGTTCGCAGAGCGAACTTCAGAGACACAAAGATCTTTGTGTCGCTGAAGTTCGCAAGGCAGATGTAGTCATCTGCCTTGTCTTTTTAACCGACTTTCGAACCTCCTCCGGTTCCATGTTCGACTTCTTGTATGTTTTTTTTTATGTTTGTTCACCGATATCTCCGTTAATTGTAAACCGATTTTGAAAATTCTTTTTTGTTTTAAAGAGTATGTTCCAAAATTGGTTCCATTTTAATTTGGTGAAGATCTGATGAAGAGCTTCGAAGATATACAACAGAACTCTTCAATAAATAACGGCAAATCTCTCGGGATTGCTGCAATCACATGTCTGTTTATTGTTTAGACCGTTTCATAACATAACATCACGACAGTACGCTCTTAAGGGGTAAGTAGATCTCTCATTTGATCGGTTTTGTTCAAGTTTCATGATATTCGGATAATCTATTCTGGCGTGATAGGAAACTTACTAAACAACTTGCCTATTAGGTAAGTACAACTAAAAAGTGAAAATAAAAAAAAACGTTTTTACAAAAAAATACTACCGACTTCCAAATATGAAAACTACAAAGTGAAAAATAACTTTATTTTTGGAAGCCGGTGTCCATAACGCAAATAATGGTACCTACAAAAGACACAGACTTCCAAAAATAAAGTTATTTTTCACTTTGTAGTTTTCATATTTGGAAGTCGGTAGTATTTTTTTGTAATTTTTTTTTTCTATCCAAATATGCTGGGGTTGATATTCAGTGTAACCGGATGCAGCTAAATATCAATATTTTATATGAAGCGACTGTCTGTTTCATATCCACAACCCAGTAACTGGGTAAGATTATATTCCTTGGTAAGACAGGTAGTCAGACTTTCGTGTTACTGACTGTGACTACCGAATTATATATTGTGTCACAGGTTCATTGCAAACAAGTTACAGTTTGTACTAAGTGAACTCTCGATATATTGCAAACAGATCATTTCAAATACAACAAATGCCGTCCAAATTTGATAGTTTTCAAAATAAATTATGTTCGTGTCATATCGAAAAGAAAGAGTTCGTAATCTCACTCGAATTAAAATAAGTATCTAGAAGTGTTTGCAAAAACCCGGTGATATAATTATATAAGTAACAGCCGGCGGATCATCGGCTTTCTGAGGCACGGAAAGGCCTCAAGAACAACTTCGGCGAGTCTTGAAGATTGACCCGTCCGGCTGTTGTTAATATATTCTTCTTAATTCGTAAGTAAGTAAGTAGATATATTTAAAAATTCAAATAACTCCTCTTCAAAATCAGGATGAAAGGCACAAGGGGCACAAGTTACACAGACAGTCGCCTGAGGCTCCACCAAGAAACGTCTCATCTTAAATATTCCTGAAAACTGACAACTCTTTGATACAACATTACAAAGCATACCTTCACCATTATGACAGTTGACGCATCTTTGTTGTACTCCACAAAGCGATGGCCAGAAGCAATTTAAGCTGTGGAAACGTCCGCTCGTCACGGCAGCTGACAACATTGTGGCGGTTTTGTTCGCAATTTGAAATACGTCGCTCGCCTGCGGCCAATCAGCTTTGAGAACGGTAATAGAGCCGGTCCACACGGCGCGTTGCGTCGACCGACGTAGCGCTGTCGCTGCGTCGTTTTCCAAATTTACAAGCATCATAGTGTCCACAGCACTCCACACGGTGCTCTGCTTCGTTACAACGCACACACGACTGGCTGCAGCCGCCGAGACGAAGCGGGAGGGATGTACTACCTACTCATTGCAAAGCAGCGACGCCGCCGCCGCCGAGCCGGAGCGGCATCGCTCAGTTTTTGGTGCATTGATAGGGAGGAGATAAACGCAAGCTTATTTCGTTTTTACGTATTTTTGTATACTGGTTAAATATATTTTATTTTCATAAAGAAATTTCACTTATACGAAATCAAAATTAATAAAATCCAGGGTATACTTATCAATAACACTGGCCGCATCTGTGCGACGACCATAGATATACTAAACATATATTTTATATTTCTATGGCGACGACGCACGGCCGTGTGGCCGGCAATGCGTCAATCGCGCCGTGTGGACCGCCTCTTACTGGTTCTGTGGTTTTCTTTTGAAATGTTAACTGTTTCTTTGCAAAGAGAAATCAACTCGCGAAATTCATATTGTATTTTCTAACTGATACGGAGAGACATCACTTAGGAGTACCCAAAGGTCTTTCAATTAACTAGTTTAATATACTATGGGTCGATTTATGAACTGAGTATTTTGAGTTTAGAACGTGTTAAATGCTACTTGCAATGTCAAACTTGACAGATTTTCAGGCTAAACTAGAGTATGACAAATAATCAACTTCATCTTCCTGCCCTTATCCCATAGTACTTGGCGTCGGCGCAACACGTTTTCTTCTTCCATACCGTTCTGTTCCCTTTCACGCTATCACTGACTCCCTTTTCTTTCATATCACTCCTCACACAGTCCATCCATCTTTTCTTTGGCCTTTCTCTCCCTCTCCATCCATCCACATTTATATTCATAACTCTTTTAGTAGCATGCGCTTCATCCCTCCTCATCACATGGCCATACCAGGACAAACGGTTTCTCTTCAATTTTTTTGCCACTGGTGCCACTTTCAAACTGCCTCTAATATACTAATTTCTCATTTTATCCAATCTCGTCACGCCGCACATCCATCTCAACATTCTCATCTCTGCTACATGCAATCCTTTCATTCATCTTTTTCACAGCCCAACATTCTGATCCAAATAACAAATAATTCAGTAATCAGGGGGTGACCATAAGCTCTTAGAGCGGTATCAATTTGATATCGAATAAATGTATTTGACTTGTATACATCTGTCACTTACTCGATCTCAAATGGATACCGCTCTAAGAGCTTATGGTCACCCCCCAGACAATTTTACTTATCGGTGTGAAATAAATCAAATCGCGTCGAGTTAATAAGGCAGGCTGCAAACGTACGTTTTCCGCGTTCGATTTCCGAATTCGTTTTCCGTATTCGGAAACCAGAATGCACCGTACGCTAATAAAATACATTGACTGCCGCACACGTCCGTTTTTTTTCGAACGGAACATTTTCCGTACGTATGTATCGAATGTTAGCCCGCGCGTTCGTTTAAATTCCAAACAGGAAAAAACTAGCGTCAGCGCTAGGTTCACGGAATTCCGAATCTGTATTCCGTATTCGGAAATCAAATGCGGAAAACATACGTATGCGGCCAGCCTTAGTCGGACATCAGTCTACATGGTCTTCACATGATCTAACCAAGATTTTGTCTGGACTTTAAAAGAGGCTATGACCTCTGAGTTGTTTCAGCATTTCTTCTTTCGTCTGATAGGAAACGCCGGCCTCATCTAGTTTAAAAAAAAAATTGACATGTAAAAGTGTTTGTACAAACCATCTTACAGAAATAAAATCATTTATCATTAACTCGGCATTAGTAAGATAACCAAGGGCAGCGCAAGCGGGTCTTATTCATAAGTAGTTTGGTATCCGAAAATTTGTCAAAAAGTAAAAAAGTTTCCATAAAGGTTTTGCATCAAGTCGAGTCCCCCTCGTAGACTTCAGACTCAGCTCTTCAAGGCTAGCCGCCTGCCTCTCTGCCCATCACGATGATGGAGAGAAGCGCGGTAATTACTGGTTGTCATGGCGACGCGTCCGTCTGTCAAGTTACAAGCACCATTCGAAAGCGATGGAGTTCCATTTATGACGCAAGGGGGCCACGGGTTTAGGGATATTCGGAATTGTAAGATTTTTCTTTCATTTCCTTTTGTTGCACACACGTGTGTTGTTCCTAAAATTATTACCGAAAACAATAAATGATTAGTATTTTTTTTAATGAAGGCTTACAGACGGTTAAAGGTCATCGCAATGTAATTTTGGACATACCTATTTAATGCCAGAGATTCTGTGTCCAGAGACTTAACAGCTTCTACAGCCCACAATTTTTTTTTTTTAACTTTGCCCCATTTTCTAAGATATAAACTTAACAACACCGGAACAACTATCTGTAGGTCATACAAATATTTGTTACGTGCAGGAATTAAACCCGAGATACGCAGTCAAACAGCCGATTTCTCAACCACTGCGCCAACCGTGTCGCCAAATTATTGAGGCTATATTATATAAAATACCACATACCTTTGCATACAGAGCGATTTTTAATTTGGGGTATTCATTTAGGACATTGAATTTGACAATATTTGGAAGTGTAACCGAACAGTTTGTTTTAGTAGCCCCTTTAGAGCTGACAAAGAATATATTTATTTAAAAACGGCTGGGTGGTTTCGAACCCAGACAGGCGCTTTGCTTTGTGTAAATTATTTCATCACCACTGCTCTCAAAACGGTGAAGGAAAACACCGTAAGTAGACCGGAATGTCCTAGAACCAAACATTCGAAGATATGTGACATCCAGCAACCCGCACTGGGCCCGCGTGTTGAATTACGGCCCATTCCCTATCACAGAGAGGAGGCTTGTGTTCCAGCAGTGGGAACATTAAAAGACTGATGATGATTGAATAGTAAATTTAAACCTATCAATCCCTACATTTCATCTTTCACAGTCACCCCACTCGTCCGTCGTGTCCACGCACAGTCCGACAAAAGCACTCGACGTAAAGCGGGCCACTCACGGCCCGATTTAATCATCGCACGTCACTCCACAACGAGCGCGACGCGGCGACGACTTCTCGCTTGTCGCATGGAAAAGAGTCGTCGATTGATGTCAGTCGCAGATTACCTATTAAAGTTGTGATCGATTTTGAGATGCAATGCAATTTTTGGTAGCATTGCTTTTGCACCACAGATGTAAGATGGAGCTGGAACGTGCGAGGATGTGTAGCGGAGATGTGAAAATAGAATAGATCATACTTTATTGTATACTAAATTATTTATATAAATACAAATAAATCAGCAATCATCAATCATCTCATTCAGCCCATCATTGACTACGCCGACGAATGTTATTTGGATGCTGCCGAGGAGCTTTTAAATAAACTTGAGCGTTTGCAAAATCTATGTATTCGCTTTGTTTTAAATCTTAAAAAGAATGACCATGTTTCTGGCTTTCGCAAGATACTGAAGTGGCTCCCACTTCGAAATCGCAGGAACTCTCGGATTTGTGTCTGCTATTTAAGGTTACACTAGTCGACGGCACGAACTATTTTGTGCGCGGGGTTAAAATGCATTATATATCAACCGACAACACGTGCGGAAGAGATAGATGCTGTGATGAGCAGTAGGAAGCTAGTTCGCGTACGAATACACACTTTAGCAAATTTGTAGCGAAATGGATAATGATTTAGGACGAAACCGAGCGCGCGAAATTTTATAAACAGACCTTTGGGAGTCTGGATATCATGAAAAAACGACAAATCTGTTCGACGTATCTGTTCAAAATAAAATTATTTGCATTGTTGAACTACTAATCTATCCCTGTATGGTGGCCGTTTTGCAATTTTCCGTCTTCTTATGGCATTTATTTGCGCCCATAAATGCGTTAAAATTAGTGTCGAAATGTGGAACTTTCGACGCTCATAACTTTAAACATTTTCTTTTTTTACTTCTTTTGCTTCCATACAGGGCTAGATAATGATAAGACAAATTTATATCACTTTTTATTTTGAACGTACATCGTCAAACAGTGGCATAATAAAGAAAGAAAGAAAAAATATTTATTTGTGACCCGCACAGGAGACACGAGATAAACAAAACACAAACAATAATAAAATATAAAAAACCCCGTGCGAGACCAAAAAGGCTCCTATCTCAGCATGTGCAACGACTAAATAATCCCTAGACTACGTTTGTATGGAAGAATTTTCGACTAGTGTAACCTTAACATCATAACCCTAAAACTCCATCCTACCTCCGTGAACGCTTCTCCTTCTCCCGTCCTGCGGATGCACCTTGCAGGTCGCATCTTAAGAATCTCCTTGATACCCCTTCCCACACAACCGACTTCTACTCCTACTCCTTTACTGTGCACGCGGTGCGTTTGTGGAACTTGCTGCCGCCTGACATTAGGGACTGCCAAACTCTTGCCGTTTTCAAAAGAAGAGTGAAATAACACTACCTTTCCATTCCGTCATAGTTGCATATAATATGTATAATTATCTTTATATATATATTAGTATTCATTGTTTTGATATATATACTTACATGTATGTATATGACAGTAGTGATTTATTGGGCATTCTATTCCACCTGTCGCTTCCTACGGCTCACTTCATTCGCCTTCGTCGCTTTCGGTGGAATAGAATGCCCAATGAAATCTTACATAGTGCAGTAATGCAGCAAAATACTGGTTCGACGCCTGTTCCACAACGTTTGTGGTTTGGGCGCTACTCCACTTTGTAAAAATCGTTTGGTTACGAATGGAACGATAAGTTTATCGATGGCTTACCTCAAATTCAATGCTCGGATTATTTGATTATACTCACCAGCTTAAAACAACTATGAAACTTTATACGTTAACATAATCAGGTCTATATCGGAATGAACCAGTAACATAAAATTCAGGACAGATTGTCTCATTTCTCTCCACATACTTAGGGATGGTGCAATTCCGCTTAGGATAACACACATACCCGTTTCGTGACCAGATTGGCTCAAGGAAATCTGAACTTTAGGATACCGCATACATTAAACTAAAATTTAGGACAGATTGTCTCATGTCTCTCCACAAAAGTAAAATAGCGCACACCCTTAGGTCCACACACATTTTTTTCTGTGACCAGTTTGGTTCGAGGACATCTAAATTTTAATTTAACACATTACAGACGATACAACCTTTTACATCAACACGTAACAATCAAGTGGTAAGCGTGGTCATACGGATAGTCGATCCTTGCCATGCATGCATAAAGCTATGGCGCGGATACACTTGTCAACGGCAGCCGGATTAGAAACGTATCTCACATTATTCATTCTAGCATACAAACTGTGTGTAAATCCGTTGCTATAGAATCCGTTGACGGTAACCGTACCCGGTGCGCGGTGGTTGCTACGTAGATGTAAATTAGCTTTATATAAAAGTGTGCTTTGTTAGTTCGAATCAGCAAAGTTCAATGGCAATGTAATGCACACTTTCCACGTGTACGCAAATTGCATTCCATGCATTTATATTGAATAGTAACATGACTATCATGTTGTAAACACTAAATTTGTCTTTTGAAGAACATCCTAAATATTATTTTCGTATTTAATTCTAAAAGTTTGTAATCGATTCTAGTTTTAACGTGTTTCATTCATCTAGGTACTACGATTATACATTTTTTCATATGATATATTTTGTATCAAATACGCTATCTGTCACTTGTTATCGAGTGCGAATTAAACTGTTATAAGTAAGATGAACTTGTAAAAAGAGAACACTGTGTACAATAAGATTATTTGGGATGATAGGAGGATTCCAGTTATTATTGACAAATTGGACAACTATGTAACCATAAATCAGACACGTGCGATTGATTCCCACACGTTACAGTGCATTGGATTCTTTCATTGCGGGTTTAGGTGATTATTTAATAGTACGAATGAAAATGTTATTAGTTTGTCGAATGTCGAAATGTCAAGTTTAACTGCAACTTAACGTTATCGAACACATGGATTGGTTTGTATGTATTACAAAATAGTATGTTTTTTCAAAATAGTTATGATTAATTATTAACTACTTCTGCTTAACTGATTTTAGTGAGATAACTATGCTCACAAGTTTATTTTCAACGCCGAGAGAATTTAAAAATCTATAATATGCACAGAAGACCTATACGAATATATGCCTACAAGAATTAATTTGACTGTTGTTAGTTTCACCTCTCACATAAACGTAATTGTGAAGTAAAAAAATTCTCAACAAACATACATCAATTATTAAATTAATTATACATAGTAATGAATCGGGTTCACTTTGTCGGCTTTATTTTTCAGTTCTCATGAACAAATTGCAATTTAGCAGAAATGGTATATAAACAATACGGTTCAATATGACGTAAACGTCATATTTGTTTTTAACAACTGTAAGACAAGTACTTAGAGTTTAAAATTGAAATAACCTATTTTCATGCTGAATTAGTATTTTTTTTTGTATATAAACGAATTAATTTCAATAAATAAATTACATTCGCTCCAGAATCTTCAAAGTGACAAGTAGTACTAGCGGTGCTTTAAAATCGACTTTCTAACATGTAAGTAAGTAATTCATAATTTTAAATATGTACCTAGTCATAATGCTCAGCTACGGACCTGGTTTTTGCCTGCCGGCTGATATCACTTATCATGCCCTACCTACCCATAGTGACTGCTACCCAGCTACGGACCTGGTTTCTGCGTGCCAGCTGTTGTATCGATAGCCTTAATTAAGTCGCAGTTGTTACTTACAAAATTAATTTTTATGTGTTCCATTTCAGGTCTGACTCCGATTCAGAATTCCATACACCAACCGCAGCTGTAGCCGAGGTTGCGAAGGTGCAGCCAAAGAAAAAGGTGGCGAAGCGCAAAGCTTCCGAGAGCACCACGCCATCAGAATCGAAATCAAGGTAATTTTGTGTTAGTGCTTGTACCTTTAGGTGCTAGTTGGTGATGTTATATCAATTAAATGTTATACACAGATATACGTTAAATTATAGCTGCAGAAAGCGTTGAAATCAATTGCCGATTATACTCCTTGCAGGAATGTATACAGTTAGTTCAAGAGGTATTGTTATTGAAATTATTATAACATGACATAATGCTGTCTGTCCTCGTAGATTCTATCCCATAGACAGATGATTATAATACACCCTCAATTCTCCATTAACAAATAAATTTACTGTAATGTGTGAATTGTGTTGTGAATGTAATAAAATGTTAAATTGTTTACAGTAAACGACGCAGCTCGGGCTCGGACCTCTTTGGCATCGAGGACTACATTCCCTCGTTGACCTCAGTTGGAGACTTCGGTTCAACCCTCATCAGCCGTGTAGCCGACGGGAAAGTGCGGCGAACGGTGGACTTAACTGGAGATTTCTATGTGGAGGTAAAGGTCTACAACAAAGCCGATGTGGCCTCCACCCCTAAAGAGGATCGGTGGAAGAAAGCCTCGGTGACCCTAAAAGTGCAGCTAAACCGCAACACGCCGCAGTGGGATGGTCTACAAGTTTTTATGAGACGGACTCATGAATTATTTAACAATTCTGAGCCCGTCTTTTATAGTGATAGTATAAATATAAAATAAATATTTAAGTTGTTGAGGCACCAGGTCTATATTCTATTTAGCGAACGTCTATCATAATCGCAATAATAATAATATATAGCAACAACTAATAGTAAGTCTAAAACTGTTTTAATCTAAAATGCCTTTCTGTACTGTTTGTAATGCATCTGTTGAGCGCAGTCACTGGACAGGTCACCTACGTAGTACTAATCATAAAAACAAAAGTATTTCGCCTTTTTGCGAAGGTGTTGAAATAATACATTCTGCATTTCGTAATCGTATAGCTTCTTATAGAATTGTCGATCCGTCTGAGAATTGTTCGCTAGAAACATTTCTCAATAATATTTGCGACAAAATTAAAACGGTTATTGACATGTCTCTTAAAGAACACACTTGTCTAAAAGTTAATTTCGAATATTTTGCTTTGTTTTTAATGTTTAAAAATGATACTCAGGAGATTAAATCATTTGCCACAAAAAACGTTACTCTGCATCAGAATTATGAATTTAATTCATTAATGTCCCAAGTCAAAAACACTTTAACAAAAAAGATAGAAGAAATTCAGGACCGAGATAGTGGATGGACGTTCTTGAGCAGTTCTCATTTGGAAGTCAATGTTAACAAATATCAACCTTTGCGCGGTTCAGGCTTTATCGAATTGCCTTCTTCAATAAAATCGAAAAAAGCATGTATTAATATCCGCAATAATGATGAGTATTGTTTTTTTTGGTCTGTTGTTGCTGCTTTATATCCAGCTAAAACTCATCCCGATAGAGTATCGTCTTATCCTGATTTTCGTAACGTGTTAAATGTTAAGAACATATCATTTCCAATGAATTTCTCAGATATTGCGCGGTTCGAAGTAAATAACCCCGAAATTAGCATTTACATTTATGGTTTAAAAAATAATACCGTCATAGGACCGCTTTACAAACCAAAAGCCTTGAACGGAAAGGTGATTCATTTACTTTATTTAGAAAGAGATGATTTCTCACATTACTGTCTCATTAAAGACTTGCCGCGACTTGTTAAGAATCAATTAACAAAACACCACAGTAAACTGTACTTTTGTGACGTTTGTTTAATGTTTTTTAATTCATGTGATAATCTTAGTTCGCATAGTTGTGGAGGTGTTGCCACTTGCCACTGAACTACCTCCAAAGGGTTCGTTCATACAGTTTGAAAATTATACTAGAAAGCAATTTGTACCATTTGTCATATACGCAGATTTTGAAACAATGCTAGAGCGGTATCAATCTTGTGCCCTTGACCCGTCTAAGGCAGGTACTGTAACGCGACAGCGACACGTGCCTGTAGCTTTCGCTTATCATATTACGTGTACGCTAGACGAAAGCCACAATCGTTTTGTTTCTTATCGCGGTTCGGATTGTGTATCAAATTTTGTAAAGTCTATTTATAAAGATGCACAAAAAATTTACGATATGTTAAAAAATAATGTTCCTATGATTTACTCAAATGATAATGCTCGCGACTTTGAAAACGCGCAAACATGTCATATTTGTGAGCACTTCTTGTTCGGCGATAGGGTTCGCGATCATTGTCACTTGACTGGTAAATATCGTGGCGCAGCTCATAGTTATTGTAACATACAATACAAACAACCAACATTTTTGCCAGTATTTTTTCATAATTTGTCCGGATATGATTGTCACCTTTTCATAAAAGAATTAGGCGAAGCTCCTGGATCTATTAAAGTGATACCTAAAACAAAAGAAAACTATATTTCATTCGCGAAGTATATTCCGATTTCCGATAGTGAAAGCATACAGGTACGGTTTGTAGATTCTTTCAAGTTTTTAGGGACAAGCTTAGAAAAGTTGGTTAGTTCAATGAAAAAACAAGATTTTAAACAATTACAATCTTATTTTTCTAATAAAAAACAATTTAACCTACTCACCCGTAAAGGAGTGTATCCATATGACTATATGTCTCAATGGGAACGTTATGAAGATACGTGTTTACCCGCTAAAAAATATTTTTTTAACTCCTTATCCAATGAGACAATTACCGATGAAGATTATGAACACGCTCGGTCTGTTTGGTCAGTATTTAATATTCAAAACATGGGTATGTACACAGACTTATATCTCAAAACAGATGTTCTGTTGCTAACAGATGTTTTTGAAAATTTTCGAAAAACTTGTAAATTACATTACAATCTCGATCCCGCGTTCTATCTTACAGCACCAAGCCTATCTTTTGATGCAATGCTTTTAAAAACAGGAGTTATATTAGAATTAATTAGTGATGTTGAAATTTTTAGAATGATACAAAAAGGTATTCGAGGTGGTGTATGTATGTGTTCCAAAAGACATGTCAAAGCCAATCATAAATATTTAGATACTTACGATCCAACCCGTCCAAATTCATTTATCATTTATTTAGATTGTAACAATTTATATGGTTATAGCATGTGTCAATCCCTTCCCTATTCCGATTTTAGATTTATGAATAGACATGAAATAGATTTTTTACAATTGAACTTAGCAGACATCAGTGATACCGCGGAAAACGGATATATTCTTGAAGTTGATTTAATATATCCGGTGAATTTGCACATGGAACACAATGAATTTCCATTTTGTCCAGAAAAATGCTTACCATCGGGTGGTAAGAACAAAAAGTTAATACCAAACTTGTACGATAAATATCACTATGTTATTCATTACGTACATTTAAAAAAATGTTTACAGCACGGTTTAGTATTGAGAAGGATCCATCGCGCTATTATATTTAAGCAAAGTTGTTATTTAAAGCAATATATTGATATTAACACTCAGTTACGTCAAAAAGCAGAATCAACGTTTGAACAAGACTTTTTCAAATTATTGAACAATAGTATTTTCGGAAAAACCTTGGAAAATAATGAAAATCGAATAGAAGTAAAATTAGTTAACAAATGGTGTGATTCAAACAATAAAACGAAAAAGACCACTTGTGCTGAGAAATTGATAGCTAGTCCATATTTTCATAGCGCATCTGTTTTTTCAGATGATCTAGTGGCAATCCAAATGAAACCTGTGCGTATAATACTTAATAAACCAATATACATAGGTTTCGCAGTATTAGAATTATCTAAGACTCATATGTACGACTTCCACTACTCTATCATAAAACCTTTTTATGGTAACCGAATTGAATTGTGCTATACTGACACAGATAGTCTTGTTTATGATGTACAATGTGATGACGTTTATAAAGACCTCAAGCACCATTTTCTAAAATATTTTGATACCAGCAATTATGCCTGTAACAATGACTATAACTTACCAATTATTAATAAGAAGGTTCCAGGACTTTTTAAAGATGAAATGGGTGGTAACATTATCAAAGAATTCGTAGGACTGCGCTCAAAGCTTTATTGTATTAAAATGTTAAACAAAACAATTAAAAAGGCAAAAGGTACAAAAAAATGTATCACTAAAAATTTAAACATGTTTGATTATAAAAATGTTTTGTACAATTGCAATGTTATTCGCAAAAAAAATGTATTGTTTAGATCAATAAAACATGAAATATTCACTCAGAACGTAAATAAAATAGCGCTTTCAAGCAATGATGATAAACGATTGCTATCGTTTGATAAAGTTTCTACTTTAGCCTGGGGTAACGCAACTATATTTATGTAATGCATTACCATAATTTAAACGTAATAACAGTAGATACATTTTTACATGTATCTTATTAATTGTAAATGGTAAATAAAACTTGTGAAGTTTAAATGCAGAGTTAGGCAATGTTATGTAAGTACTAGGCACCCATTAATTTTACAGTACACTCACATTACATGTGTCTGGACCCTGCTTAATAAGCATGTAAAATATGTATTTCCTTAGTGTCTCAAATATATTTTGTTGTAAACTTACATTTAATTAGTAAATAGTTTAAGTAATATCAATATTATAAATTAAAATAATTATCGGAGGTCGGAATAGGCAGAGTATGTTTATTATCTGGAATTTCAGAAAGAGACACCATACATCTAGAAGTTTAGGAAAATATTCTCTGCCAATTCAGACCTGATAATTATTTAAAGGTTACTATGGTTACTATAGTTTTCTTTTATTTGTATTAATTAAATAAATACTTAAATAAATCTTATTTTACTATCATAATTAGATCTGTTTTAATTTCCATTCCTGATGACAATGCGCGTCGCGCTGCCTGGTATGAAATATAACACCAATCAGGTGCTCGCTCACGGCGCTTCATGATGCAAACGACATACCAGTTCGGACTTGTTGAAACATGAAATTGATTAAATACCATAGGTACATGCTTGTATTATTTAAAACATTAGTTTCATGTCCATTCCTGATTGATGAAAAAGAAACAGGTTCCAACTTGATAAAACATGTAATGTTCATTTTTGATGACAAAGCACTCATGGCTCGAAGTTCGCACGCGCGGTGTAGAATTTGACGCCGACCAGGTGCGCCTGCACGAGCTTGAACATGTTGAAACATGAAATTGAATCACAGCGCGGCGTAAAGCTTTATGGAGTCTAATTACATATTAGCCGCGTTCCACAGTAATATTATTGTCATTATTGTGTAGAACTTCCATCAGTAAACAGTCAGCCGGAACGGTCATATCACGTCAAATAAAAACGAAACGAATTGTAAGTATTGTACAAGTACCTATCTACTTATGACTTTATTTCATCATGTTGTTTTATGAAATTATAATTAATTATTATTTCGTTTGTTTCAGATCATTGATAATGTGTGATTCACCAGATGTTATCGACTTCTCACAATACGCTCAAGGTTTTCCGACTCCGAGTTTAAGCTGGCATATCCCAGATTTCCCAGAACAACAAATACCTGTCAACAAGGAGCCTAGAGCAAGACAAGACTGCGGACCTGTCAACAAGAAGCCTAGAACAAGACGGGAGTGTCTAAAGCAGAAATCATCTCTGTCTACGTGCCAATCCTTCGTCATAAACAATGAGAAGAAAAAAGGTTTACGACTAATCCAGGTACAAGTGTTGGATATCAGTGAACAACCAGAACCTGCAAGTGACAATCAGGACGTGGTAGTGTTAAGTGCGCAGTATGTAGTGACTGAATCGGTGGACCATGTTATGGAGGAGACGCAATCGTTAATTAATAAAATATCAAAAAAACTTGGTGGGGACAGTTGTTATTATTAACTGGTATCATTATTCTGAAGGTATCTACTTTATAAGTTATTGTATAAGATTTTTAGTAATGATCAATAATAAATTAAGTTGTATACTTTTTACATTTTATCTTGTGCATAGTCTATACATATTATAATGTAGTTAATATTAATTTCTTTGTTTAATCTAGTTGCGATAATGTTCATGCATCACAAGTTTGTACTTAAACTATGTAGGATGGTTATCATTAGTTTGTAATAATTGGAAATAATGTAAATAAATCTATATTCTTTATAATTTAAATTGTGTTTTATTTTGTATTCTCGAACTCTAAATTAGCTCTAGTGTAATGATACAATAATAGGTTATTTGCTGTCAGTTTTTTAATAGATTAATTAATTTTTCATCATGGTAAGTATATGTATTTGAAATTTTTATATTTTGCTACAGCTAATTTATAGGTCGTTATGTAGGTTACCTTGACTATTAAATAAAACACTCTAAGGTAGATAAACATTTTTTATTAACTATTCAACACAATAATATTTAAAATAAATTAAATACAGACATATTATTATCAACATACCATTTTTTAATACACACTGCATTATTTAATGCACAATTAGCTTTATGGTTCACACAATTAAAATCAGTTTTATTTTCACAAAACTTTTTTTTTAATGTAGCAAAATTAGGACACCCTTTCTCGCCTATGTCAATCACTTCACAGTTTACGCATAAATCTTTAATCCAATTAATCTTTTCAGAACCCTTTGTTATAATTCTTTTATTTTTTAAATATGGTAAGATAACGTGTTGAAACTCTCTGTAGTCTATGAAGCCCTCACGCCAGAAAATTCCTCGATTTTTTTCTAACCATCGCACTTGCTTCTTTTCTTCTTTTGTTAAGTAATAAAAGGAATACGGTGGTTTAACCAAGAAAGTTTGAGTATGATTCTGACTTACGATGGCCACTTCTTTCACAATGAAATTATTAAATAAATCTTTAAATCCTTGGAGTTCGACAATGATGATGTCCGCGTTCATGATATCTTCTTCACAATGTTGCTTAATGGTTTGTATTCAACAATACAATCGTTGAGAATGAGACAGTATGCTGAAGTTTGATCTGGTATTTCCGAATCACTCTCAATTTCTACCCGCACATCCACAACAGGTCCAGTCTTTAGATTATCAGCTTGTCTAGAGCAATCGATTACAAACAGCGGTGCTAAATCTCTAAATTGTTTCTCGCTTAGTATGGGCTCCGAGCGACGTCCGTAATACGACTGTTGAAATCTGGTGTATTGCTCGTATAATAAAGCGATTCTGTTATTAGCAAAATTCACATTTAGGTTTTCATATGGAAAATAGGTTGAATTGAGATACACTCTAACGTCTCGAATATGGCAGTGATCGAATTGAGACATGTCAGAATGTGCATTGTTTTTTCTCTTTGTCTGTAGACCAATAATAATGTATCTTGGTTTTTCTATTTGAGATGAAGTTTTGATAGACCAGGTATGTTTTGTAGTTTTAGGCAAAGCTGGATATTCGTACAGATCCCAATTTCTGTATATCATTTGAAGTGGGCGATCTTTTTCTAATACTTTTAACAAACCAATTTTTTCTTTGTCCGATACTTTAACATGCGGTACGCGCCATATGATTTTGTTGATCTGAACATCATCTACTACTTCGCCAGTATTAAGCTTTACAGCGTTCAAATTAGTGTTACTTCGTAACAATATCAGTTCATGTCTACTATTTATTACGACTTTTTTAAAATCTTCTGCGAAACCGAGGATATTCCGAAGTGGTATAGACGCAGAAAATCTTCCTCCATCGATATTTTTTATACCATCAATATTCCAGCCCCAGGCATTAGACATTTTTGATTCACTTTCGTTCATCGAAATGAGTGATTTCATAGTTGTTGTTATACCTGCATTTTTTATTTTATCAATCTCCACTCCATTTAGCTCATACCTAATGTCTTGGAACAAATAGAGTAGAGCATTGTTCGTGAAATTGACACTAGTAGCTTTGTCCTTCGTATCTTTTTTGCTAACGATAATAGTTCCTTCCAAATATAGGGTGCTAGCTGATGGTAATATGTATAAGTCCTGTTGGTTGATAGGTATACGAATTTCATCGTTCCTGTTGAAACTTGTTACATAGGGCTTGTAGGAATGAAATTCGATTCCTTCTATAGTGTTATCGTAAGTCGGAGCGGATATAACGTCTAAGATGTTCATTTTAGCAATCCGATCGCTCTAAGGAATGCTTTATTGTCTTCAGTTAATTTTATTTTCTTCTTAGAGATAGGTCTTATTTGATAGGTAGCTCGAGCAGAACTGATATTTTTTAGTTGTTGAGACACATTTTTATTGTAGTCAATCATTTTTTTCTTCTAAGATGCAGATATACCTGCACTTCTTCACCGCGTAAATTGATTAGTCGTTTGTTTATATCTAACAGTCTAATATGTATGCAGCTTATGTTGTTTTGATTGATTGGAAAGTATATTGCGTTCTTCGGGATTTCTATGATCCTGTATCCAGGTGGCACATTAAGTGCAAATTCGTGAATAATATGACTTGGTTCACCATTTACATATGAACCGCTTACAATATCACATTCAATCCTGACAACGGTCGTAGGTAGAATGTTGACTGGAGACTGTGACACATGCCATTTATTTGCTTTCAAGATTTGTTTGTTAAATCCTAATAGTTTGCCAAAAGAGTCTTCTTTGATAAAATTAATGTCTTTTGTACAGAATATTGTAGTTTTTAAAGTATTATTATTGCACCGTAGTTTGATTGCTGCATCTTTTATTTCAGATTTTAAATAATCGCCGATATCTTGCAATTCATAAGTGCCTTCCGGTATTTCAATAAGTTCATTAAAACCATAATAGAACTTATTATTACTTTTATCAATGTTTGGAATAGAATTAAATGTTGAAAAGTGTAATAAAGCACACTCATACTCTCCATCAAGTTGCAATGTATTAGGATAGTTCGTAGTTAACACCGACGAGTCTCCAGTTATCGACAAAGTGAGTGACATCTTGCAAATGATTGAAATGAAAGAAAATCATATATTTTATAATACATTTTTATTCCAAAAAGTCCACAAATAATTTAGACACAAATGACCACAATTGACTGCGTTAAATTTTTGATATCTTGTATAATTATAAAACACATTACATTTTTTTAAATATTGCATCAATTCCATTGGAGGTTTTAAATTTCCATAGCTATCAAAGTATTCGCAGTGATTGTATACTTTAGAATAAGCTACCCAATGCGTTCCTTCGTTCTTAGAATCATCTAAATTAACGATACCACATTCAATGCGTTTTGGTTTCCGAGGTAGTCGATCCTTCATGTAGACCCCACGAAAATATGGGATGTCTCTTGAATACTTTCGAATGTCTACATTAGTTAGAGGGCGATTGGGTAGCATATTTTTCAGTTTTTTGAAGATGTTATAAACAATCCTTTACCGCTTTTATACGGCTTAATGTATAAACCCTTACCCAACACTAAAGCCTCCATAGCTTTATTATGTCGTTCTGTTTCTTGCAAATTTTTTTTGCTCGCTTTGTAATCATTGACGGTTTTTGCAATGCCAGCTGCACCACCAGCTAAAGTTCCTAAAGCCGATAAACCAGCGAAAATTGGAATTAAAGGTAGAACTCCTCCAGTCTTTGGTATGGGTATTACTCGAGGTACTCGAATTCGATGATGAATGTTTGGAAATAACTTTTTTGCTGTTAAGTAAGCTGCTTTTATTAAAGTCTTATTATCTTTGCGTTTGAATTTCTTAATTTTTGATTTTATTTTTGAAACTAAGCTTTTAAATGTTTTAATGCCAGATCCAGACTTTAGTTTCGTTTTCATAATTTTGCTCACTACCCAAGAGCTTAACTTTTCACCTTTCCCTGCATCTTTGGATTTAAGTCTTTGTTTAGCCATGTTAAGTAGTTGTAAATCGGCTTTGTGACGATTTAATAAGTCTGTATGATTTGTATACGCAATGTCGTGTTGCATGCAAGCTTCGTCTAGCTTATTTACACCTCGGTCACCTCGCGCTAAACGTTTGCGAAGTTTGGTTCCTGGTCCGCAATAATTGTATCCTGGCAAATGAACTTCGAATGGTAGATTATTAATTATCCTGTTAACTAGTCCACCTCCTTGCATTACTCAAATTATAATGATAGGATTTAAAGTGCAAAATGGTTATATAATATATTAGTTCATTATTGCAGTTTTTTCAATCCAACTGTTTTCAGCACTGTGTAGACCTAACCATTTGACATACAATTTATTTCCTTTCTTTTTCAACACCTTTTCTATCAAATAAACATCAGGATAATTCGATCTTTGCAGTTCTTGTTCGTAAAACGCTCCTAATATCTTTTGCTTTCGTTGATCTTCTATGTGATATGTGACTGGTAAGGTTTTATTTACCTTTGTTATAATAAATAATTCAGTTGACCAATTAGGAGTGTAACCTTTCTCAAAATTATGTTTGTATTTACTTATACGAACATAATCACCAACTTTGAATTTAGGCTTCCACTGAACTAAATCATGTTTGTAATTTTTTTTTATATTTTCTTTGATTACTTGTTCATTACCTTTATTAACATCTACCGGTTTAAATTGAATAGTGCGATGTTTTGTGCCGTTATATCTCTTCAATGTATCTTCCAATGGTAGTCCTATCCACTTATAGTTTCCATTGAGACTAAAATATTTATATAAATTATTTTTTACAGTTCTAATCAGTCTCTCCACAATTGATGCTTTTTTAGTAGAAAACGATGAGTAATGGTTAATGTTGTGCTTTTTCATAAGCGTTTGAAAGGTGATGTTATAAAATTCTGTTCCCATATCAGTTTGTAAATTAACTGGTTTACGATGACTGTTAATCAATATTCGTTTAAATGCATGAGTAACATCAAGTTTATTTTTTGATTTTAACGGCTCTGTCCAAGCATACTTTGAGAAGCAGTCAATTACAACTAAAATGTAATTATAACCTTTATTATATTTCCTCAGGTTCTGCATGTCCATTAGATCAGCTTGCCACAAGTCATCGATCCCCTTTAGAATGACAGTACGTCTAAGGAAATTTCTTCGTGCAGCTTTGTGTATTTCATTAACTATTTGTTGTTTTGTCATTACTTAGATTTTCAAGTAATTTATCTACCTCTGCTTTAGTATAAAACTTATCTTGCAAATGAGTTGAAACCTCAAGTACCCTTGCTTTTAAAGTAGCTTGAACTATACCCTTTGCATCTTTTATCATTTGAGAACGCAATGTATCAATCAGATTATTAAATTCTTTATGCATATTAGCATTCAATAAATCTACATAATCCTTGTTCACAGACAGATTATTTAATTCTTTTAACGTGTTAGCATTCAATCGATCTACATAATCCTTGTTCACAGCATCGTCTGCTTCTACTGGAGATCTAATTCCTCTCAGTTTTGATGTTTTTAAATCAAAGTCTCCGTTTTCTGATTTTAATAATGCATTTTCATTAAACTCAAATAACTCTGAAAAACGCATTCTTTTGTGAATGTAGTGTCCGAATTTGTCTACGTTCATGTTTAAGGTGTATTGTATCGAGAGGTTGATAGTAAAATAAACACATTTTAAAATATTTATTTATTTATAACTTTACATTCACGCAATTCTTCAATGATAGAAATAATTTCATTATCTAATCCTGTGTTGCCAGCATCTCTAGATGCAATTAACAATTTCAACCTTTCCACTAATTCATTAGGATCATCCCAGTACACTAAATCGACGTTTTTTCGCCACTTTTTTATTAACGGTAGACCCTTTCCCTGAACTGTATTCTTCAGTTGAAAAAGAGGTTTAATAACTTGCAAATATTTTTGTCCTTTATTACTTTTTATTGGCTTACTTGGCTCATAGTCTCGACGATGTGCATTTGTGTCAAGTAACATCAACTTATAATTTTGCATATCACTATCTGTAACCAAGCTTAAGTCTACATCTTTCTTAAGCAACAACTGTTTTAAACCAGGTGTATTTCGATATTTACGTTCAGCCACGGTGATGTATTGATCGTTGATCGTTATGCAAGCAGAGCCTAACATCAGTTGCCCGCGGTCTTTTCTTACTCCAAATGCAATATCTACCAACGCTTCCGAAGATACTGACCAGGATGACGTATCACAAGCTTGATTACTTTCAACTACTGATTCATAAGAAGAGTCACTGTTTGTATCGGATTCATATTTGTCTTCATCATCATTATTATCATTTCTTCCTGCGCTACCAGTTCTTTGTTTCTGCAAAGTTTCGTTAGTAAACGGAACATCAGCAAAATCATCACTAACACGCAGGAGAGGAGTTTGCTTAGCAGAATTAGCAATTAAGTTAAGTGGTTCTGTTACAGGTTTAAACACAGATTCCAGTGCTTGTTTATTGTCGATCTCGGCATCTCTCATTTTTCGTACTTTTATCTTTACAGCTTCTGCCGCATCAACAATTTGTCGTTTCATTGATTTTTCCATATTGGTTAATAGGTCGTAATTGATTTAGCGTCGTAAGGTGAATAATATTATTAGACAGGTAATAGCCTTATATACCATATGTATTCGTGTTCTTAGTCAAAGACTACAAACGTGTCAAATTTACTTCTATAACATCCTTTGTTTTTTGAACAATCTTTATTAATTACAACATAATTGAAAGGTATACTCCATATTTTTGAACACATTTCACGAAATTCAATCCATGTCATGTCAGTGTTGACGTGTTCTTCATAAATATGTTTCATATTTCTTTCATCTTGTTTAAAAAGTACGATCAGGTTTGCGTTATCTCTTACTAACTGTTTAGGGATTTTACTATACGTCTGATTTAGATAAAAACAATCGATGAACTTGTGTCTCCCCATAGCAAAATAATCACGTATATTACTTTGGTTTTCACAAGCAACATCATCAAATACAATTACAGAATTCGGTTTTGCGGTCTGAACACTTAGTACTTGCTCATTTTCATGATATTTCTGAAATGAAATGCCAGGTACTCGTTGCAAGACTTTTTCTAAAAAAAGATACTTAGGTTGTTGCAAGGTTTTCGAATAAACATAAACGTTTTGAAATCTTAAACCATTCTCGTGTATAAGAAGACCAATTATTAAATTAGTTTTTCCACAATTTGACGGTCCGCAAATGATGCATCGTACCGATTTAGGTAATAATTCTCCATGGCGAAAACCAGTCTCCTGAGAATGAACACAAAGTTGGTTTACTTGTAACGATTGTGGTTGTTTTACAAATTTCATGGCAACTGCTTAAACGGTTATATTAATAATGAGTCAATTATTTTATTACACTGACATTTATAACTCATTGTCGCTAACTCGAACAAATGTACAAACAACCTTACCGTGGCTGTCCTTCATTATAAGATAGTGAGTGTTTTCTAAATGAGATTTCACCAAATCTTGCATCTGTCGCTGGAACAAATCTTCTGTGCGGTTTTTATAGCTGTCCTGGTGTTTTGATGAATCGTTATCTGTATTTTTCTGATCAGTTTTCAAATCTCGAATAAATATAATCTTGCCGCTTGAATTCTTCATTATAATTTTACAAATGTCATTTAAATCAGATTTCACTGAGGCATGCATTGTAGTTAATTTAGTTATTTGTATTTTGTTTCGTGATACAAATTCAACCTTCTCACTACAATAGTAAGAATAGAATGTAGCGTTAAATTACTGCTAACAATTATTTATAAGTTATACCTTCCCCACAAACTTTGTGGATAAATTTATGTTATTGGAAATTCTAAAAAACTTTTCGTTCCATTTGTAACCAAACGAGTTTTAAAAAGTGGAGTAGCGCGCAAACCACAAACGTTGTGGAACAGGCGTCGAACCAGTATTTTGCTGCATTACTACACTATGTAAGATTTCATTGGGCATTCTATTCCACCGAAAGCGACGAAGGCGAACGAAGTGAGCCGTAGGAAGCGACAGGTGGAATAGAATGCCCAATAAATCACTACTTATGACAGTATATTTTATTTGTTATATTGTAAATTACATAACTGTGAATTGTTTTATGTCTTTATTTTTACCCTCCACACACAATGTATACATGTCTTTTTTATCATTTTCCTTTCGCAGGTATGCTGGAAGAGATTTCATTAGAAATAAGCATCACCTCTGTACCTATTTTTTCTGTTCCTTCTTCTTGTCCTTGTATTATGTGCGTGTACAATAATTGTTAAATAGATAAATAAAATAAAAATTACAAGTACAAACTAAGACATGGTGGACATCCTACCCATACGCACAGCTAAGGAGTGGCGTTCCCTGCCGGGTTCTTTGTTTCCTGATAGCTACAACCTTGGGGTCTTTAAGTCAAGAGTGACTGGGTTACTTCTAGGCAAGCGTGCTTCACCGTCGACCACATCATCGCTTACCATCAGGCGAGATAGTGGTCAAACGCGAGCCTATCGATAAAAAAAAAATAATAATAATTACAGGCACTTAGGTATACTTATGATTTTGCATAAAAGTAGGAGTCATAGAGTCTAGTCTGATAAATTGCTTCCTACGTTTGCCTTTTTTTTATTTTATACATATTTATTAAGTAGTTCTTAAGAAAAACTTTTTTACAAAAAAATACAACCGACTTCCAAATAAAAACACTACAATTTCGAAAGACATGTCACTTAAAAACCACTTCAATTTCGAAAGTCGGTGTTCTTGTTTTTGTTTCTTCGTTTTTTGACACCGACTTCCGAAATTGAAGTTATTTTTCACTTTGTAGTGTTTTTTATTTGGAAGTCGGTTGTATATTTTTTGTAAAAATGTTTTTATTAACACGCTTTTATTAGCTTGGTATGTATGTATCTATGTATCTATGTATCAATGTAACGGAATCTTTGAACGTGATTTTCACCCCCTTCAAAACGTCGGATTGATTTGAAACTTTGCACACCTATCACGGACCGATGACAATGCAATAATTTAAATAGTTTGTCCCAGTATCCTTACCAGGATCTTCAGAATTAGCGACTTTTTAGTTCAATTTACCATTAAAGCGTGTTTTTTAGTTTTTAGAACTACATGATTTACTTTTTAGTTTTGGTGCATATCTATAACGCCCACTTTTATACCAGAATAAATTACTCGAATAACATGAAACTTGAACACAACCGGTGAAATTAGAGTTTACCAGGTGAACTGTACACATCTGCGTACCTCTTTAGAGCGTACCGGCGTAATGTTATGTTATGAAATGGTAAACAGACATGCGATTGCAGTAATCCCGAGAGATTTGCCGTCAGTTATTGAAGAATTCTGATGTATATCACCGAAGTTCTTCATCAGATCTTGATCAAATTTAAATGGGACCATCAAAAAAGAATCATCAGAATTGGTTCACCTAGTAAAAAGTTTCGAGGTACCTAACACATAAAAAAATACAGTCGAATTGAGAACCTACTCCTTTTTTGAAGTCAGTTAATAGTCCCTAAAAGTGTATATATACCAGGTAGGTATGTTTTACAGGAAATTTATTATTATCCGCAAGAGAACCAGGGTTACCGACGTAGCCCGAAGAATTGCCAAACTTAAGTGGCAGTGGGCAGGGCACATTGCTCGCAGAACGGATGGCCGATGGGGCAGAAAGGTTCTGGAGTGGCGACCGCGAACCGGTAGACGTTGCGTTGGAAGGCCTTCCACCAGGTGGACCGATGACCTGCGAAGGTTGCGGGGATCCGCTGGTTGCGGGACACACGAGACCGGTCAATGTGGCGACGCTTGGGGGAGGCCTATGCCCAGCAGTGGACGTCTTTCGGCTGATATGATGATGATTATTATTATATATTTTTTTATTATTGATACGCTCGCGCTTGACCACTATCTCACCTGATGGTAAGCGATGATGTGGTCGACGATGTAGCAAGCTTACCTAGAAGAAACCTATTCACTCTTAACTTGAAGACTCCCAAGCTGTAGCTATCAGGAAATACAGAGTCTGGTAGGAATTCCACTTCTTAGCTGTACGCATAATAAAAGTATTCAGAAAAAGTTTGGTGCGTATGGGTGGAATGTCCACTATGTACCGATGACGCATCGCCGTACGTCTTGTAGTCCGATGATGGAACGGGCTAGCAGGAATTAGATCATGCAATTCCATCGCACACTCCCCGAAATGTAGTCGATAAAACCTGACGGACTGGCAACTTGGCGCTAACGACCTTGAGGGAACAAAACGCGAACTCGTTTCACACCCGCGCGACCCAAAATTTAGTAGTTTTTTGAACTTTTCTTATTATTCTATGACTTTGAAAAAAAAGCTTCAGATCAAAATGTAGATAATAGAATTGTCTTTGAGATGGTGTCAATTTCATTACAATACGCTCAGCGGTTTTGGTGTGATTGTCGTGTTTTTGTTCGTTTTAGACATAACTTTACAAATTAATTACAATATGTTATACAAATAAAACTCAAAATTTGCTTAGATCAAATTATTAAAAAAATAGTCTAATATAATATAATAATATGTCGCATCAAGGCTGGCCGATAGATGTAAACCATCGGGAAGTCAGGATGTATTCCCTTAGGTTAAGACATCGTGTGTGGGCAGGTCGGTTGGTACAATCGTGCAATGAAATCACATAAGTTATTCGATACACTGGGTTTATTCAAATAGACACAAGTTACATTCTTGCTTACTAATATTACGGATCACACTGATTCTACGACGTCTTAGCTCTACGGCTGTCAGTACTCAACTGCCCTATTCCGCACCACGCAACTGCTTATAAAAGCACGCCAATGCGAAGTTGCTATTGATTGCCGCTAGGGGCGTGCTTGTGATTTGTTTTGACGTCCGTACTATTGACTAAACCCGACACGGCCATCCTGCGAGACAGGCGTCCTCGTCTGTTCCTCATTGTCAGGTTCTAACAGTGTATCGAATCATGTGGAAATCCTCAATGGATGTCCTCAGCCCTTGGGGGAAGCTGAGGGGTCTGTCAGACTCCTACTGACTAAAACCACATGGTGTTCTCTAGGCCGTAATTCCTCTTGAGAGGCGAACGTGGAACACACACGTCGCCTTCTCGGGCCTCTCTCAGGTGACAGATCCCCAAATCTATCACCCGCAGGCATCATCTTCTTGTCCTTGCTCCATGCCATCTCATGGTCACCTCGTGTTACACCACACGTCGTATCAGTCCACTCCATCCTGGCAATCTCCCATCATACAAGGGATGTTTTTCTGAAACACAAAATTTTCAAACAGTATCTGCTCGTCCAATCCTGACTCATACACTAGAGTGAGGAAACATTTTGAAACAATCAAACATGATCATTCAAATCTCTCTGTTCACTATTGCAAGGAACGAGTAATTTTATTTCCAATTTAAAGAAAATAGCAACCTCATCGATTTGGTACCTAAAAGCACCCAATCTTCGTGATTACAAAGTTCAAGTACCACTGATAAGTCATAAATCCCAAATTAAATCAAACAAAAGAAACAATATACCATGTTTCTTATTCACGATTTTTAACCATCACATAGCTCTACTAGCTATCTCATAGCTCTCTTAGCTATCTCAATTTCTCTACTCGCACATCTCCACGATGTCGAGTCAACTAGACTCTCTGAACTTAGACCTTGTTCACACAGAGATTTAGTACTTACTACTTTATCTACAATCTCAATTGGTACTTGAGCTCTGTGTGTCTTACCAACACGATCTACGCATAGTAATCAAAATTTGAAAACCAAAACTATTACAATTTTCGTAATGAGGGCTTGACGATTCGAACGTCATTAACATTAACATGGTGACCTCACCTCTCGCATGACTATGTGAGTTTACTTTCTTTTAACCTCATAACTCATTAGAATCTTTCTGTAAGGTTCCTAACACAAACATGAATTTTCACACCAGACAGTGTCACACAGACTTCCAGTTGCCATACAGGCCTATAGTTGCCATAAAGGACTACAGTTGTCATACAACCTATAGTTTCTATAAAGACCTTCACTTGCCATACAGGCCAACAGTTGCCACACAGGCCAACAGTTGCCACACAGCGCTCGGCTACTCCTGACCGAACTAGATTATTGGGTTCGTTAAAATAGGGAAATTTTAGAACCCTACTCTTTAACTAAATCATTACCCTGGGCCATGTACCACTAGTCGCTCCAAACAAAGTTTAAAACTTATTCTGCAGCAAAAACTGCCAAGCTTACAGAAACCCTCGAGTAAAACCTCCAACGCCATGGCTCTCTAGCCGACCAGCAATTATATTGCTCTCACAACGGTCTCTCGGTCTCTCTCTAGACCCCGACCTCAACCAGAATCCACTGGTACGGTCAAACATAATACTTTCGATAGACTGAATTACTCGACACCTTAAGCTTGCTCATTATCATCAAAATCCTTTTGACATCAACATCGACTGGTACATAACCCGCTGGCATCTGCCCTAACCTACCTTGTGCATACTTGTAGGTTCCAAGCGTACCTACCTATTTAAAGCTTTCGGTGTATAACGATCACCGTCCTGTCATAATCACCTACCGCGGACCTAATACAGGGCCTATTTAGTTTTCGAATCAGAGTTTCCCACAAAACACTCCATTATATAAAGGTCCGACGATCAACAAGTTCAACAATTAAACAAAGTAATCGTCACAATGCTGTTACGCTTTACCATAATTCTTGCAATGCATACTCAACTCAAACCTCTTCGTAAACCCATCGCCACATGTTACTCATGAGGTGCGGTCCGGAGCTTCGAGTATGAGTAGACATGTCAACAATATTTGGTATTACTACTAATGTCATCAACTACGACATCCAATTCCCGAGGAACTTGGTGATCCGGGATCCTTCTCACAAGATTCACGCTTTCTACTCAAAGATCTCGAAATATACCGACTGTTCATATCAGGGGAACAATTAAGCCCGATATTATTTGAGTCTTAATAGCTCGTGTGAAGGAGCTTTACGAATTAATTCGGATCAATATTCTTAAAATCTCATCATTAACAGTAACCCTTTACTATCGTTCTCTAACTCAGTCTTTATGTAATGAAAACGATCGCGATATCTACCACTATCATAATATTACTTTGAAAGTAAGCTGGTGAATTCAGATCTGAAGTCGGTGGTTGTAAATCGCAAATGACCAGTACCGTTACTAACAGGAGCGACTGCCTATCTGACCTCCACAACCCAGTAAATGGGTAACACGGTACACCTTGGCAAGACTGGTGTCAGATCTCAAGCTTCTGACTACCCGTAACGACCGTCAAAGATCTTCAAATGACAGCCAGGACCAACGGCTTAACGTGCCTTCCAAGGCACGGAGGAAACTCGGTATGTTGAAATGGTCACCCATCCACGGACCGACCCCGTCAAGCGTTGCCCAACCTTGATGATCGACCCGCGCGGCCGCTATCACTTAGCCACGAGCTCATCTTCTTATGGGATATTAAATCCTAAAGTTCGTACTGAACCAAATGTTGAAACTACCGCCAATAGGCAACTCATTAACTACTTGCTTACAAGTGTGTCTTAATTACCTAGTGATAGAGCCAGATATAACCACGACCAACTCAGTGGTCAAACATGAACACTCTTAAAGCTCAAACTAGCATCTCTTCACTAGAGAACCTTCGACAACACTATCGAAATAACATGGAAGCGACTCACCGAGTATTCCATTCCAAACTTGCGCCCGCTCGTAAAGTTCGGCTATCTGCGAACTGCTAGCCTGCCGTCGGTCTCAACCTCTCAGATGTTGACAGTCGACCTTCGCATTCAGCATTTGAACCGATAGCCGCCAGAGGCTCCACTTCGAAGCAATATGGTATCTGAAACGTGAAAAACATTACGAGAGTATATGTTCACAGTTATCTTAACTATACACAGCTTTGATGGATATTAACCAGTGCAGCGGTGTAGAAAACTAAACCGGCACAGCAAATTGGGTTATTGTGGACATGAACCACACATTACAGTGTCCCATGAAACGCCAGCCAGCGTGTGCCCAGGTCGGTAGATATATGGGCTTTATAGAATCCAATGAATGCCATAGCATTTTAAGTCGCAATTTCTAGGCCTGGTAGGGTTTACCACCTTTTAGACAGTCTGGCCCTCCGACGACCACAAAAGAAGAATACCATGCTTCTTCTCAAACTTAGTTAATTCTCACTACATAAAACTATCACACTACAAAAGTAATCAGAATATTTCATTTGGAATTATCATAATTTCCAGACTGAAATGTAAGGTAGGTACGTCACTGTCACCATATCGTTCTAAACAATGATAGTCAGCCAAGGCCAGCCAAGGGTTTCTGTCAGTGATAGTAGAACAATAACTCTTCAATAACACCAAAACTTGACTATTGATTGTAACTAAAGTGAAATTATGAACTGACACGGGCCTCCCCGGCGATCCACTGACCGCCATACCGTACACAAAATCAGAATTTTGAATAATGATTACTCTTGGCCATAGTCAAAACAAAATGAAGACGACTCACCAGATTGGCATAAAGATCAGTGTGTATGGATCTTTCAACACGTCCGCCCGCTCTGCCTTGACCTGTTCAGCTCCTTGGTTGTGTTAGCTTATATCTGGTAATGCATTACTATACTTAATCGACTAACACTAGACAGCTAGATAAGTTATTCCATCAGTAATGACGTTTGCTGTCAACTTAGCTGTCAAAGAGCTAACGGTCGGCCCTCTTAATCGGGGACGCCGAGCAGCGAACAGGTTTACAAGTCTTAGTAATTTATTTTCTTTTCCTGTCTACCGACAATGTCGAATTGGAAAATGTTGTTGCGTTTTATTTCCTACTTGGGATTTATTTTTCTTTTCCGTTTTTTTTTTCAACTACCGGCGATAACCTGCAAGTACTTTATCCCTTTCTTTATTTCTGGACTGGTGCTTACAGTTGTTACTAGCCTCCTCGCGGCTCCGCTCTGGACTGGTTTTTCATTATTTTGTTTTCGAGGGTAGTCGCAACTGACACCGTAATTTTTTTGAAAGAATGTAACCGACATTTTCACTAGCATTGTTTTTACGTGTGATCTCATTAGCACGATCGAATCCCAATTCTGATGTCGCATCAAGGCTGGCCGATAGATGTAAACCATCGGGAAGTCAGGATGTATTCCCTTAGGTTAAGACATCGTGTGTGGGCAGGTCGGTGGGTACAATCGTGCAATGAAATCACATAAGTTATTCGATACACTGGGTTTATTCAAATAGACACAAGTTACATTCTTGCTTACTAATATTACGGATCACACTGATTCTACGACGTCTTAGCTCTACGGCTGTCAGTACTCAACTGCCCTATTCCGCACCACGCAACTGCTTATAAAAGCACGCCAATGCGAAGTTGCTATTGATTGCCGCTAGGGGCGTGCTTGTGATTTGTTTTGACGTCCATATTATTGACTAAACCCGACATATATATTTTTTTTCAAATAATTACGACGAGCCATTTAGACGTGATTCTCATTTTAAAATCAGCTACTCAAAGGAATCGGCGCCTTAAGGCTCTGGAGACTAGACTCGACCAGTATCTCATTGCCTCTTGGCCCGTTGGCCTCTTGACTCCCGAATATGTTCAATTACTTTAGCAAGAAATCGTTCCTAACCGCGGTAGAACAGGTAGGTAAGTAAAGGATATTTGCCGGGAAATCGTTGAAAAGGAAGTCATAATTATTTCCTTAATTCCTTTTATCTATTACTCTAAAGACTCGTTAGGTACCGTCACATCGGTAATTCCCTTCTGAGTAAAAACTGCAGGAAAACCCTGTACTTCTCATTAGTCTCGAGAAACTCATAGGTGAAACATTATTTTTTAATTGCATATTTCAGTTTTACCTTGTTTCAACAAACTTATTGCAGTGGCTAAAACCGCGGCTGTCAAGGTTCAAAATTCAATGCCAATGTGTGGTAAAATGTTAGCGGGAATAACATACGTAATTTAAATAGTTGTACTTGTCGGGTTGCAGCGGACGTGCATGCTGGTCATCACCCTCAGCTTCTATCACTAAACCACAGCAACCCCCTTTCTCAGCATACTGCACCTTCGGCCGCTAAACAAGAAGAGCCTAGATGCTCTCCTGGTCGACGCCAGCAGTCAAGCCACTACGCCGCTCAGCACTGTTCTGACCAATGAGAAATTAGTCGATATGGAAGACATGAATTATTAATTGTTTATTTTGTAAATATATACGAACAATGGCGTAAAGCAAATATTGTTAATTATTTAAAGTAGGTATTCAGTTGATATCATCGACTGATTGGAGCATCTATTTAGAAGAGTTTACATCATTGAGTGTCTAAGAGTTTGATGACTTATTGCCTGCATTCCTAACAAAGAATGGATCATCTCTTAGGCCATTCAAGCCATATACAAATGCATGAAAAATAACATTTTTATTTTGCCACACGAAGAACACAGGCAGTGATGGCCCAGTGGTAAGCAGTGCTAGCTATGTTGTAACGGCCCCCTCCTTACGTATTGTAGGTTCGAAGTGTTCTAACCCAGGCAGGCGCTTTAGTTTGTGTAAAATATTTCATCATCACCGCTCTCAAAACAGTGTAGGAAAACATCGTGAAAAAACCGGCATGTTTTAAAACCAAAAATAAGGAGACATGTGACATCCACCAACCCACACTGGGCTTGCGTGGTGGATGGCCTATTCTCTCTCTAACAGAGAGGCCTGTGTCTAAGCAGTGGGAACATTAAAAGGCTGATGATGATGACAAAAAATTTAGCATTTCCAGAGACAAGATAAGACCATAGAAACAGTGTAACTCTTTGTTCTAAAACTGAAATTGCATAAGTAGGCCACACCGCAGCTAAATTTAAATGAAACTGGGCAGGCCATAACTGCTGCCTGCCACAAGAGAACTGGGTGAAAGTAGCCAGGGATTGGGTCAAGTGACTGTCAAGGCAAGTTAGACTTCTACCTAAAGGATTGGGTCTGCGATCCTTTAGGGATGGCAGATTGCTCAAGATAGACCAAAATGGCAAGAATCCCGAGGACAGCCTTTGCCCTGTGTGACTCTACGAACTATCATAATAACAATAATTGCTTACTTTTTACTTCAGGTTCTCTTGTGCTAAAAAAACCGGCTAAGTGCGGATTGAACTCGCGCACGAAGTGTTCCGTACCATTCTCGCAAAAAACGGCAACAAAAATCACGTTTGTTGAATTGGAGCACCACTTAAATATTTATTTTATTCTGTTTTTAGTATTTTTTTTTTTTTTTTTTTTATTTATGATGGGTTTGCTCTTGACTCTAGTCTAGGTCATAGGTGATAGAGACAGAGTCTACGATGGAGTGAGCTTACCCAGAAGAAGCCTGTTTACTCTAACTTTGAAGAGATTCGGGTTGAATGCGTTCGGAAACACAGACGCAGGTAGTGAGTTCCATTCATTTGCTGTGCGCATTATAAAGGATGTTTGGAAGCGCTTGGTTCGAATTGGTGGAATGGCAACAAGGTAAGGATGATAACTTGCAGTGCGTCTAGATGTCCGATGGTAGAAGGGGGCTGGTGGGATGAGGTCGTGGAGTTCTTGAGCACACTCCCCGAAGTACAGTCTGTAGAAGACCGACAAGCAGGCAACTTTACGGCGATGAGCCAAGCTGTGAAGCTTGGCGTCCACCAGTTTAACGTCGCCAATGAGCCTCTTGGCTCTGCGTTCCACTGAGTCAAGCGCGGCAAGCTGATACTTAGCTGAACCATCCCAAAGGTGGCTGCAATACTCCATGCAGGATCGGACTTGTGCTTTGTATAGGGTTAAAAGCTGTCCAGGCGTAAAGTATCGCTTCACTTTATTTAGGATGCCCAGTTTTTTGGCCGCGATTTGGGCTTTGTTCTCAATGGAGGAGCCGAAGTTGAGACTGGATGTCAACTCCATGCCTAGGAGCTCGAGCCGATCAGTCACAGGAACAGACGTACCCCGAAAAGTAGGAGTTTGATCGAAAATACGCCTTTTTGCGGTAAAAAGACACGCCTGTGTTTTGGTGGCGTTAAAGGAGACCAGATTGTCATCACCCCACTGGGAGACAAGGCTTAAGGTCAAATCTGTCCGCTCCACCATAGCCTCTCTCAAGGAAAGAACTTCATCCACGCTGGTTTTTGCGCTGGACAAGTATCTCTCTGAAACAGTACTGTCATCTGCGTACCCAACAATACCAGGCTGAAGTAGGTCATTGATGTGCAGCAAGAAAAGAGTTGCAGAGAGAACAGACCCCTGAGGAACTCCGGCATCAATAGCCATAAGGTCTGAGGAGCAGCCGTCAATGACTACTCGGATCGACCGTTCGCTAAGGAAGTCTGATATCCAGCTACAAAAACCAGCGGGGATGCCGTAAGCAGGAAGCTTACTGAGCAGACTCGCGTGCCAGACCCTGTCGAAGGCCTTCGAGATATCAAGCGATACAGCAAGTGCTTCGCCGTGTCTCTCGATGGCTTCACCCCAGCAGTGCGTGACATACACAAGAAGATCGCCAGTTGACCGTCCCCGGCGAAAGCCATATTGACGGTCACTGAGGAGATTGTTGTCTTCAAGGTAGGCCAGCAACTTTCTGTTCAGTACCCTTTCCATAACTTTGGACAAAATGGAGGTAATGGCGATCGGACGGTAATTGGCAGGGTCTGCACGGTTGCCTTTTTTGGGCACTGGTTGCACATTTGCAAGCTTCCAGGATTTCGGCACCGTCCCTTTTACAAGAGAGAGGCGGAACAAGCGAGTCAACACAGGAGACAGTTCTGGCGCACACTGCCTCAGCACTCTCGCTGGAATGCCGTCAGGTCCGCTGGCCTTGTTCACGTCTAGACTGCACAATACTCTTCTGACCTCTTTAGCGTGCACAGCGATCTCCGGCATCGAAGAGTCACAATGAGGCACAGTAGGTGGTTGCTTGGAGCCAGCGTCCAGACGTGAATTGCTAGCAAAAAGAGATGCAAATAAATTTGCTTTGTCACTCGCAGAGTGAGCCAGCGACCCATCAGGTTTCAGCATCGGAGGTAAAGTGGGCCGACAGAAATTCGTTTCAACCGCTTTAGACAGGGACCAAAAATGTTTACTACCCGGAGGGTGCGATGCCAGCTTGGCCCCAATACGTCCAATATGGTCAAAACGTGCCCGACGCAGAACCCGCTTGCAGAACTTGGCGGCAGAATTAAAGGCTCTTTTCCTCGCGCGAACCCTACGCGCTCTAACTTTGCGGTCGCGGGCCCCGACCCAGGCTTGGTAGGCAGACTCTTTTCGGGCCTCAGCGTGGGCGCATTCTGCATTATACCAAGGTCGGGATTTATGACCGAGCGGAATGTCGGAGAATGGAATGAAATATTCCATTCCCTGCCGAATCACATCCGCAACCGCGTCTGCACAGCTCGAGGGGTCACACGAGGAGAAGCACACATGCCGCCAAGGATAAGACGCAAAAAAGTGCCGCATCTCGTCCCAGTCTGCTGACTCGTATCGCCATACTCGCCTCGTGCCTCTAGGGCTCTCATCTGGAGGAGAGCAAGTCGACACGGATTTCACCAGACAGTGGTCAGACGTTCCCAGCGGGGCTGAGACCGACACCGAATGACTGTCCGGATCAGTTGTCAGGAGAAGGTCTAAACAATTGGGTGTATGGCCGTCAACATCCGGTACCCGCGTTGCCACATTCACCAGCTGGGTTAGATCTAGCGATAGAGAAAACTTGCGCGCCTCTAACCCGGCATGGTCAGTTTTCCGGTATGGGTACAACCATTCTTTATGATGGGCGTTAAAGTCCCCGAGAAAATTAAGCTTCGCTGTTGGGTACCGTTGCTGGGCTATGTCAGCCGACTCCACGAGGCAATTAAAAAGCGCTGTTGTCTCCTGGTCACCGGAGTGCGATCGGTAGACGCCGATGTAGAGAGATTTCTCCACGCCAGTGTCCACAAGTAGCCATATGGCAGAAAAGCCCGATTTCTCAAAGCAACGGAGACGACGACAACAAATGTCATCGCGGACGTACACACAGACCCCAGCTTGCTTCTTGAACTTGTGTTCAAGAGAGTAACCCGGGTAGTTGAGGTACGCCAGTATTTGTTGTTATAGCGGCAACAGAAATACATCATCTGTGAAATATTCAATTGTCTAGCTATCACGGTTCATGAGATACAGCCTGGTGACAGACAGACAGACGGACCGCGGAGTCTTAGTAATAGGGTCCGTTTGTCCCATTTTTACCCTTTGGGTACGGAACCCTAAAAATTAAATTATCTTTTTTTTCAGACTTCCTGTCCATAGTTACAACTTCTTCTTCTTCTTTTCGTGTGTAGATGTGGCCAACTCTGCTGTCAGTTGTTAGTCTGGAAACCCCACAGGTATAAATATAAGTCCAGGTTTCCTCACGATGTTTTCCTTCACCGTTAAAGGTAAACTTAGAAAGAACATATGAATGTGAAAAAGTCCCTATGGTACTTGGATTTGTACCCACGACCTCAAGCACCAGAGGCGAGGTCTTAGCCACTGTGCAACCACGACCTAACTTCCAGTTAAGGTACAACTCACAACACACCGTTGCTCGCAGAACGGATGGTCGACGGGGCCGAAATATTTGGAGTGGCGATCGCATACTGAAAGATGCTGCGTTGGAAGGCCCCTCTCTAGGTGGGCCGATGACCTGGTGAAGGATGCGGGAAGACGCTGGATGCGAGACCTACGGGACCGGTCAATGTGGTGACACTTGGGGGAGGCCTATGAATTGCAGTTGACGTGATTCGGCTGAAATCATGATGATGATGAACAACACACAAGAAGTACCTAACACATTATTCTTAAGGAAGAGGAACTGTCCTCTACTCACAGGCCAGTGTGAAAGTGCGTCTAGTGGCGTAGAAGTGGAGAGCTTTATTAGGCCCGCTTGCACGAAAGATTTAGGAACTAAGAGTTAGCTGCCAACACGAGGTTAGAAAACAAATATGTCATACAAAATTGGCCGTGTTAGCTACAAACTCGGAGTTAGCAAGTTATATAGCGCCAGGATGACGCAAGTAGACCTTAGCCATCAAGTATCCAATAACTAATTGATGGTAAGTCTGTAATTGTATTCCGTAGATATTGTACTAGTCAGTTTCTTCTTACCATACCTTCCCACATACTAGGAATTTTCAAGAAACTGTTTAGTAGAATTGTAAAAGGTGTTTGTTTATATAAATATGCCCGCGGCTTCGCTCCCGTGGACCACCCCACAGGACCCAATATCGGAATTAAAAAATAGCATATGTCAGTCAGGAATAATGTAGCTTTCTATTGGTGAAAGAATTTTTCAAATCGGTCCAATAGTTTCGGAGCCTATTCGGTACAAACAAACAAACAAAAAAATCTTTCCTCTTTATAATATTAAGTATAGATGTCCTGCTTATCCAACCCCAGTTAAACAGCGCAATGAAACAATGCGTCACGTCTCGTTGAGAGTGCAACAACAGACAGAGCCAGTACATGTGTGTGATTCATGCGCAAATTAATATGAGTCAGGATCTCCGCGTCCCCCCTGTGAGACATAGAGTAGGCAAATACAGTTGGACAAAGAATATTTAAAAAAATGTTACATTCAAAAAGTCCATTTTTTAAACAAGCTTTTTAGCTTACCGTGCATTGTCATTCAAACTAAACGTGTATGCAAAATTTCATCTTAATAGGTTGAGGTTAACTGCTTTAAAATTCAGTTGCATTATTTGACCCGAAGACCCGAACATACATACATACATACATTGGAAGTTAATAAAAAGCTTGTAAAAACCCGGTTGCGAACTAAAAAGACTTAAACAAGAAGAAAATCATGCTGTGCAGTCGGACGATACTTATGCGAGCTGGCTGACCAAAACCAGATCCCTCCAATCAGTATCCTCCGACTGCACAGCATGATTTTCTTCTTAAAAACTTCATAGAAATCAAAAAGGTTTTTTGATTTCTTGATTTAGGGTTCCATACCCAAAGGGTAAAAACGGGACCCTGCCGAGGTCTGAGGCTGACGGGTCTGTTGCCGCTTTAACAACAAATATTAAAAACAGGATAAAATAAATATTTAAGTGGGGCTCCCATATAAGAAACGTGTTTTTTTTGCCGTTTTTTGCGATAATGGTACGGAACCCTTCGTGCGGAGTCCGACTCGCACTTGGCCAGTTTTTTTTTTTTAAATTAAGTACATTCAAACATATGTGTTATACATTTTTGAAATAACCTCTTAAAACCCTTTATTTTAAAACCCCACACGATGGGTTCTGAAGGAAAAAAATTGGGCCCTTACAATATGGCTCCCAAAATCGGCCATTTTACTATTCTCCATTTTTAATGTAGCCAGGTTAAGACGAATCGATTGACGTAAGAATCATCAAAATCGGCCAACGCGTTTGGTCTCTAGAACGCCACAAAGGAACAAACATACATACATAGACTGACAAACACATTACCCTCCTTCGGCAGTCGGGTAAAAAAGAAACGCTAGAATTTTCCGAAAAAAATTTCAAGGAGCTCGTGGCTAAATAAAACAGCTGCACGGTTCGACCATCAAGGTTAAGCAACGCTTGACGAGGTTGTTCCGTGGATGGGTGACCATCCATTACATACCAAACTGTTCCGTGCCTCAGACAGCATGTTAAGCCGTTGGTCCCGACTATCATTTGTTTCTCAACTGTATCCGGTCAGACTGGAACGTGGTTGGAGAAAGGCAGACAAATGTATTTTTTATCTATCTTTTGAATTTGACAGAATGCGATCACATTCTAATTTAAATTGGAAGTCTACTTGCTACCAATGGCATAGGCTGGTTTTGTACCGTTTGAGTGGATTTCATTATTTCTCTGAACGAAAACCCTTATGGACCCTATTTAACTCCATCTGTGAAATCTAGGAACAGAACCGTTTGGTTGTCTGATCTGTCTTCAGCATTCTTCTAGGGGACCCCTAGGCCACTTTTGTGGTGAACCCTCTGACTGGTAGTTGAGTGTATGTCAACTACCAGTCTGAGGGTTCACCCCCACATTAGAAAAAAACTCTTGCAAACCACAATACAATGACCTGTAAGTTAAAACTTTAGTGGAATGCCATGCCAATATATTGGCATCAATTTTAAGTGATCCGTTCAAATAATCTTTGAAATGTGAATTAAGAGCCCAATCATCAATCAATCAATACATCAATACTAATCATTTTTGTCTGTTTGTTTGTTTATCTGTTTATTTGTGCACGCATCACGTGAAATGTACAAAACCAATGTAAATAACTTTTATACATACAAATTGTGCGTTACTTGAAGAATTACTTAGTTATGTTTCATCGCAATCGGTTCATTCTATCAAAAGTTGGATGAATTTAAAGTGTTCAAGAAGTAAAATTATCACAACACACGCAATTCAAATACTCGGACAGTTGAACTCGATATTCGATAGATGGCGTTGTGTATCTGAAGTCATTTTCTGAATGGCGGTGTTAAGATTCACCGCGAAAAAATGATGACTATAGAAACAAAAATGGTAGGTAGGTAGGTAAGTAGGGTAGGGTTGGCAGACAGATGACGGGAGCGAAGCCGCGGGCACTGCTAGTATAAAATATGTATGGAAACATTTTAGGATTCGTGGTAAAGATGACTCATAGACCAGTCATAACTGTTTTAGATCGTGATATCACAGTAATATAATCTGCGGAGAAGGCTGCACCTCTAGAGATAGTGAAACAACACCTAGATCCGTCTAGCCTAGTTTATTACCAAATATCTTAGAAATCTTACGCAGAATACATTTATCAAGCGCATGTAGAATACGAAATAGCCCGTTTTCGAACACATTATGAATCTGCTTATCTTTTCGCAAAGGGGAATAGTGCAGTGGGATTGTCCCAAATACACCTTGGCAATACTGGTCAGATTTGGCTTCTGAATAACCGTTACTACTGTCTCAGCTTATCGTGCTTGCCGAGGCACGGAAGAATCTCGGTATGTTAAATTGGTCACCCATCTATAGCCCATCATCTGCAAGTGCTACTTAACCTTGTAGATCGACACGTTTAGCTGCTACAAGCTCCTCATTTATTAAACGCTTGAATACAAAATGTCCCGTTTTCCAACCACATTAGGTATTATTAAATGTATTAGTCAATTAGTCTACCGTATTATTTTATTCTGTGGTCAGGTTGAGCTTAGTAAACATATTATGAATGAACTAACAATCGTCAGTCTAGAATCGAAGTTGTTTGTCGACAGTCGTTTCTTGATTCACAGATTTTACAAAATGAAGATCACGGTAAGCATTTTTAAACAATGTTTTTGTTATGTTTTGCGTTTATTTACCACAGTGTATATACAAAGTGTCATTCAGTGGTGGTGTGTGTGGTCGAAACGCCAAAATTAAGGGAAAAATCACGTCACATTTTGACAGCGGAGCATTCCCAAGCAATTTTGACATTTCCAATCACTATCGCGAGTATAATAGTAGTCTATGATCGCGAGTATCCCGACGCTATCGTTGGTTGAATTTCGCTTGTGTAGTGCGTCAGGAAAGTGACGAAACAAAGCACGTAAATCGTAAACAAAATAGTATGTAGTTTGTGGTTTGTTGTCGTGTTTTAGTTAAAACAGGTTACACACCATATTCAAGGAAGTTTGGTTTATATCAATGCGAACTACATACTTATTCAAATTATTAGTTGGAAATGAATTAACATAAAGGTTTTTTCTTTATATTGTTATATCCTATTTCGAATAAGTTATGTAAGCTTATGGCCTGGCGTATTGTCGATAGTATTTTTCTTTTTATTGTTTTTCGGCTCGCGTTTGTTTACTATCTCACCTGATGGTAAGTGATGATGTGGTCGACGGTGAAGCACGCTTGCCTAGAAATTTTGTCTTTGTTAGGGTTCCGTACCCAAAGGGTAAAAACGGGACCCTATTACTAAGACTCCGCGATCCGTCTCTCTGTCTGTCTGACTGTCTGTCTGTCTGTCTGTCTGACTGTCTGTCTGTCCGTCTGTCACCAGGCTGTATCTCATGAACCGTGACAGCTAGACGGCTGAAATTTTCACAGATGATGTATTTCTGTTGCCGCTATAACAATGAATACTAAAAACAGAATAATATAAATATTTAAGTAGGGCTCCCATACAACAAACGTGTTTTTTTGCCGTTTTTTTGCGATAATGGTACAGAACCCTTCGTGCGCGAGTCCGACTCGCACTTGACCGGTTTTGATTCTTTTGTTTTTAATCCTCGACGAAAAAAGAGGGGTGTAATAAGTTTAGTTTGATGATTGTGTACCTGTGTGTTTGTGTATCTGTCTGTGGCATCATTAGCTCCTAAACGAATGAACCGATATTGATTTAGTTTGTTTTTGTTTGAAAGGTGACATTATCGGGAGTGTTCTTAGCTATGTTTTATGAATATCGGTTCAGCCGTTCAAAAGTTATGGGTGTTTTACTTTTTGAATCGGGGCATTTTCGCAAGATATCGTGTCATAATTACGTGTTCGATCAATTGTTGATCGAAGCGTGTCTACTACTAAATAAATTATGTAATTTAAAAAGTATGAACGAAAAATGCTGTCGGGGATTTTGGAAATATTTGTTTTACTTGTTTGTTTATTGAAGATGCTTTGTTACGGTTAGATTTACGCACGCTGAGCAGCAACTCACATAACATGACATTTTCATCTATATTTGATCGGTGATAAAGTTCATTCTCAATTAATTAATGAAAATTGGTCTATTTATGCTTAGTGGACGCTGATCGTAAGTCGTTAGATAGACTTACATATTGTCTGTGAAGAGCCTGTAAATCCTACTAACCCTCGGTTCCTGAATTAATATTTGAAGTTAAGAATTTGTTTAACTTTAGCATGAAAACCCTGACGAATTGGATTATAAAATGGACTTTGACACATTCTTAACTTCAAATTCCCTGCCGGAGTCTGTTTCCCGATAGCTACAAGGAGTCTAGATTGAATGGGTTTCTTCTAGGCAAGCGTGCTACACCGTCGATCACATCACCGCTTACCATCAGGTGAGATAGTGGTCAAGCGCAAGCCTACAAACAATAAAAAAACCGGCCAAGTGCGAGTCGGACTCGCGCACGTTGGGTTCCGTACTATTATCGCAAAAAACGGCAAGAAAATCACGTTTGTTGTCTGGGAGCCCCACTTAAATATTAATTTTATTCTGTTTTTAGTATATGTTGTTATAGCGGCAGCAGAAATACATCATCAGTGAAAATTTCAGCTGTCTAGCTATCACGGTTCATGAGATACAGCCTGGTGACAGACGGACAGACAGAGACAGACGGATCGCGGAGTCTTAGTAATAGGGTCCCGTTTTTACCCTTTGGGTACGGAACCCTAAAAACAGAATTTTGAAACCTAGGTTCTTTCAACCTTTTTTTACACAACTACATAACAAATCACCCTTGGATTATCCGAAGTGCTAAGCAGAGGTGTACAAGCACATTTTACCTCCTCCTTGCATCGTATTCCTCAGTATTGAGGGTTGTGACCTCCTAATTCCTCCTAACCCGTTCCATCATCGGACTACAAGACGTACGGCGACGCGTCATCGGTACATGGTGGACATCCCACCCATACGCACCAAATGTTTTGAGAGTACTTTCATTATGCGTACTGCTAAAGAGTGGAATTCCCTGCCAGAGTCTGTATTTCCTGATAGCTACAACCTGGGAGTCTTTAAGGTTACACTAGTCGATTTTTTTTCCATACAAACGTAGTCTAGGGATTATTCCACTGTTGGACGATGTACGTTCAAAATAAAAAGTGATATCAATTTGTCTCATCATTATCTAGCCCTGTATGGAAGCGAAAAAGTAAAAAAAGAAAACATTTGAAAGTTATGAGCGTCGAAAGTTCCACATTTCGACACTAATTTTAACGCATTTTTGGGCGCAAATAAATACCATAAGAAGACGGAAAATTGCAAAACGGCCTCCATACAGGGATAGATTAGTAGTTCAACAATGCATATAATTTTATTTTGAACAGATAGATTTAGTAGTTTTTTCATGATATCTAGATATAACGAACAGTCTAGACTGCCAAAGGTCTGTTTATAAAATTTCGTGCGCTCGGTTTCGTCCTAAATCATTATCCATTTCGCTACAAATTTGCAAAAGTGTGTATTCGTACGCGAACTTGCTTCCTACTGCTCATCACAGCATCTATCTCTTCCGCACGTGTTGTCGGTTGATATAAAATGCATTTTAACCCCGCGCACAAAATAGTTCGTGCCGTTGACTAGTGTACCCTTAAGTCAATAGTGAATAGGTTTTTTCTAGGTAAGCGTGCTACATTGTCGACCACATCATCGCTTACCATCAGGTGAGATAGTGGTCAAGCGCGAGCCTACTAATAATAAAAAAAAACCTTCTCCCGAATGGTTTTTCTCCATCTGTTTCTGTCTCTGGCGGTGTGGAGGGCGTTGTAAGCTGTAGAATCAAGAGCGGTGAGGATCTGGACAGACCAACGTATTGGGCTGCGTCCACGAGGCCTTTTCCCATCCACTTTGCCGTTCACGTTGAGCCTCTCGAGGTAGCCACCGTCTTTCCTTGCAATCTGGTCGAAGTATTCTAAAACACTGCGCAGACACTCGGATGACAGCTGCGACGAGATTTTGAGTTCTCGCAATATGGAGACGTTAGTCCGAAATGCTGTCCAGGGGATACGGAGCACCTTTCTCCAGCACGAATGATGTAAATTTTGCATACACGTTTAGTTTGGATGACAATGCATGGTTAGCTAAGTGACGTCATTCTAAATCCAATATGGCGGACGGCCTACGATGGCGGACTAGTTATGTATGGGTATCAAATGAAAGGTGCTGAGAAAAATACGAAAGAAGCTTGTTTTAAAAATAAGTTTTAATAATGAATTATTTTATTATCGATTTATTTATTCGTATAACCTCGCAATGAACGCTTCGCATCAATCACGCCAATGGAGTAAATAAACTTATATAACCTATTCAGGATCAGGTTTCCTCACGATGTTTTCCATTACCGTCAGTGATGTCTAAGATAAACTTTATGCCCACTTCCACAAAAAACGTAACTCAGAGTTAGCTGCTCACACGAGGTTAACTTGACTGTATTGTATGACAAACTGTCGATTTAAACTGTGTTAGAAACTAACTCTGGGCCTTAGAAAGTAAGTACATTATATAAATAGAAAAAAAAAAACTACAAAGTGAAATGCCCTTCTCTCGAAGTCTTCAAGAGGAAAATTAAAGAACATTTCCTTTTAACGCAATGTTAGTAGTTATATATATTTGTATTTATGTATGTATGTATATATTTATGATTTAATTTAAGATTATAATTAGGTTATTTTAAAATTGTACACAGGATCCTACCCTCTTTTGTCATCATTCTCTGTCACTCTAGGGTTTGCTGTAAGAGAACTCAACATTGAGTTAAGCTCGCCTTTGTACATGTACTTTATTATCACATTCTATTGAATATTGTTTTTGGTGTACAATAAAGAATTAATAATAAAAAAGTCGGTGTCTTTCGTTGGTACCATTTTTTTGCGTTATGGACACCGACTTCCAAAAATAAAGTTATTTTTCACTTTGTAGTTTTCTTATTTGGATGTCTTACACACATCAACACGGTCTAGGGATATTTTAAAAAAAGCGAATTACTATCAATGTGTTAATTATTTATATGACATGTATATATTTAAAAGATACGTTATTTAATATTCTACCATTTTTTAATAATGGTTAAGGTACTTCGATTAAAATTTCAGGATTTTATGGAAAAAAAATGAAGCATAGACGGAAACCGTATATGAATTAACTTTTAATTTATGAGTAAAAACTGAAAAAAATAGAAAAATCATTTAATTTGTGTTTATAAACTTGAAGTTAGTAGTCTGAGAAAGCGCCCATGATGTTCATAACACATCGGCAACGATTCGGCATGCTCAGAACAAGGTTGTCAATGTCTTGCTGCGGAATATTGTCCCATGTCCTTCTGAGGTGCGCAAAAAGTTGATCTTCTGTAGCCAGATTTTCAGGAACTTCCTTCAGAGCTCTTCTTTGCAGCATATCCCACGCATGCTCAATGGGATTTAGATCTGGCGATTGAGCAGGCCAGTCTAAGGCCCTAACATTGTGTGTATGTAACCAAGCTGCTACCGTTCTCGCCGTGTGTGCCCGGGCATTGTCGTGCATGAGCAGGAAATCTTGCCCCATTTGTGTTCTGTGGGGCAAGATTACGGGCCCCAGCACCTGTTGGACGTATCGTTCTGCCGTCATATTGCCCCGCACCCAAACGAGATCCGTCCGTCCTCCAAGACGAATTCCTGCCCAAACCGTAATTGTTCCTCCTTGGTATGGGTGAACTTCCTGAGGGTTCTGAAGACGGTTCCATCGTCCAGGAACACCTCCTCCAAACACGCTTCCTTCGTGAATCTGGATGGAAGCCGAACCTGGATTCATCCGTGAACAGCACATTGGACCATTGCTCACGGCCCCAGTCCACGTGGTTCCGAACCCATTCCAATCGTCGTCCACGATTGCCTCTCCGTAAAGGTGGGACCCGGAGTGGTCTACGAGAGCGTAGATTGCTTTCATGCAGTCACCTTCTTACAGTTTGGTCACTCACAAGCACTTGGTGTTCCACTCGCAGCCTTTGGACCAATTGAGTCGCCGTTGCATTTGGTTGAGCTCGCGCAGTAATTTGCAAAAATCGGTCTTGCCTGGGGGTAGTGATGCGACTTGGCCCCCGGTGCCTCTCCGCTACTTCACCTGTGGCAAGATAGCGTGTCCACAATCTTGAAATTACATTTTGGTGGGTCCCTATGGCCTCAGCAACATTACGCTGAACAGACCCAGCTTCCAGCATTCCCACAGCTCGTAACATCTCCGCCCTCGTCAAATGTTGGCGCTACAATACCTCAATTTTAACTTTATCTTTCGTTTAAAAATGAAAAAAAACTGTAACTAAACGTAATTCGTATTGTTTTCTAAATTTCGCACAAATGAAAATTCCCTCTCCTACACATCAAGACATTTTTATGCCACCGAAACAAAAGAATTTTCAAAAATTTGAATTTGGAATTAGTCTGAGATAAATTACAAACAAATCGGTGTATAAAAGATTCCAATGCGGCCAGTACTTTTCGAGTTATTTAATTGAGTATGAAATATCCCTAGACCGTGTTGATGTGTTTATTTGGTTTTCTTATTCTTATTTGGTTTTTTTTGTAAAAAGTTTTTTTATTTTTACTTTTTAGTTGTACCTACCTAATAGGCAAGTTGTTTAGTAAGTTTCCTATAACGCCAGAATATATAGATTACCCGAATATCATGAAACTTGAACAAAACCGGTCAAATGAGAGATCTGCTTACCCCTTAAGAGCGTACTGGCGTGATGTTATGAAATGGTATAAACAATAAACATACATGCGATTGCAGCAGTCCCGAGAGATTTGCCGTTATTTATTGAAGAGTTCTGTTGTGTATCTCCGAAGTTCTTCATCAGATCTTCACCAAATTAAAATGGGACCAATTTCGAAACATACCTTTCAATAAAAAAAAGAATTTTCAAAATCGGTTCACAGTTGACGGTTGAAATTATTCTTATTCTTATTCTTATTCTTATTCTTATATCGGTGAACATACACAAAAAAAAGAAAAAAAATATATACATGAAGTCGAACATAGAACCTCCTCCTTTTTCGAAAGTCGGTTAAAAAGTCATATTGGTATTTGCCCGGATTTGAAACCACAAGAGGCGAGATCTCAGCCAGTGGGCCACTTCGTCTTATTGTCTAAAAAAAAAATATCTTTCTATTTCCAGCTATTCCTGTTCGCTGTCTGCCTAGCCGTTGGCCTGGTGTTGGCCGTCAGCAACCACTCTGACAAGCGCCACATCCTGATCAACCGGCCCAAGATAGACGAGTTCGGGCGCAGGCTCAAGCGAGCCCCCTGGCCGCTGGCGAGGGCTGGCGGAGTCAAGGGAGGTGTGAAGGGAAGACCAATGGAAGGTAAGCCTTTGAGAGGAGGCATAGATTTAAATCAGGGATGTTAAGGAGCTTCGTAATTGTAACCGAAACTATCGAACATTATTCGGAATGAAAATCTATCCGTAACCGTAACCAAATCTATACCGAGAAGAGAGAATATAATATTTTAAAGAGAAAAGATTTTTTCGTTTGTTCGTACCGAATAGGCTCCGAAACTACTGGACCGATTTAAAAAAATCTATCACCTATGAAAAGCCATTATTCCCGAGTAACAAAGGCTATAATTTTGACGGGAGCGAAGCCGCGGGGGTCAACTAGTCCGATATAAAAGTTTTAGTTAATTTCGGATAGGGGCGGCGTTTAAATGAGATACGTTATGAGTCAGCTTGCCGACAGATTAGCCACGCGCGTAAATAATACTGATAAAAATCTATTATCTATCTAAAACTAACGGACAATACGAAATAATTATATATGCGTAACCGTATCTGAAACAGGTATCTATATATTTACAGACTGTATTTTGGCGAGTGTGCTCATGAACTCCACGACCTCATCCCACCGGCCCCCTTCTACCATCGGACATCTAGACGCACTGCAAGTTACCATCCTCACCTATAGTTGCTATTCCACCAATTCGCACAAAGCGCTTCCAAACATCTTCATAATGCGAATAGCAAAAGAGTGGAACTCACTGCCTGCGTCTGTGTTTCCGAACGCATTCAACCCGAATCTCTTTAAAGTTAGAGTGAACAGGCTTCTTTTGGGTAAGCTCACTCCATCGTCGACTCTGTCTCTGTCATCTCTGACCTAGACTAGATAGAGTCAAGAGCAAACCCATCACAAATAAAAAAAAAATAGATACGAAATTAAATATCCATAGCATCCCTGAAACAGCAAAGATACTGCCGTCAGAACGTATGCTTATGCGCGTTTATGTACAAGAAACACTACATTTTTAAAGTTTCGTGCACATTACCACTGCTGAAGATAGTAGACTGCGACACGCTAATGATTATCATTACCGTGACCGAGTGCTGCGTTTGCCTCGGTGCCTATTAGGTATGAACAGATTATGGCGTAAAAAACGCGCTTCCTGTTCCAACTAGCTGACCACCGCGGATTTGCTGCCGTCAACTGGCTACCTACCCTACCCTACATACCCTACCCTACCTACCTACCTACCAATTTGTTAAACTATTTATTTGAATAAGAATTAATACTGCAATACGAATGTAACCAACTTTTGTTTCTACCGGCGATCTAATTAAATATTAGAACACAAAAGCTGCTCTATAATAGATATATTCTCTCGCAGTTTTTAATGTAGGTAATAAGAGTACTTTAATCATGTAGTACATAATTTTTATGTATCATCAATAGTTTTCTCAGCGCACCCAAAATAATGAATTTTATAGGCAAAATTTTGCGAATTTGGGTTAAATTATTAAAATTTTCATAAAGATCTCTATTTTTTTTAAACAACTTATAGCCTATGTTTCTCGGGAACAATGTAGCTTTCCATAGGTAAAAGATTTTTCTAAATCGGTCCAGTAGTTTCGGAGCCTATTCGGTACAAACAAACAAGTGCCAGACCACGTTCTAAATTAAGACATTCTCCCAAAACCCGTAACCACTTCCTAGTGTTTTAGTTGCGAAGAAGAAATGGCGCAATAAACTCCCCAACAAAAAAACTGTCTGTTTTGATTGAAGAACTTAAGTTTATACCAGTATTGTGCAATTTAATAGTATATTACTGCAGCGGCCAGCAAAAGAGACATTGATGGACGAACGTGTAAATGTGGGCCGAGGCGAAACCGAGGCACACATACATAGACATACATACCATCAATGCCTAGTTGTGGCCAAAGATAGTACTTTTCTCAAATTATGCGCGGAAATTAAAACTAATTAGTACCTAGAACTCATTTCGTCAAATACAATATTACTTTTCAAAATCAATGACGAACAACGAGCAACAATAATTTTGCCCGCGTTAAAGTGTTAATTTGTTTCTTTTTCAATAAAAAGCTTTCTATTTGCAAGCCAGTTCGAAATTTAAAAAAAAACCTACCTATAAGTTACTTATTTTTAAATTACACGACAGATATGAGTTTACTATGTAATTTATTTGGCCGCTAAACACGACAGATATTATGCCGGCCGCTGCTCGCATGTATTTGGCCAGTACAGCAATTTCGATTTATCTCGAAGAAGGTTGTCAAAATAATGCTGTATATTGTAGCTACACTATCACTACATATTATAAAATGAAGTCCCCCGCCGCGTCTGTACGCGATAAACTCAAAAACTACTGAACGGTTTTTCATGCAGTTTTAACCAATAGAAAGAGTGAGAAACGAGGAAGGTTTTGTGAATAATCTGTCATGGGCGAAGCCGGGGCGGGTCGGTAGTATAATATCACAAAATTAAATCATTTGCAACTTGTTGGCTAGCTTACTCCATTATATTATACTTTAACGAGAACACGCGTTGCACGGTTCGCGTAGTGAATAAGTAATTGGCTGCTGGGCTGCGTGTCAAAGGTTCGATTACTGCATCACGCTTGTAGTTCCCGATGGGTTCCCCATTTCGCCAACTATGTTTGAAGTCCCATATAATAACATCTTGGCACACGTTCAGACTCCGGGCAATATTTATCTAACACTTTTCACTAGATAATCAAAGCCACTGGATGTTCAGTACTCGACCTAAATACTACTATACTGCATTTAAAATAACATTAGAAAATTTTACAACCCCTTTTTACAGTCCGTTCAACCGATTTTGAGTTCTATCCCGTAAATATAAGGATGGCATAAAAAGCATAAACCTGTTACCAAAACTAACTGTTTAATACGGCTGCCATTTATCATATCACAAACACAAATAGAAGTCAAAATCGGTTGAACGGGCTGCATGTAAAATGGGCTTATTTAAATAGCTAATGTTATCTCAAACCAACTATAGCGGTCACTATGTTTTTGGCTAACTCAGGAACGCTGCTCATTCTCTTGACGTAACTAACCATTGTAGTAATGTTTTGTTTTATTGCTTACAGCGCCACCTAGTTCCCTCGAGCTGAACTTACGGAAGGGAGAATACATCTGCGAAGGCAAGGTCTGCAAGTTGGTGCCAGGAGTGGTGCCCAAAGAATGCGATGGAATCTGTCAATATCCTATCCCATAAATTAAATAAATAGTTTTCGCATGAAGCTTTTCTTTTATCCTACATTCCATTAAATATCACGCGAGAAGCTGCAAGATGGTCTGTTTGTTGAGGATTTTTTCATCCGAGCCTGTTGGGATTTGAACCAAACACTCGCGGCCAACGCGCGTCTTCTGCACTTGGCAAACTAGCGCGCGGCCCACGCGGCATCGGTGTGTGGGTGAGCGGCGCGACATCAACGCAGTACGGCGCGGGTCGAGGAACACTCGCTACCACGACCAACAACGGATATCGATAAAATAAATAAATTGCACTACCTACGTGCGTCGTTAAGGGGTAGTGCGTTGCTAGTAATCGACAATTTAGACTTTAAGAGCCCCTACAAGTTTCACGAGCTAAAAACAGAAAAAAGCTACTTTTTCAGGGCAAATTTCTCAATAACTACAAAATATATGATAAATCTTTTAAAACAACTTTTTGCGTCACATAGTTATCTAGGAAATAGACATTACATATTTTTGATAACTGCTCAATTAAAATTATAAAAAATAAATTCCTAACACACGTTTTTACGTAATCCCGAAACACCAGGTTTTTCAATTGCGTTTTCAGCTTACTGATGGTGAATAACAATCTGCAAAAAATTGTGTGGACTGGGCATATAGTATACTAGTAAGCCACCAATTTTGTTTATGAAAGTTTGTGGTATTTGTACTTTAAAAAAAATACTGTCCACGCGGAAAAAAGGCAATTTTATCATGTGCGATAGCGTCGGCTACGTGTAAGAATATGTTGAATATAAAAATAACTGATAAATAATTTGAAATTTGAGGTGTTTATCAATCGAATCCAATTTTTATATTTTATTTTTGAGTACTTATTTTATTTTAATAAATTGTCTGAATATTGCCTTATAAACCGTTGCGCACGCACGAGACATTCAATTTTGCTCATGGGCTTGTAGACGACGGACCTGTGTCGTTTTTTTTTTGTCATTATATTTTTTATCATATATCTTGTAGTTATTGAGAAATTTTCGCTGAAAAAGTAGCTGTTTTCTGTTTTTGGCTCGTGAAACTTGTAGGGACTCTTAAGGCTCGTTCGTACTCAAAGTCTTCATCAAAGAAAAGACCACCATTACATCCTATACCGAAAGATAAAAAACCATTGTGTACTGTTCACATAGATCACGTTGGCCCTTTCGTGAAAAGTTCAAAGGGGAATACACATTTGCTAGTCATTGTTGATGCATACACGAAGTTTATTGTCTTAAAACCAGTTCGCAGTACTAAGTCCTCAATAGTAGTCGAGAAAATGCAAGATTATTTTAGTTTATTTGGACTGCCAAAAAGAGTAATATCCGACCGTGGCTCTTGTTTCACAAGTAGTAAATTTACCGGTTTCCTAGAAAAACTAGGCGTCAAGCACGTATTAAATGTGGTAGCAACCCCGCGCGCCAACGGTCAAGTCGAACGGTACAACCGGACTTTACTAGAAGCGCTAACCGCGAAGTGTGTGGGTTTGGACGAAGATTCAGCTAGGCCTAAATAACACAATTAATAAAGGCATAGGTAAAACACCAGCTCAAGTTCTTTTCGGATTTGGTTTAACTGGAATAACGGAAGGTAGGGTTAAAGCTTCTATTGATAATGGTGATCCATATTCAGAGGGTAAGATTACAAAAATACGAGAAGAGGTAAATGAACATATCGCCACTTATCAAGAGAAGCAAAAAGCGTATTATGACAAAAGGTCTGCTAAACCGGTTGAGTTTCGTGTAGGTGATTTAGTCAGTGTTGAGCGTGAAGTAGCTGCTACGGGGCAGAGTAGAAAACTAGTTCCCAAATATCGCGGTCCATACAAGGTAGTTGAGGTTTTAGGTAATGATAGGTATCGAATTGAAGACACTGCGATCACCCGAAAAGGCAATCGGAAGTATTCAACCGTCGTTGCCGTCGATAAAATGAAAGCCTGGGTCCATTTCAATAGAGACTATTCAAGTTCTTCCTCGGGCAATGATGAGGACGATTTGACCGATAAATTATGACTATATGTATCAATGTTTTTGGCGCGGCTGTGAGATGAGACTATTGTGAAATTTTATTGTTGTTATTTTAAATAGATTGTGGGGGGCAGAGGCAGATGTTGGTATCTTACATTTTGAGGGTTTCATGTACCGCCCTAGCGGTTTCAAGGTAAGAGACTTGTACCACTAGTAAAGTATTTGGTAGGTATATACAGTTGTATGTACCTAGCTGTTTGGGGTAGAGACAGATGGACTCTATCCTTGAACATATTGTTTTGGATATACAGTTGTATGTACTTAGCTGTTTGGGGAAGAGACAGATAGACTCGACCCTTGAACACGTTGTTTTGTCTTGGTGGTTTCAAGGTAAGAGACTTGTACCGCCGTAGCGGTTTCAAGGTAAGAGACTTGTACCACAACTAGTAAAGTATTTGGTAGGTATATACAGTTGTATGTACTTAGCTGTTTGGGGAAGAGACAGATGGACTCGACCCTTGAACACGTTGTTTTGTCTCAGTGGTTTCAAGGTAAGAGACTTGTACCACCACTAGTACATTATTTGGTAGGTATATACAGTTGTATGTACTTGGCTGTTTGGGGTAGAGACAGATGGACTCTACCCTTGAACACGTTGTTTTGTGTATACAGTTGGATATACTTAGCTGTTCGTATTATTCGGGTAAGAGATAAATGGACTCGAATCCTGAATACATAATAGTAAAGTAATTAGTATATGACATACAGTGCTATGTTCTTAGCTAGTTGTCAATTACTTGTAGTAAGTATTGTCAGTATAAAATTGTTATTTTTATTTTATTTTATTTGGCATAATTAAGCACTTAATTATCATTACGCGAGGACGCGTGAGTTACGCGGATGGCCGAGTGTTAGAGTTTAGTTATTTTATTAAGATATATAGTTTGTTTTTGAGTTGTTGATTCTACTTGTGCGGGTATGACGACAGTCATTTGACGTTAGAAATAACTGTCGTTTTATATCACTAGATGGCGCTAGTTGGATTTGTTGATAATCCATTTGTTTTGTTAACTAACACAACGAGTTTTGTAATAATTAATTCCTGCGTTATGGTGTAATATTATACCAAATGGTTTGGAGAATTTAACGTTTGTTAGAACTGTTTTGGTTGTTAACATGTCATGTCTTAAATAAATTGTTGAGTGTTTCCGCCGAGTTGGCGCGCTACACTTACTTCCTGTTCTTTGTTTTCTTGTGTAGCGCGCTATCTCGAAGGGTCTGTCGGTTACCAACCGTGTTACGAACAAGTCTTGAAAAATAAACCTGATAAGTGAGAACCACTGAGTTTTATTGGAGTAGTTCCTGCAGTTCTTCAATACAGTACTGTTCATTTGCGAGCAAGCTTGGCCATTGACCATCAGACACAGAAAATATACTGGTCTGAAAAAGAAAGACAAGAGGGTAAGTTTCAAATGATAGTGGCAGATTTGAATGGAGAAAACAGAAAAATTTTACCTTTTAAAATAAAAGAAAGTTTTATAGAAGAATTCCGATTATTAAAAGATTTCATATACTGGTGGAATTATGAGACAGGAGCAATTTGGAAATTACCAAAGGATCCGTCGAAAACTGTGAATGTGGAACCAAAACTATATAGTTATTCTAACTATAAATGTGTGAATTGCCATCATTTAGCAGCCAACTATACAATTAACGAAGAAACTCGGGGAATAAGCAACTGCGAAGCACTAAAGAATTTGACGCCGGATAACTCAGTGCCTAACGACTACAACTTACCGAAGAATTCTAAAGTCGCAAGTCTGCTATGTGTTCATGGTACGAAAGTTAGTGGGACATCTTGTTGTGAATGTGCACATGGTGACACCGGTGTGAGATGCGACCTATCTGTCAGTACTATTGTTTCCAAGGAGATTGTAATTTCACTGCCGAGGGAAAACCTAAATGCAGGTAAAACGTTTTCATCTCGTTTCGCGAAGATATGAATACCTGTTATTACTACTTTACAACGGGATCTATCTTTAAATCACAAGATTACCCGAGCCCGAAATCCAGTTTGCCAGTTATAACTAGTCACAAATAATTGTTGGATGCCTCGTTTATGAAGTAACTCTGATTCATAACTTCATTATTAAATAGATTTATATTGTTAACTTTGTTATGAATTATGTAGGTATTAGTTTATTTTGTATGTTTAATTTGTGTATTGTATCTATGGGCCTTAGTTGCCTGAAAATAAATAAATAATAATTATTATTATTTCAGATGTCAAGCCGGTTTCTCTGGGGAGAGATGCGAAGTAAACGCGTGCCATAAACATTGTTTCAACAAAGGCGTCTGTTCCCTGAATGAGGAGAATGAACCAGTCTGCCAATGCACAGCAGATTATGAGGGGCTAAGATGCGACGTTTCCATCTGTAAGGACTATTGTTTGCAAGGAAACTGCAGTGTTGGTACCGAGGGACAACCTAAATGCAGGTAAAACATGTTATCCATGTAATTTGTTGGATAAAAATAAAACCTCTTTTACAAATAATAACACGATGGCTGGTACAACCTTGTCTTAAATTACAAATCTTCGTTATTTTAGATGTTATGCCGGTTACTCTGGGGCAAGATGCGAGATCGATGCATGCCATAACCATTGTTTGAACAACGGTGTCTGTTCTCTAAATGAGGAGGACGAACCAGTTTGTCAATGCACAGAGGACTTTGAAGGTGAAAGATGCGACGTTCAGTCCATAAACGAAACAGTACGTCAATCATGTTCGCAATCACAACCATACTTATCAAAAATTTGTGATGATGATGCGAGCAGCAAGGTTATTTACCAGAAAACGAAAGAGAGAGAATACTGCGACAGTGAGTTTCGGGTGGAAATGCGGGAAAACATATCTACATTGAAAGATCAGATAAATTATATATTAACTGAAATCAAAAACTCAACCAACACATTCTTAGCAGAACACAAAAACATGACAGAAAAAATCTCGCAACTGCAACAAAACTGCTCTAACACTGATTCCAAGACATCGCACGAAGTTTAAATTTAAAATGTTTCATTTATCACAGCCAGAACAAGCACGTCTAAAAATATTTGGATTTTTACTGTTCTGTTTTTGAATTTTTCCCCCTTGTATATTGCATTGCTAAAAAACGTATTCTTTCATAAACTTCATAATGAGGGTTCACGAGCTTTTTGAATTAAAAGACATTTTTGGAACTTTACAGGAAAGCATTTCAAAGTTTAATTTTTAGGAAAAAAAAACAATAATAAAATAGTATTATTATTTTTACGAACAACAATTTTGACTAGCTTTTTTTTTAACGTTATATTACCAAAAATAAATGTCACTAGATACAAAATTACCTCAAATTACTTTCATTTAGAAACAGGCAAAACGATCCAAACGTTACGAAATTTATGTCGGGACAAACAGCTTAACCCTTTATAGGACGGCTTATTCAAGTGGCCAGTAAACTGCTGCAGCTTTTACGTGGGTGCACGGTGGCCAGTTCATCTAGAAAAAAAGCGCGAATTTGTTATATCGCGCGACGAACTTGAACGCTGTCTAGTATGCTCTAACGCGGTTCGTAAATGTTCATACGGTTCAATAAACAAATATACACACATCAACACGGTCTAAGGATATTTAAAAAAAAGCGAATTACTATCAATGTGTTAATTATTTATATGACATGTATATATTTAAAAGATACGTTATTTAATATTCTACCATTTTTTAATAATGGTTAAGGTACTTCGATTAAAATTTCAGGATTTTATGGAAAAAAATGAAGCATAGACGGAAACCGTATATGAATTAACTTTTAATTTATGAGTAAAAACTGAAAAAAAATTGAAAAATCATTTAATTTGTGTTTATAAACTTGAAGTTAGTAGTCTGAGAAAGCGCCCATGATGTTTATAACACATCGGCAACGATTCGGCATGCTCAGAACAAGGTTGTCAATGTCTTGCTGCGGAATATTGTCCCATGTCCTTCTGAGGTGCGCAAAAAGTTGAACTTCTGTAGCCAGATTTTCAGGAACTTCCTTCAGAGGTCTTCTTTGCAGCATATCCCACGCATGCTCAATGGGATTTAGATCTGGCGATTGATCAGGCCAGTCTAAGGCCCTAACATTGTGTGTATGTAACCAAGCTGCTACCGTTCTCGCCGTGTGTGCCCGGGCATTGTCGTGCATGAGCAGGAAATCTTGCCCCATTTGTGTTCTGTGGGGCAAGATTACGGGCCCCAGCACCTGTTGGACGTATCGTTCTGCCGTCATATTGCCCCGCACCCAAACGAGATCCGTCCGTCCTCCAAGACGAGTTCCTGCCCAAACCATAATTGTTCCTCCTTGGTATGGGTGAACTTCCTGAGGGTTCTGAAGACGGCTCCATCGTCCAGGAACTCGCCAAACACGCGTCCTTCGTGAATCTGTATGGAAGCCGAACCTGGATTCATTCGTGAACAGCACATTAAACCATTGCTCACGGCCCCAGTCTACGTGGTTCCGCCGAACCCATTCTAATCGTCGTCCACGATTGCCTCTCCGTAAAGGTGGGACCCGGAGTGGTCTACGAGAGCGTAGATTGCTTTCATGCAGTCGCCTTCTTACAGTTTGGTCACTCACAAGCACTTGGTGTTCCACTCGCAGCCTTTGGACCAATTGAGTTGCCGTAGCATTTGGTTGAGCTCGCGCAGTAATTTGCAAAAATCGGTCTTGTCTGGGGGTAGTGATGCGACTTGGCCCCCGGTGCCTCTCCGCTACTTCACCTGTGGCACGATAGCGTGTCCACAATCTTGAAATTACATTTTGGTGGGTCCCTATGGCCTCCGCAACATTACGCTGAACAGACCCAGCTTCCAGCATTCCCACAGCTCGTAACATCTCCGCCCTCGTCAAATGTTGGCGTTGCATGGCTACAATACCTCAATTTTAACTTTATCTTTCGTTTAAAAATGAAAAAAAACTGTAACTAAACGTAATTCGTATTGTTTTCTAAATTTCGCACAAATGAAAATTCCCTCTCCTACACATCAAGACATTTTTATGCCACCGAAACAAAAGAATTTTCAAAAATTTGAATTTGGAATTAGTCTGAGATAAATTACAAACAAATCGGTGTATAAAAGATTCCAATGCGGCCAGTACTTTTCGAGTTATTTAATTGAGTATGAAATAGCCCTAGACCGTGTTGATGTGTTTATATCTATGAGATAAAGACCTTGAAGTGACTGTTCAGTTTACTGGCCACGTTGTATGAGCCGTCTCATAAAGGGTGTCGAAATCACAAAATAATTTGTCTGAATGAAGTCCATCTTATGTAATAAAATTTTTGTCGCATCAATCAAATCAGATTCAAACTAGCTCTAAAACTGATGTTTCATTCAAGCACTTATTGCTCAGATCGCCATGAGCCCGGCGCAAAAAATGTGAATATGTATACTGGCCGATATTGAGTTATATAACTCAACTCTTCTCTTTTTTTTTGGCCAGAATGTCGCTTAATACAATTAGCTCGATAAAATATAATTGTGGACTCAGAGCCCATTCCAGGCTGCCTGGAAAAGATTACGGTAGACGATAAGGCCGCCAGTTGTTTTAATTTGTTAGTAAATTTCTTTAGGTAGGTAATGTTGGTACTAATTACCATTTGGACTGGTCTAATAAAATAATGCATTTATTTATTTAATGAATTTTCTGGCCTACATTGAAATATAATGTTTGCTGCTGTATTTCATCAATCTGATTTTCCTAACACATCATCATAATATAGGAGAGAAGAGTTATAATATTTGGCGCATTATTAAAACACATTTAATTTATTAAAATCATTTATTATTCTCATCTTTCTTCTTCCACATCTGCTCCCACTTCTTCTGTGATAGCTTGAAGGTCTCCACCTCAAGTTTGCTGGCCACCAAGCGTCCGTACGTCGTGCTGTTCAGAAGGTTGCTCTTCTCTGCCAGTTCTGTCATTATCTTGACTTTCTGTTCAGCAGAAGCAACGTGAAAGACTTGCTCGAAGGCGCGGGAGCCGTACTGGGAGAGCGCAAGTTGTTGGTAGTAGCCCTGAAACGAATACAGCGGTCAGTTTTGTCCATTTTTCTGTAGATAAGAAATTTCAGAGCAGGGATTTTCAGGAGGAAGCGGGACGAGCTGAACACCTATTTGAACATTGGTAATATTTTAATCAAGAAAAGTGAAGGAGTGTATAGGCAAAGCCTATGAAATTACGAGCTCCCTTTCATCGACTTCATAAGGTGCATAGTTCATTCGTTGGGGTTGGTATAACTTTTTACAACAAGTTACCGTCTTCTTTTCTAGATTTGCCATTTAACGCATTTAAAGCAAAGGTAAAAGCTAATCTCTGTTCTAAGGCATACTATTCTATTAATGATTATTTAGATGATAAGCATAGTTGGTCGCTGTGTTGAACTCAAGACAATGTTCGTGTTCTTTTTACCAAAATTTGCTTGCTGTCAGGTTAAATATTATTATTTTTTAATTTCGTTTTTATGTGTATTTTTTAAATTTTATTTTTTGGTAAGACTGTCGTAGGTATCGTTTACTGTTATTGTCGGAGCTGATGAAGATTGCTACTATCTTTGTATTATATAGAGTTAATCTTTCTAGTATTATATAGCAGTATAGCCAGCATTGTGTGAGTACCATGTACTTCAGAGCTATCATTGTCTAGATACCTACGTCTTCTATTGACTTGAATGACTCCGGTGGTTGAGAGTATGTCATGCCCACTCAAATGTCTCGCCGATGGTGGCGCGTGTGTCGGATCATTTAGCTCCCTTCAAAATGGTTGAGCTGAATGGTGCTGATACATGTGTCATGTTCGTGAACGGGCGCTGTCGGTTGGGACTGGTCATCTCTTAGCTGCCATGGTTTATTTTAATTGATTCTAATTTTATTTCTGAATTGTCTTTTTATATTTACTATAGACACTTTTAACTTTCTACATCGTGCTCACATAATGTGTAATCTCAACATGAATGATGTAACAAATGATTTGTAATAATTACCTAATTGAAAAAGAGTGTCCATGGAGTTTCTTGCCCATTCCAAGGCGTAGATCTCTATGGAGAAGTCCATAGAGATCTACGCCTTGGAATGGGCATCTACGGTACTTTCACAGTTATTATGTCTTGTGACTGGGACTGTAGCACCATAATTTTGTAATATTTTATTTTGTCTTTTGACAATTCAAAAGTGCCTGTAACTGGCCTACTTGAAATAAAGTGCTTTGACTTTGACTTTATGACCTGCAGTAGGACAGTAGCGGCTAAATAAAATAAAACCTTCGTTGACAATAACAGTTCCATGATGGAACTACTGATTTCAAAACTCCTTTTATAGTTTAGGAGAAATTAAAATTTCAAATCTTTGTAGCTGTACCTAAACTTGTAGATATGTATGAGCGTTTTTTTTTTTAAAATATTTTGCCTCACACTAGGAATTTCTTCCTGTATCGTAGGTGCGTTTACAAACATATAAACTCACATACACAACACCCAGAGCGGGAACAACTATCTGTAGTTCATACAAATATTTGTTCCGTGCGGGAATCGAACCCGCGACACGCAGCGCAGCAGTCAATCGCTCAACCACTGCGCCAACCGTGCGCCAATTTTTGTGTGGTATTCTCTGGCAGTATACTAGTAGTCTTATAAGTCCAATGACGAAAAAAGCAACGCTGCGAATCATTGTCTCTTCCACACGAATCAGCTACGTGGCAGCACTTAATGTCAGATCACCACCAGATCAGCATCAGTTCTATAAGTACCTTGAGCCTCCATATCAGCTTGTCACGCGCCTTCACACCGACGTACTGTCCCTTGCACAGCGCGTCAGCTACGTGGCATCCCTTAGCGTCGCAGAGGATGATCATCAGCTGGTCAGGAGTTAGTTCTAGAAGGCCGTTCACTGCTTTCGCTGGACGCTGGAAAAGAAAAAAATGAATACTGACGGAACGAGAAAGTCAGAATGTAGTTGGTTTTGTCAGTGTTAAGGGTCAACGAATTTCTAGCTAACCACGTCTTGATAACATTAAAACCAATTTGCGCTTTACCAAAAACTTCCGGCCACCAGTAACCAATCGACGTAAGTGCTGTGTCGTCTGCATAAGCCATTACCTCGGTGTCATTTAGTTTTATTCGACAAAGTTCAATAAAATATACAAGGAACAGCGTCGGCCCGAGCACACTACCTTGTGGGTCTCCGAATGTTGTACGAAGCTTACTGTTCATGTTAATATCAATTTTAACACATTGAGTTATTTTATTAAGTTAATCATTTAAAATCGCGAGAGATTGACCCCTAACACCGATTCGTTTTAGTTTGTAATGCAACAGGGGAATGGATACTGTGCCAAATGCCTTAGCAAGGTCCAGGATATTACATACTTGAACGTCAAAGACAGAACCGAGGACGGTGTTTAAATGCTATCTGTCTAGAGCAAGCGCGGATACAGGGGAGGGGGGGCAACGGGGGCAATTGCCTCCCCCTGGGCCTCGACCAAACTAGTAGTATGAATGGTCAAAACAAAATTTATATAAATTTTCTTTTAAAAATAAAAGCTAAAATTTTAGAGCTCGCAACAGAAGTTGTATTCATTCGGATAATTTTTAAGAATGGTCTAAAGCGGAGTTATAATAGTCTTAAAATTTTCGAGCTCGCTTCGCTCATTCTTGCACGAAAGTTTAAGACTAGATAGTGATACTGATTTTCAAAATTGCATTATATCAAAGGTTGTAATGGGAAAATAAAATCAAGGAGGTTATTAATACGATCCGAAATGCAAGAATACCATTTTTTTCACCAACACCCCCCTAGAGAGCCATTTGCCTCCTCCTGAGCGAAATTCTGGATGCGCAGCTGGTCTAGATCAGGGGCCGTGAGAGAGTTATACAAGACGAAGAACACTATCATTTTTTACAGCGGAATCATAATGGCATTAACACGTTATAGTACGTCCCCAGTTCAACTACCAGTACTCGAGGACAGGAGGTACTCGCAGTAGACCATGTATGTAATGATACTTACTTAAAAATCGATCGTATACACTCGCCTTGCACGTTGATATATCACAGTGTGCTGGCCTACTCGGTACTGGCGGTAGACGGCGGTCTACTCGCAGTAGACCAGTGAATATAATCCTACTTGAAAGTAAAGTATACACTGCATGTGTGACGGAACCGTGCACATTGATATAGTACTGTATGATGGTCTTCTTCGTCTACTGGCAGTAGACGGCGGTTTATTCGCAGTAGACCATACATATAATGGTACTTACTTGAAAATCGAGTAAACACTGCAGTATGACGGAGCCGTGTACGTTGATGAAGTACTCCTTGTCTAGAGTGGTCAAATCTACTCTGTCTACTGGGAGGAGACGGAGGCAGAGTACTGAGAAGAACTTCTGATGCTCAGGGGTGGTGCATTTTAAGGCTGCTTCTAGGCTCTGTAATGGTAAAGAAAACTTGGTGTAAAAATGTGTATTTCAACCACTGAAAGTGATCATCATCATTTCAGCCGAAAGAAGTCCACTGCTGGACATAGGCCTCCCCCAAGTGTCACCACATCGATCGGTCCTGTGGGAATCCCAGATCATCGCTTCACCTAGAGAGAGGGCTGAATATATGCGTAGGTAATAAATCTGCGGACATACACTTCACTCTCTTTTATTAAGAGATTAAGAACAGCATCCTATTTGCATAAGACACTTAATTACACTTTCAATCGCAACTAAATTAAATTCGGGTTCCATGGCTTCATATGTTTAATATATCGTTTGCTGGATAGCGTAAAACACGCAATGAATATGTTGAATTGATATTATAATCAAAGGCATTGCGATCGATTGTGTCATTTGCGACCGTTACCAAAGAGACAGACAAAAAAAAAACCCAGCCGAATATCAATTCCAAAAAATTGATGAACAGGCGCCCACGAGCACAGGAGAAATCATAGTGTGGGTAATGATATACATCCTCATTTTTGAAGTCGGTTAAAAAAGTACTGGTCGCAATGTCTCGACTAGAACAATAATAATGTAATTTCCATTCTAGTTTTTTTTTTTAAACATTACCCACACTATGATTTCTCCTGTGCTCGTGGGCACCTGTTCAACAATTAAACTCTTGTATACAAACAGCCAGACCAGGAACATATATCTGTAAGCCACACGCATATTTGTTCCGTGCGGGAATCGATCCCGTGACACGCAGCACAACAACCGATCGCTCGATCATTGCGCAGCGTCCGCAGTGCTGTCAGTAGTGCGAGCCGCTTAGAGGTCTCGTCGATGCGCATGTTTGTGTGAGTGTGCCGTTTCGAGCGTTTGTAGGTAGTTTCCGTACTGTTTGTCCATATTTATACTGTGTGTCGTCAAGGTGTATAAGAAGAAATTAAGGGTACACTAGTCAACGGCACGAACTATTTTGTGCGCGGGGTTAAAATGCATTTTATATCAACCGGCAACACGTGTGGAAGATATAGATGCTTTGATGAGCAATAGGAAGCTAATTCGCGTACGAATACACACTTTTGCAAATTTGTAGCGAAATGGATAATGATTTAGGACGAAATCGGGCGCGCGAAATTTTATAAACAGACCTTTGGCTGTCTAGATATCATGAAAAAACTACTAAATCTATATGTTCAAAATAAAGTTATTTGCATGGTTGAACTACTAATCTATGCCTGTATGGAGGCCGTTTTGCAATTTTCCGTCTTCTTATGGTATTTATTTGCGCCCAAAAATGCGTTAAAATTAGTGTCGAAATGTGGAACTTTCGACGCTTATAACTTTCAAATATTTTCTATTTTTACTTTTTTGCTTCCATACAGGGCTAGATAATGATGAGACAAATTGATATCACATTTTATTTTGAACGTACATCGTCAAACAGTGGAATAATCCCCAAACTACGTTTGTATGGAAGAATTTTTGACTAGTGTAACCTTAAAGACGGTCGTTGCCGACCACTGTACGCCAAATCGTCGTGGCGATCACGTTGCCAAGCTGTTTGCACATTCGTCGTGAATTTTAGTCGTGTCGTGTCGCGTCGCATACGCAAGTCGTGTGTAAACCTCGCTGAAAACTGTGAAATTCGTGTAAGGTGCATTCGTGTCGTCGTGCCAGGCCTTAAGGTTGCCCTAGTCAACGGCATGCTATCTCCTCCGACAACACGTGCGAAAGAGATAGATGCTGTGATGAGCATTAAGAAGCTAGTTCGCGTACGAATTAGCACTTTTGAAAACCTGAAGCGAAATGGATGATGATTTAGGACGAAAACGAGCGCGCGATATTTTATAAACAGACCTTTGGGAATATGAATATCATGAAAAAACGACTTAATGTATATGTTCAAAATAAAATTATTTGCATTGTTGTACTACTAATCTATCCCTGTATGGGACTGTTTTGCAATTTTCCTTCTTATGAATACCATAAGAAGGAAAATTGCGCACAAAGATGCGTTAAAATTAGTGGTCAGTAATCAACTACGTTGCGGGTTCGATGCCCGCACGGAACAAAACATTTGTATGACCTACGATAGTTGTTCCGGCTTATATGTTTGTAAATGCACTCACGATACAGTAGATTGACGATATTTAGATTTAAAAAAAGCTGTGCACATCGACGTGAGTCATCGATCCCACTCCCGCCTACCCGCGCGATGCGTTCGCCTCGTGCGCCAATAGTGAGAGTCGAATGTTAGAGTGACGTCACAGCACCAAGTGCACAGTTATTTTCACCTTGTAGTACAACTTTCGTTCATCGTCCAAAGTCTTTCCATGCAGTTCAATTTCTAAATTGTTCGTTAGTCATCGTTTATTCGCGCATCCAAGTACTTAACTAGATACTTACGTTTAGATATTGCGCCTGCTTAGCCTTGAGCCGTAGGCAGGCCTTAGCTAGAGCTACTAGCACGCCGGTGTTCCCACACGCCAGGAGAGCACCTAACTTGTCTGACAGCTCCTCGAACATTGGCTCGAACTAGAATGTTATGAAGGCTCATTTTAGTTTAAAAGGATTAAAGTATATTGACGCAGAGTCGAAAGGACTTTGTAATAATCATAATCTTAACTTTAAAACTTTCGCGTTTCATAATTGAAAAACAATATATCACGGAAATTTAACGCCACTTCTATTTAAGAATTGTGCGTGAAGCGATTGAAATTAAAAAACACAAAACGTTCAATCGGGATGACGGTTACAAATTATCCGCGGCGTGGAATCCAGAGATTCCAAAAACTCGTTTTGTACAGTTGGCGAATTTACAGAATACGGACACGGTCAGTGTTGTGTGTAGAAATATGAGGGTAGAGGAAGAATTTTCTGCCCCAACGGAGCCAGTACACCAGTCTACATATCTCTAAGTAGTCTGTGCCAGTCTACCCGGGACCACGGTCGTTGCGACACGGCCGAAACGTCAGGTTAAATAGGTAAATAAATAATCGCGTTAAATGCCCGTGATATATTGTTTTTCAATGACATTAAGGAACAACTTATAAATTAAATTTAGAAGGGAACATTTGCTCATAGTCCTAGGACTGATTGCAGAAGAAAAGGAAAAAAAAAAAAGGAGGGACATTTTGAAGTCAAATGAGTGTGCGGAGCTGGTGTCTGTTATAGGTGTTAACCTGTATTACAGATCACCAGGTCCATGAACAACAGGTAAAATCCCAGCTTTGGAAATTTAGGAAGAACCAACTCTTTGTTACACCAAATCATCAGCCTATTAATATTCCCACTGCTGGGACACAGGCCTCCTCTCTGTGAGAGGGAATGGGCCGTAATCCACCACGCGGACCCATTGCGGGTTGGCGGATCACATGTCTTCGAATTTTTGGTTCTAGGTCATGCCGGTTTCCTCACGATGTTTTCCTTCACCGTTTTGAGAGCAGTGGTGATGAAATAATTTACACAAAGTAAAGCGCCTGCCTGGGTTCGAACCCACAACCTACAACTTGTAAGTCGCGGCCGAGACCACTGGGCCACCACTGCTCCGAGGGAACTCTTTGCTAAACAAAACAAACTTCAAATCCCATACCAACCCGATCCACTATGGCCACTGAATTTGTGTTACCCAGTTACTGGGTCATGGACGTCAGATAGGCAGTGATTCCATGTAAAATACTGGTATCTACATAGACTGAACGCCAACCCCAATATTGGGAAAAGGTTAGATATATGTAATCTGAACTGTATCTCACCTCTTCCTTGATGTCACAGTGGTCTATCAATCTTTGTACTGTGTAGTTGAGCATAGGCATGCTAGCTAGCTGTCCCAGTCGGTTGATGAAGCAGCGAGCGTAGATCTGAGTGTAGGTCTTCTTTTTTGAGACAAACAGGGCTGCTTCTAGGAGTCTGTGGAAAAAATTAAACATAAAAATTATATAAATTTTGTTGTGAATCTATGGGATCTAATCTATACTAATATTATAAAGCTGAAGAGTTTGTTTGTTTGTTTGGAACGTACTAATCTCAGGAACTACTGATTGGAATTGAAAAATTATTTTTGTGTTGGATAGTCCATTTATCGAGGAAGGTTATATAACATCACGCTACGACCAATAGGAGCCGAGCATAAATGAAAAAGGTTGGTAGCCAGTTGACGGGAGCGAAGCCGCGTGGGACAGCTAGTTTACAGGATAAAGTGAAAAACATCACACTTTGGGAGCAAATTATTCTGCAATCACAAAAAATTTAAACTATCTTACAACAAACTACAACACATCACATCACATCATCAGCCTATTAATGTTTCCACTGCTGGGATACAGGCCTCCTCTCTGTGAGAGGGAATGGGCCGTAATCCACCACGAGGGCCCAGTGGGGGTTGGTGGATGTCACATGTCTTCGAATTTTTGGTTCTAGGACATGCCGGTTTCCTCACGATGTTTTCCTTCACCGTTTCACAAACTACATAATAAAGACTATTCTGCTCACCTCACAGCCGCTTCGGAATCAAACACAGGTGGTAGATTACTTCCTTCACTCTTATTTCCTTCACCGTCACCATCCTTGACGTCCTTGACCTCTTTCTTATCATCATCACCATTCCCCACCCAGTCCTCAGGCGCAAAGCTCTCGTCCAACAGCTTACGTAATACATCCTTTGTAGCATTCTTATCTACGTTCTTGATAGCATACAACAACACTTGAAGTAAACCTGAGGTTATATTCTGATACGGTAGATCCTTGAACTGCGGCCATGCAGATAAACGGCTCACAAAATCTTTCACTATAGCTTTAAATTCATCTGGAACGGTTTTGTAATTCATTTTAGTTAAGTGCGGCGGTATTCCTTTACCGTCATTAAGTGTTTCTTTAAATATGTTGACTTTAGGCTTTTCACCAGGCAGTAATGTGATGCCACTAAGACATTTCAATGCACTGCGTAGGATGTGGTTTGCATATTGATCCCATACAAACTCTTCTAAATTGTTAAGAGCATATTTTGATATTTTTATTGTGAATTCGTGACATTTTTGTATGTGGTCTTGATCATATTTTGATTCTGTTTTTGGCTCTTTTTTTGCTTTTTTCTTTGGAACCTCTTCTTCTGTGTCTTCTGTGGTTTGTAAATGTTCTGTAGCTCTTTCGCATGCTACCCTCAGTAACGTCTCTACGACGTGGCTGGTGAAGTTGTCAGCACAGAGTTTACGTAGGTCTGGTGACAGTACTTCCATGTACCGTTCTAAGTCCTCAGCTGAAGCGAATGGTAGCAGCAGTTCTACAACTCGACAACCAAGCTGGTTGCCTACTACGTTGTGTTCTTCTCCCTTTGTGCGTTCTAGCACATTGTTTACTAAAGCATCTGAAAAGGCAATTGAAAATACTATTTAACAAGAATTCTAATTTCAACCTAATTGGAGACACCATTATCCGCACCTTTCATTCACTGATAGCTACAACCTTGGGTTCTTTAAGTTACGAGTGAATAGGTTTCTTCTAGGCAAGCGTGCTTCACCGTCGACCACATCATCGTTTAACATCACGTGAGATAGTGGTCAAACGCGAGCCTATCTATTACAACTAATACTAATACTTTGACTTGTAGAGTTAGCCTAGAAAATTATGCTAATCATTTCCAACATAATGGGTCGCCCATGGAAGGTATGGAAGAGTTTTAAGAAGGATTTTTAACTGAACTTTTGGACAATCTATGACGTGTTTATCTTCAGTTATAGGCATTCACGTTCACATGTTTAACACAAAACAATACGCTCTTAAAAAAGTTAGACAGCAATTTAAGGAACATGGAAACTATTTTTGAATAACTTACGTCTCTCTTCCTTGTCTTCAATTCCCTGTTTCATAGCATCCAGGATACCCACGAAGTATTGGTACAGCTCTTCAGGAATCTTCGTCCCGCGACCCATCTGACCTTTCTTGGCATATTTCTTAGCGTTCGCGAGGAAGTTCTTGCGTTTCTTACGTGACCTTTTCTTGTTTGGATCATTACTCACGTTTTCTTCACTCATTTTTAATACAAGAGTTTAGAGTTTGAAAGAATATTTTTTTTTTTTTTTTTTTTTTTTTTATGGCAATTTGCCGAAGACAATTCCTGCCAATGTCATGTAGTGGAGACTCATGGGTATTATAGAATTTGGAAATTATTTTTTAATTAATATCTAGAGCTTTTTGTGGCGCTCCTTTGAGGACTGAAACAAACACAAATATTTAGGGTTAATCATAGTTAGTATAATAGAGTATATATATTTATACAATGTATTATTACTTAGAATGTATGTTAGTGTTAGATTTTAATATTGTTAGTAGAAATAAATTTAATGAAAGCATGTATAATTTGGGGGTTGGGGAAAAATGAGAGGAGGTGACGAACATTTACAGGATATTGTATTTTTAGATTAGAAATTACTCCATCAAAAGAAGTGGTATTATTCAGCCGGCATTTTAGGAAGATGTGGTCCAGCGTACCATCATCCAGACCACATTCACACAGAGAACTATCCCGGACTCTAATTTTATGTAGGAAAACTGGAGTGCAACAGTGGCCAATTCGGATTCTGCAAATAACGGATGTGATGGTTTTAGAGGTTTCTTTAAATTTGTAGAACCACGGTTTGGGTGGGATGGTTGGTTGAATAGAAGCATACAGACCACCCTTTAACTTACTGGACTCAGACCAGTATTCTTGCCAGGATTTAGAGAGATCTATTTTGGCCTTGTGTATCAAGTCATAGATTTGGACCGCATAATGTTTTTTATCAGCCAGGCTGCTACTAACCGCCTCCTTGGCTGCTATATCTGCCAGCTCATTACCCCTAATGTTCATATGACTTGGTATCCATACCAATACGATCTCTATGTTCTTTTTAGAGCAGGAATGTAAGATAGTTTTAATTTCGATGATTATTGGACTGCGGATATTGTCTTTAAACGGATTTTTAATTATGGCCTCCAGGGCGCTTCTGGAGTCGGAAAAGATAACTGCTTTTGTAATAGAAGTATGGGACGAAATAAATACGCATGCCTCTAGAATCCCGATGCATTCTCCGGTAAATACCGAAGACTCGGGAGGACACTGGAATTGGAGAAATATCTGGGAATTGGAATTGTAAACAGCAATGCCGGTTTTACCACACGTGGTTAGTTTAGAAGCGTCGGTGTAGAATTTAAAGTGATTAGGCCACTTGTCATTAATAACTGAAAGAAAATGGTCATTAGCATTGTTGGTGTCCTTATTCAAGCCGATATAGGGGACGTAATTTGGAACGAAATTTGAAATTTCATATGGTGATGAATAAATTGGGAATTTACTAAATTGAGGGATGACAGAATTTACTTCTACATTGTGAATCTTTCTGAATGAATTAATAAATAAAGGGGGGTCTTTATGTCTCCAATATTCGCTTTGTCTACATAGGTTATCTAAAATGGACAGTTTAGCCAGGATAATGTGGTTATTAAGGAAATAAGCCTTGTAGATATATTTGTCAGCCAGATATTGTCTGCGGAGAAGAAGAGGAGGGTCGCCACTCTCGACTTGCAGAGCGTTGGTTGGGGTGGACCTCATACAACCCAGCACAATACGGAGGCATTTCGACTGAATGGTCTCTAGTTTGGTTAAAGCAACTTTACTACAAGGCTCAAGGAGGAAAGAGCCATAGTCGAGCAAGCTCCTCACCATAGCATTATAAATGAGCTTAAGTGTGAAGGGATGAGCGCCCCACCAGACACCCGCCAGAGCTCGTAGCATGTTAATCTTCTTCTCACATTTATTGGCGATATAATTGAGATGAAAGATACCAGATAGTTTTGAGTCCAAAATGACACCAAGAAATTTCACATTATCTTCAACCTTGATGGGAGATCCTTCAATTTCAAGGTGGACATATGGAGTAACACGTTTACGTGAGAAAACAACAGTGGTGCTTTTGGGAGCAGACAGGCTAAGGCCATGTGAAATTAACCACTGGTTTAGAGAATTGAGGGACACTTGCATGGATTCCGTAGCGCAATCTATGGAAGAAGAAGGAATATATAAACATAGGTCATCTGCGTATTGTAAAATCTGACAGTCATTGTTTAGGGAGTAGTGGAGGTCATGTGTATAAATACTGTATAAAAGAGGGCTTAGCACTGAACCCTGGGGCAGCCCGCGCCAGACCGTTCTGGGGTCGGATGTTTCACCTGGAATATGGAGTTTTACATTACGTCCAGACAGCAGGTTGCAGATACAGTTTAGTATCTTTGCCGGAATACTCAGCTGGCGTAATTTACTTCTGAGTACGGAAAGAAGGACACTGTCGTAAGCCGCTGCAATGTCAAGAAAGACCGCCAGAACGGACTCACGTTTGCTGAGGGCGATTCGGATATCAGTCATAAGTGTTCCAATGCTATCCATAGTGCTAGCCCCCTTTCGGAAACCAAATTGTGATTTGGCTAAGAGACCTCGGCTTTCGACCAACCACTCCAGTCTGTTTTTAATGAGGTGTTCTAAAATTTTACTTATGACCGGTGATAGCGCAATGGGTCGGAAATTATTTGCACTATCTGGGGGTTTCCCAGGTTTCAATATGGGGATGATCAGGTGCGTTTTCCAACTATCTGGGATATGAGAAAGGGTAAAACAAGAATTGATTAGCGATAGAAGATATTGTCGACTGCGGGACCCCAAATTTTTAAAAAAAGAATATGGATGCCCATCCATGCCAGGAGCAGAGTCATGGACGTGTTTGAGAACTGCATCTAGTTCACATAACGAAAAAGGGGAATCCAGAGGGTCATTGGAAATGTTCCCGCTGTCAAACGGTAAAGGGCATTCTTCAAAGAGAGGGGCGAAAGGAGGAGCTAATTTGTTAATAAAAGATGCTGCTAAGTCGCTGGGGATAGATGTAGATGTTAAAACAGAGCAGCCACGTTTAAATCTTTTGAAGTTTTGCCAGACAAGAGAGGAAGGGGTTGAAGGGGAAAGTGAAGAACAGAATTTTTTCCAACCTTCATATTTTTTTTCCCTAAATAGACGCCTGGATCTCGCAACAATCCGTTTATATTCTATCAGGTTTTCAGTGGACATATTTTGAGCATATTTCCGTTCTGCTTCATTACGAGCTTTAATAATGTTGGAGCATTCTCGATCCCACCAGGGAGGGGATGATAATTTTCCCGAAGCTGAATTCTTCAGCGGAATGCTGGCATCAGCGGCTGATGAAATGGCACCGGAAAATTGCGACACACAGACGTCCAGGTCGGTTGGGGAAACTTGAGGCAAAGTAGGAATTATATCCTCAAGAGTTTGAGAATACAAGTCCCACCTGGCACCAGTCAGCCTGTATTTTAAAAGAGGGGGATTATCCCTATGGGGTAAGGACCTAGAGACCAGAGTAGTGCATATTGGGTAGTGGTCGCTGCTATACGTGAGATTCAGTCGTTTCCACTCCAGCTGGGCGGTCAAACTGGCTGAACACAGGGTAAGGTCCACACAGCTTCTACACTGACCGGGTCTAGGTAGGCGAGTGACAGAGTCATCATTGATAACACATAAATTCAAGTCGTCCAGCAGATCAACCAATTCAGCACCTGGGCCATCGCAATGGTCAGAACCCCACATGGAGTGGTGGCAGTTGAAATCACCCAAAATAATAACAGGATTAAATGAGGAACATATATTATGAATATACTGAAACACAGAAGAATCGGGAGAGGGAATATAGACAGAAATATAATTAATGCCAAGGATATTAACACCCACAGCATTAATCACATCTCCGTGTTGAGGCAGAGATAGAGGGGAAAAAGGAAGAAGGTTATTTACTAGCATGGCAGCCCCCCCATAACCATCGGTACGGTCATCACGGAACGTGCCATAGCCAGGAAAATTAAAATTGAAACGGGGCGTAAGCCACGTCTCAGAAATTGCAAATAATGCTGGTTTGTATAAGTTAATAAGATGAGAGATTTCATGTTTTTTGGGGAGAGCACTCCTGGAGTTCCACTGCAGGAAATGGAATGTTGCGGGATTTAATTATTTTGACTAGGTTGTCGGCAACGTGGTCTGGTAAAGTAGAGTTAGACAGTAAGGAAGAAAGTAAAATAACAATTGACTCTATAGTCTGTGTATTCACATTTTGAGTGGGAGGATGGTCAATCAGAGCACAGCCATTAGGGGAAGGTGGGAATGAGTAACTGTTAATAATGTCCTGGTGAGCCCTTTGGTCATAACCAGGATGGCGCGGGGTATGAGATTTTGGGTGGGATGCAGTGGGTTTTCTACTGGAGGAGTAAGTGGAGGTTTGGGGATGGGAAGTATAATTAGGAGGAGGAAGACGTGGAGAACGAGGCTCATGAGTAAGAGTCTGGTGGAAAGACTGCGAAAAAAGAGGAGCTGATGCTGTAATATCCGCATAAGATCGGTAAGAGGGGGCATGATTTTTGGCTGCTTCAGAATAGGAAATGTTATCTTTAGCCATTGAGGCCTTGATACTCCTCTGGCGTACGTATTCTGGGCACTGCCGGCTATTCGCGGGGTGTGCACCAGTACAATAAAAACACTTGGGTTCCTCAATAGAGCATCCATCGCCAAAGTGGTCTCCACCACAGCGGTAGCAACGTGGCTTAGATCGGCATTGTGTCTTAGTGTGTCCGTACTTGCAGCAACCAAAACACTGTATGGTGGGAAAATTGTATATTTCTACTCGAAGTGAGTTAAAGCAGCAGAAAACTCGATCTGGGAGGCTCTGACCATCGAAAGTAAGCACCACACTTGGAGTAGGAACCCATTCAGCCTTACCCTCACTGACAATCTTGCGGTTCATTCTCCTCACCTTCAATACCTTACCACGCGGGGACTTCAGGTTGTCCATGACTTCAATGTCAGACCAATCGCTAGGGACACCCTTCACAATACCCATCCTGGTGATATTGAATGTAGGGATCATCATACTGTAGCCTTTCTGTTTCATGCTTGAATTGTTAATAAAGGCATTAGCATCCTCTGGCCCCATAAATTCAACAGATACCTTGTTTCTGCCTATACGCTTAATACCTCCTTCTAGTCTAATGTTTTTGATTTCAAGTTTCTGTAACAATTGTCCGAATCTAATGGGATGGAGGGTAGTACCTGAATTTGGGTCAGTTTCTACAAGTGATGCATAGACCAAAAACGGTTGATTATCCAAGTTGGAATATTTAGTTCGCGAAATCAATGATGGAGCTGTAACTCTGTCACGTTTGGATAAAGAAGAATTATCTTCCGTACGTGCATTAACGCCCAAGGAGCCATTTGGTGATTGAATGTCACTAAGTTTTCTTTTTTGGGAAGCAACTTGCACTTCCATGGCTTCAAACTGAGACAGTGGGGCGGTCAGAACCGCAGGGTGGGTGAAAAAATCCTGTGATTGTAGTGGAATGGTATGAGGAGGATCTGGCGGGCGACCAGGAGGCCGATCGTCACCCTCCATGGTCGCTCGGCATACGCCGCAAGAAAATTATATATATAACTTACCAAATGTAAGATTGGACACACAAACACTACAACAAATACAAGACGATCACAAACGATTACAAGGTACACCAAAACCACCAAAAAAGCACTTAAGCAGCCAAAACTCTGTGTTAGAAACGAAACCACATGTGTACGCCACCAACAAATTTTTGACAGTCGAAAGAATATTTATCACACTCCAAATAAAAACACGGGTTGACGCAAGGATTTTGAGGTTATATAAACGTCAAAGTCAAACTCATGCGGTTTTGACTTTTGAGGCGTTTCGTTATATGCTATAGATGGATTAGTTAGAAGTTAATAGAAAGAAGCTTAAAGTTGCGTATTCTTATCTTAACTATTCTAACAGACTCATAATTCTTAACAGCTTTGACTCTTTCAAAATTATATTGGATCTTTTGGTAGAAAGCGCCGCGATTTGATAAACAAAAACAACATAAAATGTTTTCTGTAAATGTAATAAAAAATCAAAATAATCAGTGAAGGATAAATATTTAAATAAATACTGAGAGCAATAATTTGGAGGCGTCGAAGCAAAAATGAGAAAATAGGAACAAAAACCTAAGAACCCAACATTGAAACTAAAGTACTTAGTTTCTCGGTCTTGGGGTATTAAATATTGCCTGACGTTTATTGCCCTTTGCAGCGGCAGCGATCAATGGTCATGCATGGACCGTAGTATATTATTACCTTAATGGCATGGACTTGAATTAAAAATAGTTAAGTGAGTCTCACCTCTGCCGAAGGTTGTCATTGTCACACGTAATTTGGTTTGCTAATTAAGTAGTTACCAAAATAATTTTATTTCGGAATCGCAATTTTTTAATATGGTAACCGAAATAGCATCCAAACATACACAGCATATTCCAATACCACGTAAACGTAGAACTATTAAGCCATGGATAACTCCTGGCCTTCTTAAATGTATAAGGAACCGTGATAAGCTACATATCAAATCTAGAAAATCGCCTGACAACTTAGTTCTCAAAACAACCTACTGTCGCTATAGGAACTTCTGTAATTCTCTGTTAAAAAAACTAAAAGTAGCGTATGAAAGAAATGAGCTTGAAAAAACCCAAAAAAATCCAAAAGCCTTGTGGAGGACAATTAAAAATATCACCAACTCGGGGAAAACGTGTTCTAGTCCTTCTGAACTGCTTGAAATAGGTGCGAGTCCCGGGTCATCTGTTGACGAGGTTTGTGAGTACTTTACCAATATAGGAAGTAACTTGGCGGCAAACATATTATCCCATTCTCCACTACCCGTGGCGGCTAATTTGCATACCTCTACAGCAAACTCTCCTCCACCTTCCTCCAAAAATCTCTCCCCTCTGAACACTCTTGCGGTTTTAGAAGTAGATCAAGCGGAGGTTGAGTCTCTTGTAATGCAATTACGCAACGACAGCGCTATTGGTTGGGATGGTATAGGTCCCGAGTTACTGAAGACTTGCCGCCATGTGCTGGTGCCGCCAATCACTCACCTCTTCAATCTCTGCCTTCGTACGGGAGTGTTTCCGGATGTCCTGAAAAAAGCCATAGTTCATCCCATCCACAAGGGGGGGAGCAGAAGCTGTGTCAGTAACTATAGGCCTATATCGGTTTTGCCCGCTCTCTCTAAGATCTTAGAGAAGATCCTGAACAAGTGTCTTAGAAATTTTTTAAATAAATATCATCTCCTATCGGATAACCAATATGGCTTCCGGACCGGGATCTCGACCGAGGATGCTGTACTCGATCTCACTCAATACATCGCGACTAATCTTGACGGGAAAATGAAATGTCTAGGGATATTTCTGGACCTCTCGAAGGCGTTCGACACAGTTTCTGTTCCCCTACTCATTTCTAAGTTGGAAAACCTTGGTGTTCGTGGCATCGCACTCGAGATTTTCAAGGACTGTCTCGGTAATCGGAAACAGCAGGTAAAAATTTATACGTTCCTTAGCAGTGAGAGAAAAATGACTTATGGCGTGCCTCAGGGTAGTATTTTGGGTCCTTTATTGTTTCTCATATACGTAAATGACCTCTGCAATATGTGTCTCCCCAATTGTAAAATTTATTCATATGCGGATGATACCGCTATTCTTGTCTGTGGACGTACCTGGGACAATGTAAAGTCCAATGCTGAATCGGCATTAGCTAAAGTTATGGCTTGGCTCAACGCAAATCTGCTCACACTTAACGTTCAAAAAACAGTTTACGTCCCTTTCGCTATTAGGCGTAATACCTCACCGCCCTGCTCATTCCTTTTAACAGCCCATACTTGTCCTAACCCCTCTGCCTCCTGTCGATGTCCAGCGCTCATCCGAACAGACAGCGTTAGGTACTTGGGTGTAAAAATAGACGACGGACTGCGATGGGATAAACAACTTGACGCCCTCGTCACTAGAACCATGCGACTTATCCATATTTTTAAGTCATTGAGAGAATCTGCAAACCGTGATACGCTGAAAATGGTTTATCTTGCATTGTGTCAATCGATCCTAGGCTATTGCATTTCCGTGTGGGGCGGTGCTACGAAGACCAACTTTCTGAGAGTTGAACGTGCCCAGAGAGCGATACTTAAAGTTATGACCCGGAAACCTTTCAGATACCCTACTACGGCGTTATACTCGGACTGCAAGGTATTAACAGTTCGTCAACTCTATGTGCTTAAAACAACCCTCAGAACACATTCCAGGATACCCTCTACCATCACTAACAAACGGAGGATCCCAACCACATTTACACAGCATAAAACCACGTTTGCAAAGCACCAACATTTCACACTATGCACCCACATATACAATCAAATTCACAAACAACTCAGCATACAAGACCTGAACAGACACACACTTAAATGTAAAGTCACTGAGTGGCTACTACACCAGGACTATGCCTACACTGAATCGTTACTCACCTACATCTCTTAGATAAATGATTTACATATCACATCTAAATAATCACACACTCCACTCCACACCCCAGTACTCACCCTACACACACTTTGTTTTATTTTATGTTTTTAATTCTTACTTTAACTGTTATTTTAATTTTATTTTTATTAATTAGTATTTTTCTTGAATAGTTTATTGATAATAATTTGTGATTGCGACGACTATATACCTACCACATATTGTATATGAATGCTAATATTGTGTAAAATCTTACCTGAATACTGTCTCTCAAGATACAGGTTTCCCCTAGTTTGAGAGGCAGGGTTCATTATTCAAAATGGTTACAATGGGCTTCTTGCAATATAGTTGACTGTACGTGTATGCAAACTGTATTGTAACCTTTTTTTTGCACCAATAAACATTTATTATTTATTATTAATTATTCTGAATACCTAAGAAAGTTTAAGCCGGAGCGAAGTGGACAGGCAGCCTACTGTCCACTTCGCTCGGAGAGAAGAGGTGCGGAGCCAACCAATCGAATTGCATTAAAACGCTGCTCCGCTTTATTGGACAGGGATTTGAAAACTAGTTTCAAAATTCATACATAACTACGCGGAGCAGTGCCCTGGCGTTGAGAAACAGAGCAGTGAGCGCTCCGCTCCCCTGCTCCGCGCAGGGGAGCGGAGCGGGGAAACAGAGAGGAGAAACGAGAACATGCAACCGAGCTCCACATATGAAAAAACGCATTCCGCTACTCCGCTTCGCATTTCTTTCTCTCTCCGCTCCGCTACCTAGCTCAGCTTCTATGGACAGATACAGTCCGCAACTCCGCTCCGCATCTCCGCTCCGCTGCCTCACTCCGCTCAAGTGGACAGGCAGCCTTGGGATGCTGATACAGTAGCGCGTGCCGTAGCTCGTAATTTAATTCTAAGCCCTCTCAACGTCTGTATACAACTTCAGTCGTTCAGTAAACCTTCAACTGAGAACACGCCTTTTAATTGCCAAATCTTCTGATAACATACCCAACCACACACTTACCGGCAAACCTACATAAAGGTGAAGCTAATAAAAGTATGTTATTAAGAAGCCAATCAGACCGGATGTAGCAGAATAATCAGTAACTAGTATTTTCCATGAAGCCTGCGACTGTTTATCGCTTATTTGACCCCGACAACCCAGTCACTGATGGTTTATTAAGAATCTCTTAGCAAGACGGGTGTCAGTGTCAGATCATCAGGCTACTAAATATAAGTAACGAATGTCAAAGATCTTCAAACGTGCTTTCTGAGGCACGGAGGAGCTTCCGACCTCGGCAAGCGTTGCTTAGTCTGAAGACCCGTGCGTCTGTTATAATTTAGCCACAAGCTCGATAGGTATAGTAATATAAGAAAAAGATACTGTTATATAAGTCAATTCATAAAGACTTTCTTCTCATCGGTTAATTAAAAATTGGCACCAAGCCAGTCAAGTTGGCTGAAAACTTAATTATCTCTTTCTAGCCCTGACTTGCAATCTTGCATCTTGAAGTAAACTTACATAGCTGACCTAGCTTTTAAGTTAAGAACTTGTCAAACCCTACTTTAATGACAATACTTGACCGGTTTTTAGCCTAATTATAAGTGCTTAGGGCATTAAGAACCATCGAGGTTATTATAGATATACTACATGATAAAACTCATGAGGAAACCTAGACTTGTAGTTAGTATAAGTTTGTGCTCCATTGCAAGTTATTCCAGTGCGAGGATAAACCAATAAAATAAATAAATGATAGATTTATTTGCAGAGATAAATTTTCTATAAGACCAGTGTGTGTTGCCAATGGGACCGAGATGTGGTCGCTCACAAAGCCTTATCAGAAAGCTTAAAGTCACCCAAAGGGCAATGGAGAGGGCTATGCTCGGAGTTTCCTTGCGTGAACGCATCAGAAATGAGGATATCCGCAGGAGAACCAAAGTTACCGACATAGCCCGAAGAATTGTGAAACTTAAGTGGCAGTGGGCAGGGCAGAACGGATGGCCGATGGGGCCGAGAAGTTCTGGAATGGCGACCGCGAACCGGAAGACGGTGCGTTGGACGGCCTCCCACTAGGTGGAACGATGAGGCATTCGCTGGATGCGAGACGCACGGAATCGGTCAATGTGACGACGCCTGGGGAGGCCTATGTCCAGCAATGACGTCTTGAATATTATCCCATCATAACATCTGACATGATCTGATGATGATGATTGAATCTGACGATCTTATAGATTGTACGCAGTGCGCAACGGTACGCCGCGGGTAACGTGTTCGATTCCAGGAATTATCTTTGATGTCAGTACTCTTGTAACTTTTGCACTGATTTGGGATGCTTATCTACTCCTCGACTTTTTGCAGCGATTCATTTGCGATAAAATCGCAAAAAGGTCACGATTCAGTTGCGATGCTGTCGCAGGTCGTATACCTTTCACATTCAGCAAAGATACAAAAGCGCTTCAGCATTGCAATTATTTTTCGTATAATGTGTAATTAAAAGAAGTAGTAGCCATATTTTTCAAATGATACACCTACGTACTTAACAGTGCACTGCCCTATGATTTCAAAATAACTCAGCTCAATTAAGTCCTACCCATTAAAATTCAACTCCTTACATGATGAACATTGTTAGTGACAATAAAAAACTATCGACTTAAGTCTCCGCCAGCATACAAAACAGATTTATTCTTCCATGAATCAGTTTCGATAACAAAATGATAAGCTTCTGAGTCTTGTAGTGACGTAAAAAAGCTCCAGAAAGAGAGGGAAGTACTCGTTTCTTTCTGGCGCCAGAGAAATGCGATGCAGCGGTGGGAATCCAAGCAAATGAAACTAGTTTGCCGCCGGCTAGCGGGGTGGCAACCGTAGCGAGCGCTCGATACTAACGCCTGCGCGATTGTCGAAATAACGCCTAGTTTTTCTTAAAAAAAAACAGTGTTTTCTGTAGTAAAAAAAAACAATAGAATTCCGAAAAACATTCTAAAGATGTCGACAAAAGTGTGTGAAACGCTCTAAAAAAAATAAAAAATATTGTTTTTATTTAATTTTTTGAATTTGGAAAAAATGTTTTAATACTTACCAAGTTGCTAACCGAACTTTTTGGTGTGAAGCTGTGAAGTCTTGGATGTCAAGATTTTTTTTTTTTGTGTTCGTGGAGAATAATAGGTAAAAATATTGTTTAAAGTGATAAAAAGTTGTGTGACTAGTTGAGAAGGCGTTGACCGATCCTCAACGCACTGTGACACGCGCGCAGTGTTATTTACTAGGCCTTTCTGGCATAGCCCTGCTAATTACACTTGCATGAAGATGCACGCTACTGTTGTTATAATTTATGCACCGTTGGTAGAAAAACTGCTTCAAATATCAAGGCAAATGATTTCGAAATGCAGCAAGATTCTTATTGGAAATCAATGAAAGATGAATTTATTTTTCCATATTTTGACGGTTCCGAAGTCAATTTAGTGGTTGCAATGGTTTAGTTTTAATGCCGACCAAAATATTATTCTTATGCGTCAGAACTTAGAGAGCTTATTTCAGTCATGTTTTAAGACCTCAACTAAATTTTAAACAACAAAAAAGAACCGGCTCAAAGCAAAGGCGGGAATGATTATACCGACCTGTCTGTATCGAAAAAAGGCAAAACCTGATTCATACAGACCTCATCTCGCATAGGCTGTATGGGCCTCTACTTTAGCCTACACGACAAAAAAAATCTGCATATTTTAAATTCATTCCCCGTCATTTCTTGGAATGTCGCTATATTTACGGGCGTTAGTAAGTAATCGATTTTAAACTTAATTTGTATGGATTTTAAGTATATTTTTGTTTGTGCGTTTGAATTGTGATTTTTCTTTCCACTTTGAAGAATACCAATGAACTTGATACTAACTTTGATTCCGATAAAGCATTTGATATGACTTTACTGAATAATAGCATATGAGTCTTGAATATTTAACCTCTTTATCCACGTCTCTTTCTATATTTATTAAAGGCATTTTACTACATATTTCCACCCAAAATGATGGGCCTTTTAATAAGCACTTAGGAAAATCGCGTGGGGTTCCCTAGGGAACTGTGTTTAGCCCCGCAATAAAAGTTAAACTTTATTGCTTGGTTTTGATACCAAAACAAGAACTATATGGAGTTTTAATTCAGACATAGCCAAAATACTATTTTTCTAATCGAATATTATTCTATCCTACTTATTTAAAAAAATATCAGTATGTGTGTGCTTGTCAATCAATCACGCCAAGGATTGAACAAATTTGGATGAAACTTGGCACACGGTTAGTCCGTTACGATTTACAGGAGAACGGATACTTTGATTATTACTCATGTGGTACCTACGTTCTCTTGAGACAATTTCCGAAATAAACGCGAGCGAAACCCCAGGCAGAAGCTTGTCTATACTAATATTATAAAGAGGAAATTTTTTTTGTTGGTACCGAATAGGCTCCAAACCTACTGGACCGATTTGAAAAATTCTTTCACCAATAGAAAGCTACATTATTCCTGAGTGACATAGGCTATTTTTTAATCCCGAAATTGGGTCCTGCGGGGTGGTCCACGGGAGCGAAGCCGCGAGCAACAGCTAGTTTTAAATAATTCTAAAAAGGTCAAAGCTCTATTCGCCAACTACTCATAAAACGTTAACCTTTTTACCCATAATATTATTTGCACATCTTACAGCTCTTATAAAAATAACAAATTCATATCTTCTACTGCAAAAGGCGATAAGCTTCCTATGGTTTCTTGTTAATTAAAAACCACGTTCAAACGCCTGCCAAGAAACTCGATATCTGGAACGAATCCTAACAAAATTGTGCGGGTAATCGATTTTCTGTGTCAAGAAATAATAGTTTTTAATTGTCAAAATAATGAGGCTTTAATTGGAACCTCAGAATTATATAAATAAGCAAAATACTACCATTTTCTAGCGGCTTCACTCCCGTGGTTACCCATTACCCAAAGGAACCCTTATTTTTCGGCATAATGGTGTCCTAATCAAGCACTAAGCCATTAGCGATTAATGCTATTTTACAGTGAAAGATTTTTTGTAGAGGATGATAACTCCTAGAAGCAAAATAATGGTCAAATAAGTTGGAATGTTAATTATTTTACAGTAACGTTAATTACTATAACAATTTATGAAATAGGTACGCATTTTAACGAAATGCCGAAGGAGGGTAATGTGTTTATCAGTATATGTATGTATGTATGTTCCTATGTGGCGGTCTAGAGACAAAACGCATGGGCCGATTTTGATGGTTCTTACGACAATCGATTTGTCTTATCCCTGCGAGTGTCACTGGCTACATTAGGCTTAACACGCACTGCGATTTTTATTCGCGCGAATTTGTTTCCGCACATCTGTGACCTATGGAAATGTATGAAGCTGCACGCACTGCGGAAAAACAATCGCGCGGCAATAATATCGCAAGAAATCCGTGTTTTGCCACAGAATCCACCGCACCGCGCCGCGGAATAAATTCGCGCGAATATTTTGAACTCTATGAACAGGTAGAAGGACACAAAAATCGCGCGAATAAAAATCGCAGTGCGTGCTTAGCCTTAAAGTTGGAAAATAGGAAAATGGCGGTTTTTGGGCGCCATATTGTGGGGGCCCAAATTTTTTCTTCTTCTAAACCTTTCCTGTGGGATATCAAAATAAAGGGTTTCAAGAGGTGATTTCAAAAATATATAACACGTGTATGTTTAAATGTAGGTACCTAAATCGTTTTTTTTTTTTACAAAAAAGTTATAAATAAAAAAAGTTAATTAAAAGGATCAAAAAACCCAACTGCTTGAAAAGCGAACTAAAAAGTCGTCAACAAGGAGATAATCATGCTGTGCAGTCTCGCAGTCATTAGTTTAAAAGTTGTATGACCGTTTGAAATATTACCCCCTTAGTCTATTCTTAAATGGTCTACGGAATCCTTATGTCCAGCAGTGGATGACGAAACGACATGATGATGAATGGGTGATAGGGCCAATAACATCAGTAAAAAATATACTTCGGACAGTTTCAACGGTTGTAAAAGATACCTATTCCAATCGATCAATTTGCTATAACTTTATTACCGAGACAAACGAAAGCGTAGTTAATCTTTAAATATCGGCGCTTGAGAGATAGATTATAGGCTTGTCATAAAACAGTGTTTCTTTCAAGTAATCAACTGAAAAAGGTTTGAAGATACTCGGTGCGTACTTTGTACCCTAAATGTGTCTCCAGAGGCCTACGCCCACGCGTTTTTTTTTTTGCACCATGACCTGCAGTTATGTAGGAAACTGACGGCCTTGGTGCAAAAAAAACAGGGCGACAACTGATTCCGAAGGTGGGAGAATTTCTACAAATTTTAGAGGTTTCGTCAGAGTTCGAGGTTCGATGGCCCCCGTGCACAGCACCGTCTAGCTCTCCGGTAGCTACGCCAAGAACCAAGAATGTGCGAAAATGTGTAGCGACTTAGCATGGAATATCTGCGGGCTAGCTCAAGTCACTTGTTTATATGTACAATACCACTTTCTGCAGCAGAGTCCGCTACGCTTCCACGCAACACTCAGCTTCTTCACACAACTACAGTGGAAAGAGTCACATCGTTTAGCTCCACTAAGCGCTACGCCTCCTCGCACACTCAGCTTATTTGCCACACATCTTTGATGGAAACGCACCCGTAAAATTGAGAGCTAAAAAAATCTATTGGATTCGCCGTAGTCAGATAAAAACAAGAAAGTCTTGCAAAACTATAGCTGATTCAAATCAATCTGCCAGCCTTTGCCCAACTTTGCCCGGATACAGCTGAGTACCAGTATTTAACATGTAGCGACTGCCTATCTGACCTCCACAACCCAGTAACTGGGTTTCGGCTGATTACCATCATTATATCAGCAGACTGTCCTAGCTGGCCTTCTCAATCATCGCCTCAAAGGCCCGCCATCAAACGTAAGAAGTACCTAGCAGAATTCATTCACCTACATATTTTTCCAACGAAATCATCAGGTACAAGCTTTCCTTTAATCTTTTATCACGGGAAGTGGTCGTAAATCCCTACTGGCTGAGACTGAGCCGCTCACGTGCGGCCATAGATAACGCTAAGTAAACGATACCACTGGGGTGACCACTCTTGTCAGGGATGCCACATCGGCCCATGTTTACGAAAATTAGATAAGTAGGTGGGTATCGCAAAATTAATGTGACGAATTGTCAAACGCATGGTAGCTGTTCTCATTGGTTAAATGAATTTTTGACAGCCAACGGCATCACTTGAATTGCTTGCTTGGGTTATAATTTCTTATCGGTACCTAACCACCGCGAAGTAATCTATCTGGAAAAGGCTTTATCTAAAAACGGCGCGAAGTTAATTGGAAAGATATTTAGAATAAATTTTTGATTCCAGTAGACAAAAGCACTTCAGTTACGTGATTGTTGCGTAATAGTAGATTATGCACCATGGGGATAAAGCATTGTCTTAGTTGGTTCAAGCTCTTGGAAAGCTTGAACCCCTTTACATCCCTAATGAGGAAATGTTTTATTTTACGTAGAGATTGCATGATATGTAATTGGATATTGTCGAGTAGGTAGTGTGAAATAGTAGATTATGCACCAAGGGGATAAAGCGTGTCTTACGTCACGGACGGCATATTAAACCCAGAGCGTAACGAGGGACTTTCGCTCGGGAGTCATGTAGATTCCTGAGTGAAGCCCCAGAGAAGCATACTCTACTTTATCCCAGAGAACATAGAAATATAAAGTTTATTATATCTATGCCAGAGAAGCATACTCTACTTTTCACCCCCTCTGCGAGACAAAAATCTCTGAAAATCACAGAACCAAACGCCGTCTTTTGTTTAACATTCTTTGAAATCGCAGCCTTTTAATTATCCTTATGGTGCCCAGTTCGATTTTCTCTTTATATTGCCATATGGGCATTTTTTTACTCAGAGTTTTCCAGGAGCTTCCACACGAATTTGACGTTCCAAATTCAAATCACTTTACTCCCTTGGGCGTTTCATACAACTTTACCTCACATAAGAGGTAATGCTTTACTTTACGTTGAGATTGCATGATATTATGTAATTGAACATTTTCGAGCAGATGATGTGAAAATTCTATTTGCATTACTAAGGGAATCCCTCGTTGACTTTAAGTAAACAGAATTTCCACATTTTGCTTAGATACATATAGCAAGTATAGCTATGTGAACCGACTCCGAAGCCAAGTGGGTCTATGCAGGCACAACTTAGTTAGATGGGGATACTCCAATGACCCGCAGTGCTATTGCGGAGCTGCATCCCAAACAATGCCTCACCTCCTATCGTGCTCTCTGTGCAACAACACCTGCACCCTGAAGGACCTCTGTTATTCAAATGAAAACGCTATTGCCGTGGCTGAATTCTGGTCATAACGTATATAATTGAGGAATCATCGATACGACGAAGAAGAAGAAGCTATCTGAAATCGTGAACTGTTGTAGAGAAAGTGCTGTCTTTCTTGTTTTACAAAGATTCGGCGTGCCGATGGCGAAATCACACTTTCTGTGATATTACGTGAGTCAGGCCTATAAACAACGAAAATTTTAAAGAAATTCTTTCAAATCTCGCGACTGTATTTCTGATTGCCCAAAGCTATAGTTGAGTAGAGGTCCTCAAATTTTAAAAAATCAACAAGATTTTACATAAACCAAAACAAGGTTTAATATTAAATATTGCATTGTCAATAAAAACAAACGAGAGCGCATAATTTCACAGGGGGGTGACCATAAACTCTTAGAGCGGTATCAATTTGAGATCGAGTAAGTGACAGATGTATACACGTCAGATACATCAAGGTCACCCCCCAGGTCAATCAAACATCGGTGGTTCTAAAACTTGCAAGCTTATATGTAATGATTACACACAGACACCGGGACTGATGCAACATTAAAGCTTGTATCGTTAATAACTATACAAAACTCTTCTAAAATCTCGCGACTGCACTCTAATTACCCAACACTTTCTTTGATGTCTCCAAAACCTTGCCGCATATCTTAAAAAATCACTAAAGTGCCTTTAACGGTAAATAAGTTCAATAATTTCCCGTTACAAAAGGCTGCAGCCCTGCCGGTATTATGAGTGTACTTTAAGTACGTAGGGTTGCTAACCGTTTCCTAATATAGAGTACTGTACTCTTTTTCGCATAGGCGTACCTTAAAATCTACAAAAGAAATAAAGTAGGTACGCTTAAATACTCGATTTAGTTGACTCTAGAAATCAAGACCTCGAATTTAGTTTAATGAGTTCCTTTCATTTCACTGAGAAACTTTTTGTCTATTCCGTCATAAACAAAGTGATGGGAAGTGAAAAACAGAGCTTCTTTAATTTGATGTCTAGCAATTTATTTTCAAACAACGAAAATTGCTTGTGTTTCACAAAAAGTTAATGTTAAAATAACACAAAAAATACAGCATTTATCTACTCAACGAGCTCAAAACAGCGATCCACTCGGTGGGGTAGGTATTTTTTTTTTTTTCCCGCTCCCCTTTATCTCTATGGGGCCCATAAAAACTTATAAAAATATTTTTTGACAATTTGAATAGCTCCTACAAGATAGACAGACGGACACGTGAGTGATAGCAATAGGGCTCTTCGGGTACGGAACCCTAAAATTCAGATAATTATATTTAAAAAAAAATACATTATAAATATATTTTTTTACGTTTTTTAATTGTTATAAGCTCGCGTTTGACCACTATCTCAACTGATTTTAAGTGATAGAGTACGCTCGCCTAGAAGCAACCTATTCACTCTTGACTTGAAGACCCAAGTTTGTAGCTATCAGGAAACAAAGCCCACCGCCGGCAGGGAATTCCACTCCTTAGCCGTACGCACAATGAAAGTATAAATATATATTTTGTTCTTTGAGAAAAAGGTGGTAACCCTAACTGTAGACAGGTGCCTATGACGAAACTGACCCGCCACGCGACCGCAGCATCGCACCGCAACTGTAATTATGTCAGATTACTTTCTTAATTGTCTGGATTAAGGAAATGAGGACACCGTAGGTTTAATTCGTCGTCAAGTTGTTTGAGCTCATCACGATTTCAAGTGACCTTTACGCTTCTTGAATGTCATGGTGCCACAAAATGGCTGCTGCAAAATGTCTGAGCAAAAACACTGTAATTTCCTCTTAATATCATCACTCCAGGGATTCTACCATAAGCTCATAGAGCAAGGTTATTTCCATTGTGCTAAGGGACAGATGACATACAATTCATAAACATCTGTCCCTTACGCCCCAGAAACTTTCGGCCCCATCGGCCACACATTAAATTAAATTAACTAAAAAGATGTTTCCTTCCTTGATTTTTAGGGTTCCGTACCCAAAGGGTAAAAACGGGACCCTATTACTAAGACTCCACGATCCGTCTGTCTGTCCGTCTGTCACCAGGCTGTATCTCATGAACCGTGATATAAAGACAGTTTAAATTTTCACAGATGATGTATTTCTGTTGCCGCTATAACAAAAAATACTAAAAACAGAATACAATAAATATTTAAGTGGCGTTTGTTGTATGGCTTCCATACAACAAACGTGATTTTTTGGCGGTTTTTGCGATAATGCTACGGAACCCTTCGTGCGCGAGTCCGACTCGCACTTGGCCGGTTTTTAAAACATACTTCTACAATTTCAATAGTTATTTCTGAGCGAATCTCCGATTTCCCCAAGGTATTGATCTGTAGGTCAAAGCATTTTTGTAAACACCAACCAAGGTTTTTCTATCATGCCAGGTAAAATGTTCGGAACTAACGGTAAAACACTGATGTAGGAAGATTTCTTTTATCTACACTTTTTGAAGATCAACATTCTGGAATTTACGGATTTCCTGCTAAGTATTTGAAATATCATCATCTGCCTAGCCTTTTCCCAACTATATTGGGGTCGGCTTCCAGTCTTACCGGATTCAGCTGAGTACCAGTGTTTTACATGGAGCGACTGCCTATCTGACCTCCACAACCCAGTAACTGGGTAACAGTAACCCTTGGCAAGACTGGTGTCAGATCTCAAGCTTCTGACTACCCGTAACGACTGTCAAAGATCTTCAAATGACAGCCGGGACCAATGGCTTAGCGTGCTTTCCGAGGCACGGAGGAAACTCGGTATGTTGAAATGGTCACCCATCCACGGACCAACCTCGTCAAGCGTTGCTTAACCTTGATGATCGACCCGTGCTGGTGAAGTATTTAAAATAGTTTTCTGTAAAAGAACGAATGGTTGAGGGTAGGATGGTATACCAAGGTTGAACTGCCTTCTCTCATACGAATTGCACTTTATGTTGTAAATGCCAAACTTTGAAGTGCATTCTATATAAAATCGTATGTTTACATGTTTGTAATGGGCAAGCTTTGGAAGTATCTACTGTTCCAATTACAAAATTCTTTCACTTCTTTCATAGGATATTTTTTATCCCGGAAAATTTAACAGATCACATTTGGGTGAACCACGGGAGCGAAACTGCGGAAAAAGCTAGTATTTAACATTAAGGGTACACTAGTCGACGGCACGAACTATTTTGTGCGCGGGGTTAAAATGCATTTTATATCAACCGACAACACGTGCGGAAGAGATAGATGCTGTGATGAGCAGTAGGAAGCTAGTTCGCGTACGAATACACACTTTTGCAAATTTGTAGCGAAATGGATAATGATTTAGGAGGAAACCAAGCGCGCGAAATTTTATAAAGAGACCTTTGGCAGTCTAGATATCATGAAAAAACGACTAAATCTATCTGTTCAAAACAAAATTATTGGCATTGTTGAACTACTAATCTATCCCTGTATCGAGGCCGTTTTGCAACTTTCCGTCTTCATAAGGTATTTATTTGCGCCCAAAAATGCGTTAAAATTAGTGTCGAAATGTGTAACTTTCGACGCTCATAACTTTCAAATATTTTCTTTTTTTACTTTTTTGCTTCCATACAGGGCTAGATAATGATGAGACAAATTGATATCACTTTTTATTTTGAACGTACATCGTCAAACGTCGTGGAATAATCTCTAGACTACGTTTGTATGGAAGAATTTTCGACTAGTGTAACCTTAATTATATTATTGATCTATCAGTGCATCGAACATCAGCACTGCAGTGACCTATTTCACGTCATTGACTGCACTGAGGGGCTCGTGGCTAAATAACAACAGCTGCACGGATCGATCTTCAAGGTTAAGCAACAGTTGCCGAGGTTGGTCTATCGATGGGTGACCATTCCTTACATAGCGTGCCTACTCGTTCTCGAATGTCGAAAGCACGTTAAGCTATTAGTTCCAGCTCTTACATCTAGACCATAGCCTTGGACAGTCGTTATGGGTAGTCTGAAGTCAGGAGATCTGATCTGATCTTGCCGAGGGGTATTTTTAACCGACTTTCATAAAAAGACAAAAGTTCTCAAGTCGGATGTTTTTTGTTTTTATTTATGTTTGTTCGTGCATAACTCCGTTATATATAAACAGATTTGCAAAATTATTCTTTTGTTCGAAAGAAGTTTATTCCAAAATGGTCCTATTTAAATTTGGTAAAGATCTGATGAAGAACTCGGAGATATACAACAGATTTTTTTCAATAAATGTCGGCTAATCTCTCGGGATTGCTGCAATCGCATGTCTGTTTATAATTTACACCATTTATAACATACCATCGCGCCAGCATGCTCTACACGGGTACGAAGATGTGTACAACCTTTTTGTAAAACCAAACCATTTATATAAGAGTAACCATGGAGTTTCTTGCCGGTTCTTCTCCATAGGAAACGACTAACCCAAACCGTGCACCTTTTGTCGACGTTGTAAAAGTGCCCATGTAGGGCTATGTAATTTTTTTGTTTTTTTTTTGATTTTGTACAGTTCACCCTGGTACATTCTAATTCCACTGGTTATGTTCAAGTTACATGTTATTCGTGTAATCTATTCTGGCATCACTGTGGGCATTTTAGGTACCTTACTATAGAACTTGTCCATTATGTACCAATAAAAAGTGAATAAATTGTAGTTCTAAAAACTAAAAAACACGCTTTAATGGTAGGGATAATGGGACAAACTGTTTAAATTATTGCATTGTCATCGGTCCTTGATAAGTGTGCAAAGTTTCAAATCAATCCAACGTTTTGAAGTGGGTGAAAATCACGTTCAAAGATTCCGTTACATTGATACATAGATACATACATACCAAGCTAATAAAAGCGTGTTAAAAATAAATAACATTTTTACAAAAAAATACAACCGACTTCCAAATAAAAACAATACAAAGTGAAAAATGACTTCAATCTGGGCAGTCGGTGTTCCTGTTTTCGGTTTTTCGTTTTTTGATACCGCCTTCCGACTTCCGACTTCATCAACCCAGTAACTGAATAAAAAATTTTTTTTTACATAAAATTACAACCGACTTCCAAATAAAAACAGTAACGAAGTGAAAAATTACTTGAAGTTCGGTAGTCGGTGTTCCTGTTTTCGGTTCTTCGTTTTTTGATATCGCCTTCCGACTTCCGACTTCATCAACCCAGTAACTGCACAAAAAAATACTTTTTTACAAAAAATTACAACCGACTTCCAAATAAAAATAGTAACGAAGTGAAAAATTACTTGAAGTTCGGTAGTCGGTTTACTGGGTTGATGAAGTCAGATAAGAAATCGCTCTATGTAAACTACTAGTACGTATTCTGCTGAATCAGATAAAGCCTTTTTTTAAATATTTAGAAAAAGGCTTGGCAGATAAAATATTCATGCCAGGCACATCATCGCTTACCATCAGGTGAGAGTGTTGTTTAGTTATGGTACAAGTGTGTAATGTTGGTGATTACCGCTGAGGCGCCATATAGACCCGAGCCGTTAATTGAGGGTCTGAAGAGAGCCGAAGACGGTAATCATCAATACACACGTGTATCATACGACGTTTTTCAACACGCTTGTGAAGAAAATAATACAAAAAAATCATTTTCAACAGTAAAAACGAGTTGTGAAAAATGTTTGCAATGGCGGCAATTAATCAGTTTTATTTTTATGCGCGCGCATCTAACAATGGCGATCGGCCATACACTAAAATAATGAGGTTTCTTTTATTTTGGCATTTCGCAGATAGCGTTTTAGCCACGAACAAAATAGGGAATTTTAAGTTTTCTTTATTACAGAGACAAAGGTTTATATTTGAGTGAAAGTTTTATTTATTAAACACGTACAAGTTGAAATTATCTATTTAAATACGAAGTTGCATGAAATGAGGAAGCAATAGGTAGGTTTATTTGTACTACTGAGCACGATCTTTTTTGTATCGAAACTTTTGTTAAAGAACAAAGCAACTCAACCAATAAAATAAAAATCTACAACTCACTTGTGAATAATAGCAATGAAAAAGTCACAGTTTGACTAAGTTGAGTCATTATGTGCCTAATTGCGGTGAAATTAAAGCCAATTTATGAGCAAGTGTGTTGAAAAAATATTGCTAGATTTATCAATTCATCGAACATCAGCGCTGCAGTGACCTAGTATATCAGCGTCGTTAACTGCGTTTGAGCGCTAGGTCTTGACTTCCTCATTGGTTTAGCTTTTAATTAGGCACTGTATATTCAGGTAGACTGAATAGGTGATACGTTATACCTGATTAGGAAGGGTTACGTAGGACAGTGTTTCTGGCATGAATAATCAATAATATTAATAGTCTCTGAAAATAGTCTCGGCGCGGAAGGAATTATGGTGCAGGAGTGTGTGCAAAAACACAGGTACACTCCTTCATCCATCCAATAAATAGTGTCCTACCGAAGTTTCAGCCGAATCTAAAAAAAAAGACGAATTACGCCGGTTCTGGTTTCGAAAATGTTATCACGCCTGCATTGCGTCATCTACACAAGAGGGTAGGTAGATGTATAACACTATAGTTATATGTAAAAGGGGATGAGAGCCCTTTGCCAACAACCAAACACAAATCTAGACTTTGGAGTTCAACTGCGATCTTCCGAAGCCCAAAAAACACTTCTCAACCCGGGACACGGACACAGACAAGTTTTGGTCCCTGGCTAACTCGGTCGAGTCGATCTTCTGCCGTCCCTCACTACCATCACAGCTAAAACCCGACGGCAACCTTATTTGCCTCTCTTTTGCGGCATCTTCGCCTCTGCATTCTGGTGACGAACTTTCTCCTTCCCCTCTCGTCTTTTAGGTGGATGTGAGACGAATATATCGGAGATTCGCATCCGTCAAAAGGACATCAACTTCGACGTGGACAAGGCTAGTGGCCCCGACGGGATACCAGCATTTGTCCTTAGAACTTGTGCGCCTGAACCAATCTTGACACGTCTATTTCACCTTTCGTACGAGACTGGAAAAGTACCGAATGTTTGGAAGCAAGCTAACGTACAGCCCAAGAAGGGCAGTCGAGCTGACCCGGCCAATTACAAACCCATGTCTGTAACGTACTCATACAGAGTATGGAACGTGTGCTTAATATTCAGCTCCTAGCATACCTTTTTTTTTTTTTGCGTGGAGAAATGCTCTTGCATACTGCACTACCACGGGGAGATAGTGCAATTATGTGGGACTCTAACCCACTAAAACTCCACGGTGTCCTCCAGTGCCGCTTATGGCGGGAACACGGGCACGCGTTAGCACTCACCGCGAACCCGCCGCGGCTGTCCGTCACCGGACCCTCCTCGGGGGAGTACCCCCCATCACCGGCGCACCAGAACACACTGTACGCCGTGACCACCCCAGGGACCAATTCAGTACATGGGTGCCAGATGACCCCGTGTATGGCACCCTTGGTCCCACTGTGACGGGTCGAGGTCAATGGCCCCGCCACCTACCATTTTGCGGCCGCAGGGGATAGGGAGAGCGGCTAACGCTATACCGACACTCCTCTTCCCCTGCGGCCCCACCGCGTCCGCCATCAGACGGTGGCGACCCAGTCTAGGCCGCGGAAGGTAGGGAGAGCGGCGCACCGCAATACCGGCACTCCTCTCCCGCCGCGGCCTCCAACCCTCAGCCGCGATATCATATGGGACCTGAAAATCTCCATAAGACATCGCGGCCCGCCTCAGTTGCGATGTCGCCTGTTACCAAGCGGCACCGCAACCTACTAGTTGGCCGCTACGTCGTCGGCTTAATCGGCAAAAGCCCTGACGAGCGGCCCTTCCTCGGGTTCCTCTTCGCTTCACCGTGGGTGACCAAGCCACGGTTACTGAGCCCCCCCGCCTCGACAAAGCGGGAACCCATCGGGGGAGAGCTCCTGGCATACCTAGAAGCTAATCACATCCTAAGTAACCGCCAATACGGCTTCCGCCGAAGTCGGTCTACTGGGGATCTTCTAGCGTTACTATACCATCCACATCTGGAGTGAGGCCATCGAGAGGCACAGGGAAGCGCTAGCCGTCTTCCTCAACATCTCAAAGGCTTTCGACAGGGTCTGGCACGAAAGCCTTATTAATAAAGTTATCTACCTTTGCCCAGTGGTCAATGTGATTGGACTGCTGCCTTCTTGAAAGGTCGTTCAATCAACAACATTGTTCTTGCTAGACATAAAGGATCTGCTAAAACCCGGCCATCTTTCGGGAAGCGCTGGCCGTCTCCCTCGACATCTCGAAGGTTTTTGATAGGGTCTGGCACGAAAGCCTTATTAGTAAGCTGCCTTCATTCGGTCTGCCCGATGGTCTGTGTGATTGGATTGCAGACTTCCTGAGGTCCATTCGATTGGTTAGCAATGGCTGCTCATCGGACCAATTGGATATTAATGCCGGGGAGTCTCAGGGGTCGGTACTCTCAAAAACATTATTTTTGCTAGACATAAACAATATGCTAAAACCCGGCCTTTAGGCATGCAGACGACAGTACTGTTGCTGAGAGGTACTTGTTCAATGTACGGTCTACTAGGCCTCAGTTGCAACCTGTCTCCTGCAAGAAGGCATGGGGCGATGCCAATCTGGTCAGGTTCAATGCTGCTAAATCCCAGACGTGTCGTTTCACGGCAAAAAGGAGTCAATTGCACTCGGCTTCTTCCTTCCGAGGTGCAACCTCGCCGATAACGGACCATCTTGAGCTTCTTGGCGGTACGTTAACATCGAACTTCAATTTTCGCCTATATACTGAGGCAAAGGCTCAGCTGGCTGCCAATAAGTTGGGTATCATTGCAAAGGTGGGACGGTAGTACACGCCGGAACAGCTGCTCAAATTGTATCAAGAGCAAGTTCGATCATGCAAGGAGTATTGTTCTCTTCTCCGGGACGATTCTGCCAAATACCGGCTTGATGCACTTGCTACAATCTTGGAGTCTTTAAATCAAGAGTGAATAGGTTACTTTTAGGCAAGCGTATCTCACAGTCGACCACCATCGCTTATCATCTAATTCAGGTGAGATAGTGGTCAAACGCGAGTTTAACAATTATAGCAGTTCCCAACTTTTCTATCTGAATTATATTACGTAAATCTAGATTGGTATTTCGCTCCCGGAAAACTACAGTGAATTTCGGAACAGCTATTTTCAATTACTAGCTAATCTTCTAGCAACAATAAGTTACGTCGCAAACAGCCAGGCTTATCTCAATTCAAAGTCAAAACACAGATTACTCCGCAGCAATGTTTAGAAATGTAAATCAATGCTAAACGATGTTTTGTTTAATTGCCAGTAATTCTACGTTAACTTCGACTATTCACACGTTAACACTTCTTAATTTTCAGACATTTGCTGCTTTATTTTTGGGAGATTACGCACTAGGTGATTTATCCAAGCAGTTTTGTTTAACGTATAAACACTTAGATTGATGTTCACATTTTAGAATGAAAGTGATCAATATGCGGTAATTAAATGAACAAAAAAATCTGCAAAAACCATGGGGCAAAAAATTGTAAACTAAAGTGACCATTGTATAAGCATGTTCCTTTTTTACTCATAATTCGGGGTTTTTTTTTACCACGGGGTTTTGGAGTAGACTTTTTAAGGTCAGTTTATAGCAAAACCAAAAATTACAGGAATTCTGACTTCGGTCACTTTAATTCCAAGGAAGAAGATCAAGAAGATGAATAAGAATCTTTATTTGTAAACATAGGGTATGCGTGTTGTGCCGTTCTTCGGTTCAGTTTTCTTCCATTTTTCTTACTCCTCCGTTGTTCTTTTATTTTAGAAACCCGATTCATTTATCCGGGACTCGTAGAGCTATATTGCCTAGGTGCTTTTCTGTACATTGTCACTATTGGTTCTGGCTTTCAAGAATTGCAGTGGTCTGAAATAGTATGGGCCTTCCCACAGTAAAAAAAGCCAGCAGCAAAAGTAATTGAATACTTCTTCATAGATGTGCATTCAGAGTAAACTGATGATGTCATGCCTTACAATAGCTACAATTTAATCATTTAAGCTGTATGACTTCCGACTAAACATCTCGACTCTCTTGAGAGAAATAAATCACTCCTACAAATCCAGCGTTATTACTATAAGTGCGCATCTTGTTGCTCAAATAGCACGCCTTGAAACAGTTGCGTGTTAGCTACCTAGTGCGTCAACTGTTCTTTTTACGAATACACGAATATTCAAAATGAGAACGTATTACACGCTTTTGTTATTTTATTGTGTATGTTTCGTTTATTTGATAGTTGGCAATCATGATTTTTGCATAGTGTTATAGTTTAAACTTGTAGTATTGTGTTTACTATAGTTGTGTCGGAGTGGTGTATAGTTCGTTTACGATGGAAAAACCAGCGAAAAGTCAGAAAAAGTGGAATTTAATGGTAATTGGGTTTACTTTATAAAACAAAAGTTATTGCAAAATTGTCAAACGCGCGTCAGTTGCAGTGATTGATTGATATGAATTTTCAACCGTCAATATTAGCAACATTTGACTTATTTTAATTTGTTACGCGTCGATAATTTATTTTCAAAAACATATATTATATTTTTACAAGTCCCATCTAGTAATCCATTTTCAAACAGTTTCTAGCATCCGATTATGTTGCAACTTGAAAAATTAAAATATATTTGTTTTGAAGTTGCTTTCATAATGGAGCCGAAAGATGGCCATAGCAACTCCTCGGCCAAATTAGATGTTTGGGCTTAATAAAATACTTAATTCATGATCATCATCAGCCTATTAATGTTCCCACTGCTGGGACACAGGCCTCCTCTTTGTGAGAGGGAATGGGCCGTAATCCATCACGCGGGCCCAGTGCGTGTTGGTGGATGTCACATTATGTCTTCGAATTTGAATTTGAATTTGTGGTCATGCCGGTTTCCTCACGGTGTTTTCCTTCACCGTTTTGAGGGTAGTGGTGATGAAATAATTTACACAAAGTAAAGCGCCTGCCTGGGTTCGAACCCACGACCTACAACTTGTAAGTCGCGGCCGATGCCACTAGGTCACCATTGCTCCATAAGTACTTATTTACTTTATCTTAACAATTAAAAAAAGGAAAAATATATACATATATATATATATTTCTCTGCAAAAAAATAACTACGTACAACAACCATCATACAGTTCTCAAAGTGATTTGTCTAATTATACTTTTTTTCTGATCATCGTCTAGTTTTCCCCGCCTCGTTTGTCTAGGTATTAGCTTTTTCTCATTGCCTGCCTTTTCTGTCTGTCTGTGGTTTCATTATGGTCTTTAAAACCTTCCTTTCCTTTAACAGTCATTCCCTTTTTTTTCCGTTTTGTTGTTTGTAGTTCTTGTTCAATTGTCACTCCGTCTGCATCAATGATGATTGCAAAAAGGTGCTGCAATACACCCTTCAAAGGCGGCCATAGACGGGCGCAACGCGAAAACGTGACAAAATAAATTATCGTTTTTTTTGCGGTTGACAAATTTTAGAAGAAATTTTGAAAACTAACTGCTGTTCTGTAGCATAGTTGTCGCATTGTCGCGTCGTTGTCGCACTGTCTAATTATTCCCACATCATTTTCGCACTGTCACATCATTATCGTATGGTTGTCGCATTGTCACATCGTTGTCGCACTGTCGTATCGCATCTTTTTGAGGAAGCTCTAAGGTTACACTAGTCGAAAATTCTTCCATACAAAAGTAGTCTAGGGATTATTCCACTGTTCGACGATGTACGTTCAAATAAAAAGTGGTATTAATTTGTCTCATCATTATCTAGCAATCCTGTATGGAAGCAAAAAAGTAAAAAAAGAAAATATTTGAAAGTTATGAGCGTCGAAAATGACACATTTCGACACTAATTTTAATGCATTTTTGGGCGTTAATAAATACCATAAGAAGACGGAAAATTGCAAAACAGCCTCCATACAGGGATAGATTAGTAGTTCAAAAATGCAAATAATTTTATTTTGAACAGATAGATTTAATAGTTTTTTCATGATATCTAGACTTCCAAAGGTCTGTTTATAAAATTTCGCGCGCTCGGTTTCGTCCTAAATCATTATCCATTTCGCTACAAATTTACCCAATTTGATTGATCTATGAACCTTTTTACTACACCCACTTTTACGAACAACATCAATGGAATGTACGTAAGAGATTGAATCATAAAAATCTTCGTTTTTACGAACTTCACATACCAAGCTGTTTACCGAACGATTTTCACGGCTATTGGTAATATCATAGCCTTCGTTTCGTTTTATGAAGATAATCCCAGAGTGGATAGATATTATTGAGGCTGGAATAACTGGAGCAAATATTGTGTAAGAGCCGAGTGAATCCAGTGGTTTTATTGGGTAAGGAGGTGATGCTATTTACTCTCGATTACAACTCTATTTTGTTACTCGAGATAGTTTATGTAACACTGGCTGTTGCGCATTGGTTAAGGTTACACTAGTCGAAAATTCTTCCACACAAACGTAGTCTAGGGATTATTCCACTGTTGACGATGTACGTTTAAAATGAAAAGTGATATCAATTTGTCTCATCATTATCTAGCCCTGTATGTCAGCAAAAAAGTAAAAAAATAAAATATTTGAAAGATATGAGCGTCGAAAGTTCCACATTTCGATACTGATTTTAACGCATTTTTGTGCGCAAGTATTTATTTGCATAATAAGACGGAATATTGCAAAACGGCCTCCATACAGGGATAGATTAGTAGTTCAACAATGCAAATAATTTTATTTTGAACAGATAGATTTAGTCGTTTTTTTCATGATATCTAGACAGCCAAAGGTCTGTTAATAAAATTTCGCGCGCTCGGTTTCGTCCTAAATCATTATCCATTTCGCTATAAATTTGCAAAAGTGTGTATTCGTACGCGAACTAGCTTCCTACTGCTCATCACAGCATCTATCTCTTCCGCACGTGTTGTCGGTCGATATAAAATGCATTTTAACCCCGCGCACAAAATAGTTCGTGCCGTCGACTAGTGTACCCTTAAGATATGAAGTATTTCGTTATCTAAGTAGTGAAGTATTGATGTTGGGTACGTAAGCAATAGTGATAGAATATCGTAGAAGTTACCAGATATGCCAGAAGATGAAAATAAATGAATGAAGAAATTTTATAAATGAAACTAGTATTTGCTTGGTGCTCGCGTGTTGTTGTCCCTACACCTACCCTACACCTACTCTACACCTACCCTACACCTACCCTACACCTACCCTACACCTACCCTACACCTACCCTACACCTACCCTACACCTACCCTACACCTACCCTACACCTACCCTACACCTACCCTACACCTACCCTACACCTACCCTACACCTACCCTACACCTACCCTACACCTACCCTACACCTACCCTACACCTACCCTACACCTACCCTACACCTACCCTACACCTACCCTACACCTACCCTACACCTACCCTACACCTACCCTACACCTACCCTACACCTACCCTACACCTACCCTACACCTACCCTACACCTACCCTACACCTACCCTACACCTACCCTACACCTACCCTACACCTACCCTACACCTACCCTACACCTACCCTACACCTACCCTACACCTACCCTACACCTACCCTACACCTACCCTACACCTACCCTACACCTACCCTACACCTACCCTACACCTACCCTACACCTACCCTACACCTACCCTACACCTACCCTACACCTACCCTACACCTACCCTACACCTACCCTACACCTACCCTACACCTACCCTACACCTACCCTACACCTACCCTACACCTACCCTACACCTACCCTACACCTACCCTACACCTAACCTACACCTACCCTAGCTCTACACCCTACGCTTCACCCACTCAACCTTCGTTACGCTAAGGAGGTCGCCGGCTCGCTTCGCTCGCCACCTCCCCCCTGCGCTGCACTCGGTCTCGTAGGTTCGCTCCACTCGGGATCCCTACGCTGAATCCGTAAAAAAAACTGAAAAAAAAAAGATTCGCCAAAACGGAGGGGTGAGGGGGGCGAAGGGGGGCAAGGGGGTCAACATTGAAGAATGGTTTGTTTGTGACTATAACATTGCCCCTTTATATGAATCTGAAAAAAGAAATGTTCCAAGTCTCTCAACTTCCGAGATCCGCTTAATGGGGGGGCGAAGGGGGGCAAGGGGGCAACATTGAAGAATGGTTTGTTTGTGACTATAACATTGCCCCTTTATATGAATCTGAAAAAAGAAATGTTCCATGTCTCTCAACTTCCGAGGTTCGCTTAAAGGGGGGGAGAAGGGGGCGAGGGGGTCAACTTTGAAAAATGGTTTTTACTTTTCCGAGCCTCCTCTAAACGATTCCGTAAAAAAAAAACCGAAAAAAAAAGATTCGCCAAAACGGGGAGGGGGGGGGAGAAGGGGGGCAAGGGGGTCAACTTTGAAAACTGGTTCGTTTGTGACTATAGCATTGCCCCTTGATATGAATCTGAAAAAAGAAATGTTCCAAGTCTCTCAACTTCCGAGGTCCGCTTAAAGGGGGGGAGAAGGGGGCGAGGGGGTCAACTTTGAAAAATGGTTTTTACTTTTCCGAGCCTCCTCTAAACGATTCCGTAAAAAAAACAAAAGAAAAAGATAAGCCAAAACGGGGAGGGGAGGGGGGAGAAGGGGGGCAAGGGGGTCAACTTTGAAAAATGGTTTGTTTGTGGCTAAAGTATTGCCCCTTTATATGAATCTGAAAAAAGAAATGTTCCAAGTCTCTCAACTTCCGAGGTTCGCTTAAAGGGGGGGAGAAGGGGGCGAGGGGGTCAACTTTGAAAAATGGTTTTTACTTTTCCGAGCCTCCTCTAAACGATTCCGTAAAAAAAAAACCGAAAAAAAAAGATTCGCCAAAACGGGGAGGGGGGGGGAGAAGGGGGGCAAGGGGGTCAACTTTGAAAACTGGTTCGTTTGTGACTATAGCATTGCCCCTTGATATGAATCTGAAAAAAGAAATGTTCCAAGTCTCTCAACTTCCGAGGTCCGCTTAAAGGGGGGGAGAAGGGGGCGAGGGGGTCAACTTTGAAAAATGGTTTTTACTTTTCCGAGCCTCCTCTAAACGATTCCGTAAAAAAAACAAAAGAAAAAGATAAGCCAAAACGGGGAGGGGAGGGGGGAGAAGGGGGGCAAGGGGGTCAACTTTGAAAAATGGTTTGTTTGTGACTAAAGTATTGCCCCTTTATATGAATCTGAAAAAAGAAATGTTCCAAGTCTCTCAACTTCCGAGGTTCGCTTAAAGGGGGGGAGAAGGGGGCGAGGGGGTCAACTTTGAAAAATGGTTTTTACTTTTCCGAGCCTCCTCTAAACGATTCCGTAAAAAAAACAAAAGAAAAAGATAAGCCAAAACGGGGAGGGGAGGGGGGAGAAGGGGGGCAAGGGGGTCAACTTTGAAAAATGGTTTTTACTTTTCCGAGCCTCCTCTAAACGAATCCGTAAAAAACAAAAAATACGGGTATCTTAGTTTCCGAGATACGATAGAGGGGGGGAGGAGGGGGGGGGGAAAGGGGAAGTTTGGCACTTTTCCCATACTCACGGGAGTTACTTGTTTTCGAATCTGTCAAAATATACCCACCTCCCCCTCCACCATCTGGGAGAACAATTATGTCAATGAGTCAGTCAGTCAGTGAGTCAGTGGTAATGCAGTTTTATATAGTATAACTAGTATTTGCTTGGTGCGCGAGCTGCAAGCAGCTCGCGTGTTCACCTACCCTACACCTACCCTACACCTACCCTACACCTACCCTACACCTACCCTACACCTACCCTACACCTACCCTACACCTACCCTACACCTACCCTACACCTACCCTACACCTACCCTACACCTACCCTACACCTACCCTACACCTACCCTACACCTACCCTACACCTACCCTACACCTACCCTACACCTACCCTACACCTACCCTACACTTACCCTACACCTACCCTACACCTACCCTACACCTACCCTACACCTACCCTACACCTACCCTACACCTACCCTACACCTACCCTACACCTACCCTACACCTACCCTACACCTACCCTACACCTACCCTACACCTACCCTACACCTACCCTACACCTACCCTACACCTACCCTACACCTACCCTACACCTACCCTACACCTACCCTACACCTACCCTACACCTACCCTACACCTACCCTACACCTACCCTACACCTACCCTACACCTACCCTACACCTACCCTACACCTACCCTACACCTACCCTACACCTACCCTACACCTACCCTACACCTACCCTACACCTACCCTACACCTACCCTACACCTACCCTACACCTACCCTACACCTACCCTACTCGTCGCCAGGCACCCCCCCCCCGCTCCCCCCCCGGGACGGGATCCCTACGCTGAATCCGTAAAAAAAACAAAAAAAAGTTCGCCAAAACGGGGGGGGGGGAGGGGGGAGATGGGGGGCAAGGGGGTCAACTTTGAAAAATGGTTTGTTTGTGACTATAGCATTGCCCCTTTATATGAATCTGAAAAAGAAATGTTCCAAGTCTCTCAACTTCCGAGATCCGCTTAAAGGGGGGGAGAAGGGGGGCGAGGGGGTCAACTTTGAAAAATGATTTTTACTTTTCCGAGCCTCCTCTAAACGAATCCGTAAAAAAAAACAAAAAAAAAAGATTCGCCAAAACGGGGGGGGAGGGGGTGAAGGGGGGCAATGGGGTCAACTTTGAAAACTGGTTCGTTTGTGACTATAGCATTGCCCCTTTATATGAATCTGAAACAAGAAATGTTCCAAATGTTCCAACTTTCGAGATCCGCTTAAAGGGGGGAGAAGGGGGGCGAGGGGGTCAACTTTGAAAAATGCTTTTTACTTTTCCGACCCTCCTCTAAACGAATCCGTAAAAAACAAAAAATACGGGTACCTTAGTTTCCGAGAAACGATAGAGGGGGGGAGGAGGGGGGGTGAAAAGGGGAGGTTTGGGACTTTTCCCATACTCGCGGGAAGTACTTGTTTACGAATCTGTCAAAATATACCCACCTCCCCCTTCACCATCTGGGAGAACAATTATGTCAGTGAGTGAGTGAGTGAGTGAGTGGTAATCCAGCTTTATATAATATAATAACTAGTATTTGCATGGTGCGCGAGCTGCAAGCAGCTCGCGTGTTGTTGTCCCTACACCTACCCTACACCTACCCTACACCTACCCTACACCTACCCTACACCTACCCTACACCTACCCTACACCTACCCTACACCTACCCTACACCTACCCTACACCTACCCTACACCTACCCTACACCTACCCTACACCTACCCTACACCTACCCTACACCTACCCTACACCTACCCTACACCTACCCTACACCTACCCTACACCTACCCTACACCTACCCTACACCTACCCTACACCTACCCTACACCTACCCTACACCTACCCTACACCTACCCTACACCTACCCTACACCTACCCTACACCTACCCTACACCTACCCTACACCTACCCTACACCTACCCTACACCTACCCTACACCTACCCTACACCTACCCTACACCTACCCTACACCTACCCTACACCTACCCTACACCTACCCTACACCTACCCTACACCTACCCTACACCTACCCTACACCTACCCTACACCTACCCTACACCTACCCTACACCTACCCTACACCTACCCTACACCTACCCTACACCTACCCTACACCTACCCTACACCTACCCTACACCTACCCTACACCTACCCTACACCTACCCTACACCTACCCTACACCTACCCTACACCTACCCTACACCTACCCTACACCTACCCTACACCTACCCTACACCTACCCTACACCTACCCTACACCTACCCTACACCTACCCTACACCTACCCTACACCTACCCTACACCTACCCTACACCTACCCTACACCTACCCTACACCTACCCTACACCTACCCTACACCTACCCTACACCTACCCTACACCTACCCTACACCTACCCTACACCTACCCTACACCTACCCTACACCTACCCTACACCTACCCTACACCTACCCTACACCTACCCTACACCTACCCTACACCTACCCTACACCTACCCTACAGCTACCCTACACCTACCCTACACCTACCCTACACCTACCCTACACCTACCCTACACCTACCCTACACCTACCCTACACCTACCCTACACCTACCCTACACCTACCCTACACCTACCCTACACCTACCCTACACCTACCCTACACCTACCCTACACCTACCCTACACCTACCCTACACCTACCCTACACCTACCCTACACCTACCCTACACCTACCCTACACCTACCCTACACCTACCCTACACCTACCCTACACTACACCTACCCTACACTTTGTTCCAAAAAACATAACCCTAATGTTTGCTTGTCGTCGCCAGGCACTGAGTTTCGCTTCACCCGCTCAACCTTCGTTACGCTACGGAGGTCGCCGGCTCGCTTCGCTCGCCACCTCCCCCCTGCGCTGCACTCGGTCTCGTAGGTTCGCTCCACTCGGGATCCCTACGCTGAATCCGTAAAAAAAACTGAAAAAAAAAATTCGCCAAAACGGGGGGGGGGGGGGGGAGAAGGGGGGCAAGGGGGTCAACTTTGAAAACTGATTCGTTTGTGACTACAGCATTGCCCCTTTATATGAATCTGAAAAAAGAAATGTTCCAAGTCTCTCAACTTTCGAGATCCGCTTAAAGGGGGGGAGAAGGGGGGCGAGTGGGTCAACTTTGAAAAATGGTTTTTACTTTTCCGAGCCTCCTCTAAACGAATCCGTAAAAAACAAAAAATACGGGTATCTTAGTTTCCGAGATACGATAGAGGGGGGGAGGAGGGGGGGGGGAAAGGGGAAGTTTGGCACTTTTCCCATACTCACGGGAGTTACTTGTTTTCGAATCTGTCAAAATATACCCACCTCCCCCTCCACCATCTGGGAGAACAATTATGTCAATGAGTCAGTCAGTCAGTGAGTCAGTGGTAATGCAGTTTTATATAGTATAACTAGTATATGCTTGGTGCGCGAGCTGCAAGCAGCTCGCGTGTTCACCTACCCTACACCTACCCTACACCTACCCTACACCTACCCTACACCTACCCTACACCTACCCTACACCTACCCTACACCTACCCTACACCTACCCTACACCTACCCTACACCTACCCTACACCTACCCTACACCTACCCTACACCTACCCTACACCTACCCTACACCTACCCTACACCTACCCTACACCTACCCTACACCTACCCTACACCTACCCTACACCTACCCTACACCTACCCTACACTTACCCTACACCTACCCTACACCTACCCTACACCTACCCTACACCTACCCTACACCTACCCTACACCTACCCTACACCTACCCTACACCTACCCTACACCTACCCTACACCTACCCTACACCTACCCTACACCTACCCTACACCTACCCTACACCTACCCTACACCTACCCTACACCTACCCTACACCTACCCTACACCTACCCTACACCTACCCTACACCTACCCTACACCTACCCTACACCTACCCTACACCTACCCTACACCTACCCTACACCTACCCTACACCTACCCTACACCTACCCTACACCTACCCTACACCTACCCTACACCTACCCTACACCTACCCTACACCTACCCTACACCTACCCTACACCTACCCTACACCTACCCTACACCTACCCTACACCTACCCTACACCTACCCTACACCTACCCTACACCTACCCTACACCTACCCTACACCTACCCTACACCTACCCTACACCTACCCTACACCTACCCTACACCTACCCTACACCTACCCTACACCTACCCTACACCTACCCTACACCTACCCTACACCTACCCTACACCTACCCTACACCTACCCTACACCTACCCTACACCTACCCTACACCTACCCTACACCTACCCTACACCTACCCTACACCTACCCTACACCTACCCTACACCTACCCTACACCTACCCTACACCTACCCTACACCTACCCTACTCGTCGCCAGGCACTGAGTTTCGCTTCACCCACTCAACCTTCGTTACGCTACGGAGGTCGCCGGCTCGCTTCGCTCGCCACCTCCCCCCTGCGCTGCACTCGGTCTCGTAGGTTCGCTCCACTCGGGATCCCTACGCTGAATCCGTAAAAAAAACAAAAAAAAGTTCGCCAAAACGGGGAGGGGGAGGGGGGAGATGGGGGGCAAGGGGGTCAACTTTGAAAAATGGTTTGTTTGTGACTATAGCATTGCCCCTTTATATGAATCTGAAAAAGAAATGTTCCAAGTCTCTCAACTTCCGAGATCCGCTTAAAGGGGGGGAGAAGGGGGGCGAGGGGGTCAACTTTGAAAAATGATTTTTACTTTTCCGAGCCTCCTCTAAACGAATCCGTAAAAAAAAACAAAAAAAAAAGATTCGCCAAAACGGGGGGGGAGGGGGTGAAGGGGGGCAATGGGGTCAACTTTGAAAACTGGTTCGTTTGTGACTATAGCATTGCCCCTTTATATGAATCTGAAACAAGAAATGTTCCAAATGTTCCAACTTTCGAGATCCGCTTAAAGGGGGGGAGAAGGGGGGCGAGGGGGTCAACTTTGAAAAATGCTTTTTACTTTTCCGACCCTCCTCTAAACGAATCCGTAAAAAACAAAAAATACGGGTACCTTAGTTTCCGAGAAACGATAGAGGGGGGGAGGAGGGGGGGTGAAAAGGGGAGGTTTGGCACTTTTCCCATACTCACGGGAGTTACTTGTTTTCGAATCTGTCAAAATATACCCACCTCCCCCTCCACCATCTGGGAGAACAATTATGTCAATGAGTCAGTCAGTGAGTCAGTGGTAATCCAGCTTTATATAATACTAGTATTTGCTTGGTGCGCGAGCTGCAAGCAGCTCGCGGCTTTGTCGTGTTTTTAAGAAGTATTCCTTAACCTACCCTACACCTACCCTACACCTACCCTACACCTACCCTACACCTACCCTACACCTACCCTACACCTACCCTACACCTACCCTACACCTACCCTACACCTACCCTACACCTACCCTACACCTACCCTACACCTACCCTACACCTACCCTACACCTACCCTACACCTACCCTACACCTACCCTACACCTACCCTACACCTACCCTACACCTACCCTACACCTACCCTACACCTACCCTACACCTACCCTACACCTACCCTACACCTACCCTACACCTACCCTACACCTACCCTACACCTACCCTACACCTACCCTACACCTACCCTACACCTACCCTACACCTACCCTACACCTACCCTACACCTACCCTACACCTACCCTACACCTACCCTACACCTACCCTACACCTACCCTACACCTACCCTACACCTACCCTACACCTACCCTACACCTACCCTACACCTACCCTACACCTACCCTACACCTACCCTACACCTACCCTACACCTACCCTACACCTACCCTACACCTACCCTACACCTACCCTACACCTACCCTACACCTACCCTACACCTACCCTACACCTACCCTACACCTACCCTACACCTACCCTACACCTACCCTACACCTACCCTACACCTACCCTACACCTACCCTACACCTACCCTACACCTACCCTACACCTACACTACACCTACCCTACACCTACCCTACACCTACCCTACACCTACCCTACACCTACCCTACACCTACCCTACACCTACCCTACACCTACCCTACACCTACCCTACACCTACCCTACACCTACCCTACACCTACCCTACACCTACCCTACACCTACCCTACACCTACCCTACACCTACCCTACACCTACCCTACACCTACCCTACACCTACCCTACACCTACCCTACACCTACCCTACACCTACCCTACACCTACCCTACACCTACCCTACACCTACCCTACACCTACCCTACACCTACCCTACACCTACCCTACACCTACCCTACACCTACCCTACACCTACCCTACACCTACCCTACACCTACCCTACACCTACCCTACACCTACCCTACACCTACCCTACACCTACCCTACACCTACCCTACACCTACCCTACACCTACCCTACACCTACCCTACACCTACCCTACACCTACCCTACACCTACCCTACACCTACCCTACACCTACCCTACACCTACCCTACACCTACCCTACACCTACCCTACACCTACCCTACACCTACCCTACACCTACCCTACACCTACCCTACACCTACCCTACACCTACCCTACACCTACCCTACACCTACCCTACACCTACCCTACACCTACCCTAAACTTTGTTCCAAAAAACATAACCCTAATGTTTGCTTGTCGTCGCCAGGGACTGAGTTTCGCTTCACCCACTCAACATTCGTTACGCTACGGAGGTCGCCGGCTCGCTTCGCTCGCCACCTCCCCCCTGCGCTGCACTCGGTCTCGTAGGTTCGCTCCACTCGGGATCCCTACGCTGAATCCGTAAAAAAAACGAAAAAAAAGATTCGCCAAAACGGGGGGGGGGGGAGGGGGGCGAGGGGGTCAACTTTGAAAAATGGTTTTTACTTTTCCGAGCCTCCTCTAAACGAATCCGTAAAAAAAACACGAAAAAAAGATTCGCCAAATCGGGGGGGGGAGGGGGAGAAGGGGGGCAAGGGGGTCAACTTTGAAAAATGGTTTGTTTGTGACTATAGCATTGCCCCTTTATATGAATCTGTAAAAAGAAATGTTCCAAGTCTCTCAACTTCCGAGATCCGCTTAAAGGGGGGGAGAAGGGGGGCAAGGGGGTCAACTTTGAAAAATGGTTTTTACTTTTCCGAGCCTCCTCTAAACGAATCCGTAAAAAAAACAAAAAAAAAAGATTCGCCAAATCGGGGGGGGAGGGGGGAGAAGGGGGGCAAGGGGGTCAACTTTGAAAACTGGTTCGTTTGTGACTACAGCATTGCCCCTTTATATGAATCTGGAAAAAGAAATGTTCCAAGTCTCTCAACTTCCGAGATCCGCTTAAAGGGGGTGAGAAGGGGGGCGAGGGGGTCAACTTTGAAAAATGCTTTTTACTTTTTCGAGCCTCCTCTAAACGAATCCGTAAAAAACAAAAAATACGGGTACCTTAGTTTCCGAGTAACGATAGAGGGGGGGAGGAGGGGGGGGGAAAAGGGGAGGTTTGGCACTTTTCCCATACTCACGGGAGTTACTTGTTTACGAATCTGTCAAAATATACCCACCTCCCCATCCACCATCTGGGAGAACAATTATGTCAATGAGTGAGTGAGTGAGTGGTAATGCAGTTTTATATATTATAATAACTAGTATTTGCTTGGTGCGCGAGCTGCAAGCAGCTCGCGTGTTGTTGTCCTTACACCTACCCTACACCTACCCTACACCTACCCTACACCTACCCTACACCTACCCTACACCTACCCTACACCTACCCTACACCTACCCTACACCTACCCTACACCTACCCTACACCTACCCTACACCTACCCTACACCTACCCTACACCTACCCTACACCTACCCTACACCTACCCTACACCTACCCTACACCTACCCTACACCTACCCTACACCTACCCTACACCTACCCTACACCTACCCTACACCTACCCTACACCTACCCTACACCTACCCTACACCTACCCTACACCTACCCTACACCTACCCTACACCTACCCTACACCTACCCTACACCTACCCTACACCTACCCTACACCTACCCTACACCTACCCTACACCTACCCTACACCTACCCTACACCTACCCTACACCTACCCTACAACTACCCTACACCTACCCTACACCTACCCTACACCTACCCTACACTTTGTTCCAAAAAACATAACCCTAATGTTTGCATTCGTCGCCAGGCACTGAGTTTCGCTTCACCCACTCAACCTTCGTTACGCTACGGAGGTCGCCGGCTCGCTTCGCTCGCCACCTCCCCCCTGCGCTGCATTCGGTCTCGTAGGTTCGCTCCACTCGGGATCCCTACGCTGAATGCGTAAAAAAAACAAAAAAAAAATTCGCCAAAACGGGAGGGGGGAGGGGGGAGATGGGGGGCAAGGGGGCAACTTTGAAAAATGGTTTGTTTGTGACTATAGCATTGCCCCTGTATATGAATCTGAAAAAATAAATGTTCCAAGTCTCTCAACTTCCGAGATCCGCTTAAAGGGGGGAGAAGGGGGGCGAGGGGGTCAACTTTGAAAAATGGTTTTTACTTTTGCGAGCCTCCTCTAAACGAATCCGTAAAAAAACTGAAAAAAAAAAGATTCGCCAAAACGGGGGGGGGGGGTAAGGGGGACAAGGGGGTCAACTTTGAAAACTGGTTCGTTTGTGACTATAGCATTGCCCCTTTATATGAATCTGAAAAAAGAAATGTTCCAAGTCTCTCAACTTCCGAGATCCGCTTAAAGGGGGGGAGAAGGGGGGCGAGGGGGTCAACTTTGAAAAATGGTTTTTACTTTTCCGAGCCTCCTCTAAACGAATCCGTAAAAAAAACAAAAAAAAAAGATTCGCCAAAACGTGGGGGGAGGGGGGAGAAGGGGGGCAAGGGGGTCAACTTTGAAAACTGGTTCGTTTGTGACTATAGCATTGCCCCTTTATATGAATCTGAAAAAAGAAATGTTCCAAATGTTCCAACTTTCGAGATCCGCTTAAAGGGGGGGAGAAGGGGGGCGAGGGGGTCAACTTTGAAAAATGATTTTTACTTTTCCGAGCCTCCTCTAAACGAATCCGTAAAAAAAAACAAAAAAAAAAGATTCGCCAAAACGGGGGGGGAGGGGGTGAAGGGGGGCAATGGGGTCAACTTTGAAAACTGGTTCGTTTGTGACTATAGCATTGCCCCTTTATATGAATCTGAAACAAGAAATGTTCCAAATGTTCCAACTTTCGAGATCCGCTTAAAGGGGGGAGAAGGGGGGCGAGGGGGTCAACTTTGAAAAATGCTTTTTACTTTTCCGACCCTCCTCTAAACGAATCCGTAAAAAACAAAAAATACGGGTACCTTAGTTTCCGAGAAACGATAGAGGGGGGGAGGAGGGGGGGTGAAAAGGGGAGGTTTGGGACTTTTCCCATACTCGCGGGAAGTACTTGTTTACGAATCTGTCAAAATATACCCACCTCCCCCTTCACCATCTGGGAGAACAATTATGTCAGTGAGTGAGTGAGTGAGTGAGTGGTAATCCAGCTTTATATAATATAACTAGTATTTGCTTGGTGCGCGAGCTGCAAGCAGCTCGCGTGTTGTTGTCCCTACACCCGCGTGTTAATGTCCCTACACCTACCCTACACCTACCCTACAACTACCCTACACCTACCCTACACCTACCCTACAACTATACCCTACACCTACCCTACACCTACCCTACACCTACTCTACACCTACCCTACACCTACCCTACACCTACCCTACACCTACCCTACACCTACCCTACACCTACCCTACACCTACCCTACACCTACCCTACACCTACCCTACACCTACCCTACACCTACCCTACACCTACCCTACACCTACCCTACACCTACCCTACACCTATCCTACACCTACCCTACACCTACCCTACACCTACCCTACACCTACCCTACACCTACCCTACACCTACCCTACACCTACCCTCCACCTACCCTACACCTACCCTACACCTACCCTACACCTACCCTACACCTACCCTACACCTACCCTACACCTACCCTACACCTACCCTACACCTACCCTACACCTACCCTACACCTACCCTACACCTACCCTACACCTACCCTACACCTACCCTACACCTACCCTACACCTACCCTACACCTACCCTACACCTACCCTACACCTACCCTACACCTACCCTACACCTACCCTACACCTACCCTACACCTACCCTACACCTACCCTACACCTACCCTACACCTACCCTACACCTACCCTACACCTACCCTACACCTACCCTACACCTACCCTACACCTACCCTACACCTACCCTACACCTACCCTACACCTACCCTACACTTTGTTCCAAAAAACATAACCCTAATGTTTGCATTCGTCGCCAGGCACTGAGTTTCGCTTCACCCACTCAACCTTCGTTACGCTACGGAGGTCGCCGGCTCGCTTCGCTCGCCACCTCCCCCCTGCGCTGCACTCAGTCTCGTAGGTTCGCTCCACTCGGGATCCACTCGGGGAGGTTGGGAAGAGAGGGGTGAAGGGGGGGAGAGTGGGGAGTTTTGAAAAATGATTCCGACTAAAGCATTGCCCCTTTATATGAACCTGAAAAAAGAAATGTTCCAACTTTCGAGATCCGCTTAAAGGGGGGGAGAAGGGGGGCGAGGGGGTCAACTTTGAAAAATGCTTTTTATTTTCCGAGCCTCCTCTAAACGAATCCGTAAAAAAAACTGAAAAAATAAGATTCGCCAAAACGGGGAGGGGGGGGGAGATGGGGGGCAAGGGGGTCAACTTTGTAAAATGGTTTGTTTGTGACTATAGCATTGCCCCTTTATATGAATCTGAAAAAAGAAATGTTCCAAGTCTCTCAACTTCCGAGATCCGCTTAAAGGGGGGGAGAAGGGGGGCGAGGGGGTCAAATTTGAAAAATGGTTTTTACTTTTCCGAGCCTCCTCTAAACGAATCCGTAAAAAAAACATTCTACGGGTACCTTAGTTTCCGAGATACGATAGAGGGGGGGAGGAAGGGGGAGGAAAAGGGGAGGTTTGGGACTTTTCCCATACTCGCGAGAGTGACTTGTTTACGAATCTGTCAAAATATACCCACCTCCCCCTTCACCATCTGGGAGAACAATTATGTCAATCAGTCAGTGAGTGGTAATGCAGTTTTATATAATATAATAACTAGTATTTGCATGGTGCGCGAGCTGCAAGCAGCTCGCGTGTTGTTGTCCCTACACCTACCCTACACCTACCCTACACCTACCCTACACCTACCCTACACCTACCCTACACCTACCCTACACCTACCCTACACCTACCCTACACCTACCCTACACCTACCCTACACCTACCCTACACCTACCCTACACCTACCCTACACCTACCCTACACCTACCCTACACCTACCCTACACCTACCCTACACCTACCCTACACCTACCCTACACCTACCCTACACCTACCCTACACCTACCCTACACCTACCCTACACCTACCCTACACCTACCCTACACCTACCCTACACCTACCCTACACCTACCCTACACCTACCCTACACCTACCCTACACCTACCCTACACCTACCCTACACCTACCCTACACCTACCCTACACCTACCCTACACCTACCCTACACCTACCCTACACCTACCCTACACCTACCCTACACCTACCCTACACCTACCCTACACCTACCCTACACCTACCCTACACCTACCCTACACCTACCCTACACCTACCCTACACCTACCCTACACCTACCCTACACCTACCCTACACCTACCCTACACCTACCCTACACCTACCCTACACCTACCCTACACCTACCCTACACCTACCCTACACCTACCCTACACCTACCCTACACCTACCCTACACCTACCCTACACCTACCCTACACCTACCCTACACCTACCCTACACCTACCCTACACCTACCCTACACCTACCCTACACCTACCCTACACCTACCCTACACCTACCCTACACCTACCCTACACCTACCCTACACCTACCCTACACCTACCCTACACCTACCCTACACCTACCCTACACCTACCCTACACCTACCCTACACCTACCCTACACCTACCCTACACCTACCCTACAGCTACCCTACACCTACCCTACACCTACCCTACACCTACCCTACACCTACCCTACACCTACCCTACACCTACCCTACACCTACCCTACACCTACCCTACACCTACCCTACACCTACCCTACACCTACCCTACACCTACCCTACACCTACCCTACACCTACCCTACACCTACCCTACACCTACCCTACACCTACCCTACACCTACCCTACACCTACCCTACACCTACCCTACACCTACCCTACACTACACCTACCCTACACTTTGTTCCAAAAAACATAACCCTAATGTTTGCTTGTCGTCGCCAGGCACTGAGTTTCGCTTCACCCGCTCAACCTTCGTTACGCTACGGAGGTCGCCGGCTCGCTTCGCTCGCCACCTCCCCCCTGCGCTGCACTCGGTCTCGTAGGTTCGCTCCACTCGGGATCCCTACGCTGAATCCGTAAAAAAAACTGAAAAAAAAAATTCGCCAAAACGGGGGGGGGGGGGGGGAGAAGGGGGGCAAGGGGGTCAACTTTGAAAACTGATTCGTTTGTGACTACAGCATTGCCCCTTTATATGAATCTGAAAAAAGAAATGTTCCAAGTCTCTCAACTTTCGAGATCCGCTTAAAGGGGGGGAGAAGGGGGGCGAGTGGGTCAACTTTGAAAAATGGTTTTTACTTTTCCGAGCCTCCTCTAAACGAATCCGTAAAAAACAAAAAATACGGGTATCTTAGTTTCCGAGATACGATAGAGGGGGGGAGGAGGGGGGGGGGGAAAGGGGAAGTTTGGCACTTTTCCCATACTCACGGGAGTTACTTGTTTTCGAATCTGTCAAAATATACCCACCTCCCCCTCCACCATCTGGGAGAACAATTATGTCAATGAGTCAGTCAGTCAGTGAGTCAGTGGTAATGCAGTTTTATATAGTATAACTAGTATATGCTTGGTGCGCGAGCTGCAAGCAGCTCGCGTGTTCACCTACCCTACACCTACCCTACACCTACCCTACACCTACCCTACACCTACCCTACACCTACCCTACACCTACCCTACACCTACCCTACACCTACCCTACACCTACCCTACACCTACCCTACACCTACCCTACACCTACCCTACACCTACCCTACACCTACCCTACACCTACCCTACACCTACCCTACACCTACCCTACACCTACCCTACACCTACCCTACACCTACCCTACACCTACCCTACACTTACCCTACACCTACCCTACACCTACCCTACACCTACCCTACACCTACCCTACACCTACCCTACACCTACCCTACACCTACCCTACACCTACCCTACACCTACCCTACACCTACCCTACACCTACCCTACACCTACCCTACACCTACCCTACACCTACCCTACACCTACCCTACACCTACCCTACACCTACCCTACACCTACCCTACACCTACCCTACACCTACCCTACACCTACCCTACACCTACCCTACACCTACCCTACACCTACCCTACACCTACCCTACACCTACCCTACACCTACCCTACACCTACCCTACACCTACCCTACACCTACCCTACACCTACCCTACACCTACCCTACACCTACCCTACACCTACCCTACACCTACCCTACACCTACCCTACACCTACCCTACACCTACCCTACACCTACCCTACACCTACCCTACACCTACCCTACACCTACCCTACACCTACCCTACACCTACCCTACACCTACCCTACACCTACCCTACACCTACCCTACACCTACCCTACACCTACCCTACACCTACCCTACACCTACCCTACACCTACCCTACACCTACCCTACACCTACCCTACACCTACCCTACACCTACCCTACTCGTCGCCAGGCACTGAGTTTCGCTTCACCCACTCAACCTTCGTTACGCTACGGAGGTCGCCGGCTCGCTTCGCTCGCCACCTCCCCCCTGCGCTGCACTCGGTCTCGTAGGTTCGCTCCACTCGGGATCCCTACGCTGAATCCGTAAAAAAAACAAAAAAAAGTTCGCCAAAACGGGGAGGGGGAGGGGGGAGATGGGGGGCAAGGGGGTCAACTTTGAAAAATGGTTTGTTTGTGACTATAGCATTGCCCCTTTATATGAATCTGAAAAAGAAATGTTCCAAGTCTCTCAACTTCCGAGATCCGCTTAAAGGGGGGGAGAAGGGGGGCGAGGGGGTCAACTTTGAAAAATGATTTTTACTTTTCCGAGCCTCCTCTAAACGAATCCGTAAAAAAAAACAAAAAAAAAAGATTCGCCAAAACGGGGGGGGAGGGGGTGAAGGGGGGCAATGGGGTCAACTTTGAAAACTGGTTCGTTTGTGACTATAGCATTGCCCCTTTATATGAATCTGAAACAAGAAATGTTCCAAATGTTCCAACTTTCGAGATCCGCTTAAAGGGGGGGAGAAGGGGGGCGAGGGGGTCAACTTTGAAAAATGCTTTTTACTTTTCCGACCCTCCTCTAAACGAATCCGTAAAAAACAAAAAATACGGGTACCTTAGTTTCCGAGAAACGATAGAGGGGGGGAGGAGGGGGGGTGAAAAGGGGAGGTTTGGCACTTTTCCCATACTCACGGGAGTTACTTGTTTTCGAATCTGTCAAAATATACCCACCTCCCCCTCCACCATCTGGGAGAACAATTATGTCAATGAGTCAGTCAGTGAGTCAGTGGTAATCCAGCTTTATATAATACTAGTATTTGCTTGGTGCGCGAGCTGCAAGCAGCTCGCGGCTTTGTCGTGTTTTTAAGAAGTATTCCTTAACCTACCCTACACCTACCCTACACCTACCCTACACCTACCCTACACCTACCCTACACCTACCCTACACCTACCCTACACCTACCCTACACCTACCCTACACCTACCCTACACCTACCCTACACCTACCCTACACCTACCCTACACCTACCCTACACCTACCCTACACCTACCCTACACCTACCCTACACCTACCCTACACCTACCCTACACCTACCCTACACCTACCCTACACCTACCCTACACCTACCCTACACCTACCCTACACCTACCCTACACCTACCCTACACCTACCCTACACCTACCCTACACCTACCCTACACCTACCCTACACCTACCCTACACCTACCCTACACCTACCCTACACCTACCCTACACCTACCCTACACCTACCCTACACCTACCCTACACCTACCCTACACCTACCCTACACCTACCCTACACCTACCCTACACCTACCCTACACCTACCCTACACCTACCCTACACCTACCCTACACCTACCCTACACCTACCCTACACCTACCCTACACCTACCCTACACCTACCCTACACCTACCCTACACCTACCCTACACCTACCCTACACCTACCCTACACCTACCCTACACCTACCCTACACCTACCCTACACCTACCCTACACCTACCCTACACCTACCCTACACCTACACTACACCTACCCTACACCTACCCTACACCTACCCTACACCTACCCTACACCTACCCTACACCTACCCTACACCTACCCTACACCTACCCTACACCTACCCTACACCTACCCTACACCTACCCTACACCTACCCTACACCTACCCTACACCTACCCTACACCTACCCTACACCTACCCTACACCTACCCTACACCTACCCTACACCTACCCTACACCTACCCTACACCTACCCTACACCTACCCTACACCTACCCTACACCTACCCTACACCTACCCTACACCTACCCTACACCTACCCTACACCTACCCTACACCTACCCTACACCTACCCTACACCTACCCTACACCTACCCTACACCTACCCTACACCTACCCTACACCTACCCTACACCTACCCTACACCTACCCTACACCTACCCTACACCTACCCTACACCTACCCTACACCTACCCTACACCTACCCTACACCTACCCTACACCTACCCTACACCTACCCTACACCTACCCTACACCTACCCTACACCTACCCTACACCTACCCTACACCTACCCTACACCTACCCTACACCTACCCTACACCTACCCTACACCTACCCTACACCTACCCTACACCTACCCTACACCTACCCTACACCTACCCTACACCTACCCTACACCTACCCTACACCTACCCTAAACTTTGTTCCAAAAAACATAACCCTAATGTTTGCTTGTCGTCGCCAGGGACTGAGTTTCGCTTCACCCACTCAACATTCGTTACGCTACGGAGGTCGCCGGCTCGCTTCGCTCGCCACCTCCCCCCTGCGCTGCACTCGGTCTCGTAGGTTCGCTCCACTCGGGATCCCTACGCTGAATCCGTAAAAAAAACGAAAAAAAAGATTCGCCAAAACGGGGGGGGGGGGGAGGGGGGCGAGGGGGTCAACTTTGAAAAATGGTTTTTACTTTTCCGAGCCTCCTCTAAACGAATCCGTAAAAAAAACACGAAAAAAAGATTCGCCAAATCGGGGGGGGGAGGGGGAGAAGGGGGGCAAGGGGGTCAACTTTGAAAAATGGTTTGTTTGTGACTATAGCATTGCCCCTTTATATGAATCTGTAAAAAGAAATGTTCCAAGTCTCTCAACTTCCGAGATCCGCTTAAAGGGGGGGAGAAGGGGGGCAAGGGGGTCAACTTTGAAAAATGGTTTTTACTTTTCCGAGCCTCCTCTAAACGAATCCGTAAAAAAAACAAAAAAAAAAGATTCGCCAAATCGGGGGGGGAGGGGGGAGAAGGGGGGCAAGGGGGTCAACTTTGAAAACTGGTTCGTTTGTGACTACAGCATTGCCCCTTTATATGAATCTGGAAAAAGAAATGTTCCAAGTCTCTCAACTTCCGAGATCCGCTTAAAGGGGGTGAGAAGGGGGGCGAGGGGGTCAACTTTGAAAAATGCTTTTTACTTTTTCGAGCCTCCTCTAAACGAATCCGTAAAAAACAAAAAATACGGGTACCTTAGTTTCCGAGTAACGATAGAGGGGGGGAGGAGGGGGGGGGAAAAGGGGAGGTTTGGCACTTTTCCCATACTCACGGGAGTTACTTGTTTACGAATCTGTCAAAATATACCCACCTCCCCATCCACCATCTGGGAGAACAATTATGTCAATGAGTGAGTGAGTGAGTGGTAATGCAGTTTTATATATTATAATAACTAGTATTTGCTTGGTGCGCGAGCTGCAAGCAGCTCGCGTGTTGTTGTCCTTACACCTACCCTACACCTACCCTACACCTACCCTACACCTACCCTACACCTACCCTACACCTACCCTACACCTACCCTACACCTACCCTACACCTACCCTACACCTACCCTACACCTACCCTACACCTACCCTACACCTACCCTACACCTACCCTACACCTACCCTACACCTACCCTACACCTACCCTACACCTACCCTACACCTACCCTACACCTACCCTACACCTACCCTACACCTACCCTACACCTACCCTACACCTACCCTACACCTACCCTACACCTACCCTACACCTACCCTACACCTACCCTACACCTACCCTACACCTACCCTACACCTACCCTACACCTACCCTACACCTACCCTACACCTACCCTACACCTACCCTACACCTACCCTACACCTACCCTACACCTACCCTACACCTACCCTACACCTACCCTACACCTACCCTACAACTACCCTACACCTACCCTACACCTACCCTACACCTACCCTACACTTTGTTCCAAAAAACATAACCCTAATGTTTGCATTCGTCGCCAGGCACTGAGTTTCGCTTCACCCACTCAACCTTCGTTACGCTACGGAGGTCGCCGGCTCGCTTCGCTCGCCACCTCCCCCCTGCGCTGCATTCGGTCTCGTAGGTTCGCTCCACTCGGGATCCCTACGCTGAATGCGTAAAAAAAACAAAAAAAAAATTCGCCAAAACGGGAGGGGGGAGGGGGGAGATGGGGGGCAAGGGGGCAACTTTGAAAAATGGTTTGTTTGTGACTATAGCATTGCCCCTGTATATGAATCTGAAAAAATAAATGTTCCAAGTCTCTCAACTTCCGAGATCCGCTTAAAGGGGGGAGAAGGGGGGCGAGGGGGTCAACTTTGAAAAATGGTTTTTACTTTTGCGAGCCTCCTCTAAACGAATCCGTAAAAAAACTGAAAAAAAAAAGATTCGCCAAAACGGGGGGGGGGGGGTAAGGGGGACAAGGGGGTCAACTTTGAAAACTGGTTCGTTTGTGACTATAGCATTGCCCCTTTATATGAATCTGAAAAAAGAAATGTTCCAAGTCTCTCAACTTCCGAGATCCGCTTAAAGGGGGGGAGAAGGGGGGCGAGGGGGTCAACTTTGAAAAATGGTTTTTACTTTTCCGAGCCTCCTCTAAACGAATCCGTAAAAAAAACAAAAAAAAAAGATTCGCCAAAACGTGGGGGGAGGGGGGAGAAGGGGGGCAAGGGGGTCAACTTTGAAAACTGGTTCGTTTGTGACTATAGCATTGCCCCTTTATATGAATCTGAAAAAAGAAATGTTCCAAATGTTCCAACTTTCGAGATCCGCTTAAAGGGGGGGAGAAGGGGGGCGAGGGGGTCAACTTTGAAAAATGGTTTTTACTTTTCCGAGCCTCCTCTAAACGAATCCGTAAAAAAACAGAATACCGGTACCTTAGTTTCCGAGATACGATAGAGGGGGGGAGGAGGGGGGAGGAAAAGGGGAGGTTTGGGACTTTTCCCATACTCGCGAGAGTTACTTGTTTACGAATCTGTCAAAATATACCCACCTCCCCCTTCACCATCTGGGAGAACAATTATGTCAATCAGTCAGTGAGTGGTAATCCAGCTTTATATAATATAACTAGTATTTGCTTGGTGCGCGAGCTGCAAGCAGCTCGCGTGTTGTTGTCCCTACACCCGCGTGTTGTTGTCCCTACACCTACCCTACACCTACCCTACACCTACCCTACACCTACCCTACATCTACCCTACACCTACCCTACACCTACACCTACCCTACACCTACCCTACACCTACACCTACCCTACACCTACCCTACACCTACCCTACATCTACCCTACACCTACCCTACACCTACCCTACACCTACCCTACACCTACCCTACACCTACCCTACACCTACCCTACACCTACCCTACACCTACCCTACACCTACCCTACACCTACCCTACACCTACCCTACACCTACCCTACACCTACCCTACACCTACCCTACACCTACCCTACACCTACCCTACACCTACCCTACACCTACCCTACACCTACCCTACACCTACCCTACACCTACCCTACACCTACCCTACACCTACCCTACACCTACCCTACACCTACCCTACACCTACCCTACACCTACCCTACACCTACCCTACACCTACCCTACACCTACCCTACACCTACCCTACACCTACCCTACACCTACCCTACACCTACCCTACACCTACCCTACACCTACCCTACACCTACCCTAAACTTTGTTCCAAAAAACATAACCCTAATGTTTGATTGTCGTCGCCAGGCACTGAGTTTCGCTTCACCCACTCAACCTTCGTTACGCTACGGAGGTCGCCGGCTCGCTTCGCTCGCCACCTCCCCCCTGCGCTGCACTCGGTCTCGTAGGTTCGCTCCACTCGGGATCCCTATGCTGAATCCGTAAAAAAAACAAATAAAAGATTCGCCAAAACGGGGGGGGGGGGGGAGGGGGGGAGATGGGCGGCAAGGGGGCAACTTTGATAAATGGTTTGTTTGTGACTATAGCATTGCCCCTTTATATGAATCTGAAAAAAGAAATGTTCCAAGTCTCTCAACTTCCGAAATCCACTTAAAGGGGGGGAGAAGGGGGGTGAGGGGGTCAACTTTGAAAAATTGTTTTTACTGTTCCGAGCCTCCTCTAAACGAATCCGTAAAAAAAACGAAAAAAAAAGATTCGCCAAAACGGGGGGGGAGGGGGGAGAAGGGGGGCAAGGGGGTCAACTATGAAAAATGGTTTGTTTGTGACTATAGCATTGCCCCTTTATATGAACCTGAAAAAAGAAATGTTCCAAATGTTCCAACTTCCGAGATCCGCTTAAAGGGGGGGAGAAGGGGGGCGAGGGGGTCATTTTTGAAAAATGGTTTTTACTTTTCCGAGCCTCCTCTAAACGAATCCGTAAAAAACAAAAAATACGGGTACCTTAGTTTCCGAGATACGATAGAGGGGGGGAGGAGGGGGGGGGAAAAGGGGAGGTTTGGCACTTTTCCCATACTCACGGGAGTTACTTGTTTACGAATCTGTCAAAATATACCCACCTTCCCCTCCACCATCTGGGAGAACAATTATGTCAATGAGTCAGTCAGTGAGTCAGTGAGTCAGTGGTAATGCAGTTTTATATAGTATAATAACTAGTATTTGCTTGGTGCGCGAGCTGCAAGCAGCTCGCGGCTTTGTCGTGTTTTTGAGAAGTATTCCTTAACCTACACCTACACCTACACCTACCCTACACCTACCCTACACCTACACCTACCCTACACCTACCCCACACCTACCCTACACCTACCCTACACCTACCCTACACCTACCCTACACCTACCCTACACCTACCCTACACCTACCCTACACCTACCCTACACCTACCCTACACCTACCCTACACCTACCCTACACCTACCCTACACCTACCCTACACCTACCCTACACCTACCCTACACCTACCCTACACCTACCCTACACCTACCCTACACCTACCCTACACCTACCCTACACCCACCCTACACCCACCCTACACCTACCCTACACCTACCCTACACCTACCCTACACCTACCCTACACCTACCCTACACCTACCCTACACCTACCCTACACCTACCCTACACCTACCCTACACCTACCCTACACCTACCCTACACCTACCCTACACCTACCCTACACCTACCCTACACCTACCCTACACCTACCCTACACCTACTCTACACCTACCCTACACCGACCCTACACCGACCCTACACCGACCCTACACTGACCCTACACCTACCCTACACCTACCCTACACCGACCCTACACCTACCCTACACCTACCCTACACTTTGTTCCCAAAAACATAACCCTAATGTTTGCTTGTCGTCGCCAGACACTGAGTTTCGCTTCACCCACTCAACCTTCGTTACGCTACGGAGGTCGCCGGCTCGCTTCGCTCGCCACCTCCCCCCTGCGCTGCACTCGGTCTCGTAGGTTCGCTCCATTCGGGGTCCCTTCGCTGCCTGGTCCACTCCCACCGGACAGGTTTCGACGACCGATATTAGGTAGGGGAGGTTGGTGAGAGGAGGGATGAAGGGAGGGAGAGTGGGGAGTTTTGAAAAATGACTCCAACTAAAGCATTGCCCCTTTATATGAATCAGAAAAAAGAAATGTTCCAAGTCTCTCAACTTCCGAGATCCGCTTAAAGGGGGGGAGAAGGGGGGCGAGGGGGTCAACTTTGAAAAATGGTCTTTACTTATGCGAGCCTCCTCTAAACGAATCCGTAAAAAGGACTGAAAAAAAAAAGATTCGCCAAAAAGGCGGGGGGGAGAGAAGGGGGGCAAGGGGGTCAACTTTGAAAAATGGTTTGTTTGTGACTATAGCATTGCCCCTTTATATGAATCTGAAAAAAGAAATGTTCCAAGTCTCTCAACTTCCGAGATCCGCTTAAAGGGGGGGAGAAGGGGGGCGAGGGGGTCAACTTTGAAAAATGTTTTTTACTTTTCCGAGCCTCCTCTAAACGAATCCGTAAAAAAAACAAAAAAAAAAGATTCGCCAAAACGGGGGGGGAGGGGGGAGAAGGGGGGCAAGGGGGGTCAACTTTGAAAACTGGTTCGTTTGTGACTATAGCTTTGCCCCTTTCTATGAATCTGAAAAAATAAATGTTCCAAGTCTCTCAACTTCCGAGATCCGCTTAAAGGGGGGGAGAAGGGGTGCGAGGGGGTCAACTTTGAAAAATGGTTTTTACTTTTCCGAGCCTCTTCTAAACGATTCCGTAAAAAAAACAAAAAAAAAAGATTAGCCAAAACGGGGGTGGAGGGGGGAGAAGGGGGGCAAGGGGGTCAACTTTGAAAAATGGTTTGTTTGTGACTATAGCATTGCCCCTTTATATGAATCTGAAAAAAGAAATGTTCCAAATGTTCCAACTTTCGAGATCCGCTTAAAGGGGGGGAGAAGGGGGGCGAGGGGGTCAACTTTGAAAAATGGTTTTTACCTTTCCAAGCCTCCTCTAAACGAATCCGTAAAAAAACAGAATACCGGTACCTTAGTTTCCGAGATACGATAGAGGGGGGGAGGAGGGGGGAGGAAAAGGGGAGGTTTGGGACTTTTCCCATACTCGCGAGAGTGACTTGTTTACGAATCTGTCAAAATATACCCACCTCCCCCTTCACCATCTGGGAGAACAATTATGTCAATCAGTCAGTGAGTGGTAATCCAGCTTTATATAATATAATTAACAAAAGAATCTTTTTATTTATTTACATATGTACATTATTAACAAACTAATATTAGTACTACTTATTTTATTATTATTGTTTGAAACAATATCTATATTTCGGCACTTTCCGCTCGCTGCCAAGTTTACGCAAAGTCGTTGAAAACACGTACCTAAACTATTCATCTTATTTAAATGTTATAGTGTTTATGTTGAGTGAATATCGTGTTTATCGTAATTATTCATGTTCTTAATCAATGCTTTTCAATACCCATGGAATTTTGTTAGTCAGAAAAATAAATTAAGTGTAAAAAGAACACGTCTAAATACTTTTTAGGTACCTACCTATCTATACCAATATTATAAAGAGGAAATATTTTTTTGTTTGTTTATACCGAATAGTCTCCGAAACTACTGGACCGATTTAAAAAAAATTTCCACCTATGGCAAGCTACATTATTCCCGAGTAACATAGGATACAATTTATTTAAAAAACAATTGAAAACTTATGAAAATTGCAATAATGTAACCCAAAGTAGAAAAAAATTGCCTATAAAATTCATTATTTGGCGTGCGCTGAGAAAACTATTGATGATACATAAAAATTATGTACTACATGTTTAAAGTACTCATTTTTACCTACAAAAAAGTCTGCGAGAGAATATATCTCACTATCATACTTAAGTCATAATAGCAGCTTTTGTGTTCTAAGATTTAATTAGATCACCGCGCCGCCCCGCGCCGCCGCGCCGGTTCTGTTGAAACAAAAGTTGGTTACATTCGTATTGTAGTATTAATTCTTATTCATATAAATTGGTAGGTTGGGTAGGTAGGTAGGATAGGTGAGAAGGTTGGTAGGTAGGTAACGTAGGTGGGTAGGTAGGTGTGTAGGGTAGATAGGTAGGTAGGTAGATAGCCAGTTGACGGGAGCGAATCCGCGGGGGTCATCTAGTTCTCTATATTGCGAAGAGTTTGGTACAGAATAAAGACACATAGAATTCTAATTAGACAAAGACAATAGACGACATCTTATTTGACAAAATCCTGACTGTGAATTTGTACTGACTAACGTTCCTTTTTAGTTTTGGTACGCCATCACAAAAAATTGAGCAAGTTCTATTCTACCTAAATGATTGACAAAATACCCATAAAATACACATTCGTGCTGTTTATCGTTAAGGAGTTCGGTTGTATGTTTTATATCTAGAAAACTGCAGAACCGATTTTGATACAAGTTGTACTGTTCCCTAAGTTGAGAGATACCTACCTAATCTAATTAAAAAAAATGATCACGATACCATTACTAATTTCGGAGAAATGCGTGCATGAATGTTTATTACACATTAGTACATGTATTTAGAAGCCCACATAGAGTAACACAAGTGAATATTGTGCAATTCCAACAATGTTGCAAATCTACATACGTATCGAATTGATAACCTTCTTTTTTAGGGTTCCATACGCAAAAACGGGACCCTATTACTAAGACTCCGCGATCCGTCTGTCTGTCTGTCTGTCACCAGGCTGTATCTCATGAACCGTAATAGCTAGGTAGTTGAAATGTTCACAGATGATGTATTTCTGTTGCCGCTATAACAACAAATACTGAAAACATAATAAAATAAATATATAAGTGGGGCCCCCATACAACGAACGTGATTTTTTGCCGTTTTTTGGCGATAATGGTACGGAACCCTTCGTGCGCGAGTCCGACTCGCACTTGGCCGGTTTTTTAGAAGTCGGTAAAAAGAGTTTGAGCTAGTTAGAACTGGCCCAATAAAGTCCCCAGCATCATCTTTCGGATACCTTTGGCAAATACACAAAACAGAGACACCTCGGTGGCTACTGTAAGAGGCGGCATAATCAACACTAACTAAGTTCGTCACCGTTTACAACAGAAACGCAAATTGCTTATAGAAAGAAACTGAAGGTTTTGAATAGCGAATATGGCCGTATTTTGCTCACTATCGGCGCCACAAATTTTGTTGATAGTGCCATCTATAGGTGTATCATGGAATGCAGGCGTGGTGTGCCATGTGTCGTGTTCAAAAATTATAATCATCCGTTTAGTCAATTCCAAAATGCAGCAATCGTGCAAACGTTACCGCAGCAGGATTTTATTTTAAATATATTCGCAACCATAGCAAACACAAATTAAGTTGTAACATTTATTTCAAATTGATATCTACTTATTTAGAAAACCATGTATTTCATTGCAACATACCCGTTAGAAAATAAAAGATCTGGCTGCGATAACGTTGCTGCAGCCGGAACTGTTTTTAACCGACTTCGCAAAAAGGAGGAGGTTCTCAATTCGATTGTATTTTTTTTTTTTTTTATGTGTGTTACCTCAGAACTCTTTATTGGGTGAACCGATTTTGATGATTCTTTTTTTATTCGAAAGCTGGTGTTTGTCATGTGGTCCCATTTAATTTTCATCAAAACTTGATGAAGAACTTCGGAGATATACATCGGAACTCTTCAATAAATGACGGCAAATCACTCGGGATAGTTGCAATCGCATGTCTGTTTATTGTTTACACCATTTCATAACATAACATCACACTGGTACGCTTTAAAGGGGTACGCAGGTGTGAACAGTTCACCCTGGTATACTCTAATTCCACCGGTTTTGTTTATTTAAGTTTCATGTGTGGTTAATCTATTCTGGCTTCACTTTGGGCGTTATAGGTACCTAGCCTATAGAACTGGTCCATTATGTACCACAACTAAAAAGTGAAAAATAAAAATATTTTTTACAAAAATTAAAACCGACTTCCAAACAAAAACACTACAAAGTGAAAAATAACTTCAATTTCGGAAGTCGGTGTCAAAAAACGAAGAAATGAAAACAGGAACACCGACTTCCGAAATTGAAGTTATTTTTCACTTTGTAGTGTTTTTGTTTGGAAGTCGGTTTTTATCAAATAACTAGCTGTCCCACACGGCTTCGCTCCCGTCAACTGGCTACCTACCTACCCATCTACCCTACTTACCCTACCAAACCCTACATACATGACTGTTGTGTAACTTAAACCGTTTACGCAGCGCACGCAACGGAAGTTCTTAAAAAGGAATTTGTTCCCGTTTTTGCTACATTTTTCATTTATGCTCCGCTCCTATTGGTTGTACCTCGATGTTATTTAGCCTATAATCTTCCTCGATAAATGGGCTATCCAACACAAAAAGAAGTTTTCAATTCCCATCAGTAGTTCCTGAGATTAGCGCGTTCAAACAAACAAACAAACTCTTCAGTTTTATAATATTATATATAGTATAGATTAAAAAACTATCAGCTTACCAAATAAAAAATCTGCTTATCAATTACAGAAGCTGTATATCTAATTATCTATTGCACGTAGAAGTCGATTTTTTAGATTTTCTGGCTGGGGTAACGCACACGCAGGCGTGATGGTATGTATAATATGATATGCCATCTCTAGATGCTGATGATTGCGTGTTTTGGTGAACCAATGCCTCACACACAAAACGTCAAAGAAAAAGTTCAAACACCTCAAAACCTCTTTCAAGAAAAAGCGACCAGTTCCATCTTGGTCCGTGTACCTTCCGTTCCGCCTCATCAAAGCGAGGAGTCGTCTCGCATCACTGGGCGTCAGATGAGCTTTCACCATCTCTCGGTGACCAGTCGATCATGACGCAACAGTTAGTTAGAGATTGAATAGGGAATCGTGCGGCGGTGGAAGGCGAAGAAAGGTTGGGTCGATTGTCGTGATGATAATTTGAATGATTTTGTGGGGTTTATCTAACAAAGAAACGGTGATGAAAAGCTAAAGTTTTAATCTCGTATTTATTTCTATTTTTATACAACCATGTAAGTATTTTAACCCCTGACGGAAAAAGAGTGGTGTTTTAAGTTTGAAGTGTTTATCTGTGTGTCTGTCTATGGCATAATAGCTCCTAAACGGATGATCGGCAGGCTTATTACGTGTATATATTAATAATATTATAAAGAGGAAAGATTTTTTTGTTTTGTTGTTTGTTCCGAATAGGCTCCGAAACTACAGGACCGATTTGAAAAATTATTTCACCAATAGAAAGCTAGATTATTCCTGAGTAATATAGGCTATTTTTTAATCCCGAAATTAGGTCCTGTGGGGTGGTCCACGGGAGCGAAGCCGCGGGCAACAGCTAGTTACGTATATTTTGCAAGAGCAAAACGATAGCGATCAAACGCTTTATATCATAAAAGTCGGCATTACCTGCAGTGTAGGTATATATATAGGTCCTACACAATCGTTTGCTAATCGCTCGCTGTTTTTCAAATGCACTTATTTAAAAAAAAACCGCCGACAACTCTAAAACTTCTGTATGGAAGAGCAATTATGGCGCAAAACTCGCTATCGTTTTGCTCTTGCAAAATTTACGTAATAAGCCTGCCGATTTGGTTTAGTTGTTTGTTGTTAGAAAGATGACTTTCCCGAGAGTGTTCAGCTATGTTTGACGAAAACCAGTAAAGCCGTTTAAATGTTATGGGCATTTTATTCTTTGAATCAAGGCAGTTTCGCTAGATACCGTGTTTTAATGATGTGTTTCGATGGATTTTCGATCGAGGCGTGTCTACTACTAGATAAATTTAGATTCGGGGAGTTTTTTTTATGTACTATATATTTTTAAGTTGAGTGGAAACACAGGATTCATCTACACTAACATTCTAGAAAGGCAATTTTTTTTGCATTTTTTAATTAATCAAATTGATTATTATAATCTTTGGTAATAATTGGATTACGAAAAGTATTCTTCTCTTCTACCTAAAGAAAGCTACACTTTTGATGAATTTCATAGGCTTTTGTCTTCTAGAAAAATGCAGTTTCTGTGGGGACCACGAGAGCGAAGCCGTGGATGTGAAATAGTAGTGTATGCAATGGTCATATAATAGGGGTTATTAAAACACGAGCGTGGGTTTATCACATGAGGCGAAGCCGAATGTGATAATAATAACACGCGAATGTTTTAATACCTAATTATATGTCGTTGCATACACTATTTTATCTTCACTCATACAGTTGAAATAAAACAAAAGTGGTAACTGAAAAAAATATGTGGTATGGCGGGCAATTTTGATTCTCATTGCGCATTACTGCGCGCCTTCTTAGACAATGACACTGCTTTTCAACGACCGCATAAGCGCCAATAAATTAAGTACAGTTGTTTGAAAATCGAAGGAAAATGTTGCACTGTAATGGTTTTTTATTTTTATTTTACCTATTGTAATGAATCTTTGTACTGTGTGAACCTCCCTGGTGCCCGAATCTATTATCTAATTATTTAATTTCATTTTGGGAGAACACATTTTTATTTTGTTAATCCAACTTTAACATGTAATACATTACACTATTCACGAATATAAAGTACGTGTTTATTAGTAGATTATTGCATCGAGCACAAAGTAATTTATTATTGCACCGAGTGCCTGATTTAGGCTCTAATCTAACAGGCACGAGGGCTATATAAATTACTTAAAGCGAGGTGCATAATCTGCTTTTCTTTCAACTATTACCTATAGGAATAGTAGATAAAAGAAACTCATATCAAACGGTTAAAATAGAAGTTTAATTATTGAAATTAAAAGTTATACTTGAGCAATTATTAAACGTAAGGTTAAGAGTTTTATTGGGCAAATTTATATTTGTTTGTTTAACTTGGGACTGAATAATATTATCAGACGAGGTAGATGGGCCTGGCTGATTTGTTACAATGAAGTCGTTATCACGGGAAGTAGATGGGCGCGGCGATGTCGAAAATCACTTTTTTAAATTTCTTTCATTTTTAAATCAGAGTTAGCAGCAATAATTTTTTAAATTTGGAACAAGTAGGATAGAAACGAATAATACGTACGTAAAAAAAAAGTATTGATATCGGCTGGCTGAATAGAGCTAATCCACTGAGGTTGGCACCTTTTGGTGCGATAAAAAAAAAAACTGTGCAATAATGAAATTTCATACATTTTTATTGCTCTAGAGCATTAAAGACTCGCTTTGTACCTACTGAGTTTTTAGTGTGATTGTGATGAAATTAAAGCTCAGTCGGAAGAAAACAATATTTATTGAATTCATATTTGGAACATAATGTTGTGAGTGTAGATAAAGTTATGTTATTATGATGCAGTTGTTTGATAATCGAAGGAAAATCTTGCACTGTAATGGCTTTTATTTTTATTTTACCTATCCACGAATATAAAGTACCTACATGTTTATACAATATTTATTGAATTCATATTTGGAACATTACGTTGTGAGTGTAGATAAAGTGAATTATATATATATATTTTTTTTAACTCCTGTTAAATTTCATGTGTCTATCTTTAAACATGATCAAATAATGTGCCCATGAATTTCCCATGGTTACGAACTCTACAAGCCCTCTGGATTCAATCACTGGGTACCACACATGGGTATCATGTTAAGTTTCTTGGAACTTTCTCAGCGTGTGAATGTGAAGTTGATGGTATTGTTTACGCTGTCTTCGTCTATGTAGGGAATCGGTAACAACTGACTGTCACTAAAGTGTTAAGGAATGTATCTTCGAGTACATAAATATCTGACTGGTATCTAATTGGGTGCGTTCCTTGAACGCTTGCTATTTAGACACTGATAAAGTGCAGCCCTAATTGTGTTGGTATCCGAGTTATCGAACTTTTTAAGCCTTTTTTTTTATTTTACTCTGTGACGACTAAAAACTGGTAATTATGATAAATTGCCTCCATTCCGAATAATAAACGGATACTTTTCTGATAGATCATGAATTAATAAGGCTCTCCAATAACAATTTATTTAACTTTGGAAACTAACTGGCATAAAATTCAAGCTTACTACTCATCCCAAATCACAATGTTCTGAACATAACCGTCTCTTTTCACCAAATAACTCCCTCACGTTGCCGTTGCAGGCAAGCGAGAGGAAAGATGCAACACGTCAATAATATTTATCTCCGCGTTTATCTTCCAGTGCTGCACGATGCGCGAGAGTCTGCGTCGACTGGCGTCAGATGACGGTGACGGCATGGAGCGACGTGGGCGCAGCGCGGGGACTCGGCGAGTGCGGGTTGAGCTAATGCTGGGCGAGCATATCACTGTGGATGTAGAAGTAAGTGTGCTAACAGTATTCTGTAGTATAGTGGCATGGAACGACGCGGGCGCAGCGCGGAGACTCGAAGAGTGAGAGTCGAGCTGATGCTGGGGGAGCATATAACTGTGGACGTAAAAGTAAGTGTACTAACAGCATTGTGTAGTATAATGGCATGAAGAGACGCGGGAAAACCGCGGGCACGCGCAGAGTGAGCGTCGAGCTGATGCTGGTGGAGCATATCACTTTGGTTGTTGAAGTCAGTACAACACAGTATACGTACTGCTACACAATAATAATAGACCAATAATAGGATCAATCTCAACGGAGAATAGCCATCGAAGACACAGGTGCACTCTCTGTTCCTTCACTCTCTTAGTCCGATAGTACGACAATCCGACACAATCGGAGAAAGATCAGGCGTAGGACCGAGGCACGGGGGTGACACACTGCCGACTTCCTAACTCCGGGCTGTCACAGACAAATTCCTAATGGCAAAACACAATTACCCTTTTTTCACAACTTTGGAATCGAACACAGGACTCGCTCGAATTCAGCAGTCGCACTTGCAACGACGAGACCAACGTCGCAAACGGGTACTGCTACGTTTAATGTGCACGGAAAGATTTGCCACAAATGCTTTCATAGCATGGCCGTAAGTCGCAGAGGACGATCCCGAATACATTTTGAGGCAAAGTGAAGCGAAGTACATAGACGTGTGCAGCTTAAGTGTGGGCTGCTGAAGATTGGTGCGTTTAGGGTCCCTAGAAATTTCGTAGCGAAGCCAGCAGTTTGGTTCTACACTCTTTTAGATGGAGTACACGATGGAGTGGTAGTGGAGACCGCCACTACCGCCACCACCGGCTTTACATAGTAGGTGCATCATGAGCATGACAGTGGAAAAGAAGAAGGTTTTACAACTGGATGTTGTGGCGCAATTTGGGAGAGGAGGCATTATATCCTCCATTCGCTAATGTTATTGGCTTAGTTTTTAGGTTTCCGTACCCAAAGGGTAAAAACGGGACGCTATTACTAAGACTCCGCGATCCGTCTGTCTGTCCGTCTGTCACCAGGCTGTATCTCATGAACCGTGATAGCTAGGCAGTTGAAATTTTCACAGATGATGTATTTCTGTTGCCGCTATAACAACAAATACTAAAAACAGAATAAAATAAATATTTAAGTGGGGCTCCCATACAACAAACGTATTTTTTTTGCCGTTTTTTGCGATAATGGTACGGAACCCTTCGTGTGCGTGTCCGACTTGCACTTGGCCGGCTTTTATTATTGATCTTGTAGGTTGAGTCCACAATATCAGATCAAGATACGTTCCTTCAAAACTTCACACATGTTTGAAAACGAATTTGATGTGTGTTAATGTGTATTGTATAGTCCTCAGCTGCGCCTGAGCACTTTGTAAGATGCGTAAAATCCGTCAAAATTAACACAAGGCTTCTTTGAAGTATTGTTTTACGAAGCGCGAGTCTTTACGGATATTTTACGGTAACTCGTAAAGAGCAGATGGGACTTTATGTGTTTCATACAATTTAGCGTTTATTTACTGTGCGGAGTGTTGCAGCAAATTGATCTAAATTGAATGATGGTATGAAATGGGATGCGTAGGAAACTTCTGCGTTGTTGGTCTTTCAGTCTGCTTTTAAACCAAGTTTATACTTATCTATGTTTGTAGTCCACTACTGAAAACATTAACAGACAAATAGCAACTACGATGGCAAGAAAATAGTTCTAAATAATCGCAGAGAGAGTGAGTTACTCGAAGCTATGTACCTCTATGCTGAGTTTTTGCAGCTGGCAGCTGTGCAGTTGACCTAACTAAATTGCATGCGCTATCCGTTGGCAGGTTTGATGCACTAGACTAAACAAAAACCTCATCCAAACAGCAACTTTGCAGCTGGCTTGCACTTCTTACCTATACAGTTCATCTGATTAGACCCTTAAGGTAACACTAGTCGATAATTCTTCCATACAAACGTAGTCTAGGGATTACTCCACTGTTTGACGATGTACGTTCAAAATAAAAATGATATCAATTTGTCTCATTATTATCTAGCCCTGCATGGAAACAAAAAAGTAAAAATAATAATAATTTGAAAGTTATGAGCGTCGAAAGTTTCATAAATTAACACTAATTTTAACGCATCTTTGAGCGGAAATAAATACCATAAGAAAAAGAAAAATTGCAAAACGGCCTCCATGCAGGGATAGATTAGTAGTTCAAGAATGTAATAATTTTATTTTGAAAATTTACATTTAGTCGTTTTTGCATGATATCTAGACTCCCAAAGGTCTGTTTATAAAATTTCGCGTTTTCGTCCTAAATCATCATCCATTTCGCTACTAAGTTGCAAAAGTGCTATTTCGTACACGAACTAGCTTCTTACTGCTCACAGCATCTATCTCTTTCGCACGTGTTGTCGGATGAGATTGCATGCATTTTAACCCCGCGCACAAAATAGTTCGTGCCGTCGACTAAGCCAATTTTGCCATTATTTTCATCAAACTGGCAAAATTTGTTACAATCTATGCCAATCCCTCCTCAGATTAGGTAAACATCTTCAATCTTCATCATTCAATTAAGACCGACATTCATCTCATTTACTTTTAGTACTTTCAGTTGAGGAGCTCGTGGCTAGTAGGTATTAACAGCCACACGGGTTGACGCTTGACAAAGTTGGACTGTAGATGAGTGACCTCATTGCATTGATTACATATGGAACCGAAACTTCTCTGTATCTCGGCAACTATCTCAAGCCGTTGGTCTCGCTCGACTGTAATTTTAGATCTTCGGCAGTCGTTACAGGTAGTCAAAAGCCAGGAAATCTGCCACCAGTCTTGCCAAAGGGTAGCTAGGTATCTAAAATGAAAGAAGGAAGCGGTAACGGGTTTTGGAGTGACTGTCTTTATGTAAAACTTTGACTTCCAAAAAGTGCTGGCCCTCAGCCTAATATCGTGTAATACAGTTACTGGGTTTAGGAGTTCAGATAGGCGGTCGCTTCGTATAAAATACTAGTATTCAGCATTGGTTTAGACTGGAAGCCGACGCTGCAGATTTGTGAAAAGGCTAGGCAGATTGATCCATCTTACCAAATAACAGATGCCTAACTTGAAATGTGATGCTGGACTGATCACCGCACTAGCGTTTCCATCCTAAAAGAGCTTCGCATCAAACTAAGAATTTCGTCGATTGTGCAAGTACGAATCCTTCAGATGTTTGGACATATCATCTCTCAACGAAAGTTCATTGGAAGGATTAGTGGTACAAGGAAGCGTAGAAGGACAACGTTCTTGCGGCCGATCACCCACAAGACCGACAGACCTCATTCAATCCTCTACGAAGTGTTCCCTCAATTAATGTATACGCAGTGCCACAAATAAAGAGAGATAGAGTAGTCTCGCAAAAGCTGCAACGTATTTATCAGACGATCCATGACCACGAATAGGTTAAATTGACAGTTTGTCGTACAATATTGCCAATTCAACTTTGTATAAGCAACATACAGTTACTGGGTTTAGAGTTCAGATAGGCGGTCGCTTCGTATAAAATACTGGTATTCAGCATTGGTTTAGACTGGAAGCCGACGCTGCAGAGTTGTGCAAAGGCTAGGCAGATTGATCCATCTTACCAAATAACAGATGCCTAACTTGAAATGTGATGCTGACCTCCAGCTTGCTAAATATAAAATGGACTGATCAACGCACTAGCGTTTCCATTCTAAAAGATCTTCGCATCAAACTAAGAATTTCTTCGATTGTGCAAGTACGAATCCTTCAGATGTTTGGACATATCATCTCTCAACGAAAGTTCATTGGAACCATTAGTGGTACAAGGAAGCGTAGAAGGACAACGATCTGGCGGCCGATCACCCACAAGACGTACATACCTCATTCAATCCTCTACGAAGTGTTCCCTCAATGAATGTATACGCAGTGCCACAAATAAAGAGAGATAGAGTAGTCTCGGAAAAGCTGCAACCAATTTATCAGACGATCCATGACCACGACCACAACGAGGTTAAATTGACAGTTTGTCGTACAATATTGCCAATTCAATTTTGTATAAGCAACTAACTCTAAGTTCAGTTTTTCGTGCAAATGGGGCTTACAAGAACCTTGCACGGTTTGCAAAAAACCTATTTAATTTACTTTTAGTACATTCAATTGCACACTAAACTGAATGCAATACAGGCTAGTGTTGATACTCTATTTAAATGTAAATACAATGACACAAAGCAGCTGACGGATTGTTTAGTTTTCAACAGTTTGTTGTTGAATGTGTGGAGAGATGAATGATGGTAGTACAAATATCTTTGCTTGTGTTGATCGGTATTTGATTTACACCTGTGTAGTGTAGTTTTCTTGTTCTTTCATAGTTGCTTACGAGAACTGCTCGTCGTGCGTGTTGTGGTTAAAAATCTCGCCAATTAGGAGTTGCACTGCACTGTTAATAAAATAAATATTTAAATCATCATCCTATCAGCCGAAAGACGTCCACTGCTGGACATAGGACATAGACTAGACATATTGACCGGTACCGTGCGTCTCGCAACCAGCGGATCTCCGCAACTTTCACCAAGTCATCGGTCCACCTGGTGGGAGGCCTTCCAACGCAACGTCTTCCGATTCGCGGTCGCCACTCCAAAACTTTTCTGCCCCATCAGCCATCCGTTCTAAAAAAAAAACTAATACAATTTATAAAATATATAAATAAATAATATAAATAAATTAGCTAGGTTGGTCAGCTTTTAAATTACCGGGATGAACAATTGTAGAAACCTATCTGCCAAGTTCTTGTGCTCCAAATTTCTTTTTACAATTGCCTGCCTCGTTGGTCCAGTGGTCGCCAGTCCTACTGCTCGGCGTGAGGTCTTTGATTCGATGTCTCGGTCAGGTAAAGTATATTGGGTTTTCCCCTCTGGTAATTCTCAGTAGCAACCCAGATTCTCGATTTGTGTTGCTTTTATGTATAGACCATGCATTGGCTAAACGTTAGCCGATCAGTAAGGTAAGGAAGCCTCGCTGAGACGTATGAGACCGGTCGTTGTGACGACGCTTATAAATAATAAATAATTTATTTGTAACATTCAAATGAATTTACGTTGACGACTCTACAAGTATAAACTGTGTCACAGTCGACATCGCCTTCGTCCCAGTGTACTTCAATATTACAAAATTATTGTTAAGGAGAAAAAAAAAATTGTTTCTCTTTTTTTCCCTTTGAAACGGATAAATAAAAACCGGGCAGAGCTTTGTTCAGATCTTGTATTCACAATCGAAAGAGACAAATAAATTATGGGCAATCGCTTATATTAACATAATCCTCGTTGCTGACATGGCTTGACTGGAGGGGAGGCTTCAATATGGCGGCTTAGCTTCGGCGGGCTCGGCGGGTATTGGTCGGTTGCACGTAGGCAGACGTCACATCCGTTACATTCGGCCATCCTGGAATCATTGCTCCCGCAATGGGAGCAAAACACATCATTAGCTTTCATATAAATCAATTAGGTATTCAGTGTCACTACTATTGTTACTGTCTGATATAGGTGCTTTACTTCTATATGGCCTTAGCGCATTTACAGTCTAAGCACCCGTGAGCTTTTGGAACCACGTTAACCTTTTATGTCTAATCCTGTATATATAATATGCCACTACTTTAAATAATGCATTTTCAATATGGACTTAACAGATTCTTGCAAACCATTGTACCACATTCAATGTAAATAAATTATGGCTATAATAAATATGTTATGGCTATGGGTTTGACATTGACTTTAGTTACTATATTATGACCTGAATAATAGTCATCCAGTTTGTATTGACTTTAGCTGCACTAATTGTAGTCATAAAAACAACCCTTTTGTCCACATTATCACTCTTGCGTTATCTGAAGTTTTATTTTTACATTCAATATTTGACATTCAAAAGTGCCGCTTAATGGCCTGGCTTGGCTGGCTTGCCTTGCTTGCCTGGCTAGGCTGGTTTGGCTGGCTTGCCTGGCTAGGCTGATTTGGCTGGCTTGCCTGGCTAGGCTGGTTTGGCTGGCTTGCCTGGCTAGGCTGGTTTGGCTGGCTTGCCTGGCTAGGCTGGTTCGGCTGGCTTGCCTGGCTTTACTAGGCGTAATACTAGGCCCTACCAGGCGTAATACTAGGCCCTACCAGGCGTAATACTAGGCCCTACCAGGCGTAATACTAGGCCCTACCAGGCGTAATACTAGGCCCTACCAGGCGTAATACTAGGCCCTACCAGGCGTAATACTAGGCCCTACCAGGCGTAATACTAGGCCCTACCAGGCGTAATACTAGGCCCTACCAGGCGTAATACTAGGCCCTACCAGGCGTAATACTAGGCTCGACTCGACTTTACTTTACTAGCCTCGACTCGACTTTACTTTGCTAGCCTTTACTTTGCTAGACTTTACTTTGCTAGACTTTACTTTGCTAGACTTTACTTTGCTAGACTTTACTTTGCTAGACTTTACTTTGCTAGACTTTACTTTGCTAGACTTTACTTTGCTAGACTTTACTTTGCTAGACTTTACTTTGCTAGACTTTACTTTGCTAGACTTTACTTTGCTAGACTTTACTTTGCTAGACTTTACTTTGCTAGACTTTACTTTGCTAGACTTTACTTTGCTAGACTTTACTTTGCTAGACTTTACTTTGCTAGACTTTACTTTGCTAGACTTTACTTTGCTAGACTTTACTTTGCTAGACTTTACTTTGCTAGACTTTACTTTGCTAGACTTTACTTTGCTAGACTTTACTTGACTTGGCTTTACTTGACTTGGCTTTACTTGACTTGGCTTTACTTGACTTGACTTGACTTGACTTGGCTTTACTTGACTTGGCTTTACTTGACTTGGCTTTACTTGACTTGGCTTTACTTGACTTGGCTTTACTTGACTTGGCTTTACTTGACTTGGCTTTACTATAATCATAAGCCCGCCAAGCATTATAAATGGTTTGATTTCTACGTTTAAAGTAACCAATAGCATCTGGACAAGCAATATCATTTAATGTGTACCTAAACTGTTTAACAAACCACGTTTGCTCGTGAAGGCCTTAATATGGTACCTCCTACCATGATTGGAAGAACCAAAAAGGCAAATAATATTTTTCAGTGTCCGAATCGTCACGATAGAATCGATAGTACGCAAGTGTCGACTCGGCAATAACTAATTTGGAAAACTCTTCGTCCTACAATCATTACCAACTACACATGGACACATGTACATGGAGTTTCTTGTGCGTTCTTCTCCATAAAAAGCTACTTTTCCGAATGCACTGTAGAGTAAATTTTTATTACTTGTAAATTTTAATTCATATATGTATGAAGTTCAAAAGTGCTGCTTACCGGCCTAATTGAAATAAATATATTTGACTTTGACTTTACTGGATTCAGCCGAGTACCAGTGTTTTATATGGAGCAACTGCCTCCTCAACCCAGTAACTGGGAAACACGATACCCCTTGACAAGACTGGTGTCAGATCTCAAGCTTCTGACTACCCGTAACGACGGTCAAAGATCTTCAAAAGACAGCCGGGACCAACGGCTTAGTGTGCTTTCCGAGGCACGGAGGAATCTCGGTATGCTGAAATGGTCACCCATCCACGGACCGACCTCGTCAAGCGTTGCTTAACCTTGAAGATCGACCCGTGCGGCTGTTATTAATTAGCCACGAGACAACTGTACAAATACCCCTTTCTTTTTAACAAAACTGACCTAAATGGTTTACATGAATCATAAGCATTGGTTCAGACGGTTTAGGAATTTAGATGTAATGTTCGTTCTTTCATACACTAACTGCCCTTGCCATATGCACAATGAAGACGTGCGGTCATGTATTGTATTTTCTAATGAATTGAGTCATTTTTGGTAACCAATATACTAATTTATTAAAACCATGGTGACCAAAGTCATCATGATGCATTTGCACTATCTTATCTATCTACCCAAGCTCCGAAGCTCCTATCAGTCTACTGCCATTTAGGGTTTTTCTATAAAGCTTCTCGTCAACAATCAAGTAGTTATTATGTCCGGATCGACGGTGATGGTTTTTAGCTGGTTAATTAGTGAACTAAAGCTTGTCGTCATGGCATTGTAACGTATATAACCAGTATCAGTGACTTAGAGACTGGTTTTTTTTGTTCATTGTATCGACTGGATTTCTGCCAAGTGCACCTACATGTTTCATACGATGGGCCGGCCTATACTCAACACTAATGTTATAAAATTTTATCAAAAACCACTATCCTGCGATGCGTGATCGTACCTTGGACCGCTGCACAATCAGTAACAACCTTTACATGACATATTTACCTATAACATACACGCGAAATCTACGTACGAGTCCAACAGCGAGAGTTTGAAGCTCATAATAATGGTCCATGCTATGCTCACTTGTAACCCGACTGGTCGTAATGAATTTTTTTTGCAGTTTGTTTTTGCATCAATATACCGGCGACACCTAACTTACACGCATCCGTATGTACTTCTGTAGGAAGCGCGGGGTCATACAAAGCGAAAACAGGCTTAGAACCCGAAATATTTTGCAATCATTCAAAACTAATCCTTTAACGGGTACACAATCAACGCGAAATTTGGAATACACTTCTTAAAATAACTGCACAATCCGATAAATTGACGTACCCACATGACACATTATTAGGCAAATGAAACTTGAAACTGCCAACTAGGCTGTCTGCCACTAGTGGCAATTTGACCTGACCATTTAAGCGAATTGTTTTTTTTTTTTTAAACTAGTATATTAACGAGTATTCATATTTAACTTTCAGTATTAAGTCCTTTTTTGTTTGACATTTTATAAAATAATAACACCAGAATTTAAATCAGTCGAGGGTAGAAGTAAATCTTCTAAAAATGCCAATACCTACTTCTTTTGGGTATCGACAGATCTACCGGCAGATTATGCTAGGTACTATATTAATAAATCTCACACTGGAGGTCTCTGGAAACTAAATGGAACCTGCTAGTTCTAAAATCTGTTTTATGAGTATCATCTGGATTAATTGCTAACTTTGGACCATACTGATACGTAACAGTTAAAGTAATCTTTGCCAGATAACTCGAGAAACTTGATCATCTATATAAGGTAACGGAAATCTTTCATTTTACAGGGACAATTAAAGCGCGGTAATCAAGACAGAGGCACAAAGTATGTAAGCGGCGGCATTCTATTTTGTGACAAAGCTTAAAATCGACGTTCTTTTTTTACTTAGTTCACCGGATAAACGTAACTGGATTCAGATTCCAGTATCTAAGGATGTCTCATGTCTATACACGGGTTGATCAGTTGTGTGTACCCGAAGCAAAACAATATTTGTATTTGGTTAATCTATTTATTCCCACTGCTAAACTAAGTGGCTATGGCCTGGCTAGATTAAGAGTTAATTATAAGCACCTCGGATCAGGGAACAGTAAATAAGCACATACATGAAGTCATGCCTTTTTCCCATGAGGGTAGACAAACTACAGAACGCCATCTGCTACTATCCTTATACTCTTGTTTCGTTTACATAAAAACATAGTCATACACGTACAGACACGGATGCTGGTTATGCAAACTAGTTTTATCTTTATTATTGAAAATATGGCGACGAATAAAACAAGTGGCTATGGCCTGGATAGAATTAGAGTTATCGATATTGCGGATATGGAAATGAGAAAGACAACGTACCTGGCAAACTGGCTGTGGCTCCTGGCAGACTGGCTGTGGCTCCTGGCAGCTCTCGGCCCTTGTTAGGACCTCTCCTTGCAGTCACACGCAGCACAGGGTTTGATGCAGTCTTGCTCGGTGTGCCGTTGGGTCGATGGCAGAGTGTAGCTCACGCCGTAAAGCTTGTAGTGTCGTTCCGTTGGTGAATAACACAAACTTCTTCGATTTTTCTTCAGAGTCAGGTGATCTTGCGGTTGTGGCGTGGATGTGTTATTAAACGAAGATTAATTTTTGTTCATACCACTTCTGAGTGAAACGGATAAATAAAAACCGGGCAGAGCTTTGTTCAGATCTTGTATTCACAATCGAAAGAGACAAATAAATTATGGGCAATCGCTTATATTAACATAATCCTCGTTGCTGACATGGCTTGACTGGAGGGGAGGCTTCAATATGGCGGCTTAGCTTCGGCGGGCTCGGCGGGTATTGGTCGGTTGCACGTAGGCAGACGTCACATCCGTTACACCTTAAATAAAAATAAACAAAAATCGGTAATGCAAGTACCTGTGTGTTTGTGTGGTGTGTTGTGTGGTGTGTTGTGTAGTGTGATGTGTTGTGAGTGTGTGGATGCAATTATGACTATTCATTATTTAATATTTCCTCAGTTTCTGAATAATCCATTTGTAAGAGCCAGTCACTTATGACATTCTTGCACTTGCTGACAGTTAGAGGGAAGATGTTGTGGATTCTTAGCAGTGGCGTAGCAGTACTATGTCCAGCAGTGGACATCTATTAAGTTCTAGTAAGTTCATAATCGTTTGATTATGAGGCTTTTCAGGTTTATCCATTTAAATTACCTGTGTACATTCGCACTATAGGTGCAGAATGAGACATACTACAAAATATGTAATATGTCTTCTTAACTCGTGCCTTAGAACCCGGAAGCCGGTTTATGTTTTAACTTATAAGCGACAGAGGGTTGTGATCATATTTGTGACTTTGAGACATTGTTAAATAAGATTCCTCAGTTTTAATCTGAAAAAAATACAAGATGAAAACATTTTCAAATTATTATCCTTTTTATTAATTTTAAGTTACGTTCAAAACAATTGACCTACGTATTTAACTATGATATATTTAAACGTGATAAAGTTGGTGAGAGGTTTATAAATAATGCAGTTGGCACTGCAACTGACCTGCGTTCACTACAGTTAGGTGTCCCATAAGGAATGTATGTACGAGTATGGAGGACGTGTGCGGAATGAAAGTTGTAAATGCGACAATTTATCGGACAGTTAATTCATTTTTAGTATCATTAAAAGATTATGCAGATAATTATGAGCTTTTTGGTCACTAACTTATCCCTTATAAGTCCCAAAAGAATTGACTGTACACTAACTGGCTCCTATGCTACTTAATATTTACACCAATGACCAACCGATGAGCCCTAACACGACCCGTTTTCTGTACGCAGACGACTTGGCAATTACTTGCCATGCCACTGATTTTGAGGAGATTCAGGCCAGCCTTTCCACCGCTCTTTCATACTTCAGCCATTATTTTTGTAACAACGCACTAAAACCAAATACCTCAAAAACATAGTCTTCCACCTTCGTAACAGACAAGTGAGTCGTTACACTCAAAATCTCGTGGCGGAGGGTAGTGCCAATCACCCATAGTCCCGCCAAAAATATCTCGGCATCACTTTGGATAGATCCCTCGATTTTAGGAAAAAGTGCGAGAATTTTAGGCAGAAAGTGCACGCTAGGAACAACTTGCTTCGGCGTCTTATATCTATGAGATGGCGAGCGTCTCCCCAGCTCCTGCGTACAGCTGGAATGGCGCTCTGGTTTTCCGCTGGCAATGTGCCTGCCCAGTGTGGAGCCGTTCCGCCCACTCCAACTTAGTGGATACAGCACTAAATGAGATATTTGTACTGGTTGCTTTAAACCGACCCCGGTACGAATGTTGTACCCACTCATCGGCGTTGCGCCCCCGCATTTCGTAGGACTGTGGGAAACTGCAAGGAAAGTGCAAATCAGGCAGGTGATGTTAGTCAATGTACAACTGCAGCTCAGTCCCCCTTCGGAGCCTTCGGAGAGCCTTCCGCCTGTACACACGTTCCCATGGCAAGTCTGGAAAAGTTTAAACAGACTCCGCACTCAGGTCGGCCGCAGTAAAAACAATTTCCACAGGTGAGGGTTCTCGGATGGTTCCGATCTTCGGTATTTGTGCGTCGTCACCTCTCCGCAGACCATGGAGCACCTTTTATCTTGCTCCGCATGCCATGTTGCCTGTTCTGGACCTTATGGCTGCATCAGCGGACTGCCGAATACTAGGCCAGGCAAGGGATTTAGCTGGAAGGTAACCCCCATCAAAACGCTAAGAAGGCTAACTTATTTTGCTCTACATGATTTGCTCCAATTCTCTTGTACGTAAGTAATGGATATAATCCCCATGGTACTACCACAGATAATATAATACTAGCATACAGATGCCTCATCCCATACAAAGAAACCGTGCCGACGTAACTAGCGTTTTTCATCTGATTAATCTTGTTATTTTTGTGAGTACATCAATCGCGTTCGTTCCCGTTCCACGGCAATAGATGGTGTTAGCAGCGACTTTGCAAGAAGGGTTACTTGGATTTACTTTTATTCCTAGATGGCGTTAAAAGCGCACTGTACTTTTATACTGCTACTACAATCCTACAATGTCAGATCTTGACCTTGAAGCTTTAGACGTTTTATTTTATTTGAAGTCGCATTCTTAAATGCCTACTTTGCAGTGGCGCATGACTTAAGATTTCTCGGTACCTAAAATAGTGTTGGGATTTTATCAGTAGGTATAAATACTACTCAAAATTAATTCATTCGGTTTTTATTCGAGTTTGTATTTTATCCAAAACAGTGGAATTTTCGTTTCTAGTGTTGATGTCATTTTACAAAAAAAAAGATTTGATAGCATGAATAGGTCAAGATTTTACCATAATTATCTACTTACTTTAATCACTTTCAAACATTAAAAATAACAATAGGAGATATTATAATGTTTGTCATGTACCTTCATACATTTTTGTGGTGTAGGTCCTATACCTAATGTTTATTTACGTCAAACACAATGTTAGGCGCCGATTCCTTTGAGTAGCTGATTTTAAAATGAGAATCACGTCTAAACGGCTAGTCGTAATTTTTTGAAAAAATATATGTTACATTAGACCATTTTCTTAATAATTTGATCTATAAAAATTTACAGTTTTATTCGTATAACATATTGTAATTAATTTGTAAAGTTTTGTCTAAAACGGACAAAAACACGACAATCGCACCAAAAGCGCTGGGCGTATTTTAATAAAATCGACACCATCTCAAAGACAATTTAATTATCTACATTTTGAACTGTGGCTTTTTTTTAAAGTCATAGAATTTAATAAGGAAAGTACAACAAACTACCTACTTCTTCCTTCTTCTTCTTCGTTTTTCTTATCTCGTGTCTCCTGTGCGGGTCACAAATAAATATTTTTCTTTCTTTTCTTTCTTTTTTTTACTAAATTTTGGGTCGCGCGGGTGTAAACGAGTGCGCGTTTTGTTCCTTCAAGGTCGTTGGCGTTAGTCGTCGTCTTAACTAGCTTCTGCCAGCGGCTTCGCAAGCGTGAAAAGTGTATTCTTGTGTTCACTGATTTTTCCGTCAATTGGGGACCGATTTTGAAAATTCTTTTCGTGTTTAAAACGGTATACTCCCGAGGTGGTCTCAATGTCACCAAATCAGAACCTGATGATGGGACCCCAAGGAAATCGAGGGAATTCTTCAAATATTATAGGTATACAAATAGCAATTTTGGTATTTTCATCAACAATAAAATTGTTTGCACTCAGAAAGTATAATTTGATGAAGTGGTAGAGGGTAGGTACTGATGAAAATGGTACCATCGAACTGATCTGATGATGAAGCCGGAGGGTAGGTACTGGAACGCCAAAATAAAACAATGTATCCTAGTCGTGTTTGGGCTTATTGGAATCGTTATGTGATGTACTTTGGCTATAAATTATTTCACGGAAATTTGAGGTAGGTACCTACCTACCAATACTAAAAAAAAACCGGCCAAGTGCGAGTTGGACTCGCGCACGTAGGGTTCCGTACCATTATCGCAAAAAACGGCAAAAAAATCACGTTTCTTGTATGGGAGTCCTACTTAAATATTTATTTTATTCTGTTTTTAGTAATTGTTGTTATAGCGGCAACAGAAATACATCATCTGTGAAAATTTCAACTATCTAGCTATCACGGTTCATGAGATACAGCCTGGTGACAGACAGACAGACAGAAAGACAGACAGACGGACCGCGGAGTCTTAGTAGTACGGTGCCGTTTTTACCCTTTGGGGACGGAACCCTAAAAAAGAAAATAAAAACATATTAACAAAAAAAAAAAACGATTTCAGAAAAGAAAACACTAACTAAACGCAAAATACTTAGATACCTAACTTTCTTTTCTGAAGTCGGTGACGAAAAACAATAAGTAAGTCAGTTTAATTATATTTTTTTTAATTTTTCTTTCTTATTCATGACGAAAATGGCCACGAAATAAAATGCCAAGAGTTCTTTTAAATTGTATTTTTTTCTCCTACTTTGAAGTTTTAATTTTTTTAAATGTGTTTTAATACAAATTTTAAAAGTCGAGTGGTTAACCTCTGAAATTTAATACAGCGCCATCTATTAGTATAGAAATTAACTGTCCAATCCAATCATCTTTGAAATTTGAAATAATATTCCATAATTTTGTGCGTATAGGGGTTGTTTATATATGAAAAAACCCTAAAAAGACCAAAAAAATAAATTTGAAAATTATACACACTTTAACCACAGATCAATACATGTCCCGCCATCTAGTGAGATTTATTTGAACCACATTTTCTTACTTAGGAATGAGTCCCCGTGGTACTACTTAACATGCAGGTACATACGTAAGCAGAACCACCCTGGCGACTTAATATCTGGGAAAGGTAAATTAGCTCTAAACTTTTGTTTAAGTGTCACAATATAATAAGTATCTCACTATAATAAGTAGGAACCTACCTATAAAAAATTACCTTACTATAGACTGCCTAATTATTCATAATGTACTCGAATTCAACGGCACTACAATAGCTCTGTCACTCAACTTATACTTTTTAAAAGCCACTTAAACTGTATCCAAATAATAGCAGCAAGTTATTGTCTCACTGTAGAGTAAGGTACTAAGTAAGTAAAAATATCTTCTCATTTACAGAAGGAGCATAAGCCACCACACTTGCTCAAGATGGGTTGGCGATTTCAAACTTATGTTAACTGTATAAGTCCAGGTTTCCTCTCGATATGTTCCTTCCCCGATGTCAGCAATGTCCAAGATAAACTTAGAATGTACAATTATTGAATTGAAAAAGTTATTTTGGTACTTGAACCCACGATCTCAAGCAGGAGAGGCGAGCAGGCGAGGTCTTATTCTAGTGTCCACCACGACATTTTATCCAAAAACTAATCAAAACTGTTTCTTCTTTCCAGCGTAAGGCCCGTGGAGCAGACCTGCTGGACCAGATCTGCGAGTCCCTGGACCTGCTGGAAAAAGACTACTTCGGGTTGCTCTACACGCAGCGAGGTGACCCAAGGGTCTGGGTTGACCTCAATAGGAGACTGTCTAAAACTTTTAGAAGTAAGTATTGTTTATTTTAGCCCTTGCCTATGGAAGCACTGTCTTGTTGGACTAGCGGTTACAAGTCAGGTCTGCTAAAACCCGGCACCTTTGGGTATGCAGACGACAGCACTGTTGCTGAGAGATACTTGTCCAACGCACGGGCTGCCGGGCCGCAAATCCAGTCTCTTCGTGAGGCCATGGTGGAGCGTTTGAACCTGTCCTTGCAGGCAGACGCCGAATGGGGCGATGCCAATCTGGTCAGATTAATGCTACTAAAACCCAGGCGTGTCTTTTTCCGCGAAAATGAGCCAATTTCACCCGGCTCCAACTTTCCGAGACCTGACTGTGCCAATAACAGACCATCTTCAGCTTCTTGGCGTTACTTTGACATCGACTCTCAATTTTGGCCCATACATTGAAGCAAAGGCTCAGCTGGCTGCCAAAAAGTTGGGGATCCTTGCAAAGGTGAGAAAGTACTTCACGCCGGAACAGTGCTCAACTTGTACACTTGGGGCATTCCAGCATGTGTGTCAATTTCTGCTGAGGATCAGTGACTAAGAATAGCCTTATATTTTCCAGATGAACCCTGGGACGTACGACTCGCAGTGAAGTTCTACCCACCCGAGCCAAGTGATCTGAAAGATGATGCGACCCGCTACCAAATAGCGCTGGCGGTTAGGAGAGACCTCATGGAAGGTAAGGCATGCCTTGAATTTTTGATTCAAGCAAAATTATAAGTAACAATAGTAAGATTCTAAGAAACGAAAGGAGCAATCCAACACTCGTGGTGTTGGATATACTTTTGTCTCGCTCCAACTTCCTACACTCGTGCATGCTGCACGAGTGTTGGATGTACTTTTGTCTCGCTCCAATTTGGAAAAACACATCGACATAGCCAGAAGAATATTTTCATCGTTTACTGATTACATGGTATGGTACATGGTGGACATCGCACCCATACGCACTAAACGTTTTGGAAATACTTTCATAATGCGTACAGCTAAGGAGCAGAGGCGGCTGTACTTTAAGTTCACTCGTGCGCTGAACTGCCAGATTTTAATCGGTTTAGAAAAAAATAAAAATGTTTAATAATATCTAATTAACGATCTATTCAATATTCACGAAATTATGACGAACAAATATAAGCTCTTTGCTAAAGTAATAAGATGTAAATTGCTGTAAAAAATATTCCCCGTGCGGTAGGCTAAAGTGCACGGCGAGAGTTCATACAATTCTATGAGAAACAAGCGAAAACGCCTGGCGCGTGAGACAGAGATAGTTCAATAGAAAATGTACGGCAAAATATGACCACTCTCGTGCGCCGTCCCAGCGAACCGAAGATTACCGAGAGCGGGCGAGGTTTGACGAACGAAATTTATCTTCGGGTCGAGTACCAACATTACAAGTTGTACAACGACGTAACTAGATGGCGTTGGCGTCGAATTAGAAGTCGCTAGCGAGATGGTTTGCCGATTTACATAGGCTCCTGTGAATTTTAGGAAATCTAATGCAATTACCCAGTGAGACGGAAAAGTGCACTACTTCATTGATCCACCAGCCGCCACTGCTAAGGAGTGGAATTCCTTGCCGGAGTCTGTTTTTCCCGATAGCTACAATCTAGGGGTCTTTAAGTCAAGAGTGAACTACTTCTAGGCAAGCGTGCTACACCTTCGACCACATCATCGCTTACCATCAGGTGAGATAGTGGTCAAGCGCAAGCCTATCTACGATAAAAAAAAAACTGATGTAGTAATGGTGGCCCAGTAGCATAGTACAAGTTGTAGGTCGTGGGTTTGAACCCAAGTGGGTTTTACTTTTAGCAAGTTATTAGATTTTCATTTTTCATCACCTTCCAGGTCGCCTGACGTGCTCCCAGATAACCTACGCGCTCCTCTCGTCATACGTGCTCCAGGCAGAGCTGGGAGACTACGAGGAGTCGCACGACATCAACACCGCCCTGCACCAGCACAGGGCAGTTCCCGTCAACGTAATCACGCCAGACCTTGAGGCGAACATTGATGAACTGTATCGGAAACATAGGTGAGTCCATAGATTTCAATAGATCACCCATCACCATACTTGAAACTCTAGCGCCAATTCTTCGAAGTGCAATGTGGTCGTTGTGGACTGCATCTAGACGTAGCCTTGTAAGAGCTGTTAGTTTTGTTTATATCTTAGTTAGCCTGAGTTGTCCCACTCCTGGGCAAAAACCTTCCCCCATTCTTTCCATTTCTTTAGGTGTTGTGTACCATCTCGCAATTTTTTTTCGATAACAATCATTTTGTAAGTTTAATTTTTTGCAAAAGACCAATATTCGATTTTATAAAGATTTTATTCAAAAATCTGGGCGTATTCACTACCGTAATTCATGCGCCAACCAACAGTGCCGCTAGGCCAATAGGAATGCTCATATCTCATGCTGATTTTTTGGTCAGGGTACGGCCTTAACGTGCTTGCCGAGGCACGGAACTTAACCTTGAAGATCGACCCGTGTGGATGTTATTATTTAGCCACGAGTTCCTGCTAATCTCTTTCCTAAAAATCTGTATTTTTATCCCTTTTCAGAGGCCAGACTCCAGCAGAGGCAGAGCTCAACTACCTAGAGACTGCTAAGCGTCTGTCCCTATATGGCGCCGAGCTGCACGTAGCTACTGACTCCCAGGAGGTACCCATCGCGTTGGGTGTCTGCCATAATGGAGTCGCTGTATACAGGGATGGGTGAGATTAATTTTACACTTATACAGCAGCACAATTACTAAGTATCTACGCAGTTTTAAGCAGAATACAAGTAAACACGGTTGGCGCAGTGGTTGAGCGATTGACTGCTGCGCTGCGTGTCGCGGGTTCGATTCCCGCACGGAACAAATATTGGTATGATCTACAGATAGTTGTTCCGGCTCTGGGTGTTGTGTATGTGAGTTTATATGTTTGTAAACGCACCCACGATACAGGAAGAAATTCCTAGTGTGGCGCAACGTTTAAAAAAAAAAAAAACAACTTATTGCGTGTCAAATACTTAATCTTACTTACCAAGTTCCTGAGAACTTTGCAATTCGTTTGGCCACGGCTCTCCAGTACAAGTTTAATCACCCTTTTTAAACATGTGAATGACAACAGAGCTAATATTGTCTTTAACACAGAAGTCTTAGTAGACGCCGTCTTCATAAATCCACTTGAAGAATAATAGGGACTCCATTTTCCGCACTTAAGGTTATACTAGTCAATAATTCTTCCATACAAACGTAGTCTAGGGATTACTCCACTGTTTGACGATGTACGTTCAAAATAAAAAATGATATCAATTTGTCTCATCATTATCTAGCCCTGTTTGGAAACAAAAAAGTAAAAAAGTAAAATATTTGAAAGTTATGAGCGTCGAAAGTTCCATATTCCAACACTAATTTTACCGTATCTTTGGGCGGTAATAAATACCATAAGAAGAAGGAAAATTGCAAAACGGCCACCATACAGGAATAGATTAGTAAATCAACAATGCAAATAATTTTATTTTGAAAATATACATTTAGTCGTTTTTTCATGATATCTAGACTCCCAAAGGTCTGTTTATAAAATTTCGCGCGCTCGTTTTCATCCTAAATCATCATCCATTTCGCTACAAACTTGCAAAAGTGCTAATTCGTACGCGAACTAGCTTCTTACTGCTCATCACAGCATCTATCTCTTTCGCACAAGTTGTCGAATGAGATAGCAGGCATTTTAACTCCGCGCACAACATAGTTCGTGCTGTCGACTAACTAGTGTAACCTTAAGCTCCCTCTTCGGTCCTTTCTGCGTAGGACTTGAAGTATATAAATTTCTATAATATAAGATAATTAAAATGGCCACGTTTGGCTATTCATTATGAGACTGGTAAGGTTCCTTAAAACTTATCCATCTATGTCCTAATTCTGAAACATCGTGCTGACCACCATCTCCGCCTCCAGACACCTGATGAACCGCTTCCCCTGGGCGAAGATTACAAAAATCTGCTACAACAAGAGGCTGTTCACGCTCAGACTGAGGGCGGGAGAGTTCGACGAGTTTGAGACTATCCTGAGCTTCAAGCTGTCGGCCACCAGCGCCTGCAAGAAGCTATGGCGTTGCAGCGTGGAGCATCACATGTTCTTCAGGTAAAAGACATCCATTATGGGCCATTGTGGGCCATCCACTACAAAGGCCCAGTCTCGACCATCATGAGCCATTGTAAACCATCATAGGTCATTGAAGCCATCATAGGCCAATGAGAACTATCATGAGCAATTGTGAGTCATCATGGGCCATTATGAGCCATCATTATGGCCCATTGGCCATTGTGAGCCATCACTGGCCATTGTGAGCCTTCATGGGCCATTTTAAGCCAGCATGGGCCTGTGAGCCGTCAGGGGCCACTATAATGATACAGTGTCGGTATCTGTCACCAAGAGTCTCTGTTATGGCTCACCTGCGTTGCAGCGTGGAGCATCACATGTTCTTCAGCTAAGTTAATAACATCAGTATCTATAACCACATGAGACATTTCATCCTGAGCTTCAAGCTGTAGTGTGGAGCATCACATGTCTTCAGGTAAAGTCATCCATCATGGGCCATTGTGGACCTCATTGGCCATGATGGGACATTTTCGGCTATCATAGACAACTAAAACCGTTCAGACCAACAATAAATCTACTTTCTTATTGTTATCAGACGTGAATCCCCGGTCCCCGTAGAGCGCATCCCCGGCTTCGCGCGCCTCGGCTCGCGGCGCCTCTCGTGTCGCCGCACGCTGCGCCAGCTGCGCGCCGAGCGCGAGCACACGCCCACTGCTGCATGACGACACACCTCAAGTGTCAGGAGGATCAGGATAGCTCCCACCACGGTCTTATAAAACTACACACTCTGGGAACGTGCATGGCGTCAGCTCTGACATCTAGTGACGCAAATTCGAAACTTTTACGCTATAAATACTGACGTTTTTGTGCTGCCTTTTGTTTCTGTACGTTCCTAAAATGTAGCAATAAACTGTCCAAAAAATTGTCATTTAGTTGCAGATGTATGTGAACTGTGTTGTAGCGACATCTATGAATCGAAATCTAGAATTAAACTGAGAGAGAACTAGATGGCACCACTGTACTTCTGACGTTACTGTATCGCATCGAGCGAACGGTGCTCGACGACAAGTCTGCAAAAATGCGTGTTAGAATCTCCTACAGATCTTATTAACTACAATATAATATTAACTTAATTACAAGTTTTATAAGTCTAGGCAACTAGATGGCACCATTGTACTTTTGTAGTTACTGAATCCTGCTGTCCTGCATCGCGCAAACAATGTTTGACGATAAATCTGCAAAAATGCGTGTTAGATTTTCCTACAGATCTTATAGTCTCTGCGAGTCTCAATAAATTACTAGGGTATACATAAGTGCCATTATTACCTATCACAGTAAATGAAATTTAAGTAATTATAAATAAATGAGATTATGACATAGTCATAATGTATTAAGTACATAGGTAGGTACTATTTAATGTAGCAAGCATATTGTTTATCTTGTTACTGAACAATATAGTTAAGTAGTTATCCTAATAATGAATAACTTATCTGTATTAAGGTTATAGTACACTTATCAAGTCGGAAAGGGATCGTAAATTTGTAACCGTATCGCCTTTCGCCTCTCCGTCAAACAGGCGTAAACTTTACGTAAGTACATATCTAACCAATGTGGGTCACGCCGTAAACGCGGGGACGACAGGTCGCGAGCAAGGGGACGACGACCCGTAAGCGTTGGGACGCCTGGCCGTAAGCGCGAGGACGACGAGCCGCGAGCGAGGGCACGACGAGCCGTAAGCGTTGGGACGCCTGGCCGTAAGCGCGAGGACGACGAGCCGCGAGCGAGGGGACGAAGAGCCGTAAGCGTTGGGACGCCTGGCCGTAAGCGCGAGGACGACGAGCCGCGAGCGAGGGGACGACGAGCCGTAAGCGTTGGGACGCCTGGCCGTAAGCGCGAGGACGACGAGCCGCGAGCGAGGGGACGACGAGCCGTAAGCGTTGGGACGCCTGGCCGTAAGCGCGAGGACGACGAGCCGCGAGCGAGGGGACGACGAGCCGTAAGCTTTGGGACGCCTGGCCGTAAGCGCGAGGACGACGAGCCGCGAGCGAGGGGACGACGAGCCGTAACCATGGGGACGACGAGCCTTAACCGTGGGGACGACGAGCCGTAACCGTGGGGACGACGAGCCGTAACCGTGGGGACGACGAGCCGTAACCGTGGGGACGACGAGCCGTAAGCGTGGGGACGACGAGCCGTAAGCGCACCGTGGTTCATGTGGGTCCCGAGGCGAGGCGAATACGTGTGATTATGTTACGATTCCGATTATTGCGCTTTACAATATGAAATTTCATACAAAGAATACTGCACGGCTCGAGTTGTTACGGTGACGATCCCTTTCCGAGTTGATAAGTGTGCTATGACCTTTAGTCTCTATAATTTTTCGACTGAAAGATAGTTCAGCGAATATTGTATGCCTTAAAAAATAGATGAGAGAGTAGGATAATATTTCGCGATCTTTTTTGTTGTCAGTCCTTCTTCCCCTTATAAATTCTTAATTCTTTCTAAATAAGTAGATATTTTTGTTTTGTTTTATATAACTTCATAATTGGTAAAAATTTTCTTTCTTTCTATAAAAATGCTTTTCCTCTACGCCCAATAATACCTATTGTATCGAGCTAACTTTTAATTAAAAGTAAATGAGGTCGCAGACATCCGAATGAATATCAGTAAAAAGTCATAATTCGAGATTTAGCTCTCTCCTGTTTTCTCCTCCAGTATTGAACCAATTTAAAATATATTCCATAAACTGAATAAGAAAAATATATACCTATGCCCCTATGTTTTCCTTTTGATTTTTAGAAGCACTAGAGCCTTAAAAAAATGCTCAAAATTGCGCTGTCAACAGAGACCTAGTGTACAAATTTGACAACTATAAATGAAAAAATAAAAACATGGAAGCACAACATTATATCTTTTTTATTCAGTTCATAGAATATCTTTTAAATTGGTCCAATATTGGAGGAGGCAATAGGCGAGAGCCAAACCTCGAAATATGACTTTTACTAAGGAAATTCAGTCGGAGCTCTGCACGCATTTTCGCTTAAGTTTAGAAATATAAATAGAATTGACTTAGGACATCGTTCTATTTCAGCGATTTGTTTGAAAATGCCAGAAACAGAAAGATGTTTTTAATACGTGCATTTAGTGATTTATTTTATTTATTTATATATAATACTTCATGCACACAAACGTACAGAAGCAGATTTGTAGTGCCAGTGGGCTTAAATATCGAAGGAATGTATAAAAATCTATTTGTAGATATTAAATAGATGAAGTTAATAAAATGTATTTTAGGACCTACATATTTTATATAAATCAGTAAAGCAAAACTAAATATATTTTAAATAAAATATTTTATGAAATAAATATCGCTTCATTTATTAATTTTCGATACATACGTACCTAATATTGTTTAATATAAAAAACATTAGAAAAACATATTACAATATCATCATTAATCAATTAATATCAATACATATAATAAATCTGTAGGAAAGTAATTTTTGTATAAGGAAAATATTTAAAAAAAAAATTGCTAGGGTGTGGATAACCAACAGAACCAATTTCCAGCATTTTTGGGAATTTTAGTCTGTTTATTTGTGCACGCATCACGTGAAATGTACGAAACCAATGCAGATAACTTTTACACATAAAAATTGTGCGTAACTTGAAGAATTACTTAGTTTTTGTTTCATCGCAATCGGTTCATTCTGTCAAAAGTTAGATGAATTTAAAGTATACAAGAAGTAAAATTATCACAACACACGCAATTCAGATACTCGGACAGTTGAACTAGATATTCGATAGATGGCGTTGTGCATTGAAAGTCATTTTCTGAATCGCGCTGTTAAGATTCTACGCGAAAGAATGACACTAGAAAAAAATTGTAAGTAGGGTAGGGTTGGCAGACAGATGACGGGAGCGAAGCCGCGGGCCCAGCTAGTATTATATGTGGGCGTGGTGCGCCTTGATTGAAAACCCTCTATCCAGCGAACCCACATCCAGGTCCGTGACTATATCCCCTGAAGATATTCTCCAGGAGTAATGAGGGATGAAGGGAAATTTTGATGAATTTTCAACTTAAAAGCTATTTTCTTATAAAACTATATAATTTACATCTATTCTACTACATGGACCTTGTAGCCCTTCTATAAGACTATAGAAATACATTACATCTATAGCACAGATAATATAATACTAGCATACAGATGCCTCATCCCATACAAAGAAACCGTACCGACGTAACTAGCGTTTTTCATCTGATTAATCTTGTTATTTTTGTAAGTACATCAATCGCGTTCGATCCCGTTTCACGGCAATAGATGGTGTTAGCAGCGACTTGCAAGTGAAAGGGTTTACTAGGTCCGTGAATATTTAATTCTTTAAATACAGTGAAGGTTCGTTTTATAGTATTTTTTTGCACGTTTTTACAGTCCTTTTTGCACCAAAATGTGTTACAATGCAAATTTAAAAAATCGCGTGGCATGCCTCAGAAATTTAAAAATGCGCCATCTACTGGCATCAATTTTAAATGATCCGATAAAATAATTTTTGAAATGTGAATTAAGAGCCCAATATTCCATAATTTTGTACTTAGGAGAGTTGATTAAACAAGAACATAAAAATTTTATGTTCAATTCCAGAAAATGTTAATTTTACACACAATTATTATATTCTATTGAATTGTGTGTACATGTCGCGCCATCTAGTGAGATTTATTTGCACCAAAATTTATTTATTAGCAATGATACCCCGTGATCTATAGTTACATTTGCATCCTTCAGGCGCGTAACTGCCTGAAAGCGTCAGTACGACGAAAAAGTGCAAAATTACAACATTAAAAGTTAATTTGTACTTAAACTATCTGAGGGATTTCCATCCACTAAAGACGACCCGGTAGCTATCCCCACAAGCTATCTCCTGGGGTAGGACTTTAGTAGATGCAAGTATAACCCTCGAGCGCGTACCCACCATGGAAGGGTCAATTTTATGAATACTTTTGTGATCCCGCAACCTTGCAAGTTGACCATCTCCCAAACCATCAAAGTTATCCTCACTTTAGAAGTGTGGTTGGGCAGACAGGCAAACGGACTACTAACGAGTGGTAGTACTTCAAGAGTTACATCTATAAGCTTTCAGGTATTTAGGGCACCTGAAAGCGGCTAATTTTGCAAAATTGCGCGAACCCACGGTTTCTACTTAATCCATTCAGGCGATCATCATCCTTGGATGGTTCAGGGTACGTGCTTGCAGGCTTTCGAGAGGTAAGTCTCGCGTGCCGAGGGGATGAATGGCCGGAGGGTTTGTATCCGGTCCGAGTGACATTCAGGAGGCGGTTGAGGTCCTCATGAACCGCACTACCACGGACGAGACGGCAAAATTGTGGGAGGAAAACGGCCGTCTCCGATCCGAGTTAGAGGACCTCAAGCGGCAGTTCACAGCCCAGACGGCAGCTTCTACAGTCACGATGCGGAGATTGAAAAGATCGCGCGCATCTGCATGATGCAGTGCGGTCAAATGGTGGAGGCTATAGAGGCGAGACTGCCAGCCGAAACGCTTCGCCCACCGCTCGCTGGAGATAGGCGGAGACAGGAGGGGCCCGCTAAGCCGGCAGCGGCCGGCTCAGCAGATAAATGCTGGGAAGGGGGTCACAAAGCCCACGGAGGGGCCCAGTAAGCCCGCTGAGGGTAGGTCCGCGCCCACTTCCGTCTTAGTCGGTGGCTGTGACCGTGCCGACCGTGCCGTATCAATATCAGACCTGAGTAATTATGATATTGATATCAACTTGATATCGCCGCACTTATCAGAGAATAAATTGTAGTTCTAAAAACTAAAAAAATTGTAAATTAATGGTAAAACTAATGGTAAATTGAACTAAAAAATCGCTAATCTTGAAGATTACTAAGGTAAGGCTTAATGGGACAAACAATTTAAACGCGCACATGTAAATTTTAATTTTTGTTTGACGTTCGAAAGTGCCGTTTATTGGCCTAGTTGAATAAATATATTTGATTTTGACTAAATTATTGCATTGTCATCGGTCCTTGATTAGTGTGCAAAGTTTCAAATCAATCCGACGTTTTGAAGGGGGTGAAAATCACGTTCAAAGATTCCGTTACATTGATACATACATACCAAGCTAATAAAAGCGTGTTAAAAAAGGTCTTGTCAGACAACGAAGTGAGGCTAAAAAAACAAAATTTTCCTTTTGAGGAACGGAACCCTAAAAACATGTTTTACGCTTTGTCCTAGATGAATGACCAAAGTAGAGTGCCGCGATAATAGGTAGATACGAGTACATATAGCCAAATTGATCAAAAATTATTACTGTGCCACCTACCTTGTCTTGCCCTGTGTTTTCTTAAAACTGTTTTTCATTATTGCTCTGGTCCTTTGAGCCAGGTCTGTAATGATGGAGAATTTCCGAAGAAGGTCTGGAATGATTAAGGTACTCATGCCACTCTTGTTTTTAGTCACCCTGTGTTATCCCACTACTGGTCAATGGTCTCCTCAATAACCTTACACTATGCCTGGTATGTTAGTTTCTCCGACCAATATGTCACAAACGCCTCCAAGTCGTTACGCCAGCGTTTCCTAGGCCGTCCTCTGGCTCCCACAGGAATGCCACCGGTGTGGACCACAAGGCTGCTAGGCTAAAGTGGGATTGGATTCGACTATATCTGTAGAATACACCAGGCCAGATGGTGCCAGAGTCGTTACGATGTGGGAGCCAGAGGACTCATGCCATAGGGTTAAAAAAACTGTAGTTGTTCAGACTGTTTCTTCGAAGAAATGCTTAAATATCTTCACTTAAGAATTCCCTTTCAATACGTTGATCAAGATGAATGATGAAGATTACAATTGACATGCCCAACACAGTAGTCGTATGATTTAGCAGTGCTTCCAGTAAAATGCTACATATGTATCATAACTAATGCATCTACGGCGCCGATGACAAATTTCCTTAGTACGAGGGATGAATGCTTATGCCAGGATGATGATTCTGTTGATGATCTGTTTAACTATTAGCGGACCATGACGTTATGGATGACTTAAAATGCCATAAACTCACGCCTTTTTAATAAGGTGGTAGGCAGACACTACAGAACGCCACCTGCTACGACCCTCCCGAAGCAAAAGGAGTATGTATATTTGCTTCTTTCGAAGACGTAAGTTTATATGTGTGAAATTCCATGTGGTCCGAGTTAGGGAATTTATGCTGAGCTGTGTCAATGGAGTTTTGTAAAAGAAATATATCAATATAGATAAAATTCATATAGTAAACTAGCTTCTGGCAGCGGATTCGCCCGCGTTAAGGTCGGAATTATCCCAAAGGAACTTACACCGAGGATAAAAGCAGTTTTACTTTTTTCCCAAAGTTATTAGATCAAAACTACTTTCTATATAAAACTCAAAAGATAGACGAAATTTGGGCAACAATACGGGGTCACGACAAGGTGATGGACAATGGAGTGCAAGTAGAAAGCCTCCACGCGGCGCACCCTGGGCAACGTCGGCTCCAACTGCCCACCCGCGTTGGGTAGACAGTTGGGGCGGGCGGCTAATTTCAACACACGAGGAAAGGTCACGGTTCCAAACAGATCATCATCCATGATAGTCTGTGAAGGGAACCGGGCTAAAGGCGGGACGGAAAGTCCGTCGCTGCGGTGGCCATCTGACGCCTAATCTCCCCTCTGCTTACAGAGGGCATGTCGAGTGGGCGTGGAGTAGAGATGGAACCCAATACCAAGGTCTCGCGTGCCGAGGGGATGAATGGCCGGAGGGTTTGTATCCGGTCCGAGTGACATTCAGGAGGCGGTTGAGGTCCTCATGAGCCGCACTACCACGGACGAGACGGCAAAATTGTGGGAGGAAAACGGCCGTCTCCGATCCGAGTTAGAGGACCTCAAGCGGCAGTTCACAGCCCAGACGGCGGCTTCTACAGTCACGAGCCCACCCCTGGCGCCGTTGTCAGCTCCATCTCCGGCCCCATCATCGGCCCCAGCACTTGCGGATGTGGAGATTGAAAAGATCGCGCGCATCTGCATGATGCAGTGCGGTCAAATGGTGGGTGCCAGGCTGGAGGCTATAGAGGCGAGACTGCCAGCCGAAACGCTTCGCCCACCGCTCGCTGGAGATAGGCGGAGACAGGAGGGGCCCGCTAAGCCGGCAGTGGCCGGCTCAGCAGATAAATGCCGGGAAGGGGGTCACAAAGCCCACGGAGGGGCCCAGTAAGCCCGCTGAGGGTAGGTCCGCGCCCACTTCCGTCTTTGTCGGTGGCTGCGACCGTGCCGACACCACCTGGCCCCCTCACGGAGGCCTGGACGACGGTGGTCAAGAGGGGCCGCTTATGATTGTAGCGGTATTTATTTGTATTGCTTACTTGCAAAAATCGGGTAACGACGACTTATCCCGAGTAGTGACGCTTCAAAAATCGTCAGGAACAACTCAAAAACGGTAAATCCACACATTAATACCATTGCCAATCGAAACAAATATGAGGAGTAGTAGTAATTAACTTAAGCATGCAATCCGCTGCCAGAAGCTAGTTTACTGTATGAATTTAATCTATATTGATATATTTCTTTTACAAAACTCCATTGACACAGCTCAGCATAAATTCCCTAACTCGGACCACATGGAATATCACATACATAAACTTACGTCTATTTTCTAAAGAAGCAAATATACATACTCCTTTTGCTTCGGGAGGGTCGTAGCAGGTGGCGTTCTGTAGTTTCTGCCTACCACCTAATTAAATAGGCGTGAGTTTATGGTATTTTAAGTCATCCATAACGTCATGGTCCGCTAATAGTTTAACAGATCATCAACAGAATCATCATTTAATAAGCATTCATCGCTCGTACTAAGGAGATTCGTCATTGGCGCCGTAGATGCATTAGTTATGATACATATGTAGCATTTTACTGGAAGCACTGCTAAATCATACGACTACTGTGTTGTGCATGTCAATTGTAATCTTTATCATTCATCTTGATCAACTTATTGAAAGGGAATTCTTAAGTGAAGATATTTAAGCGTTTCTTCGAAGAAACAGTCAGAACAACTACAGTTTTTTTAACCCTATGGCATGAGTCCTCTGGCTCTCACATCGTAACGACTCTGGCACCACCTGGCCTGGTGTATTCTACAGACATGGTAGAACCCAATCCCACTTTAGCCTAGCAGCCTTGTTGTCCACACCGGTGGCATTCCTGTGGGAGCCAGAGGACGGCCTAGGAAACGCTGGCGTAACGACTTGGAAGCGTTTGTGACATATTGGTCGGCGAAACTAACACACCAGGCATAGTGTAAGGTTATTGAGGAGACCATTGACCAGTAGTGGCATGTTGCAAGGTCTGGCATGAGTACCTTACTCATTCCAGACCTTCTTGGGAAATTCTTCATCATTACAGACTTGACTCAAAGGACCAGAGCAATGTTGAAAACAGTTATAAGAAAGCATAGCTCAAGATAAGGTAGGTTGGCACAGTAATAAATTTTGTTCAATTTAGCTATACGTACCTATTATCGCAGCACTCTGGTCAAAGCGTAAAACATGTTTTAGGGTTCCGTTACTCAAAAGGAAAAATATTCTTTTTAAGCATCACTTCGTTGTCTGGCAAGACCCTTTTTAACACGCTTTTATTAGCTTGGTATGTATGTATCAATGTAACGGAATCTTTGAACGTGATTTTCACCCCCTTCAAAACGTCGAATTGATTTGAAACTGCACACTTATCAAGGACCGATGACAATACAATAATTTTGTCAAAGTCAAATATATTTATTCAACTAGGCCAATAAGCAGCACTTTTGAACGTCAAACAAAAATTAAAATTTACAAGTAATAAAAGTTGATTCTACCGTGCGCGTTTAAATTGTTTATCCCATTAAGCCTTACCAAGATCTTCAAGATTAGCGATTTTTTAGTTCAATTTACCATTAGTTGTACCATTAATTTACCATTTTTTTTAGTTTTTAGAACAACAATTTATTTTGCGGCGATATCAAGTTGATATCAATATCATCATTACTCAGGTCTGATATTGATATCAAGTTGATATCAATATCATAATTACTCAGGTCTGTAATATCCCTTAGTGCTGTGAAAATAGCTAGATTTATATGAACGCAATCACAAGATACGACCGTTTACGCCGCATATTTTAACACTCGCAAGGAAAGAACAAAAGAAACAAACATTTTTATTTGTGACCGAAACCGTAAATTTGTAACTATATTTATTTATTTATGTACACACAAACACTTAAGGCGCCTCCCCGAGCAAAACGCCGTGCTAGTCGTTTCTGTGTAGTTTTTAAGAGCTATCTACTCTTTTTTAAAAATAAATATCAATTAATAAAAATACATTAAATTTCCACATAATATTGATTCTAAAATGGAAGTACACTTTTTTTTTTAAAGAGCTATATGTTTCACTAATCTCCTTCCAACAAAACCATAAAAATGAGAAATAATTATTGATAGCATGCATCTCCTCGAAAAGTGTTCATTAATTATTTTTATACTAACACTAATGGATAGACAATTTGATAACGAACATTTTGTAAATTTAATTTTTTTCAAAAGACCAATATTCGATTTTATAACGATTTTATTCTAGAATGTAGGCGTATTCACTACTGTAATTCATGCGCCACCAGTGCCGCTAGGCCAATAGGAATGCTCATATCTCATGCTGATTTTTTGGTCAGGGTACGGCCTTAAAAGGGAAAGTACATACAAAGATAGAATAGCACAAAGGTGCTGACACAATGTGTATAAGTACAAGGAAAGGTAATAAAACTAAACTACTACAAAAAAAAAATATAAAATTACAACTAAGGCACTTCTTAACATTATTATATTTAAATCAAAAATATAAAATATACATACCTACCTACTATAAAATTAAAAAAATACCTATCTTTATCTATACTATTACTATATCTATACTTAATATATTATAAAAAAGGAAAGATGTTTTTGTTTGTTTGTTTGTACCGATTAGGCTCCGAAACTACTGGACCGATTTGAAAAATTCTTTCACCAATAGAAAGCTACATTATTCCTGAGTGACATAGGCTATTTTTTAAGCCCGAAAATGGGTCCTGTGGGGTGGTCCACGGGAGCGAAGCCGCGGGCAACAGCTAGTAATATATAAGATCACGGGACAGAAGAAAGATGGTGTTCTTTGACTTGCTTTTTTAATTTAGAGATACTTTTAGCGTCACGGATTTTAGGTTAACTATATAAAAAAATGCAGTTTCAAATTTTTTTGCAGTTGGTAAACTAACTGCGACCTTTGTCAATGTATGGGGCTAACAGTTTTACATCGGCAAAGTTAATTTTGTCCCTCAATCCAGTTTATCTTTTCGTTAGAGCAATGTTCGGTGCTCTCATTATTTATGAACTTCAGTATTGTTGCCTAATATTGTTTGTGAATGTAGCTGTTTGTACGGAACCCTCGTTCGGTGAGTCTGTCCGAAGGTGACTAGCAGTTGGCCGGTTTTTTTTTAAGAAACCAGCGTTTAAAAATCCGGACCACACTATTGTTTTTTATGTATAATAATACCCAAAATACGTCACTAGTATGTAAACCAGTTTTATGAACCACCATGAAGTCATTGTCAAGGGCGCGTGTTGAATGTAAATGATTAGGTTTTTCTTGATCGCAAATCTAAAATAAATATTACTCAGAGCCGCGATAAACTCCTAAGTATTTGCTATAACCTACTTATAAATCTCCAAATGCGAATTTAGATTCAGAGCATCGATTAAGGTTACACTAGTCGAAAATTTTTCCATACAAACGTAGTCTAGGGATTATTCCACTGTTTAACGATGTCCGTTCAAAATAAAAAGTGATATCAATTTGTCTCATCATTATCTATCCCTGTATGGAAGCAAAAAAGTAAAAAAATAAAATGTTTGAAAGTTATGAGCGTCGAAAGTTCCACATTTCGACACTAATTTTAACGCATTTTAGGGCGCAAATAAATACCCTAAGAAGACGGAAAATTGCAAAACGGCCTCCTCCATACAGGGATAGATTAGTAGTTCAACAATGCAAATAATTTTATTTTGAACAGATAGATTTAGTAGTTTTTTCATGATATCCAGACTGCCAAGGGTCTGTTTATAAAATTTCGCGCGCTCGGTTTCGTCGTAAATCATTATCCATTTCGCTACAAATTTGCAAAAATGTGTATTCGTACTTTTGAAAATATAAAAGATAAACCTTATACAGCTTTAATTACTGAGACTAGGTAATCTTATTCAATGGGCATTTTATTTCTTTCCTTTATTTTTCGGATCCGAGGAGGTTTCTCAATTCGCCCGTATATATTTATTTGTTATGTGTGTTCGCGGATAACTTCGTCGTTTATAAACCGATTTTGATGATTCTTTTTTTGTTGGAAAGGAGAAAAAACTGAGAAAGTTATTTTTCGCTTTGTGGTGTTTTGTTTTGGAAGTCGTTTTGATTTTTTTTATATCCTTTCTTGAACTTATATATTGACTTCATTCGTAATATGCAGCGCTCTTGAGCTCAATATCACTTGACGAGGTCTGCAATGGAACATTCCCAGAAACGAACTAAACCTAAAGTAAAGCAAACTAAGTAAATAGTGAAAAATAAAAATAAACTTTTTTACAAAAAAATACCGACTTCCAAATAAGAAAACTACAAACAAAAAATATCTTTATTTTTGGAAGTCGGTGTCCGTAACGCAAAAAAATGGTTTTCTTATTTGGAAGTCGGTAGTATTTTTTTGTAAAAAAGTTTTTTATTTTTCACTTTTTCGTTGTACCTACCTAATAGGCAAGTTGTTTAGTAAGTTTCCTATAACGCCAGAATAGATTACCCGAATATCATGAAACTTGAACAAAACCGATCAAATGAGAGATCTGCTTACCCCTTAAGAGCGCACTGGCGTGATGTTATGTTATGAAATGGTATAAACAATAAACAGACATGCGATTGCAGCAGTTCCGAGAGATTTTCCCTTATTTATTGAAGAGTTATGTTGTATGTCTTCGAAGTTCTTCATCAGATCTTCACCAAATTAAAATGAGACCAATTTCGGAATATATTCTTACAAACAAAAAAAGAATTTACAAAATCGGTCCACAATTGACGGAGATATCGGTGAACATACATAAAAAATAAAAATAAAACATACAAGAAGTCGAACATAGAACCTCCTCCTTTTTCGAAAGTCGGTTAAAACACAAGTGGATTTTCTGAAATTAAGTACAAATTTTATTGCGATTATTTAACGATCCCAATCCATACTATTTTATTTACAACAAATAAGCGAAAATAACACTGTCTGTTTGTTTGTAAATTTGGGAGAAACTTCGTACTCGTGTAGACCGCGGTTCACAAGGACGAAGCCGGTGGCAGAAGTTAGTATTAGCATAAACAACAATATCACAATCATTTATCTCAACCGGTTCTTAAGTGGAATATAAAAAAAAACATCGCACGATAATGCTCTGCGGCTTTTCTCGCATACTTATTAGTAATTACTAACCATTACTTATTACGCTATGTAGTACTTATTATGCTATGTAGCAGAGAGCCATCTATATTACAGATATTCATCTGAAGTATGTTAATTAAGGATGGTTCAAACAATTTATGTAATACTGGCTGCCGCCCGCGGTTCCGGCCATGTGGAGATTAGTACTTAATATCATTATAAATTATAGCCTATGTATTATTCTGATCTTGCTATAATAAAGTTTCAATAAAACTCGTTCAGTACTTTTTGCGTGATGCGGATAATAAAAAGATAAGCAGTGAATAGATATTTTATAATTGTAATAAAAGTTTCCGTAATATACAGTATGTAGTGAGGGATGAACTCACGTAGTCTTTAAGTTAGTTAAGTAAGCCTTAACATTAAATTTAATTATTTAAAGAGTGGTATCCGTTCGGTATAAAAAAAATAATTTGAGTTGTAATAAATACCAGTGGTATTAGTTTTTAGTATTAGAATGGAATAAATCTAGTTTTATTAGAAAAATACTTGCGCAATATCGCCTATCAACGCAATTTAAATGACGTCGCGCCATCGCCATCAGGCAGATTCTTAAGTCTGTGTAGGACTAGGTTATCGGCATTAATGGCCAAGATGATGTCGTGGTATTGCAGAAGCTTATGTCTGTGGACTGCTAAAGGTTCTTGATGATACCCAAAAAATCCCTTTCTTTTTCCAATGTCAAACTTTGAGTGAAATATCAAATAATATTATTATGCTATTGCAAAAAGTCGTGCTTTTCGGGCAAATGCGTTACTGCCGGAATTGTTTACTTTATGTCAACCTTTATCTATGGTAGTTTTATTCTCAATCACTAACTCTTTTTATAAGTAAACGCAAGGCGCCAAAAAGACGTTTTTGTTTATGGCCGAAACGAAAAGAACCGGGCATGTCCATGACATATACCGGTACATACCTGTAAAGAAGAAGCAAAAAATTACATACTTCTAAACTTTTAACTGCGTTTTTCTCAAAATCTATAAATAAGGAGTTCCTTGTTTTTTGTGAACCTGTTAATATAAATTAAGAGTACACTAGTCGACAGCACGAACTATTTTGTGCGCGGTGTTAAAATGTATTTCAACCGACAACACGTGCGGAAGAGATAGATGCTGTGATGAGCAGTAGGAAGCTAGTTCGCGTACGAATACACACTTTTGCAAATTTGTAGCGAAATGGATAATGATTTAGGACGAAACCGAGCGCGCGAAATTTTATAAACAGACCTTTGGCAGTCTAGATATCATGCAAAAACGACTAAATCTATCTGTTCAAAATAAAATTATTTGCATTGTTGAACTACTAATCTATCCCTGTATGGAGGCCGTTTTGCAATATTCCGTCTTCTTATGGTATTTATTCGTGCCCAAAAATACGTTAAAATTAGTGTCGAAATGTGGAACTTTCGACGCTCATAACTTTCAAATATTTAATTTATTTACTTTTTTGCTTCCATACAGGGCTAGATAATGATGAGACAAATTGATATCACTTTTTATTTTGAACGTACGTCGTCAAACAGTGGATTAATTCCTAGACTACGTTTGTATGGAAGAATTTTCGACTAGTGTAACCTTAAGAGTTGATTTTCTGTGACATTTTGTTTTTTTGACTGTAAGTAAAGGAGGAACGAATTTATAATTAAGTTGATTATTAGTCATATTTTGTTATTGAACTAGACGTTTGCTAACTTAATTTTATTACTTTGGACTTAACTGTTTATTTTTCAATTAAAGGTCTTATAATTAAATACAAAGCATTTTTACTGACAGTACCTTATATCTTTGTAATTGTTTTGATATCCGTTCGAAATACAAAAGAAATATGATTTTAAACAAATACCAGTGGTATTAGTTTTTGGTATTAGAACGGAATAAATCGAAAACTTCTAATTAATCGAATTGTACCGCATTGCGTCCATGTCCAATACTTGCAATTACACTTAGTAATAAAAAAACTTTTTTACATAAATATACTACCGACTTCCAAATAAGAAAACTAAAATGTGAAAAAAATCTTTGTTTTTGGAAGTCGGTGTCTTTGGTACCTACCAAAGACACCGACTTCCAAAAACAAAGATTTTAGCGCAAAAATTTGGTACCTACCAAATTTTTGCGCTATGGACACCGACTTCTAAAAATAAAGTTATTTTTCACTTTGGTTACTTGGTAATAGGCAAGTAGTTCAGTAAGGTACCTATAATGCCAGAATCATCATCATCATCCCATTCATGTTCCCACTGCTGGGACACAGGCCTCCTCTCTGTGAGACGGAATGGGCCGTAATCCACCACGCGGGCCGGGTTGGTGGATGTCACATGTCTTCCTACCTGGGCTCGAACCCACGGCCTACAACTTGTAAGTGGCGGGCGTAAGTGGTGGCCCAGTGGGAACTGGGCCACCATTGCTCTACCAGAATACATTACCCGAATATCATGATGAACATAACCGGTGAAATGAGAGTGTACCAAGGTGAACTGTACACATCTGCGTACCCCTTCAAATCTTCACCAAATTCAAATGGGACCAATTTCGGAACATACACTTTCAAACAAAAAAAGAATATTCAAAATCGTTCCACAATTGACGGAGATATCGGTGTAAATAAAAAAATTACATAAAGTCGAACCTAGAACCTCTTCCTTTTTGGTAGGTCGGTTAAAAATCGCTTATCAGTGTGATATAAATCGAATCGCGTCGAACAATCAGAAAGGTCGCTAATAGGGAACTATCCGCAAAGCTGCGCTCAGATGGCGCCACAGGAATCGGAGTAAACAAACTAGAGAAGGGCGTTTTCGGTTTTTTGCGCAAACGGTTATGTATGTGTTTTCATATATATATCGAAAACGGTTTTCAGATATCGATATCAGTAGTACAGTTTGCAAAAGTTAAAATGTTATTTTAACTTTAAAAACAACGAACGAGCAAACTAACAACGAACTTGAAATAATACTTAGAAAGATAGGTAGCGCATATAGTTCCTTACGTTTGTGAAGTTTGCGTTTTGTTAGTAGTTCGTACGTTTTTGCATTGTTACGGTTTTAAGTTTTTATTTATTCGTTCTCGCACGCTAGTTAGGTTTTTATTAGATACAGCTTTTGTAATATCGGTTATTTTGATATCGATATCGATATGATATGATATCTAACACATATCTGATATAAGTTACGTTTTGATATATCGGACCCATGCCTAAAACAGACCAAACTGTCAAAGTCGAGCGACAAAATTTCGCAGCATATTATGCATACAAAATATAAAACTCTTAGTGAAAGAAAAATGGACCTAACTAACTTCCCTAACATTATTATTTGGTTTTTGAACACAAGTTATCTTAAAAAAAAGTAAAAAATAGTTCGGTAACCACAAACAGTAGTAGACGCCATGTTGTTATGTTTCTGTTTACCCCGAGCCGTCAAGCGCCATCTGGCGGGAGCAATTGGCAGTAATGTTCCCTATTGACGGAGATATCGGTGAACATAAAAAAAATAACATAAAGTCGAAAATAGACCCTCCTCCTTTTTGGTAGGTCGGTTAAAAATCGCTTATCAGAGTGATATAAATCGAATCGCATCGAACAATCAGAAAGGTCGCTAATTCCATACGTAATTATGTTTAACATATGTCGTTTAGTCCTTACATTACATATATCTAAACTAGTATTTACCTAAACCGGAATCACCCAACATCGACCCTGCACTGACCGCAAACATTATAGTAATGTCATCATGTTATGTTAATTAGATTCTTTGATATAATTAAAATGCTAAGACCAAGGGCTTCTATAAATAAAGATGGCTGCGCAATCTTGACTTTGTCAACAAGATTCCAAGAGTGCTTCCGTAAATCGCTGAAGGAAAATTTTGGTGATTTATTTTAACTTCTGCACGGCTACAACATTAAAAAAAAAACCGGCCAAGTGCCCGCAAGTCGGTCTTGCGCACGAAGGGTTCCGTATCATTATCGCAAAAATCGGCAAAAAATCACATTTGTTGTATGGGAGCCCCACTTAAATATTTATTTTATCTGTTTTTAGTATTTGTTGTTATAGCGGCAACAGAAATACATCATCTGTGAAAATGTCAACTGTCTAGCTATCACGGTTAATGAGACATGCCTGGTGACAGACGGAAAGACAGACAGATCGCGGAGTCTTAGTAATAGGGTCCCGTTTTTACCTTTTGGGAACGGAACCCTAAAAATACCTGCCTGTTAACTACAAAGTACGTAAGCGGCGGCGCGCTGTTACTCTTCTCATAGAAAGAAGGCATATGTGTTGATCAATATACTTGCTCAAGAAAGACTGGTTGGCTATTTCAAGCTTATCATAATCTATACTATCTATACTTAATATTATACAGCTGAAGAGTTTGTTTGTTTGTTTGAACGCGCTAATCTCTGAAACTACTGGTTGGAATTGAAAAATTCTTTTTGTTTTGGTTAGTCCATTTATCGCTAAGTAAAGTAAGGTTATAGGCTATATAACATCAAGCTACAACCGAGCCTAGCATAAATGAAAAATGTTGCAAAAACGGGCAAAAATATTCCTTTTTGAGAGCTTTTGTTGCGTGTCCTGCGTAAACGGTTTAAGTTACGCAAATATAATGTATGATGGAATTGTTCTTCTTTAAAAGTTCTAAAGTCCGCGACAGCATATGTCTATCTTTTAAGATTGACTCACAATAGCAGCTTTTATGTTCTAAATTTTAATTAGATCGCCGCCGCCGCCCGGTAGAAACAAAAGTTTACAGGTTACATTCGTATAGTAGTAAGGGTAGGTAGGGTAGGGTAGGTAGGGTAGTGTAGGGTAGGGTAGGTAGGTAGGTAGCCAGTTGACGGGAGCGAAGCCGCGGGGGTCAGCTAGTAATATAATAAAGGCGAACGTTTGTGAGTGTGTGTTTGTTTGTATGTTTGTTACTTCTTCACGCTCAAACGGATCTAGATAGATTATATTCAGGAATAGCACATAGGATAGCTTTTAACACGGAAATATGTTACATCGGGATAATATTCGACTTTCACGCAGGCGAAGCCGCTGGCAGAAGCTAGTAAAAACTAAACTAACGGAGTGTATGTCCAATATAAATTTAGAGGTACAAATGAATTTGAAATAGTCACATTGGAATTTGCCCAGATTTCGACCTTAAACACGAGAGGCGCCTCCAAAACAAATGAATGAATAAAAAATAAAGTAAATCCTAAAAATTATTTTCAATATAGTTGTTAAACATGGCGTACTTTCAGAGGCTATAATTATGATTCAAAAGTTAAATCTTACGCATAGGCATCTTTCTGTTACGCGGTCGTGACTTTTGTTTACGAGCTCGATCATTATGTTTGCAGTTTAGTTTTAAATTTATAAGTCAATTTAAAAAAGTTTAGTAGCAAGGAGTTTTCAAACATAGAATAAAATGGGATAGATTTTCTACGAGGAAAAATTAATGATTCCGTACGTTTTAGCATTGAATTCTCAAAAGTCTTTTAAATGGTTGTTTAATTTATATTTAATTACCAGTTTTAATTTCATTATTTTCATATCAACATTTGTCAAAAATCGAATAGGCTTCGTTGAAAAAAAAAAAATGTCCAGTTGCAAAAACGCGCCATAAGTCAATTTAAAAAAGTTTAGTAGCAAGGAGTTTTCATACATAGAATAAAATGGGATACGATTTTATACGAGGAAAAATTAATAATTCCGTACGTTTTAGCATTGAATTCTCATTTTTTTTTAAATAGTTGTTTACTATATTTAATTACCAGTTTTAAGTTAATTATTTTCACATCAACGTTTGTTAAAAATCGAATAGGCTGTATAGGCTGTTTTCTTTGTAAAAAAAAATGTCCAGTTGCAAAAACGCGCCATATTGAAAATTTTATTTTTTGTGAATAAACAAATCTAATTCTTTGATTTGTTTTTACTGTTTCTCACAACTGTATTGAAAAACGTCGTGTGATACACGGGTGTGTAGGTTATTGCAAACTCGTGTCATTAAAAACCCTCGCCTTCGGCTCGGGCTTGTTAATGACAGTTCGTTTGCAATAACCTACTTTCCACCCTTGTATCACAATGTACTATTGTCAAGAATTACTTTGTTTCTGCAAAGTAACAGAAATCCTTTCGATTGTTTCTTCACACTTGAATAAGTTGCAGTAATTGCGATTATTCCAGACAAGTGCAGCTACAATAATCATCACCATCATCATTTCAGCTGAAAGACGTCCACTGCTGGACATAGGCCTCCCCCAAGCGTCGCCACATTGACCGATCGTGCGTCTCGCATTCAGCGCCTTCCCGCAACCTTAACCAGGTCATCGGTCCACCTAGTGGGAGGCCTTCCAACGTGTCGTCTTCCGGTTCGCGGTCGCCATTCCAGAACTTTTCAGCCCCATCGGCCATCCGTTCTGCGAGCAATGTGCCCTGCCCACTGCCACTTAAGTTAATACCCGTTTACCAAACAATACAGCTAAGTAAATAAAATAATTTAATCAAGGAAATTTTAAAGTGTCAATAAGGAAAATTAGATAAAAATTACTTAACACTTATTACAACTACCAAAACTGCTGGATAGTTTTATATTTAAAAAAAAATTGATATCCATACTAATATTATAAATGCGAAAGCAGCTCTGTCTGTCTGTCTGTTTTTTTTACCATTTCACGTCAAAACGGCTGAACGGATTTTGGTGAAACTTAATACACGGGTAGACCATGGTCTGAGACTAGGACATCGGACTGGTACTTATTATCCTAGGAGTATACTCCTATGGGATAATTTTCGACATTTTTCAGGATGCTTGTGGAAAGTAAAAGTTACAAAATAAACAGTTTTACCCTCTGTTATTTTTTCTATGTTATTTGATGTAAACCGCAAGCTGAACTTCATCCTGAGGGTTGATATTAGACAAATTGATATTCTACCCGTAACTGTACCTACACTTTGACTAGGCAATCTGGTGCTAAGCAGTTGTAACCTGCCTTGACGATACTAGAGGCATACGTATCGCAGAAAAGCATTGCCACCCTAAAGAAGAGTTTTAATATATCAACTGCCTGTAATTACACCGAGCACTTAGATAGAAAATAAAGTTATTTTCAATTTGTAGTTTTCTTATTTGGAAGTCAGTAGTATTTTTTTGTAAAAAAAGGTTTTTATTTTCACTTTTAGTTGTACCTACCTAATAGGCAAGTTGTTAAGTAAATTTCTTATAAAGCCAGAATAGATTACCCGAATATCATGAAACTTGAACAAAACCGATCAAGTGAGAGATCTGCTTACCCCTTAAGAGCGTACTGTCGTAATGTTATAACATGAAATGATATAAACAATAAACAGGTATGCGATTGCAGCAGTCCCGAGAGTTTTGCTAATATTTGTTGAAGAGTTCTGTTGTATATCTTCGAAGTTCTTCATCAGATCTTCACCAAATTAAAATGGGACCAATTTCGGAGCATACTATTTCAAACAAAAAAAGAATTTTCAAAATCGGTCTACAATTGACGGAGATATCGGTGAACATACATAAAAAAAAACATACAAGAAGTCGAACATAGAACCTCCTCCTTTTTCGAAAGTCGGTTAAAAAGTAAAGCTAAGCTAGTTCTTGGAAAAAAAACACTACGCGGCGGTTTACAATTCTGAAGATGGACACAGATGGCGAAGAATCTTCAAACGGAGAATGACCCACAATAATGAGGAGTACGAAGCGAGGAGGAGGAGAAAACTTTTAACTTAGTTTAACACTACCTAGCCAATGTTTATAAGTAAATATTGCTGATAAACATGTCATGATAATATTAGAATACGCTGAATATTATTGTAAGGCCAAATTTTTTATAATTATTACATTATATCATCAAGCGAGACCGCGAGATACCGCAAGTTAACACAATAATAATTAAAAAACTGGCCAAGTGCGAGTCGGACTCGTGCACGAAGGGTTCCGCACCATTATCGCAAAAAACGGCAAAAAAATCACGTTTGTTGTATGGGAGCCCCCCTTATTTATTTTAATTTAATCATTACTATTTTTTGAAGTGAATATACAACTAAATATTCTGTAAATATTTCAAGCGTCTACCTGTTGCCGTTATTAATATCGAGCAAAAAACGGCAAAAAGATCACGTTTGTTGTATGGGAGCCCCCCTTAAATATTAATTTTAATCTGTTTTTAGTATTTGTTGTTATAGCGGCAATAGAAATACATCATCCGTGAAAATTTCAACTGTCTAGCTATCACGGTTCATGAGATACAGCCTGGTGACAGACGGACAGACAGACTGACAGACAGACAGACGGATCGTGAAGTCTTAGTAATAGGGTCCCGGTTTCACCCTTTGGGTACGGAACCCTAAAAAATAGCAATATTTACCTACACGGTTTATCTCCATTGTCTGTCGAATCACTTCTCATTCAAGTTCAAGATATTAATACAGCGGCGAGTATCTTCCGGCCAGTTCGACTCGACTTGTCCGAGGGGTAGTAGTGCTTAGGAGATCATATACTGACATCAGAAGATCGATCACGTAAGTAAATAACCTCTTTCTTTTTTTAAGTCGGTTTAAGAAGTTTTAATAGAAGAAAATTGGGAGCTGTTCTATTAAAAGTACTTTCAAACACTACTTTTTAAAACAAGCTTTCGTACTAGATTTTTATTTTAATTTAAAAAAGCTTTTATATTAAAAAGTGTGATCATAATTTTTTCTCAATAGAACACTGAGAAATGCTTCAAAATTAATTTGTAAACTTTTATTACCGGGGCAGGTAAAATTAAATAAGAGCCTGTAATTAAAATTGAGAGGCATTCTTTTGAAAGTCTTTTCAATTTTACGCGAGATTTTTTTAATAAATAAGACAAGTTTATTTTTAGGAAGATTTTTTTTCTTTATTTAATTAGATAATTTTATAACCGCCATGTGTATGACAGTCCCATCATACCCTAAATAAACATTATTATAGATTTTATTTTAATTATTTAAATAAAACTTGACAATGATTGTCAAGTTTAACCTATTAGCGCACTGATAGAAAACATTTATAGATATCGGTCAAATCTAATCAAATCAAATCAAAATTTCTTTATTCAATTAAGCCATTAAGCGGCACTTTTGAACGTCAAATAATAATAATTTACAAGGAATAATAATTGATTCTACCGTCCATCAATCGATTCTACGGTCAATCTTTATCTATCACTTAAATTATTTTTTCTTCCTTTATAACATTTTCTTTGATTTATTAAGTTACTCAAATGCAACAGAAGAGAGAAGTTACTGCTGTAGTTAGAATTCATCATTATCTTACCCTTGTCCAAAGTCAGGGGTTGGCGCAACGTGTGTTCTTCCACCAAACTTTGCTGTTAAATATTAATTTGTGAAAGACAATCGATTGCAACACAACCACCGGTGCTACCTTCAAACTTCTTGTTCCACATTTTTTTATTCTATCCATTTGCATTTCAAATTAATTATGTACTTATCTGAAGAATTAAGCTTGTAGTATTAATATGCGTTTAAGCAGTTTAATTCGGTTTAGCTACTTGGATTTGGTTTCCAAATTAAGTTGTAAAAGTTTCAGAAGAAGATTATTTTTTTCAATATGCCTGATCATCTAGTAAATGAGACGATACTGATTGAGAGTGATTTATTTATTTAAAAGTTTCAAGAAAATGTTTAATACTAGCGTACTGGCGTAGCTCTCTAAGCTATTATAAATTAATATTGTGCGTTGTTTACACATTACCACTACATTATAATTGTATTGATGACATATTCGAAGACATGTATCATCCACCAACCCACACTGGGCCCGCGTGGTGGATTACGGCCCATTCACTCTCTCTGAGTGGCGGCCTGTGTCCCAGCAGTGGGTACATTAATAGGCTGATGACGTGATGTGATGATATGTGATGACATATTATAGGCATAATAATATATGTAGTTACTGTAAATATTTGGCAAATTATCAAGCACGGGGTTGAGTTAAGTTTTAAATAAAATACGAGTAACTTTATGTTTTCCATTCTAAAACTTTAAAGAACTAGCTAACACTAGCTATTTTACGCGGCATCGCTCCTATATCACGTAAACTGCATTTTTGAGACAAAAATTTGCCTATGGCACTAAACCATAGGTATTGCAGCTTTCTACCAGTGAAAAAAGCGTCTTCGGAACTGTATATCTAAAGGTTGGCTTTTACAAAATATATACAAACAAGCACTTTTTCCTGTTTATAATATTATTGGATCCTATCTCGTACGTCAATGGATAAGTACCATAGATATTATTTTAAGAAATACACTGTATAAAAAATACGGCATGATAAGGCACAGGCCTATCTGGACATTACTGATCATGTAAATATTTTCAATAATTAAAAAATGAGTATGTAATTAACATTATCAATATGTTTTTGCAACACGCGCTTAAAACGTAAAAACTACTGTGAGTTCGAGGGTTTTTAAAAAATGTTAAGCTAACAAGCAACTACTAACAATAATATAACTAACACCGAATGCACACTATCGATCCGCCACATTATCTCTGGTTGTTCTCGTCTAGCTAACGAAGAGTACTTGCATAGGCACAACCTTGTAGCCAGGATTATCCATCAGCATCTTGCTCTGAAATACACTCTTGTGGCATGGGAGGTACCGTACTACAGGTATGTGCCCGACCCAGTTCTCGAAAATAGCAATATCATATTGTACCGGTCCATCATCACTGACAGGACTATTGTAGCCAATAAGCCTGATATTGTGGTGGTAGACCGAATCGAGAGGCGTGCAATGATTGTTGACATAACTGTCCCGCATGACGGGAACCTCGTGAAAGCCGAGAAAGATAAGCAAATCAAGTATCTTGACTTGGCTCGCGAGGTTGTCGACATGTGGGACGTGGACACAGCGATCATTGTACCGATAGTCGTGTCAGTCAATGGCTTAATAGCCACGAGCCTCGACCAACACCTTAGGAGGCTCTCGTTAGGCGGCTGGGTCAAGGGCCTGATCCAGAAAGCAGTACTGCTGGACACGGCTCGCATTGTTAGGAGGTTCCTCTCTCTGGAGCTCTGACCGCCGGTAGCTTGGACCCTGTTCCCGATACCGGTGGGCCTCTATTTTTTATATTTTAAATGTTTTTGTTTTTAATTTATTTTATAAAAATATTTAAAAATGTAGATTATAAGAAAAAAAATGAATAAAGGAAATATAACTAATATGATATTAATATCTTGACGAATAACTACCGGAGACATATAAAGAGCTACGGGACGGTTGACATATGTCGGGCATGCCACCGTCCGGGAGAATCCATCAGACATATTATCTCTGGTTGTTCTCGTCTGGCTAACGGCGAGTACTTACACAGGCATAACCAAGTGGCCAGGATTATTCACCAGCAATCTAGTGGATTCTGAGGTACCGTATTACAAGTATGTGCCGACCCAGTTCTCGAAAATGACCATGTCACGTTGTACTGGGATCGGTCTATCATCACTGATAGGACATTGTTGCCAATAAGACGGATATAGTGGTGATAGACCGATTAGCGCGCCGCACAATGATAATCGATGTCACCATCCCGCATGACGAGAACCTCGTGAAAGCTGAGAAAGAAAAAAACAAATCAAGTATCTCGACTTAGCACACGAGGTTATCGACATGTGGAATGTGGACTCGGCGATCATTGTGCCGATTGTCGTAACGGCCAACGGCCTGATAGCCAAGAGCCTCGACGACCACCTGTCGAGGCTTTCATTGCGCGGTTGGATCAAGGGCCTGATACAGAAGGCAGTACTCCTCGATACGGCTCGCATTGTGAGGAGGTTCCTGTCTCTGGAGCCCTAACCACCGGTAGCTTGGACCCTGTTCCCGATACCGGTTGGCCTCTATTTTTTATATTTTTAAATGTTTTTTTTTATCTATTTTTATAAGCTAATATTTAAACATGTAAAAAATATGTACATCAATTTAATAAAGAATATAACCAACTTCTTTCTTAACTTCAAATTAAACCTATGTACTTAGTTCCGAAATAAATAATATGAATTCTAACATGTTCTTTTGTAAGTCATTATACTACCGACGTCTAAATTTTCAAAATTAATACCATTTACCTTCAGCTGTTTAAATTTAAACACACCGAATTAAGTACTAAAAATTACCTTTAGACACTTCAATCATTTTCATGATTCACATTAGATGAATGAAATAATTTTAGCACCTCAGTACTACCACTTTTAATCATTTGTAATTATTATAATATCTAAGGATTATCTTATTTACACTTTAAATATTTTTTAACTATATTGCCATTTCTTTGGTAATTTTCTATCTGCTACTAACATAGGGTTCCGCCATGCTAACGCAAATAGGAACTCACGCTCAAAAATCGTTTTTGATCTTGTTATGATAAATGATAAATGATTTTATTTCTGTAAGTTGGTTTGTACAAACACTTTTACATGTCGATCATATTTTTAAAACTAGATGAGTTCGGCGTTTCCTATCTGACTACTCTGAGAAGAAAGGCCGAAACAAACTCAGAGGTCACAGTCTCTTTTAAAGTCCAGACAAAAATCTTGGTTAGATCATGTGAAGACCATGTAGATTGATGTCTGAAATGGTCATTTGAGGAAAGAACAGAACCAGCCAGATTGAGTGGACCTGTCCAGTCAGTGCACGCATTTGTCAATAACCGAGCAGCTCAACACAGAATTTAAGGAGCTCAACGATTCGACGAACAATACCAAAAAAGGACATTCGGGTAGGCCGCAAAACTACCCAAACTGCCAGACCACGATTAAAAACTAAGATAAATTAAAAATAAAAACAAAAAATAAATTGTCCACATAGTCTTCACATTCACAATAATTAAAATAAAATAATATAATACTTTAAAAAGTAAATATTCTTGTCATTGCAAGAAAACCAAAAAAAAATAATAAAACAAAATTCTCGGTGGAAAATATAAATATCACTAATCTAATTAGTACTTATATTATCACGATTTAAATATTTAACTGACACTTACTTTTGTCGTTATATTATTAAAACCAATATTTACATACTTACTTATTTATCGGCAGTTTAATCTTGTTTTTTTGTGAATTATTTATTAGACATACCTACAAAAAAACAAAGTTTTTATTTGTCTATGCTTATCTATTCAAATCTGTTTCCCGCTTTTAACTATATGAATAAAAACTTCCGTATGTAAATGTAAAAACGTGATCTGATACGGTTCTCAGTTTTTTCTGCTTACACTCCGTTAAATTTTGATAGTTACAATCCTGTGGAAGATTCCAAGCAATTAGAAAGAAAGAAAGAAAGAAAAATATTTATTTGTGACCCGCACAGGAGACACGAGATAAGAAAAACACAAACAATAAATACACTAAATAGTGCAAAAATAACATTCGATATGGAAGTCTTTGGTACCTCTTGTTTTTAACCACCTTCAAAAAAAGGAGGAGGTTCTCAATTCGTCGGTTTTTTTTTTATGTTTGTTCCCCGATTACTATATTTTGCTCGCGCCTTTTTGCGTTACGACGTGACAGCTATTTGCACATGCGCAGTAGATATGCACGAGAAACTATTAGTTAATCTGTGGATATGCTGAGCGCGCTTGAATAAGCCCGCCATTTTATTAATTTCTTGCTCGGTTCAGATATTTTATTTTATTTAAGTTTTATTTCCTCGCACAATGCATAGTAAAATGTTGTATGATACACGTACGTAAGATGATTTCCGACTCGTGTCGATTTATCCACTCGCTTTTTAGGGTTCCGTACCCAAAGGGTAAAAACGGGACCCTATTACTGAGACTCCGTGATCCGTCTGTCTGTCTGTCCGTCTGTCACCAGGCTGTATCTCATGAACCGTGGTAGCTAGACAGTTGAAATTTTCATAGATGATGTATTTCTGTTGCCGCTATAACAACAAATACTAAAAACAGAATAAAATAAATATTCAAGTGGGGCTCCCATACAACAAACGTGATTTTTTGGCCGTTTTTTTTGCGATAATGGCACGGAACCCTTCGTGCGCGAGTCCGACTCGCACTTGGCCGGCTTTTTTTTATTAAAAAACGCCTTGCTATACTGAATTTTTCTTACTCTTTTGACTTTTTCTTTTATTTAGTAGGTTCAATCCCAATTTATGAGTGTAGATAAAGTAGTGTATGAAACTGCACGTAACTAGGTATTAAAACATTCGTCTGATACTTTTGACACACTCATGTTTCACCCCTTATTATGCAACAGTTTCATAAATCACTATTCTCCACATATCAGGAGGAGGTTCTCAATTCGTCGGTTTTTTTTTAATGTATTTTCCCCAATTACTCAAAGACGTCTAGACAGATTTCAAAAATTCTTCTTTTGTTTTGAAGGGTATACTTTCTAGTTGGTCCCATAGTCATTAGGTCAGGATCTGATGATGGGATCCTAGAGAAATCGAGGGAACTCCTCAAATATTATAGGCATACACATAGCGATTTTGGTATTTTCATCAACAATGCAATCATTTGCACCCAGAAAATATAATTTGGTGAAGTGGAACTGATGAAGAAGACCACAGATGGCCACTGGAACTCCGAGCAAGCCTGGTTATAATGAGAACGAACCGACAGTTAAGGCACCGCTACGCTTAGTTTTTTTATGAACCAATGATGTACTAATCGGCTGCACGAAAATGCGAGCGAAGATATGAAAAATAAGAGGCTGTGTCCCCCAAAGCTAGCGAGGCGGCGCGGGCGCAAGAATGAATAGCTAAGCTGTGAAACGGTGTGTAGCTAAGTGGTACACCTCATCCCTCGCACACATCACTTGCAAGCATCTCTCTCTTTTTTACCCGACTGCAGGAGGGCAATATTTTTCGAGCGTATGTTATATAATATAATAATAATAAAGTTTTTATTGATGCTTCAGTTTACATAACGGTTTAGTGTTTGGAGCCTCCTTTTAAGCAAATAATGCCTGTGTTAGGAGACTCCGCTCTTCCATAATATAGCAATAATTAATAACACTGTCAGTACAAGTAGTTGGTTAATAATGACAAATAATACTATGGTGATGTTGAGAGTATGTGGAAAATCTGTGCGTAGTCAAACTGTGGGGGTGTAAGTGTGTGAGGGTGGATGTGAGAGTGTAGTGAAGATGTGTGTGTAAGTGTGTATGTGAATTTGTATGTGATGGTGCATTTGCTAATGTATGTGCTCCAGAAGTGCCTCCGTGTCATCATAAGTAAGTGTCTTAATCCAATTGGTTAAGATTTTCTTACATTCAAAAATTTTTTTATTGTATAAGTCTATTATTTTGTTTATTTTATTATATAGTTTAGCAGATCGTTTACTAAATTGCCTGGTGGCAAACATCGTTTTAGTCTGTGGGATTTGTGCAACAATGTCAGCCCTTCTTTTCTGAAATACAACTGGGTCATAAGGCAGGGTTTTGTGCTTCCTTAAGACTGTTTGCATAATGTACAGTTTTCTTACAGAAATAAGGTCACTAATTTTGTATAAGATCTCAGTGGGATATCTTTTGTTTTTAAAATACATGATCTTTATCAGTGCTCGTTGAGCTCGCTCTACAACTATAAAGTTGGTTTTCCCTGCTCCTCCCCAAATAGGAATACAGTATAGCAAAACTGACTGAACCAGAGCCAAGTAGATCTCATTTAGGACATTTCTTGGGTGGCTATATCCATTTCTATAGCACGCTTTACAGCCCAAACGGCTTGACGCATTATGACATATGAGGTGTCGTTGGAATAGTCTCATTTGTGGGGCTATATTATGTTTAAAAATAGCCCCTCCCCCCCCAAAAAAAAATATATATTATAACACTTTCATGTTCCTATTTTCAAATATAATTCCTATGTTCAAACGAAGTTTTGGACGGCAAAAATCTATGCATAAATGCGTAGCTGGAAACAAATGAACCACGCAGCTAACTTGGCAAACCTATACACATCTTAGCCACAGTATAAATATACACTTTATACTGTGTCTTAGCAGTGGACGATCGACTTTACGGGCTGCAACACCTAACAACAAATTGATTGGTTAATATTTCACATCGGATAAGAAATTCTCTTAATTGCTTGTCAGCTCCGTCAATTGCTTTAATTATATAATTCTGACGCAGTTAGGTACCGTAAAATTACAGATAAACCATGTTATGTTTATTTTTACAGCGTAATGGCAACATTAGGTTCGCTATATTTTTAATTGTTGATCGATTATAACATGTTTCAAAGTGAGTTTTTGTAATTGTTTGTGTTATATGCTTCATTTTTAAAATGGGTGCGATGGAAGCCAAATATGAGGGAAATAACTTTATTGAAGATGTCACCGAATCTGTGAGTTTTTATGTTAAAAAAACATTAACAAAAATCATCAAATTTCTCGGAAATCAGTCCATATAAGTCATGTATGACGAATTGATGATGCATGGTATTGTTCTCATGACTAGACTTTAAATTTTAGGTACTTTAAACAGTTTCCTCTAAATCGGTTCATTAGTTTCATCATCATATCAGCCGAAAGACGTCCACTGCTGGACATAGGCCTTCGCCAAGCGTCGCCACATTGACCGGTCTCGTGCGTCCCGCAACCAGCGGATCCCCGCAACCTTCACCAGGTCATCGGTCCACCTGGTGGGAGGCCTCCCAACCCAACGCAACTTCTTCCGGATTGCAGTCACCACTCCAGAACTTTTCTGCCCCATCGACCATCCGTTCTGCGAGCAATGTGCCCTGTCCACTGCCACTTAAGTTTGGCAATTCTTCGGGCTATGTCGGTAACTCTGGTTCTCTTGCGGATCTCTACATTTCTGATTCGATCACGCAAGGAAATGCTGAATATAGCCCTCTCCATTGCATTCATTAGTTTAGTCGTCAAAAACGAGATAGGTATGGTTATTTTATTAGTATCTCAGAACATGGAGGATTCGCCAGCCACTGCTTAAGACCACATTGTCAAAATTCCATACAAAGCAAGCGTGTCGGTAAGCCGTAAGTCTTAGAGCCCCTGCAAACTTCAGACTTTTTATCGGCCGATAGTTTGGTCGGATTGAAAATTGCATTCATTACCGAATCGTTTTTAATGTACGCATTTGCATGCTTCCGCACACTGTCGGCCGATAAAAAGTCTAGTTTGCGGGTACTCTTAAGGTTAGTAGTCTGGCGATCACTTCAATGTTTGAAGGTGTACGTTCAAAATAAAAAATGATATCAATTTGTCTCTTCATTATCTAGCCCTGTATATAAAAAATATATATTTGAAAGTTATGAGCGTCGAAAGTTCCATATTTCAACACTAATTTTAACACATCATTGGGCGCAAATAAATACCATAAGAAGAAGGAATATTGCAAAACAGTCACCATACAAGGATAGACTAGTAGTTCAACAATGCAAATAATTTTATTTTGAACAGACACATTTAGTCGTTTTTTCATGATATCCATACTCCCAAAGGTATGTTTATATTTTTTTTAACTATATATGAACTATTAACATTTCGCTACAAATTTGCAAAAGTACGAAGCTCTAGTTCGTACGCGAACACTAGCTAAAAGCACAATCCAAACTTCATATTCGGCAATCGTTTTTACCTGTATTGGGTACATACACAGATAACCTTACAGCTTTAGTTTAGACGGGCTGTCTCCGCAACTCCACGACCAAGCGCGTATTTTGCGTAACCTTACAGCTTTTATCAAATGACGAAGGTCAGATCGACGCAGGCGCTTATTCTAATACATTTTTGCCATTTTTAGGGTTCCGTACCTAAAAAGGAAAAAACAGAACCCTTGTAGGATCACTTTGTTGTCCATCTGTCTGTCAAGAAAATTAATCTCGGGAACGCGTGGAGATATCGAGTTGAAATTAATATCGTGTACTCAAGTTTGTAACCCCTTGCAGCTGTGAAAAAATCAAACTTCTAGATCAACGAAATCAAGAGATACAGCCGTTAATGACGCATGTATGTTTTTTTATGTATGTTCACCGATATCTCCGTCAATTGTGGACCGATTTTGAAAATTCTTTTTCTGTTTGAAAGAGTATGTTCCGAAATTGGTCCCATTTTAATTTGGTGAAGATCTGATGAAGAACTTCGAAGATATACAACAGAACTCTTCAATAAATAACGGCAATCTCTCGGGACTGCTTCAATCGCATGTCTGTTTATTGTTTATACCATTTCATAACATAACATCACGCCAGTAAGCTCTTAAGGGGTAAGCAGATCTCTCATTTGATCGGTTTTGTTCAAATTTCATGATATTCGGGTAATCTATTCTGGCGTTATAGGAAACTTACTAAACAACTTGCCTATTAGTTAGGTACAACTAAAAAGAGAAAAATAAAAAAACTTTTTTACAAAAAAATTCTACCGACTTCCAAATAAGAAAACTACAAAGTGAAAAATAACTTTATTTTTGGAAGTCGGTGTCCATAACGCATAAAATGGTACCTACGAAAGACACCGACTTCCAAAAATAAAGTTATTTTTCACTTTGTAGTTTTCTTATTTGGAAGTCGGTAGTATTTTTTTGTAAAAAAGTTTTTTTATTTTTTTCAATCGCCATCGCCATACTTTCGATAATCGAATGTCACTTGTCTAGGTCCCTGGCCTTTCACGTCATGCCTTATTACATATTCTGTCTCCATTCCCAGGTACCCAACAACATGTCTCGCCTGGTCTCCTTCCTCACAGCGCTGTGGGTCTCCTCCGTGGCCGCATACCCTGGTTTTGGTGACGTCATCTCCCAAACAGCTAATGGTATCAAGGACGTGGTTACCAATGAGGCCCAGGCTAGTCTCGACCCCGTTGGGAAGTCTATAGCGTTCATTGGAGGCAGTGTTTGTAAGTAGACCTATTTATTCTTCTCAATTTTTTTTAATTTGTTATTCCTGAACGGATTTCAGCCACGGTGGACAATATAAATGGAGATTAGACAAATCCGCAGGAGATATATATTATAATGCACACGTGAGTGCGCAAACACGGATGCACTCTTTGTTGCAGACAGCTACTGAGAAATAAAATTCCTTGTGGAAAACTAGTGGAAACCAACGAGGCAGTTTTTTTGTATAATTAAACATCAAAGTTACTTTTAAGATCCATTTCCCTAATTTTTTCATTCTTGAAGAATACTGTGGTTTAATTTCTTGCAATAATTCGAAAAAAAAACAGTTTATTACATTTTACGGAGCGCGAGCTCCGGAATGTATGGCATTTGCTCAACGTGTTAATAACTTTAATATTTTTCAGGTACTCAGGTGAAGCCCATAGTCGGAGTGGCATACGATAACTACGAAGGCCAGGAACCTGACATGAGCAAGTTAGCACTCGTCTTCATCACACGGTGAGAATACTATAAACTGAGATAAATAAATAAATAAAATGCCTTATATTTCCTACTTAATAACAAATAGATAGGACAAAAATATAGAGGTACGCCGTTGATAGATTATAATCTCCAATTCTCTACAGCGCGAAGACCGTGATCTACAACTTGACAGGGGCCCCGTTAGAGATCCCGCAGGAGAGGTGGTACAACCCGCAGCAACAGATGAAGATCTTCCTCCACGGCTTCACCGATAACCCTCAGAAGGACAGCTTCCAGACCATGAGAACAGCGTTTGCTGAGCTTGAAACTACCAAAGGTAAACGGACACTCGAAATTCAAATTCAGAAGCAATTCAGTTGGTTTAGTGCGAGTTTGTACTCGCGTTAACGTAAACGTTATATTAAAATTGGATAAGCGCCGTCTGGTGACAGTAAATGAGCTTGTTGACGACACGACACACCGCACCGCAAGGCTCATGCTTGGTTCGTCACTCACGCGCTTATAGAACAAAACAAGTGCACTGCAGTGTCGTTGCAGAATTGTGTTTAGTGAACAAACGAACGGACGACAGACCGTCTGCAGTGTGTCGTGTGTTAAAAACCGTGCACGCAAATCGTGTCGCGCGGTGCCTCGTGAACAAATGACCGTATGCCTCCTCTACACTGCTCGCGAAGTTCCTCGGCGAAGTACTCTAGAAACTTTGGCTAAAGTCCGAAGTGCGACACTACACACTCGTTCAACTTCGCGATGAGCTCATTTGCTCTGTGGGGCCGATAGCATGTGCACGTTTGTAATGGACGCTTAAGTAGCAGTTGCCGTTGCAATGTGCACTCTCGCGTATTCTAACTACGTGCATTTTTGCACAACGACGTCACGACGCGAACTGAAGTCAACCGAGTAGTATAGAGAGTCACTTCGTGTGCGCACTTCGGGCCCTTTGACTCGGGCGCAAAAACCGACAACAAATGGAAGTTGCCCGAGGCGAGGTAAAGTTTGACCAGGTAAACCGAAGTGCCTCTCTACACTATCGTATTCGTCTAACATCGTTCAACTTCGTGAGCAGTGTAGAGAGGGCATAAGGGTAAAACTATTTTTGTTTGCAAATTGACATAAGGGAAGTTTGTGTAAACACGATTGAGTACAGGTAAAAACTCGCACGTCTCGCACCTAGACCTCAGAGATAAGAGGACTATCACAAAATTTTATTCTAACGTTCAAAACTAAGTTCGAACAACCGATGCAAGCATTTTGGCAGATGCAATTATTCGTGGATCACTAAACTACTTCAACAAAAAACAGCTTTGGTGAGTTGACCCTTGACTGAACATTGTATATCGAGGACACTATGAATTAAGTAAACCACTACCTATCTAATTACACATTTGTTGCGACCAGGTGAGGACGTGAACATCCTGGCTCTGGATGCCAGCTCATTGATCGCCTTTTTCTACTTGCGCGCCACCACTATGGTGCAGTTCATAGGTGAGCGTCTTGGAGCTACCCTCGCAGCCTTGAAACCTGGTAAGTGTTTGGATTGTACTCATCGTCATCTAGATTATTTATGTCGAAATTCGTCCACGGCTTAACATAGGCCTCCCCCAACAGTCACCACAATGACCTATCCCGTGCATCTCAAATCCAGCGGATTCCCGCCGCTTTAACCAAGTAATCGGTCCACCCAGTGGTAGGCTTTCCAACATTGCGTCTGCCAGTTTGTGGGCGCTACTCCAGATGTTTTCAGCTCCGTCGCGTTAGCCTTCCGTTCTGTCACCAGTACAGCCCACCGCCACTTTAGTTTGGCCATTCGTCGGTAACCCTGGTTCCCCTGCGGATATCTGCATTTATGATGCGATCACGAAAGGGAACTCCGAGCTTAGCCCTCTCAATTGCCCTTTGGGTGACTTTAAACCTTCTGATGAGAGACTGTACTATGACGAGTTAACGCCATCATTATTCCAGTGTGAGATAGAAACGGAACTATACAGGAATAACACTAACTCTTTTGCTGAACGAAAACATGATAGCATTCACGCATCAGTCGGGTCACACATTTTGTGAGCAAAAACCGAGATAAAATGCGTGAGTTGAGCCTAAGCTATCATGGAGGCCGTGCTCGGCCGGCAGTATTATATTTACAAGCTAGGAATAGGATCTTCGCGCTGGCTCCTGAATCACTCCAGAGATAAATAAACAAATTTAGTTATATTTTACACTAAACCTAAAAGGGTACCTGTTTATCATTAAGAAGTTTATCTAAGGGGTTTTGTCGATTTCAGGGATTATTATTTTATTTGTATAGGCCGCCTGAGGAGAGGATAAAGTTGTGGGTAGAGAAGTGTCCACCGCCCCATGACTTTGTTGAGCCCAAGGATCATCTACCGCTTGGTGATGAATTGCGGTGGCCTATTTGGAAGGCATTGAATCGGCTACGTACCCAGGTAGGTCGCTGCAAATATAACTTGGCAAAATGGGGGATTATTGATTCGTCCAACACCCGGTGTGAGTGTGGTGCACCTATACAGACTATGTCTTACTTGCTGGAGTATCCTGGCTGTCCATTCACTTGCACCCTGGAAGACCTGTACAGTGCTTCTGACGCTGCAATAAGCGTGGCCACCTACTGGTCCCAGACAATCTAATTAAATGTGCCATCGAAACGAAAAGAAGAAGAAGGAGGGATTACCCCTGAAATCGACAAAACCCCTTAGATAAACTTAACGCAAAAAAATATTTCAGCTGCATTATACAATTTGGCAACGATCAATTATTATGGAGCAGCGATTTTTTTTCCGTGAAGATAATTATGCTTAAGATTAACAATCTTCTAAATAAAATCGACATTATCTAGTAACAAATTTAATAAACAACATAATTCTATAAGCTATGTATAATGCCGGAAGACAAACGTAGGAAGAAACTACTACTGTCATTAAATACAATTGTCGTGGAACAAAATGGCCGGAATCACGCAAACGATGCACGTGAGATAAATAGAGAGGTATTGTGTCATTGTCTGATTCATAATAGCGCCTCGCTGTAGTTTGAAATGTGATCAATGTCAGCGATGCTTCTGATTCCATGCTATTATCCTCATCTTTTAATTCTTCTGCAAATTACACATGCCACCATGTATTGTCTTACAGTACTTATGTGTAACTATTTGGTGCCTACCTCACCGCCGTTTTCGTTACTGTACCGAATCTGTGAAGATTCACGCGCCTTCCTGACGTAGTCGTTTCGGTACAGATTATTTACCGAGCGCATACACGATCACACACGATACATCTTAGGTACAGAAACGAAGATGAGGCAGGCGCCTTTGCTTTAACAAAATATTGTACATGCAAATTTTGTCGAATAGGAGTCCTCATTCATAATTGACATTCACGCTATGGTTTATTATAAGACAGAGGCCCGTGGCTAAATATTGATAGCCGTACAGAGGCTCTAGACTAGCGAAATTTGGGATAGCAAAAAATTGGGCCCGCACAATATGGCGCCCAAAAGCCGTCTATTTTTCTATTTTCCAATTTTAAGTTTAAAACGAATCGATTGACGTAAGTATCATCAAAATCGGCCAACGCGTTTGGTCTTTAGAACGCCACATAGAAACAAATATACATATATAGACTGATAAACACATAACCCTCCTTCGGCAGTCGGGTTAAAAGTCAAAAATGTATAATGGCACGTGATATTGGCATTTGGACCATCGCCTTCACGGATAGAATAATACTTTCTAGGGCCTCAGGTCCGTCTTCAATTAAGCAACACTTGCCAAGATGGATGAGCATTCATTAGGCTTCTTCGTTGCTCGGAAAGCATGCAGTAGAAGCCAGAGCTGCATTCGGGTAGACTGGAAGCCTTTTTTTTTTGTTGGTTTCGATGTGCAAAATGCATTACGCATCATCCTCCCCAACATAATTTGGCAAAGTTAAGAGGAAATATGGCCAGAGAGCGCCGACTGAATTTCCTTAGTAAAAAGTCATAATTCGAGGTCTGGCTTTCGTCTCTTACCTCCTCCAATATTGGACCAATTTAAAAGAAATATAATATATAATTTAAAAGACATAAAGTGAAAATTAAAGATATATACTATTATATACCTTTTTGAAGGAAATTCCTGAAGGCGCGGGCGGCTGGAAAACCAATACTTAAGGCCCTTCAGAAGCTGTTTAATTCCGTCATACTCGAAGTGAAAACGCCACAGGCATGGTGCAGGGGTGTGGTGGTACTCTTCTTCAAGAAGGGTGACAATGCCCTACTGAAGAACTATAGGCCCATCACACTTCTTAGCCATGTCTACAAGCTGTTTTCAAGAGTCATCACGAATCATCTCGCGCGCAGGTTTGACGATTTCCAGCCTCCCGATCAAGCCGGATTTCGTAAAGGCTTCAGCACCGTAGACCACATACATACGCTGCGGCAGGTTATAAAGAAGACTGAAGAGTACAACCTGCCTCTCTGTTTAGCGTTTGTGGACTACGAGAAAGCCTTCGATTCGATCGAGACTTGGACTGTACTACAGTCTCTACAACGGTGCCAAATTGACTACAGGTACATCTAAATGTTGAAGTGTTTGTACAAAAACGCCACCATGTTAGTTCGACTTCAGGATCAGACCTCGGAACCAGTCTTTCTGCAGCGAGGTGTGAGACAGGGAGACGTCATTTCTCCGAAACTGTTTACCGCTTCACTGGAGGATGTCTTCAAGGTTCTGGACTGGAGAGGGCTAGGCATCAACGTCAATGGCGAGTACATCACTCACCTTCGGTTTGCCGACGATATAGTGGTTATGGCTGAGACCATGGTGGACCTCAGTACAATGCTCGATAACCTCAGCAGAGCTTCTGAAAGAGTGGGTCTTAGGATGAACATGGACAAAACCAAAGTGATGTTGAATGCCCATGTTACACCCACTCCTATCAAGGTCGGAGACTCTACACTCGAAGTTGTGTACGACTATGTCTACCTGGGACAAACGATCCAGTTGGGTAGGGCCAACTTCGAGAAAGAGGTCAACCGTCGAATCCGACTCGGCTGGGCAGCGTTCGGGAAGTTGCGCGGTATCTTCTTGTCCAACTTACCACAGTGTCTCAAGACGAAAGTCAATGACCAGTGTGTGTTACCAGTGATGACATATGGCTCTGAGCCGTGGTCGCTTACAATGGGCCTCATCAGAAAGCTTAAAGTCACCCAAAGGAAAATGGAGAGGGCTATGCTCGGAGTTTCCTTGCGTGATCGAATCAGAAATTTAGAGATCCGCAAGAGAACCAGGGTTACCGACATAGCCCGAAGAATTGCCAAACTTAAGTGGCAGTGGGCAGGGCACATTGCTCGCAGAACGGATGGCCGATGGGGCAGAAAGGTTCTGGAGTGGTGACCGCGAACCGGCAGACGTTGCGTTGGAAGGCCTCCCACCAGGTGGACCGATCACCTGGTGAAGGTTGCGGGGATCCGCTGGTTGCGGGACGCACGAGACCGGTCAATGTGGCGACGCTTAGGGAAGGGCTATGTCCAGCAGTGGACGTCTTTCGGCTGATATGATGATGATGACTAAGGAAATTTAGTCGGCGCTCTCTGTCCCCGTTTCCTTTTAAGGTAGATTGATTGTATCAAGTTATAGTATCCCAGCTGTGGGAACATTAAAAGGCTGATGATGATGATGATGCACTTACGGTACACTATTTTGGAACTAACATGTACAAAATCATTTTAATCTCTTTTCAGCTGGTCTTGATCCCGCAAATATCCACCTGATAGGCCACAGCCTCGGCAGCCACATCGCAGGCTTTGCAGGCAAGACATTCTTCGAGATAACAGGACGCAAAGTTGGCAGGATCTCGAGTCTGGACCCGGCTGGGCCCTGCTTTGGTGATGTCCTTCCCGCGATGAGGCTCAACAAGAAAGACGCTGAATTTGTAGACGTTATACATACTGATGCTGGCGTCTATGGACTGGATGAGAAAGTCGGTGAGTTTATTTTTGATACAATTATTGTCAGAAGATAGACTGCCGAGCAAAACGTAAGCGGCTTAAGTTTAAGGCGCCTTGCTTGCTTGCGGCTTAAGTTTAAGTTTAAGCCGAATTGCGCAAGTGAATTCGGCAATGCGCAAGGTTTGACCGCTATCGAATCGACCAGTCACATGCGAGATGAATGACGCGATGTGGATTTCCGTCTGTGTGATTGGTCGATTGATAGCCGTCAAACCCTTCAAGCTGCGGGTCGATGCGTTTTCGTTTCTGTACTGAATCTGTGCAGATTTTGTACCGAGAGCCACTTGTTGACTGGCTCGGTTTCGGTCACTCGGTGCGGAATCGTTTCGGTGTTTGTCATTGCCTATCGTGAACTGAGCTCTGTGTGAGTAGCCGTCGTGGTAAGGCGTGCGGTACAGATTTAGTACCGAAACGACTCAGTGAGGCAGCTCTCATTTAATAACATGCACTCGGGAAAAGTCTAAAAAAAAAAAACTGTGCAGAAACGTAAACGCATCGAGCCTGTGAGAAAGGCGCCTAACTTAATTAACGAAACTGTGATCTAATTTCAGCTTTGTGAATAAGAATTCACAAAGCTGAAATATTATTAAATTACTAGCTGTGCCCGCGGCTTCGCTCCCGTCAACTGACTGCCTTCCCTACTTACCTTTCTATCTACCCTACTTACCTTCCTACCTACCCTATATAACTTGCCACCTACCATTTTCCGGCGAAAGGGGGATCTCCCTGAGCTGCCAACGCTATACCGACACTCCTCCTCTACCCTACCTACCTACTTACCCTACCTACTTATCTACCTACCCAAAATTATTTGATCCAAAATGCCATAATGTAGCTTATTTATAACAGAGAGATATATAGTGTCGGACTTATTTTTAGATTTAATAAAAACCAATATCTTTGTAGTACATGGTATAGTCCTCGCCAAACTTCTGGGCCGCCCTGAAGTTGGTTTACCGGATGCGCGAGGCACAAAACGGTGCTGTTTTTGTATGAGATTAATTACAACTGCGCAGACATTGTACCCAACTTCAGGGCGGCCAAGACGTTTGGCGAGAACTATACTTACGTATAATTAGCCACTACCCCAGCGCACGCGGATAAAGCAGTTCAGTGACTGCTGAACTACTTTATCCGCGTGCAGCGCTTTTTCTCCCGACTTACTTTAAAAATATCAAAATTTAAGATATGGGATCTTGGACCATTCCATAAAAATAGCGAGAATGGCTCCTCTGTTGCCCAGCCTCGTCACAGCCACCAGCCTTTTAATATTCCCACTGCTGGGACACAGGCCTCCTCTCTGTGAGAGAGGGTTTGGACCTTAATCCACCACGCGGGCCCAGTGCGGGTTGGTGGATGTCACATCAAATGTCTTCGAATTTTTAGTTCTAGGACATGCCGGCTGCCTCACGATGTTTTCCTTCGCCGTATTTTAGAGCAGTGGTGATAAAATAATTTACACCTTTTCCAAATTCGCAGGCCATGTAGATTTCTACCCCAATGTCGGGACAGAACAGCCTCAGTGCTTGCTGCAGACTTGCAGCCATAGCCGCGCCTGGTTGTTATACGCAGAGTCGGTGCTGAAGCCCGATGCCTTCCAGGCAGTCCAGTGCGACAGCTCCTACAACTTCAGGCACGGAAAGTGCAACACCACTGATGTCAGGTAAGATGTCGAAGACTCCAGCCGGTCCATTCTGTAGATGAACTGGGCTTGAAGTGAGCCATTTGGATTTGGATGCACTTTTTTACCTACTTCAAAAAAAGAGGAATTCGTCTGAAAGTATTGTTAGGGTTCCGTAGCCAAATGGCAAAAAACGGAACCCTTATGGATTCGTCATGTCTGTCTGTCTGTCTGTTCGTCCGTATGTCACAGACACTTTTTTCCGAAACAATAAGAACTAAGCTGTTGAAACTTGGTAAGTAGATGTATTCTGTGAACCGCATTATGATTTTCACACAAAAATAGAAAAAAAACAATAATTTTTGGGGGTTCCTCATACTTAGAACTGAAACTCGAATTTTTTTTTTCATCAAACCCATTCGTGTGGGGTATCTAAGGATAGGTCTTCAAAAATGATATTGAAGATTCTAGTATATTTTTTATCTAAACTGAATAGTTTGCGCGACAGATTCATGTCTTAAGGTAGCCCTAGTCGACGCACGGACTATTTTGTGCGCGAGGTTAAAATGCTGCATGCATCCTATCCGACAACACGTGCGAAAGAGATAGATGTTGTGATGAGCAGTAAGAAGCTAGTTCGCGTACGAATTAGCACTTTTGCAAATTTGTAGTGAAATGGATGATGATTTACGACGAAAACGAGCGTCGTTTTTTATAAACAGACAGACAGAAATGTATATTTTCAAAATAAAGTTATTTGCATCATTGAACTACTAATCTATTCCTGTATGGTGGCTGTTTTGCAATTTTCCTTCTTCGTATGGTATTTATTTCCGCCCAAAGATGAGTAAAAATCCGTAGCCAAAGGGTAAAAACGGGACCCAATTACTAAGACTCCGCGGTCCGTCTGTCTGTCTGTCCGTCTGTCACCAGACTGTATCTCATGAACTGTGATAGCTAGACAGTTGAAATTTTCACAAATGATGTATTTCTGTTAACAACATAGTCCGACTCGCACTTGACCGTTTTTTTTTATTTATACGTACATCGTCAAACAGTGGAGTAATCGCCAGACTACCTTTGTATTGAAGAAAAATCGACTAGTGCAACCTTAACTGCTAAACGTGTTTGGATAAAACTTGGCCGGGTAGACTATGTGCAGATTAGGCCAAAAGATTTTTTTATACCGGTAGCATATTCCCTTGGGACAATTTTCGGTAGCATATTCCCTTGGAACAATTTTTGGTAGCATATTCCCTTGGAACAATTTTCGGTAGCATATTCCCTTGAACAATTTTCGGTAGCATATTCCCTTGAACAATTTTCGGTAGCATATTCCCTTGAACAATTTTCGGTAGCATATTCCCTTGAACAATTTTCGGTAGCATATTCCCTTGAACAATTTTTGGTAGCATATTCCCTTGGTACAATTTTCGGTAGCATATTTCCTTGGGTCAATTTTTCTTAGCATATTCCCTTGGAACAATTTTCGGTAGCATATTCGCTTGGAACAATTTTCGGTAGCATATTCCCTTGGAAGTTTTTTCGGTAGCATATTCCCGTGGCTCAATTTTTGGTAGCATATTCCCTTGGAACAATTTTTGGTAGCATATTCCCTTGAACAATTTTCGGTAGCATATTCGCTTGGAACAATTTACGGTAGCATATTACCTTGAACAATTTTCGGTAGCATATTCCCTTGAACAATTTTCGGTAGCATATTCCCGTGGCTCAATTTTTGGTAGCATATTCCCTTGGAACAATTTTCGGTAGCATATTCCCTTGGAACAATTTTCGGTAGCATATTCCCTTGGAACAATTTTCGGTAGCATATTCCCTTGGAAGTTTTTTCGGTAGCATATTCCCTTGGAAGTTTTTTCGGTAGCATAATCGGTTGGAAGTTTTTTCGGTAGCATAATCGGTTGGAACAATTTTTGGTAGCATATACCCTTGGAACAATTTTCGGTAGCATATTCCCTTGGAACAATTTTCGGTAGCATATTCCCTTGGAACAATTTTCGGTAGCATATTCCCTTGGAACAATTTTTGGTAGCATATTCCCTTGGAACAATTTACGGTAGCATATTCCCTTGGAACAATTTTCGGTAGCATATTCCCTTGAACAATTTTCGGTAGCATATTCGCTTGGAACAATTTTCGGTAGCATATTCCCTTGGAAGTTTTTTCGGTAGCATATTCCCGTGGCTCAATTTTTGGTAGCATATTCCCTTGGAACAATTTTCGGTCGCATATTCCCTTGGAACAATTTTCGGTAGCATATTACCTTGAACAATTTTCGGTAGCATATTCCCTTGAACAATTTTCGGTAGCATATTCGCTTGGAACAATTTTCGGTAGCATATTCCCTTGGAACAATTTTCGGTAGCATATTCCCGTGGCTCAATTTTTGGTAGCATATTCCCTTGGAACAATTTTCGGTAGCATATTCCCTTGGAACAATTTTCGGTAGCATATTCCCTTGGAACAATTTTCGGTAGCATATTCGGTTGGAACAATTTTCGGTAGCATATTCGGTTGGAACAATTTTCGGTAGCATATTCCCTTGGAAGTTTTTTCGGTAGCATAATCGGTTGGAACAATTTTCGGTAGCATATTCCCTTGGAACAATTTTCGGTAGCATATTCCCTTGGAACAATTTTCGGTAGCATATTCCCTTGGAACAATTTTTGGTAGCATATTCCCTTGGAACAATTTACGGTAGCATATTCCCTTGGAACAATTTTCGGTAGCATATTTCCTTGGTAAAATTTTCGGCTTTCACATGGGCAAAGTGCTAGAAGACTAATAAAACAATCTTTTACACCAAAAACTTTATATCTTTTCCAGTGTTATGGGTTACTACTGCCCTGCAGGCACCACCGGCAACTACTACCTGGTAACCGCGGGCGAGAGTCCCTACGGCGTCCGCGAACAGGGCCTGACTTACGCACAAAACGGTGTTGTGAGGAGCATCTCCTATGGTGTCAAGGATACGTTAACGTTCATCGGTTGATGATGAGACCCGCTTTAAATGCTGATGATTTGATGTACGAGAATCTTGAAATGCTTATGTCGAGATGGCTTATTATGTACTTAAATACACCTAGTTTCTGAATTAAGTATTTGAAGCTAAGAACTTGTAAAACTCCAATGACCAAAGTTTGACAGATTTTAATACTAAAGTTTTATTCAATGAGAGCTATATTTTAGATTCACGTTATAAAATTCAACATTACCCAGTGATATTAAAGTTAAAAATCCTTCATTTAAAATATCGTGTAAAGGATGAGAGTATGTATACGAGATAGTTTAATACACCGTGAAATTTTAATCGGCTTACAAAAGCAGCCAACTTCATGTATCCAATAACTACTAAACATTCATAAAAAAATGAACATTTAAATAATTTAAAAAATCAAAATATTATTCATTATTTTGACGCATTGAAACATCAGGGCCGATTTCACCAGTAAAACTAATCGCGAATAGTTCAACTAAACTCAGCTTATGCAAATACAGCGATCTGATTGGTTGAGACCGCTGAGAAACTACCAATCAGAACCCTGTATTTGCATAAACTGAGTTTAGTTGAACTAATTGCGATTAGTTTCATTTCAGTGGTTAAATCGGCCCTAAGAGCACGGTCCTTGCGTTCCAATGGTCTGCGACATCTTTATCAGAGTGCATTCACCCTAACCTAAAAATTGTTTGCTTATTGCAATCTTAATGTTGTCGGTATGTATAAAAAAGAAAAAAAAATCGGGCCTAGTTTATGTCGGATGCATTGAGAGGACCACCTTTTTAAGACGACAAAAATGTCACAGTGTATTTGTTATCTTCTTATACAAGAAGAAGATCTTATTACTCAATAAGAACCAAATATGGCTGTTATTATACATATTTACTATATTTAGTATTTCTGTGAACCGATAAACTTGCAATAATTTTATTTGTTTAAACTCTGTGCCAAATACAATAATGATAGACTTATCTAATAAGTAGAAGTTTTTGTGTTAGTAACCGATATCCAAAATGTTATTGTTGTTATTCTACTGAATAATATCTAAGTATTATTATAATAAAGAAAAGTCAAGTGTTAATGTTTGTTTTAATGATCCTGGATCTATAATTACTAACAGGGGAAAGTAAGAATAAATGGGAGAACCATTGATGTATTAAAGGGAGGTAGATACGGGACTGGTCACAGCGCTTGGTCCTACTAAACTAAGTGATTGCCCGTAGCTGGCACTCAGTCGCGCACGACACATCGTTGATCACACAGCTTAATAATTTCAGTGTTCTCATGTTGTTTTTTTTTTCAATAAATACGCATCAAAATGACTTCTTGTGAAGCTAAACAGTGTTTAAATAATATCAGGAAGAAAAATAAGACACACGGGATCCTTACCACTCATAAGTACAGTCAAAAATGTTAATTTGTTGTAAATTACAATAATATTTAAATATGGCGAATATTTGTGAGAGGGAGATAGATATTACAAACATTCGTGAGAGACACGATACACACATAATGCGCGAGTTGCGAGACTCATACGCAACGAGTACGGGTGTACTAGACCGAGGTTGCATGTAGTCGTGCTACTCGTGCTTCGAGCCCAGGTTTACTGATTGCGATGTTAGCGCGTAACATATCTTCCTCCTTTTAATACATCAATGAGGAGAACCCTCATAATTAAGCAAAAATAAAACATATTTTTATAAAATCTTTAATAAAAACATTAATACTTAGCAGCTAAACATTCTCGCAACACAAACAACTTCTATTAGAGCGATAACCTAAGCTATTTCTCACTGTACTCTGCTTTATTTTGCAAGACCATCCTCCTGTCAGCCAATAATGGCGTATATTATATATATTCAGTTTGTAAAAGACTTATCAAGTTCCATTCAATCCACTGTCGAATCATGATCAAATCAGTTTGTTCGACCAAAGTAAAAGCAACGAACCATGGCATTGTCTAGACTTTAGCTAGATGAATCCATGGTAGACTAGAGATTTGACAGTAGATTTGACAGTAGACTAGAGATTTGACAGTAGATTTGACAGTAGATTTGACAGTAGATTTGACAGTAGATTTGACAGTAGATTTGACAGTAGACTAGAGATTTGACAGTAGATTTGACAGTAGACTAGAGATTTGACAGTAGATTTGACAGTAGATTTGACAGTAGATTTGACAGTAGATTTGACAGTAGACTAGAGATTTGACAGTAGATTTGACAGTAGATTTGACAGTAGATTTGACAGTAGACTAGAGATTTGACAGTAGATTAAGGGCCTGTTTCTAACTGTTACACGATAGGAATTAGTCAGTAGAAATATTCTAAGCTAGTGCTAAGTTCAGAGGTAGTGTTAAATGCGATTAAATAACTAAATTATAAGCTCAGAATACAAAATGAGAGGCAGATGCCCCGACGCTCGATGTCGGTATTGTACTATTGTTTTGAATACAGTTCGTGGAATTAAGTTTGCCATGTTAGCTGCGCTGTCCATGTGAGTCTCAACTACTCATCTGTGCGTAGAGTGGCCGTGGCACAGATAATATAATACTAGCTTACAGATGCCTCATCCCATACAAAAAAACCGTGATGACGTAACTAGCGTTTTTCGTCTGATTCCGATGACTTCCGATTTTATTCATTCTTCCTTTCACATTCAGTCCATTCTTCTCTGGAATGCGCTTCCTCTCGATATCAGGAAGGCCACCAGTCAGTATGCATTTAAGCGAAAGTTACGGAATTATTTTCTACATGATTAGCAGAGTCGTCTCAATAAAACGCCTTTCTATTACTTAATATATATATATATATATATTTATGGTATTTATTATAGTAAATATATAAGTATGTTTATTTTAGCTATATGTATATATCTACTATTGTATCCATTTTACTTATTTTTTTTTTATTTTTTTTTTTTTTGCACCTGCGATGTTATCTCTCCACCACCCTTGGTTGACTGGTAGAGAATGCCTCAGGCATTAAGTCCGCCTATGTACCTTTATGTTGCATGAAGTTTTAATAAATAAATAAATAAATAAACCGATTATTTTTTGTCCCGCGCCATCTATTGACATCAATTTTAAATGATCCGTTCAAATAATCTTTGAAATTTGAATTAAGAGCCAAATATTCATAATTTTGGGCTTAAGAGAGTTGATTAAACAAGAACATTCAATTTTTATGTTCATTTCCAGAAAATGTTAATTTTACACACATTCAATTACAGATCGGCGCATATCGCCCCATCTGGTGAGATTTATTTGAACCAACATTTATTTCTTAGCGCTGATACCCCGTGATGTGCTGCGGTCAGCCCACCTACAATATCATACTATACTTAACTGTGCACTTGGCTCTGTCACGCACGTCACTCTGACGTTCACTCTCGCTATTGGCGCACAAGGCGAACGTGGGCAGGTGGGGTCGAGGTGCACAGTTATTTTGACGTTTAGTACTTATCATAGCCGTGCGCTGCTGTGGAGAATTGTCTTAAAAAAAAACAATCCTTTATACAAATACAAAAGGGAGATGGAAAAGAGCTCATTGTACATAAAAAATTCGTCCACATCGATGTCAATGGGAAACGTGCCCAGAACGCTGGCAGCATTGCCACGTTGGATGGCAATGCCGATTCTCTGGCCGAAGAAAAGGCCAGGCCTCTGGTCACGTGAAGAGTCGACGAGCTTTGTGCTAATTTCTCAAAAAACTCGATGCGCACTCGGACCGCATGGACCTAATGTTTCAACCCCAAACGGCTCAAACATATAACTTCCAATAAGGTTGTTATATTTGCGCCGTTTGAGGTTAATTGTGTAATAGAAAATTAATAAACAGTGTACAAATCGTTCACCTTACGCCCATGTGACGGTAACGAAACGGCCAAGCCACACATTTTGACTAAAGTGTAGAGTTTGTGAAGACAGTTTGCTTGTAGATAAGTGCACTATTAAATCATATCCCGAGAATTTTGTTGATTTAGTATAATCCAAATCCAAGTTATGGGGGTTCAAAAAAATTACGAAGCGCTTCGAAATAAGTTAGGTAGTGCCCGTGCGCTTCGCTTGGCTCGTCTTAGCGGGGGCACGGTAGTGATGGCAGATTACCAATAGCGTCTCTAGTTAGTGTCGGGATGGCGTTCCATATTCTGTATTCTGAGCGTAAACTGTAGTTTAAGACCTGTGGGTCCACTGACGTATTACCTATCTACTAGTTATTCAGCCGATGGCGTTTCCTATGTTTTTGACGATTCCCTCATTGTTAACGTACTTGGCGCCATCCATGCCGAGTCCGAAGGGCGCTTCGCTGGCTGTCTGCAGAAAGTAGGATCCTGAAGCACCAGGCTTGGTCCCGTAGCCCATCAGGCTGCAAATAGAAAAGAAGAAAATAAGCCGATTAATATACATATCACAAAACATTACGCCTGTATTCACCGAATGGTTGGGCAGAAAGGTAGGGTAACATAGCCAGTTACGTAAGTCCCATGTAACAGTGGGCGAAGTTATTGCCATCACCGGACACAAATCCTGCTACTGCTGCTACATTTAGCACTAATCACTGCTGTATTACAAGCTTTGAACTTTTAAGTAATCCATGATCAGCAGTTAGTACCTTAATTATCGAAGTATAAACTTAAAACGATGTATAAACGTAAATGCTCGGGGTTTCCTTGCGTGATCGAATCAGAAATGAAGAAATCCGCAAGAGAACCAGGATTACCAACATAGCCCGAAGAATTGTCAAACTTAAGTAGCAGTGGGAAGGGCACATTGCATTGCTCGCAAAACGTATGGTCGGTGGGACCGAAAAGTACTGGAGTGGCGACAGCGTATTGAAACACGTAGCGTTGGAAAGTTTCCCTCGATGACCTGCAGCCGAATAAGTTTATTATCCAAAGCAAAAGAATCGATTCTTTCCCAAAACCGACTTTACGTATTGCATATTGATACTTAAAGTCGTTTTTGGGAAGGAATCGACTTGTTTGCTTTGCAGAATTCACTTACGCAATTAGGCTGCTGGTCAAGGCTGTGGAATCCGGGATATTATTTGTATTTATGTATGTATGTATATATTTATGATTTATTTTTATGATTATAAATATGTTATTTTAAAATTGTACACTGGATCCTACCCTCTTTTGTCATCTTTCTCTGTCACTCTAGGGTTTGCTGTAAGAGAACTCAACATTGAGTTAAGCTCGCCTTTGTACATGTACTTTATTGTACATTACATACATTGTATTAAATATTGTTTTTGGTGTACATTAAAGAATTAAGAACAGGACCGACCAGAGTGGCGACGCTTGGAGGAGGCCTATGTCCAGCAGTATAAGTACGTCTTTCGGCTGATATGATGATGATGATGAAACGTAAACGAAGCAAATATAGAGTGAGGTGTTGCAATAACATTGCACCACATATCGTTACAATTGCACATCCCACTTCAGAACGCCTGCCAGTCAGTACAGCTGACGGCGATGAAGCAGCCTGGGCTGGTGACTGACTTGGAGAACATAAGCCACGCTCCACTGTGCGACTGTGGCTTCACTACGCTAGTAACACGGTGTTGCAGTGACATCTCACCTGATCGTTATAATTGCACATCCCACTTCTGAACGCCTGCCAATCGGAACAGTTGACCAACTGCGACCAAGGATTGTAGGTTGGTGACCGACTCGGATAACATATGCCATACTCGGCTTTGTCTGCATGACGCTAGGACCAAGGTCTTCCAATAACATCTTACCTCATATCATTATAATTGCACATCCCACTTCTGAACGCTTCCCAGTCAGGACAGCTAACAGCAACGAAGGAGCCCTGGTTGGTGACCGACTCGGCGAACATATGCCATGCTCGGCTGTGACTGCACGACGCTAGCAGTAAGGTGGGCAAGCAGCCAGGTTGGTTGGAGCCCTCGTTTGGATAGAAATCCGCGTCACCTGGAGAGAGAATTTCTTGGCTTAGAAGGAAAAACGTTTAGTTTCTTAATTTTTAGAAAGAATGCAATTTAATGATATACTAGTCGACGGCATCAACCAACAACACGTGCGGAAGAGATAAATGCTGTGATGAGCAGTAGGAAGCTAGTTCGCGTACGAATACACACTTTTGCAAATTTGTAGCGAAATGGATAATGATTTACGACGAAACCGAGCGCGCGAAATTTTATAATCAGATCTTTGGGAGTCGGGATATCATGAAAAAACGACTTAACGTATCTGTTCAAAATTGAATTATTTGTATTGCTGAACTACTAATCTATCCCTGTATGGTGGCCGTTTTTCAATTTTCCGTCTTCTTGTGGCATTTATTTGCGCCCAAAGATGCGTTAAAATTAGTGTCGAAATGTGGAAGTTTCGACGCTCATAACTTTAAAATATTATCATTTTTTACTTTTTTGCTTCCATACAGGGCTATTTAATGACGAGACAAATTGATTTCACTTTTTATTTTGAACGTACATTGTCAAACAGTGGAATAATCCCTAGACTACGTTTGTATGGAAGAATTTTCGACTAGTGTACCCTTAAATGGGCAAGACAAAGAACAAGATGTTATGTTGAACCTTACTGTGCGTAGATGTCTGAGATAATTGAGTGCTTTAACAGTTGTTGAGTGTCTGACTGCCAGTGGAAACTTTTTATCCTCGAAAAATACTCGGTTCTTCGGATTGGCCACCGGAGCAAAACCGATGGAAAAGCAAGTACTATATTAAAGTGACCAGCAGCCTAATTGCGTAAGTTAATTCGGCAAAGCAAACAAGTCGATTATTTCCCAAAAACGACTTTACGTATTGCATATTACACTCTGAAACGGAAAGGTTATGCTCCTTTCGATTACCAATATTTTGACGTAGAATTGATTGTAAAGAATTAACGAAAGCGGAAGAATCGAGATACAACTTCACTATTGGTATTATGTAATGCAAATGTCAAGTATATTTGACAAGCGTAAAACCCTTTCGTCGCTGTCATTGATATGTCCAATATTTTTTTGGCGCCTAGGATTTGTCGTTGCACAATACCGAAAAAGTTGAAAGAAATGATTCTGATTATATGAAAGAATCGACTCGTTTCCTTTGCCGAATTCACTTACGCAATTAGGATGCAGGAATGTGCTTTTAGGTACGATAGTTCATTATACAACTCACCGACTTGCTCATTGATTCCATAAACCCCAGCATCAGTATGTATAACATCAACAAAGTCAGCGTCATTGACGTTCAGCCTGTAAGTGGAGTTGACGTCAGAGAAGCAGGGTCCCGCAGGGTCCAGGCCAGAGATCCTGCCCACTCGTTGTCCTGTCAGCATGATGAAGGTCTTGCCAGTGAACCCTGAGATGTGGCTCCCGAGGCTGTGGCCGATGAGGTGGATGTTCGAGGGTTGGAGACCAGCTGGAAATAGAAAAAGGAAATTAAGTATTCTATAGACTCTACTGATGTTTGTAAAAAAATTGTGAGATCATAAAAAGATGTCTAATTGTATAGGAACCCTAGAAACAAATACTCGAATGTTCGTAAAAAAGTTGACTTGTCGGAAATGAACTCTATTTATTATATTTGTAAAAAAGTTGTCAGTTCATAAAAAGTTGTCTAGTCGTATAGTAACCTTAAAAACAAAAAGGTCACGTCACGTTATGTAAGTTATTACTTTATTTCTTTTTTTGCTTTTTTTTTGTTATTGGGACAAACCTTACAAAGAATTAAATTTGTATTGTGTATATTTAAATTATCCTCACCCGATTGAGCTGAAATTTTGGATTCAAGTTTGGTTTTAATGACAATTTACGGCTAGGTAATTAGGTAGATTATGTTAGATTAGGTTAGATGGTGCGATCATTGTAAATCTAATATGGCGGACCCCCAAAAATGGCAGACCAATTATTTTTTATGCACCTCCAAAGTGTGAAACAAATGAAAGAGTTCGCTGAGACGAATAGTACCTAAAATTTTTAGGGTTCTGTACCTCAAAAGGTAAACAAAGGAACCCTTATAATATCACTCTCTTGTCCGTCCGTCCGTGTCACCACCGATTTTCTCAGGAACGGGTGGACCTAGCAAGTCAAAATTTATACCAGATACAGAAGTCTACAGTCTCTATTGGCTGTATAAAAATCAAGGTCCTGAGTCAACACGATAAAAATATATTGGCAAATTTAGATTTTCACGAAAAAAATTATACCAAAATTTACCTTATTTTCAACTTTTTTTTTATTTTTCGGATTTTTTCCTGTATTTGTGCTGTAAGATCTTGCTTTGACAGTTCTAGGTCAACCGGAAGTACCCTATAGGTTTTGGGTCGAAAACCTATATGGTAGTTCCCGTTGACCTATAATCACGAAATTTGGCAAAATACATCCATACATAGTCATCCGTCCCCATACATACATAGTTAGACGACACCCTGTGTACGGAACCCTTTGTGCGCGGTCCGACTTGGCCGGTTTTTTATAGTTAATAATGTCTTTACATAATACTACACTAAGTGATAACATGAACTAAGGTGAAAATCTCACTTTCAAAATTTATTCGTTTCGCGTGACAAACTATTTTGCTAAACATGCATAATATCAAAATTATCATTCATTTAATATCATTTATTAGTATCATTTTGATATTATTCCCTTACGATCGTTATATATCGTCTGCAAGCTGGTGATATTACAAAGTTAGAACTCACCAGATACCAGGGCAACCAGTAACTTCCCCAACTCCTCGCCGATGAAGCGCACCATGGTGGTGGAGCGCAGGTACATGCTGCTGATCAGAGAGCTCGCGTCCAGCGCCACGATGTTGAAGTCACCTGCAGCAATAAACTTGAATGTCACCACCGGAACAAACAAGAAGTTATCCGAAATATGGGATCTTGATCTACAAGGAATCTTGGACACTCGGCTAACTCTGTTAACTCTGGAAATGCTGGCGCCATCTTGTTATAAAATATTGACTTAATCAAAAAATGAAAAGATTACAGACTCAAAACAAATATCTATATCTGTAGTTCTCAGGTCTGATAAAACAGTAAATTTTCAGGTCAAGATATAAGCAATTGTACCGCCCTTAAGTCAGCAATTTGGTAAAATACGATTGGGCAGACAAGGGTCGGCAGACTGCGGCACCGACCGTGCAGATAAAGTTGTATTATCTCATAAAACATTTACATATTTTCAAACATTTAACTCTTTTAAAAGTTTCTCCAGCCCGTTGTATACTTTGGAAATCAAATTTTGCAACCAGCTACAAGGCATTCACAAACAACTATAATCTATTCAATATTTACCTTGATTCAGAAAAGCAGTACTAAGGCTGGTGAAGCTGCCTTTAGACGGGTCGTCAGTAAAACCGTGGATGTAGATCTTCAAGGGCTTGCGAGGGTTGACCCAGCCGGCCTGCGGGATGAGCCTCGCCGCGGCTGTCAGCTTGTATGAGATGTTCACATCTCTGGAAAATATACATTGCAACAGCTTTTGTTCAAAAACGTAGCTCATTCTTAAAAGTCAAGGAAAGTCAAAGTAGTAAGAGACGTTATAGTATGCTTAATATTGACTTTATGTATGTTACGGTTTGCTCAATATTTCTTGCTAACGATCCCACAGCGATCGAATTTCGGCCACGGTGACTAGCCATCGGCGCATGCCTCTTGCGCCGATGGCTCAAGAGTGTACGCAAACACAGGCGCACTATCTGATCCTTCACTCTTACAGTCCGATGCGCCAGCAATCTGACACGACTGAAGGCAGTCAGGCTTAAGTAACCAACCAACGAGGCAGTTACAACCACAGCCACGAATTAAGTAAATAAGTTAACTGTGCTCACCTGGTGATGAAGTTGAGTGTCAGGTCACTCAAATTAGGTTCAGTGTTGTTGTATGAGTCGTAGTCCACTCCCAGAAGTTTCTTCACATGTCTGCCTGGAAAAGTTCGAAATGCTCTCTGAGTTCTTGCATATCTAATATCTGCGAACTCAGAAACAGGCAGCACAACAAACAAAAAGTTTAATAATAACTGTACCCGACTACGGTTTTTCCCGGACAATAATAACGAACCGATTGACACCTTATTCATCAAAATCAGATGAATAGTTTAGGCGCTACGGAAGAACATACGTAAATACATAGACTGCTTAAATCATAACCCTTCCTTTTGGCTTCGCCGTAGTCGGGTATAAACAGTATTTCCTGTCAACAAGCAACAGCTACCAATTCTGTTCAGTTACTTCGTTAAAAATGTTTGCATATATGGTAGAGATAGGCAAAGATAAACTTGAGGTAACCTCCAAGTTTATCCATGGAACTTTGTGGCTTTGTTTTTATTTAGCCACAAGCTCTACGTAGCAATGAGGTGAATTTTTTTTTTGGTCTTTCCCACCGCACTATTCCCAAACCACTGCAACTCCTGAAAGCCAGAATCAATAGTGGTAACCACCAGTAAAGCGCCGAGGCAATGAAGCTCGACGAAGTCCCGGAGAATGAATTTAACTGTCTGTCCCGCAACAAAATAAATCAGAAAAGAATAAAGATGTAGTAGAAAAACAAAAACATAATTTCCACTTTCCTCCATATCAAGTAGGAGACAGAAAAAACAAGGCCAATAGGCACAAAGTGTCGTTTACAACTGGGATAAGCCCAGTTACCTAGCACCACGGATAAAAATTAATATTAATACTAATGGGTCGTAACATTGTGAGCTTTTTTTATTTTTGATTCCAATAATAGGTCTGGCAAAAACGCGTGAACGCACGGAAATTTGTTCTTTGTTTTCACAAGGTCCATTTAAATAAATAACTGCGGATGCAGCCTGTACATTATCCAATATATTATGTTGGATAATGTACAGGCTGCATCCGGCGTTATTTATTACTAACGCAATATTATTAATATTGCGTTCATTCTGCCAAAGAATACACTCCCATAAGAAATGATGTGCAGATTGTACATATTCGCTCGCACTCAGATGTAGAACATTGACATAAAGGCGAGGCAACAAGCTTGAAGAAAAATAATTAACTTTTAAAGTTACCTTTCCTGTGAGAAATTGGGCAACACAGTGGTCCACCTCCAGCCATGTCCTGGCCATCCGCTCACGAACGGATGGAATGAATTGGTGGAGGTGTCGGCCCTTGATGGAAGTATTCCACCTACATTGCCATTCTGATAAAAGTTCCTCCCAGACATCAGTTAGTGATTTAAATAATCTAGAGGTTTTAACACGCTCACTCTGCGTTAAAAAGTCCGCGTCCATGGTCTCTCTTGCGGAATAGTACATTGCAGCACATCACTGCACTTCAAGATTGACCGGAAGTACGCCAGCAAGTACCGGTAAGGTCTCAGTACTAACCGTCCTATACACTTTGCATAAGAATATCAAAGCTAAACGCTGACTTTGAAGTGATTTACGTCGTACCGCCCCGCGCCCTTATGTTGGCCCTATCGACACAAACAGGTGCCCGTAACACATACAAACCAAGTAAGTAGCCACATAAATAGTCTTTAAAGTTAAAAAAGACAGGCACCACGTAGATTCAGATATTCTTGTTAAGGCATAGAAGTTCTTTTTTGCTTTTTCACCGACTATTTTAATATGATCTATAAATGCAAAATTCCTTTCTAAAACCAGACCAAGATAGCATATGGACTGCTTCCTTTTTACGGGAACGTTATTAAGGTTGAAGGTTGACTAAAGTGTACTTACACTGACTAAACCCAACAGACACGATGGTCTTATGGATGGGTTCTGCAATGGCTGCGACCTCCTTTACGACCGTTTCCTTTATATTGTTGATGAAGCCGAACTGCGCGACTGTCGTGGACAGCCATACCACTGTCACGAAGATGATCAGGCGAGCCATGTTAATAGGAACCTGGCGGAATAAAGACAAGTGTTAGAAGTCGAACTAAGTTGAGGACTAGGCTGGATCAGGAGGAGTCATTAGCGTCTAGAGTAGGTATATAAGCTTTCGTTCAACTTACTGGCTGCCGAAACGCAACGCAAAAGCAGAAGTCGTTTTTTCAAAAGTACTCATAAAATAGGTAAACATTTTAAGACAGGACACCCAGCACCAGTTTCATAAACAAAACTCAAAACAAAAATTTTCTAACAATTAATCTTCAGAAATCGGTTGATTAAATTTAACAAATAAAAATCCAACAAAACAATCATCACATCACTTGATTCTTTTTCGCATTCAAGGCAAAATATTTAAAGCAGGAGTATTAGAATAGTACCTATCGGTGGCTAACGGCAAGGCTTAATTTACTAACTGAACTAATGAGACACAACTTCCACCTTAGTCAGAGCAAAACAGACCTATTTGACTTCCGCAGGTTTGTGAGAATTAACTGCTACAATAATACTTGTCTTATCCGGGCTCTAGTAAGTACCATATAGTTTTTCACAATTTCTTTTCTAAATAAACCATCACAAAGTAGAAAAACACCATTTTATAAATATATAGCGCAATAATTCGTTCGCAATCGCCTTGGACTTGCTCATCAATACAATGGTAAAGTAGAAGTCATTAAAAGGCTAATTCAGCAATAATAGATACTTGTTATGGGAAGTTAAACCAAACGGGTTAAATTATTTATGACTTAATTATCTCTATTTATAACCAAATAGACGTAGGCTGTAAGTAGGTAAGTACCTATAGGCAACAATAAAATGCCATGAAGACTTCCGTAATTCGTGACGTCGAATTTTGTGCAATTTTTAAGAGCTATCTACTCTTTATTTAAAAAGAAATATCAATTAATAAAAATACATAAAATTTCTACATAATGTTGATTCTAAAATGTGTCACTAATCTCCTTCCAACAAAACCATAAAAATGTGAAATAATTATTGATAGCATGCATCTCCTCGTAAAGTGTTAATTAATTATTTTTTATACTAACACTAATGGATAGACAATTTGATAACGAACATTTTGTTAGTTTTATTTTTTTCAAAAGACCTATATTAGATTTTATAAAGATTTTATTCTAAAATCTGGTCGTATTCACTACCGTAATTCATGCGCCACCAGTGCCGCTAGGCCAATAGGAATGCTCATATCTCATGCCGATTTTTTTGTCAGGGTACGGCCTTAATTACTTACCTAAATTAGGTAGATACCTAAGTAGGTAGCGATTAGAAACTCTATTTTCTTGAACTAACGCCCGCTTCGGAATTAAGGATTTGAAGTTGAGTACCTTTTTTTTAAACTCTAGTTTAGCCTGAAGGGCAAGAATATTCATACAGGCATACCCTAGACTTTCAGGATTTAACTGCATAATAGATTTTCACACTGTTAGGAATCCTACATACCATCCACTGCTATCCTACCCCCGAAAGACCTAGCTAGCTATAGAAATAGCTAGGTTTTTTTGGCTAAACTTAGACCCAATAAAAACTTAACTACCTTACCTTTCGATCTGCTGCTCCAATTAAATAAGGTCACTTAATAAAGAGCACAAGCCTTATGGACAGTCCACAACACACTGGCCGGACAGTCCACGATGGAGTTATTAATATCTCGTGAGTAAAGGAAAATATCATGTTTTTTATACGCTTATAGTATTGTATCTATTTATAAGAGGCTTCTCATTATCATAAGTAACTTTGACCTGCGATGATGGTCAATGTCTTTACGTAGATATCAATTTAACCGAGCATATATTATTGACGAGGTTGGTCCGTGGATAGGTGACCATTTCAATATACCGAGATTCCTCCGTGCCCCGGCAAGCACGTTAAGCCGTTGGTCCTGGCTGTCATATATAATCAATCTTTGGCAGTCGTTGCGGGTAGTCAGAAGCTTGAGATCTGACACCAGTCTTGCCAAGGGGTACCGTGTTAGCCAGTTGCTGGGTTATGGAGGTCAGATAGGCATCCGCACCATGTAAAACACTGGTACTCAGCTGAATCCGGTAAGACTGGAAGCCGACCCCAACATAATTGGGAAAAGGCTAGGCAGATTGATTGACTGTGCTATGGAGGCTGGTGGAGTCAGGGCCTTTTTACCCGACTGCCGAAAGAAGGTAATGAATTTATCAGTCTATGTATGTATCATATGTATGTATATTTGTTCCTATGTGGCGTTCTAGAGACCACACGCGTTGGCCAATTTGATTATTCTTACGTCAATCGATTCGACTTAAACTTGCGAGTGTCACTGGCTAAATTAAAATTGGGAAATAGAAAAATTGAGGATTGTGGGCGCCATATTGTTTTTTTTTCTTCCGAACCAATCGTGTGGGGTATCAAAATAAAAGGTTTTAAGAGGTAATTTCAAAAATATATAACACTTATCTGTTTAAATGTACCTTATTCGAAAAAAATAATTAAAAAAAGTTATTTAGAAAAAAAAGATTATTAAAAAATCAATGAACCGAAGCGAACTAAAAGGAAGTAAACGAGAAGAAAATCATGATGTGCAGTTGGAGGATACTGACGGAGGATACTTGTTCCTTGCAGGAAAGGGTTATGTTTTTCGCGCGTATCTAAGTATGTTTGTATATGTTTATTATGTAATATTCTTTATTACTTCATATCTTTCAAACCGCTAGACGGATTCATATAATTAAGTCATCGTTAGATAGGTCTTGACCGCCCAAGTGTTCTTAGATAGGTGAAATAAAAAAACCGGCCAAGTGCGAGTCAGACTCGCGCACGAAGGGTTCCGTACCATTATCGCAAAATACGGCAAAAAAACACGTTTGTTGTATGGGAGCCCCACTTAAATATTCATTTTATTCTTTTTTTAGTATTTGTTGTTATAGCGGCAATAGAAATACATCATCTGTGAAAATTTCAACTGTCTAGCTATCACGGTTCATGAGATACAGCCTGGTGACAGACGGATAGACAGACAGACAGACAGACAGAAAGACGGATCGCGAAGTCTTAGTAATAGTAGGGGTAATCCCCTTTGGGTACGGAACCCTAAAAAAACAATTATGGTGGATTTTGGGCGCCATATTGTCCGGGTCCCAATTTTTTATATACCACATATGTTTCAAAATAATTCAAACAAAAAAGAAATACTAAAAAGTTGTAAATAAAAAAGTTAATTTAAAAATCAAAAACCCGACTGCTGAAGAAGCGAACTAAAAAGCTCTAAACAAGAAAAAACATGCTGTGCAGTCGGATGATCAAGGGGTCAGTCAGCTCGCGAGTAATAATGTTTTTAGCAACCTTTGTAACGCCAGCTTTCATTCAAAAGACCCCAATATAAATTACGGCACGTTGTTTTCTACAATTTGCCAAGAATTCAATAAAACGTGTCCTATAAAAACAGTTAAAGTCAACAATTCCAAATCGAAATTTAGCGAATGGGTCACTGTGGGCATAAGAAAAAGCCGAGATAATTTATATTACGCAAAATCTTTGACTACCGATCAAGTTTTCCACACACAATGTTAGAAACTATTCCAAAATATTCAAAAGAGTCTGCGCTTTTATGATAACCGTTATAATTCTATTTGCTGATGATACTTCGCTAATTTTTAAAATAGATAGGAAAGATACGGATGTAGTACATGTCAACGAAAGTCTAATTGTTCTCTCGGAATGGTTCGCAGCTAACAATGTTTTACTGAATGCGAAAAAAACAAAATGTCTAAAGTTCTCTTTGCCAAATGTACCTCAACGTGACCTAAATCTAAATCTTGACGGCAAAAATCTTGAAATTATAAGGGAAACTGTATTCTTGGGGATTACTATCGATTCAAAATTGCAGTAGGGCGCGCACATTAGAACTCTTTCGGGCAGGTTAAGTTCGGCTGCCTATGCAGTAAGGAAGATAAGGCAGTTAACCGATGTAGCCACAGCTAGACTAGTATACTATGCTTATTTCCACAGTATTATGTCTTATGGCATTCTGCTGTGGGGATCAGCAGCAGACGTTGACTCAATTTTTATCTTACAAAAGAGGCAATCCACGCGATCTATAAAATGGGTCCTCGCGAGTCCCTCAGAGAAAAATTTAAAGAGATCGATATACTGACTCTACCTTCACTTTATATTTTGGAATGTATTTTGTATGTCCGCAAAAATCGAGGGCTTTTCAAAACTAGAAGTGACTTCCATAATTTAAATACACGCAGTAAGCACGAAATTGTAATACCCAAATTCAGATTAACGAAAACTAGCAAGTCTTTTCTTATAAACAGTATACGCTTTTATAACAAGTTGCCAAAGTCAGTTATAGAACTGACCGATGGAAAGTTCAAAAACTACATCTAACGTGTCCTTATTAAAAAAGCATATTATAAAATGAAGGACTACGTTGAAGATAAAATTTTTGGCCTTAGCTCCTTCTGCGCATGCGGCTTCCCTGGTAACTCATAAACGGCACAAAAATGTGGATGTCTCTAACTATTCTCAATCTAATTTTTTTTCTCTTTTAATTAGACTTTTTACAATGTTTTTCAATCATCTTTATAGCCCTTTGTTATGAATAGTTACAGCACTGATAACAAAATTTGTGCCACATGTTAAATTTAGTGTTGTTAGACATTTTTTATTTTTTATTAATTTGTTTTTTTTTTACCTTTGTATAGATTCTTTTACCGATTGTTTTGTGAATGTGTGGACATTGTAGGCCTTCTAGATTTCTAGATGATTGTTAACATTTTTTAACTTTTTATTTCGTTATACTTTTTTTTTCTTTTTTTTTAGTTTCGTACGACTTATTGTCGGGCCTACGTTGTCCCCCCATATCCAAGTACTAATGCTGTAACATGGAAATATTGTAAAACCAAATCATTTTTTTAAAAGGGTAACCATGGAATTTCTTGCCGGTTCTTCTCCATAGGAAACGACTAACCCGAACCGTGCACCTTTTGTCGACGTTTTATAAGTGCCCATGTAGGCCTATGTAAAATAAAAAAAAATCATTTTGATTTTTTGATTTAGTATAATATCCTTCAACTGCACATCATGATTTTTGCTTGTTTATAGCTTTTTAGTCCGCTTCTTAAGCAGTCAGGTTATTGATTTTTAAATTAACTTTTTTATTTACGTGTTTTTTTTAAATTGATGCTATTTTTAGTGGCCTCTCCCACAATTCCAATCAATAAAATATTATCTGTAACCGAATCAGAAGTACCTATACTTCCAGAGATTGTAAACAAACAACTTAATATTTAATGGTTAACTTAAAAGCTTGTTAAAAGCTTCACAGTTACCACTGTTAAACATCAAAATTATTTCGACAGTTTCTTCTCGTCATACTTTGGACATTATTATTATTTGGACATTATAGTAACCCGTAATGTCAGGTAGATTTTGCTGTTTTCTTCACATTAACTCCTTAGATAGGTAAGAATATATTTAGGTAGGTTAGGAAATCACGAATTTTGTAAGTCTGGTAAACGGAATACACCGTCTTTAATTTAATTGTCATCATTAATCAATATACATATAACTAGCTGTTGCCCGCGGCTTCGCCTCCGTGGGCCACCCCACGCGACCCGTTTTCGGGATGAAAATATAGCCTATGTCACTCAGGAATAATGTACCTTTCATTTGGTGAAAGAATTTTTTAAATCCGTCCAGTAGTTTCGGAGCCTATTCGGTACAAACAAACAAACAAAAAAATCTTTCCTCTTTATAAGATTAAAAGTATAGATAAATCTGTAGAAAAGCCGTCGAAAATATTTAAAAAAGAATAACCAGGATGTTAAAGGATAACCAACAGAACCTATTTCCAGCATTTTTGGATATTTTGTCTGTTTATTTGTGCACGCATCACGTAAAATGTACGAAACCAAAGTAGATAACTTTTTTAGATATGTATCTTAAAACTGTGCGTAACTTGAAGAATTACTTAGTTTTGTTTCATCGCAATCAGTTCACTCTATCAAAAGTTAGATGAATTTAAATTGTTCAAGAAGTAAAATATCACAACACGCAATTTAGATACTCGCGGACAGTCGAATTCCATATTCGATAGATGACGTTGTGCATTTGAAGTCATTTTCACATTTGTGATAAGAGGAAACGGGGACAGAGAGAGCCGACTGAATTGCCTTAGTAAAAAGTCATAATTCGAGGATTGGCTCTCGTCTCTTTCCTCCTCCAATATTGGAACAATTTAAAAGATATGCCGTAAACTGAAAATTAAAGATATACACTATGTCCCTATGTTTACCTTTTTGATGATACATTATCTTTAGAAGCACTAGAGCCCTTAAATTGCGCTGTCAACAGAGGCTTAGTGTACAAATTTGACAAATATAAATGAAAAAAGGAAAACATAGGCACATAGTATATATCTTACTTTACCAGTTTATGGAATATCTTTTAAATTGGTCCAATATTGGAGGAGGAAAGAGACGATAGCCAAACCTCGAATTGTGACTTTTTACTAAGGAAATTCAGTCGGCGCTCTCTGCCCATATTTCTTCTTAAGATTCTCCGCGAAAGAATTACCACAGAACAAAATATGGTAGATAGGTGGGGTAGGCAGGAAGGTATGTAAGTAGGGTAGGGTAGGCAATTGACGCGAGCGAAGCCGCGGGCAGAGCTAGTAGGTAATAAGAAAATGTTCTAAAAGAGCCTTAGCAGACCCGTGTTTCGTATCCTATTCCTGTGTAGGTAAGTCAGTGGCAATCTAAGTTTGATTTCTTATATCACGGTTCTGGTATCTATCTCGTGTCGTGTTGGCCCAGTACTTGACGGTGAAGGAAAACATCGTGAGGAAACCTGGACTTAGGGGTACACTAGTCGACGGCACGAACTATTTTGTGCGCGCCGCGGGGTTAAAATGCATTTTATATCAACCGATAACACGTACGGAAGAGATAGAGGCTGTGATGAGCAGTGGGAAGCTAGTTCGCGTACACACACTTTTGCAAATTTGTAGCGAAATGGATAATGATTTAGGACGAAACCGAGTGCGTGAAATTTTATAAACAGACCTTTGGCAGTCTAGATATAATGAAAAAACGACTAAATCTATCTGTTCATAATATAATTATTTGTATTGTTGAACTACTAATCGATCCCTGTATGGAGGCCGTTTTGCAATTTTCTGTCTTCTTATGGTATTTATTTGCGCCCAAAATGCGTTATTAGTGTCGAAATGTGGAACTTTCGACGCTCGTAACTTTCAAATATTTGCTTCCATACAGGGCTAGATAATGATGAGACAAATTGATATCACTTTTTATTTTGAACGTACATCGTCAAACAGTGGAATAATCCCTAGACTACGTTTGTATGGAAGAATTTTCGACTAGTGTAACCTTAAAGTCTGTATAAGTTTGCTCCATTTAGTGTAATGGCTGCAAGGCGTTCCAGTGCGATGATAAACGAAAACTGAAATCTCATTTAGAAAACTCTCTTTAATCAAATTTAATTCATGCGCGTGTTATGTGGCATTATTACCTATTGTTCCCAACAAAATAGTCTGAAGATAAATTCTGCCGCGATAAAATGTTTAATCGTAATAAAGACTTGACAAATGAAGACCTTGATCGTATTGCAATGTTTTTCTTTACTGTCAGCTAGATAAGCGATTTTATAAAAAATATAACAGTAAAATAAAAAAAACTTTTTTGCAAAAAAATACTACCGACTTCCAAATAAAAAGCTACAAAGTGAAAAATAACTTTATTTTTGGAAGTTTGAATTGGTACCTACGAAAGACACCGACTAGAAGTCGGTAGTATTTTTTTGCAAAACAGTTTTTTTATTTTACCCTTTTTAGTTGTACCTATAGGCAAGTTGTTTAGTAAGTACCTATAACGCCAGAATAGATTACCCGAATAACATGAAACTCAAAACATAATCAGTGAAATGAGAGTTCTGCATACTACTTTTGAGCATACTGGCGTGATGTTATGAAATGGTATAAACAATAAACAGACATGCGATTGCAGCAATCCCGAGAGATTTTCCGTTATTTATTAAAGAGTTCTGTTGTATATCTCCGAAGTTCTTCATCAGATCTACACCAAATTAAAATGGGACCAATTTCGGAATATGTTTCTTCAAACAAATAATAATTTTTAAAATCGGTCCACAATTGACGGAGATATCGGTGAACATACACAAAAAAAAACCATACATAATGTCGAACCTAGAACCTCCTCCTTTTAGGTAAGTCGGTTAATAAATAGGAAGGTATTTAAGTTGGCAGAGGTTGGAATTATTTTTTTGTAGAACAAGTCTAACGTCAGTAAATATGGTCTTAATCTAAACATATTAAAATAGTTCCGTGTTTGACTGTGTAAATAAGTCCGTTGCTGTAGTGTTCGCAAGCGCTAGTGCTGAGCGTCACGTCATGATGGATTCAATTCACGGGTATCTTCTGCATCATGATGATGCGGAAGATACTCGTGCAGTGTCATGTAATGGTCCACCGTACCATGACACCCGATTTTTCATACGCTCGTCGAAGCAGTACCTACAGGCGATTGTAAATTGCTGTTCAAAGCATAGAAATTGGTTAACCAACTATCCATTTTGTCATTTCGGTAATTGCAAGGCAAACAGCCTCCCACAAGGTGTACCGATGACCAGCACCCTAATTGCGAATCTGTTTTAACATCACACTCCTGCATTGACTGCTGCCCTTTCATTTTGGTAACAACACAATATGCATTGCGAGTTTTACGCTGCCTAAACGAATTTTTGAACACGAAGTAATGAATGCAAGGATTTTCGTTTCTATGGCGTGGCCACGGTGATACTTCAAAAAAAGAACTGCGCCAACATTTTGTAAAAAAAAAAGTTGATACCCAAAACCATAACCAAACAAACCAAAGAAATGGTATAAAAGTTTTTAAACGTGGTTTAAACGTGCAGGCCGCCATTAAAACGCGGAGAACCGCAACGGTGATCTTTAAAACTAAGCGTTGCAGAGACCTGAAATTTTGGTAATAACATATTGAATTTATAAAAAGTTTGTAAAATATTGAAAAAATCCTTGGTTTATATTTGTAAGACTAAAACCAAATGGCCGCACCATTGAAACGGTGAAAAACACGTTATCGCCGATATCTCGGTGAAAAAGAATTGCAGACATCTGAAGTTTTTTGTAAAAGCTTGATTTGAATTTGTAAAAATACAACAAAAATCCCTATATTCATATTTCAGGAGTATTTCATAGGTGAGTGAGTGGTTACCGCCTATGATGGTCATTTTCAACCTGGCGAGGGCCGTGGGTGTCCGCTGGATACCAGAATCACAGAAGAGGTCAATGTGGCTACGCACGCGGGGGACGTCTTTCAAGTGAAACGATGATGATGCGAGATACGGAAGGTTCAGGGCCGTTTCTTGCGGCGTACCTACCTGATACAGAAATTATGCTCAATAAAAGTATGCAAATGAACGCCCATTACACAGCTCCTGTTTGGCAATGGCAATTAAATATATTTATGTTAAAAGTCGTTGACTATAATGAAATCTATCTTCGCATTGATCTGAGAACCGGTTCAAGTTAATTAATTGGTAGCGTCACGCACGCTCGGTGTAAACACCTGACTTCGTCGAATGAGCTGTGGCGTGATGTCATCCGACCCTTGCTAACAGTATTTATAAAGCTATAGTAACCCACTTTTATGTTATTATAACATAGTAGGGACTCTTCTCATACAAAGAAGAACTAAACACATCAACACGGTCTAGGGTTATTTCATACTCAATTAAATAACTCGAAAAGTACTGGCCGCATTGGAATCTTTTATACACCGATTTGTTTGTAATTTATCTCAGACTAATTCCAAATTCAAATTTTTGGAAATTCTTTTGTTTCGGTGGCATAAAAATGTCTTGATGTGTAGGAGAGGGAATTTTCATTTGTGCGAAATTTAGAAAACAATACGAATTACGTTTAGTTACAGTTTTTTTTCATTTTTAAACGAAAGATAAAGTTAAAATTGAGGTATTGTAGCCATGCAACGCCAACATTTGACGAGGGCGGAGATGTTACGAGCTGTGGGAATGCTGGAAGCTGGGTCTGTTCAGCGTAATGTTGCTGAGGCCATAGGGACCCACCAAAATGTAATTTCAAGATTGTGGACACGCTATCGTGCCACAGCTGAAGTAGCGGAGAGGCACCGGGAGCCAAGTCGCATCACTACCCCCAGACAAGACCGATTTTTGCAAATTACTGCGCGAGCTCAACCAAATGCAACGGCGACTCAATTGGTCCAAAGGCTGCGAGTGGAACACCAAGTGCTTGTGAGTGACCAAACTGTAAGAAGGCGAGTGCATGAAAGCAATCTACGCTCTCGTAGACCACTCCGGGTCCCACCTTTACGGAGAGGCAATCGTGGACGACAATTAGAATGGGTTCGGAACCACGTGGACTGGGACCGTGAGCAATGGTCCAATGTGCTGTTCACGGATGAATCCAGGTTCGGCTTCCATCCAGATTCACGAAGGACGCGTGTTTGGCGAGTTCCTGGACGATGGAGCCGTCTTCAGAACCCTCAGGAATTTCACCCATACCAAGGAGGGACAATTATGGTTTGGGCAGGAATTCGTCTTGGAGGACGGAAGGATCTCGTTTGGGTGCGGGGCAATATGACGGCAGAACGATACGTCCAACAGGTGCTGGGGCCCGTAATCTTGCCCCACAGAACACAAATGGGGCAAGATTTCCTGCTCATGCACGACAATGCCCGGGCACACACGGCGAGAACGGTAGCAGCTTGGTTACATACACACAATGTTAGGGCCTTAGACTGACCTGCTCAATCGCCAGATCTAAATCCCATTGAGCATGCGTGGGATATGCTGCAAAGAAGAGCTCTGAAGGAAGTTCCTGAAAATCTGGCTACAGAAGATTAACTTTTTGCGCACCTCAGAAGGACATGGGACAATATTCCGCAGCAAGACATTGACAACCTTGATCTGAGCATGCCGAATCGTTGCCGATGTGTTATGAACATCATGGGCGCTTTCTCAGACTACTAACTTCAAGTTTATAAACACAAATTAAATGATTTTTCTATTTTTTTCAGTTTTTACTCATAAATTAAAAGTTAATTCATATACGGTTTCCGTCTATACTTCATTTTTTTTTCATAAAATCCTGAAATTTTAATCGAAGTACCTTAACCATTATTAAAAAATGGTAGAATATTAAATAACGTATCTTTTAAATAAAGGTTATAGTAGGGTAATGGGAGACAACGCCCTCTTCCGGCCCCCCTAAATGGGTCCTAGGGCGACGGACTCGGGGATGTCCGTCGCCCCCCACACATCTGGACCCGAGGTGGTGGCGCGTAGTGTTCCACGCGCGCCCCTCTTAGACGTTGCGGGGGTGCAAACACCTCACTCCCCCCAACACGAGATCGAGGCCCGCAGTGGCGGGCCGGCACTAGCTGGGGGTTGCGGAAGTATCGTTGTTCCCGCGACCCCCAGCGTAGGTGTGAGATGGAACACCGGGGTGGTTTTTAGTCAGTACGAGTCTGACAGACCCCTCCGCCCTCCCCAGGGCGGAGGACATCCAATGAGGATTTTCCACCCCGAAAAAAAAAAAAAAAAAAAAAAGGAAGTCAGCGGGCAACGGGAGTCACCCACACCACCACGAGACACTACATGAGACCGACGCGTAAACAGCGTCCTCGGTCCCCGCTTCGGGCCCCCGCGCAGCCACGAACGGCTCGCGCCAGTCGACCCATGCGACACTGAGAAACGACCGTATTTTGTTTTTGCGCTCCGCTGATGTAATTTTACGTAAATACAAATTAGAAGGTAAGTGCCAAATATCTTGCAGTATACGATTATGACATTTACACTTACTTAGTTAGACGTTTCAAATTGTGATGTGCAGTTCAGATTATATCAGTGTATTAAAGATTTTTTTTATTTTTATTTTTTACTCATTAGTGTAGTTGTGGGAAATCAGAGTCAGGTGACTCCCATTACCCGCAAGTGATTACTATTGCCCACAACTGTGTGTTATTGTTGAATCATGTTTTTATTATTTCTTTCTAGATGCCGAAAGTACGCGTCAGGACAACTGAAAAGGCTTCCTGGTCTTCTGATAGTCTAGATAAAGCTATACAGCTCATTGATTGCGGTTCTTCTATAAGAAATGCTGCTAAAGTAATGGGAATTCCTTTTTCAAGCCTTCAGAAGAGGATAAAAAAAGGTTCTACCTTAGGACCACATCTAGGACGATTTACTGTCTTTAGTCCTGAGGCAGAAGCCGAGCTAGCGAACTTAGTGAAGAAAATGGCAAATATTTTCTATGGTTGCACTTCTAACCAAATCAGAAAAGTCGCTTTCGAATATGCTGAAAAATTAAATTTGAAGCACAATTTTAATCAAGCTTCAAAAATGGCTGGCCGCGATTGGTTGCATGCTTTTATGGCTAGAAATAATATTTCTATTAGAAAACCGGAAGCGACTAGCATAAATAGAATCACGGCCTTTAATAAAACAGAAGTAAGTCTGTTCTTTGAGCTTCTTGGGCAGCTGATGGAAAAATACAGATTCGTTGCAAAAAATATTTATAATTGCGATGAAACCGGTATTTCAACGGTTCAAACACCGGGTAAAATTTTAGCTGCAAAAGGACAGAAGAGAGTAGGATCTATTACCAGTTGGGAGAGAGGATAAAACAACACCTTGTTGTGTGCTATGAGCAGTGCTGGGGGGTACATTCCACCTATGTTTATCTTCCCTAGGAAAAGGATGACTCCTCTACTTGAAAAGGATGGTCCAGCAGGGGCGCTTTACAAATGTTCAGACAACGGTTGGATCAACGAGCATCTCTTTCTTGAATGGTTGGCGCATTTTAAACAGCATGCTAAACCGTCTACAGATGAACCTATCCTTTTAATACTAGACAACCATGCTAGTCACATTTCTCTTTCTGTCTACGAATATTGCAAGTCCAATCACATTCATATGTTGTCTCTGCCACCACACACGTCTCATAGAATGCAGCCCCTTGATGTTTCTTTTTTTGGCCCACTCAAAATGGCCTACAAAAAAGAATGTGACTTGTTTTTAAAAAGCCATCTAGCAGAAAAGATAATCCCTTACGACGTAGCATCCTTGGTGAGGAAAGCATTTAATAATGTTGCTCCTATAAGTAAAGGAGAATCGGGGTTTAGATCAACTGGAATATTTCCACTAAATCCGGAGGTATTCACAGAAGAAGATTTTCTCGCTGCAGAAACTCTCCAATCTGAGACCGTTGTAATCCAAGACTGCAATGAATCTCTCGCAGCTACCTGTGTGATTCCCAGCACATCAAAAGAAGACTCACCAGTTCCGAGCACGTCAACACAAATTGTTTCACCAGATCTTATGATGTCTAACCAAGAAGTCCCACTTGATTCTGAATCAGATGTTGTACCACAAGTTCCTGGCACGCCAAAACAATATAGTATATTGCATGATTTAATAAAAATGCCAGAGAAAGCATCTGTTATTAAAACAAGACAGGGCCGAAAGAAGCAACACGCTACGATTTTAACTTCAACGCCACTCAAAGAAAATCTGCTAGAAAAGGAAATTAATAAAATGAAGAAAAACGGAGGAAAAGGAAAAGAGAAGACATGGAAAGGCAAAGGGCAAGGAAAAAAGACTAAAGTACAGAAGAAGGGTCCTGAAAAGGCAAAGCGCCAAGTATTACAAGAACAGAACGAAACTTCTGTATCAGATGTTGGCACTGACGATTTATGCCAGGACGATGAGGATGATGACGCAGAAGATGCTGGAAACAGATGCCTAGTATGCGACGAATTCGGAAGAAACAACGAGATGTGGTACAGGTGTACCTCGTGTGGACTATGGGCTCACGCGGAGTGCACTGGATGGGAGTCAGCTAAAGGTTATGTTTGCGATGTGTGCTAGATTTTATTTGACTCCGATTGCCCCCAGGGTGATCACCATTACCCCTACGTTGGTGTAATGGGAGTCAAATCTGTTTTTTTTTAAACTTTTATAATATCCAAAGATGATTGCCAAAGTGTCTGAAATTGATCTCTAATGATAGTTTAATAAGTAAATTATGTTTACAGGCGGTTGCAATAAATATTTACTTTTTAATTATTATTTTTTTTGAGTTCTCGCTTAAGTGACCCCCATTACCCTCTTTTACCCTATACATGTCATATAAATAATTAACACATTGATAGTAATTCGCTTTTTTAAAAAGGGAAATTATTAACCGAGGGAAAAATATACTGAATGGGCGACTATAATATACTAAGTAAGTAACTATTTATCCGATTTGAGTAATACCTTTTAGGAGATTTTTGTGAGCTGCGGTAATAATATTGTTACATACTTTAATTGTATTTGGGTTTCTATTTTAGAATATTATTATTTTGAAAATAGCTGAACAACTATCGAGGCGACATCACTGTGCAGTGCGGGAGTTCGGGTTTATTCGTGTCCAAGAGCGAGCGAAGCGAGCTCGGGAACTTAGGGCACCCCGACACGGATAGGTTAGGTTCGAAGGGGATGACGGGAGCTGAAGTGAGCGAGCAAAGCGAGCGAACTTAGCTCCCGTCATCTCCTTCATGTTAGGTTACTTTAGACCCTGCAGACAGAAAAAGGAGCCCTGTCGACAAACTTATATTTTCAAGTCGCTGTTTTAAACATTTGTATTCGCCCACTGTTTGTCGCCCACTTAGTATTTCAGTAAGCCATATTCAGTATTTTTTACACCTTTAATTTGAATTTTTTTTCGCTCGTTTAAATACTAGCCTTTTAAAAATATCCCTAGACCGTGTTGATGTGTGTATTAACAAGCGCATAGCGTGTTAGGCATTTCCATCGACCACACAGCCTCTAGACGCCTAACAACAGGCGAGCGATGTCTGTCAACACATATGACTAAAATAATCATATACTGGTAATATAGGTCGCCACTCGACAATTTCGAATTAGTAGCGACCACTTCCGTGAGCCGTAAACACTGCCGCGTCAGGCAATTACAAATTGGTAAAATAAATATTATAATGGCCCTTTTAGCGTACGTTGGTGTGGTAACAACAGCCAGAACTCGAGTTTCCCGAAAAATGGCTTAACATTTCATCGGTAAGTTAATAGTTACATAATCATAATCAGATTTATTTTCTGATATTATTTATCGGAGTTCATTTTGTACTGGTCATTATTGTAGGTGTAAACTGCAACAGCACAAATTTTGTCGCGCTCGTTGATGTCTTTTGTGTTTTCGTCTCTTTCTTTTTAATGTACTTTTTTATCTATCTCTTTTCCTCTATAATTTGGTACGCAAAACTAGTGATGCACCATATTCTATGACCAAATCTGATATGGATAAAACTAGAAACCTACATACAATTATACAAAAAGAGACATTAAATTAAATAGTTTATTATTTGTTGAATTAATTGTGAAACGAATATTGATTTATATAGTGGTTGAAAATGATTAGTATAGTGGTGATTTTTATTGCACAAAAAATAGGTGAATTCTCTTAGAATTTTTTTCTCTTACGGAGAAAAGGCCTCTGTTCCAGCAGTGGAAATATTGTAGACTAATTTTTGTATTTTATAGATAATTATTTTGATTTTAGAATTTAGGTATTTTTTCTATTGATTGTTTTTTTACTAATATTTAATATTATGAAACAACCGCCGAAAATATATATTATCTTTAGAATTTTGTTTTTAGTTTTTGCATTTTATGTTATTACTGTATAATTAATAATAAAAGTAGCTAACATTAATAAATAAAAATATTAAGTACACCAACAATTTAAAAACATATTGATACCTTCGTGGTTTTATTTAAACCTCTCCCATCCCTAGTTCGGCGAAATGACGTTGGTAAGGACCAATCAGAGCGCAGTCGTCCCGTGCCTCATACCTCAGCTAGTTGACAGAATTATTTTGATGTATTCGATCAAGCTTTAGGCGTCTAGAGGCTGTATAGTCGATGGGCATTTCAAACCTGCAGCCGAATTGCGTAAGTATATTATCCAAAGCAAAAGAATCGATTCTTTCCCAAAACCGACTTTACGTATTGCATATTGATACGAAAAGTCATTTTTGGGAAGGAATCGATTCTTTTGCTTTGGTTAATATACTTACGCAATTCGGCTGCTGTTCCGGTTTTGCATGACATGCTTTTGCAAGTAACAATAAGAGCATAGTCTATATAATGTTCCCACTACTGGGATACAGGCCTACTCGCTGTAAGAGGGATCGGGCTGAAATGTAATCCACCAAGCGGGTCTTGTGCGGGTTGATAGATGTCACATGTCTTCGAATTTTGTTGAAGTTCTAACACATGTTTTACACTCCAATGAATTATGAAAATCTAGTTCACAAACATTTCGTATCAGTATTTTTGAAGTGCTTGAAAGATATAGATAGGTACCTATTCAACAACCACCAAAAGGCTACTACAACTGTTTTGAAAAAGAGGTTGGTTTTTTTGGAACTCTCAGAAGTATATTATATACCTACGCAGTGGGTTTTTGGCTTTCCCAGATATCAGACTCACCTTTTTTTTTCGATTGGAATATTGTAATTAGATATTATCTAATATCCTCAATGGAAATATCGGAATAAGTTCAGGAAGTGAATGTAAGGTAAGGACAAATTTAATTAAGTTTAAGAATTGTGATTACGTTATTGGTTCTAAGGTTATTAACCGTGTCCAGTTTACTGCTATATTCGGAGATATTTTTTGTTCAACGTAATGAAACTGGGTTCATTTCCCGAGTCGGGCATAAGTGTTGTTGGGTTTATCCATGTGGAATTTCTCGGTAGCAGTCCGGAGTCCGGCTTTATGCCCGAATGATGGCAGAGGTGAGGTGTGTTTACGACACCCATTTTTATTTCTGTCTGCCTCTTTCGCCTAACCTTATAGGTACTATTATTTATTCTGTGGCCTAGCTACCGCAACTGTTGATCCGGGTTCTATTCAGTGACGGACTAAGCCTGTCGGAGGCCCAGGGCGGAAAAACTGGCCAAGTGCGAGTCGGACTCGCGCACGAAGGGTTCCATACCACTAAAAACTAAAAACGGCAAAAATATCACGCCCACTGAAATATTTATTTTATTCTGTTATTTAGTTTATAGCGGCAACAAAAATACATCATCATGTGAAAATGTTAACTGAGTAGCTATCACAGTTCATGAGATACAGCTTGGTGACAGACAGACGGATCGTGGAATCTTAGTAATAGGGTCCCGTTTTTACCCTTTGGGTACGGAACCCTAAAAACTAACTAAAGTTGATTTGTCGACTAAAGCAGAAAAGAAAACATTGTGAATGCCAAGAACGTAGGATACAAGAGTAAACAACGCTGATTCGAAATCGTATTTAGCAGGGTGCCTTTGGGGCTCAGTTCAATGCGACGCCCTCGAGACGTAGAATAATTAGGGTTCCGAACCAAAATGGTAATAAAAGAAGTTCATTAAAAAAATCTAAAAACCCGACTGCTCAAGAAGTGAACTAAAAAGACGTAAACAAGAATAAAATCAAGCTGTGCAGTCGGAGGATACAATCATATTCGCGAGATGGCTGACCGAAACCAGCAGCCGAATTGCGTAAGTATATTATCCAAAGGAAAAGAATCGATTCCTTCCCAAAAACGACTTTTCGTATCAATATGCACTACGTAAAGTCGGTTTTGGGAAAGAATCGATTCTTTTGCTTTGGATAATATACTTACGCAATTCGGCTGCAGATGTCTCCTCCGACTGCACAGCATGATTTAGTGCGACTCAGTCTGTCTGTCGGTCTGTCACAGCTGGATATCTCAAGAACTGCTAATGCTATCCACTTGAAATTTGGAATAGTTTTAGATGACGTTTGCCCAACTATTTTGCAAATAAGAAATACATTTTGCAGCAGTGACTGAAGGGGTTTCTTATAAATTCGAAGTGGGCTACTAGTGCATGTGGGGTATCGGATCATAGCAAATAGCGCATTTGCACATTCTCAAACATTTTTCTTTTTAGGCCGCATAATTTTCGACTTAACGAAAAAATACCCCCATATCGCCGAAGTTTGAATAAACTTAAATCTGAAATTATTCTATGCGATAGAAGTTTATGTAAAGAATACAGGAAATTAAAACGATGTCTCTAAATAGACACACTTTTTAAGAAATCATCTACAAAAATTACATTAGTTCCATTATCGGTCAAGAGATGGCATTGACCTGAAACTGCAATATTCTACACCGCAGTGTTAAAATTTTCTGTCGAATATAGGCCTCGCCAATGAAAATTTAAAAACATTTTACGTTTCACAACCAAAATGTCCTCCTTTCTACCTGTACTGTCCACCTGTCCATCTATCCTACTTTTGAACGACTGTACGTAAATTAACACATCCAAAATATTTATTTATGATGGTACGGAACCCTTGGTGCACGAGTCCGATTCACTCTTGACCGTTTTTTTTTAAATTAGGTAAACTATTTTCACAATTTTTTTACACAACAGATTTCTTGGTTCCTCGCCCGGATATGCCCAAATAATAATTTATTGAGCCGAAAACATACTGAAGTGTCGTGGCGCCTTCTGACGCAGTTGATTGGCTCCAAAACTCGTTGTGATATGACGTAGGCTTGAACAGAGTCGTTTGATTGGTGTATCCCGCAACATGACACGACACGCCTCAGTTATGTGTCCGTTGCTTTGATAATAACAATTGTATGTTGTGGGTATACAAAGTCAAGGCAGCGCCCCATACATTGCTAGAACGTCTCAGCAGTTTGTAGGTATTAGCTGAATACATATTATACAGCATTATTACACATGTACGTGTTATTGTACACGTGGGAAGCAGGAAGCCTGCGCCGATCTACCAGCGTGGACCATTCCGAAAGATAAATAACAGTAGAAGTCATTTTAATTTTGTACCTTACAGTTTTAGATCCGTTTAAGCCGTTTTTTATTTGTATCTACGGCCTTCAACTCCCTCTTCCACTGCCTCTTAGCCTTGCATAAAATTTCATTAAATTATCGAGATTTGAGGCTTTTTAGTCCTTGGGGGCCTACCCCAGGACCAAAGGCCCGGGGCGGACATTTTCCGTCATTGGTTCTATTCCCAGTTCTGGCGGTGTTATCGGGCGTTTCTGTGTTTAAGCACAGATAATATAATACTAGGTTTACGTACTACCAATACTATCTATAAGGATAATTTGTAGGCATGTCGATTTCTGTGGTATTGTTCTCAACAAACTTCTTGGCCGCCTTGAAGTCGGCTAAAATGGCTGCGCATTAGTAAATCTCATACAAAAATAGAGCACATTTTCGTGCCTTTTGCTAATCCGGAAAGCCAACTTTAGGCCGGCCCAGATGTTTGGCGAGAACTATTATAAATGTTTTTTTTTTCCTTTGAGTGTTCTTTGTTTCATCATTGTCTTGTTTTGTTTTGGATGTGTGACATATTAAAAGCAATGTGCTGACACATGGATGAAATGTAGGGATCTCCTGGCGATGTTTAGTGATGAATTTACAGGTTGGCCGCTGTAAAATCAACCTGGCCAAATGGCCAAATGCCAGTGTGGGGCCCCTTCGCAAGATATGGCCCACCTCCTTGTCTGCCCTTCGTGCCCGACCACCTGCACCTTACGGGATTTGAACGTGGCAAATGATAGAGCTGTCCGAGTGGCTGCATACTGGTCGGACAAAATCTAATGGTTGTATAGGACTTAATCGACACGAAAGAAGAATTAAAGATTTTGCCTTTTTCAGCGATATCCTCGAGACGCTAAGATCCTTACATTACCTGGGTGTCTAGAAAATTACACTAAGGAGGGGATTAAAATGTTAATAAATAAAACTCGTAATATAAAACAAAGCATTGTTTATTTGTAATACCTAACTCTCCTCGTACCTTACGGAGCAGGTCGGCAGGGCCACTCGATACAAAAATAAACATCTACAATAAATATAATAACACCCCACGAGCATCCATTGTTAGAAGACAAACTCTTGAAATGAGAAATAAGTATTGTAGTTTTTCTTGAGCTAGCATGGATTAATGCTTGTGCCTTAGGAGGCCTTAGCTCTGCAGTGGGACAGTAACAGAAAGGAATAATTTTATTGGGACGATGATGCAAACGTTTTATTCAGTTTCTGTCTATCCCATAGAGAAAATTTTAGGTGTCCTTGGGCATGAAAATATAGAATATGCATTCAATTGACTCTAAATAAATGCGGTTAAAGGCAGGGTATGACGATAATAACTGTCGACTCGATAAAGTGGTACAAGCAATATATAACCATGGGATAGTAAGACCAAAAGATCTGTCTCCTAACAACAGATAAAAGAGGAGTTGTAAATTAACACAAGACAGAATATCGCGTACAAAACAAGAAACAAATGTCGTTAATCAAACTTTTTGCATGCATTTTAGCATTTTTATCGACATTTGATCCCCTATCTGTACCTTAAAATATCAACGTATGTCATAGACAGGATATAGACAAAGATTACAAATAATTGTGTAATAATTTCATTTAATCGTTACTTGACAGCATATCCAAGAACAAAAAAAAATACAATAAAATGTCAAATTTATAAAAAAAATAGGTGATGATTTGGTATATTTACTAAGACCAGTTTTTTTATTGCCTTTTTGACCTTTATGAACGTCAATGACATCTGTCACAGATGACGTAAGACGTCAAAGTAGGGCAAAAGTAAGTATGCCATATTCTCACCCGCTGATACATAAAATCTGATTTTAAACCAGCGTTTTAAAACTTAACCCTAATACAAAATAATGTTAACGTCTAGCGTGTATGAAATATATTAATATTATAATAATAATAATAAATTGTACAATATCAGTATCATTCCAACTTATTTATTTCGGTACAGTTCACTTTGCGAGTTGCCAACTTAAAAAAGTTTTGTGCGATGTTGCCAACCCAAAAAAAATACAGAATGTACAGAAAAAATACAGATTATTTTAAACGGTTTTTTATCGATATTGCAACAATATATTCATAAAAAAATCCGACTATTTCTCAACTCACAAAGTGATCAGAACCGCTGTATAGAAAAATAACCTAGAGACAAATAATATTAATAATAATAAAAAGAAAACACTCTGTGTCATGATGTAGCGTTTACTCCTAACGTCTACGTTAAGTTTGTGAACTATGGAATGTCCCTGAGAACTGTCGAACGCAACAAATGCTCGCTGGCCCTAACCTCTAACATTGACCGACTAAGCTTAGTTTACATTCGTGGGGGATCGACTGACATACATCGACGGTGTAATATCAGCCTAAGACTAATAAAACGCATGAATTAATATCATGAAATAGCAGAAAGCTACTTTTGTAACTGCTATTTTGGAAAGCGATTTTCTTACTTACATTATAAGTTAAACAAGGCATATACCGGGTTTCTGAATTGAGAATTTCGAGTTAATAACGTGTCAAACCCCACTTCAATGTCAAAGTTTGATAGTTTTCCTAATCAAAATCTTAAGTCGGAAACCGGGGTAATGTCCTAAAGTTTATTTTTAAAGGAAGGAAGGTACTGTTTCCATGTTATGTCAGTCCATACCCCGTCTGTCAAGCCAAAGCTGCCAAACTAATATTACATATAAAATGACGCGCCCTTGTCGGGCACATTACAAACGTACGTAACACTAGATCCTAAGTAGTAGCACCTAATGGTGAAATATAGCGCTCGCGTTATAACGTACAGAACCGTTATTGACAACGTGTTATTTTAAACACGTTATTAACGCGTTATTTTTTATAGAAAGCTAGCGACTTTATGGATTACAGACGATTGTTTTAAGCCGTATAAGCTTTCTTAAGATTTAATTTTAACAAGAAATTATTAACACAAGTTAGAGATATTTTTTCGTTAAGTAACTGCTCTATACGTAATATAGCGAGCGCTCAGATATAATATAGTCCATAGCAACACGTCAATAATATATCTTTTTAAACATATACTTTTGTAGTTTTCGATAACATTTGTGATTCTTCCACCAATCATTCAACCACAATTTTTTTTTAAACCACTTTAGGGATGTTAACTGTATAATTCCGTTTGTCGATAAATCGCCAAAGTATCACAAATCTATCGATAGATAACCGATTAGTCCCGCACTACATTGTCTATCGACACTTTATATAGAAGGGAGGACAAAAAAACAATAAATTTGTATCTTTTTTATACCTAAAAACGGTGGTCTAACTCGTGTGACAATATTTTAAAGCTATTCCGTTACAGAAAATTAGCTCGTGTTACAACCTGGCTGGATTAACGAGCTATATTTTAAAAGTCGAATTTCTTATTTTAAAAAGAATATTGTGTTTTTTTTAAGGCTAAGCTACATGCATGATTTGAATTTAGAAAATCTACACCATAGAGGTATTATTTCACAGCTGTTTTCATTGGCAGTGACAGTTTACCCAACTATGTACATCCAAAGCTAAAAGGTAAATGATTTGAGCAAGGTTAATATTTTATTTTAAAAATTATCCAGCCAGATTTGTCAAACACAAGGCATAAAATGATTTTTTTATATAGTAATACAAAAACGATTTTTTATATTTCTTTTACTATGGCAACATTTATATCTCTACGAAGCCCTATGCCGTCCGGATTGTATGGATGCCTTAGCCTAAGCTTAACTATAAAAAAAGAAAAATGCTGCAATACTTATGATAATATTTTACAATATAAAAATTGCATTTTCTCAGGGCGAAGGTGGCGGATAGAGAATCGTTATAGAAAACGAGTTATTTTAATAATATCGGAAGTTATAGTTACAATATCAGGCCATTGCGATTTATCGACATATCGACTAATCGATACAACACTATTTTTTATCGATATTTCTATACATCCTTATGTATATTTCCAATGACCTATAGAAACGTAACTATTTTTACCTTCGCCCAAAACTGTAAAGTGCACGACGTGACAACATCAAATATTAAATATAATTAACATTTTATTAATTAATCAATATAAATGTTTGTTTTTTTAAATAACTTAGTGATTAATATTCGCATTGTATTGCTTACAACTAGGGCATGTACTACATATACATACAGGCCGTATCACGGCGCGAACAAGGTGGACGTTGCAACGTGTTGCTGTATCTGTTTAGGGTTGCGTGCTTTGTTGCTGTATCTCGATCTTCTCGACTGTCATGTCTGGGTTCATTGCTGTGGCCTCCTGGAGATGGCATAAAGACAAGGTCGTTAGTTATTTGCTTCTATTAATGGGATATTGATCAGCAATAAGTCGACCACATCGTCGTTTACCGACAGGTGAGATAGTGGGTAACCGCAAACCTAACAGTAATAATAAAAAATGGCTTTCCAAAAGCGTTTTCATCATATATTTATCCAGTTTAAACTTGAGGTTTTCAATTAAAATTGATTTGATATTACAAGGTAAAGTTATATTTGCTTACACAGTGATAACCATCTTACTCTGGTCTTATTCAGTTATGTGCTATTCTCGGTATTATCAAGAGTATAAGGGTTACTTACAGGATATTATAAAAATAAGTTACCTGAATAGCCTCGGCGAGCGCACGGTCGTGGTCGATGGGGTCTCCGTCGGATTGAATGGTGATCTTCTGCTCCACGCGTGTCTCGATCACGCCGTTACGTTCCGTCTTGTACTGCAACAAGTTACGTAACACGGTATAGAACATATCGATAGGTACTGTAGCGAGCTATAAGGGAGTTTAGCAATATCAACTTTTGCAATGGGATCTCTAAACTGGATAGCCCCAGAAAGTAATCTGACAACGAAAAACATATGAATTCATAAAATATTGTATAAACACGTACTTTATATTCGTGAATAGATAAAATTAAAAATGGAACCATTACAATGCAACATTTTCCTTCGATTTTCAAACAACTGCATCATAAAATAACTTTTCAATTTTTATAGCACACTTTTACTTATTAATTTATTGGGGTCATTGACTTAATGTAGAAAAGTTGTGTCATTCCCTATGGATGCGCGCGCTGCGCAGTCATGCGCAATGAGTATCTAAATTGCCCGCCATACCACATATTTTTTCCGTTTCCACTTTAACTGTATGAGTGAAGATAAAATAGTGTATGCAACGGCATATAAATATATATTAAAACACTCGCGTGATATTATTATAATAAACCCACGCTCGTTTTTTAATAACCCCTATTATACACCGTGAAATTTAAGTGGTTGTTTTCCCGCGGCAGAACGACTTGCCTTTAGGAGTACTTTCGAAGCATAGAGTTAAAGTAAAAAAATAACGATGTTTTTATTTTGAAATAATTTAAAAAATATTCATCAACTCGAAAAAGTGAGTAACAATAGTAACCTGTAGGTACTAGGTACTACTCGTGACGCGAGTAGTACCTAGTACCTACAGGTTACTATTGTTACTCACTTTTTCGAGTTTATGTTTTTTTTTTAAATTATTTTTAAAAAAAATCATCGTTATTTTTTTACTTTAACTCTATGCTTCGAAAGTACTCCTTAAGGCAAGTCGTTCTGCCGCGGGAAAACAACCACTTAAATTTCACGGTGTATGACCTTTGCATAAACTATTAATATGTGTCAGATTTTCTAGCTTCTAACTACCTGTAACGACTGCCAAAGATGTACAAATATCATCCGGGACCAACAACTTAACGTGTCTTCCGAGGAGTCTCGCAATGGTCTCGCATTGTCACCTGTCCAGTGACCAACCTCGGCAACCGTTACTTAACCTTGAAGACCAACCCGCGCGACTGTTATTACTTAGCTACAAGCTTCCTTTACCCTGTATAAGCACTAAGACAAAATGGACCTTTTGGTATGTTTAGTATTACTCAAAGTATACGTACGGTGATAGTCTCAACGGTGCGCGTCTTGGAGCTAATGGTCTGTGAGGAGACCACCTCGCCGTCCGCTGATACATGCTCCGTTTCCTCCTGTGTCTCCGTCGTCTCCACAGGCTCAGTCACTATGGGGCCGGTACTCGTCTGAAAGTCACACAAGTCTAATTAGAAACAACATTAATAACAGACATTAATAAGAATAGTTAATCAGTTAGTTGTGATTGTGGTATGAAGAGATCCGCAAGAGAACCAGGGTTACCGACATAGCCCGAAGAATTACCAAACTTGAGTGGCAGTGGACAGGGCACATTGCTCGCAGAACGGATGGCCAATGGGGCAGAAAGTTCTGGAGTGGCGACCGCGAATCGGAAGACGTTGCGTTGGAAGGCCTCCCACCAGGTGGACCGATGATCTGGTGAAAGTTGCGGGGATTCGCTGGATGCGGGACGCACGGGACCGGTCAATGTGGCGACGCTTGGGGGAGGCCTATGACCAGCAGTGGACGTCTTTCGGCTGATATGATGATAAGTAAGATGGCAAAAAAGTTAACAGCACATCTAATGGGTAATGCCCATAACTGCGCAACTGTAACAAAGACATCGCATACCCGTTGCTGTTCCAAAGATAATGCTCAAATGTGACTGTGATTACACCGGCACCAAAACTATTCTTTACCTACTGGATTTTAGGATACGCTTAACCTTCAGTAGGTAAAGCGTTGAGATAGGCAGGAGCAAAGATAGCTATCTCTACGCTACTGTGTGAATCCTATACCTGTATTCACTAATACAAAAGACACCTAAAAGATTACCTAAATTATGGATTTTTCCAATACTATTCTGCCTTCCTTCCTAATCACTCTCTCACTCCTGAGAATCGTGACTCTGGTTACCTAATCATCATCATCATATCAGCCGAAAGACGTCCACTGCTGGACATAGGCCTCCCCCAAGCATCGTCACATTGACCGGTCCCGTGCGTCCCGAATCCAGCGAATCCCCGCAACCTTCACCAGGTCATCGGTCCACCTGGTGGGAGGCCTTGTGGGAGGCCTTGCCCTCTCCATTGCCCTTTAAGTAACTGTAGGCTACTGGACAAGGCCCATTGTAAGCGAGTTACCTAATACTATAGTGTACTGAACACAAGCAATGTCTTACTCAGCTTATGCTGTAATAATAAGCAGTCATCAGCTCGAAAGAAAAAAGATGAATATTTGAATGAAAGCAGTAAATAAGTTTCATTTGAATAACAGTGGTATCAAAAACTCACCCTGGTGGTAGCTCCGTGCACCATGCTGCCGAATGGCGCGTTGCCCATCACAGTGGTAGTGGTCGTGGTCTTGTATGAGCCGGGTTCCTGTACCAGAATGCGTGTTAGTCAACCTTATATCAATACGACACATTGCACATATACGTATAATACATTTGTTTATGAAGAGAAAATTGAAACGTTTTAAAAGAAATCTGATCATGACGGACGAAAAGATTTCAAGGTTTCTTCCATGTATTTTTTTTTATTTTGTTGGCAGACGCCTGATTCAGTTGTCGCGACTGTTGAGGAGTTTCGTTTTACCTTTTAAGGTCGGAATCCTGAAAATAAAGATCGAGTGGCTTCGACTGTACAAAATTAATGTCTCATTTACGAAAAGTAATCCTTAATAAAATAGTAATACTTTGAGTGTGTGCCAAGATAAGGTATATTAAAACCAAAGAATGTGATAGATATCACATATTGGATTACAATCCAACTTTCGGTGGCTTAGAGGTGTAATTGAAAAAAAGGATAGAAAAATAAAATACACTGATAACTGAGATTCAAATAAATAAAAGGTCAATAAATTAAATAAAACCAGTACTATACCTTCATATCGTAAATAAATAAAAATATGTCTTAATCTAAAATGCAGTGGACAATCACAAAACAGTATTTTAATGCAACATGCTTTTTAAATGCATATTTTCACACGATTTTCATGCCACACAATATTATTTCATTCGGACTCAAACAATCAAATTCTCAAGGAAATAAAAAATATAAGGATCTTAAGTGTTTTTCTAGTAAAATTATTTACTTTAATAAGCTTAATAAAATCACACACACACAAATACGACTACAGTCTATTCTACCCTGAAAAGTATATAAATATTATACATATTATTTGTTAGTCATATTTCAAGAATCAATAGTGTGATGTGCTGAATATTTTTTACTTTGTAAAGAATTCTCTAGTGCAGAATGTAAGTGCCCACCCCCAGTAAACACTGCGTGAAGCTAGAACATTGAATCTAGTTGCTTTTCGTCTAAATACTTCAAAGCTAGTTGATTTATGAGATCAACAAACACACATAAATTTCTTGTAAGAAGTATATTAGTTAGTTTCACTTGTCGTATTCCTGGATATAAAACATCTTCTGACAATCCCCAGCTGATCATAGGCCTCTCATGTTATCCAGTTTTACCTCAACAAAATGACAATAAAGCGCTCCAGCGTTCTATACCGTTCACAAAGCGATATCATCGCTTTTTCACTCACCGTGACGTAATAGTGTCCTTCACCAGCTCCTTCATCAAAGTCGATCGGAGTTCCCGAGTCCCCACTGCTAAGAGACGATTCCGAGCCGCGTCTAGCAAGCTGCTGATGATCCATCGTGCGACCAATGTTTGCCGTGAGGTGATTACATGGTAGTGTACCAAATGTTGGTGAAGTTACCACAGGTGTTTGCCAATGGTTGGCGAAGTTTGTTACCAAGTTTGTTTGGTGTTATAGGAGATCGGTGGTGTTACCACGTGATGTATGATTTAGTAATGTCATGCCCGAGTTTGGTTTAGATGCGTAACCAGGTCATGTCCATTCGATGTAGGTATGGGATGGAGGGAAAAGAAAAAAATATGTAATTAGAACAAAGTTCAACATGCAATCAAAATAAGATGACAGCTTTTTTCACATTTAAGTCTATGGGCCGGTTTCTAAATTGATAATTTGGAAGTTAAGAACGTGTCAAACCCTACTTTAACGCCTAAATTTAGCAAGATTTCAGGCCAGTTAAACAAAAACTTGTTGCAGAAATCAGGGCAATTTTAACATCTCTAGTTCCGACTTTTGTAAATCGCCTACTTGTGTCAAGCGGCGATACTTGTCATGCTTTCATGCTTGCGTGTGATTTATTTTCGCTTTCTCAATCATGGCTAAGCTCTGCCAAAGCTTCACGCGAATCAAGCATTTTCAAAATTGGTTCTGTTTGCGCGTGTCAAAAAGCTGCCATAGTAAAGCGAAATTATAAAACAAAACACATCTTGTAAAATTAAGTAAAGAAAATAATAGAAACAAAATTCAACTAAAAATAATGAACAAAAATAAACTCCATTGACATGCTAAATGACTGGATTAAAACAATAATGATAAATGCGAGGGAAAATTGTTAGGATCGTACCTGATCGCCCGTTGTGACCATAGTCTTGACTTCTTGGGTCAAGACACGTTGTTCCTGCCTCGTTGCTGATGAGGTGAGCGTATGTGCTACTGTCTTCTCTTCCATCTGTTGAGTCTTCGCCTTTGTATCCAGGTCGTGATGCGTGGTAGCTGTTCTGGTCGTCACAGCCCGCGCCGTCACGTACGGACTCTTCCCAGGACCCTCCATCGGCTCAAGGCTTTCCGCCTAATTAAGGTTAGACTAGCATGCATTTACTATGTACACAGAAATCTAACATTGAAACTACATAAGCCGTGGTAAATCAGAAAAAAAAATTAAGGCCACACGCTGTACAAATTAAAAGAGAAAAAATAAGAAAAACGACACTAAAAATTAAATCAGGGTGGCGTCTTGTGTGCCGGTTATTGGAAATTGAGAAAAAATTAAACGCACCTTGTTGGTATGTGTGGAGAAGGTGACCTCCCCGGTGCCGAGGTTCTCGACCTCTTGTTCCACATTGTGGGTGACGCCCTCGTCATTCCGAGTCAGCAGCTGTTTGGTGGTGGTCTTCACCACCACGGGGGGAGTGGGCGTCTTCTTAGAGCGCTGTGAAATCGGGATCTTGGAGGATATAGGGGTGGTTGATGACGAATAGCCCTGATGCCTTATATGTTCGCTGGTCGTATACTCCGTGAAGGTCTTAGGCTCGTCTCCTCTCAGCGGACTCTCGTCCTTGCCGAAAGTGGAGAACTTGTGTGTGTTCACAGTCTGTATGTCGATGTTCGCTGGTAGGTCTTGAGTTTCCTTCTCTATCGTGTAGTTGCCGCTCTTGTCTTCGAAGTGCGAGGGGTCTATTTGTGAGTAGTGTAGGATCAGTTGTCCGGTGACGGGGTCTCTGACGGCCGTGCTGGGGTCAATGTCACCAGTGTCGGGGTCGATGTCTCCGTATTCAGTCTTTATCCTGCCCGTGACGGGGTCGATCTTGCCTGATAACGTCATGGTCTGTGTGACAGTTGTTCGCGCGCCCTTCAACCTAGGGTCATCTGGGTCTACGTCGATAGTTTCTCCTGTGATCGGATCGATGATCTGGTACAGATACACTGTCTTTGTTGTGATGATTCTGCCAGTCGTTTCGTCGATGGTGCAGTCTTTAGGATCGACTTCCTTAACTCTTCCTTTGTCGTCTTTCTGTGTGATGATGTATATCTTGATGATGATCAGCCTGCCTGTCTGGGGATCGATCTTGCCGAGTTTGGTGTAGATCTCTCCTGTGCTGGGATCGACTTGCGACGCAGAGTAAAGTGGATGGTTGTCCTCATCGACTTCTCCGGTTGCTGTGTAGATCTGTCCGTTAACTGGGTCGACTTTGATGAGTGACTTGTCAACATCATGTGTCCTGATGATTGTGCCAGTCTTGGTGTCAAGACGTCCATATATCGTGATGATGTAGCCAGTAACTGGGTCAACTTGACCAGCTGTGTAGATAAACTCTCCAGATACGGGATCTTTAGGACCAGCGATCCAGATCTGGTTGGTCTTAGGATCAACTTTGACGTTCTTAGGGTCGTTGGATACGATTTGTTTACCAGAAATAGGATCGACCTTGTTCTTGATTATTCTCAAGCAGATCATCCTAGCGACATCCTTATCTGGCTTGCCTGACTTAGGATTGATTTGTCCCGTCTTCAGTAAGAACTGACCAGTAACTGGGTCCACCTTAAGTTCCCTGCTCTCAAATTTGCCGGTCTTAGGATCATTGTATGTAACAGTTCCCTTAACAAGATCGATTTGTCCGTATTTAGTGTCAATTTTGTTGTTGTCAGGGTTGATTTGACCTGTACTGCTTTCTACAAGGGAATGCTTGGGTTCGATAAGTCCCTTCTTCGTGTCTAACTTGCCAACAAACGTGGTGACTTCAACAACTGGGTCGATATGGGTACCAACAACGATAACTTGTCCAACATTAGGATCAGGTTTACCCGTCTTAGGATCTACTACACCCTTGATGGTGATAAGGCCGTTGTTCTCATCGATATGTACTGGTTTGCTCGTATCGGAGTCTGTGAGGAATATGACTCCGTTCGAGGGATCGATAACACCGTATTTGGTTGAAATGTGTCCGGTTTCGGCGTCAACTTTGCCTTTAGTGTGTTCCACTGTGCCTTTGTCGATGTCGACTTTGCCTGTCCTGGGGTCAATTGGACCGGTAATAGTAGTGATCTCGACAACGGGGTCTTCTTGCTTAGCAACGCTTAGAATCATGCCCAAGTTCTGATCAATTTTGCCTGTCTTAGGATCGATCGCGCCAGAGTTAATGAAGATTTGTCCTGTTTCGGTTAGAACGTAACCTTCACGGGTCTGTTTCTGACCAGCGGAGTCCGTAATAACAATGTTACCAGTATTAGAATCGATGACTCCGTACTTGGTTTCGATTAAGCCGTTAGGATCGAGGATACCAGTAAGATGTTCCACTTCAGCAGTGCTCATATCAGGCTTCTTAGTCTTAGGGTCGAGTTTGGTGAAGATAACCATGATTTTGACGATCTTCCTCTTAGGAGGTTCGGGAGGAGCCATTGTTGGTTTCACAGGTGACTTCATAGTCGGTGTAAGAGGCGATGATTTCTGAGCATAACTTGTAATAGGAGACGAGGTACGCACAGGTGATTGCAGAGGTGTCGCAATCGGTGAGGATGTAGGGGTCTTTACAGGCGAGGGTACCTGCCTGGCGGGGGAAATGCTAGCTCGCTGAGACACTGGCGCTACAGTAGACAACACATTCTGCTTATCAATAATAGTCAACTGTTGAGCGTACGAAGGTTCTACTCTGCCTGTCTTGGGGTCAATAACAGCGGTAGTAATAATCAAGTTTCCTGTCTTAGGCTCGATCTCGGCTTGCTTTAATTCCTGTTTGCCGGTTATCGGGTCCTTGTAGAGAATCTGTCCGGATCTTGGGTCGATGATACCAAAGTCTGTGTGAATCTTGCCATCTTCGCTGACGTAGCCTTTAGCGGCTTCCACGTTGCCTGCGCCGGCATCAACTGACTTGGTGTAAGGATCGTATTTGCTTGTGACGATGACGAGACGAATTTCGCCCTTGGAGGCTGGTTTCGTGAAGGGCACGACTGGTTTGTTGACAATGCTGTATTGTTGCACCAGACTGGGATCAACTCTGCCAGTCTTAGGGTCGACAACATTGTTCGTAATGATCATATGGCCGGTTTCAGGGTGTACCTGAGCGCGTTTTACTTCTTGTCTGCCGGTCTTAGGATCAGTAACCACGATCTCTCCAGTAGCTGGGTCAACGATGCCAATGGCAGTGCGGATTTTGCCATCAGCTCCGAGAACACCACTAATGGTGTCCACATGACCTTGGCTGGGGTCAATCTTCCTGGTCCTGGGGTCGTATTTAGTCGTTATGATAACGAGATGAATCTCTCTTTCAATAGGCTTCGTCTCTTTCTCGACAATCGTGAATTGTTGAGCGAGCGTTGAGTCTTGTTTGCCTGTCTTCGGGTCTACGACGCCAGTGGTAAGAATGAGGTTACCAGTCTTGAAGCCTACGCCGGAGTCAGCGACCGCTTGCTTCGTTTCAGGCTTACCTGTCTTAGGATCGACATGTTCGATCTTTCCAGTCTTCGGGTCGATGATGCCGTAGTTGGTGTGAACCCTGCCATCAGCGGCTACAATACCCCTCGAGGTCTCAATGTGACCGTTGGGGCTATCAAGCTTCTTATTCTTAAGATCGTACTTGGACGTAATGATGACCAGTTGCACCTCCCTGCCAGGAACTGGTGTGAAGGTATCTTTCGGTCTGTCAACGACGCTGAATTGTTGACCCAAGTTAGGATCAACCTGTCCAGTTTGTGGGTCAACAACTCCTGATGTAAGAAGGAGGTTTCCAGTCTTCGGATCAACAGTAGCCACTTTAGTCTCGCGTTTGCCAGTTACTGGATCCTTGATGACGATATCTCCAGTTGTGGGATCAACTTCACCGAATTCTGTGTGTACTTTGCCATCAGCGCCAATCTTTCCGGGAACGGAATCAACATGAGCGTTTGTAAGATCTAACTTCTTGTTCTTAGGATCATACTTAGTCGTTACGATGACTAAGTTAACGTATCTCTCTTTAGGTGCGTCCTTGTCAACAATAGCGTATTGCTGAGCAAGGCTCGCGTCGGCCTTTCCTGTCTTAGGATCGACAACACCTGATGTTAACAACAAATGTCCTGATTGCGGATCAGCGATGGCTTGCTTAGTCTCATGTTTGCCGGTCTTAGGATCAACCTGGTCGATCTTTCCAGATTTTTGGTCAATAATACCGAAATTGGTATGTACTCTGCCATCTGGGGCAATGATACCTCTTGAAGTTTCAACAGTGCCGTTGGGGTTGTCCAGTTTCTTAGTCTTGGGATCATACTTGCTAGTAATGACAACCAGCTGTACTTCCTTGCCAGGAACGTTAGCGAAGTGATCTTTAGGTTTCTCTACGATACTGATCTGTTGTCCTAGAGTAGGATCAACATGGCCTGATACAGGATCGACCACTGATGATGTAAGAAGCAAGTTTCCTGTTTTGGGATCCACTGAGGCTTTCTTGACCTCTTGTTTACCGGTATGTGGGTCTGTTACTATGATGTCACCGGTGTTGGGGTCAACAACACCAAATGCTGTGTGTACTTTGTCATCGGAACCAACTTTGCCAGGGATGCTGTCGACATGAGCATTGGTAAGATCTAACTTCTTGTTCTTAAGGTCGTATTTCGATGTGACAATGACAAGGTTCACATATCTTTCAGGTGCTACTCTATCCTTATCGACAATAGCGAATTGCTGCGCCAAAGAAGAGTCGACCTTTCCAGTCTTCGGGTCTACAACTCCTGAAGAAATGACCAAGTGTCCGGTCTTGGGATCTGCGACGGCTTGCTTAATCTCTTGCTTGCCGGTCTTAGGATCAACATGATCAATCTTACCGGTCTTGGGATCAATAACGCCGAAGTTGGTGTGGACTTTGCCGTCAGCGGCGACGATGCCTCGTGAGGTTTCTACATGTCCGTTAGGGCTATCTAATTTCTTGTATTTGGAGTCATATTTGCTTGTGATGACAACGAGTTGGACTTCCTTTCCTGCGACTGACGGGAAGGTATCCTTAGGCTTGTCTACAACAGTTATCTGTTGTCCTAAAGTAGGATCAACTTTGCCAGTTTGAGGATCCACAACACCGGATGTGAGGAGTAAATTGCCTGTCTTGGGATCAATGGCAGCCTTCTTGACTTCTTGCTTGCCTGTGATGGGGTCAGTGACGATGATATCACCAGTAGCTGGATCAACGATACCGAAGTCAGTATGTACTTTGTCATCATTGTCGTATTTGCCAGGGAAGCTATCGACATGTGCGTTGGTAATGTCGAGTTTCTTACTCTTAGGATCGTACTTAGACGTTACGACGACTAAGTTGGCGAATCTTTCAGGAATGCCTTTAGGTGCGTCTTTGTCGACAACAGTCAACTGTTGGGCTAGTGACGAATCAGATTTGCCGGTCTTGGGATCAATGACGCCTGAAGTAAGAATGAAGCTTCCAGTCTTAGCGTCAACGACCGCTTGTTTTGAATCACGCTTGCCCGTTTTAGGATCAGTGAAGTAGACTTTGCCATTGTTAGGATCTAGTACACCGAAGTTTGAATGTACTTTGCCGTCCTTGTCGCTGATGATAGCGTGTGAGGTTTCAATAAATCCGTTAGGATTATCTAGCTTCTTGCTCTTAGAATCGTATTTGCCAGTGATGGCGACCACTTGTACTTCTTTACCAGTGGTGGCTCCGAAGGTATCAATAGGTTTGTCTACGATACTGTATTGCTGTCCTAGCGATGTATCGAGTTGTCCAGTCCTGGGATCAATAACTCCTGATAGTAACAGAATGTTTCCAGTCTTGGGATCGACTGTCGCTTGCTTGATCTCCTGCTTTCCTGTCTTAGAATCTGTGACTTGGATTTCTCCTGTCCTCGGGTCAATGATGCCGTACTCTGTGTAGATTTTACCGTCAGTGCCGCTAAGGACTCCCTTGACGGAATCAACGTGAGCGAATGTGGGATCTAATTTCTTCGTCTTTAGGTCGTATTTGCTTGTAACAACTACTAATCTGACTTCTCTGTTTGCTTTAGTAGCGTCCTTCTCTACAATACTGAACTGCTGACCAAGAGAAGTGTCGACCTTTCCAGATTTGGGGTCCACAACTGCTGTAGTGACCAGGATGTTTCCAGTTTTCTGGTCAACATAAGCTTGTTTGGGTTCCTCTTTGCCTGTTTTTTGGTCAATATACTCAATTTTGCCCGTTCTTGGGTCGATGACGCCGTAGTTTGAGGCGACGTAGCCATCTGGACCAACGACGGCTCTCGAAACATCCACATGTCCATGAGAAACATCTAACTTCTTATTCTTGCCATCATACTTGCCGGTGATGACCACTAAGTCGACGTCACGGCCAGGCTTGGCTCCAAGTTTGTCTTTCGATCTTTCAACGAAGCAGTATTGTTGGGCCAATGTTGGGTCAATCTTGCCAGTCTTAGGGTCAATGACTCCAGTAGTGAAAAGAATATGTCCTGACTTGTCAACATGTCCATTCTTGACCTCCTGTTTGCCTGTTGCGGAGTCTGTGTAGCTAATTTGTCCAGATTTGGTATTGATAAGTTCCTTATCTGTCTGGATCTTTCCATTGGCTTTGTTCAACGTTCCCTTGGTGACGAGAACGGTACCGTTAGCGTCATCAAGTTTCTTAGACTTGGGGTTGTAGCGTCCAGTGATGATGACCACTTGGATCTCATTGTCTGGTTTCGCAGCAAGGACTGGTACAGCGGCTGCTGTTGGCACTTCGTGCTGTGACCTCTCAGAGTCCAGTAAAGCTAGAGTCGGGTCGATCATGTTCTTAGCTTGTTCCTTCAAAGCTGCCGACTGCACGTAGTCAAGTCCTGGGGTCTTAAGCTTGCTTGGGTCTTCAGGAGTTTTGCGCTTTTCAGCGCTTTCAGCGACTTTCTTGTCTTCACCGGGAGCGTAGTTGAAGGCGAGGCCAGCCTTCCTTGTAGTTGGGCTTTGGCTGTCATTTAGTGCCCTCTGTTTCTCATCGGAGACAGGTTCCTTTTCGTAACTGAAGGCACCTTGGATGAAGGGCTTTGTACGAGTAGGACTCCTTTCTGTGTCAGTGTATTCATAAGGTTTGGTGAACGAAGGTTTATCCTCTCCCTTTGCGGGACTCTTCTCAAGCGAACTATCGAGGTTGGAACTGTCATTTGACGTCTCAAGCGCGGCCACTTTAACTTTCGGGTCTTTAACCTTCTTATCTTTAGTTTTAGGAGACTTCTCTTTCGGAGACTTTTCTTTAGGCGATTTCTCTTCCTTCGGCGATTTGTTTCTACCACCGAACAATCCGAATCCTCCGGTCTTTAGGGAAAGGGAAGGGTGGAACAAAAAATAAAAATTAACAAAATTAAACAGTGCTTTGTATAATTTGACTTATACAGCCGCGAAGAAAATGCATAATGCACCATGCAAGTCTAGTTGCGTTGTCTAACATTCATATTTACATTGAACATTTGTATTATACACTAGGTACTACTTTTGACGTCACAGAACTGAGAAAATGCTTTGAATCTACCATTCTTGCTTGTATGAACATTTGAAATATTGCATTATTTATCACGAAAGCAGGACTCACCTTGGACTTCTTGGGAGTAGTTTCAACGTTGTTCGTGATACCCGGATCGCTAGTCGTGTCTGTACCTGAAATAAAAACATATACGTTTGTTGGGAGAGCTTGATTAATATTAGACGGACAGATTGTTTACCATTAGAGAGTTTCTGCGAAAAATTAGGAGGAAAACCTAGAGTATACAACATTCTTTTGTACTAGAGTCTAGTCACTAGACTAACGGTCGAAAAATGTGTTTACAAATATCTGTTAGTGGTACACATCGCCGCGGTTGTTAACCGCTGCAGACTAAATTAAGAGATTTTGCTCACATTTTTGCTTTCACACAAGATAAACAGTTGTTATAGGTTTTGTAGGAATTTGTTTTGTTTTTATTAGTAACTGCTATCATTATAGTCACATTCAAACCTACCTACACAAATTGTGTGTTGCATTTCGTGTGCTAAAAATAAATGTTTTCTGTCTTTCTATCATTCCAAACCGAAATCATCCACGGGTTTATGCATTCTTTCTTACTGGCCATCCCCAACGGTTTTACAGCTTGGTTTCGACCATAGTTTTGGTTGCCATCTAAGCTGGCAATACAATAGCATTGGCTAAGCCATAGATTACGTAGTTATGACAAATTTATTCAATGCAAACCAATTTGGAATACATTACATCTAAAAGATATTTCAAAACAAATGCGTACCATTCTCAGCAGGTTTCCTCTGCTCCAAGACCTTCTTCTCGTCCTTCTTTTCTGGAGTCGGCATCACTTTCACGGCACCCGGAGGTGGCTTCTGTAAACACAAAACAAACAATGTTTTTCACCTAGACAATATTTTATTTTAGCTGGGCAGTTTTCAATATTGCCGACTGTACTTTTCGAGTAGGAAGGAAAAAGCCTTAAGTGTACAGTAAGCTTTGTTAGACAGTGTTAGAAAGCAGTATGCAATACATATTGTATGAATGAGTAACTAAATAATAGTTAAAGACTAACATAAACACAGTGCAATAAACAGAAATATACAAAATACTACGATTTTTAGATGTATGTCTGATAGATGAAGAAATTGTTAAAGTAAATTAAATAAAGTTATTAGGATAGAGTGTGGTTTGTAAACTTATCTCCATTAAAAGAAATATATTTCTATCTTCAAATAAATATTAAATAAGCTAAAATCCGTAACCCCTTTCAACGAATCCCTGATAATAATGTAAACATTTCTAAATCCTTATTTAGGCATCTTCAACTTTTATTTCTACTGATACAGAAACAAAAAACTTCTGTAAAATTTAAAAGCCAGTATCTTCATCTTCTCATAATCGGTTAAGAATGGACTATTCAGAATAATTCAGCAGTTTGTTCGACATCTAATAAAAGCTTTTCAACGACTCAAATAAAATGCAATAAGCTTACTTATTAAGCGAGATTTAATAACTATTGACACTTTACAACTATGTAGAAACACAATATACACAAAACACTTATACATATAACGCAGAATCTGTATATCACCACAAATTCGTGACTTTTTTCATGATTAAAAGAATCTGTTTGTATGCTCTTGTCGTGGGTTTGGCGGCTTGAGAGTGCATCATCGTCTTTCGATATCATCTGGGGACAATGCAAACAGCTGGACACTATAAAGCACTCGTCAAACTAACGACAAAATTGTACTCTTCCCCGAGCGGGACTCACTTCAGTTTGATCAATTTTTTTGTGTTTCTGTCGAGCTAGTTTTTACATCCGCTCAACCACTCTTTAGGCTAAATTGCAGAAAATCCAAGAGAAATTGTGTTTTTTGTCACTGCTGACCTTAAATCTTCAATGCTTACTGCCTACTGGACTCCACTTTTCAAACTACTAAAGCGCGCATTATAAAATGTGTCATATCATATATACCAGGCGTAATTGAAATCATTGAAATTTTTTTTAAGAGGTAACTGTACTCATCCGGAATAAAATCTTTTACTATGGTAACAACCCCGTAATTATTATTTATTTTTGTTGAATTAAAAAAAAACTTGGCTCAGTTATTTCTTTTTCGTGATTTTATGGTTGGTCCCATAGCAAGAGTTATTTATAACTATAGACTTAGAGAATGGACTGAGCCCACACTATCGACCTCTCTGAAAAGAGAGACAGTGCGTCTGAGTGGCCAATCCGAATTCTAGAAAAAGTCACGTACTGGCCGCATTACCGCTTTATTTCTCTCTCATTTTTCTGCCCGTTTTAATTCTTCATGCCTGGATAGAGGAAAGCTCACTCCATTCTCTGTCTAATTATCTATGTCTGTAATAGTCTATGTTAATAATGATGAGTAGAATTACGCGTTTTCGGGGCCGAAATTTAAATTGCACCTTGTGGGGTTGGAAGCGAGTAAGTGGATGTGAGGATCGATATAGTTGCGGGGAAGGTCAGGGTTTTATGTCGGTGTGTCACACCTTGTCGAGCTTGTCGGCGAGGTACTCCCCCTCCAGCGAGGAGGCGGACGAGGCGCTGGCCGTGCCGCCCGAGCGCCGCCGCAGCTGTCCGGCCGCGTGCGCACACCGTTATAGTGCCAGTATGTTGCCAGGTATTGTATGAGAATATGGGCCCATGATTTTTTAACGCGTTCCTAAAAGTTCTTAGTCGAAACTTCTTCAGTGGGTTTAATAGAATAAGTTTTAACACAAAATTACTGATTATGAAGCCGGCTTATTGATTTATTTAACGCTTTGCCCATACGTAAACTCCGTTGATAAAATGTACAAAGGCGCGCTTAAGGCGCAGATAGCCCTCAGTAGCTGATTTTAAAATGAGAATCACGTCTAAACGGCTAGTCGTAATTTAATGGAAACATATATGTTACACTAGACCATTTTCTTAACAATCTAAGAAAATTTTGAGTTTACTTCGTATAACATAGTGAAATTAATTTGTAAAGTTATGTCTAAAACGGACAAAAAAACGACAATCGCACCAAACCCGCGGGGTGTATTTTTATATTCAAAGACAATTTAACTATCTAAATTTTGTTCTGACGTTTTTTTTTAAAGTCATAGAATAATAAGAAAACTTCAAAATTTTGGACCGCACGGGTGTGAAACGAGTGCGCGTTTTGTTCCCTCAAGGTCGTTGGCGACTGTCATCGTCTTAAGTAGACTTGGTAGATAACTAGTTTCTGTATTTATTGATCCCATTTCAATATAACGTTTACTTACACAATATCTGGCAACATTACTTATGATGAAACATGACATTAGTAAAGAGATGAAAATAAAAAAAACAATACATCTAAATATGAAACCAATACCATTTGAAGTTTGTTAGTGAAATAAATGTTATTGTTAGTACATACAACTGACAATATTGACTATGGGTGTGGGTAGCGTAACCTGGCGTAATTTACGCCGCTTAAAATGAGTCTCCGAAACTATGTTGCAAGCGCAAATTAAGTCACGTAGTTTTTTTTGTACTATATGCTCGCGTTTGACCAGAATCTCGCCTGATGGTAAGCGATGATATGGTCTACGGTGAAACGCGTTTGCTTAGAAGTAACCTATTCACTCTTTACTTAATGAGTCTTAGTTCAAGTAAACGGAGTTTACCGAAACTTCGCTTACTCATTTTTTGCGAAGAAATTTACGCCAGGTTTTGTCAGTCCCCACCCAATGATGGTATGATATCACCATGCCGTCTAGAATATAGTGTTTAAAACTAAATACAATGTCATTATGTATAATACGTCCGACAGCAAATACGTGTAAAAACTGCATAATTCTTTCAAGTTTAATGTGTTGTAGTCATGCCTGAGATTAATATAAGTAAATAGGTATGCTTCATCTTAGTTATGGTGACTAATGCAGTGATAATCCTTCTAAATATAGAACCTGCAATCACTGTTACCTGTTTATACAGAACCAAACCTCCATGAAGTTATGGAGTAAGAAATGGATAAATGAGTCACCTTGCATTTCGAGACATAACAATTGTCTGCATTTGGGTAAAGATTAGTTAAAATATGCTAACGATAGCCATCGGTATATATTTGTCTACTTATTCCCCTTCACGTGCGAAATAATGTGAGTCTACAAAAACACTAACAGGATATTCAAATCGAGATCTACTGAGATCATCATTAGACTGACTGCGTTCTATAATCGTCAGGTATATGCCATCGGACTGTTAATCGCAAAATTGTATTAACACTATAATTAGACAAAGCTGCTTTAACATTTTATATACACAAAATGTTGACGCAGCATTTTGTGAGATGCGTTCAGTTTTGCTTGAGAAAATCTCTAAAAATACAGAGAAAGCTTTTACCAGAATATTACTCATTAACTCAATCAAAAACGTATAAAAACCCGAACTCGATAATATAGACTAAACATCCGACTGAATGCACCTCTATGGTTGCCTAACACCCGGTTTTTGATCGTACTTTGAAAACATTATTTGTCATCAATTATTTGCACATTTTGCTCAAAATGCCTATTTTTATCTATAGTGCGCGCGGAACTAGTTGGCTGCGCCTTAGGTATGTGAGCGGTGGGACGGGGAGGCGGGGGCGCTAGTAAAACCCGGGATGACCCATTGACATTGTCAACCCGCGCCCTCACCCCTGTCGCCACCCAAGGCGCAGCCAACTAGTTCCGCGCGCACTATAGTTATCTGTTATCAAATCACGAGAAGTCTAAACAGATTTCAGAGGTGCGGCCTTTCGAAATATTACAAGTTTATAAAGTGGGTAAAACTGCTCGTTTCATCATGGATCTCAACTCAATTGTCGCTTATTTTCAGACGAGATCGAGGTCTATAATATTCTCAATGCTGGGACACAGCCTCTGCAAGAGGGAGTGAGCCGTTATCCACCAATGCTGTTGGTCGACGACACACATCTTCGAATGTTAGGTTCTAGGACATGCCGATTTCCTTCCGATATTTTTCTTCGCCGTTTTGAAAAAAAAGTTACATGAAGAACACTATTAATGCGTGTACATTCTCGGTATGTGAAGAGGCTTCTATCCTGCAGTGGGACCGCAACAGATTGTTATAATTATTATTATTTATATAACATGACAATCAAAAACCAGGTCCTCAGCTACCCACCCCTTATGCTACACTCGTATACAAGACTTAGTTACTGTCTATCACCAGCTCACTATCCAGTCGGTATCCTTACCTTGTCTTTGATGGTGGGTCGCGGTGCTGGTTGCGGCGGCATCGTGTGACGCTTCGCCGCGTCTGGAGGCATCGATTCATCCTTGTCACCTTGTGCCAGCGCTGGAGAGAGAGAGCAAAGGATGTATTAGTGATGGATATGGATCAAGTGGGTTCGTCTTATATGGGTTCAAATTTTAAACTTTGATGACAATAATCTGATGTATCATCATCAGACATGGGTCCTAACCCATTAACATAAAACTCTTGCTGAGTAGTTGGATTAACAGCTTGCCACAAAATTTGATCACACTTTTGAAGTACTGAAAAGGCACTAAACTTACGCAAAATACCGTAACATGTGAACTTTTATAATTATCATGATGCTTTCAGTTAGAAGTTAAAGCTTTCTAGAGTTGCAATAATGTATCTCTTTTCTTAACTACAACAACACACTACAACAACAACAATAAGACGGAACACACTGGAACACTGTGGTTTACTGTCAGATATCCCAATTATGGGTTAAGCTCGCCTTTGTACATAAGTTATCCTTCTGTATTTGTATATTTTTGTTTTGTATAGGTACAATAAAGAATATGAATATTTAATTATTTAATACTAGGAGAACCAACAGCTATAACAGATGGATAACAAATGTAAATGAGACATAAAGCCTGTAAAATATATGAATATTTTGAAGTTAGATTCTGTTCTATACGGAGTAACGAACACAGCTGAATATTTGTATTGCATTCTGAATAAATTACCTAAGGAAATAGCCAAAAAAACTGGTCAAGTGCGAGTCGGACTCGCGCACGAAGGGTTCCGCACCCTTATCGCATAAAACGTCAAAAAAATCACGTTTGTTGTATGGGAGCCCCCCTTAATTAATTTATTTATTATTTTATTTTAATTTAATTATTATATAATATATATAATATATAGACAAATAAAAAACATCCTGAAAATCTACTTTATCGTTGAAAAGTGTGTGTCTAGAATAGGGGAAGAGCCTACGTGTACCCACTACCAGATAAACTGTGAGCGAGTAACTGTAAACCTGAATCGATAGCGCACATAATCTTGCCTCAAAAAGATTGAGCCTTATTTGCTATGAAAAATTAGAAATAAAAAGTTTTTTTTTTATTTTCTTTACAATACTGCTTATCTAAACTCGACAGCCCAGCTACTGAGCAACATTAACGATAGTGTGTTACAACAAATTCTATTAATATTTCTAAACCACGACCATCCCAGTTATCATTTATCAAGTTTTCACACGCTAATATCCAACAACAACCTTCTAAATCTCGTGAATTGCATCATTTTACATACAGCAAGTTATTATTTATTATTTTCGCGCGCATTTCCTCAGGATGCAATAGTTAAGCGCTCGATGTTTTTCATAACTTTGAGCAGGCTGAATGAAATACAATGATTGATGGGAATGGTTCTATAAATATGGGTAATGCTAAATCTATGATGGTTGATAAAATATATTCGTCTATTTGTCAGCACAATGCAGGCCAGACTCTCGGTATAAAGCAAGTAGGACTTGTGTCCAAAGGACAAGCAGGAGCTTAACGCGTCCTACAATGATATTTTAAATCATGACACATCACGCACGCGATGGTTATTATAGTTACAAAAACAAAATGCCTTTGATGCCAATAACCTAGGGATGCAAATATGTCCAGTGTGTAAATTGAAATAAAAGTGTAAATTGCGACACAGTTCCACTAATGCTAAGCTATTTCCGTACACAAATAATTGTATATGTGTTTTATTGTTCCAATAAAGATTAATTAATGTATCAGGAATTGAAATAAGAGCAAAAGAATGATGCTAAGCCAAGGTTATCAGATGTAATCAGATATACAGATGTCCTTATAGTATAGCACCACAAAAATGCGCAAATGCGTTAAATCGATTTAGAATATGAAAAATCTTTAAGACAAAACATCTTTATATCAGACCAGCTGAACGTAAATTATTCCATCAAATGAAACCACGAAACACACACATTCCATCAAAAAGACCGCGAAACATTCACACGTTGAACTTCAAAACCGCGCGCGCCGAATAAATATGATCCAAGTAATTATGACCTAGGTCTATTTACATCATCTGTGCAATGAGCCAGCGGTCAAACTCACTCCTAAATACAGATCATGACGTTATCTGACCATAGACTTGTTAACTATCGCGGGACAATCTCAGAATTGGATCTAATATAGCATCTATTTGAATAGTCATTTATTCCTTAGTTTTGTGATGACACATCCAAATTATATTACCAGTAGATATTATGTTGAATAATGTGCAGGCTGCTTCAGAAGTAGTTTTCTATACGGACCTTGTGGAAACTAGAACAAATTTCCGTGCGTTTAAGAGCCCCTACAAGTTTCACGAGCCAAAAACAGAAAACAGCTACTTTTTAAGCGAAAATTTCTCTATAACTACAAGATATATGATAAAAAAAAAAACGACACTGGTCCGTCGTCTACAAGTCCTTGACCGAGACTGAATGCGCGAGCGCAACGGTTTTAAGGCATTATTTAGACAATTTATTACAATAAACAAGTACTCAAAAATATAATATAAAAATTTGGATTCGATTGATAAACACCTCAATTTATTATTATTTACCAGTTATTTTTATATTCAACATATTCTTACGCGTAGACGACGCTTTCGCACATGATAAAATTGCCTTTTTCCGCGTGGACAACATACTATAATTTTGAAAAACAAAATTGGTGGCTTACTAGTCTTACTATATGCCCAGTCCATACCATTTTTTGGAGATTATTATTCGCCACCAGTAAGCTGAAAAAGCAATTGAAAACCTGGTGTTTCACTATTACGTAAAAACGTGTGATAGGAATTTATTTTTCTAATTTAATATGAGCAGTTATCAAAAATGTTTACTGTACATTTATTAGATAACTATGTGACGCAAAAAATTGCATTAAACGATGTATCACATATGTTGTAGTTACTGAGAAATTTGCGCTGAAAAAGTAGCTGTTTTCTGTTTTTAGCTCGTGAAACTTGTCTCATGTCTCTTAAGCGTTTTTGCCATACCTATTATTGGAAACAAATATAGCAGCTCTCAATGTTAGGACCCATTAATATTAATGCTAATTTTTATCCGTGGTGCTAGGCAACTGGGCTTATCCCAGTTGTAAACGACCCTTTGTGCCTATTGGCCTTGTTTGTTCTGTCTCCTGCTTGATATGGAGGGAAGTGCAAATTTGTATTTTTCCTACTCCTCCGTTATTTTTTTCTGATTAATTTCGTTGCGGGATCCTAGACAGTTAAATTCATTCTCCGGGACTTCGTTGAGCTTCATTGCTTCGGCGCTTTTCTGGTGGTCGCCACTATTGATTCTGGCTTTCAGGAGTTGCAGTGGTTTGGGAATAGTGCGGTGGGATTGTCAACCAGAAGAGTTCAATCTAACGTGGATGAATAAAACAGTGGTATGAAACCAAAAGAACGATGGATGATGATTTGTGTGAATCAAGTAATCAACATTATGGTCAAAAAGGAGATGACATCTTTATCAGCTATCACCGTTGAAGTCATGTTGGAGTAAGGACAGATGGATTATTATAAGACAGTTCATTCAGATTATAATTATATGCATTTTATGTTCTACCGAAATATTCAATGATTTAAAATCTTTTTATCATCATTCTTCTAGATCGATGACGTAATGGATTTGAAGTATTATGTTTCTAAGGGCCTTTAGTTTCCAAAAACAATAAGGATATAAGGACCAACATAACTGAACATATACCTTGGAGTAGCAGTTAGTAACTCGTTACTATCGCGAGACAATCTGAGAATTTGTTGTAGCCACTGGTCAATTGTAGCATTGATATAGTAAGTGAGTATATTAATAGGATCAATTTGGGACGCAATTCATTCTTGTTTATTTCGCGTCATATTTTATTATAGTAGTAGACGTGTTTTCGGAATGTAAACCTTATTCTGATAGCATTTATTGTAATTAAATCATTTACAGGCAATTTTGTTGTCAATGAGGGTGAACGTCACAGAATAGACTGGACTCCGTTTCTGGTTGGAGATAAAAGCAAGTAAGCGTATTAACAAAAAACCGACCAAGTGCGAGTCGGACTCACGTACGAATGATTCCGTACCATTTTCGCAAAAAAACGGAAAAAAACATCACGTTTGCTGTACGGGAGCCCCACTTTTAAATGTTTATTTTATTTGTTGTTATAGCGGCAACAGAAATACATCATCTGTGAACATTTCAACTGTCTAGCTATCACGGTTCATGAGATACAGCCTGGTGACAGACATACAGACAGACCGCCGGACAGTGGAGTCTTAGTAATAGGGTCCCGATTTTACCCTTTGGGTACGGAACCCTAAATACTTTCGAAGGATATTTAATAATTGTGCTAAAGGGCCCACCGTCAGAAAAAAGGCTTGTTATTTTTTAAAACGGTGAAGATACAGTTGCAGCTACATAAGAGAAGATACAGCGAACCGGAAGACGTTGCGTTGGAAGGCCTCCCACCAGGTGGACCGATGACCTGGTGAAGGTTGCGGGGATTCGCTGGATGCGAGACGCACGGGACCGGTCAATATGGCGACGCTTGGGGGAGGCCAATGTCCAGCAGTTGACGTCTTTCGGCTGATATGATGATGATGATGAAGATACAATACCAACCAAGCTCTGATTGTTACAGGCGGTTCCTGTTGGTCGGCTGGTCCAAAGATATTTTAAAACTGTATCCACATACCGGCAAAAAAGCTCTATAAGAACATTCCTAAGAGTCCATAATTCGTTCTAAAGTAAGATATTATCGCGTATCCCACATTCCAGTAATAAATCCGGCATGTTTACATTTCGCACCTGAGATCGGGAACACTTCGGCAGTAATAACAATCTTGGATGCCGAACATTCATCGAGGGTTAGCTAATTGACTGGATAAGCTTATTTAGCTTATGCAGTCGATAATGTAAAGTTTGTGATGATGTTTATTTATAAATTTGGCTTTAACTAGGGTCATTACTTAATAGGATTATTTATGTTTGTTTGTTTACAAATGTTGGGTCTTTAGTCTAAACTAGTGTAATTACTTAATCTGTTTTAGATATTTTCTATATTTTCCCACGCGTGTGTAATGCATTTAGTTAGTTTTGGTAGTCTTATAAATTTTGAATGTTACGGTTAATTTAAACCAATATTATAAAGAGGAAAGATTTTTTTGTTTGTTTGTACCGAATGGGCTCCGAAACTACTGGACCGATTCAAAAAATTCTTTCACCAATAGAAAGCTACATTATTCCTTAGTGACATAGGCTATTTTTTAATACCGAAAAGTGGTCCTTTGGGGGTGGACCACGGGAGCAAAGCCGCGGGGAACAGCTAGTATTAATACAAACTTAACATATTCGATAGTATTATAATTTCTGCGCACTATTTTCTAAGTTTCTAAATTCTTCCGTTTATAGACACTATGAATTATGAAAACACTAGCTTCAGCCAGTGGCTTCGCCCGCGTATCTATCTCTGTGCCAAATTTCATCCAGATCAGTTCAGCTATTTTAGTGTGATTGAGTAACAAAAATACACACATATATCCAAACTTTCGCATTTATAATATTAAGTAAGATAAGATGATCTATCCTTGATGGATGATGAACATACAATTGTCATGGTAATCCCTAAAAATCACAGGAAAAAACCACAGTCCCAGAATATAATTTTCGCTTGATATACTTATTTCTGAAAGCAGTGGTGGCCCAGTGGTTCTCGAACTCATGACCCAGGCAGGCGGTTTCACATAATCATCACATCATCAGCCTATTAATGTTCCCACTGCTGGGACAAAGGCCTCCTCTCTGAGAGAGGGAATGGGCCATTATCCACCACGCGGGCCCAGTGCGTGTTGGTGGATGTCACATGTCTTCGAATTTTTGGTTCTAGGACATGCCGTTTTCCTCACGATGTTTTCCTTCACCGTTTTGAGAGCAGTGGTAATGAAATTATTTACACAAAGTAAAGCGCCTGCCTGGGCTCGAACCCACGACCTACAACTTGTAAGTCGCGGCCGATACCACTGAGCCACCACTGCTCAGGCAGGCGGTTTACTTTGTGTAAATTATTTCATCACCACTGCTCACAAAATGCTGAAGGAAAACATCGTGAGGAAACCGGCATGTCCTAGAAACAAAAAATCGAAGACATGTGTCATCCAACAACCCGCACTGGACCCGCGTGGTGGATGAAGGCCCGTTCCTTCTCTCGAAGAGAGGAAGCCTGTGGCTGATGATGGTGATGACACTTATTTTACACAAATCACTGATACTCACTATAACCACCAGAGGCGCAGGTCCAGCAGTCACCAAACACCATATTTTATCCAACTATTTCTTTGCTCCTATTTTTATTCAACCAACTACCGCACAGTCAATCTCCGTATACACTATCACAAATGCACAAAATTTTACTGGTCCAGTAATGAAAAACTTAGGTAATGTCAATAAGTATCAGATCACTGTAAATCAGATCAGGAGGATTACAGACCAATGCCCTGAGAAGAGCCGAAGACAGAGTGGCTTGGAAGCAGCTCGTCAGTGACTCCGACAAAGCTTTCCAAGACGGGCACGACCGACCTTCAGCACTAAGGGCAATGAATAAGAAAAGAACTTCACCGGTCAGGTCTAGTGCTACCGTACACACTGTTGATACCGTATGTGAAGAAACCGAATGTGTTCCGTTTGTTTATAAAGCGCGTCTGACCGCTACGGAGTATTTATAACGACTACTTCATTTCATAGTTTCGCTGTTTCGTACTACTGAGGCTGAGTTGCAATGGATGGATGATGTATGTCGGAGTGAGGCATGAACGAAATTGGGTTCCATTTTCAGGGAGAAATTCTGAGTGGTTGAATCAGTTAATTTTTGCCATTTTTCTAAATAATTTTACAGAGAAAATCAAATCGTAGTTCGGAATTTCTATTGATAAAATCTATATCATAAATAATGTTGGCAATTTTTAGGGTTCCGTATAAACGGGACCCTATTATTAAGACTCCGCGGTCTGTCTGTCACCAGGCTGTATCTCATGAACCGTGATAGCTAGACAGTTGAAGTTTTCACAGATGATGTATTTCTGTTACCGCTATAACAACATATACTAAAAACAGAATAAAATAAATATTTAAGTGGGGCTCCCATACAACAAACGTGTTTTTTTTTCCTTTTTCTGCGATAATGGTACGGAAACCATCGTGCACTTGTACGGTTTTTTTTATAATAAGTGTCTCTAAACAGCGAGCGTTCAAAACTATATTCCAGGACTTTTTGTGCTGCGCTGCTTAAAAAAACCGGCCAAGTGCGATTCGGATCGCGCACGAAGGATTCCGTTCCATTATCGCAAAAAACGGTATAAAAACACGTTGGTTGTATGGGAGCCCCACCTAAATATTAATTTTATTCTGTTTTTAGTATTTGTTGTTATAGCGGCAACAGAAATACATCATGAGTGAAAAATTGTCTAGCTATCACCGTTCATGAGATACAGCCTGATGACAGACAGACAGACACACGGACCGCGGAGTCTTGGTAATAGGGTCCTGTTTTTACTCTTTAGGTACGGAACCCTAAAAAGAAGTCTATGTATATCATTAATACAAAGGTTTAACTTGAACCATAGAATAGCTATTCTATAACAACTCATCGAATTTCCAAACAATGTTAATTGATCGAAAACCTGATGAAAGTTAGTATAGCTACATGTTCCCCTAGTTATCCATGCTCTCCTGTTCTGCTATCGTTGGGTAGGAGCCAACAGCCATCACTCAAGCTATTACGGATCATAACCAAACAGTTTAGATATCGCCATATCTGTACTATGAAATATGTGCTGTACAGTGAGGAGTTTGAAGAGAAATATGTAGTAAACAAATGTATTCTTTATAGTAACAACTAGCGGACGCCTCGCGGTTACACCCGCGTAGTTCCCGTTCCCGTGGGAATACAGGGATAAAAAGCAGCTTATATCACCGGGGATAGTGTAGCTTCCCAACGGTGAAGGTATTTTTGAAATCGGTCGAGTAGTTTTTAAGTTTATTCGTTACATACAAAAATACAAATCTTTCCTCTTTGTAATATTAGTATAGATATAGATAATGACAAATCTGGAGGTTTGTTTTGCTGAAACAGTTGAATTCTACAACGAATAATCCTAGACAATAATGTATGTGTTGACTGTTGACCAAGCAAAAGAAAAATTTAAGACATATTTTCTGCCGCTTTTAATGACAAGGTAATTTAACACCCTTTAGCAGGACACAGTTGGATGAACGCCTTTCCTCAAAATGCATCTTAGTTCAATCCTTTGTCTGTTACGAGGCTAGGTACTTGTCTAAATAAAAATCGATTATCCAATGCAATGAAAGCCTCATCAATTTGTGAAGACTTCTCCCATCTAGATCAAGGCAGGGGTATGCTACTGGTCTAATCGGATACAATTGAATACCAATATTTAGCATGGAGCCTATCAAAAGCAACAAATGAAAACCTCATATTTAACAAAAAAGTAATGTGGTTAAAAACCACTGGTATTCCATCATAAAATACTGCCGCACTCAGAGACATTTAACGGTTACTTAAAGCACTCCTTAGTAAAGATTTTGTACTAAAAATCATTACTAAGGAGAGCTTTAAGTAATCGTTAACGTCTCTGAGTGCGGCAGATCGTTAATTTAAACCGGAAGAGTTATTTATACTGAAAATTTCTTGAAAACGCGAGATGTTCGAAAATTATCCCGAGGAAACATAAATAAAACCGGTCAAGTGCAAGTCCGACTCGCGCACGATGGGTTCCGTACCAGTTTAAAAAAAACGGCAAAAAAAACACGTTTGTTGTATGGAAGCTCCCCTTAAATATTTATTTTAGCGGCAACAGAAATACATCATCTGTGAAAATTTCAGCTGTCTAGCTTTCACGGTTCATGAGATACAGCCTGGGTCAGCCTGGTTTTTAGGGTCCCGTTTTTACCCTTTGGGTACGGAACCCTAAAAAAACGTAAATTAACCGGGCATAAAAAGTCCTAAGTGCTATTCCTGACTATAATCTATCTCTGTACCAAATTTCGTCTTTAGAGCTCAATATGGTATTTTGCTAGATTTCGGTGGATTTCCGGTGGCGATAATGCTAAATGAAAAGCTCAGATTACGATCATTGATCGTTTAAAACTTTACTCCGTTTTTTGGCATGCGAAGTACATGCAATCGCGTCATCTAGTTAGATTTGTCTGTGGGTGCTGCGTGCACTTCTGATCAAGCCTTCGGTGATCATAGGCGTGATATTATGTAAAGTGTATTAACATATACATTCGCAATATAACAGTGACCTATTTCATTCGATTTTTGGAGCCGACTCACAGAGCTGATTCACAGTTTTATTATCAGATCGAGAAATAAAAATAGTTTTAGATGGCATATGAATCAAGTTTGGCAAGAATGGATCGTATTGTGTTTTATTGGATTGTGAAGTGTAATTAGGTCAATATTAATGTGGTTTTAATGTTAACGCAATAGGCAGGTGGATTTTCAACAACAAGAAAATGTCAGAATAAATATTTTTAAAACACTTTTTTATATTAAAACAGTGGCGTAGCGTGCCTTGGCGGGGCCCCGTATAAAATTTTGTTGGGGGCCCTTATGAAGGGTAAAGATTTCTCAAAAAAGAAAAAAAAATGTTTGCATAAAATTAAAAGAAATATTTATTCGTATTCATATTTATCTGTAAATTTTTACAAAAAAAAATCAAACAATTCAAATTAAATATACAATTTCCTTGCCTTTTTTTCGGCAAACTGATTTATTACATCATTTCTAGCTGATGATGACTTTAGTTTTTCTAAAGTTTCTGCCTCTATGGACAATAGTGACAGGTCTGACAGGCGTTCATGTACCATCGAAGTTCTGAGGTAATTTTTTATCAGTTTTAATTTTTGTTAAGCACGTCGGGGGCTCCCGTGGCCCGGGGGCCCCGTATAATTGATACGGCAGATACGGCGGTAGCTACGCCCCTGTATTAAAAACACCATTCCCTCGAAAAAAGCCACGTATAAAAAAAACAGCTTAATAGATCGCCGGGAAGTGGGTCAAAGTTGACTTTGTAAGTTGAATTTGATTACATACACACAGACACCGAGACAGGATAATCTAAATAAGAGTTTGTAAAGACATGGTCAAAGTCAGGGATTGGGCAAGATACCCCTTTTCCAAAATGAACTGATACTCAGACACCCATAGTCAAATTACTTTGAAATCCGCTTATTGACTTGCCGAGTTTTTCTGTCATTCTGTACCAGAAGTACGAACTTGTGCACGCTTATCGACTTGTTGAGTTTTTTAAAAGTACAACAATGACACTTCCTACTAAAATATTAGTCATTCTTATAACAAGTTGGTAGGTACACGTTACATAACTTATACAGTATCTTGAAAGTTTTAAATAAGAATTTGTGTTTAGGGATCGATTTTTAGACCTCGTCGACCCCCAAAATTAGTTTTCGTTAATTTCGACCCCTGGGAAACCGATATCGACAACTTTGGGAATCCCTGGTCTAAGTTCTAAGCTATCTAAAATTGATTTTTAAATCCAACTGAATTTAAAGGAGGTTTAAACAACAGTTTCTGACTAAGATAAAAACAGAATGTTTATCAAAATAACACCTAACAGAATTCATCTAAAAATATACCCAAGTTAGTCACAAATTACCACCTCTGTCATACCACCATCCGCTGCAACAGTTTGGCATAGTGACAATTCATACACATGACTCAACTATCTGCCGTCATAGTCAAGGTCACATCTGTGTGTTTGTTTGTTAGTGTGACTACCTCAATTTATATCGATAGTATAGAAAAATAGGTACAGAAAGTCTGGTCTATACAACGAGCGAAATAACAAGCTTAATATTACCTTACTTTATTATGTGTCTGGCAAATAGTAATCGATCTTTTAAGCACTTCCTGGCATCTAATTAGATACTTCAAGTTTCAGCTTCATTAAGCTGAAACTTCGCGTACTTATGTAACTTGGGATACATTGAAATAATATTTTAAGCGTACACTAGTCGAAAATTCTTCAATACAAACGTAGTCTAGGGATTATTCCACTGTTTGACGATGTACGTTCAAAATAAAAGTGATATCAATTTTTCTCATCATTATCTAGCCCTGTATGGAAGCAAAAAAAGAAATTATTTGAAAGTTATGAGCGTCGAAAGTTCCACATTTCGACACAAATTTTAACGCATTTTTGGGCGCGAATAAATACCATAAGAAGACGGAAAATTGCAAGACGGCCTCCATACAGGTATAGATTAGTATTTCAACAATGCAAATAATTTTATTTTGAACAGATAGATTTAGTCGTTTTTTCATGATACCTAGACTGCCAAAGGTTTGTTTATACAATTTCGCGCGCTCGGTTTCGTCCTAAATCATTATCCATTTCGCTACAAATTTGCAAAAGTGTGTATTCGTACGCGAACTAGCTTCCTACTGCTCATCACAGCATCAATCTCCTCTGCACGTGTTGTCGGTTGAAATAAAATACATTTTAACCCGCGCACAAAATAGTTCGTGCCGTTGACTAGTGTAACCGTAATACGGACGTGATAGCTAGACAGTTGAAATTTTCACAGATGTTGTATTTCTGTTGCCGCTATAACAACAAATACTAAAAACAGAAAAAAAAAATATTTAAGTAGGGCTCCCATACAACAAACGTGTTTTTTTGCAGTTTTTTACGATAATGGTACGGAACCCTTCGTGCGCGAGTCCGACTCGCACCTGGCCGGTTTTTTATTTCGTATTAAAATGGATACAAAATATTTTGTAAAAAGAGACCAAACCAAAATCCATACTAATCTATACTAATATTATAAATGCGAAGGTCTATCTGCAACCTTTTCACGACTTAATTGCTGAACAGATTTGGATGAAACTTGGCATAAGAATAGACTAGAACCTGAATTAAGACATAACTACTAAGGTACTTTTCATGACGGTTCAATGTACCCTTGGGAAAATGCAACACTTTGCACGCGAGCGAAACCGCGGGCAGAAGCTAGTAACCAAAATTATGTGTGAGACAGGCAAACCGAAATCCAGTAATACTATTCTTATATACAGACATAAAAGATGACGTTACTCAACGTAATAAAATTTAACGCATCATTTCACTTTTCGACCGATTACACACAAATTCTTAGACTCGTACTTTTTTCAAATGAAATAAGATCTAAATATAATTATTATCAGTAAGTGGTCATGTCGGCTTGTAAATATAAACATTAGCGAATGTTCCAAATGGATGATTTTTCTTAGTACTTGGATGATGGATGGTGACGTAATTTTCGTAAGAAAAACGGGTGATTTATTTATTTGATTAGCAGATGCATGGACGGTGATGCGATGACAAATGAGTCAATTAAATAAATTAGATGACGATATGAGCGTGGGTTGAGAGGCGACGGTGTCAATTGGATTACCAAACATATTTTTTTCAGTAATTTTACTAGTTGTTTCTTTGAGATTGGACCCCAGGGTCCCGGACCTTTGAAAGGCGTACCAGGGGCACTCGCACTCGGTCAACTCGCAGAGGCCTTGTTAGACATGTAGGATGAAATGTGATAGTTGTTTATTATTACCGACTTCAAAAAAAGGAGGTAATCAATTCGACACGTATGTATGTAATATTATTGGAATTTGCCTGATTCACATATGTTACTCTAATAATTGGGCTTTTAAACATGTGTCCTAAAATTCATAAGTGTTTGTTTGTATGTTTGTCCACGCATTTCTGCGAAACTACTTATCGGATCGTGACCACTCCTTTTTATTGGATTAGGTATCTCTCAACTTAGGGCACAGTGCAAGTTTCATCCAAATCGGTTCAGCAATTTTCAAAACATGGAACATACACCCGAACTCCTTAGCGACAAACAGCACGAATGTGTAAATTGAGTTATTGTGGGTATTTTGTCAATTTTTAAGTACCTTAATATAGAACTTGCTCACTTTTAAGCGATAGTGAAATAAAAATAAAAAGACCGAAATAAAATAAAAACTCAAAGTTTTTTTTTTAATAACATGTGGTCGATGTTGCACACGTAATATATCAAGGTAAACAATTCCGTAGTTTGGTAACTTTTATTTTTGTTTTTTTACTGCATAAGTCAATTAATTAAGGTTAGGTTACATTTGTAGTGTTCGGTTTGTGAAACCCATTCACCCTTCAATTTCATACGTAGACTTTTCCTTGGAAAGCACGTTAAGCCGCCGCCGACAACAGTCCCAACAGTTATTCATCGTTTCGAGGGGTGTGTAATGTATGGCAAAATAACAGATAGTATAATATCACTTGAAATAACGTTCACATAACATAATTTTCATATGCTATAAAAACAAATAACCTAATTTCATGTGATCTAATGTTATATTTCATATAACCTTCATTTGTTCTAATAAAGTTTAATATAAATTTCATTTCAAATAATTTTCAATTAGTACAATGCTCGTTTTATATAAGGTTCATTTGAACTAATTTTCTAAGGTAACGCACTGTTCTTGAGATAAAAAAAATATTGTAACCTAACCTCAAAACACTAAAGTTGCTTCTGCATCGTCTCCGGCGCTGCGGGAAGTGCAACCCCTTCGCCTCACGTAACAAAAGATAGGTACAGCGGGCGGGGCTTGCTCTGCCTTCGCGCCTCCAGTTTTTATATACACTCTAGGGGTAGCAGCCAAAATACTAAGTGAAATCTTGGGGCCTCGATTCGGTTTTGGAACAGATTTGACGAGAGATAAATAAAAAATATCCACTCGCATAAAAGCAAACTTATAACAAGCAATATGTATGTGGTGCTTGTTTTTGCTAACACGAAAAAAAGCGATGCTGCGTTTAAAATCAAATTATATAAAATGTTCATTATACCATATAAAATTAGGTGAAATGAAATTATATCAATAGTTCATTATATCATTTGATCTTTATATTAAAAAAAGAAGTATATTAAATTAAATTAGGTCATATGATTATTAGAACTTTTGTTATTATTCAAAACCAAATCAAATCAACTAAGCCAATAAGCGGCACTTTTGAACGACAAACATTACACACCCTTGTTTTTGCTAGCACGAAAATGGCGAGCGTTTAAAATCTAATCAGATTTTGCAAAAATATACAAAACAATGTAGACGTTTCTAATTGTACACGTTACTTATAGATTTTGAATATTATTGTAACTGAATATTATATCAAATGTGCATTATACAAAATGTACATTATACCATTTAAAATAAGGTAAAATGAAATTATATCAATAATTCTTATTTAATTATATCATTTGATCGTTATATAAAAAATGTATATTAAATTAAATTAGGTCATATGATCATTGGATCTTTTATTATTATTTCAAACGTTACATACCCCGTTTCGAGTGACGGGGCTATCAAGCTTCTGGATAAAGGCACGAAAGTCTGACTCTTAGACAAACTTATTCACGGGTACTCATCGTGTTACCTAGTAGTGGAGGCAAAGTACATTTGCCTAGTCCCCAGTCTCACCAGTATAGTTAGCACTAGCAGGCTGTACTCACCGTCCATACTGCGCGAGGACAGCTTCCTGTTAGACAGGGTGCGCGCGAAGTGCGGCGGGGCGCGCTGCGGGGGCGCGGCGCGCGGCTCGTAGTGCGTGCGCCCGGAGTAGCGGAAGTATAGTTAGCACTAGCAGGCTGTACTCACCGTCCATACTGCGCGAGGACAGCTTCCTGTTAGACAGAGTGCGCGCGAAGTGCGGCGGGGCGCGCTGCGGGGGCGCGGCGCGCGACTCGTAGTGCGTGCGCCCGGAGTAGCGGAAGCGGGAGCCCAGGCGCGGGAACAGGGTGCTCTTTGTTGGCGGCTCTGGTGACATCAGCCTGGGGGAAGGAACGTTATTAGATGGTTATACAGGTACGTGGCTTAACCACTCTTCTCGAAAACATTTTGACACATTGTTGACATACCAGCTGATTCGACCGCGAGTTACAAATTCGGTATGCAAAGTAAAATTAACCCATGCCGATTCCAAAACCATTTCGAGATTTTAAGTTTGCAAGCCTTACTTTTCTATTTTTAGGTCTTAAATTTCTAAGATCGTTTTTATTTCAACAAAAATATAAAGTATTTTTGTTGAAATAAAAACAATCACTTGATTTTTATTTGACCTCTAAATGACGTCATGAAGTATCATGTAAAGGAAACTTTCAGTGCCTCTTGTAATGAAATAATTAGGGCCCACTTGCTTCTAGTCGCCGACATGAGGTTAAATTGACAGTTCGTCATACAACTTTGTCAATGTCAAGTCCTATGCCATTCAGACTAATTTATGACGTCAGCACGAACAATGCTTTCAAAAAATAACTACGGCTTGGAAAAACGAAATATTGAAATTAGTTGCTTCAAATAACTAAATCTATAAATTAAAAATATAATTATATAAAAAAGTACCTGAAATATACTTTTACATACCGAATTACGTCATGGCATCCGGGAATTCACATGAACTTTCAACATTCGAATTTAATCAGAAAAATAAGTTTACGCAGCTATTTTACACAACTAATTTGTACAAAATATCTTTGTTTACAAAATCAAAATCTTTTTATTTTTATTTTACATAGGCCTACATGGGCACTTATAAAACGTCGACAAAAGGTGCACGGTACGGGTTAGTCGTTTCCTATGGAGAAAAACCGGCAAGAAACTCCATGGTTACTCTTTTGAGAATTTGTTTGGTTTTACAATATTTCCATGTTACAGCATTAGTACTTGGATATGGGGGGACAACGTAAGCCCGACAATAAGTCGTACGAAATTAAAAAAACAAACAAAAAAAAATTTAAAACGAAATAAAAAGTTAACAAGTGTTAACTTTTAGAACCCAATGGCCTGGCACGCGTTGATGGGAAGAGACATATGTACACATATGTAAATAAATATTATAAGTAGGTAATTAAAAACAGGTAAAAAAAAAAACAAGTGTTAACAATCATCTAGAAATCTAGAAGGCCTACAATGTTCACACATTCACAAAACAATCGGTAAAAGAATCTATACAAAGGTAAAAAAACACTAAATAAATGTTGTTATCAGTGCTGTAACTATTCTTAGCAAAGGCTATAAAGATGATTGAAAAACATTGTAAAAAGTCTAATTAAAAGAGAAAAAAATGAGATTGAGAATAGTTAGAGACATCCACATATTTGTGCCGTTTATGAGTTACCAGGAAAGCCGCATGCGCAGAAGGAGCTAAAGCCAAAATTTTTATCTTCAACGTAGTCCTTGATTTTATAATATGCTTTTATAATAAGGACACGTTTGATGTAGTTTTTGAACTTTCCATCGGTCAGTTCTATAACTGACTTTGGCAACTCGTTATAAAAGCGTATACTGTTTATAAGAAAAGACTTGCTGGCAATTCGTTAATCTAAATTTGGGTATTACAATTTCGTGCTTACTGCGTGTATTTAAATTATGGAAGTCACTTCTAGTTTTGAAAAGCCCTCGATTTTTGCGGACATACAAAATACATTCCAAAATATAAAGTGAAGGTAGAGTCAGTATATCGATCTCTTAAAATTATTCTCTGAGGGACTCGTGAGGAACCATTTTATAGATCGCGCGGATTGCCCTCTTTTGTAAGATAAAAATTGAGTCAACGTCTGCTGCTGATCCCCACAGCAGAATGCCATAAGACATAATACTGTGGAAATAAGCATACTAGTCTAGCCGTGGATACATCGGTTAACTGCCTTATATTCCTTACTGCGTAGGCAGCCGAACTTAACCTACCCGAAAGAGTTCTAATGTGCGCGCCCCACTGCAATTTTGAATCGATAGTAATCCCCAAGAATACAGTTTCCGTTATAATTTCAAGATTTTTGCCGTCAAGATTTAGATTTAGGTCACGTTGAGGTACATTTGGTAAAGAGAATTTTAGACATTTTGTTTTTTCCGCATTCAGTAAAAGATTGTTAGCCATTCTGAGAGAACAATTAGACTATCGTTGACATGTAAGACATCCGTATCTTTCCTATCTATTTTAAAAATTTGCGAAGTATCATCAGCAAATAGAATTATTTTCGATAATTTGGCCATCATAAAAGGGAGATCATTAATGTAAACAAAAAAAAGGAAAGGGCCGAGAATTGAACCTTGGGGCACGCCCATTTTGACTAGAGACCCAGAGGACGTCGCCCCGTTAACATTTACTTTTTGCTGTCTGTTTAATAAATAGGAAAGCACAAGATAAGCAGCTTGTCCTCGAATTATGTAGTGTTGTAATTTACAGATCAGTGTGTTGTGGTCGACGCAGTCGAACGCTTTTGACAGATCACAGAAAATGCCAATGGCATCCTGGGACTTCTCCCAAGATTCCAAGATGTGGCTGATGAGTTTTACTCCCGCGTCCGTTGTCGACCTACCTTTCGTGAAACCAAACTGCTGACTATGCAGGATCCCATTTGAATTGAAGTGAGACAACATCTGGTCTATCATGTTTTTTTCATAGATTTTACTCAATGCTGGTAGCACGGATATAGGTCTATAATAAGAGGGATCGCTCTTACAACCTGATTTGAACATTGGTACTACTTTACTGTGTTTCATTAAATCAGGAAACGTGCCGCTGTCCAAACATTGATTGAATATGCCTGTTAGGACAGGAGCAATTGAGTCAATAATATCTCCAAGAACCCTAACGAATATCCCCCATAAGTCTTCAGTTTTTTTTATATTGAGACTTTTGAACGCGTACATGTTAGGGTCGGTTAAACCACGTCAGTCTACTGCAAAATGTGTGCAAAATTGGAATTACTTTACTTTATTCTAAATAACTTAGATTCAGTGAAAATATGCGCATAAACAACCTTTTCGCTTGCTGAAAAGATATAAAAGAGCACAATAAAGATATAATCCTTCTATTTGCGTTCTTATTTTTGTATTTTTTCATACGTACGCGGCCACCTACTGGGCCCAAATTATATTACAATTACCATTGATTCAAAAAGAAGAAGATTGGTCATCATTGCTGAAAATAACTCTGATTGTACTCAATACTCAAGCATTCACGTAGGAAGCAGTATGAGAATGCTCACGCCGGCCACTTACTCTGATGCGTCAAAACTATCATGGTTATACTGTGAGAGAAAGACTGAGCTATACAGTACGAATGCGGAATCATTATGGCGTTGGAACTTTGTAGTGCGGCCCCTATGCCGACTCCACAAGCGTCGGTAGATCGGCAACAGCTGTCTGCTACCAACAGACTGCTTAGAATGCAGCTAGTGGCCGGTGGGGCCTCCTGTCCTCAGAGACGCACAGGACCGCAGGAAGATCTACATCCAGGAGCAGACGTCTTCCAGCTAAATTACCAAATCGACCGTTACCTGAAGAACGTGTGATGCTCCACGCAAGTCTTCCACAGCTTCTTGGCGGCGCGATGGTTGGCCAGCTTGAAGCCGACCGTAGACTCGAACTGCTCGAATTCTCCTGGCCGCAACTTCACGTAGAAGTTGTGCCGTTTGTAGCTGATCTTCAGGATCTTGGGCCAGGCGAAGCGGTTGATGCGTAGTCTGTGGGGAGAAATGATATAAAAATCGTTAATAAAGTCAGATGAGAAGTGCATTCTGTGTATTTTTTATTTCCGAATACAATAAAACAGGTCAAGGCCGACAAGATGTTTTTGAAGGCTATCAATAGGCCAGGCCATTGCGGAAACAATCCTGCATTCTGTTACACGATATTTCTAGTAATGTCTGGACATCAAAGAGACATTGTCGACGTCTACCTCTGAGTTTGTTTTGCCATAGTTTCTTCTCATGGATAATAATGATATAATGATAAAATGGATATTTTAATCATAATATTGGAAATATCAACTTATTCATATGCCTAGGTGTTTTTTTTAAATAACATAAAAAAGGGATTTTTATCGATTTATTCCATGCTAATACCTAAAAGTAATACCACTGGTATTTGTTTAAACTCATATTTAATTTTATACCGAACGTTTACCACTCTTTAAATAATTAAATTTAATGTGCGAACGAATAGCAAAAACTTGAATTTGGTACAGTCAGCACAGTCAAACCTAATCAAATGAGTAGGTTTTCTGATATTTTTATGTGATCGTAATATAATACTAACTATTGTTTTACTAATTTGACAGTGAACCTGTTAATATATATTAAGAGTTGATTTTCTGAGATATTTTTTATTTTATTGACTGTAAGTAGTTCTTGTTTTGATGTAGTTGCAAAAAGTATTATTCGGGACAGGTACTACAAGGAGGAACTAAAATTTATAATTAAGTTGATTTTTAGTCATATTTTATTATTGAACTAGACATTTGCTAACTTAATTTTATTATTTTGGATTTTGCTTTTTTTTTCAGTTTAAGGTTGTAAAACAAAGCACTACTGACTGTACGACTGTACCTTATATCTTTGTACTTGTTTTGGTATTCGTTTAAACCATGGTATCCGTTCGGAATACAAAAGAAATATGATTTTAAACAAATACCAGTGGTATAATTTTTTGGTATTAGAACGGAATAAATTTTTATATGATTCTAATAACATCTTTTCATTGCGAAACAATTATATTTTTTTATAGTGCACTTATTTAGTAGCATATCAAGTCCATATTGTTAGAAATGGAGCAATTTATTATCAAATAACGTATATCTCAGGTGCATGTTCTACCTTTTGAAAGGCCTCGAAGAACATGTGTAGCACACTAGCATTTCTCTTGGCCTCTGCACTAAAATGCAAAGACAAACTTGTTTTCACTACCCTAAAATACCTGAATATACTTACTTCTCTCGATGCACGAGCAGCCCCGACGAGCACACACCGAGGGTAATGTCCACGTTCTCTGAGTCCTTAGCTGGATGTAAGTCTACACCGTACATGGCCAACTTCTTAGCGTTCTCCAGGTAATTCAGTTCTGCTTCTGCTGGAGTTTGACCTCTGTGGGAAAGAGAAATAGGTTAAAATTATGAATATCACATGGGAAGGAAAAAGAAATAGGTTAAAATTATGAATATCACATCGGAAGGAAAGAGAAATAGGTTAAAATTATGAATATCACATCGGAAGGAAAGACAAATAGGTTAAAATTATGAATATCACATCGGTGTTCAGTTGACGATTATATCTACAGTAGTTACAGTTGTCTAACGCGATAGTTCTTGGGAGTGTTTATACCGAAAAATTGGGTCCAAATCTAAATCTAAGATAGCGATCTTCATGAGATTGTAACCTCTTCTTCGTTTACTAAGGCAATAATAAATTGCAGTCTATTTAGAAATGGACAGCATTTTTATGATGCAAACAATTCTTTTTGTTTTTTTTTTTTATGTCTACATCACACTTTTTCCAGCATTTTAGGTACCTATGGTCTTCTTGGGGTACGTTTAGACGGGTAAATAATTACGCAATTATTGGTTATTAAGGTCTAATGATGTCCGGGCAACAATACAAAGATTTTATGGAAATTGACAGAAAAAGCGCAAACTCAGTTGCCCGTGCAAGCGCACCTACACCGTGTAGATGCCAATCTAGATTATTTCAGTGTTGTGATCTAGCATAAACTTGCTACTATCGTACGTACCGGTGCGTCTTATGTAGCTCCAGCACTTTCTCCTCCAGATCTGGTGTAGCAGCAGACGCGGGCACCAGCTTGAGCTGCTTACAAAGTCCTGCACCAGCTTCCGTGGCTTCGTAGTCTCCTAGCTCTGACTGCAGCAGGTAGCTGGCGAGCAGTGCGTGGGTGACAGTTGAGCAGGGGAGGCGACCTAAAAGAAGGGAACAGGTTAGGTTACAACTTTACCAAACTGCTAAGGCCCACTTACGCAAAAGTTAACTCAGGGTTAGTTGCTAACAGGAGGTTAAATAACACGTAATAAGTACGTCATACGTAATTGGTCAGGTTAGTTACTAACTCGGAGTAAGATAACCCCGGGTGTGCATGCGGGTCTATCATGACAGCGAAATTTATTCCCATTTCATTCTTAATCGCCAAAGACATACTTTAGATGTAGCAAATTTATCACCAAACTCTGGTTAAGGGCGGAAGAATGCAAAACTCAGCAGTTACTGAAAACATCTTTCTTGAAACACGAAATACCTCATAGGCACAACCGTATCACCAAACTGCACTCGGAGTGTTCCACCATTTTTTGGAGAAGTTCCAACGAGATGTTCCAATAGGCAGATTGTCTAGAAATGATTTCAAGCAGATTGCTTACCTTCAAGCAGGTCTTTCCTGATGGCCAGCACCAGTTGATATCGAGTAAGTTCTTCCTGGAGCTGCGCCGGTTCCGGCGGGTAGAACTTCACTGAGAATCGCACCTGCCATGGCTCGTCTGTAAATGATAAACAAAAATAATTTAGAAGAGTTGTTGTGCACCAGAAGTAAATAATGTAAACGTGTGAAGGGAAGAACTTGTGGGAAGGGCTTCCCACAAGTTAAGTGATGACATAATAAAGAGAATGGATCCGCTGGATCCGGGAACAGAATTAGTCATTATATTTTGTTCTAGGTCTTTCGATTGAAATGATGATACGAGAGGACCGAATAGCTTTCAGAAGACGCCATGGCCTACGGCACTGGTCCTGGGGCAGCAGAAGAGAGCTTTCAGCTAGATTCAGCCCCTTCTTCGTGTCAATGGTATATCTAAATTTTACTGGCCAAATACTGAATGATAATGTATTTGAATCACGTTTTAGCCAGAAAGAAGTTGAAGTGGCCGTTATCCATGGGCGCCAAAAGGACTACTTTCTGGTGGGTGCACGAGCACCCCGCCTCGATTAGGATGGCTTTTCTATTGGTCATTTGTCTTTATTGCCTGATAGCTACCACCTAGGGGTCTTCAAAACAAGAGTGAATAGGTTACTTCTAGCACAAGTAGCACACCCCTCCCGGCGCATGCCGTTATCTACTGTGATATTGTCAGATTGACGCTCGACCTTAGGAATAGAAGGTACTCACGTTTGAGCATCTTGGACATCCTCTTCTCGAGGTCGACCCAGACGCGCGGATCTCCACGGTCCTCATAGAGAAGTCCAAAATAGTCCTTCTCCACCAAGTTCAGCTTGTCGCACACCTTGCCCAGCAGCTCCTGGCCGCGGATCTTTCTCTGGAAGGTAGAAATCAAATAAATGTTAAAGACTACTGGAGAGATGGGAGAAGATCGTCAATTACTGGACACCTAAGGGAAGACGTTGCCATCGAGGTCAACCACGGCGAAGGTGGTGTGACAAACACAAGCTCTAAACAAGTGACATTATATGTATAGGAATACTAAGCGCAATCGAAATTTCCCGTGATCAATCCCTTACATTTTGGCATTTCGACCATCGCCTATGCTGATAGAATGACACTTCGTCCAGAGCCTCTGATTATGTTTGAGGGGCCAAATACGGGCAGAAATCGCCCAAGACATGACATTTTGGAACAAGAAATGGATGAAGTGTATCTATCTCACTCACACGTTCACATAGTTCACTTAGTCGTCACTTTCGTGTGGGGACACAGACAGACACAGTCTCGTGCGCACCGCGTCATTTCATTATTACAAGAGCCGTTGGCGAGAGTAGACGTGTTGAAGTGTGGTCATTTAGTGCGTGTACGAGCCTGTGAATTGCCCTACAATAGAACCGGTCACTATGTAGGAAACAGAAAAGGTGGCTCTTAGACGGTGAGAGAATATATTCGAACCCAAACTGGCCCCGGTTTACGCTTGTAGAGAACAGGCTTGTGTCTCAGCAGTGGGAAGACCATACGCTGATTATGCAATTACACAATCTTTTTAGAGAGTATTACTTTTGCTCCTGGTTTAATAATTCAGGAACAAAAACAAGGCTTCTCTCGACTATGTATGACTGCCCTAATTAATAGGCACTACGTTGTCGTTGATCAATACTTTTGATTAGTTGTGATCGACCGACGAGAACCATATGTCGTTTCTCACACCTTTCAGAAACTTTCTTCACAAGCGGTTCGCGATAATGAAGAAAATTTGACCAGAACAGGGGGGTGACCATAAGCTCTTAGAGCGGTATCAATTTGACATCGAATAAGGGACAGATGTATCTGACGTGTATACTCTGTCACTTACTCGATCTCAAATTGATACCGCTCTAAGAGCTTATGGTCACCCCCCTGGTCAGAATGTCGGACGTAAGTCCAACTTTCTTCTTACACTCCTTCCTTCCGTAGACTCCTTTACAGTATCCCCAGGGATGTGCTTTATAACAGACGTTGCAAAGTGGGGTTCCGGAGTGGTATTTTATGAAGTAACGGGGCCCCCTTCTGTGTGCTGATGGTTATCACCGGGGCGGTTTTGGTGAGGTAATAATGCCACACTCCCTGGGTTTTTTTCCTTAAGTGTCCATTCGCCTTTTGAAGGATTCCCGCGATACCAAAAACAGGCCTGTACTCGTAATAATGTTTGAGAAAGCCGGAGCTCCTACGATCAAGATCACGGCCGTTCATTTTAGATCTCGTGAAGGTGGCAGTGTGAGCCAGGTCCCTAATAGAATATTTTCCACTTAGATCGACAGTAATTCCAAATCCAAAGTGCTGGCTGGCAACGTAACCACCCGGATGGATGACATCCAGGCGGCGACGTTGCCGGCCTTCTTGCCTTCTTTACATTACACTAATACTTACATCAACATCCAGCTCCATGATGGAGCCATCCAGCAGCTCCACGCGCACCCTGGCCTGGTTTCCCGCCGGCCGACGCTTCGGGGAGGCCTCCTTAGCCTTGCCCTTGGCATCGCCTTCTTTGGCCACTCCCTCCGGCATGTTGCCGCGCGACCTTCAGACCCTGGAATGAGGAAATGGTTTTATTAGGCATATTTTATTGGAGGATATTTTATTACCTGGCTAGGGTAATTTTATCGAGGTTTATGGTCTTGTTTTGCGAGGCTGAGTAAGTGGGTCACGAAATTATACAGTTTGGTAGTATTTTCGTAAGAAAAAATTAAGGCTTAAAAGAAAGAAAAAGACGGAAAGATAGAAAAAAATTACCTAGGTCTGACGCATATCATAAAAAAGAACGAAAACCTTAAATACAAATAGGAAAAGTATGCATCACAACCGCGCAAAACGGTCATCGCTCACAATAATGCTGGAACTCGCGTGCGAGATAGAGCCACAAAAGTCCAATTTGTGTCTCACGATTTGATATCCAGCTTGTACGGATATTCGGTCGTAAAAGTACTAATTCATACACACTTCAAGTCCTATCAATAATGCTAAGTCTAGCCAAGAGAAACAACAGTACAATGAAACTATTTTCGAAACAAAAACAATAATAAACCAATTTAATAACGATGACTCAAGCTGTTCCCCATTAACAGAGAGGTCGCTTCATTGGCACTGAAGTTGCCCACACGATTACAAATTCGCTTTATTAACAACAACATAACTAACAAACATTTAGACACGAATATTAAAACAAACATCTGAGTCAGACACATTATAATAATACATTCTACGATAATAGCTCAACTAAAGGTCTAAACAGACTAGCAGCATGTGGACTGCAAACTAGCTGCAAAGTAGCAGTTTGGATGCAGTTGACATAACTGTAACGAAACTGTCAAACGACGACGGCGACTGCAAGCGGCCTTCGAGTATCTACTTTACGTTCACATTGAATCAATGCGATTTAATACGACCGATTAGCACTTGAGTTGGTTTGCACGATATCCCATATAGTCACAATTTAAATTGAGTCGCGGCATTAGACAAGTCCATAAGGTTGATAGTGGAAATGACTGCCCAGAAAACTTTCGTGCTTACCGATCTTACTGTTCTCCTCGAATTTTATGAGAATAGATCTAGCGGCGTTCACCAGAACAGCAAGGAGGTAGGCCTCGTATCGCCTCTCGTGAAAGCTATTTCAATACACCAAGATATTCAATACATTCCCCTGCACAACAACGTCTGCAGTTTATAAGTACCTCTTTAAAATCAAAACATGTAAACTAGCCCGACGCAGTTTATATAGGAACTGAGCTAATAAACACTGTAAAAGCCGTACCAACGAGGAAAACCGATCAAACAGTTAATAGCGATACATTAAACTGCATCTGATGTGTGGTCTCGACTGTGAATATTACGCCCCAGGAACTTGGGTAGTAAACTGGAAGTACATACATTGAGACTTGACTATGACCTACAAAACCTATTTCTCAGATTTAGTAAGGATCCCCTTCTCTATACTATCCTGCACAATCCTACTTCTCCCCAATACCTTCGCGAACGGTTTGAGTACCTCGTCCCGAGGGGCAAACCTTGTCGCACGGCCACTTCGCTTCTCCTTCGTACTCCGCGTCACACAGCAGTTATAATGGCTCCTTCTCTGTAACTGCAGTGCACCTCTGGAATTCTCTCCCACACTCCCTACACGATAGCCATTCTCTCGATGTATTCAAGAGGAAAATTAAACACCATTTCCTTTTAACGTAATGTTAGTAGAAATATATATATATGTTTTTTTTTTGTAGATGGCCAGACCAGAGTTTGCTCGGAGGATCCTCCCTTTTCAATGGAGGTTGGGGAACTTTACACCCTGCTGTGCATGTCTCCAGAACAGAAATGCAGACAAAACTGATATGAAAAATTATCCCATATTTTCAAATAACGATGCTTATGGCATCACTCTTTAAATACCAGTTCCATTGCCCATTTCTGTTTCACTATTAGCATACTTCAGCAAATGAGACACATAGGTACAGACTTTGTCCCTTATGGTGGAGTATCCCAAATGTCAATTCACTTGCGCCTTCACGCTGCAATAAACGTAGCCACCTATTGGGCTAAAACAGTATGATTAAATCTTCCGGCGACACGAAAAGAGGAAGACAATTCTTTTCGATATTGTTTCCTACAACATTGTTGTAAGAATTTCCAAGTTTAGTATTTATCTTCAAACCTATACGATGACTAACACAACTGGAATCATCTTACTACAGCCACACACATAGATTGCACAAGACAGCCCGTACGATTCGATACAATGGCACGGATCGACAGTGCACAGCGTGGGAACCCATTGTTGACGAACTTAGTAATATGCAGTGTTTGGAATTGTGCAGGAGAGATTCATTTACCTCAGTTATGTAAACGTGGTAAATATCTTAGATAGTCCAGCAATAGGCTCTCCTCTATAACATGGACCTTATATTTGACGAAATGTGGTTGTTCTACAGGTACAGCCTGCCTGACCCTTCGAATACAAGTGTGATAGTATGTTATGTTATCTTAGATCATTGGTTCCCAACCTGTGGTCCCCGGACCACTGGTGGTCCAGAAGACCTAAAATATGGCCCACGATAGGTTTAAATTGTCAAGATTTTGAACTGAGAAATAATTTAACATGAAATGTTGTGTTTTTATCACAATGCTTGTTACTTTTGATTTAAGAATAGATGCAAAAAGTTTTGAATTTATGTTATAAGTATATTTTTAGATTTACATTTACATGTTTAGAACAGAATGAACTTAGTAACTTACAACTTAGTAACGTACACAAAATTAGTTAAAATTTTCTTGTGGGTTTGTGGTCTCTGCTAACAACACAGAAATCAAAGTGGTCCTAGGTCAAAAAATAGTTGGGCACCACTAGATGGACGCCTTTGGGTAGGAACGAATTTCTAGGACACTGAAACCAATCTGCAATTGTACACAAACACGACGACAACCCCGGTTTTTGAATTAAGAATTTTAAGTTGAGCATTTATCAAACTTCACTTTAGCCTGAAAACATGTCAATTAAATTAGGTATGATACGCTCTTAACTTCAAATACTCAATTCAAAAACCGGTCTAAGTACTTTCCATCCCCTATAAAAAGGCACGTTCCCGGTGGTATAGGTAACGGGAGCAAATCCATCCTTGGCGTAGTAACGAGTGTCTGAGACATCACGGTGACCAGACTTCAAAGTGGCCTTAACACCACTGCCCAATTTTCACAGTTGATTCAATTCAAAACGTGATCTAAAGTTACTAAAGTCCATTCTCCTAATCGAGATGAAACTATCGCCATTAATCGAGCAGATAGCCAATCTCGCGACATAACAAAATTATCTAACCCTGCGTTAGGAGGCTAACTTAAATGAATTACTGCCGTCCCTTCTCTGCCAACTACGTCCTTTGATGGCATATCGTAGGCACATACGGACAGTTATGGGTGGATTTATCTATTTCTGAATATATTTTAGACCTATGAATAGAATAGAAAACATTTATTCAATATTACAAACACAAAGTAAAAGACAAGAACCAAGATGACTATAAGATCATTACATCTCCACCATATTGTAATTATTATATATGTATTTTTATCTTCTATATATTTAGTTAAGGTATATGTGTTATTTCGAGCAAACGGTTGGCGCGGTGGTTGAAAGATTGACTGCTGCGCTGCGTGTCGCGGGTTCGATTCCCGCACGGAACAAATATTTGTATGACCTACAAATAGTTGTTCTGGCTCTGGGTGTTTGTGTACGTGAGTTTATATGTCTGTAAACGCACCCACGATACAGAAGAAATTCCTAGTGTGGGGCAACGTTTTATTAAAAAAAAAAATATATATATATACATAATTAGTTAAGTTATATAGTTGTTAGTCTATTTTAAGTTTCCTTATTTCCTTCTACATACTGTGTCTTCGTATGTAATCCAACTTTCCTGTCGCAGTTCTGCTGGAAGAAATTTCTATTGAAATAAGCAGTACCTTTGTGCTCTTCTATCTGTATTATTTCTTTTCTCTGTTAAGTGTTTTGTGTGTACATAAATAAATAAATAAGTGTAGGAGAAGACCAAAGAAATGGTAGAGGCTTTGGAAAGGATGACCTGTCTAGAAAGCGAATGACTAATGGCATAACTAACAGAGAAGTATGGAAGAAGTCGTGTTGCTCCGAACTCAAATGAATGATGATGTTTTTACGCTCATAAATTGTGAAAAATGGAAGTGGGAGACCACTTCCGTTTGTCTAGTTATCGCCTATTTATCGTAGGATGCGTATAATGAGTAGGCAGCGTTGACAGGCTAACAATGATTGTAATAGGGAAGGTTATGTTCCACAAATAACTTGATTATAATACATACTACTTGTAGATTTCAACAAAGAACTAAAGTGCTGTGGCATTTGTGATAAGACTGAATTCGAATAATAAAGGCAGAGGACAATGCTGTGGCATTGGCTGAGGACCAGCTGTGGTTTATGCCAAATAAATACCCGTTAACTCTTCAAAGCAAGAATGGCTAGCCATTATCTGGGCTGGCTCGCTCCAATGTTGACCTCACCAAAGCTTACAATCAGGCAAGGTTGAACTCAATAGCCGGCTCAAAAATACTGCATTTAGATGCATCCTGTTAAACGGAAAGCCGACCCCACTCAGGTCCAAACAGAAAGATTTTGAACTGCTACAAAAAAAACCTACAGTTTTTCCTACATTCTTCCACTACAGCATATTCGATCGAATAGTGTCCGTAACTATTATACCGTCGTGTTATTATACAATTAAAGCGGGTCCGTCCGTCTGTGCGACGATTATCTAGTTGGTGAGACGTTTGATTGCCGTCCTATATAGCTGTGCTGTCGCAACGAGGACAATTATTATCAAGTTTATAACTGTATAGTTGAATTTATTGCAATAGAATTGCTGATTGGACGTCTGGTAAAATATATGGCTAATTTTCGGAAGGTCTTTTTCGAGTCGATAGTGAGGCAATTTTTTTAAACTGTACAATAAGCCCATGAGGTTCTAACTAGATTCCCTGGTCGGGCAGCCAAAATCAAAATCAAAAGTAGTTTGTTTCAAATAAACCTTATAGGTATTTTTGAATTGTCAAACAAAAAAAAGAAGATGAATCTAGTTGCACATTCACAAGCGTCAGTAGGTCTCTATAGAGAAGAATGTACAAGAAACTCCACGGACACTCTTTTCCAAACACAGGCCGAGGCAACCAAGTTAAGACCTATCCCAACTGAAGGCACCCGTTCTCGAACATGACGCATGGATTGGCTCCACTCAGCTCAACCATCATGAAGGGAACCGAATGATCCAGCACATGTGCCACCATCAGAAAGACATTTGAGTTGACAGTGTTGTCTGAAATAACTCCAGTAGCAACCTGGAGATCGGATTGCTTAGTTGATGGCAATGGGCTTGTCGGGAAATACAGGGGTGATGTTATGTTTGTACGTCATCATCATCTGCTAAGCCTTTTCCCAACTAGGTTGGTGTCAGCTTCCAAACTAACCAGATTCAGCTGAGTACCAGTGTTTTACATGGATCGACTGCCTATCTGCCCCTACAACCCAGTAACTGTAAGACGATACCTCTTGGCTAGACTGGTGTCAGATCTCAAGCTTCTGACTACCCGTAACAACTGTAAAACATCTTCAAATGACAACAGAGACCAACGGCTTAACGTGCTTTCCGAGACACGGCAGAAACTCGCCATGTAAAGATGGTCACCCATCCACGGATCGACCTCGGCAAGCATTGCTTAACCTTTAATATCGACCCATGCTGCTGTTATTATTTAGCCACGAGCTGTCACATGACTTCGAATTTTTGGTTCTAAGACATGCCGTTTTCCTCACGATTTTTTCCTTCACCGTTTTGAGAGCAGTGGTGATGAAATAATTTACACAAAGTTAAGCGAATGCTTGGATTCGAACCCACGACTTGTAAGTCGCGGCCGTTACCACTGGGCCACCACTGCTCTCGATGTTATGTTTGTACGTACAAGCCCAATACATTTTGTGTGTTTTTAAGAGGTAAAGTGACATTGTCGAATCGTTCTATTTGAATAAACGTAGTCTCATGTTGTCATCTCATGAAATTATACGAAATACATGAAAATAAACATGTTTGAATGTCATTGTTATTTTCCTATTCGGGGTGAATACTAAAGTAATGAATAGAAATGAGATGATATTGAAATATTTTTTGTGAGAATCCTAATTGTAGAGTTCCCTCCCAGTCTAACCTTGCTTACTTGCTGAAAAACTACTAAATACACATAAACTAACACCTTTTTCCCATGGGGGTAGGCAGAAACTACAGAACGCCACCTGCTACGATCCTTACATACTCATTTTGCTTCATTAAGGCGCCTCCTCGAGCAAAACGCCGCGCTAGTCGTTTTTGTGCAGTTTTAATGAGCTATCTAGGTACTCTTTATTTAAAAAGATATATCAATTAATAAAAATACATTAAATTTCTACATAATGTTGACACTTTTTTAAACAGGTATATGTTTCACTTATCTCCTTCCACCAAAACCATAAAAATGAGAAATAATTATTGATAGCATGCATCTCCTTTTAAAGTTTTCATTAATTATTGTTTATACTAACACTAATGGATAGACAATTTGATAACGAACATTTTGTAAGTTTTATTTTTTTCAAAAGACCAATATTCGATTTTATAAAGATTTTATTCTAAAATCTGGGCGTATTCACTACCGTAATTCATGCGCCACCAGTGCCGTTAGGCCAATAGGAATGCTCATTTCTCATGCTGATTTTTTGGTCAGGGTACGGCCTTAACGTTTATACATCTAGTCATACACGCACGCCGGTTATAAGTAATGCGCACCACTCAAGAACATGTCCAATAAGATCCGTGTGTATGTTCTTCTAGACACGACTACTACTAACTATTCTAATCCTACCCAAGGTCCTATAAACACAATCTCCCGTTTCATATTATCCTTTGAAACTACAGTGCTTCACAATATTCCGTTTGCCGGAACTCCTGCTGTTACAGCCAAGCGTCTGCGCTCCTAATTCTTACAATTGAATTTAGACGGTCGCGCTAGAACCGTAGACGCAGCACGGCTACAGGAAATAAATGAAATTGGAATTAAAGGCGTTAGTAATGGAATATGAGGAAGTGTGCATAAGTATTTTTTACCTCTGATTCTTAGTACTTACGAGTATAACGATTATTACTGGAACAATCAATGTGCCTAGCCTTTCTGGATTCGGAGGATTCGTGTTATTCACCAACTTGACACAAAGATCTGGACACACGTGGTATGTTACGATGGAACCAACTGTATTTAAAATCAAGTCTAAGAAAACAGTGCCGTTTCAAAGACATAACTTCGAAGAACGACAATATATCTCACTCTATTTACCACATCAATACAATACAGCACAAAATTTCCGCATCCTCTATTCCCAATAGACCCGAGTTCCTAATAACAGAAGTACCACATTAACAACCAACAAACCATGGTACCGCGTACATAAAACGCTCGAACTGGCTTTACGTCTAAATCTCTTCGTTCGCAGAACTTCAGCGTCTTAACAGCCAGAACCCTGTAATTTGTTTAATGTTTCGGATACACGCTTAATAGACATTTTGTCGGAATATGGCATAAGCTGGCAGACGGCCAAACGTGACTCAGTAAGGCTGGGAGCATACGGACTACTTCGGATTTTGCGGGAAGTCATATCTATGGTTTTAGATTTAGAAACTTTTCAGGTGATCAGTTGGCAGATAAGAAAAGTTGGCATTTTTAACCCCCGACGGAAAAAGAGAGGTGTTATAAGTTTGACGTGTGTTGCTGTGTATCTGTGTGTCTGTCTGTGGCATCATAGCTCCTAAACGGATGTACCGATTCTGATTTAGTTTTTTTTAACCCCCGACAGAAAAAGAAGGGTGTTATAAGTTTGACGTGTGTTGCTGTGTATATGTGTCTGTCTGTGGCATCCTAGCTCCAAAACGGATGAACCGATTTTGATATTGAATGAAAGGCGACTTTATCGAGAGTGTTCTTAGCTATGTTTGAATAAAATCGGTTCAGCCATTTTAATTTACATTTTACACTTTGAATCTGGATTTTTTCGCAAGATATCGTGTCATTATTACTTGTTTCTCGATATATTGTCGATTGAAGCTTGTCTACTGCTAGGTATATTATATGTACTTTAAAAACCAGCCCATAAAAATTAATATACAAATTTAAAAACCCCGAGTCCTCGACACAAAAACCTCTAAAAAGCAAAAAATTAACCTCTTACTCGCGTCGGGGAACCGCTAAATAAATAAAATAAAAAGAAGGCGGCGCCGCTGAAGACCGCTGGCGGTTTATTTTTGCTTTTTAGGTTTTTGTGTCGGGGGTTTTTTAAAATTGTAATTTTAGTTTCTAAGTTTTATTTAAGTTTATCTTTTCGTTGCAGTTCATTTATACTGACTGCCTCGTTGGTCTTGGACTGCCTCGCTGGTCTAGTGGTCAAAAGCGCTACTGCTGAGGCTGAGGTCCTGGGTTCAATTCCAAGGTTGTGCAGCATTCGGTTTTCACCTACCCAGGTACCTTACTTTTTTTATTTTTTATTAGTAATGGGTTTGCTCTTGACTCTAGTCTAGGTCATAGGTGACAGAGACAGAGTCTACGATGGAGTGAGCTTACCCAGCAGAAGCCTGTTCACTCTAACTTTGAAGAGATTCGGGTTGAATGCGTTCGGAAACACAGACGCAGGCAGTGAGTTCCACTCTTTTGCTGTGCGCATTATAAAGGATGTTTGGAAGCGCTTGGTGCGAATTGGTGGAATGGCAACAAGGTAAGGATGATAACTTTCAGTGCGTCTAGATGAACTACTATACTATAGAATTTGTCCATTTTGTACCACTAAAAAGTGAAAATAAAAAAACATTTTTACAAAAAAATACAACCGACTTCCAAAAAAACTTAGACACACGAATAAGTCGGTGTTCTTGTTTTCGTTTCTTCGTTTTTAGGGTTCCGTACCCAAAGGGTAAAAACGGAACCCTATAACTAAGACTCCGCGGTCCGTCTGTCTGTCCGTCTGTCACCAGGCAGTATCTCATGAACCGTGATAGCTAGACAGTTGAAATTTTCACAGATGATGTAGTTCTGTTGCCGCTATAACAATAAATACTAAAAACAGAATAAAATAAATATTTAAGGGGGTCTCCCATACAACAAACGTGTTTTCTTTGCCGTTTTTTGCGATAATGGTACGGAACCCTTCGTGCGCGAGTCCGACTCGCACTTGGCCGGTTTTTTGACACCTCCTGCCAAAATTGAAGTTATTTTTCCCGTTTTAGTTTTTTTTTGGAAATCGGTTGCATTTTTGGTAAAAAAATAAATTTTCATGTATACCTGAATTCAAAGTTCTGTGGTTTCTGTTAGGATTGTGTATCCGAGACCTAAGAACATAATACTCCTTGCAGTCTTGCACTCCCGAGTTGTTTGGATATCGATAAGTTTATTGGACAGTATCGATTTATTGAGTAAACAGCGATGTTTCATAGCACTATTTACGAGGTATTTGATTCACAACATCGTTGCATCGCATTCGTAGTATTTCTATTTTGGTATCGAAGTGAATCAACTCCTTTGGGAGTACAAGTTGTTATAGATTGAGGAAAATGGGAAGTGAACATAAACTTTCTTATCAGACTTTACCTGCAATGAACTGTAGTGAAACATCGGTCATTCCCTTATTCATGACATTATCTCAAAAGATTGGTTGCCGCAGTATATTTTTGGCGCCTTTCTATAGCCTACAAGCAAAGGGTGTATGTATGTAAACGAAGACAATTGTTCTACATTAATTTAAATTTCGCGCGCAGTCATTTTGACACATCGAGAGCAGATGTCACCGGTGTATATAAGGATCGTAGCAGGTGGCGTTCTGTAATTTCTGCCTACCACCAAGGGAAAAGGAGCGTGAGTTTATGTATGTAAGTATGCTTCCGACCTACTTCTTCAGATGCATGATTAAGCTTCTTGACGAGATTCTTCCATTTTTCTTTGAATGGATGAACCACATGGGAGAACTTGGTGTTCATGTGTTTCTTCACTTGGTCAGACCATAGTACACAGCCATGTACATTGGTTCTCTTTTTAGGGTTCCGTACCCAAAGGGTAAAAACGGGACCCTATTAGAAAGACTCCACTGACCGGCTGTCAATCTGTCTGTCTGTCACCAGGCTATATCTCAAGAACCGTGATAGCTAAACAGTTGAAATTTTCACAGATGATGAATTTCTGTTGCCGCTATAACGACAAATACTAAAAACAGAATAAAATAAATATGTAAGTGGGGCCCACACAACAAACTTTTTTTTGCCGTTTTTTGCGATAATGGTACGGAACCGTTCGTGCGCGAGTCCGACTCGCACTTGGCCGGTTTTTTTTATATATTTCCAGTAACTATGGGTTTTTTGAATAGCTGTTGGGCAATATAGCTGAAATATTCTCCTTTTAGAACGTCTATTATTAGACTCACAAGTAAGAGAAGCCTATTATTGACCGAGAACCACATAAACTTACTAATTGCTATCCAAACAAGTTTTCACGCGCCCTAGGGGCTAAAAAATGAGTATGTAAAGTTTACTCTAATTGAGCAACAACGGGCAAATGTGCGGTTCGAAACTTTTACTTTACTGTTTGTAATTTGATTTGAAGATAATATTCCTACAAAGTTTTGTAATTTATTGAGAAGACTACGTCTATTAAGTAAGTATATTATTTCAAGTACTGTCTCCGGTGTACCTGTGATACAAAATACAAATACAAAATCTTTATTTCTGAACCAAAAAGTTTTACATTCGTTGGTGATTGGAACCTCCTTTTAAGCAAATAATGCCTGTGTTAGGAGAGTCCGCTCTTCCACAGCAATATACAATTCATTCAGTACCTTAGATATAACCAGTATGTTTGCGTGTGTGTGTGTATGTATGTGGGTGGGTGTTTTGTGTGTGTGTGTGTGTGTGTGTGTGTGTGTGCGTGCACGTGCATGTGTGTTTGATAATTTTTTCTAGTTGTAAATACGGTATGCCTTATGTCAATTATCTTAGTATAACTGAGTCAAGTTTCGGCCATTAAGCCCTACCAAATTGCTCAGCAAAGCCCGCAGCTCAAGACTAGTGTAATATCTGCTTCAATTTACAATGACTCCGAAAGGAGAAATAGGCCCGTAGATAAGGAAAACCGATTAAATTGCTAATACAATTAATTTGCATGAGTAAATTTATAGAGGGCTATGTTTATTTAACTTGAAGTTTGCATAACTCAATAACTTTGCCAGTAAACGATAAGCTAGAAAACTACCAAAAATTGGTATTAAGAGCCCCTACAAGTTTCACGAGCCAAAAACAGAAAACAGCTAGTTTTTCGGCGAAAATTTCTCAATAACTACAAGATAAATATGATCAATCTTTTAATGCAAATTTTTGCGTCACATAGTTACCTAGTAAATGTACATTACATATTTTTTGATAAATGCTCAAAATAAATTAGAAAAAATAAATTCCTAACACACGTTTATTTTTACGTTTCTTTCGTTTTTAGGATTCCGTACCCAAAGGGTAAAAACGGGATCCTATTGCTAAGACTCCGCGATCCGTCTGTCTGTCTGTCCGTCTGTCACCATGATGTATTTCTGGTGCCGCTATAACAACAAAACTAAAAACTGTCCAAGTGCGAGTCGGACTCGCGCACGAAGGGTTCCGTACCATTATCGCAAAAAACGGCAAAAAAAACCACGTTTGTTGTATTGGAGTCCCCCTTAATTTATTTTATTTTAATTTAATAATAATTATTTTTTGAAGTGAATATACAACTAAATATTCTTTGAATATTTCAAGCGTCTACCTGTTGCCGTTATTAATATTGAGCAAAAAACGGCAAAAAAATCACGTTTGTTGTATGGGAGCCCCCCTTAAATATTAATTTTATTCTGTTTTTAGTATTAGTTGTTATAGCGGCAATAGAAATACATCATCTGTGAAAATTTCAACTGTCTAGCTATATCGGTTCATGAGATACAGCCTGGTGACAGACGGACAGACGGACAGACAGACAGACAGACGGATCGCGGCGTCTCAGTAATAGGGTCCCGTTTTTACCCTTTGGGTACGGAACCCTAAAAACAGAATAAAATAAATATTTAAGGGGGCTCCCATACAACAAACGTGTTTTTTGCCGTTTTTTGCTATAATGGTACGGAACCTTTCTTATTCTTATTCTTTATTGTACACAAAACATAAAAACATACAAATACAAAAAGAAAGTTTATGTACAAAGGCGAGCTTAACCCATAGTTGGGTTCTCTTACAGCAAACCTCAGTTGCGTAAAGGAATCTGCATATGAGGATAGTACATCCATGTGCACAACAAAAGCTTATTAAAAATATAAAACAATTTTAAATACTTACTCACTAATAAACTAAACAAATACGTGTGCAATACACAATGCATAAACATAATACATACATCACACTATAATTACACAACTAAAATATTCCTTCGTGCGCGAAGTCCGACTCGCACTTGGCCGGTTTTTATTATTCGTATTCCAAGGCTGTGTCCATGTCCAGCACCGTGGACTGAGTTGATGATGACCTAATACTTTGCAAAATGCTTAATATTATTCCGTTGGACAGGGCTGTGGAGCTGCTGTCCAACGGAATGGGTAAGCCAACAAACAATCTATCATCCATTAGAATTAATATTTGTTTCGGGATATTCACCATGTATATTTAGATTTTGGTTAATTTCATACCTAGAATGGTTCGGGAAGCAATTGAAATAACCAAGTGTAAAAATTTCAATAGGGACGACGGGTTTCAATTGTCGAGAGTCTAGAATCCAGTGGTTCAACTATGTAAAGGTCGTAAAACTACTGAACGAGTTTCATAAGTGGACTCGACACTGTTCACGACAGACGATGCTCATGCTCGTGAGCATCGTCTGTCGTGAACAGTGTCGAGTAACTATTGAGAAAAGTTCTGGTAGTAGCGGCATCGTGCGTGAAAAACGAGTGAGGAAGCGGGTAGACAGATATGTCAGCTCGTAAATAACACCCACTCGCAAGGACTTAGTTCTCGTGATCATGGCGCTTGTAACGGTGCCGAAATATCGAGCTCTCAACCAAAATCTAAATATACATGATAAATATCCCGAAACAAATATTAATTCTAATCTATCATCTGTAAAATACACACATAAAACGACTGCACAGCATACATTTTTGCCAGAATACATTATTATTCTTTCTTTCATCATTATCATCATGTCGGCTAGAAGACGGCACATACATCGGCCTGTCCTGTGCGTCTCGCATACAGCGTATTCTATGAATACTCAGTGATATCTCAGAAACCCTATAACCACTTCACACAAACCATCTTATTAACATAAAACTTTACCAATGACCTTCAACTTATTATAAAGATAGTAGATACTAAGCCCAACACCTAAACCAAATCAATGGCAGACCCTGACCGGCCACAATGACGTGACATCATGGCGACTGATGTTAATTCAGCACAATCGCCGCCTGACTCACTTCGTAGGGCCGGCGCTTTATATTAACATAATATATTCTGCAGTAAGGTCAATTGGTATAAAGACGAAGGTGTAGTGACATAATAGTACGATGGGAACGTTTAATATTAGAATCAGATGGGACTTGTATGCTGTCTTGACCTCAAGAAAGCCCAATTGCTACAACAGCCTAAGACCGAACCACAAGCGCAGGAAAGTGTGGGAAGCTAACCCTAATTAATGGGACCTGGGAAGGAAGAAGATGAAGTAGAAGAAGAAGAACTGTGTTAACACATAGATAACAGCGTCAAACCCAGAGACAGTGGCTCGGAAGGAAAGAGGGATAATGTCAAAACCATAACTTGATAAGAGAAAAAATTCGCTCGATTCGAAAAAGCTTCATGAAGAGTGCAAAATCAGTTGTCTGTGACGGATCACATTCATCACAGATCTAGGAAGGCTGATTCCAAGTAAACGCGACACAATTTCTAGGAAGAAAAGGAGACAATCAAAGAACCCAGCAGTGAGGATACGTGAACAGTATCGAATGACTTGCTTAACTATAGAAATCCCTTTTTATATTATTCGGTATCTCCTTACTAGGGATGTTACGAAAGTGGTGATATAGGAACCGAAGTAGGAATCGGAGGTATTCAATTTGATTTATCGGTATCGGAACCGGAACCAAAATCGGTATTGGAGGCAGCGGCTGAAGAAAGATGAAATGTGTTAATAAAGCAGGTTTTGGATTGCTCATAGAAATAATGCAAAAATTGTTAAATTAATCTATCAAGGATCAGCACAAAAATGAACATTCTAATCCACAAAACCAATAACACTATACACAAACAAATCCCGAACCACTACTAGTTAACGCCAAACAAAAGCAAACCCTAGTAATCAACATAGAAACGATTTAAATAGAAAACGGACGATTTAATGAACAATAAAAGCCACAGCTTCCAATCTAGATCTCATTGGAACTAACCAGAGATCTCATTTACCCTTCCGACATAGATTTAATCTAGACTGCCGAGCAAAGCAGCTCTGGCGTCAACACTTGATTTATTTAGCGATACGCTCGCGTTTGACCACTATCTCATCTGAAGATAAGCGATGATGTGGTCGGCGGCACAGATAATATAATACTAGCATACAGATGCCTCATCCCATACAAAGAAACCGTGCCGACGTAACTAGCGTTTTTCATCTGATTTTACCGATTATTTTTTGTAAATCGATCGCGTTCGGTTCCTTTCCACGGCGATAGATAGATCACCATCTATATTCGTGGAACGCAACTGAACGCGATGTACAAAAATAATCAGTAGAGTACGTCGGCACGGTTTTTTTGTATGGGATGGGACACCACTGTCGGCGGTAAGGCACGTTTGCCTAGAAGTAACCTATTCACTCTTGACTTAAAGACCTCCAGGTTGTAGCTATCAGGAAACACAGACTCAGGCATGGAATGCCACTTCTTAGCTGTACGCACAATTATAGTATTACCAAAACGTTAAGTGCGTATATGTGGGATGTCCACCATGTATCGATGGCGCATCGCCGTACGACTCGTAATTAGATGGTGTAAAGGGCTACGCGGAATTTGAATGTTGCAATTCCTCCGCACACTCCCCGAAATGTAACCGATAAAAAACCGACAAGCTGGCAACTGGTTCTTTGCTCGGAAGTCTACCTTCAGCCAGACTAGATAGTCTGCGCTTCAGTAACTCTATTAAGATAGTAATGGAGTTAGATGAAGTTGTCGCTGATATTGGGGAGCTGGGTGAAGTTTGTAGTAGGATCGGGCAACCGTTTGTATAGTGACGCCGGAGCTGCTTTGCTCGGTAGTCTACCTTCAGCCAGACTAGACGGCGCTACAGCTAATTAAGTAACAATAGTGCGGGTAACTGGCAGTCTGCGCTTCAGAAACTCTATTAGAATAGTAATGGAGTTAGATGAAGTTGTTGCTGATATTGGGGAGCTGAGTGAAGTTTGTAGCGGGGTCGGTCAACAGTTTGGTTCGATGGTTCAACAGATGATCCTACTGATTGTTTGTGAGTTTGGATGTTTGTTACTCTTTCACGGTAAAACTACTGAACGACTTTTCATGAAACTTTAAATTAATGTAGGCTTTATTTTTTAACGAAATTTGGAGAAGTACTAATTCAACGCGGGTAGCTAGTATTTCATATTTGTTAAAAAGATGATTTTAATTTAGATACTGGCAAAGTCCTTCAGGAATGTGTTTGATGAATACGATTGATTCAAATGTACACCACATTTAAAACAGATCACCATTTGTAAATTTGAAATTATATCCGATGCGAGTATATGTGTAAATGGAACAGTATGGTGGTCTTATCGCTAGACGATCAAATTGTACGCATTTCAGATTAATATTCAATGTATTTCATAACCTGCACACCACAGATGGTATACTTAACCCGGTATCTTCAATACCTAGTGGAAATAACGAACAACAAAACCAAGTAGGACAAAGTAATTTAAATCTATATATAGAGCAATTCTCTCGTCAGATGAACATCCACAAAATATTACAAGATTACAACTTCCTCAAGAAGTAACCAACGTACTTGCTTAAGTACCAAAACCAGACGTTGAGAGCGTTGACCTCAAGAACATGCGTAGACCTACTTTGTAAAACGCGCGAATATATTCAGTGTAACTTGCTATGACAAGCTAAGATATATCGTACACAATTTCGTTGTATGTTATGTCATATTTTGTTGTTTATTCGGTAAATATTTGTGTAAGAGTAGCAACATGATTGTAGATCATACAGTTTATGATCGACAGGCGTCCAATGCTAAATATGGCGCTTGCATGGGTTAGTTCCAAAGATGGAGAAATTCATCGAACTCATTTATTTTAATGATTACCACGTTTGGCATGCTGCCGGTGAGTAAGAGCATGAAAGCTAGCTCTGTGATGACAAGCCAACTAGCCTTGTGTATGTGGTCAGAGATGGGCGATAGGGCGGCAATATAAGCTTATCAAGTTTATCATGAAGAGACTGATCATCGCTTTGTAGACTTTTAAGGTCGACCCAAGACATTGATAACTTACATAGACAAACAAGTTTAAGTCAATAGTGAATATGAATAGTTGCTTCTAGGCAAGCGTGCTCCATCGTCGACCACATCATCGCTTACAATCACGTGAGGTGGTGGTCGAACGCGAGCCTATCAATAATAATAAAGTTTCTTATCTTAAAAGTTTTGCTGTAGCAAACAAAATAGAACACAAATCTATAAAAGTAACGGAACTGCACACTCAGCCAATACAGGATTGCGACAAATAAGAACAGAACCTGATTCATTACAGCTTCAATCGTGGGCGATTACGATCTAACACAGAGGGAGCCAAACAGAGCGGTAAGTGCGAAGGAGTGGCTGAAAGGAAGCGAGATGCGAAAAGGAAGGCCGTTTACGCCTTATGACTGAGAAAATAATCTAAACTTATTTATGTTAGATTGTTTGTTTGTAGATCATAATCGTTGGATGAAAAGTTTTGGAGTGGCAACCGCAAACCGGAAGACGTTGCGTTGGAAGGCCTCCCACCAGGTGGACCGATGACCTGGTGAAGGTTGCGGGGATCCGCTGGTTGCGAGACGCACGGGACCGGTCAATGTGGCGACGCTTGGGGGAGGCCTATGTCCAGCAGTGGACGTCTTTCGGCTGATATGATGATGATGATGATGAATCGTTGGAAGCATGCGATTATTAAAGTTTTTCACGGATACACAAAGCTATTAATCCCAAAAAATTGCATGGTTCCTTTGAGACAGGCCACTATTTGCCTACCCTTTACACAACTATTTTGGGGTCGGCATCGAATTCAATTGGATTCAGCTGAATACCAGTATTTACATGGAGCGACTGCCTACCCGACCTCTGACCAATAACTGGGTAACACGATATACCTTGTCCGATTTTCTGGCTTCTAATCTAACGACCCGTAACGACTGTCAAAAATTCTCAAATAAATAACAGCCAGCTTAATGCCCGCTTCGAAGGACCAAATATGTATGCGAGCTCTCCATTCATATAATACAAATCTCAGAGCTCCAGGATAAGTACGAGAGGCGCCGGAGGCCGCATGGCGTCATCCACTTAGCCATTTTATTAGTTAATTTACTGAGCGGTCGCCTATCCGACTCTACTACTATTGAGATTGGCAACTTAACTGTTGGAATGTTAAACACTTTGTTTGTGAAGTTGTGGACTAATACAATTTATTGAGTCTGCCCTTCGGATACTATACTTAGATTGTGAGTTCGCAGAACGGCTTCAAAGGTTTAATTTGAATGTTTCAATGGCTGAGCGAAATTTACTATTTTACACATACCCACTACTATTGCAAAAATGCCAAAGGTCGATCCGTAGATGGCTGACCTTCCATTACATACCGAGATTCCTCTGTGCTTAGAAAAGATCATTAAACCGTTGGCCCAGGCTATCTTTTTAGATCTTTGACTCGATCGGTACGGGTAGTCAGAAGCCTGACAATCTGTCACCTGTCTTGCCAGGGGTTACCCAGTAACGGAGTTGGGGGGAGGGGTCAGATGCATAGGTATTAGGTATTGGCTCTATGTAAAATGATAGAAAACAGCTGCATCCGATTATACTAGAAGCCGATCCTAACATAATTGTGAAAGGCTAGAGGTATTGATACTATTAGGAAACATTTTATCTTGAACCCCAACGGAAAAAAAAGTAAAATAACTTTGATCACATCGCCCAGAGACAACCAGATAATCTGGAGAAACTGGTTGTTGTGGGCAAAGCGGATGGCAAAAGGCCACGCGGACGGTCACCCACTCCTATGGTCAGACCAGAACTGGGCGATTACAGGACTCACGGTGACCACTGCCCTGAGAAGAGCCGAAGACCGAGTGGCTTGGAAGCATCTTGTCAATGACTCCGTCAAAGATTTCTAAGACACGCAGGACCTTCAGTAATGAAGGGAACGAGTAAGAAGAAGACTACGTTGTCAGGGCCGCAAATAGTTCACCAGTCAGTTCTATTCATAGACAGTACCTTCATAGTGATCTGATTATTTATAAAGGCTATAAATACGCGTGTTTATATTATAACTAACGTATTGAATCATCCGGCACGTGCTGTGCTATCGTACTCGTAACAGTAGCACAAAAATATGTTTGAACCGACATGTTATTATATGATTCAACTGTGATTTATTGATGAGTAATAGAGGTTAGATAAAAGCTGAATTTTTGGTCTGGCTATATTTCAAGTTCATATTCGATGTTCTCAAGTGGTTTCGATCCTAATTCCTCTAGGATGACAAGCTTTTCTGGTAAACTAATTTTGAATTCTCTGCGTCATATTATTCATAACCTTTTTTACTAGGTTGCTTCCTATTCATCCTTTTCTGCCGTGATTTGTGCCATAAACCGAGTTGTTATTCCCGTACGGTCCTGCGAGTTGGGCACTTCAATCATTCAGGCATTTCTTGTTTAGTATATATTTTTGCTATCATGTAGTATATGGGTATGTTTTTCTGCAGCTTCCATAAAGACACTTAATCTAGAACCTTTTGTAGTCTCAGCAGTCTCTAATCATGCATCATCAGTTCACAACATTTATTAGATGCGTAACTTCGTGACTGCAGTTTCTGCCTGAACCTACCTATGAGAAAAGTTTTTGTATGTAACTTCGTAACACAACCCAAAAATACACGCCACCACATCAACACTTCAGCTGTATTCCATCAGATTCCTATCAGTAACGGGCCGTATATTGTCCGCGCAGTAAATTATAACCGACGGTTACGCGCGGTTACGACCCGAGAGATTTACGGTCGCTTTGAACATGTTTATTCAGGAGTCACTGTGTGTGGACTGTGGAATGCTGAAGACGTTGAGCTTGTAAACAAATCTAGCTGATCCGTAAAGGTTTAAGCTAATTTATGAGCAGGACATGTTGTTAATCATGTTTGTGACATAACCACACACGGACCTATTTCTTTTTACTTCCGTGTTGCTGGTTAAAAGTAGCCCAATAGAAAACGACAGCACATGAGCAATCATACACTCCATTGAGTGCCTGATGGTGCAGGGCAGAGTGGTCGGTAAAAGATCAAACTAAATCTACGGTTGGAGGTTCTGTAAATGAATGCGCCAAGATTTTATCTACCAGAGCGAAATGGAGAGAGATCGTGATGCGAGTGACAAGAACACGAGCAAGGTCGGAAACGCGACCACGAGCTCTCTATCAAGAACGACACGAAGAAGAGTCATCCTTGGCAGTACCTACTCGCTTTCGTGTAGCTAGCACAAAAGTTTATCATATTTTGCTGACTAAATCTTAGCTACTTCCGCGCCATAGTCTCCGGCAGCACATAAGTCACAGACTACAAGCACAGTATAAATATGGACAAACAGTAATGAAACTACCTACAAACGCTGGAAACGAAACACTCACACAAACATGCGCATCGACGAGACCCCTAAGCCTAAGCGGCTCGCACTACTGACAGCACTGCAGAAGTGCCCTCGTCGGTGCGTATGTATGTGTGAGTGTGCTGTTTCGAGCGTTTGTGGGTAGTTTGCATACTGTTTGTATATTTTTACTGTGCTACAAGCTACTAGTGCTACTACCTACTTAAAGCAAACGTGACTTCATTTACAATCCCAATCACATTTCAAACTTGATCAATTTAAACTAGAACATAACTCTATATTCCTAGACTGAAACGGGAACTAACTAAACCTAACAAGCTCAGGACTTATTCAAATCATACACACACGAAGGCTTGCGACATAAACAAGTCGGCGCCACCCACTCCACGTTAGACTCAATATCATATGCTTTTCATGTCTAGCTTTAAGGTGGTTTTCCACTAAACATGCGATACGTAAGTATGTGCGAGGCGGTAAGCGAGGCAAAGATGGGATCACTTCATTTTCTTAGACAGGGCTCTGGTGGAATCAGGCTAGCAGAGCTATGAATTTTTACGTACAAAAATGCGAGAGATTTTTCATTACTATTATTGATGCGGTCGGCGGGCGATGATGTGGTCGACGGTGAAGCACGCTTGCCTAGAAGTAACCTACTCACTCTTGACTTAATAATCCCCAGGTTGTAGCAATCAGGAAACACAGACAGAGAATGCGACTCCTTAGCTGTAAGCAAAATGAAAGTATTCCCAAAACGAGAGACGTGTGCACCACATACCTTTATCCAATTTTAGTATCCTCTCACCATATAGATACACAAATTTAGTGACCTTCCTGATGGCTGTATCACTTAGCCTTATGGCTATAAGTTCAATAATCTTTTCTGACTAGACACCTCAAGCTTACCGTCTTTACAACACATAACCTCATACCTGTATTGTTCGAAAGGTGAGGCAGAGGAGTTCGAAGGTATGTGAAGGATGCTTTACCTGTAACAAAATAATGCGTCTGGTTAAGAACGATATAATATGATTAAAAATTGTAGCCTAGCACATGCATTAAGGCGATATAAACACCCCAATGCTAACTCAGTACTGGCCGTGCGCCCACTCGATGCCAAAATATCAAAATTGAACCTCCTTTTGAACAGTTTTGTTTGCAAAATATTATTTGATTTACATATGCTATGTTAGTTATGAAGAAATAAATACCAGCCATCAATTTTTCTGTGTAAAAATATTTTTAAACATCCAAGTCGTTTTGGAGGAGTTTCCAAAACTTGCGAAAAAATATCGTGTTGTTAATTATTTTTTAAAGCAAAACTATTAGTTACACGTAAAAACCTTGTGTTCAAAATTATGTACATGAATCAATTTTTTTTTTTTTTTCAAACCTTTTAACCTAGCCGTTACTAAGGAGTATGCTTTAGAAAGTTACCGTTTTACGGCACTAAAGCGTATGTAGGCCCTTAAGTATTAGCAACTTTTCTGTTCGCTCGACGCGATTGGATTTATATCACATCGATAAGCAATTCTTACTAATCGAAATTGCAAGTAGGTTCATAAGGACACAGTGCGATGCAATACGACCGATTTGCATTTATTTTTTTATCATTGGTCGATATCGTCTTACGACGCAATCTGTCACGCGATCAGAGGCATCGCTATAGACAAGTGGCATTTGATGTCAGCGAAGGCGTTTTCGGTGTCGCTTGTCAATCCCATACAATTTTGCCTTTTTACCCGGCTGCCGAAGGAGGGTTTATTTATTTTGATGATTCTTACGTCAATCGATTCGTCTTACCCTGCGAGTGTCACTGGCTACATTCAAATTTGAAAAGAAAGAAATGGCGGATTTTGGGCGCCATTTTGTAGGTGAAAATTTTTTTGTCTTCCAAACCCATCGTGTGGGGTATCAAAATAAAGGGTTTTAAGAGGTGATTTCAAAAACATATAATACATATGTTTAAATGAACCAAATAAAAAAAAATACTAAAAAGTTGTAAATCATCATCATCTGCCTAGCCTTTTCCCAACTATATTGGGGTCGGCTGCCAGTCTTACCGGATTCAGCTAAGTGCAAAGTAGTAAATAAAAAAAGTTAATAAAAAAACCCGACTGCTTGAAAAGGGAGACGTAAACAAGAAGAAAATCATGCTGTGCAGTCGGAGGATACATCTGGTTTTGGTCAGCCAGCTCGCGAATACGATTTTTGACAATCGCTGTCTAGGGCCTCAGGAAGGCCCTTTACAAAGCTTAGCTTTTTTTTTTTTTTTTTTTTTTTTATAGTCTATAGGCTCGCGTTTGACCACTATCTCGCCTGATGTTAAGCGATGACGTGGTCTACGGTGAAGCACGCTTGCCTAGAAGAAACCTATTCACTCTTGACTTAAAGACCCCAAGGTTGTAGCTATCAGGGAACAAAGACCCCGGAAGGGAATTCCACTCCTTAGCTGTACGCACAATGAAAGTATTAGCAAAACGCTTTGTGCGTATGGGAGGGATGTCCACCATGTACCGATGGCGCATGGCCGTACGCCTTGTAGTCCGATGATGGAAAGGGCTAGGTGGAATCAAATTGTGCAGTTCCGTCGCGCACTCCCCGAAATGTAACCGATAAAAAACCGACAGGCTGGCAACTCGGCGTCGATGTTCGAGGCTCTGGAGCTTTGAGGCGACCAGTGCATCGTTGCCAATAAGCCTTTTGGCCCGTCTGTCGATCGACTCAAGTGCATCAAGCTGGTATTTGGCAGATCCATCCCAGAGGTGAGAGCAGTACTCCATGCATGACCGAACTTGCGCTTTATACAAGTTGAGCAGCTGTTCAGGCGTGAAGTACCGTCTCACCTTAGCAAGAATCCCCAACTTTTTTGCAGCTACCTGAGCTTTCGCCTCAATAAATGGACCGAAGTTGAGGGTTGATGTCAACGTAACACCGAGAAGTTCGAGATGGTCCGTTATCGGCACGGTTACACCACGGAAAGAAGGAGCCGGGTGAAATTGGCTCTTTTTAGCGGAAAAAAGACACGCCTGGGTCTTCGCAGCATTGAAACTGACCAAATTGGCATCACCCCATTCGGAGACCGCCTTCAAGGACAGGTTCAAGCGTTCAACCATGGCCTCCCGGAGAGACCGAATCTGAGGCCCAGTAGCTCGTGCGCTGGACACGTATCTCTCAGCAACAGTGCTGTCGTCTGCGTACCCAAAGGTGCCGGGTTTTAGCAAATCATTAATGTGCAGCAAGAATAATGTTGCCGAGAGCACTGACCCCTGAGGGACTCCGGCGTTGATATCTAACTGACCGGACGAGCAGCCGTCGATAACCACTCGGATGGAGCGATCCCTCAGGAAGTCCCCTATCCAATCACACAGACCACTAGGCAGACCGAAGGAAGGAAGCTTACCAATGAGGCTTTCGTGCCAGACCCTGTCGAAAGCCTTCGAGATGTCGAGGGAGACGGCTAGCGCTTCCCCGTGTCTCTCGATGGCCTCACTCCAGATGTGAATGGCATACGCTAGAAGATCCCCAGTGGACCGATTTCGGCGGAAGCCGTATTGGCGGTCACTGAGGATGTCGTTCGCTTCTAGGTATGCCAGGAGCTTACCGTTGAGTACACGTTCCATACTCTTACAGAGGATGGACGTTACAGATATGGGTCTGTAGTTGGCCGGGTCAGCTCGACTGCCCTTCTTGGGCACGGGCTGTACGTTCGCTTGCTTCCAAGCCTTCGGCACTTTTCCAGTCCCTATCGAAAGGCGATACAGGCGTGTCAAGATCGGAGACAATTCAGGCGCACAGGTTTTAAGTACAATTGCTGGTATCCCGTCGGGGCCACTCGCTTTGTTCACATCGAGGCTACGCAGAACCCTACGGACGTCCTTTTGATGGATGCGGATGTCCGACATACTCGTCACACATCCATCAGGAGAGGGAGGAGGCTGCGCGCCATCAGGATTCAGATGCGAAGATTCCGCAAAAAGGGAGGCAAACAAGTTTGCCTTCTCCTCAGCGGAGTGGGCCAGTGACCCGTCAGGTTTCAGCAGTGGTGGTAGTGAGGGGCGACAGAAATTTGATTCAACCGACTTAGCCAGGGACCAAAACGCTTTGCTACCCGCTGGATATGAAGCAAGTTTGTTCCCGATTCTGCTAATGTGGTCAAACCGTGCTCTTCGCATCACCTTTTTGCAGGACTTGGCAGCCGTGTTGAAGGCTCTCTTCTTCTGACTCACGTCATTTGCCTTGCGCGTTCGAGCGACGACCCATGCTTGGTAGGCCTTGTGTTTAACCGCGTTGGCGTGGTGACACTCGGCCCCAAACCATGGTCGGTTGTTGTTAGATATTGCTACGTCAGAGAATGGAATATAGTACTCCATCCCCCGACGCAACACATCAGTTACAGCGTCAGCGCATGACGATGGATCGTCCGAAGAGAAGCAAGTGGGCTGCCAAGGATAGCATGCGAAAAAAGATCGCATCCCATCCCAATCTGCTGACCTGTACCGCCATACCCGCCGGGTGCCTCTTAGGCTGGGATCGGGCGGGGAGTTGACGGACACAGACTTCACCAGACAGTGGTCGGAACTACCCAACGGTGAAGATATCGACACTGAGTATCGGTCTGGATCTGTTGTCAGCAGAAGGTCCAAGCAATTGGCTGTGTGCGAATCAACATCTGGCACCCTCGTTGCCCCCTGGACCAGCTGGGTGAGATTTAACGCTAGCGCAAGTTTGCGCGTCTCTCGTCCAGCATGATCAGTGCACTGGTATGGGAAGAGCCACTCCTGGTGGTGGGCATTAAAGTCCCCCAGTAGCACTAATTGGGCGGAAGGGTACCGTTGCTGTGCCGCATCAGCCGCCTCACTGAGGTACTCTGTGAGCCTAGTTGTCTCCTGATCTCCGCTGTGCGAGCGGTAGACACAGGCGTAGATAATCTTATCCAGCCCTGTGTCTACCAGAGCCCACAGCACTGAGAACCTGGAGTCTTCAAGATTACGGAGACGCCGATAGCAAGTATCGTCTCGGGCATACACGCATACACCCGCGCGTGGTTTGAAATTGTGCTCCAGGGTAAACCCTGGGTAAGATAAGTACGACACGTCAGACGGACTTCCTATCTGCGTCTCCGCAAGGAAAAACAGTGCTGGCTTTTCAGTCTCCAGGTGATGGTGGACTGAGGTGAGATTGGAGTGCAGACCTCTAATATTGGTGAGGTGCACTTTGTGTGGGAGGGGGTGCAGCCGCTGTTTTACTCCAGTTTTCTTTTTATTACCTGCCATTCATAGATTCAAAAGAGTGAAAGGAGAGGAGAAGGAAGTGAGATGAGGTTCCACGCTACTAACCTACAGACACGCACTGAAAGGACGCCATCATTGGGGCACTAGTCCGGAGACTGCGGGGACGCCCGAGCCCCCCCGGAGATGTCCATCGGGCCCTCCCATCTGGTCGCCAACCAGCACGATGGCGCATTCCGGGATTTTTCGACAGTTGGCGGGGCAGCCTTTCGTGTGTGGCTGGCACACTACTTGGGCCCCCAACTACCTGCGGTCGGCCAGCGGCGCACCGTGCCTCGGATCCCGCTACCCTCCGCAACTAGTCTCCCGATACGCCCAAAACAGCGCGAATCAGACTGGTCAGCATGCAGTGGAACAACTATCTCGACCCAACTCCTCTAGTGGCTACACCGAGCATCGTACCGGAACACGGCTAGGCCGCTTGGCGGTACGTCTTTGCCCGGTGGGTGGTCACAAGCCTTCGGCCGAAGCCTACCACCAGTAAGTGTCACCTGTTTAGCACCACCCGGGGACCACGTGTAGGGCAACAACAATAGGGGTAACTCTCCTACGGACGCGGGTGACTCAGCCCCCAAAGAGCTACGCTACGGTACCTCGCATACTCGCATAGCTTTCATGGAAACATTCACATATTTTCAGAGCTTCGCGAAGCCTCGCTACATAGCGCTTTTGGTGGAAGATCACCCTTAGCACATCTTAGCTTCGATCTCAGTTCTATTTCTAGTGAAAGAAGTAATATTCCAGTTGCGGTTAATTTAATATCCGAGCTTTGAGCTTGAAAGGGAGATAACTGGAAATTGAATCCGTATGAAATACGTTTTTAATTTATGTAGAAATAGCTTTTAGACGGGATTCCCTTTGAAGTAAAGGTATTTTAATTTGCATGTTTTTCCTTGAAGAAATCTGGAATAAAATAATTATGTTAAGCTTGCTAGCGAGACTACTTCTAGAATCAATACACATAATAAATCTGTAGAAAAGTAATTTTTGTACATCGAAAATATATTTCCAATAAAAATAGCCAGGGTGTGAAAGGATAACCAACAGAACCCATTTCCGGCATTTTAGTCTGTTTGTCTGTTTATTTGTGCACGCATCACGTGATATGTACGAAACCAATGTAAATAACTTTTATACATGAAAATTGTGCGTAACTTGAAGAATTACTTAAGAAGTAAAATTATCACAACACACGCAATTCAGATCTAGGACAGTTAAACTCGATATTCGATAGATGGCGTTGTGCATTTGAAGTCATTTTTTGAATGGCGGTGTTAAGATTCTCCGCGAAAGAATGATGACTATACAAGCAAAAATGGTAGGTAGGTAAGTAGGGTAGGCAGGAAGATGAGTAGGGTAGGGTTGGCAGACAGATGACGGGAGCGAAGCCGCAGGCACAGCTAGTTAATAATAAAACTCAGTTATTTTCTTGGTTTTTAAAAACGGAAACTCGGGGCCTTAAGTCAAGAGTGCATATGAATAGGTAACTTCTTGGTAAACGTGGTTCTTCTACCTATCATCAGATGAGGTAGTGGCAAAACGCAAGTCAATCATCATATTGGTACTTGTCCAGATTTGAATCTACGACGTCAAGCACGAGAGGCGAGTAATTAGCAATTGAGTCACACGTCACATGAAAGAAAAATAAAAACCGGCCAAGTGCGAGTAGGACTCGCGCACGAAGGGTTCCGTACCATTATCGCAAAAAAAACGGCAAAAAATCACGTTTGTTATATGGGAGTCCCACTTAAATATTTAGTTCATTCTGTTTTAGTATTTGTTGTTGTAGCAGCAACAGAAATACAACATCTGTGAAAATTTCAGCTGTCTAGCTATCACGGTTCATGAGATACAGCCTGGTGACAGACGGACAGACAGACAGACAGACGGATCGCGGAGTATCAGTAATAGGGTCCCGTTTTTACCTTTTGGGTACGGAATCCTAAAAATGGCCAAAAGACACTAAAAAAACTCCAGACATAAAGCTACTTTAAAACGTCCGAAACAAACAAATCCTGTCTATTCTAAAAATAGCTCATCCCTAATCCTTTAGTCCACACATTCAGTCTGGATCAATGACCACTAACAGACAGACAGACGGTCGCGAATACATTATTCACGCGTGCACACAGCGGGGTACGCAGACGTGCGAATAGACGTGTAGTGACGCCTGTCGGCAAACAGAGGGGAGAAAAACAGAAGACTATTGATCTGTTTGTTTATATTATTAAAATAATCATTCAGATGTCAGCTACAGTTTAACTAAAAAAAAAGATCCTAGCCTGTTTCAGGCAAAAAAAAAATTGGCTTCGTAAGCTTTGGAAGAAGAAAACGTGTTGCGCCGACCCCAAGTAACATGGGACAAGGGCAGGAAGATGATGATGATGATGGAGTCAAATTTATGGCAAATGTAATTGGTGGTGTTGAGGAAGGCAAGGGAAGAGATGGGAGGATGAGATAAAATTAACAGCCGGTTAAAACTGAAGAAGAGTGGCTAGAGATAGAATGCGATGGAAAATGTTAGGGGAGGCCTATGGCAAGAGGCACACTGATCTGAGAGACATTCTGTAAAACATTACATTAATTAAGACAACAATCTTGAAAGTTCAGGAAAAAGAAGGTTCATTGATTGGTTGATTTGGTGGTGTGATGATCTGCGCAGGATGATCGATAGCAGCTGGAGGAGACTTGCCGAGAATTGAAACAAATAGCGTGCGATTGAGAGGCCTATGTGCAGCAGGACTATAGACAGCTGTAGGCTGATAATAATTAGCGATGGGCGTTGAATGAACGAACTAGTTAATTCGACCGTCGACGTACAATGAACGATTCGACGGTTCACCGTTAATCAACGAACTAGTTGAATTCGTAGACGGCTAAACTGAGACTCGACTATGTTCATGTCGACTTGTAACGCGACGACCGACGCGAGAACTTAGTTGGGTAGTACAAGTTAATACGTCCGAAAAAATAACAACGGACGAACATCGAGCAAATTAATTTGAACTCTAAATCTAGGTCCAAAGACTTGATATCGTCGTCGCAAAGTTTATAAAGAACGTCTACTTAACATAGTTTACGTTATGGACTAGTCGACAAATTCAACTAGTTGATCGACTCGTCGATTAACGGAAATGGACGGTCTAGTTTCGTTAATGAAAAATACGTCGACGACCCATCTCTAATAATAATGGACCCGCTACCTGACAAGACCCGTATTCGTCATAAATGCGTCGGACCACCAAAATAATACAAAGAATCATATTGAAAAAGCGTTCTAATACTGTATATCGTAATCGTTTAATATAATCATAATCGTGATGGTAATAGGTCATTGAAGCTAGCACATCCAAATGTTCATACATCCAACTAATTTTCTATAGAGCTACGAATGTAACACATATCCAACCCTGGCAGCAACGATAGTGACAAAGTTACAACTATAGCAAAGATGGAAAAGATATCAGACCCGTAATCAACGAAGATAGTACACGATAAAAACTTCAAGAAGCAGTGGTCACAACACAAGCGTGAAGAGGTCACTAATAGGAGGATGGACGGTTGGCCAATAATGGGCCAATCAGGACTTAATAGATGAGGGGCTGACTAATGACCTAAGAATCAGTGCGTTCAAGTAGAGTTGATTTATAGCAATAGCTAGCTTAAGTTTGTAATAGTAATTGCACTAACAAGATAAAGAAGATAAGAAAATTTAAGACAAACTCCCCAAAGTTTAAGAAGCAGTAGTCACAAGCGTGAAGAGGTCACTAATAGAAAAGGGTGGACGATTGGCCAACAATGGGACAGGACTTAATAGATGAGGGGCGGACTAATGCACTGACCATCAGTGCGATCAAGTAAACATGATAGTTATCGACAGAGTTACTACTGGCACAGATGGACAAGATAACGAATTCACGAAGAAAGTTCAAGACAGACATAAAGAAGCAGTGGTCACACACATGAAGAGGTCACTAATGAAGGAGACTGGACGATTGACCAACAATGGGACAATCAGGGCTTAATAGAGGAGGGGCGGACTAATGATCTGACAATCAGTGCGATAAAGTAAACATGATAGTAAACCACAGAGTTACCACTGGCACAGATGGAGAAGATAACGAATCCACGAAGAAAGTTCAAGACAAACTTAAAGAAGCAGTGGTCATACACTTGAAGAGGTCACTAATAAAGGAGGGTGGACGATTTGCCAACAATGGGACAATCAGGGCTTAATAGACGAGGGGCGGACTAATGACCTGACAATCAAGCCGATTAATGGCAATATGCCAGAAACCCAGTCAAGTTTTTATAATGGTCTAGTTTCAGTTTACGGGAAACCATTATTATGTCCTTGGGGCGAAGATTTTAGGCTCTAGAAAAGGGACATTTAATCATCAAGCTAGCGAAACGTCACGTGATCGATCCCAAACGTGTGGGACTTTTGACAATCGTAATCGCTGTTAGAATGTCACTCTGGTAGCCTGAAATACAGGATTCGGTTTCGCTTAGATGGTCACGCCCAATATTGTTTTTATTTCAAGAATATTACGGTGGGTGACAAAGTAAATAAATTATTATCGTATTTTGTTCCTTCTACGAAAATAAGATTCTCGAAAACCACAATTCTGTCGAATTTTAACTTCAAAAACTTTTAACATGAAACCCACTAAATATTTATTCAAAAACACGGTTGTACAATTCCGTGGAACACATAAAACGCATCAAACCATTGATTCCCCTCATCGGGAACAGAGTTGGAATTTAAAACGGAACTTTGTTTGTGGGGGCACTAGGGTTGCCATAGTAATACAGGGTAAGTCTTTCAAATGTGCGTGGCGCAAATCTAAAACTATGAGGAATGGTGAAAAACACTAAGAAGAGTCTCAAGCCCGATTTTGATCAAAACTAAAACTTCATCATTGGATATTTTTTGTTCGTGGAGGCACAAGGGTTACCAAAAAACCGGTCAAGTGCGAGTCGGACTCGCGCACGAAGGGTTCCGTACCATTATCGGCAAAAAAACACGATTGTTGTATGGGCGCCCCACTTAAATATTTATTTTATTCTGTTTTTAGAATTTGTTGTTATAGCGGCAACAGAAATACATCATCTGTGAAAATTTCAACTGTCTAGCTATCACGGTTCATGAGATACAGCCTGGTGAAAGACGGACGGACAGACAGACAGACAGACGGATCGCGGCGTCTTAGTAATAGGGTCCCGTTTTTACCCTTTGGGTACGGAACCCTAAAAATATACATTTTAAAATACTAAAACTATGAGAAATAGCGAAAAACACGCAAAGGAGTCTCGGGCCCGATTATGATCAAAACTGCATAATTGGATTTTTGAAAAATCAATATCTAGCTAGCCAGGACTCGTTGATTTTGAAAAAAAAAACTTACGTTTTATTATTACATCATGCGATAGTATCGCTTATAACCTTATAAGGATCAAATTGTAGGAAGTATCTATCCTGTTCCTCTTTTTTTTATGGTAAGCGTCGTGCTTGGCGCAAATAAACGTTTTTCATTCTTTCTTTCTCTTGATTTTTTTTGGCAACCCTAGGAGGCACCCTAAAACTTAGCGAGTTTACACCATTATAGTGAAATTGAAGAGTTGTGGCGGCACGCGAAGATTGATCACGGAATTGAAGAACGCGGAATGTTAGCGAATGGTACTGTTATTCAGAAAAGTTTTATTTACTGTTTGGTCTTTATTGATTGTGTTTTGTATTACATGAGCAGTGGTGGCCCAGTGGTGAAATCCAGGCAGGCGCATTACTTTGTGTAAATTATGTCATCACCACTGCTCCAAAAACAGTGAAGGAAAACATCGTGAGGAAACCGGCATGTCCTAGAACCAAAAATTCGAAGACATGTGACATCCACCAACCCGCACTGGGCCCGCGTGTTGGACTATGGCCCATTCACTCTTTGACAGAGAGGAGGCCTGTGTCTCAGCAGTGGGAACATTAAAAGGCTGATGATGATGATTACATCGCCTGTATTCCTTGAAGGGTTTGGCGGAGGAAAAGCTACATTTCACCAGTTATGTTTTAACGCCCATGTAATAGGGGGCTCACCGATCATCTCTAATGTAGAGCTGTTGGAGATATGCCACGAGACCCCGATCAACCGCCAGATCAAGCGGTGTAAATGGTATTGGATTGGTCACACGCTCCGGAGGGATTCCGATCACATTCCTAAACAGGCCTTGGATTGGAATCCTCAAGGAAAAAGGAAGCAAGGCCGTCCCCGTCAAACATGGCAACGCACCGTTTTGACTGAAGCGACGAGTATCGGAATGACGTGGAGCGAGGTGAAGCGCGAAGCTCAAGACCGGTCTCGATGGAGGACTACTGTGGAAGCCTTCTGCCCCACAGCTAGGTGCCATAGGATCTTAAGTCAAGTCAAAAGCCTATTACCTTCAACCGGGCCAAGTCAGGACTGAGAAGTTCCAGATGGAAAAACCGAATAACACCGCCCACTCCGGGCATCGAACCCTAAACATCGTGCTCACAGCAGCAGTAGCCCTTGCGACTTTTTTTTCCGTATTGCCTAAAAATATTGGACGCTTTCATTGGTGAAGATACTCTTTTCGAAAGAGTCGAATAATTTTTGGCAATACCGAAAAATTTCAAGGGAATTTGTGATACTCTTTCATCGAGTCATACCCTTTGCCCTGCCGAGTGCCGAACTCACTTACACAATTAGGGTGCCGGTCGCTCCCAATTATGTACATAATTGGGAGTGTTACACAAAACACAATATTCACATTTATTACCCACGTGACAATTAGTTACAATTTAGGTAGTAAATATGTCAATTTTCCTGTTTGAAGCCAATTTATTTGTATTGGTAATCTACTTCCTAACAAATTAACTTATTTGATTATTTATTGATAGCCTCGCGTTTGAACTCACCCGACGACCAATACTTCGGGGAATGCAAACGTGATTTTAAGATATTACTAGCTGTCCCACGCGGCTTCGCTCCCGTCAACTAGCTACGTACCTACCCGATAGGATAGGGTAGGTACGTAGCCAGTTGACGGGAGCGAAGCCGCGTGGGACAGCTAGTAATATCATAAAATCACGATTACCTTACACCTACCCTACACCTATCCTACCTACCCTACATACATGATTGCATAACTAAAACCGTTTACGCAGCGCACGCAACGGAAGCCCCCAAAAAGTAATATTCTATCCCGTTTTTGTAACATTTTTCATTTATGCTCCGCTCCTATTGGTCGTAGCGTGATGTTATATAGCCTATAACCTTCCTCGATAAATGGACTATTTAACACAAAAAGAATTTTTCAATTCCAACCAGTAGTTCTTGAGATTACCCCCTACATACAAACTTACAAATTTTACCTCTTTATAATATTAGTATAGAAGTATTGATTAAAGAGGTAAAATTCTATGTTTGTTTGTTAATTGGTAATTTCTGCAATTACTGATACGTATACAAAAATTCTTCAATATCGCTAAGTGTCATAGATGGAGTGTACTTTTTAAACCGGCAAAATTTATAATGGGTTCTGCGAAGCGGGCCACGGGACCGAAACCGCCGTATAAAAAAGCCAGTATAAAAATACTTGAATCACAAAATAAAGACATGCACAAATAAAAGACCACCGCGGGAGTCACGAACATGTCTTGAAATGCACAATACGATACGTTCCTACACTGCATCGGAATTGCTTCTAAACAGTAAACACCATAAAGACTTATTTGTAATCAAGCGTGTTTTGTTAATAAAACGCTTTATACAGGATTTTATAGATTTTACATTGAATCTTTACTAATAATTTAAAGAAAAGCCAGAGTAATTTCTGGATGCACTACACTTATTTGAAAGCCTTTTAGCATTTGAAAGGTACATTATTTCAAATGGTTATAGGCTATAATTTTATCACCACTGCTCTCAAAACAGTGAAGGAAAACATCGTGAGGAGACCGGCATGTCCTAGAACCAAAAATACAAAGACATGTGACATCAACCAACCCGCACTGGGCCCGCGTGGTGGCGGCCTGTGTCCCAGCAGTGGGTACATTAAAAGGATGATGATAGCTATAAATTATTATGACACAGGTAATGCCAAAGCGAGGCACTAGTTTCTATTAAAGGTGAACGGGTTTGAACGTGACATTTTAAAGTTTACAAGCAGGTGGGTTAAAGTTTGAGCTCCTCTACAAAATGCATATTGAATTTGATATTTATGATGGCTTAGGAGCTTCTCTCTAAATCAAAGAGTTAAGTTTCTCACTTAGCACATCACCGCGCGTAAACATCATCTCTATCTAATCACGCCCGTTTTCGCCGTAGGGTTAGGCAGAGATACCCACCATATTACACCCATATTTCACCAGTTATGTATCGGCTACATATCATAACATCCGAAACACAGTCACCACAAGTCTGACATACAACTATAATACAATTATCGCATAAGTTTAATATCGCGAGTGCGTCGCTTGTCCGGCCGGCCTTGGCCACAATGGACACGACGGCCACGCCACCCAAATAATTCACTTAATATGACATAAGCGACCTACATGTGAATATTAATTAACACTACAGACAGGGCTGGCGGAGATACGAAAAATATTGATAGGATGACTTTTGGTTCAAATGGTAAATATCCTTCTAAGCTATATATTATTTGGCCAATCTATTAATTTCTCCTTGTTATTTTCAGTTAATTTATTTGGGATCTCTAAAAAAGGATACAAGTGTATCTGCACTTCAGATCAATCACCAACCGTGTGTGACTAAGTTTCTCATGGCATTTTAAAGGATCATGCTAAAATGCACGAACAATCTAAATATCTAAACAAGAAACGGCATTACCTATCGAAATTATCCTTTGGTTACTATATTTCGACCAACATTAAATTTTCCAAACAATAACTAAAAGGTCCTTCGAGCCGGATCCCGCAGGACCAAACACCGGAAAACATACCTAACACACGTTATCCTTTTACATCATTACGTAAAGAAAACCACCATCGAAATCCTACTATAGTTAAATAATACAATTCACAAACAAACAGACTAACTGTAATACTGATAAACATGTAACCCATTTGTCCTCGGTACCAACCATGGTTACGTGATATGACCTAACCGCAAGGGCGCGGCGATCGCGACATTTTATGTTTTGGGATTGCCTGTTTACCCTCAGGAACACACTTTCCCACTATTTGTAGTCACGCCTCTACATACATGACATACATAAACTCACGCCTTTTTCCTATAGTGGTTGGCAAAATCTACCGAACGCCACATGCAACGTTCCTTACATACTCCTTTAGTTTCATACATCTAGTTATATACGTACGCCGGTATGAGTATTGTGCACCTGAGCCTGCCTAAAGACTATCACCAATAGGATCCGTGTATGTCATTCTAGGGCATCCCGTTTTGTTTCATGGGGTTTTAAGTCAGTGCGGCGCCCCTGTGCAGAATATGACACATTTGCTGGAGTGCCTACACTCCTGCACTTTAGAGGACCTAATGAACGTCACTGACGCTGCTATTGGCGTGGCTGCCGACTGGTCTCATCATATCTAGAGTTTTCTTTTGCTGTTCATTAATACTCTCAACATGACCAAACCATCTGACGCTTCAACTTCGAGTACAATACCCATAGTAAAAAGAATATTGGAAGGATTTCACCACTGACCCGGTTTTGTTTATTTTGCCCAAGATTGGAAAAGTTTAATTAAGTCGCATGCATACGTTTGAAGTGTTGTATAAAGGGGCTATCGAGGGGTAACACCGATATTAAATTCAGTGAAATAAAAGCGATGGTACATTGCTGGACACGTATTAAATGTTTTGGTCCCAGGTGGATATATAAATGAAAATGGGGAAGCAAGATCTTTTAGATGTTCAGTACCTATTATGAAACATATTATTTTTATTTTGTATGGAGTTTTGATATCATTATGTAACTGGCAGAATGATACTGAACCTGTTACCTCTCGAAAAAGCGTGCGTTGATTGTGTGTATATAGTCTGTGGTATTTAATCTGAACTTTTCTAATAAATTGTTGTTGGAACTTATTTGCATTTAATTAAGTAAGCTCATCAGGTAGTGGATAAAGAATCATTCGTGTGTGTATGTACTATTTCTTGTTTTTTTAGAGCATACTTGTGACGTTTTTTTCTTTATATACTATACTAACCCTTTCCTTTTTTACCTTTTGACCCAATGGTTTAGACGGTGCATTGACTGTCAGTGACTTTTATTAAATAGATAACTCTGTTTTGCAATGGGTCCAGACAGTCTACTACCAAGAATGTCTGGCACAATAACACCAGTTCACAGAATCATAATTAGAAACCAGGAGGCATTAATTGCCAGTCTGCAGAAAACGCTGCCTCTGTTGACACTTCTATGTAGCCATTCATTATTATAATATATGCAGTATATGCTACACCTCACTGAATACATATTGGCTGCTTAGCATCATAATTAGGGTCTGTAGTACATCTAGTGTCTGTAGTTATAGTATACATATTTAGTGTATTTTGTGTTGTCTCTATGCTTACATAACTGAAAATTACCCACGCCTCTATTTCCTGAATCTTTATGCAGAAATCGTCTAATACTCACACATTTCTCTAGCTAACTTTAAGATCCATGTTGTATAGGCGAACTCAATGCCATCAACCGGCTCCGTGAACCTTAAGTCTATAAAGTTTGATTCATTACAAATTAAAATATGGTTTTTGAAATGGCTAATTTGTCCGGGGCTCTGAAAAGTCCTCTTAGATTAGACCTTTAGTAAAATATTTCCAGCCCTTACCCAATGTGGAATGTCGCTTACGATAATTCAGGCGGCGGTAAGAGCTTAATTTGATGACAAGGTCGCTTCAAAAGCTCTGCCAAGATTATGGTAGAAGAAAACCTTTTCAACTGGTTCGTTTTCAACTCCATACGAAATTACACCCCACAGAAAATACATGGTCAAGGTTTTCATTAACAATGATAACAACCCACATTCAGCTACTAACGTGCAACTTAAAGATAATGATGTCATAGCAATCCCAGAGACAATACATGCCGATGATTTTGTTATGACCGTGAGAAACCACACTGAACGAAGTCTTGGATCGTTTAGAGTTAGTGGTTTGTGGTGACAAATTGCGGACATGTGGTGCACACTAGGTCCGGAAACAAATGTGCTAGTTGTAAAATGCTCAGGAATATATTTTATGTCGTTTTACTTATTATTACTTAAGACTTATATTCAGTAATAAACGAAGATGGTGACTTATCGAATTAAAATACCAGCCTATTACTATCCCAATACAGGGCAAATGCCTCTTCTCATACAAAGAAGGCACGAGCATTGATCACCACACCCTTGCCCAAGTCGGGTTGGCAATTTAAGGCCTATATTAACTGTCCAGCTTGCCTCGCGATGTTTTCCTTTACCGATGTAAGCAATGTCCAAGATAACTCCTGAATCATTCTACAGAAATCAAACAATTTAGAAACTGCTAATAATAGTAATACAATAAGAGCTTATATTCCGAAAGTATTACATGACGTGAATAGCAGTATTATATTGTCGTCGGCCCATATTACACGGATCTTACGCATAACTGGCGACATGTGCGTTTCCTATATGTCCACCTCTATCCTAACCGTTTCGAGGAATACAGGGCGTCATGTTAAATTATGTTATCGTAGATGGGGACAGCAGCTTTATCGCCTTGACTATCTAAACCACCACGTGTTTTTCTTAAATCTCAATGCAGACGTATTGGAGCAATTTTAATTTTCACTATTATTAATAACTAATAGCTCGCGTTTGGCCACTATCTCACCTGATGGTAAGCGATGATTTGATTTGGTCGACACTTTCCTTCTACTCCTTTTGGTAGAACAGGATCCTAGGCCCTAGAAGTAACCTATTCACACTTGATAAAGACCCCCGTATGTATTTGTTTACCACCTATACAGCTGTATATTTTCACTTTTCCACCGGTTTACCAACAACTACGTACTTCCAAGCTTTTCATTAGGCTGTATTCACGCGACGTATTTAGCCAGTAATTGACAAAGAATATTAGTGCACAATCGCACTGTATGATGCATACGTTTGCATGACAATATGCGCTGATTAAATTTTCAAACAATGCGCTCGCGTGCTTATGAGAATTAGGGTTGTCAACCATATTGTAATATATATGTACTGTTATGCATATTGCAATTTTATGAATTCCTGTCATATCACTAGAGAGTATTTATCTCTTCGGTCATAATTGCAAAGTGATGAAAAGTGAGAAACAGGGCTTCATTGAAATTTATGCCTAGGAATCGCACAATTATTTTTAAAAGAACGACAAATAAGATGAGGAGAGATATTGGTCAAAGCGATCCTATCAATATTTACAAACGTATGATGCAGATTTCTTCAAAAAAAAAGTTAGTAACCCTATTGAGAATACAGTTCTATAGTTCCATGAAATAAGAGATTTTTTTCAACCAGCACTGCATAATGACGGCATACTAATGGAGTATTACGTGTAGTTTTAAATTGGAATTTTTACGGCTTTACACTTTTAACCTAGTTTTCGCGCACGGACACACGTAGACTGGGAGTCGTCAAAGAAACTGACCTAGTTGTGGTTTGAGTTGGGTAGGTTCTAGTTCCTCGGTTTTAAATGTCAATGTTCTTTGAATTTGCTTGATGTTCAAATGAGATGTGAGGATTTGTGGCCTGTCAGCTTATGCTCTTGATCTTCCAGAGCTTTGATATATTATTGCCGGTCTTTTAATTCTACAATATCTCACCTGATGGTGAGCGATGATGTGGTGGACGATGGAGCATGCTTGCCTAGAATAATTCTACCTAGGCAGTTAATTATTAACCTATTCACGGTCTCACTCAACAGTTTCAAGACCAAGTAATTTGCTGTCCAGGAATAGGTAAATATTATTCCTGTGCCCTCTATGAACCTTATCAGGGTCTCAACAAACACTATTGACTGCAATGTAAGTAATATTTGACCCAATTCTATTCATTCTAGCGAAATAAATAGGTTTTGGCGAAGCTGTGCTAAAGAAGATAAAATAAGATCAAAAAAAGCGCTGGGAATAAAATCTCTGAAAGGGCTAGATTTTAGGCCATTTAGGACAATTAAAATAGTACATTTCGTGTCGACCATAAAATGTCGAGATTTTAACACGAGCGATGTAGCCAATTTCGAAAGCTACATGCGAGTGTTAAAATGAAGCCTTTTTATGCGAGACACACACGATTCTTTTTCCACTACCTGATGAGCTTACTTAATTAAATGCAAATAAGTTCCAACAACAATTTATTAGAAATGTTCAGACTAAAACCCACAGACTATAATTATACACACAATCAAAGCGCGCTTTTTCGAGAGGTTACAGATTCAGTATCATTCTGCCAGTTACAGAATGACATCAAAATTCCATACAAAGGTAATTTCGTAACTGTTATTATGTTTTTTTTTTGTTTTTTATAATTTTGTGTCTAAATGTTCATATTTCGAAACAAATTTGTTACATAATAGACAAGGTAGTGGAAAAATATATTTTCTGGCTTGATACTGTAGGTACAACACATAACATAACATCATACCTGTATATCTCGAAGTGTTAGGCAGTAGATTTCAAAGATACGTGAATGATGCTATACCTGTAACAAAATAATGCATTTTGTTAAAACACAATTTAAAAGGTTAAAAATTTTAGCAATTCGAGACTTTTGACAAGTGACTTAACTCTTTTTATCATCGTCCGATCGTCAGATCTCAAATTTTGTCTTTTAATACTTTCGCTTGCGTAATCAGAAGACTGGATAATTATGCTGTTTTCCTAAATCAAACTGCGGAACTTTTCCCAAATAACATCACAATCATCATCAGCCTATTAACTTTACCACTGCTGGGACACAAGCCTTCTCTCTGTGAGAGAGGGGATGGCCAATAATCCACCACATTTTCTTCGAATTTTTTGTTCCAGTAAATACCGGTTTCCTCACGATGATTTCCTTCACCGTTACTACTAACTAACATATTTGGGTAAAAGTTACGCTGGTCGCTTTACAGTCTAGCCGGATGCAGCTGGGTAAAGAGTATTATACATGGGACGACCGCCTTTAAGGTTGTCATGAATTAATTTTCGTATAGGTCGGAGAAACTAGTCGAGTCAAAGCTCCAGAGCCTTGAACATCGTCGCCGAGTTGCCAGCCTGTCGGATTTTTTTCGGTTACATTTCGGGGAGAGTGCGATGGAATTGCATGATCTAATTCCTTCTATTTCGTTTCATCATCGGACTACCAGACGTACGGCGATGCGTCATCGGTATATGGTGGACATCTCACCCGTACGCACAAAGCGTTTTGGGAATACTTTTATTGTGCGTACAGCTAAGGAGTGGAATTCCCTGTCGGAGTTTATGTTTCCTGATAGCTACAACCTGGGAGTCTTTAAGTCAAGAGTGAATAGGTTAATTCTAGGCAGGCATGCCCCATCATCAACCACATCATCGCTTACCATCAGGTGAGATAGTGGTCAAGCGCGAGCCCATCTATCTATATAAATAAAAATGAATTGTTGTTCGTTAGTCTGATTAAAACTCGAGAACGGCTGAACCGATTTGCATAATTCTTTTTTTGTTTTGGTCGACAGAATACAGGGAAGGTTTAAAAACAAAAAAAAATGGGGAAAAAAGGGTAGGGTAGGTGTAGGGTAGGTGAATGTTTGGTGTTTTTATGGCAAAACAAAGTTTGCCGGGTCAGCTAGTCAATAATAAAAACCTGGCCAAAAGCGAGTCGGACTCGCGCACGAAGGGTTCCGTACCATAATCGCAAAAAAACGGCAAAAAAATCACGACAAATATTTATTTTATTCTGTTTTTAGTATTTGTTGTTATAGCGGCAACAGAAATACATCATCTGTGAAATTTTCAACTGTCTAGCTATCACGGTTGATGAGATACAGCCTGGTGACAGACGGACAGACAGACAGACAGACGGATCGTGGAGTCTTAGTAATAGGGTCCCGTTTTTACCCTTTAAGTACGGAACCCTAAAAAAAAAAAAGTGCGCTTCTACTTAAACCTTCGAGGAATACGAGCGCGATGTTATGTTATGTCACGGTATTATTAACAATGAGTTGTCGTGTTTCATGACCCTTCTTACCCATGGGTTAACTGTCCCATCTGTTTATCTCCAACAAATAACCCCATACAGATAGGTCAGTGGTGCATTCCAGTAACCATTAAGAACAAACACAAAGCAGTCGTTTGTGTGTGCTCACCCTATCGTCTGGCTCTCTGTCTGTGTCTGGCCACTAATCTTACATCTTTTTACTCCCCTTTTATTTGGGTAATTGTTTTGGTCTTAGGATAAGCTGATACCTGGGCGAAAAAACGCCGCGTCATTCACTTGTTCTGTTAAAGGCTATGTTTATTTGTCGTTTCAAGAGTGAAACCTTAATTGTTCGAAGGGCAAATTAAATAAAAAAGATAAATAAAATTTAAAAAAGAATTAAAATCCCCGAAGGCGTATTTTATTAGACCATGCTTTTTAAAATAAATAATTAATCTAGAAGTAGACACGCTTTGCTCGACAATCCATCGAAACACGTAATTGTAAAACGGTACCTATCTTGCGAAAATACCCTGATTCAAAGAGTAAAATGCGCTGAATAATGTTTTTTTGGCTAATTCGATAAATAAATTGTTTGGATAGCACTCAAAAATCCTTCGGCAAGCTTTATAGTTCACATTTCTGGACAATAGTTTTCGTTAGTAAAACTTACCAACTGCTTAACCGTCTAAGCTACCGGTCCTGAAATGTTCGCGTAACTCCAGTTAGATGTGGGTTCATCTTTACAGCCAGAACCGGTTCAGTAAGTTTCGGGACCAGAGCGTAAGTTACCCGCTGTCTCAGACTCGCAACACTTGCGACTTTGACTGCATGAGTAAATAATAAGGCTTTTAACATGCAAAAATCTTCATAAAGCTTTCATTTTTTAGGGTTCCGTACCCAAAGGGTAAAAACGGGACACTATTACTGAGACTCCGCGATCCGTCTGTCTATGTCTGTCTTTCTGTCCGTCTGTCACCAGGCTGTATCTCATAAACCGTGATAGCTAGACAGCTGAAATTTTCACAGATGATGTATTTCTGTTGCCGCTATAAAAACAAATACTAAAAACAGAATAAAATAAATATTTAAGTGGGGCTCCCATACAACAAACGTGATTTTCTTGCAGTTTTATGCGATAATGGTACGGAACCATTCGTACGCGAGTCCGACTCGCACTTGGCCGGTTTTTTTCATTTCAGTTCGTTGTAACAATAGATACCTTCAGCAAATCTGCTAACTACCTTGCCATATTATTTTGCTGCATCCGGTACCGGTCTGCGGCAGTGGCGGCTGGTGGATTTTAGAAGTAGTGGTGCACTTTTCCGTCTCACTGGGTAATTGTGTTAGATAGATTTACTAAAATTCACAGGAGCCTATGTAAATCGGCAAACCATCTCGCTAGCGACTTCTAATTCGACGCCAACGCCATCTAGTTACGTCGGTGTACAACTTGTAATGTTGGTACTCGACCCGAAGATAAATTTCGTTAGTCAAACCTCGCCCGCTCTCGGTAATCTTCGGTTCGCTGGGGCGGCGCACGAGAGTGGTCATATTTTGCCGTACTTTTTCTATTGAACTATCTCTGTCTCACGCGCCAGGCGTTGTCGCTTGTTTTTCGTAGAATTGTATGAATTCTCGCCGTGCGCTTTAGCCTACCGCACGTGGAATATTTTTTCAAGCAATATACGTCTTATTACATTAGCAAAGAGCTTAAATTGGTTCATCATAATTTCGTGAATATTGAATAGATCGTTGATCAGATATTACTAAACATTTTTATTTTTTTTCTAAACCTTTTAAAATCTGGCAGTTCAGCGCACGAGTGAACTTAAAGTACAGCCGCCCCTGGTCTGCGGATGTTCGCGTAACCCCTGTTAGGTGTGCCTCTATCGTAAGAACAGAACCGGTTCAGTAAGTTTCGGGACGAGCTTATATTTTGCGCGCTGTCTCAGACTTTTAAATTTGATTGTACGCGTATATTCTAAGGTTTCTTTATGTGTTTAATTTGTAAAGGGATAAAGTGTACAATTGTATGCAGACATGGCTAATTTTGTTCGGATATGGGGTGGTTTATTTGTATTAGTGAATTTATTTGATACGAGTTGTCGCAATTGCCTGGAAGATTTGAGTCTGTGCTATTTTTATGAGTCAAGTAACGCAAAGGGTGCTTTTGTTAAAGAGTTACTCATGCTTTGGTATGATTTCTCTTTGAATTACCAAATGGACGATAAAATTTATAGCAGTCGTAATGGTACTTGAATTGCTTTTTGGTTTCTGGTAGTGCGTAATAAGGGCCAATGCGATGTAGCCAAAAACAAAAGTATTATATTCCCCAATGTTACGCAGTACTGGCCGTGCGCCCGCTCGGCGCCAGAATATCAATATTGAACCTACTTTTGGACAGTTTAGTTTGCAAAATATTCTTTGATTTACATATGCTATTTCAGTTATGAAGAAATTCTAGCCATACATTTTTCTAGGTAAAAGTATTTTTAACATCCAAGTCGTTTTGGCAGAGTATCCAAAAGTAGCGAAAAAATATCGTGTTGGTATTTTTTTTTAAAGCAAAACTATTACCTACACGAAAAAACCATGTTTCACAAATAATGTTAGTACATGAATCAATGATAAATATTTATTTTTTCAAACCCTTTAAACCAGGAGCATGCTTTAGAAAGTAACCGTTTTATATTCCAAGCATATTAGTCAAATTAGGTCAAGTATCTTGGAATGAGAGACAGTCAGCTATAAAGATGTATAAATAAACCTTTATTTTGGCACCTTAAAACTTGTCTCAAAACCTACTCATCGTAGGGTGTCCGTCCGCGACTACTGATATTCCAAGGTCAAAGATCAAAAAACCGGACAAGTGCGAGTCGGACTCGCGCACAAAGGGTTCCGTACCAGTATCGCCTTACTTTTTAGGGTACCGTACCCTTTGGGTACGGAACCCTAAAAAAATTAAACCCCTAATATGCCTGGACTATTACGGCACTAAGCCCTTGAAGCCAAAAATCAGCAACACATTTGAACACATACATATTACTTACACTCAAAACTTCGTTGAATAAAATGTTAATATTATAATAACCATCAGTGAGCAGACAGCCATATCAATTCCGTCCGTTCACACTTCTTAAAAAAACACCCAAGTACACCACTCCTCGTACAACAGCCACTTTCTGGCATTTAATAACACTACAACCACTCATAGTTTTTCTACCTACCAACCCGTTCCTGCAGCGTGATTGCTGTGCGAGCGGTCGTTGACCCTGTGACGTCACGCCTAACTGTGCAGGCCCTGTCGAGTACTCTGATAATAGCTAGTACATAGTACCTGCTTGCCTAGTTTGTATGATGTGATTTGTTCGGCGAATAGCGAAACTAAAAGGGTAATGTTTTGTTGTTTGATATCTGTCTATAGTTCCATATATGGGTACGTGAGTAACTAATTTTGGCTTGAATTACTATCTTGATTATCCGGTAGTGATGACAAAATATCTGAGAGAGCTCGTGTTATGGCTACGATACAGCCGCACGGGTCGAACTTTAAAGGTTAAGCAATGCTTGCAGATGTTGGTCCGTGGATGGGTGACCATCCATACCACATACCGAGACTCCTCCATGACTCGGAAAGCACGTTAAGCCGTTTTTCCTGAATGTCATTTGAAGATTTTTGACAGTCGTTACGGTAGTCGGAAGCCATTTATATCTGAGACCAGTCTTGCCAAGGTTTATCGTGTTTTCCAGATAGGCAGTCGCCCCATTCAACATACTGGAACCCTAAGACTACTAGACAAATTGATTGGTTTAGATGAATATCTGCTTATTCTGCAACGGGCAAAGTGAAATGACGTAGCTCATTAATGGTTGTACAAACCACGTTGATTGGTTTCCCCACATTAGCACACAATGGTCGACAATGGGACCCTTCCACGTCGCTCGTTCCTTGCAGTAATCACCCCCTCCTTAGACATGTCTTCAACACATTCCATTAATCATTTCTTTGGTCTACCCATAATCTTATAGATAACTAGCTGACCCGCGGGGCTTCGCTCCCGTCAACTGGCTACCCTGCCTATCCAGTCTACCTTGCCTGCCCGCCTACCCTGCCTGTTACCTACCCTGCCTACCCAGCCAACCCCGCCTACCCTACCTACCTAACAGTACACCGCAGACTACCCCCTTTTTTATTCTAAGTACATATTTTTAGTCCATCCAAAGTTTGTCTGGTAGATATCGCTGTCAGCGATAAGACCGCCTTTGTACCCGTAGAAATAAGTTTTTCTTGAAAATGCGTATAATTTTATGGTGTACAATAAAGTATATTCTATTCTATTCTACCTAATAATTTTTATCTATCATCAATAGTTTTCTCAGCGCACGCCAAAGAATGAATTTTATAGACAACATTTTACTACCTTGGCTTACATTATTGCAATTTTCATAAGGATCTCAATTTTTTTGAAAATATGTTATAGCCTTTGACACTCGGGAATAATGTAGCTTTCTACTGGTGAAATAATTTTCAAAATCGGTTCAGTAGATCCAGAGACTACCCCTTACAACGTCACAAATAACAAACTCACAAACTTTACCTCTTTATAATATTAAGTATAGATAATATTGCATTGTATACTAGTGGCCCGCACTGGCTTGGCCTGGGTCATAATAATTTATAGCCTATAACCATCTGATATAAAGGTTCCTTTCAAAAGAGTAAAGATTTTCTCAAATAGTTGTAGCGGGATCCAGTAATTATCCCACACGTCTGAACAAACTCACAAAATCCAAAGTCCTCTTAATAATTTTAGTTCTGATAAAAATCCAGTTCTGAAAGCTTACATCCATTAAGGAAACCGAAATCAGCATACAAAATGTCCAAAGAAAAATCACGTAATTCATCAATGGCTGTATAATCCATGTTGATTGGTGCCCAAGCGCCAGGTTTCCCCACATTAGCACACAATGGTCGACAATGGGACCCTTCCACGTCGCTCGTTCATTGTTCATCTGTCATACACGCTTTAGCTTTCATCGATGTGTCTGTCACATAGCGTAGACATTTTTTTTGTCAACTGTGTGTTTGTGGTGGGACTTAGCTTTTGAATTTAGAATTCGAGATAATTTTCAAATTTTGGAACAGTAAACTATGTCCTACATGTTAAAGTTCAAATTATATTGCACTTTACTTTTTAATAAAAAGCCCTAAAAAAATTGTTTCTTAAGATATTTTGGTGAGTACTATGAATAAGTTCTCTTGATAAACCTAAAACTGGATTAACCAAAGTCGGTTTAATTTCATAAAAAAGAAGATACGAGAACCCGAGCACGGTGCGGAAATACTTAAATTCAATTACCATCGATACAGATTTCTATCTTACCCGAAGAAAACTAATTTCTACAAATATTTTTGTAAATAATTAATTAAGTTTTCAAAAGCTAATACTAATCCGATGTGGAGAGCTGTGGTAGCCCAGAGGTTACGAGACGTAAATCGTGGGTGCGAACCCAAGCAGGCGCATGACTTCGTGTAATTTATTTCATCACCACTGCTCTCAAAAAGGTGAAGTAAAACAATGTGAGGAAGCAGGCATGTCCTAGATCGAAAAATTCAAAGACATGTGACGTCTACCAACCCGCACTGGGCCTTCGTGGTACATTATGGCCCATAGCCTCTCACAGGAAGCTTGTATGTGGAAACATTCTAGGCTGATAATGCCTAATACGATAACAAACTTTCTTCAATGATTGAAAGCTACATCATTGACGAGAATCAGACAAGAAATTACACGGGGACTAAATCGCGAGCAGAATTGCAGAATAAAATAATATCCTTGAATGAACAAATCGATGCAAAAGCTACAATAATAGCATCGTTATCGCAGCACCCGTATTCACTCACACACAAACAAACAAATCATTGGTTGTAAATGAGCATCAGTCACGCAGTTACACAGACACCCTCGCATACAGAAACGTTCTCTATGTCAAATCGATCAAACAGTCAAACATGGAGGTTTCCAAGAGTCGTGTGCGCGATGTTTGAGGAAACAAATTAGTTATGTTGACACAAGTGCTGAGAGTGGGAGGTTTAGTTTCAATATTTGAAAAACTTGTCCTATTTTAAAGAAAGAATATACTTCAGTATTCATCTCTGTAATATACATTATTTTTAGTTAAAACGCCAAAGAAATCTGCGTTTAGAGTCTATGTTTATAAAACTTCAATGCCATGCTTCAAACTAAAATGTTTACATCCCAGGGTAGCAAGCTGACCTTTTTTTTTTTTATTGTCTATAGGCTTGCGCTTGACCACTATCTCACCTGATGGTAAGCGATGATGTGGTTGACGATGGAGCACGCTTGCCTAGAAGAAACCCATTCACTCTTGACATGAAAACCCCTAGATTGTAGCTATCGGGAAACACAGATTCCGGCAGGGAATTCCACTCTTTAGCTGTACGCATAATAAAAGTGTCCCCAAAACGTTTTGTGCGTATGGGTGGGATGTCCACCATGTACCGATGACGACGATGATGATGTAGTTGATATGCAGAAGGACAGAGTTCTTATCATCCCGGAAAACCTTAAACCTACACATGGCAAATCTAGTACTAAACGGTACGAAAGAACAACCTGATGGTCTTTAAATCAAGATTGAATAGGTTACTTCTAGGCAAGCGTGCTCCGTCGTCGACCACATTATCGCTTACCATCAGGTGAGATGGTAGTCAAACGCGAACCTCTCAATAATAAATAACAAGCGAAAAGTTAAATAAGAACTGTAACCCGACTAGGGATAATTTTACCCGTCTATATTACCCGGGCCATAATAACGAATCGATTGACACCTTATTCATCAAAATCGGATGAATAATTCAGGCGCTACGGAGGAACATACGTAAAAACAAACATACATAGACTGCTAAAATCATAACCGTTCCTTTTGGTTTCCTGCCGTAGTCGTAAGTTAGTGTTATGCAAGATTTATCCAAGCACTATTACAAAGAAGGACATTCAAGTACTAAACGCTACAACTGCGTTCTTTCATAAGGTAAACGATACTCACTATTGCGTAGACACACAATGGTCGTGCCTTCACGCTTGAGTAGCTCTGAGCAGCACCATATCCGATAACGATAGCCCATTCAAATTGCAAGATAACTTCAGTTTCATTGTTAACTTTACGAAAGTGGTCTTTAAAATAAAACTGCGCATCCTAGCATGTTCCCTGATCTGAAGAGATGAAGACCTGAAGCTATCTACAGTCCAGTTGGTCTATGGAGATATGCGGAACCAGATGTACAGTCCTGCAACCTCCATGGGAGGATCCTCCAACCAGACGGGTGTTTGTGTCCAATTGCCCAACGGTTGTCGGACTGTTGTTTTTTTTTATTGTATTAACCATAGACTCTCATTTGACCACTATCTCACCTGACGGTAAGCGATGATGTGGTCGACAGTGAAGTACGTTTGTTTAAGTTCAAATTGCGGCGAAAACTCTGCTTCCGCCATGCAGTTTGTTATTTAGTGCGTAAATAGCGTCATAGAGGTCGCTACAGGTCTACTCAGACCCTTAAACGCCTATACTTAGTCCATATTAACATTAGTTGACCCCAGAATAAAACCACGGCTGCACAAAAGACTGACGATAAAGACACTACAAGAGCTAATGTGTCAACTACCTTGTACCAGTGCCTTGCTCTGTGACCGATGACAAATTACGCAACCCACATGTCGGTCAATTGAGACCTTACTACATGAACTCGCATCTGCCTAGTCTTTTCCCAACCTTGTAGTCGAGTCTAAATGGAAGCAGCTGAATACTCAGCTGCAGTATTTTACAAGGAGTCCACAACCCAGTAACGGGATAACACGATACCCCTTAGGAAACCTGGTGTCAGATTTTATGGTGATTAACTGATTACCCGTAACGAATAGATGTCCAAATGACAGCCAGGACCAATGGCTTAACGTGCTTGCCGAAGCACGGAGTGGTTGGTTCACCCATCCAAGGGCCAACCTCGACAAGTGTTACTTAACCTTGAATATCGACCCGTGCGGGTCTGGTCCATCG